>CM036559.1:131513098-132713098 GCA_020745775.1 Theristicus caerulescens | reverse complement strand
ACAACACGGCCATCATAGCTTCATGATTTGAGAGTATTTCCAGTGTACCGCTAAAGCAAGCCATTTAGCAACCACTCTGTTCCGAATTGTTGGGCAGGTGCTGACAAGGTGATACCAGGCTGCCTGATCCATTCACCCAGGTATTCTCCATCAGCCAGGGAAAGCAGACTGCCTCCCCCAGGCCTCCTGAGCACCGGAACAGCTTTGACTCTTGTGGCACCCTTTTTGGGTTTTGATTCTGCTCCAGATATAGAGGTCAAGCGCAGGGTGGCCCAGCTGTTACCTTGGACAGCCCCAAACACATCACTTGCATGCCTTATTATCTCTTTTACCATTTTTTGGCCCTCCTTTTCACTGCCTTTGACTTTTCCTTTCTCCACTCCAATCTTCTCCCAGGTAAGCAAGTTGCCGCTCATTATTTTTTTCTCCATTGGCCCCAGTTCTGCGATGTCACTGTCCAAATTGGATATTTCTGATAACATTACTTAAGTCATCCTGACCTTATGTGGTATTACTGATGCGGTTACCCAGGTACTGCTTGCCTGGTAAGACTATACTCCCTAAGGTAGACTTGAGCATCCATGAAAAACAGGTGGGCAAATATTCATCCAGTCACCCATCCATTCATCCATCATTGCAATCACCCACGTTTAGGCAGGATACAAAGGAGTTTAAGACTTGTGCTTTATTTGATTCCTGACGGCTTCATAACTGGTGACTGAATGACTTCTTACTTGGTGAATGCAAACAATGTGACTAATCACATAGATTTAATCACATGTTGAATTATTTTCTAGACTGCAGTTTAATTCTTCATTGCAGTACTCATTAGAAATACTTGAGCAAGATACGTTACAACCTCAGAGGCCAAGCAAAAAAAAATCTTGCATATTTAAGGTTTTCTGGAGCATGAATTCCTTCAGCGGGCAGTGGAAATACAACACGCCTCACAGAGTAGAGAAAATTGTGTGATAAATCACAGAATAAAGGAGCATGGACAATGACTTAAATTAATTTGAATATTAATTGCTTCTATCTTCACCCAGAAGCATACATTCAATTAGTAACAATGGTGTACACAGCAGAATGAGTTCATCCCACTAGTTTATGGTGAGCAGTTAGCAAAGGTACTTTATGTGCTGTGGTGCAAGGCAGAAGCTCTTCCTTGGCATAAGGACCTTGAGGATGCCCCTGTTTTTTATGCTGTAGATGATGGGGTTCAGCACAGGGGGAACCAGAAGGTAGACGTTGGCTGGGAGGACATGAACAAGAGGGGAAGCATGCTTGCTGAAACGGTGAACCATGGACAAGCCAATCAGGGTGTACAGGGTCAGGACTGCCAGGATAGGGGACAGGCAGTTCAAAGCCTTGAGATGCTCCCTCTGGGATGTGATGCTCGCAATTGTCTTACAAATCATAATACACGACGAAACCATGAGCAATGGGTCTAGTACCACTGTGAGGATGACCACAGCTATCGAATGTGATGTCTGCACACACCAGCTTGACCAGGTCCTGATGCAGGCAGTAGGCGTGGGAGAACACATGGGACTGGCAGAAGGGCAACCTTCTCGCAAGAAGAGTGATAGCAGCACTCCTACGAGGCATCTGCACAGGGCAGCCAGCCTGATCGTGCCTATCCTGGCACTGGTAAGGATGGAGGAGTATCTTAGCGGGTAGCAGATGGCCACGTAACGATCAAAGGCCATGGCCAGAAGCACCAAGGACTCCATGAAGGAGAAGGAATGAACAAAATAAAGCTGAGCAAAACAGGCATCAGAACTGATTTCCCTGTAGTTGACCCAGAAAACACTCATCACCGTTGGCATTGTAGAGACAAACTCAAACTGGTGATGGCCAGCATGGATAGGAATTGGTACATGGGCTCGTGGAGGCTTGGATCGGTCCTGACGACAAAGAGGATTGTGCAGTTCCCTGTGAGGGACGCAATGCAAACGCAAGGGAAAGGGATGGGGAGCCAGATGTGGGAAACCTCCAGCCCTGGGAGGCCTGCCAGGACGAACGTGTAACGGGAGAAGCTGGAGCTGTTGACAACCACATGATGGACCAGGGAGCATCTACACTGAAATAAAAAAACCTCAAAAAATAAGTGTACTGCCCACAAACCGGAAAATAGGCTTACGCATACTTATATATGCAGATGATACAAATTTCATAACTTACCCGAGTTCATGGCAGTGGGTAATGAATGTGCTGCTGATTATTTTTCCCTTTTGATTGATGACTATGAGATAAAATATTCATGATGAGAGAAAAATTTAGACAAAAGCATCAAGGAGTTTTGAAATTTATCAGCTACCTCAATATGTTAGAAGTTCCCAATATAAATGTTTGTTTTTAAATACTACGGATTTAAAGCCATAAATCACGATTAGATCACTCATGTCCATCCAGCAGTTAGAGTTAGACTTTTGCACCCCCCGTGATCCATATTTTGTCTTGGGAAGGTGGATTACAGTACTGAGGATGTTTTATTTTTTTTCATGGTAAATATAACTTGTTATCCAATAAAACCTGTAATTGTTCATCCAATAGATAAGAATTGAATAGTCTTGAAAAAAATTGAAATATAAATTTAATGCAAATTTCACCTGAGGTATCAGCAGAGTGAAAGACCTTTCAGAGAAAGAGAGCTGCAGGAATAAATCTTGTGGCAATGCAGAATGCCCCACGTCCAACATGTGGAATAGCCTGGACAAGGCAGCCGGTGCCTGTGTGTGAGACAGGGAACCGGAGACGCAGTGCTTGCTGCTTAACCTCTCCCGAATGGAAACCCTTGAATCCCTGCATGGCAACAGAGTCACTGCTACAAATGAGAGATCTTTCCAGAGAAATGGTGGTCCAGAAACTTCAGGAAGAGCACTGACGATGAACATTATGTAAGATCAAACCTTGGAGAGTTATATAGAATAGACTAGGCTATATCAGATGGAAGGGACCTACAACGATCATCTAGTCCATATCAAAGGAGAGAGCCTTTTCTTATGCTCTGGGGAAAAAAGTCTCTTACTGAAGGACTTATTTAGTTTAGACTATGTGATATTGGCAAAAGAAAAGCTGAATTGATCTAAAAATTGTCCACCAGTTGCTGTGTGGTTGACAGTGATGACTCTTCAATATAACCCACAAGCACAACATGACCCAGTAACTGGAAACTGAAGTTACACAGAAATTGGATGAAATGAGACACTGCTACTTTACAAATCTGAAAATAAGAAAGGACAGATGACAAATTCTTCCTCTTCTGGAACCATAAATCTAAGAACAGAAATTATTGTGAGACGTATGCTTTGCCTGAAGCCCATAGGATGGGCTCGATGAGTAAATTGGTTATGAAATTCTTCTGGAAGTGTGATGCAGGATGTCAGAACAAACCATCACAGTGATCCTTTCTAGATCTAATATCTTCTAACTCTCCTGTAACTAGGAGAAAAACCCCATGAGTTAACATATTAATTAGAACAGAGCGAAGGGATTAAACACTATTTCCTTACTTTGCCCTCAAGTACCATATAATGAAACCTCTAAGCATCAAGATCAGGCTCTGCAAGTGCCGTCTGAGGTATGAAACCTCATGGCAATGCTCCTGCCCTTTGTATTTTGGAAACTTCCCAAATTCTGCTGCAGCCAGACTCACCGAGTCCACAAACAACTGCTTATGAGGTCTCTGAAGCCCACCATGGACCTTGAATAAAGGGACTCGGGGGAACAGGCAAGCAATGGGGAATCAGAGTCACATCTGCCCTCAGCTGCCAGGCACTGGGGATCAAGTCCCCCCGTGCAAGGAGCTGTGCATACTCGCGCTAGAGAACCCTCCGTCTCTGCCTTGCACTCATGCAACACAAGGTAGCGTTGGGTCTAAATAAGAAATAAGTCTCTCGAGCCCTGGCTTTGCCTGTGCATGCATGGCTTGCTGCAGTCTGCTGGGTGATGCCAAGCAGCAGGCTCACAACCCACTGGGGTTTGGGAGCTGAAGCCTGGGGTGGGCAGAGCTAGTTCCACCTGCTCTTGGATTTGCATGGCATTTCAAGTCCATTCATGTGCTGTGGCCAGATGAGACTGGTGTATTTGTCTGCTCTGATCACCTGCAGGCCAGCTGCGCATGTGGTATTGCTGCACACCAATGTGTTACGTGTCTGCTGCCAAGCAGAGATGTGCTGTGGTGCGGGTAGCAGTAATGCAGGCACCCTCCATCTGTTTCCCCCATTTTGTGTCGTACCCACTCTGCAGCATCTCTCCATTGCTCATTTGGAAGAAGCCCATGCCCACACTGGTTTTATGTGGTGGTAGTTGGACCCTCCAAGGACAGCAGTCGCCCCATTTTCGTACGTGCAGTGACCCAGCACTTGGTCCCAGCTCTGCTGGAGCAGATATTCTGCGCGAAGTGTCTGCAAAATGCACTCTGAAATGTTGCCCGTATCCTGGCTAGTCCTCTCACAGACTGTCAGAAGCTTGCACATGTATCCTGCTTTTTTTTGGCTCTTATTACAAAGGTTCTTCCTCTAATGCGTTCACAAGGGAGAAAGTGTCAGATTTGTAATGGGACAGATAAGGAAATGCAATGTTGTCTTCTGTGGCCGCACAGGCCCCACCACCTTGCTTCCCCTTTCTTCCTCCTGCATCAAGGTCTCTTTGCTGATGCTCTGGTTATGGGAACAGATTTTCTTAGAATAGCTCGAATGACCAAAATGGGGTAACCCTTTCTTGGATGACGTTTGCACTGCGTGCTGCATGCTGACCAGAGACCCATTCCACCCTGCACAACTCGGGGTTCCCAGCGTGTGAAAGGATGTGAGATTATCTGTACTGTCCTCTCTTTCTTTATAGCGTTAGCTCTAATAAACAACATTTTAAATGATGCTTTTCAGAGTCTGAGTGCCTTGCTGGCACTGGGATCACCACAGGTGAGCAGCTCCTGGTGCAAAGCTCCTCTGCAAGTTGAGAGGATGCAGTGGCAAGGAAGCTGTTTCACCATGGTTGTCCAGGGTGAGATGACAGCGAAGGACTCCCACCTTTCAACCTCCATGGCCTCTCCTAGCCCGATGTCCTGTCTCCTTGCCACACAGGCAGTGATGCTCCATGGGGCTGGACACGCTCCAGGCTCCAGGCAGTTTCTCTCTCACCATCCTCGGTTTGGGATGGGAGGTGGTGTGGTTGCAGAATGATCTGCTGCTCCTTGGGCAGGGGAACAGCCCCTGAGGAAGCTCTGTGCTTGTTGGGGAGAGCTTGAAGGTCCAGCCGGCCGATGCTGTGACCTGGGCAGTGTTCAGGAAGGGAATAAGTGCATAGCAAGCACAGGGGGATCATTTCTCTGCTAACTTCTATTGATCTGAGGCTCTGGAACTTCCTGAACCAAGAGCAATGTTTTGTCTTGAATATTCCTTAATGGATTTTTTTCCTGTGGATTTGTCTTACTGCTCGGTTGAGCTCCTGCAGACTTTTGGCGTTTGCAGTTCACCCTGACAAAATGTTCCAAAGCTTAATCCTGCTGAATGAAAAACACCTCCTGTAATTGGTTTTAAATTTGCCACCTGCTATTTTATTTAATGTGTCTTAGTTCTTGTATTAAAAGAGACAGCAAGCAATTACACCTGAATGTCCTCTTCAAGTCACTCCAGATTTTACAGAGCCCTTCCCCACCCCTTCCATCATCGCTCTTCCAGACTGGGGAGTCCTGGTTCACCCAGCTCTTCCTTGCATGGAAATTATTTTAGGCCTTTGGTGGTTTTTGTTACCTCTTCCCCAAATCCTTCTATGGGTATGTGGAAGGTGAGAGCATCTGCTTCATTGAGGTTGTCAGACCAAGACCTTTGCAGCTCGGAGGGAAGAGAAGTAACAGGGGAAGACACAAAACACACAGAGGAGCAAACCTGAGAGATAATGGAGACAACAGCAAAGACCAAAACTTTTCAGCCACTAGTTGATGGGCCATTAAGAAACTCAAGCTCAGCTTTGGAGAGGGTCAGCCTGGCCTTCGTAGCTGATAAGAAGTGGGAAATGATGGATGAAAGGGTTCGGGATATCTGAGGGTCCTGTGGGACTGTGCAAAACTGATAAAGGAGCCCTCAGGGGAAGGGTCAAAGGTGTGAAAGGGGTGTGGGGGAGGACAGGGTGGGGGAATCAAAGGGATGGGGTACAAACGGGGCTGACTGCAGCCACACAGAGGTCAGACACCAGAGCAGGCTGCAGGATCTGCCCTGCCCCGTGTTTCGGCAGTGCGGACTGGAGGTGGGGTGCAGCAGCAGCCCGACAGCAGCGCTCGCAGCTCGGTGGCACCCGAGACCCATTCAGCAGGTGACTGGCACCCACAGGCATCAGTGACTCCCTGCTGCAGGCAATAAAGTCTACTGAAGGCTACATAGGACCATGGAAGGTGAGCTATGGGTCAGAGCGAGTCCTGCTGGTTTCTGCCTGAGCGTGTTCATGCCGTTTCATGTACGCTGTCCCCTCCATGCTGCTGGCCTCCAGTCCTGGTTTGGGCACAGCATTCCTCAGCCTGCTCACATTTTCCTGGACAACCTGGGCATGCAGCTTCCACCTGCACTAAACCCCACCATTTCTGGGATGAAAACCAATCAGATCTGGGAGAAATCACTGAGAATACTTAAAATGCTACTCCTTAACATACTGTTAACATACCCTTGACATACTATTCCTGAAATATTTCCTTGACCGTTCCCTTTGTTGTTAAAAGCCACACATAAGCCCTGGGCCCCCATCCAAAGACACTTTCAGTATTGTTTTTCAGTGGACCTTGGCTTACAGTCATATAGGGAAACAGGCAGAAACTACATTTGGTATATACCAGAAACCTTTCTAGACTGGTCAGTACTCCATATGCAAGAGCAGAACTCTGACCATTAACATACGCTGTATTGAACCCAGCAGCTTGTTTTTCTCCAAATCATCTTCCAAAAAATTATTCAGACAAATTCTAAAAAACCTCAAAAGCTGAAGAATTCAGCGTGTTCCCAGTGCTTCCACTAACTTCTTCCAGTGGTTAAACACCACCACTGCAGAACGTGCACCTGCTTACGTGGATTCCGAAGAAAACTGCTGCTTGACCTCCACCCTGGGACTCTCTCATTATGCTGGAAATGGGGGAAAGCAAACTCACCCAGCAAGATCCCTCCCTGATGGGGTCGCTTTTGAACTCTGCAGAGAAGGTAGCGAGCTGTTGTGCCAATCTCCACAGCATGGGGGCAAATACAGCGTTAAATTAACGTGGCTGCTGGGGTTTGGGAGTCACAGCGATGTGAATGAGAGAAGCGTTTGGGTTTAGTGCGATGCACTGCATGGAAAAACATCTTGTCCCTTGTGCAGAGGAATGAGTGAACCTTATGACTGAAAATAGAAGAAAAAATCAGATTCCCATTCCCCTGAGCCCTTTCATCCTTGGTTCGTGTGTCTTTCTGCCTGAGAGCAACTTCTGCACAGCACAGATGGAAGAAATCAGACAGCCTGGGTAACATGGCAAGTCTAGTCTTGACAAAACCTAGCTCACCGGAGCTGACTGCCTGAGTGCTCCCAGCTTCTCAGGAGACACTCTCTGCCTGCAGTGAGCTCCGTGCTGTCACAAAATGCCAAGTGCTAGCTGGAAGGCTGCTCAGCCTTGCCTGCGCTCAGCTGCAGCGACAGCCGCGCCAGTGCTGCACACACACCTGCAGACCTCCCTCCTCGCAGGGCACGTGTCCCGTGTCGCTGACGTCCTGCGCACACGCTTGCACGACATGCGTGGCACGGCGCGGAGGAGGGAGCTCGCCTCTGCTCACGTTGCGTCCTGCGAGCGGCCATGCAGATCTTCCCGTCGTTTCCCCAGGCTGCCCTCGGCATCAGGTATGCAGCAGGAGGCTGAGGACAGTCTGGATGCTGGAGGAGGTGCTGAGCCTCCCCAGGGTCCCTGACACTGGGTGTAGGTACACCCGCAGATTACAGAAACCCCCCTGTGGTGCCCGAGAAGTGCCCTGGGTGCCTAAGCTGCAGCTGGAGGAGATCTAGTGGAGATCCGCACAGGTGTTAGTGCTCAGACAGCAGCTCAGGTCCCCAGACGCCGGGGGTTTTGGCTGAGCTGAGGTGTTTTCCAGG
Organism: Theristicus caerulescens; assembly: GCA_020745775.1. Classification (NCBI taxonomy): domain Eukaryota; kingdom Metazoa; phylum Chordata; class Aves; order Pelecaniformes; family Threskiornithidae; genus Theristicus; species Theristicus caerulescens. The sequence goes on along the minus strand of CM036559.1, from coordinate 132,704,992 downwards.
CTGCACACATGCTCAGCTGGACCTGAGTGCATGTGCAGGCATGGACATGCAGGCACAGTGGCAGACACATCTCCAAGCTGAAGGAGAAGAGGTAGACAGGGTGGCTTTGAGGCTGCCAGTGGTGAGAATGGGGCCTCTGCTGGGCTCCCCTTTGAGCATTTGAAGCGCATTGAGCAGGTGAGATGCCAGGCAGGTCTGTGCCTGCTGCAGCGATGGGACCTGGATGTCTTGGTCCAGCGTTGTTCTTTTGGGTAGCTATTATGCTTAGGAACTTTTTCACCTTAAACCATTACCATCTTACCAAGACAGGAAGGATATTAGCATCTTATGTGGATTCTTTAGCACAGAGGATATCTCTCCATTAAAAACACAGCATCAACGACACCACTCTTCTGGCATGGGGCTAACTGCCTCCTTTGTAGTTATGGGTGAGAAAAAAGCATTGCTGAGGGATTGTTTGTCCCATCCTAAGATGCACAGCACGGACCAGGCAAGCTCCTGGCAGTGTCTGACTCTCCACTGGATAAGGAAGGTAACGATGTGCAACTAGATGGACATCTTTTAGAGGCTTATGGCATTTGGCCCCCAACAAGTGAGTTTTTCCCAAAACCTTTTTTTCCATTTTGTGCTCTGATTGTTATTTCTGTCATAATTTATTGACAGGAAAATGAGAGTACAGCATCTGCCACGCTATGATGCCGAAGCCTCACAAGCTGGCTCTTTCATCCCAAGCACAGTTAGTAGACATGGGTGGATCTATGCGCCGTGAATGTGTTTGTTCCTGTTTTCAGCCTGTTTGTTCAAATCGGTGACTTTTACTATCTGCCCAAGGTGCATTCAGCTGTGACGGGATAAGTAGTTCCCCAGTGTAACCCAGGAGAAAAGCCACTCTAAAAAGCAAAAGCTGGGAAGCGGAGCACAGCAGAGTTGGACTCTCAAGTGTCCAGGAGTAGGGAAACCTCCAGGAAAATCCCACATGGCACCTGGCACAAGGGGGAAAAAACTCTCAAAACCAGGGCACATTCACAATGTTCCTAGGCTTTTCTTTTTAATCACGTTCCCATTTTGGAAATCAAGACCTTCACTTTTGCTGGGCTGGAATTCATACCCTTCAAGGTTGTTCTGTGACCCAGACTGAACTGGGTAGTCACAGAGCGTATTGCTCCTCCTGGAGCGATGAATGCCTGTTGTTGTGCATATGGCATGCTAAGATTTGGGCCATATTCAATAACCTGAGTGCTCGGTGTAATTTGCTCTGACAGCCAGACTGGGGCTGCTAGTGCTAGTTGACGGAACCAAGGGAGAAGTTTCCCTGCTACGTGTTAGTTATATCTGTCAAGAAACAGTCAGTACTGAAGCAAACCCATCTGATGAGAAAATAGAAGAGAGATTGGATAGTAAGATCATGTTTAAGATAATGGGGTGAGTTTTCTGAAGCACTTCCTTGGGTATAGGAAACCTGCTTTTGGCCACTTCTAAATTCAATGCTTAACTGCTATTTTTGCCTCTCCTTCCAGGTGCAATGACATATCCAGCTGAAGGATGATCTGTGTCCAAGTGGTCAGCATGATGTGGGATTTTATTTTCCAACTTATCTCATAATCACTCCAAGTTCTGGGAAATAAACCCTTATGGGGCCCCGATGACATTTACTGCGGACCTCCGCAGTGCCCCTGACACTGACAGTCATCAGATCAAGGTGACTCACTCATTAGAAAAGGATAGCTTCCACATCAGTAATTATTTCATTTCATCAGGAGGACACAGTTTTGCTATTGGGAGCAATGGATTCAGTATTAGAAAACGGTCGTGTATAATTTTTTTGAAAAGCTGATTGCTTTAATGCTGGGCCATTTTTACCTCCAGCAAACAACCACCATTAATGACGCAGTTTTCTGAAAGATGTGGTTTTATCAGATGTTAGCTGGCTGACCCTGCCTTTTGTTTCAGAAGAGAGATAATTTCTTTTATTAGCCCAAAGGATGTAGTTGGAAGATGAAGCTTGCAGAAGAGCCTTCTTTCTATAAAATCTGCTGATGTAAATAACAGCCTCTGATCACACTCAGCTACTACCCCTCTCTGCTTTATCATTTGTGCTTTTAGGGGCCCTCATGGCTTCACAGAGAGAGGGGTCAGAAGGGGATACCTGGTCTGCATGGGGTTTTCCCATGGGAAACTCTGTGTGCATCCAATAATAACACACAATATTACTGTAATAACATTTCTGCTCCAAGTCAGTCGGGTCCTCAGACTGAGCCTGGATGAGAGACTCACGAGGCACAAAGTCTGGCTTAAACCCAGGATGTTCAAGATAAACAAACAAATACAGCTGAGAAATCCAATCTGCCTATGCAACTTGCTGATGAAAATACAGGAAGGCCAAGAGCGATGGTGGGTCTCTACCAAGAACCAAGTATTTAATATTACTGAAATAATCCCAAGGAGTTCAAACCCCCATAGCACTGCTTAGTGAAAATCAACATCTCACTAGGCCGAAGATGCAATCCTATATGTAGATAAGGAATATCAAAATACACATAGAACAAATAAGATGCATAGGACAGTGGTGTAAAATATACATCTAATGTGAAATTGTCAATGGAAACATGAAAAGTAGGAATAGAAGGAACCTCAAGAGATCTTGTAGTCCATCTGCCACCCTAAAAGGCAACAGCTCACCCAAACCAACCCAGAAGGGTATTTAGTAAATCTGTTCTAACATTCCTGGATGGCCCCTCCATACCTCTCCAAAAAATCTCATGCGTGAAAGGAGTCATCATGCTTCATATTCTGTGGACTCTCAATTATTTTGTTGCTCTCCTTTTGCTAACGAGTCTTTGTGTTCCTTTACAGAAGGTGCCCCCACCTGTGGGTTTGGTGCTGAGAAGAACGGCAAGGTTACTCCATGTGCCCTGAGTACGACACTCCTACTCCTACCTTCTGACATAGTCTTCACTTTGGGTTTTATTTTCTTGTTTACTTTAGCAAACCATGACATTGTTGACTAATGTTTGCCTTGTCATCTCTGGTGCTTCCCAAAACTTTGTTGTAGAGGTGCTGCCTACGCTATTTCTATTTTGAAAAAGTAATATAAACCCCCTATAGATTAAATTAGCGCCAGACTAACCAGTTTGATACTCGTGTTTACTGACATAAATCCTCCCATTCCTACCAGCCCAACAGTGTGAATTGTATTTCTAGTTTCACATCCAGCGTGTCAGGACAGTTCTGAATTTCAGCCTTCTCCCCATTGTACTTTCAGTCCTTCTGCCTTGTTCTCACTGACAAATTAATAAGCAGTAGCCCTATCCAATCACCAGAAGGATGCTGGAGTTAGACCCAAAATTTTAAATAGTCAGGCAGAATAATAAAGACGACGTCAGGCTGGTACATTCGTACGGAATACACTGATTAAAGGCCAGATCTTTTAAGCAAGATCAGATCTATGTACCCAAAGTGACATAACAATGACTACATTCAGACCCAAAGAAATCTCTGTTTTCTTAAAAGCTCATTAATGAAAAAAGTGAATAACTGCAGAAATAAGATAGCTTCCTTCAAATCCCTCTTTGCTTCATCTTTGACAATGAATAATTGATAACTTTTCTTTGAAAAAGTCTTTGTTGCCTTCACTCTGTGGTAGTTTCATTTAGATCATTCTCCCCTTTCTTGTTTCTGAATATGTTATGTGAAATGTGTCAAAAGCATAATTACAGTCAAGGCAGATTTAATTTTCCGTTTCTTCCCTGTCAGCAAGGCATGTTACCCCGCCTAAAGGAAAAATTAGATTGCTTTGTCACAATTTGTTCCTAAGAAATTCATGGTCACTGCTACTTATTTCCTCGATATGCCATGCATGCTCCATAAATATTTGGGTTGTCTGTGTCGGTATTTTTCAGGAAATAAATGTCAATCTGACTGGTTTCTAATTCCCTATCGCTTCTTTACCCTTTTCCACCTTTCTGAAGCCAGGCCCCAGGGCTACCTTCTTCCAGCCTGGCTTTCTTTCTCATTTATCTTCCGTTCATTCTCAAAGATATCTGCCAACAACCTTTGGCCTGCTCCTGCCCGCTCTCTGAGTTCTCTAAGGGGAACGTCACCCTGCCCTTATGCTGCCTTTGTAATTTAAAGCCATCTGTTTTCTTAACTCTTAAACTTTTTTTTTTCCCTCATTCCCCTGATTTCTTACTTGGCTGCTGATGTTAGACTATTTCAGGGAAAAATAATTTATAATTAAAAAAATAATAAATGTCATGCATGTTCGTATCATTCATCATGCAATATGCTTCCCTAGCGTTTGAATAACAAAGCAATTCTTACATTAATCTATGTGTCTAACTAAATGCAAATTGCTTTTTGCCTTCCCCTTCCTTTCTGTTTTTGCTTTATGTGCTCTTGCTATTTCTCTCTGTAAATCATTACTAGTTTGACCCAGCTCAAAAGCTCATGCTTTTTTTTCTCATGCTAGGGATCACTGCAAAGGTGGTGATTTATGCATGATGATTTTTAGTGCCCTTCTTGCTTATTCATTCTACTGACGGGGTTTGAAAAAAAAAATAGGCTCTTTTTATTGCATCTTTAATGAACTGCATGGCTTCCTGAAAAATATGCTCCTAGACATTTTCCTCATGAGATATCACTATCTGAGTTTTACCAAGTCCACTTTGCTGAAGTCTAGTGCTTTCAACTACAAAAAACAAACAAGCAAACAAAAAAAGCAAATAAAAACCCTACAGAATAAAGATCTTTAAAAAATTGTAGTTCTGTTCAGTGGCACTGCTTCTTTCCTTGAAATAATTACCATGGACACCATGGGAAATTTAATATTCCTGCACATGTCTATAGAGCTCTTGTTTGGGCAAAGCCATGAGCCCTGGACAAAAGTCAAATATCACAGCAGAGGGAAAGGTATTTTGGGACAGGGCTGAGACCAAACAGTTTCTCTTCATCTTGCTACCAAATTCTCCCTCTCTACTTGCAGCTGCCCGCCTCCGGCTCTCCATCCCCTCCTGCTCCAGCGCGCTGCAGTCCTGGCCACCACTGCGGCTCCTGGCCACCACTGCGGCTCCGCTCCTGGCCACCACTGCGGCTCCTGGCCACCACTGCGGCTCCGCTCCTGGCCACCACTGCGGCTCCTGGCCACCACTGCGGCTCCCGGCCATCCTTGCGGGGCACAGCCTGCCCAAGACTGTGCGCGTCATCCCCTCCGTGCTGCCGGTCTCATCCTCACCTCTAACAACATCCCCAAAACATTGCTCATCCAACGACCTGGGTCACAGCAGTCTTTTGCAGACCAGCTGCCTTCTCCTTTTCAACCCATCAGTTTGGGCACGGCATTCGTCAGCCTCTTCACATTTTCCTGGACAACCTGTGTGTGCAGCTTCCACCTGCACTAAACCCCACCATTTCTGGGATGAAAACCAATCAGATTTGGGAGAAATTGCTGAAAATACTCAACCCTTAGAATTTGTTGTCCTGCAAGGTCTCCAGCGATCATCCCATCCTTTCAGAAAGCTGCACAAACCAAAGCACAACCTCCAACACAGCCAGATTCACTGACCTTCCTCTTCCACACCCCCAAAAATCGCCTGCAGAGCCAGGTTTTTCCAGATCTGCCCCAGCCCGGGGCAGTTCAGCTCTCCCAGGCGGATGGAGAAGCAGCTCATCTGCAGTCAGAGGCGAGAGGGAGAGCACCCACACTGCTCAGACTGCTGTGGACGTGCTCGCTGCCCTTTCGTCTTCCTCTCGCCCTGGGCAAACCTTTCTTTGACATCTCCACTGCTCTGGCATTTCCCTGAATATCTTGACATTTCCAAAGGAGTCAGTGCGCAAAAGCAGCCCCCATTTTCCCGACGCCCACGTCCACCTCGTCCCGACGCCTGCTTGCTGCCTGGCTGCCCGGCTGCCCTCCTGAGACATCATCTTACTGCCTCGAACGGGGCTTTTTATTTTTTTCCTTTTCATCTGAGCTCACTGTCAAAACACTGCCCAACTCGAGCCTGATCGCTGGCTCAGGGGTTTTCCAGACTGGGATTTTCAGAGCCTGTTTGGTGGCTGTGTTCAGGGTGCCCCAGCGCAGTGGACTGGGGTGGACCCACACTGACAGCACGAATTGCTCAGACCTGTTTCTATGGACAGCAGCTGAGGGACCCCACTACGGTCCATCTCTCTGGAAGCTTCTCTCAACCCTCAGTCTCTCCTATACACATCTCCCAGACCCCTGGTCCCTCCAATCCAGACCTCAGACCCCAGACCCCAAACCCCAGACCCCTCACCCTCTCTGCTCCCTGCTTTGGCCAGAAGTTCACCAGTGGATTGCACATACCTGCAAACACATACATTCCTTTAATAATCCCTTAATAATTCCCAATAATTCCTGCTGTCAGCCCTTCTGCTAAACATCCTGTGATAAATCCTGTACAGTTCCATAATTCTCTTGTTCAAGCCTCAAATTCTCCTGCAGGCACCCCACAAAAATCCTATACCCGTTTAGGCGATAATCCAGGAATTTGCATAGTGTCCTGGAGGTAGTTTGTCACTGCCCCTCCGATCTCTGTCTGGCCTTTGTGGTCACTTGAGCAGACGTTGTCAGCTATCCTTGCACATAGACTCAGTCGACAGAGACCCTAATGAATCAGAGGGTATCACTAACATAGGAAACATTTTCACTCAGAGGATGCGCAGTGGGACGATGTGTGCATTTAAGATGTTGACTTGGCCCATGGCACGCAGGTACGTCACACCAGGTCTCGTCCCACAGCTGTGACCTGTCCTTGCCTCATACAGGGATACTCGGGCAAGAGGACCGTGAGGATGCTCCTGCCGATCTGTTTTGGTTTTATGCCATAGATGATGGGGTTCAGCATGGGAAGGACTGGCAGGTGGACATTGGCCCTGAAGACGTGAATGAGAAGGCAAGCATGCTGGCCATAGTGGTGAACCATGGACAAGCCAACCACGGGGATGTACAGGATCAGGACTGCCAGGATACGGGACAGGCAGTTGTTCAAAGCTTGAGATGTTCCCTCTGGACGTGATGCTCAGAATGGGCCTAGCAATCAGTACACATGACACAAAGATGAGCATGAGGAGTAACGTCAGAGAGAGACTGGCTAAAGCGAAGCCATACCAGTTATTGATGTGATGTCTGCACACACCAGCTTGATCAGGTCCTGAGGCAGATAGTAGGCGTGGGAGGGCACTTGGGACTGGCAGAAGGGCAATCCTTTTAATACCACAAATGGGGGGACAGTTGGTAAGGCACATCTGCACAGGGCAGCCAGCCTGATCCTTCCTATCCTGGCACTGGTGAGCATGGAGGAGTATTTCCGCGGGTAGCAGATGGCCACATAACGATCAAAGGCCATGGCCAGAAGCACAGAGGACTCCAAGAATGAGGATGAATGAGTTAAAAAAGATTGAGCAAAGCAAATATCAAGACTAACTTGCCTGGCATCAAACCAGAATACACTCGTCACAGTTGGCATTGTAGACGGAGACAAACCCAAACCGGTGGTGGCCAGCATGGACAGGAATTGGTATGTGGGCTCGTGGAGGCTCGGATCAGTCCTTGCAACAAAGAGGATTGTGATGTTCCCCAGAAGTGACACAACACAAATGAAGGTGAAGGGAAGAGAGCCAGATGCTGACAGTTTCCAGCCCTCAGATGTCCGTAAGGATAAATGTGACTGGTGTGGAGATGGACTTCTTGAGAGACATGATGTACCAGAGACTGCCTGCAGTGAAAAAGAAATATCAAAGAAATCAAAGTAACAAGTGTAAGAGGACATAGCAAACACATGTAAATATGACAGATGTGAAGCCAAAACTGAAAGAACACAGATGTCAAATGGGGACATGGACCAGACGCCACAAACTTCAGGTCCTGGAGAGCCCAGCAGATGGGTGTTCAGTTATCTTAAGGTAAGGTCATACACAGAAGACGTCTATAAAGCAGCTCATTTGGGGGTTCTCCTTCTCTCTATCACATGAGCTGCAGCATTGTAATGTAGTTTTCAGAGAGAGTATGCTGCTTATAAAAATAGTTCTGCACATACTAAATATGGGAGATTTGAAAACTGTACCTGTGTCACATCTATTTTACAAAAACCTTAGTCCAGTGATTGGCACCAAAGAGCTCTTGCAGTTTTCTTGCTCTGAGCATTTGGACAAAGACTATGATCTTGGCAGGAGGTCTACAGTTGGGTGAGAAAAGTTCCCTTTTACACGTTGGTCCAGTGGCACGGAGCAGCCCTTGGAGTCCCTGGGGAGCACCAGCAGCACCCGCAGAGCTTCCTACCAGTACAGCTGACCCTTCCTCTATCACCCCTGCTTTGGCCAGCACTTGCGGCAGAGCCAGACAGAGCAACAGGCATCTGTGCCGACTGCCCAGGGTGCTGGATAAGGTCCTCTGGCAGAGGGCTCATAGGAGAGTTATTTTCCCTCTGTGCCTTGCATGTAGGCTGTGAGAAGAGAGCTCCTTCGGTCAGAGGCCAGCCCCTCCAGCGACCTCTCTAACCAGGAGCCTTACAGACAAACGTCCACATGTAAAGCTGGTGGCATTCCTGGTCTCCAAGCTGCCCTTGCAGTGGAAAGGGCACTGCCAGCCGCCTGGCATGCAAGTGCTTACCCGTGGGTTGATGCTCAGGACTGGAAGCCTCTGCTGTGCTGGGGCTCCTCGTTTACATCTCTGCGGGGTCTTGCTGTGCACTGGGCTCCTCCAAGCCTTGTTCTGCCTCTACCCCCAGTTTGAGCATCTGGCTTCTCTATGAGACATGCAGAAAGCTTTGTGTGCCCAAAGCATGGCTTTCTTTTACGGATAGATGTTGAACTAGATGATCATTGTAGGTCCCTTCCAACTGAAACATTCTATTGTATTATATATTAGGAGGACAAAAAGAGATGATCAGAACTTGTAGCAGACCATCATAGCTAGAGCTACAGCAGTATCTTGTCAACTCTACTGGTTACCTTCTCTCTTGGCTGGAGAGCAAAAGGAGTCAAACATCCCCCGCTGGCTGATGTCCCCCCTCTGCTTTTCAGCTCTTGCAGTTAGCTCCTGAGACCCAGAAACCACATCCAATGCAGAGCCTCCTTCCAGGTGATCTTGGCTTGTGTGTAACCACAGCAGGGACCTCTCAGGCTGCAGCAATCACATACACGCATCCAAAACTCCATAAAAACAAGAAGAAACAAACCTGCAGCTAGCTTGGAAGCACCCTGTGACACAGCAAGAGCAGATGGGAAAGCAGGGTGATGCTGCTGTGCACTTGGACTGAGGGGAATCAGTGTTCCTCATGCCCTGGGCCAAGGCACTGGAAAGCACCGGCAATTTACCTTACTCAGTATAAGAAATCATGGTCCAGAGGAGCTGTGTGAAAAAGAGGGGATTCCCAGCCTGAAGATGCAGCAGCAGCAACAGCAGCATATGGTCTGCAAGCAGAGGCATTTTGGTCAGGACTGGAAATCTGTCTCCAAGATCAGGTCCCCCTCCAAGAAAACGAGGGGGGACATTGCAAGCTTGAGTTGCCAACATCCCGCAGCCTTGGCTATCGTCACGCAGAGCAGGTAGGTACCTGAACCCCCTGCAGGTGTACAGTCTCCACCTCTCTGACAATGGGAACACCACGCCAATGGCAGGAATTAGTACAAGCATCCAAAGTGGGGAGGAGGTCCTCCAGGAGCTTGCTCACGCAGCCTGTCTATGGTGAGGAGAGTGCCAAAGGACAGAGCAGCAGGATCCAGCATGAAAATGCAGTAGGAAGAGCTCCTTCTTCTAGCCTGATGCTTTCACCTCGCAGCCCAGACCTTCCTGAAGATCTGCCGGGCGAGCAGGGTTCGGAGGGGTAGGGAGTCACTGCCGGCCTCCCTCACTGCTCTGCCAGTACATGGCTGCTTATAACCATTCTGTGAAAGCCCCATGGGCCCAGTGACAACCTGCAGACAGTGAAAATTTTCCACTGAGCAAAACCACGAACCACCTGTGCACTGGAAAGGAATTTGGGAGGGAGATAAAAGATATAAGAGTATTTGTTTAATTAAGGAACCATGGAAAACTAACGGCTATACCCTTGAAGAAGAGCCACTGGACCGATAAAAGGGAACATCTTGGCACCAAAGACTGGATGGTGGCCAGAAAACATGAAGTCTGATAAAACTGCAGTAACTGGGTGAAAAGTAAATGTGGCGAGGGGAGATCGCGATCACCGACTCAAGTGAGGACCGAAAAGACCTGCCCCCCACACCTGAAAGGAGCACGCGTGCCAATTCGCATAGCAAGCGAGGCTAATTTTAATATAGTAAACCAATAGTGTACAAAATGTTAATCACTAACCAATAAGTGTAAAATTAGGCAGGATTATACTAATCGTGGTAAAATAAATATTCTGTAGTTTGCACGAAGGTGCGCTAGCTTTGTGGATTTACCACCTGGCACCCATCTCTGCGCAGGCATGAACTAAAATACCTCTGCTCTGTGTGTTAATTGGCATCTGCACGCTGGGCGAATGACCCCGCTTTGGGGACACCAGCAGCGTTCCTGCGCCAGCCCTGGGGAACGCGCCAGCCAGGTCATACGCAACGGGCGAGCCTGCAGCAGCCTGCCCGGCCCCTCGCGAGGCTCCGCTGCCAACAGCCTGCAGATTGCTGGGTGCACAGAGAGGGGACACGGACCAGGCAACGGCTGCACGGGACATCGGGAGGGCTCCTGCACGTGCTTTCAGGATGGCAGAGCCAGGTCTCCAAGCGATGGTCTGGCTTGGCACGAGTTCAGCCAGGAGCTTGCACGTGGCTTCGTGCTGAGCAGAGGGACACGCCGCTACCACCCCGTGAATGCTGCGGTAAACAGCCACAGGGCTCTGCCACCTCCCCATGATCCTGCAACCCGTGCAACTCATCCTTGAATGGCCCAGACAGACTGGTGAGCTGGCAAAGGAGAGGGCATGAAAACTGACTTCTTTTATTTTCTTAAAGGCAATGACTTGTGAAGAGCCTGGATAGGTTTTATTGAAACAGACGTCAGTGCTGGAAAAATCTGAGATGTTGTTAAAAATGTGTTGTGGATCAAATATCTCACTCCAAAGGACTGTGGTTTGAGTGGGGTGTTGGACCAGAGGTCCCCAGGCCTCCCTTCCGACCCTACATGACTCTCTGACTTTACAATGCTGTGATCCTGGTGCCCTGCTCCTGTGAAGAAGGAGGGTCCCTGCTGGAGGGGCTGGCAGGGAGCTGCCCGTGAAGGATCGGCTGCCTGAGCAGATCCTGGAGGTATTTACAGGCTCTTCCAAGGAGTCCCTGAAGGGCTGTGGAAGAGGAAGGAGATGCAAGTCCCAGTCCTCTCTGCAGTGTGATTAAGGAGACCCACACCACAGCTGAACCTCTTCCTGACCCCAGTGAGCCCCAGCCCACACGGTAACATTGCCCAGGAGGTTTTCAGAGGGTTTTGGAACCGTCAGCCCAGCATGCCCACGGTATCCAAGGTGATCCAAATTCACGTGTGGTGGCAAAGAAAACATCACCCAGATATTGCCCTAATTCATCTTGATCCTTGAGGATACAGAAAGAAAATGGATATTATTCATTGCATGGAGGGGCAGCTTGTAAGGTCTGTGCCCCACGTGAAGTGCACCCACCAAGCACAGAGCCTGGGACAGAGCCAGGGGAAAGCTGGTGGCTGTGAAACTGGAGAAACAGCCAAACTATTCCAGGCACTGCTTCAGCTGAAAGATGCTCTCAGCCACAGTGAACCCTGAGGAGATGGGCACAGGGGCAGCAGAAGCCCTTGGCCCCTGCATGCTCCCAGAGCTGTTGGACAAATGCAAGTGGTCAGAGGGAGAGGAGTAATTGCTAGCTCCAGCTAAGTGATAACTCCTGTGAGGAGAACATGAAGTGAGGTGATGTGCACAGGCCCCAGAGCAGGGCTACAGAGGTGAAACCAATTAGCTAGTGATCTGCAGCATAGATTACAGCTCTTTGCTGATGCAGAGCCTCAGCCCTACTGCAACACAGCTCCTAACAGGCAGCCCTGCTCTAGCAGAGACCTTGGGGTAGCTCCTCAGCCTGGTTCACCCCAGCGGGACAGTGAACAGCAGAAGAGGGCAGACAAAGACAGTGAGGCAATGCTGGGCCAGCCTGATGTTTCGAGATATCACGAGCAGTGTAAGGTCAGTGCTTCCCCAGTGCAGACTCAGCAGTCAGTGTTTGAAAGGAGCATATCTACACTTGCAGGTGGAGGCAGTGACTGTTCCAATAGTTAAGGAGCTAAACCTTTGTAAGCTGTGTGGTTTTGCTATTTGTAAAATTCTCTTCAGTTATCTCAAGTTCTGGACTTCAAGAGATTTTCTTTAAAAACAGTATCATTGAAATAATGAATGAACAGTGATATTTAGCATACTAGGATTAATACACAAAAGATTGCAGAGTCCTAAGTCTATCACAAGAAACAATCAAATACAGAGAATAGCACAGGTGAAATATTTGACCTTTTAGCTCAACTCAGGGCTGAGCAGATGAACTTAGTGATAAGAGATGGATAGCTGATCTAATCAGCCTCTCCAAGGATGCCTTTTTCTAGAATAGCTTCACAAGGCAAAACCTTTCTATAGTACCCGATGAATGATCCCAGCTCAAGTAATAACATCGAGTTGCTGACTCTGCTCACCAGGCACAACAAATCACTGCATAGCCCACAGGATACCACATGATAACTCAAGTCCCCATCCAAAACATCCACAATGCAAGGAAATGCTGAAGCAATGACAGAGCTGAGCTGCATCCAAGCTGCAGTCACCCCATCCCCTCAACTCCTCCCTCAGTCAGATGTTGCTGTCTCTGCCTCCAAGAGAAAGATCCTGTGGATCTGTTTAGTTTTTATGCTGTAGATGACAGGGTTCAGCATGGGGGGGGACCAGCAGGTAGACGTTGTCCATGATGTGAATGAGAGGGGAAGCATACCAGTGCCATACCAGTGAACCACAGACAAGACAACCAGGATCCAGACTGCCAGGATATGGGACAGGCAGTTGTTCGAAGCCTTGAGACGCTCCATTTGGGATGTGATGCTCAGAATGGCCCTAGCAATATATGGCATGAAAATGAGGATGAGATCAAAAGTCAGAAAGAGAATGGCTACAGCAAAGCCATGCCAGTTATTGAACGCAGTGTCTGTACGCACCAGCTTGATCAGGTGCTGATGCAGACAGTAACGGTAACCTTAACTGCAGAAGTGGAGCAATGCTTGATGAGACGCTTGGACGAGCCCAGGACACCAGCCTGATCCTGACTATCCTGGCACTGGTGAGCATGGAGGAGCATCTCAGCAGGTAGCAGATGGCCACACAGCAATCAAAGGTCATGGCTGGAGGCACAGAGGACTCCACAGAGGAGAAAGAACGAATTAAAAAAGATTGAACAAACCAAGCATCAAGACTAACCTGCCTGGCATCAAACCACAAAACACTCATTACTGTTGGTATTTTAGAGACAAACCCAAACTGGTGATAACAGCACAGATAGGAATCGATACGGGGCTCACAGAGGCTTAAGTCAGTCCTGGTGACAGAGGGTTGTGCAGTTCTCCACAAGTGACAGAAAACAAGCAGAAGAAAATAGGATAGAGAGCTAGCCGCAACTGTCTTCCCTCCCATCAATGCCTGCCAGGATTAACACTGACGATTTGCAAGCCACTGCTGTTCCATAATGTCATAGTGTAACATGGATGCTCTGCAGTCACTACAGGGTGTTTTAAATCAAGATCCCCTCTCTCTACCTCCCAGAAAGAATTCGAGGGTGTAGCCTAGCCTGGGAAGCAAGAACAATTATGCTGCTGTTGGCAGTCTTGGCAGCATGCTCCTCCTCCAGCAAGAATCAAGGGACAGAGGGAAAGAGGAACTAATTGTTCTGCAGACCAGCTTGCCCAGATCTCATGCAGTAGCTTGCAATAGGCAAAATTATCCTACCATTGCCAAGCATGGGAACAGTACCAACAGGACTGGGGAAGTGTCCAGGGAGCAAGTGCCTGCAACTAGAAGTTTTTCATAAAGAAGAGATGCTGGCTGCAGTATCACTTGCAGCTAATCCCGAAGCAACCTTCAAAGCATAAAACTGAGTGGCTGGAAACAGTGAGGTCAGATCTCCCTGCAGGGACAGGCCTGCGGGCAGGGTTTTCACACTGGTGTGGGACAGGAGGACTTCACACCAGCCCTGAAGGGGATCCCAATATGCTTCCGAGAGACAAGTACCTGAGCATTATTGAGACACAGTGGCAGAGCTGACCAGAGCCTGCACAGACAACGAGCCTGTGGACAGCGGGAGCTGCCTGAGTGGGATTTTCCTTAAACACAAGCAGCCTCACCTTTAGAGTGGTTTTATTATTGTCCTTTATGGAGATCGATGTCACAGGAATCAGCTCCAGGTGCTTCCTCTTCCCCATCCCTAGCCAGGTCAGGCAGGGCAAACCCATACCCCACACATGGGCTAGAAGACTTTTTTTTTTTTACTTTAAGCCAGGGTCAGTCCTAGGATAGCTTCAGCTTTTGCAGACAACATGGTAAAGTTACAGAGGGAAAGAAAAAAGTACTTCTGTGTTTCATATAAAGGCAAGGAATGAGTAACCAGCTACAATAGAGGCTGTATCATTAGGAGCATTTTAAAAATCCAATAAACCAGAAAAACTTCTGGGAATAGCTGCTTTGATCTAAAGACTCCTTAAAGTATTTGAGACACTATAAAAGCTCTGCAGACTGGACAGCTGTGGCCTTTGCCTAACCTGAGCTGCCCTGTGCATTTCCCCATTGCTCTCCCCTTTGCTGTTCCTTTCAAAAGTTGCTAAAGTTTTGCTAGAGGCTTTTTTTTCACTTCTGAGGAAGAAAAAAAAATAAGCACAGCAGTGAGCCTTTACACAGCTACTTACGACATCTGTAAGTCCCATGTGGGAGGCTGCGAACCATTGCCCCCGGGGAAGAGAAAGTTTTGAAGCAACACAGATATACAGCCAAAACCAGGTCATAGGCAGGAGGAAAGCTGTACCAGCCAACCTGAGCTGCACAGCTCTAGCAAAGGAGAGGGAACTTCCCACATACAATCTCTGGACAGCTGTAGGGTGAGGACAGTTCTGCTGAGATGCTCCTCAGAGGCACTTGCTGGGCTGGAAAAGCAGGTGCCACTTGAACTGGGCTGCAGCAGCAATTTGCAATTAGCTCCAGCAATCCATGCGCAGGAGGTCAGGCTGCTCCTGCACCCAGCTTTGAGAGGCCTGGCTCAGAGGGAGGAGGAAGAAGCACAGAAGAGTGGCTGTGACTAGGGAGGAGATGTTACAGATGCTTCTCATGGGTAGCTGTGTTCTGCTGCAGGAGTCCCAGCATGGACGTGCAGGCAGCTCCACGCCTCCTCCAGCAGGATGGGGCAGAGCACGGCAGCTAAGGAGTCCTCGGGACCCAGGAGATCTACATCTACCCAGGAGGCTACATCTTCCCTGCCCCCAGGCAGACTCCTACATGTACAGATCCCCACACCCACCACCACCCAGTCCAGACCAGCAGCCTTGTTCCACCCCCAGAGCACTTCCACCAATAGCACTTAACTTCAGTACAGCAAGGCTGATTCAGTGCAGTATTTTATTATCATCCCCACCCTTCAGGGAGTCAGAGCAGTCAAAGACCAGACACCAGAGCCCAGCTGAGGGCCTTGAACAAGCACTGCCAACTCAGCACAGAGCCACGAGGTGGGAACAGATGTGAAGGAGCTCCTACATCAGAGCAAAGACACATGGTATTGCCCTTCCTAGGATGGCAAGGAAATAACTGCCTTGGCCAGCAGCTGAAAGTAGAGGCAGGTATCAAGGTACAACAACATAACTCATGCAGAGCACTTAGTAGGGCGTGTGATCAGTTTGGACAGACAGACTTAAGTTACCTATGCCAGCTCCTCTTGTAGGGCAGCTGGAGCAGTCCAAGCCCTGTCCCTTCAGGGAGCAGTCACAGGGACCCCCATCCATGGCATCCACAGCCCCCGGCTCCCTCAGGGACCACCAGGAGGGCCAAAAGCAGCAGGACCAGGACAGGCCATGGCAGAGCACACACAGCTTTGTCAGCCTCAGGAGTCACATTCTCCATCCAAGCAGGGGAGGATCTCTTTTTCCAAGCGTAGTACTTTGCCACAGCCACATTGGGGTTTCCCTGGGCAGGGTCAAACCACATCTGGATGCAGCGCCCGCTGCCCCGGTGCTCTGTGGTGTATTTGTAGGAGTTGGACCAGATTTTCTCACACAGGTCTTTTGGTCGGGGGAAGACTTGGCTGAAGGGTCTGCACATGGAGCCCCAAGGACAGCGGTTTGTTCCTGAAGACAGACAGCACCAGAAACCAACATGAGCCAATACACTTCGCTTCTGTCCTTTCGCCTGGGAGGAGCAGGCCACCTGCCCACAGCCCATCGCTGCATCGTAGCTGATGGATGGTGGCTTGGCCACCTTCTAGTCAGCAACCCCACAGACAGGCAAGAGCAATTAGGGGTCTTGGCTCCAGCCACCAGGCAGGCAGCAGTGACACTGCCCGGGCCTTGCCTGCAGGGGTGAGGAGAAGCTTGCTCCACACAGCCCACCAACCTGTTGCCCAGTTCCAGCCCTTGTGCCAGTTCTCTTTGCACGTGACATAGTCCTTGCAATCCTCCCACCACTCCTCGCAGTCCTCTTTGCAGAGTGGCACATGAAGAACCCTCTCCCGACGCCAGCTGCTGTCAGCCTGCAAGAGAACAGGACCATGCACACTGATGCTGGCCCCGAAAGCTAAGGGGTGGGATCTGCCACATCCCAGATTCCCCCTCGGTCCCTTCCGCTGGGCTCCAGAGCGGACCTCGGAAGAGTTTCAGCCCCAGCAGAGACATGCCTTGACAACAAGCAATTCTTCCATCAGCCTCTCTGATTACCTAAGCAGAGGCTGGCAAAGTCCTTTGAATCTTTCCACCCCGTAGGAAAGTTTGCAGCGTCCCTGGAAAGCTCACTCCTATACATGCCAGGAGTATACTACATGGGGGACCAGCGTATAACATCTCCTGTGGCCAGCACAAGCCCTGCTGTCGTAATCACAGCAGAACTGATCCTACCTGGTCAATCCAGGGCCCCAGGTTAGGTGAGCACTCATACAAGCACGTGTCCTGGATGAAGTGGCGCTTGCACTTGGGTGGCATCAGCCCACAATGGTTCCAGTTGAAGTTGTACAGGTTGGATTGGTCCTTGTGGGCTTCTGAACTGGTGTTGGCTGTGCAGCAGGCGTTGTCCTTCCAGGGAGCACACTACAACAGAGCAAGAGACAGGCTGCTCAGGGAGGGCAGGCAGCAGCTTGAGGGAGTCAGAGGATGCTGCAGGTGCCAGCTCCCTGCATAGCCTACAGCAAGAAAGCTTCTTCAGCAAGAGGATTTTCTCTCCTCCAGCAAACCCTTGGCCCCATGGACTGAAGAGCTCAGGGCTGCAGCAAGGTAGAGTTGGAGGAAGAGCAGGAGGAGGACTCTGGAGGTCAGATCCTCACCAGGAATTAGTGCCAGCCTGAGGAATAGAAACAAGCTCCCTTCTCTTGCACCCTGGCTTGCTCTCAGCCCCATCCCCACCAAGGACCTGAGGGCAGAGCTCTTCAATTAGCAAGAAGAGTCTCTAACACAGGAGCAGATAGAGTGTCTTTCCTTACCATCCTTTACCTTGTTCTGATCTGGGGTGCCTAAGTTTTGGGAAGGGGAGGCCTCCTGGTTAAAGAGGGATGACGGTGAGCTGACAGAAATCCTCACACCACTGCATCTGCCCTAGCCATTTGCTAGAAGAAAACAGCAAGCAAACAGGCTTCATACCCAGCACAGGCTTTCTTCCTCTGGCAAGCGGTTGCTGAGCCCAAAGCACAAACCAGCCCGTATCACCTGGGGAGGGAGGGAGGCACAGGGGCCCCAGACAATCCCACCTAACACATCAGCAGAGTCATACCTGGTCATGCAGCATCCCCTCTGGGCCAGGCTTGGTTTTGTGGTGTTTGGCATCCATACAGACATTCAGCAACGGGTCCTTCACAGGCATCACCGTGGAGGCAGCCAACAGCAGAAGCAGCACCTGCCCCACTCCCATCCCCACAGCCAGCACAGTTGGGTCAGGGGAGCTGGGAAGTTACAGAGCTGCACAGAAAGAGGACAGCACGGGAGAGGTTTTGCCACCAGCAGCAGCAAACAAGGTGCTGTGAGGGCCAGGCGCTCCTGAGGACACAACAGCAGCAAGGACGCAAGTGCAGCCCCCCTCCAAGCAAGGCTGGGAGGTCAGCTACCCATTGTCCAGAAAAACAGAAACAAACAGCCCTTTCAGTGCTTGGCCTGTTCAACAGTTAACCTCAAACATCCCTGATCAAGAAGAGGATACTGTGTGAGACCCATTCAAACTGGGGGGGCCTTTTGCATGAAGCCACCCCACTGCTTCAGTGCAGAGCTTTCAGCTCCCAAACCTTCTGCAACTAGCCATTGCTAGTTCAGGGATCTCTTTAGCTAGTGGTTCAGAAGAGGTAGTTAAGTGCACCAGCACACTGGCACCTTGTGTGGACCACGAGCTGCAGCAGGCCCGCCTTGTTTTGAAGAGCATGTTAAGAGAGGAAGGCATTTTCTTTGGTTTATCTGCATCTGGGCCTTTGGAGACCCCCACCTAAGCAATAGAAGACACTTCACATAATCACACCTTAGCCACCTCTGCCCACCTAGAGACTGATAAGACTTTTATAGTAGTTTACTAAAAACAAACAAAAAACAAGAAACCCCCCCAAAACCTACCCCAGCCCCAAAAAACCCACACCACAGTACTCCCTCACATTCCTCGTCAATACAGCACAAGGGTCTAAAACCATCACCTTTTAAGAAGCACTTTGCAAAACACAGGAGTGAGACAAACTATTTACAGCATTAAAATAGCATAAAACAACAGAGAAGACAGCAATTACAGAACTAAGGAAGCAGACACATAAATCTGAGGACTAGGAAGTAGCTAACTTGCATCATAACTATGTAGATATAACCAACAAAAAACCCCAAAAAACCCAAACCAAAAACCAACACAAAATCAACCTTACCAGCCCAGATAGCCTCTAAACCCTCTATGACACCTTAAAAACACTCAGCACAGCAACTTCCTGGGGTCAGCTTTAATAGGAACGCCTTCTAACACAGGTGCTGGCACTTGAAAGTGCTTTCCTAATAAGTTTAACGAGGTTTAACTTCTGCCAGCATTTGTTACCTTAGAAGCAGTTGTTTTGGTGATAACCAGCTTGTCCAGCCTCTTTTACAAGCAACACCCTCTTGCCTGGGAAACAATCTGGTGGTTTTTTCAAAGCAGGTCTCTTATCAGCCTTGACCATTCATAACAAGGCCTTTTTCCTCTATTCACTCCAGTTTCAATTTAGAATCATTTAGGTTGGAGAAGACCTAAATGATTCTAAATCAAATTTGCACCATTGCATGAGACAAAAAAGCCAAGGAGGGACAGATCCAGGATTCTGCCCTGCGCCAAGAATAAATACAAAAGGGCTCATCACAAGAAAATGACAGGCGGGAATAAGTGCTATTGTCTCAGAAGGAAGAAGAATAACTCCCAACACAAAAAATAAATGCTGGCTGATGAGGGGAAACAGTGCACCTTGTTGCAAAAACCTGAGAACAATAATTGAAGGTAAAAGCTAGGGTTTGCTCACAAGACCCTCGGAAAGCCCTCGCCCTCAGCAAAGGGGCAGAGTCTTCCTCCTGGAACAGCACAGGTTTTGGGGCTGTTTTGCTCTTTTTTTCAGTCACATCACTGACATTTTGGTGATGAACTCACTTGCCGAAGGAGCTCATCTTCCTAAGTTTAACGCATGGACACTTTAGGCTCTAGGAGACCCTGCTTTAGTGATGTCCACAGTCGAATGACATGCTGCATGAATAATGACCTCTGTATGTTCATCCTGAACCAGATGCATGCTGTTTTAACTTCTCAGGCTTCTAACGCTCGTATTGGAAGTGACAGCGAGCAGATCTTCCCCCACTCATCTTTGAGCCTTTGCCACCTCTGTCATATCTCCCCTCCGTTGCCTCTTTCCAACGAAGCCACATCTGCTCACTCATTTCCCATGACAAGTATTTCACTCCCTGAGGCATCAGGACTGCAGCAGTATTTCAGATGCACAGCGCTGTCCTGGCCTTGTTTTCTGGTCCTTGCCTAGGAATTTCTAATATCTAGTTTGTTTTTGGAACTGCTGATCACTGAACTGTGTTGTTGTAACACTGTCATAACTGTGACAGCTTGTTCCTGAGAGATAATTGTTAGCCACCAGCCTGTCATTTTGTTTCTGAAGCGTTCCATTTTTTCCCCAAGTGCATCACTGTATGTTTATCTCAACCGCTTTTTTTTGGTCTGTTGTTTCACTGTTCAGTGTCTCAGTCTTATCAGGGTCTTCTGCAGATTTTCACAGATGGTCCTCCTGTTCCTGGAGTAACTTAGAATCATCAGAAACTTGGTTGCCTTGCTGTTTTCCCCTGCCTTTCCCAGAAAAAGTTCATTGAAAAGCAGAAATCCCAGTACAGATTCCTGCAGGGGTTCACTGTAAAGGATGGCCATGCACCTTTATTGTATGATTCAGTTATTCCGTGATGTCTGGAACTTTGCTCTCCTTTCATGGCTCCTTATCTGATGACCTTTGGTGGGGACCTTGCTCAGAGCCCTTGGGAATCCAGGTAGACTCTATCACCTGGATCTGCCCCAGCCAGAATCCTTTGCAGCCCTTGGAGGGCTTGCAATACATTAGGGAGTCTTGTCTGCACGTTAGAAGAGCCATCCTGACCCTTTCCCATGTGGCACACTTATCCATGTGCCTATGGATGCAGCCTATTACCACATTTTCTGCGACCTTTTCCCACACAGGTACTACGTTCATGGTTGTGCAGATTGCTCAGTCTCTCTAGAAAGCGTTTTAAGGTGTCCCATGTGAACATGGAGGTGTCCTTGCAGGGGGTACTTGTACACGTGACAGTGCAGAGAATGGGGAAACTTTCTCCCTCTCACTGTAGTCCTGCCCTTATCCTCATGTTTAATCAGATGGGTGGGTGGCTGGGTGCATCCACATTTGCTCCATCCAGCTGATTTGCCTCGTGCAACCTATCTCCAGGTTCTGGGATTGAATTGCTTTGGATGCTTCTTCCCTGGGGTCAGATTTGGGTGAGCAACTGCCGGGTAACTGCTTTAGGGTGTGCTGCGTGCCTCTGGGCACCCCAGGGTCTGCGTTAGCCGGGAGCTCAACGCACTTGCCTACGCATCGTTGCTTAGTGCCACTGGAGATCACAGATCTCATCGGAGGGGCCTGATGGTGTCCCATGTGGCTTCCCACTGCCACTGCTACAAAGGGCTGTGCGTGTTGTTACCATCAGAATCTCATTTATGGGCAAAAAGCAAACGCACTTTATGTATAAAGGCAAGAATGAATTGTTAGTGTAGTTGAAAACAGGCTAATACAAGAATCATTGTTAGTCCAGATCCAGTTATTACAGAAAAAAAGAAAGAAAGTAATATTTCTCTACAGAAAAAGAAGTAGTAGTAGTAATAATGATAATAATTATAATAATGATAATAAATTAAGATTGTCATACACACACTTCCCAGTTTCTGCCTCTTCTTCTTCTTCTGGGTTCATGCTCACCCTTTCACTGCTCCTCTGGGTCCTAAGGTTGGTGACTTCGGTTTGGTGGTGGTGGTGGATGTTAAATCAAGTCATCAAAATCTGGAATCCTTCACAGGGAGTATGATATTGATATTCACGGCTTATTCTTCCTCACTCTAGGGTCCACTTTGTGTCTTTTTTATGTTTGATAACATGCTTTTACACCTTGCTTTCTCTTCATTGGTCTGCAAGTCCACGATACATGCAGGTTTCTTAAATATGCTGCATTTTATGCATGTTAGATACTCATTCTTTGCTCTCTTTGTCATCCAAAACTATTTTTGTCCAGCTCTGAGACTGCATTTCTTTAACTGACCATTCCTGAGTTGTTTATAGCCATGAGGTCTCCAGTACCAGCCTGTGCCCCATGTCTTATCTCCTCATGCCTGCAGTCCTCTATGCCACATCCCGTGTCCCCGCTTCTCAAGGCCCCTGCCATCCTGCCAGATGCGTATTTCTCAGCACTACGCCATTACGTTAAAGTCATAAATATCTCATTCGGCACCGAGTAGCTACTTTTTGCTACTATCTGCATAAAACTGAAACTATGGTTGCACCATACAGTGGTAAGTAAAAAAGCCATAGCCACAGTCAGAATAAAAATTGCCATTACTGCTAAATCTGGTAAAAACAAAGCTCCAGGCAGGTCAGGACAAGTTCAAAGAGACCAAACCTGGCACGCCTCAGTCCTGAGACCTTGCAAACTCAGTACAAAGCCCATGGCCAGCAGTGACCATGCCGTGGTACTGGGCTACGGGGTCAGCGTGCAGGCCCTGTGCCACAGCTGCCCGGCCAGGCAGATGCTGAGGACATCTTGAATGGGACAGCAGCAAGGGGAGGCAACCAAGCTGAGCCCTGGATAGCCACCAGCTGCTGGGGTCTGGGACGCCCCGTGCAGATGGGGACCCTTGGAGAGAGACACCCACCACCAGTACAAGGAGATGCCTCCACAGAAGCACCCACGTTTAACCATCTCACGCTGGAGCTGCGTATCAGTCCTGGAGCCATTCAGCAGTGGATCGGTGTGTGGCTACAAGACGAGCAGAGATAACCTCAGGGTTCCTGAGAGAACATCTAATGTTTTCTTCCTTTCCCTGAAAACATTGGCTAAAATGCACTTTAAAAGTGAGTGTAAGCAGGGCATTTCTTGATGCACATAGAAGGAAAGGGGAAAAAAGGTGATATATTTTACATTGGACAGATATTGTTGCTTCAGACTTTTCATTTCAAATACTTGATTGTTCCATCCATCAAAATTTTTGCTGTCTAAAAAATTTAGGATTTTGAAGGTGGTTATTAAAACTGAAATTGGAGATTACATGACACGACTCTTGGATCACTGGTCTTGTAACAGGGAATAAGAAGTTTTCTGGGCCCTTGCACACCAGGGCAGCTTGGTGAACTGTTCAGGTCATTGCTAGCATTGCTTGTGAAGAATAAGCAGTATAAGGTGGATAGCTCAGATGAGAAGAGGAGTTATCTTTGCTGCTTGAAAGGATGCTGGGCACTCAGGTACCTCGGGGTGAGAAGGTGATGGTGGAGAGACTGCAAAGGCTAATTTGTTCTGCTGCTGCTCTGCAACAAAAAATCCAATTATATATTTTACTGGGTAACACACTCACACGTTCTGCTTGCTGGAAGGTTAGGAAGAGAAACTGCCTCTTTTTGATAAACTACTTTAATATCCCTGAATGAAGAGGCTACAAATATGGAATTAAGTTATATGTGA
The DNA here is from genome assembly GCA_020745775.1 of Theristicus caerulescens. NCBI lineage: Eukaryota > Metazoa > Chordata > Aves > Pelecaniformes > Threskiornithidae > Theristicus > Theristicus caerulescens. The sequence continues at coordinate 132,681,567 of CM036559.1, read as the reverse complement.
GCCAAAAAAGAAGAAAAACCTGAGAATAGAAAGCAAGGAAGGAGTAAAAAAAAGAAAAGGAAATGATAGTGAGAGACATGTGAATGAAGACAGAGCCACAGAGTGATCTTTCTTAAAAATTACAGTTCCTACCTGACAATGAAATGTCTCAAAAGCCTCAGGGACTTCCCACCGGAGGCTGCAGACACGTTGTCTCAGACCCGTAGTAAGGGCAGAATCTCCTTGGGAGCCACAAAGCAAGATGGAAATTGGCCTCTGAGCACACAGGCTGGGAAAATAAACCCACGTGCACATGGGAGTGCCGGGGAAATGCAGGGGGGAGGCAGCTCAGAAGAAAAGCTGACGAGAACTGCTAAGTTCATCCAACTGCCAAATTCTGTATTTTGACTCTTCTGCGGTAGATTTGTGTTAGCACGGTGACGTTATCTGGATGTGCACTGAGGAATGGCAGGGGGTTTGTTCCTGTATCTCGGCCCAGTGCTTGCTCAGTGTATCATAGAAACCAACCCTGGAGCAAGCTTCCTCGCCGTGCAGGAGTATGTTGTAACACTGAAGTGAGATTAAATTGGACAAGTGAGATTTTAGTCCCCCAGGATCATCCCTGAACACCAGCAATGAAGTATATAACTCCTTATTTTGTCTCTGTGCGTGTCCCTGTTCTTACGCTGCTCTCAGCTCCGCTCAGAGGCAGCTTTCACCCCCAAAGCCCCGTGTGCCATTGGTATTTGAGCCGTGGCAGGTCAGCGCTTCCCCACTGGGCAGACGTGGTGGCAGACCAAGGCCATCGCTTTGTGTCCTCCCCGAGAGGGTTGTCTGCCATCGCCCATTGCAGTGGTTCTGCTTCTTCCTTGCAGAGCAGCTACCGAATTGCAAATCTCCCCAGGGAAGGTTGCTGGGATCTGAATAGGGAGGGCACACGACTTTGGCCAATTTCTGCAGGCCGTTCCCCTCATAGCATCCCAACTTCCACCGTTGTTTTATTAGCAACAATAGAGGTCATGTCCCTGCCTGCTCACTAGAATATATGTTTATGGACCCATTACTCATTAATTTGTATAATCACCTTTTAAACTCCCTGGTGCTGTCCTCCTTCATAACTCATTGTGAAAACAAGTTCCAGAAACTGCTCTGTAAAAGAAGTATTTTTATCTGTGTCAAACCCTTTTCCTACTGGTTTCAAGTAGTTCTGGTATTGGTGAGTGACTGCTGTGCATTCAGCCCAATATTTCATAGTCTCATACATCTTCTACCAAGGCCAGACTGGCAGCAGTCTTTCACTGCCGTGTCTGCAGAAAAAGTGACCTTTTTCCAGACAAACTGCCAAGGTAATATCAGTGCAAAGCTACTTTATGCATGATTACACAATATTGCAATTATTAGACTATGTGAGCGTGGAGGTACATGAAAACTTCTTGGACGCCCTTCCACAGGAGCGGCAACATGTGTTTATCTCATCTCCCCCAACATCGGTGCTGTCCTGTGCGTGAGCATCCAGGGCGAGGGAGGCAACCTTGCGGCCAGTGGTCCCTCGGGTCTCGGCTGACGAAGTCATTATTGCTTTGAACAGCTAGTGGAAAAATGGGTGATTTTGATCAAGAAAGGGAAGCGTGTGGTCAGAAAGAAGCTGGAGCTAGTGTCCAGCCACAGGAGAGACACATCTGCAGTCAGCCAAAGTGTTCGAAGGGTTCTCCTGGTATCCACTCTGCTCGGACTGGGTATGTTAGCTAGCACGCTCCTTTCACTTGCTGTTATGGCCTGTTTCTATTTGGAAGTAAATAATCGAGGGAATGGGGAAGAAACCAACCAGCTGAAGTCAGAAGTGCCTGCCCCTGCCATGCCACGTGCCCAGGATCGCTGGTAGGAGAGCTGAAGCGTGGGACATCCCAGTTACCTGTTCCCCTTTTGAGATGAAGAAACCAGAAGTGCACGAGGTCTGAGTGAACATCAGGATGGTGCAGCAGAATAAGGACTGTTCCCTGTTGTTGATTCCTGTCCTAACCACTATTAGCATTCAGTTTGGGTTTTTTCTTTTAAATCCTTCTGAGCGGTAACCGTGGAGCTGCTGAGCAGGGAGCGAAACAAAAGGTTCAGCTTGCAAACCCTGGCCCTGCTTTGCAGTCTCCTGTTGTGCTCTGCAGCATTTCACGGGCACGGAAAGGCAGAGCTCAGACTTTAACTCGGGTAAGAGACCCAGGGCTGGAGCCTTGTGTTAGTACGTTGGTGACAGGCACCTGATAATGCAAAATCACGACTAAAAATGTGCTCCTGGTTTTAATTGAGCCACCAAACCTTTCTGCCTTCAGCAGCTAAAACTTCTCATACCTCCCCCGCTACCTCAAAGCGTGCTCTGTTTTCAGAAACCTGCTTCCCAACCGCAATGGCAAATCCTCTCTTAAGTCAGTTTTACCTGCTCAGCATAAAATCAGAACCTGGTGTCTAGTATGAATTATCCGGATTTATATTGCTATGTCTCATTATGCTTCACTGCTCTTTAAAAGATATTGAGACTAGAAGTCCTGTGCACCTGCCCGGTCCTTAGGAAATTCTCCATGGATAAAATGAACATACAGCATTTCTGAGGTGCCTCAGTGTGGATGCACTATGTATTTATAAAAGCAACACAGCTCTCCTCTCAGCTGCTTCTCCAAGAGTCTGTTGTAAAGCATGGGCAATCAGAGTAAAGACGTGGAGCATATCCCCTGGCGGTGGTTAGGCAAGCGAGGGGTGTGTGATATAGTGGCACCTGGAGATGTGGTTGCTCAGGTGAGCTGGGCTCCTTGAAACCAAGGCATCAGAGCGGGTGTTGTGTGGGAAGAGGGATGAGAGGAGAGCGGAGCCACCGCTGGCGTGAGACCGCATCTCCTCTGGCAGCGGGACTGGAAGCAGCCAGGGCAGAGTCTAGACAACTCGGCAGCACTGCCAAATTCATCATATAAAGAGAGGCTCCTACTTATTTCTGGAGTAAAAAAACGTATCAATGACGCAAGGTCTCTCAACTCTATAACGCAAAAGCCCCGAAATGCCACGAGTTCATGTGAAATTGGCACAGATGTCTTTGCTTCACCCAGTACATTTGATTAGTCGTTATTTATCCGGGGAACAAACTTTCCTCCCTTTTCCTTAGATTAATGATGTTTATGATAACAGTAACATTGCATGTTGATATTTATCACAGTAACAGGTAAATGAAGAAGTTATTGGACTCATAGGTATGCGGTATTTATTCGTGCCATAGCAAAGTGCAATGTTTACATCTTTAATGGTGTGTTTCTGTATCATCACACTCTCATTTAAATAAGAGCTTGTACTGCAGCACTCAGAGAGAGCCAGAGTGCATAACATAAATCCGTTTGCTTAGATTTGGCAGATTTATGATATTGGATCATTTCTAGTTTGTGCTTTTTTCTTTGGTTCACTGATTACAGGCTTTAGTTCATCATGTCGTGCTGCAGCAGAACCAATTTATCTCATTCCTCTCATGCTATTCACCACCACGGGCATGCAGGGGTGGAGGTTTCCCACACCTGGCTCTCCATCCCTTTCCCTTGCATTTACATTGCATCACTTGTGGGGAACTGCACAATCCTCTGTCACCGGGGCTGATCTGAGCCCCCACGAGCTTGTGTGCTGTTACCTGCCCGTGCTGGCCATCACTGATTTGGGTTTGTCTCTGTCTACAATGCCGACAGTGATGAGCGTTTTCTGGGTCAACTACAGGGAAATCAGTTCTGATGCCTGTTTTGCTCAGCTTTATTTTGTTCATTCCCTCTCCTTCATGGAGTCCTTGGTGCTTCTGGCCATGGCCTTTGATCGCTATGTGGCCATCTGCTACCCACTAAGATACTCCTCCATCCTCACCAGCGCCAAGATAGGCAGGACTGGGCTGGCTGCCCTGTGCAGGTACCTCTTAGGAGGGCTGCCATTACCTGCTGTCTGATCAAGCAGAGGTGCAGACATTGCGTTCAATAACTGGTATGTCTTCGCTGTAGCCATTCTCTTTCTGACATTCGACCTCATCCTCATCTTCATGTCATGTGTACTGATTGCTAGGCCCATTCTGAGCATCACATCCCAGAGGGAACATCTCAAGCTTTGAATACCTTGTCCCGTATCCTGGCAGTCCTGATCCTGTACATCCCCACGGTTGGTTTGTCCATGGTTGACCGGTATGGCCAGCGTGCTTGCCTTCTCTTTCATGTCTTCATGGCCAACATCTGACTCCTTCATATTTTTTTCACCCTGAGTACCTGAATAATGCTCTGCTCCATCTAAAGGCCGCACAATCAGTTGTAAGCCAATTTCAATGACAGCACAGTAGTCATGGGTGATTATTTGGCATTTGTCTTGCTCTTTTACTAGAGATGAAGTTTCACCTGTTCCAGATGATTTTGATAAGAGGAGCAACATGAAAATGGAAATATAAATAATCTCAACCCCCTCTGTTTTCCAGCTGATTCTGTTAATGAAATCCATAATTTGCAATATAGCCTCTTGTTTGCCTGGAGTTGTACAGTGATACATACAGCTTCTGCAGCCTCTCACGATGACCTATGCTGTTTATTGTTCTTTTTCTCCCCTCATTTCTTTCTCTTCTCCTGTCCTTAGATTTGAAGATCACGGTAGCAGGAATTGTCTTTTCATTCTACACCTCTACTATATTAAAGTATCTGATCTGTGCTTCAATGTATAGCAAAGGTACAGATACTAAATACTGCTGCTACCAATCGCTTCTCTTTCTGGGCTATATGACTGAGATGCTAAATAACAACAGAGATGCTAAATAACAACAAAGCATATTACACTTTCAATTGCAAAATTTCAGATAAATAAATATCAGTGCTGGACTTGTATGCCACTTCGATGGCATGTCTTTATCTTGATTTGTATGGATCAGCCATGTGTTATCCAATGAATGAAACAATTATTCAAAGTCTGTGGTTCAAAGACAGCTCTGTTACTTGGGAAAATCCAGTTCTTAATTCCTGCCTGAGGTCTGGAAAGACAAACAAGTGTTAGCAACTCCCGAGAGCACTGGCAAGCAAAGGAACTGGACACACCAAAAGGAAAGGTTTCTGCTCATAATAAGTGACATGTCCCGAATTAATACTTAGGGGCTCTTCTTGGGCTTGGGCTGGCAAGTAGGAATCTCTTTGGAGAGATTAGTGATGGGAAAAACAGGAAGCAAAAAGCTGAGGTGGTTGAGAAAGGAGGTGAAGACAACATTGAGATATTGTGGAGAACATTGAGAACGGTCATTGAAACATCTCAGTGGAAGACTGCAGTGGTCCAGGAGGGAGAGACAGACAAAGAATGGGGCAGGAGAAGGGTGGTTGTTCGAAGGACAACAAGGTGATATGACATTTTGTGTTACTGCTTGTTTTACAGCAGGGACCCAAACACTTATCCCATTGATAACGCTGTTTCTGGCAAAACACTGCATGCCAAAACAATGTCTACCTGCGGAATTTTGTTTACATAAATAGAAATAAGAAGGAAAGGTGTAGTGGTTTTGGCTGGGATAGAATTAATTTTCTCCATAGTAGCTTGTATGGGGTTGTGTTTTGGACTAGCGATGAAAACAGTGTTGATAACACAGGGATGTTTTAGCTATTGCGGAGCAGTGCTTGCACAGCCTCAAGGCCTTTTTTGCTTCTCACGCTGCCCCACTAGTGAGTAGCCTTGGGGTGCACGAGGAGCTGGGAGGGGGCACAGCTGGGACAGCTGACCCCAACTGACCAAAGGGATGTTCCAGAACATATAGAAACATTGAATCGTCTAGGTTGGAAAAGACCTTCAAGATCATCGAGTCCAACCATTAACCCAGCGCTGCCAAGTCCACCACCAAACCATGTCCCCAAGCACCACATCTCCCCGTCTTAAATGCCTCCAGGGATGGGGACTCAACCACTGCCCTGGGCAGCCTGTTCTAGTGCTCAGCAATAAAAGATGAGGGAAGAAGGAGGATAGGTTTAATTTACCTATTAAATTGTCTTTACCTCAACTCATGAGTGGTCAGGCCCTGGCACAGGCTGCCCAGGGAAGGGGTTGAGTCCCCATCCCTGGAGGGATTTAAAAGACGGGTAGATGCAGTGCTTGAGGACATGGTTTAGTGGCGGACTTGGCGGTGGTAGGTTAATGGTTGGACCTGATGATCCTAAGGGTCTTTTCCAACCTTAACAATTCTATGATTCTATGATTCTATGATTCATGAGTTTTTGCACTTTTACCCTTCCGATTCTCTCCCCATCCCACCGGGGCGGGGGAGTGAACGAGCGACTGTGTGGGGCTGAGCTGTCCACCGGGGTTAAACCACGACAAAGGGCTTGTAGAAACATTGAATTACTGAGTAAAAGAGACGACTGTATTTATCATCATACATGTTGCCTAGCTGCGGCAGACACACTCTGTGGCTTGTGTGGAGCCAGCTACAAAACACTATCGATATCTCTAAAATTCAGCCAAAGCAGTCAGGAAACTTTTCCTATCAATAATGCTTCCACCTGGAGCTTCAAAAGAGTGATTTCTCCAAGTTCAGGAAAACTGTGTGAGTGGAGGGGCTGGGAGGGTTCCCAGGGCAGGAGTTTTTCAGCAACTTCTTCTCTTTCTGTTCCTTTTCCTCCGTATTAGATATGCTTTTTCTTTCTGACTTGCAGGACACAGCTTTTAAAGACAGCTGAGACGATGGGTCTGATGTTGTCTGCTCCCTCAGCTCTAACATTTCCCCCAAGGACTCTGCATGCCACACAAACTATGTTGTGGCACGGAGATCTGTTAGGAAGACTCTGGATGAAACACCTTCAGGGACAGCATTCACCGCTGTCTGAGGGCACTTGTTCCAGCAGTGGTTATAGTCACGGTTAAAAACCACACCTTGTTGTACCTTGAAAGGTAAATCCTAAAGCTGTTTTGGATTTGCCAACAGGCAACATTAAAATGTCATCTTACACGCAAATGGGCGCCAGCCCTTAGGTGTAAAAAATGAGCAGACCTGCTCTGTTTAGCACCCCAAGGCTCAAAGCACAAGGGAAACCTGCGTGTCGGGCAACGCTCCTGAGAGTGGCTTGCTCTAATTCTCCATTCTGCCTGCCCACAGTGATGGTGGTTCAGGGCTGTGTAAAGCGCTTTCTGTATCACCCCTGCATCTTGCATCTCATCCTGGAGAGAATTTCAGATTTAAGGCTGCCTTGATCCTCTTGTGCAATCCCTGAATCGATGATCACGCTTCATTGCTCCTTTGCCCAGCTGGTGGGAACTCGACAGGGAGTTCACTCATGCCCGCAGATACAGGTTTGTATTTCTTCTTTCCTTGAAATAGCTGTAGCCCCACCAGGACAAGGAACCTCCTGGCTGGCTTTGATACCCTGCCAGGACTCATTTTCCCAGCCTGTGTTCTTTGGTACAGACCAGAGACAGAAACCATCGTCCCTGGGGAGGCCAAGAGCGTGGAGGAGAAGGTCCGTGCATTGCTGCTGCGTGGTGCCGTGCGCCCTAGCTCACGTTCGAGAAGGAGAAATACCTGATTGCTATAGTTTGTTCACTTATTAAAACCACACTGAAATGGCAGTGCAATGTTTTGAATAATACGTGGATTTTTCAATACGCTTTATTGAAACATTATTCACTCAGGTAAAATCTCTGCCTGCTGGAAATGCTTTCACAACTACATATGCCCTGATTACAACTACATATGCCCTGGGTGTTATCCTTCAGCCATACTGTCTTCTTCCACCAATACTTTTTTTTTTGAATAGTTCTAACTCATCATGTTAGACATTTTTAGCCATTTTAGACAACATATGCACCAAGGAAAACCTGTATACTGATTAATAGTCTTTTTCAGCACAGCATTTTAAAGCAAAATGAAATCCCTGCATCTCAGGGCAGAATTGAAAACAAGATTTTAAACCTCATCTCGTCCAGGTCTGTTTACACTTTTGCTCAGGTCTCCAACCCTGTTTTGCAAGAAGACCACACATCCCAAACTAGGATGAATCTGGGAAATAAAAGACGCACGTCCCTTCCTTCCCTAACAGTCCTTAACTGAAACGAATGGGAAACACATCTGACTCCTTCCTGAGCCTCTGTTGACATGCGTTACCCTCGATACCAACCAAAGCATCCTGCACCAGCAAGTGCAAAGCAAACCGCTGGCCACAAGTCCCCGAGAAAGACTCTGGGGCCTTTGGGGAACTACGGGCAGGACGGCGGGCGGCTGTGCCAGTCGGCTGCAGAAACTCTGAGGGCAGAGCTAGCAGAGGTAGCGGTTGTTGTAGCTATAAAAACATCATCACTATAAATACATAGCTACTGTAAGTATGTAGCTGCAAATATGTCAGACAAATATAGTTTGTGGTGAGAGGTACTGCCTTTTATTAGATGAACTTACAGTCAGAAAAACTATAAAAATCTTTCAAACTCGCAAGCTGTTCTTCCAGTCTGAAAGGTAGCAATCTTCACAGCTAAATATAGCTTAAGAAGCACGACTCTGAGATTTATGGAACATATTTCACATTTCTGTTTAATGCCTGGTTTTACCATCCAGTGGAATTAGGAGTTTGCATTTTTATGGTGATTTGCTGGTTGCCTTGAAATCCAGCTCTGAGCTCAGGTGAGGTTTCCTATGTTTTTCCACGTTTGTTCAGGAGAGCTGCCTTTGGGGCCTCGGGCAGACGTGCCCACCACCACTCCCGGGGAGCTCTGGGCAGCAGCTGGGCTCTCCAGCCTCCAGAGCCTGGGGCACACATGTGAGAAGCTCCGGAGGACTCAGCTGCCCTGTGGTCCCCGGCCATGTCCCAGGAGCCGGCCGAGGAGCCCTCCCAGGGTGCCACACCATGTCCTCCCCAGTGGTCCCAGCTCCAACCCAGTAAAGCTTTTTCTGTTCATCCTTGGTGGTGTGAGGGGCTGTTGATGGCGACTGCACTGAGATCATAGCCTTGGGGATGGATGTGCATAGCCACTGCAGGAGGGACGCTGTGTCTTTAATAACCATTCCCAAGGCAGGAGCTGGAGGAGAAATCTTCAGTGCAGCAGCTTCCTAAATCAGCAACCGCCTACCCCGAGAGCCTGGCTCAGCACGGCGTCCCAGTGAGCTGTGCATGCAGTGGGACATGACCGTGCAGCCCCCCGGTGTCTGTAACTCATGGGTGATCGGGCTCCTTCTCCACCCTGAACACGCTGGGTTCGCAGGCACTGGCATGGCCGTGGTGCCACGCACAGAAACACCTCAGTGGATGCCCCTGCCTGTCCACCGCTGGAGCTGGAGGTTTTCCGTTTGCTTTGAACACAAGGTGATTACCGGCTGAAATGCAATGGCAGACACATTCCTCCCTCCCTGGATGGGTTCTGCCTCATCTTCTCTCCACACCCCAACATCCTGGCCATAGCCTGCAGCTCTGTGTCTGTCCCTCTCCCATTTAGGCTACTTAAGTTGTCCTCTGTCCCGTCTCGGTCACTGTGGGTAACTCTGGCTGTTAATGCTGTATGCTATGATGGGGTCCAGCTGCCTGCTGCACCTTGGGAGGGTGGGACAGTTGTGGGACCAGCTGGGGAACCTCTCTGGGGCAAGCTGTAGAGCCCGTGGAGTGCTGACATCCCACCATGGGGCAGGAAGGGAGCAACAGACCCAGCCACTCATCTCAGCACTGTTCTTCTCAACCTGTATTTAGATTTAAAGATTGCTTTGATCTTAACTTGGGAAGCCAACGTGCAGGGATCCCAGCATTTGGCCACCTGCTGCACAGCGCTGGTTTCCCCAAAAGACCGGAGGAGGGAGGCTGGCAGACACCCACCCCAGGGGATGGAGGGGGCATGGCAGGGGAGAGCTTGTGCGTGCCGCAAAGCATCCTCCTGATGTGCAGGCAGGAGCAGTTTGCTTGCTGTGAGCTGGAGCCATAGCTGCCAGTTACATCTGTGGCTCTAAAAGTGGAACCTGGCCCCTGTGGTGGTGATTCAGGGTCCAGCAGAAGGGCTGTACCTGTACATACCATAAAGAACAGAATTTTAGCTGGTGATCTGAGTCCTGCATTTCCATATACCTATATAAGAGGCTTGGAAGATCTGAAGTCTGCACGCCTTGGATTTATTAGTGTTATTGACACTTAACACGGGAGGTTTGTATCAGGAAGATGTGTAAGTGTATAACGATGTTTGCTTTTCTGTTTAAACAGGGCCAGTGCCTGGCTTGCCTTGCCGCAGCCCCCCTTCAGCTGGAGCGTACTTGTGAACCACTGACAGTCTGTTGTAAAGTGGATTCATCCATTTCTGTCTTTTGCAATCAATGAGACTGAAAAGAAATTAAGCACAGAAGTTGAAAGAGGCAAAGACCATTCTAGACTGAATAAACACGCAGGACTGTTTCACTGCTTGTGCAATGTTAAAGGTCATCTGTGATTTAAAGCGATAAATATCAGCTGAGACTCCCAGCTGAGTAAATCACTACCGGGATCGCTGATATGATATATCCTCCCTCAGGAGTCCATACACCTCTCATATAAAATGCATTTAAGGGATTTTTAGTGCTATGCACAGATCATGAAAAGCAGAAGGCTTTGATTCTGCTGCACTGGCCACAGCAGATGCGCAATTATTCGTGTAAGAAAACATCTGTCTAGGCACCCATCTATCCAGATGTTTACTTAGAAATGACTATTGATAGGTCTTATCTTCCAGATTCTTCACTTTGCTCTTAGTCATCAACAGAAAACTAACTAATATCTTGCTCTTGAAACTTTTCCAAGTTACTCTTAAGAGTTTGGAGCGCACTCTGTCATTTGCGCATGGTGGGACCTGAAGTGACACACGGAGCCTGTCCTCCCTTATCCGGATTCAGACCCTGATATTCCTCAGTGAAGCTAGCGTGAATCTGGAGAAACTCTGTTAAAGGCAACGGTCCCACTTCTATTTCACAGCAATACATTGAGGCTGATGACTGATCTCATCTCAGCCTCAAGTGTTACTAAAGCATTTTACCTCATCGCCGCTGTTCAGATACCATGGGGAGGGAGGAAAGAGCAGAAGCCTGGGAAAAGGCAGAGAAAAAAAGAAGTCTTTGGAAAAAAAGGAGGTCTGAACACACAGTAGGAATGTACAGAAAGGAGGCTGGCACAGGCCAGGTCTGTACGAGCGAACGGCGGGGACCGTCCCGGCGCAGCTTTGGCCAGAAGGGCTGGTCGTGGCCACCGCCTTTGGAGTTCTGTGCGCTTTAACAGCCTGGAGGCGTCCGGGCTGCACCGCTCGCCCCTGGGACAGGGCACGGGTCCTCGCACCGCCGAGCTTCGTGGTGCTCCCTGCGAAACCTCCCAGCCGCCAGCAATTCACCGGTTAGGGATTCCCTGGGATGTTCATACTCTTGTGTTTAGACTCTAGGGTAAAATTTAGTCACAATCCCTAGAAAATTTATACATAAATGAATGATCAAATAATGGGGTTTGGCAAATAATGAGACAAGCAGAAACTTTAACGAATTTGTCAAATACAAATCATATCAATCAGATCATTTATTTTCTGTGGAAGGGTGGCACAGGTTGTACACAGGGAAAAGAATGTGTCTCTTAATTTTTGAGATGAATTAGCATGCGTATTACATAATATTTTCATAAATGAGCCAGAGAATATTTCTGAGCTTGAACCATTATTCTGGAACTTTCAAATCCCATTTCTTGTGAGAAAGATGAAGTGAGAATCTGAATGAGCATCCTGGACCTTATATTAGCCTGGGTAGCAGAGTAAAGAAAATACTTATTAAATCCACAGCTTCTCCAGGAGCACAGAAAAAAGAAAGATTAGTGCCCAGGGTAACCTTGAAAAATTGAATGAATGGTCTGAAAAAAACCCACAAATAGAATAAAATTCACATTCAGGATGGGAAAAACATGGGCAGATAGATACCAGAAGAGACTGGAGAGGTTACAGAGGCGTTTATAAACTGAGGAGCAGTCACGGGTGATGTGATACTGAGAGGGGGGACATCGCGCTGGGGTGCATCCAGAGCAACATCGCCTGTGAGACCGGTGCCATTGCTCTGCGAGAGATGCGATCTGATCACTGACTGATTTGGCCTCCTAAGCCTTCTCATTTTTACTTTCTCATGGATTATAAGATAAACTCAACTCTGAGTATTTAGGTTTCAACTCCACTTCAGGTGTAAACTGTATGATTTGGTGAAAAATACAGCAGCCGGCTGCATTGATTTTGTGAGTGCTGCTAGAAATGCTAGGTGTTTTATGAATGGTTATCTACGTGCCTGTCTCTCTGGGAAGGATGGATATCACACTTCTGACAAAAAGGCTTTCAAAACTGATTGACAATCAAGCCTGGTAGGAGGCTTTTTTTTTTGTTCCATGGGAAATTCCAGAAAAGAAAAAAAAATACTATATGTAAGAGAGGGACTCCCAAATGAAGTGGGGGAGGTATTTCCATGCTAGCTGTGACTTATGCTGATGGCAGCTCCTGAAGAGGAGGCTGTAAGTGGGCATCAAAGCTATTTGGGATGGCTGAGAAAGTAGGATTGTAAGTGGAAGTGGTTGTGAGTTGATAATCTTATTGAAATCAGAATGGTTCAAGGATTATGAAATGTGAGGTTGCTTAGAAAGTAGATCCCACAGAGTTCAAATATACAGCTGAGCCATAACAGTCAGTCGTTATTATTAATGATAATTAGCACAAATAAAAACAGTACTTGAGGACATAGTGTGCTGTTGCCACAGACGGCCTTGGGTCTGAATAGATTTGTCCCACAGATTTTGTTTTAAATTTCATTTTAACTGGTGCTTTTGTTCCAGATGAGGACTGTCTGGCTAGAAAGGAGATCTGTGGGAAAGGGCCTGGGGCGCTGGTGCATACAAGTCACCCCGACACCAGGAGACCTTGCAGTGAAGGTGGACAGTGCTGGGTCTTTCGGGGTGCTGGGGCATGCAGGCTGTGCAGCGCAGTGGTTCCCCCCCAGTTCAGCACCGGTGAGACCATGTCTGGGCACTGGGTCCAGTCTGGGTCTTCCAGTCGAGCAGACAATGACAGGCTGGAGATGCTGGAGCCTGAGCTGTGTGGGTTTTACTACCAAGCCATCTACTTTGACTCATACCTCAGCTAGATGTATTTCATCCGCACCTTCTCCACCATCAAATCTGCTGTGCTCATGGTCATAGCTTTTGACCTCTTTGTCATGACCCGCAGCCCCTGAGGCATACACCCCTCCTGACAAACCCCCTGGTCACCAAGACTGGTTTGGGGTTGACTATCCAGGCGGTACTTCTGGTGTTCCTGTCCTCCTTTCTCCTGAAGATGCTGCTGGGTAAATCACTGGGTAAATGGTCTCTCGCACTTTCTTGTTTACACCAGGATATCATCAGTGTGGCCCAGTCACATTTATGTGACATTTGTGAGACAGCAGCATTTATGTCTTAAGTGTTTGCTCTTTCCTCAGTGGCTTCAGACCCACTGTTACCTGTTCTGTTGTACATCATGATCCTTAAGACTATCTTGAGTATTGCATCCAAAGAGGAGCAGTCCAGGGCCTTGAACACTTGCATCTCCCACATCCATGCTGTCCTAATCTTCGACATCCAAGTGATCCGTCTGTCTATCATTCTACAAGTCTGGGAAAAAATGCTTCTCCTATTGTTCACATCCTCATGGCCAACATCTGCTTGCTGGTCCCACCATGATGAACCAGATTGTGTACAGCGTGAAAACCAAACAGATCCGTACCACCAGAAAGCTGCAAGAAACCAGATGTGACTCCACCGTGTGAGCTGCACGGGAGCTGAGGGGTCTGACCGTGACTGCAGAGGTGGGTGGGTAAAGCCTTGCAGGTGGCAGGGAGTCACACAGCTCAGAAAGGCAATGAGAATTAGGGTAAAAGTTTAAGGGCAAACTCACCACCCGGTGCCAACTTGAATAACTGCTAAGACTTGGGCAGCAGAACTCCAGTTGAAAGGTGTGCCATTGTTATAGTCAGATGCAGCTTCTTACATTGCACACATAAGATGTTATTAATTAGGGGAAATGCATGTAACTCCAAGTGATGCAACTGCATAAATATTTTAACCAAACATAATTTCCTCTATTGATTTTCCTCTTACAATAATGTCTAATGGAGAATGATGATCTGCCTGCTTTCTTTGGTAAAAAAAAAAAGGAAGAAATAAATACTTCAGTGAAGTTTAAAATGTTGCAGCAGAGTACTGGATATATACACCAATATTACGCTAGGAATATCAGCAATTTGTATCAGTTAGTGAGGGAACACAGCCATCACAAGGATCGGAAAGGGGTTATCAGTAAGAAGAGTTATTCTCAGTAGGTACAAAGGAGAGTTAACGATTAACCAGAAAAAGCAAATGCAGGCTCTCATGAGATAGGCAGTTTTAACAACCAAGTCTGTGGGGCTGCAGAGCCCCTGACAAGGGAGGTCCAAGAGGTGGAATTCCTGCTGGATGAATCATCTCGGGCAGACGGGACAAGCTGTGAGACGCACCACGAGGATGGGTTTGCCAAAGGTCTACCCGGGGTTTCATGTGCAGAAGGTGTACGCCTGCACCATGAGCCCGGTGTTCCCAGGGCATGCCAAACCTGCTGCCTTGCGCAGGACGGGCTGTCAGCCCACGAACAGAGAGCGCTGGGCATCTTCCTTCCTCAGTAATGCATGCGTTACTGATCCATGAATTTATCGTGTATTTCTATTTCCATGTCAACAAACAGGGTTTGGAGCAGGGAGGAGTTAATTTTGCTGCCTGGCACTCAGATGTCCCATTTCACCACCATTTTATACCCATTATGCTATGGTGTAAAATCACCACGTTTTGCCTCCAGACACCTTTCTGAGCAAAGGCTCTGCGTTTGCCATCTGCTGGCCCGTGCCATGGGAAGGCTGAGCCATACTTCACACTATGTTTTCCTCAAGACCCTGGAAGGATGAGCTGATGCGCAGCTTTGTGGGACAGGGATAGCAATAAGGACAAGGCATACATGGTCAAGACCCATCCCTAAAGAGCATTAGTGTTCTACTAACTGCATGCCTTCAAGGGACAGAGGAATTCCTCGGGCTCTGGTTGCTCAGGGCCACTTTCATTTTGGCCATGTTGGACACTGAAGCAGAGGTGGGTTAACACACAGGGGTCTCTGGCTGATCCTCACGGATCTATGAATTTCAGGGAGTTGTTTTATCGCCCCGAGTTCCCTGCTGTGATCTAGCCCTGCTTATCAGATGGCCCTGCCTTATATGACCAATCCTGCTTGTCCTAGGACCGTGAGGTTTCTCATTACCATGCTGATGGTGACTGGGGAGTTTCTTGTGTCTCCTTCTGTTGGGGATGGTGAAATGAAGGATTTTCTGGTCCACAAGTGGAAGAGACTTCCAGACTGAAGTGAGGTCTGGTCCCAGCCCTTCCCCATCCCAGCAGAGTTTCAGAAATGCCTCTGGGAAATCTGGGATGCCCAGGGATACTTGATGGTCCCAAGTGTGGGCTTCCCACCTTCCCCTCTCAAAACACTCTGCTCCAGCTGCTTCTCCTGGCCCTGTGACCTGCTGCTCCACCTTCTCCTTTCCATCTACCCAGCCCCAGGCTGCAACACCTCCAGAAAATGGCCAGAGCTGCCCTCTTTCCTCAGAAGCCCTCTGTCACCTGCGGACACGGATTAAGGCCAGACGATGCTCAGTAACACTCCCAGCTCCTCTCAAACCCTCCCTGGCACAGCACCTCCCACAGCTTTTCTGGCTCCAGCAGTGGAAAGAGAATGAGATGGAAGTGAGGAGGTCACAGGACCATCAGGGAGAAGAGGAGGGAATCGGTCTTAAACACCATCCCCTCCTGCCAGGCACTAATACTGTGATCCTGTGTCCCAGGGGATAGGGGCTGAGTTGTGAGATCTCAACCTCTCATGATGGCAGGTAGCCCAGCTCCTTGTCCTGGCCCTGATGCTCCCCTTCCCTTATTTCCTCCATACTGGGGGACTGGCAAATTTTCTCTGAGTGCTACAACAGAGGGTTCAGCCTGGCTGCTGGTGCAATGGCTCTCTCTTACAAGGGTGCTGGAGAGGAAAGACAGCAAATGTCTGGTCTGTTCCTACCTCTTTTGTGGAGACATTTCCGATGACTTGGCAGCAATCACTGTAATTCTCTGCCCCAACTCCCACCCTGCCAGTGGAGGAATATATACTGGGGTTTTTTGCCTTTTTGCCTGTTGGACAATGTCTCTGCTTGGCAATATTGCAATCAAATCAGAAACCAACAGGGACCGATGGGACCTGCTGAGCAGGAAAGCAAGTGTTCTTTCTGGCGCGAGCCTGCACTCGGTCGTGTGTGAGCAATCCCTGTCCCCGGGCAGCGCTGGGGTCCTGGGATTCAGGACAAGTAAGGAGCACAGTGCAGCTGCAAAGCCCCTGACGGGCTCCGGCTGCTCCCTGCAGCGAGGGAGCGGTGGGCTGACCACATGGGTCAGCCTGCAGGTAGAAACGTGTGCGCATTGCATGGCAGAAAAAGCCTCAAGAGCTTTAAAAACTCTTAAACACCAATCATCTGCAGCTGCAGATCTGAGAAAGTTCCTGTATTTGTTGTTTTAATGTCTTCTTTTGAGGCTTCTGGAGGGAAAATATTTCACCATTTGCATATGGTAAAGCTTTAGCATCTGGCTTTTTCCTCAAGGCAAACATTTCCTGAGCATTTCCACCCTGACCGACAGTTTCACTGGCCATACAGTGACTGAGTAATTTCTTAATTCTCTTTTTTCAGTTATTGCTTAGGAAACCTCTCTCTCAAAGTCCTTCTTTCTCCTGGTCACGGATTTTTCTGTTTTGGGACCTGCATGAATTTCCTACACTTCCTACATTAGTGTTCATACTAACCCCTATTGACTTCCCCATTCTTCCAGTTTTTGTATTTTTTACAGCTGATTTACCTTCCTGTGTAAGTCAAAGAAAGGAACGTCTGTGTGTCTGTCTGTCTGTCAGCTCCCACATAAGCTCTTAATTTTCGGGTTATTTTCTACGAAGTCTGACAGAGCTGGAACAATCATGGGGCTATCAAGAGTCTCTGGGTTTAATGAGAGCGGTCAGGTGTCTGGAGAAGGGAGACCCTGCCCATGACAGGCAGGAGGGAAGGGTCTGGAGGGGCAGCTCCACCCACTGCGCAGCATCAGGAGCTCCGTGGGATGCAGAGCAGGGGACAACAGACATCGATGCTCCCATCACGCAGGGAGTTACGTGCTCGCCTGCAGACTTGAATGTGGCTCTGGGGGAGATGCAGAGCATTGAGCCATAAACCATTTTATAATAATTCACCCCATTTATTAAAACTTCTGGTTTTGGTTTCCTGAAAAAAAGATCTCATTAGGGGGTAGATTTTCAACTATTATGAATTAGCAGAAACTCAGTGGTGCAAAGGAAGCGTGCTGACTTTTGGCATAGGAAGGGCCAGTAAAATTTAAAGGATTGATTATATTTATCTGGCTAGCACTGAAGAGGTCAGAGAAACTGGAACAGTAATTCCTGCATTTAGTCCAACACAATATGTTTTTCTCAGCTTATACCTACGGTTATGATATTTGCTGAGAACTTTGAGATACAAAATATAGAAACATGCACCCAATGGGTGCAACCAAACCCATCAATAAATGGGTGATGGTAATGGGATAACACCAGATTGCATCAGCCCAAATTCTGGTCTATGGTTCCCACTAATTTCTCCTTTTTCATTAGTGATGCAATTTAGCCTAAGGAAACATCTAGCAGGAAATCTGATCAGCAGTGATGTTGGGCTGAGTCTAAAACCGTAGGAAATCGGGTTAGTTCACATACATACACTCTGCTGCTTTGGTCCAGACTATTTCTCCATGCTCTCCTTTCAAAGGAATAACATCGCTGTCACCGCACGTGCCCAGTCCTGAAGAGTACTTGGGACACCTTTTCTCGAATGAGTTTGTTTTTCATAGTGTAGACGATGGGGTTTAGCATGGGTGGCAGGAGCACATAGAGATTGGCCAACAGGTTGTGAACATGGTGGGGGACGTTGTGCCCAAACCGATGAGTGAAAAATGAGAAAAATGCTGGTGTGTAGAAAATTAATATAACGCAGGCATGAGAGCTGCAGGTGCCAACTGCCTTGAGCTGGGCATCCTTGGATGAGAGCCTGAAGACAGCCCGGAGAATGAGGACATAGGATACTCCGATGAGCACAATGTCCACGCCTGGGGACAGAAGGGTGGTGGCAAAGCCGTACCAGATGTTAACGGAGATGTCGGCGCAGGCCAGCCGGGCGATGCCCATGTGCTCGCAGTAGGTGTGCGGCATGACGCTGTGTCTGCAGTATGGCAGCCTCTGAAGGAGGAATATTGTTGGGAACATCACACAAAAGCTCCTGGCAATTGCAGCCAGCCCTATCTTGGCTATCACCGAGTGCGTGAACACCGTGACATATCGTAGGGGGTTGCAGATGGCCACGTACCGGTCGAATGCCATGGCCAGCAGAATGGACGACTCTGCAATGAAGCTCAGGTGTGTGAAGAACATCTGGGTAAGGCAGGCGTGGAAAGACATCTCCTTGGAAAGGGACCAGAATATGCTCAGGGCTTTGGGCACTGTGGAGGAGGATAATACGAGATCTGCCACCGCTAACATGGCCAGGAAGAGGTACATTGGCTCGTGGAGGCTTCGCTCTGTCACAATGACAAATAAGAGGATGAAGTTGCCAAGGAGAGCTGAGATGTATATCAGGCAGAATGGGATGGAGAGCCACGTATGCAGGTCCTCCAGGCCTGCCATGCCCAGCAGAAGGAAGGAGGCAGGCTGCAAGCTGGTTTGATTGAGAGCCGCCATGGTGGGATGATATCTGAACTAGTTTGGGCTCCCTTCCCTGGAAGCGAAGATAGGGGAAGAGGTGGGGAGCACAGTTCATAATACAGAAAAACCCACCTGAGTTTCCCTAGAACACTTTATTTCTCTGGATCCCAAAGTATTTTAAAAAATCACTCCCCCACACACTGGAGAAGCGTGCGTGAGATACTGACTCCAAATCAAGTGATAAATCAAATTAAAAATTGTATTTTGTAGACTCAGATATTGAAATCCATCAAAGGGATTTACCAAAGTTCACAAGCTTGACAAAGGACCCAGGAATCCAGCCCCTCCACCTCCAACTGCTGTTATTTATTGTGCTTTTATTCTGTAGCACCCAAAAGCACAGGAGGCAGGACACAAGTTGGGACTGACTGACACTGATTTTATACAGCATGCTGTTTCTTTCAGTACCCACCTCACCTCTCTCCTCACTCGTTCACACTGCATTTTGCATGACAGCAGACTAGGATCCCTGCAAGGCAGGGAAGGCTCCCACAGCATCCAGGACGACAAGGCTGTTTACTGATGGCTGCAGCGCATCAATATGAAAGGATGATGCAGGAACCTGCTGTGCAGAACAAAGCGGAGTGGAAGATCAGCACCCCACAGAGTACGTGCTGGGGAGGCAGAACAGACCCTGAATTTTAAAGCAAATTCAGAAGCAAAGGTCTAAGGCAGACCATGGCTGTTGATAGGAAAGCTGTGCAATCATGGCATAGTGTTTGCACAGAGGAGCTCAGCATCCTCAGCGTTGCTCATGTCAGAGCCCAAGGATTGCCCCACTGCATAACGGGGTGTGGGGGTGAAATACAACCCAGCAGTGCTGCCCTAGTGGAATCTGCCCCACACTGTGTCACATCTTCCTGTTCTGGTCTCAGCTGGCCACATCTGCTACCAGATGTGCACCGAACAAGCCCAAATCCTCCAGTGACCCAACGTGCAGAGGGTTTGTGCGTGCAGAGTCCTCTCTGCATGCCCGGGACTGCTGCAGCTTTTCTCCTTGGGGCTTTTGTCTGTGCTTCCCCTTCCTCTGCAAGTTGCTCAGCCCTACCCAGAAGGTGATTTGCAGTATTTCCAGAGAAATAACAAAGCCACCCGTCAGGGCAGCATCAGCCAAACTAGTCAAAATGTGAAGAAGATCCATGAACCCTTCACAGACAATGAGTGGTCAGGGCTAGGTCTCCAGCTGCTTTGACTGGCAATAACTTGTCTGGTGATGATAGCGGAAGCTTTTGCTGATGGTCATCTGCTTCCTTGAATGCACGTCCCCGTCCCCTTATTGGGATTTATACGTGAAAGGCAGCATGGGGTCATCAGGTAGATATCAGCTTTTTAGAGCCAGGCTGTGATCTCTGCATGAAATGTTGATTCAGGTGGAGCCTGGGAAGCTCTCCTGCAGGTAGCTGCTGCAGGCAGCACACCCTTCAGGGCACAGAAGGACGCTGGAGCCAAAGTAGCAGCATTTACAGGACAAACCCTGCCTGGAAAACGGTGTTTCTCATCTCGAGCCTAAAGCTGCAGATTGGAGTGGTCCGGGGGAGTTTCTCCCAACTGCAGAATTTTACCTTCTAGTTCAAATCAGGCACCTCAGCCACAGAAACCTGTCAAATCACAGCTACTGCAAATAACTCACCAGCTCCGGTGACAGCCAGGAATGAGGGTATCTGCCTCAGGACCTGAGGGACACCTGCAGAGAGGGCAGGGAGGTGGCAATATTTATACCCTCCCCCTGAGTCCCCATGGGGCTCATATGCAGCTGGGAGTGACAGAGCTCTGGTCTGTGCTGCTTGGACAAATGTGATGGAGAGTGTACAAAATTAATGGGGTTTTGAGTGGAGCTCCTTCAATGTGAGCTGCCTGGTGAGACTTTACCTTCCATTGCCTGCACAGGTTATGGCATGGGACGGAGCGCACAAAGCCTTCAAAATGCTGTCTCATCTCCTTCACAGCGGGGCTGGGATGAGGTGGGATGGCTGAAGACACATGGATGAGTGATGGTGACCTCCTCCAGCCAACCCTACCGACATGACACGGGATCTGCTGTGATCGCTGCCTCCAGTCTTGCTCTGCCTGCCTCTGTGGGCGTTCAGGCGCTGCTGCTTCAGGCAGCAGGGTGATTAATACAGTAAATGTGTCTGCCCTCTTTTCATTGCCATTCCTGCTCTGAATGCTCAGCGTTGGCTTGTATGCTGTGAGGACTCTCTTTGGGGGCATAAAAAGAAAATCCAATATTAACAAAGAGTGGGAATGGTCAACAAGTGGGTGAGCAGAAAGACGTTGTGGGAGAACGGAAACTAATAAAAGTATGAAGAAAGTCAAAATTGGGTACCTTAAATGAAGCACTAAATCTAGATTTAGTTGCTGAAATAAAACCAGACAGATTGACTTTAGCCAGATACTTTCTTTTTCAGCCAGATATTTTCTTTTCCCTTTCTTTGTTTCTTTGTTTCTTTGTTTCTTTGTTTCTTTCTTTCTTTCTTTCTTTCTTTCTTTCTTTCTTTCTTTCTCTTTCCTTCTTTCCTTCCTTCCTTCCTTCCTTCCTTCTTTCCTTCTTTCCTTCCTTCTTTCTTTCTTTCCTTCTTTCCTTCTTTCCTTCTTTCTTTCCTTCTTTCCTTCTTTCCTTCTTTCTTTCCTTCTTTCCTTCTTTCCTTCTTTCCTTCTTTCCTTCCTTCTTTCTTTCTTTCTTTCCTTCTTTCTTTCTTTCCTTCTTTCCTTCTTTCTTTTTCCTTTGCTTTCTCAGGAAAATTTTTTCTCAGGAAAATTGTGATTCTTGGGAGTCAACATTTCAAGATTAGATTTTCAAGCACTCAAAATTGGGATATTTGCAAAAAGTCATTGTCACCAGCTGTTGGCATATGCATGCCTCATGGCTGTCCAGCCCCAGCACAGGTATCGTAGCACTTAACCCCTGGCTCAGATTGACTCTAATGTAAGAATTCATGGGTTTAATTAAATGAGGTCCTCAAGCCTCAGTGACCCACTCAAAATATTTGTGGCATAGGCAGACTAACAGTTGCTTTCTAATGCTTGAAAATCAATTTTATACTGGTAAAGTTGGAATGATGCATGTCCCACACCTAACGTGGGTATCCCTCCCTGTGGGTGGGCCAGCGGGAGGCTGCTCTCACCTCATTTCTCTTTCTCACCCTGCACGCAGGGACCAGGACCTAGAGCAGTCCCAAGGACGGCAGGTTTTGTCATTGCCCAGCTGCTTTCAGGGGTTCCTCTCTCCTGTCCCACTCTGGTGGCAAGCTATGGCTCAGGTCTGAAAAGCAGGCATGGGTATTAAGCTCCTCAGCTTTTGGGTTTTCAACCTAAAAGTCTCAAAATCAAAGCACAGCTACCTTTTGAATGCAGCAGCCATACTCGGGGGGGTGTGTGGTGTGCAGGTCTCTGTGCACATGCATCCTTTCTCTGACAGAGGCTTAATTGGGTTTCCTCTGCAAAAGGCCTTCAGTAAGCATTCAGGTGAGGACCCTCTCATGGAGACTTTACTTCTGGACTGTCTCCCTGCTTCAGAAAAAGGAGGAAAATGAGAAAAGGAAGAAGAAAAGGAGAAAAAACCTTTCCGTGAAGGTCCTGACATGGGACAAAGAAGCTATGGCGTGCGTCTGCATGGGGCAACCTGTGTGACCCCATGTATTTGCTCTCTCATTTGTGGTCTCCAAAGGGGAGATATGCCCCCCTCCTTGTTTACATGAGGAGCTCACCACCATGGGCTGAGGCCACCGGGGCCTGGGGGTGTCAGGGACAGGGAGCATCCCGCCTCCCGCCTCCCGCCTCCCGCCTCCCGCCTCCCGCATCCCACCTCCCGCATCCCGCATCCCGCATCCCACCTCCCGCATCCCGCATCCCACCTCCCGCATCCCGCATCCCGCATCCCGCATCCCACCTCCCGCATCCCGCGTCCCGCATCCCGCATCCCGCATCCCGCATCCCGCATCCCGCATCCCGCCCCGCAGCACCCAGCAGAGGGAAGCAACGAGCCGCGCTCCGCCCGCCCGCGGCCTCCCCGGGGGTGCTCGGCCTGAGCTGCGGCGGACTCCCCCGGGGAGAGGGGAGTGGGAGTTTGCAGGACCCTGGCTTCACACCAGCTGCCAATGCTCTCGGCTGGCGAGACGGCGTCTGGCTCCGACCGCGCCGATGCCTCTGGGCTCCCAAGTTGCGGTGGAAGGACTCGCTCTCGGGCAGCAGAGCTCAGCTCAGCCTGCACCAACATGGGGGAGTGGCAAGGAGGTAGTCCAAGCGCTGTCTAACCCAACAGCCTGGCCACCAGCACATCCCTGGGGAAGAGTTTAACCATAAGGCAAATGTGCAGTGGTGCTCCTCAACGCAGAAGAGCACAGGGGCTCCTCAGCCAGAGAGGCTATTTTGGTATGAAAGGATTGCTCTCCTGTGAATTTATCCTGGTTCTTTTTGATCTTGTAGAAACCTTTGCCATCCATGACATGCTGCAGAGCTCTTCCCCGAGGAAGAGAGTCTGAGGACAGCTCTGAGGTTGAGGACAGCAGGTCTCACCCATGAGTAGGGCTCTGCCAAGCAGCTCTCAGGTGAAGGTTGTCTGATTGAAGCTCTCACCAGAACAACCCACAACTTCAGTACTGGAAGAAGCAGAATTAGTGGTCTTTAGTTGGGACTAGTCATGTCATTAGACATAGGAGGATGCATATATGTGTCTTCATGGGTTATATAGATGTGTGCCAAGGGGTCTGCGCCTGGAAAGGCTGGGAGGATCCACTGGACCACTTTTTAAAATATTTATAGGTGCCACTAACAGTGCTCCCAAGGACATATTGATCTTACTTGTTACAGTGCTGGGTGCACAGTCCATAACAAACACTGGCAGAAAACACAAAAACAGTTCTTAAATGTTTAAATCGTTTCAAAACATCCTTCCAAGGGTAGTCAGTTTATACAGTGCCTGCACCTCTGGGTGAGCTGGAAGAGAACAGCTCCTTTTGAAACAGTGCTACCCCATCAGCTCAAGTGGTAAGAAATCAATCTTCTAACTCTAAATGAGCCAGTCTGAGGAGGCGTTGTGCTGCAGTGCTTTATGGAAACTCCAGCATACTAATTAGTGCATGCTAATTCAGAAATGACAGTTATTTCAAGAAATCTGGTGTTGTAGCCTAACCCAGGCAAAACACTCCAGGTGAAACAAAGAAAAACCTAGGGAGGAAAGCACTTGTGTTTTAAAGAGAAAACAATACTTTTGGTTAATGTCTGAGAGTCCAAAAGCCCTTGCTTGATATAAAGGGTTCCCCTTGCAGACCTAGGGGGGCTGCTTCTCTTATCAGCCCCCTCTTTGGGACACCAGTCCGGCTGTGTCTGTAGGGGGTGAACCTTGCCAGACCTGTCCCCCTCTGCTCCTGATCGCCCTCATCCTCCCCTTGACATACAATGGACCAAGTCCGAATGTCCAGTGACCAGCCTGGTCTCCCTGGGGCCACACACGGTCCCAGGTGGCCAAAAAGACCATCACAGGGAGCAGTGCCTGCCCTACACCCACACCGACACCAGCAGTGCTCAAGTAGACATGACCAGCATGACCCAGCCCCATTCCCCCTTGATGGCTGGTCAGGACAGGACACAACCCTCGCCTGCTTGGTTCACAGTCCCTCTTGTGTCCATGGGTCCCTCAAACCCTGGCACAGATCAGAAACCTGTCCAGAGCCATGCCCAGACCCTGGGCTTCATTTGTCCACTCTCCAGACCCAGACTTGGGTCTTTCTGGGTTCTGGTCTCCTCCCATGCATCAGTTAGTCCAGCTTGTTGTTTGTCACCAAATCCCACACGTGTACCCCTGTACACAGCCAGTAAGGTCACTCAGAAAAGAGCCAGAAGTGAGTTTAATGAGCAGACAGGACAGGCTGCGGTGATCGGGTACATGGCCTGGAGAGCACATTGACAAGCAACTTGTTTACACTCCATCAGCCCCTTTACCAGTCCCGCTCCATTTTCCCATGCTGGTTCCTTCCCAGTCCACCTGGATCCCTCCTTTCCCTCCCCTTTGGACCTTCTGAACATCCCATAATACATTTTGCACATTTCCGCAAGTGCCGTAAATCATCCCATATAAAGTTTTACACAAGCCCCATCAAAAATCCAGCACTAAGTCTGCTCTTTCCCACGGGACTCATGATAATCTTCTTTCCCTCTTCTCAGCAGTTCTGCTTGAACTTCTTTCCTCCCGGCTCCTCCATCCACTCCTCAATCACTGACTTGAAGGCTGTGGTCTGTGTTATTGTCTCTGATATCTCCTGGGGTTTTGGGTTTGTGTATGTGGGTGTGGTTTGTTATTTCTCCTGTCTTTTGCCTCTGTTTATCTGTTAAGAGCCATTAACCAGATATCCTTACAAACCATGGTACTTACATTGCAGGTATCTACGTATCCTTTACCTTCCATTTACCTTTTACCTTCCTTATATCCTTACTTGCCACATATCCTTACATTGGCAGAAGTTTGGCACGTTCCCCTCTCCTGGCTGGTCTTCTTGGGAGTCGAACCCTGCATAAGACAGTTGGCAGTGACCATCATATTGGCTTTACTGGCAAATGGCAACCCCGGACTTGCAGACTCCTCTTTGGCAGAGCACCCTCAGTATCCATCTCCGGATCATTTTGGTTTTCATGCTGTAAATGATAGGATTCAGGATGGGTGGGGCAAGGAAATGGATGTTGGCTGTGAAAGCATAGGCCTGGGGGGACACATGTTTGCAAAACCGGTGCATCATGGACAGGCAGATCATGGGGACAAAGAAAAGGAGGACAGCACAGATATGTGAGATGCAGGTGTTGAGGGCTTTGAGACGCTCCCTCCAAGTTGCAATGTTCAGGATGGTCTTCAGGATGAGAAGATAGGACAGGAGGACAAAGAGCAAGTCCAGACCTAATGTGGAGAGTAGCACAAAAAGGCCATAGGTACTGTTAATCATCGTATCCGAGCCTGCCTGTTTGATGATGTCTGGATGCAAACAGTAGGGATGGGAGAGCTTGCTGACCCTGGTGAAACACAGCTGGGTCAGCAGGATGGGGAGTGGGAACTGGACAAGGATGGTCCTCACGACAATTGCCACACATATCTTGGTGGTCACTGAGTTGGTCAGGATGGAGGAGTATCGTAGGGGGGGGCAGATGGCCATGTAGCAATCGAACGCCATCGCCAGAATGACGGCAGATTCAATATCTGTGAAGGAGTGAATGAAGAACATTTGGGCAAGGCAGGTGCCAAAGCTGATCTCTCTGGCTTCCAGCCACAGCATCCTCAGCATGGTTGGGAATGTGGACATGGACAAGCCCAGGTCAGCCACAGCTAGCATAGCAAGGAGTAGATACATGGGTGCGTGGAGGCTCCGCTCTGCCCTAATGATGGAAAAGACAGTCAAGTTCCCCAGCAGTGCCAGGAGGTACGTAGAGCAGAGAGGAATGGCAGACCACATCCGAGTGGTTTTCCATGTTGGAAAGCCACCCAAAAAGAATGATAGGGTCCTGATCTGGCTGCTGTTGGTCCTGGTCAGGATGAAACAAGGCTGCTCCATCTCATCCTTGAATAGCTGCCCTGGAACAAAAGCCATCAGGGTCACAAATCCCACACAGGCAATAAGAAATAGAGATAGCCTGGGAGCCCCTCAGTCCGAAGCCTTGAATTAGAGGCACCACCATGACCAGCAAAGCCGTGCTACAGCAAAGCTCACCTGGAGCTGTAGTGACACAACCTGAGTGTGCTCGCCCCCTCCTTCATCCACGCTCTGACACAGAAACCGTGCACAGACAGCAAACGCGTGTATGTGTTGCATGCCCAGTGTAGGCAGGATCTAGCTCTGGCTGCCTGGTATAGCAGGGGAATGAATAATTTAAAAAAAAAAAAGTCCATGAGTGCCTGTGTAAATGCAAATTGAGAGAGGGAAGTGACATTGCAATTAGAGAGGGCTGATCTTGAATTTTGTGCTTTGCTGGGAATCTCCAGTGAAAGAAGAGGAGCTGATAATGGATCAGGTACTGGTTTGTCTGTGGAAATAGAGCAGCTTTCTTAAGAATGGAGACCAGTAGAGCCTGGCCCTTTTAGGCCAACAAAACACAGGCCATCTACAAACACATGGAGGGAAAAAGATCTACTTAAGCTGAAGAATAGTGATTACTCACAAAGCAACGTGTAAATTGTATGTGGATAAAGGTAAGCTGGAAATCACAAGGACATCGTATCAAAGGAGGGTGTCTCTGGACATCCTCACACTAGAAATACAGGGAGGAGAGATGGATCTGCTTTTACAGAGTTTTTTTTCTGTAAACTCATGCTGCCAGGAAGGATGGGGACAGGACTCAAGGACTGTAATGTCTAGAGTCCTCTCCCCACGGTACTTGCAGGCTTTGCTGCATGCCTAACTTTCATCCTCACGCCTGTCTTTGAAGGACCAGCTACAACAGGGTATCCACCTGTAGGTCTAGAAAAGTATTTGAAACAAATTAAATAACTGTAAAACCATTACCTTTAAAAATATCTAAAAAAGTCAGAAAATTGCAGAAATATTGCCGTTCTTTCCTCAAATCCATAAGGCTTCTATTCCACAGCACCTCTCTGCCCTCCCTGGCTCTGCACAGGTTTCTGTCCCAGTGCAGCACCCCTGGATAACTGCAAGGACAGAACAAGTTCCAGGGATTGACCTGGGCTTGCACGAAGCTACAGACTTTAACGTGTGGGAGGTCTCTCTCGTCCTCAAGAGGAGCTTATCGAAGATCATCCCCCACATTACACGGAGGGGAAGGAGGGGGACTTACAGGAGAAAGTCATCTTCAGACACAAGCATCTGACAGGATCAGTTAAAGCAGCCATAATTCCCAGTTCAGTCCCCACCCTGAGTACAGGATCTGTCAGAGATTGATTTTAGTTGCCCTGAATTTCTGGTATGCCCCATCTCTTCCTCCAGAGCTCTGACAGTGCTTTACACACGCCGTGCTAGATGCATGCTGCATCAGTTGCATGCGTGAAGAAGTGGGGAATTTCCTTGTCTCAGCCACATTTCGTGCAACAGAACAGCACGCTCCCCTGCAGCATGCGCTGGAGCAAGGGAGCATCATGATTTTAAGCAGGCAGCGCATGAGCTGGGACTGTGCTGGCAGGAGGGAGGAGGAGACTCCGAACCCCCTCAGCAGCCAGGGTGCATTTTCAGCACCTCAGCAGACACAAGACCCTCCCAAATTTGAGATCAGGTCCCTGCTAAGCTCATACGTGTCACAGCCTGTCAGGAAGAGCCTGAGCACAAAAGAAGGGTGAATCCTTTTAGTCGTTTTTCCAAGTGATGACTCATTTTAACTCTCACAGTTTGACGTACTCCCAAAAATGACAAATTCCACAGATGCACCCCAGGATTTCACTGAGACTGAGTGTCCCCACGAAGCTGTGAGTGGAAAAGGGGCTGCAGCCTGCTCTAGCATGAAGAGTGGTTCTCTGAACGGACGCAAGGCTGCCTATTCCCCTTCGCAGCCAGTGAAACAGAGTTTGGGGTCTCTGAGAGCTCTCCCATCTCCGTGCCAGCCCTCTGGAAAGGGGACAGAGCACAGCTCCTTGGAGCAACACCCACCTCGGGTAGCTGAAATGAGCTGGCCCGTAGGAGGGTGACAGGGGTGTTTGCAGGTGCAAGCATCATGGACCCTCTCCACATCTGGAAGGAGTCAGGACCCGACAGAGCCCTCGTCAGTGGCACAGTGCAATCTTCCATGACATCTTCCACTCACCTGCCTCGCTCACGACCACCCTGAGCTTCCCACCAGCTCCGCTGCAAGGAAGCAGCCTGCTCCTGCCCGTCAGGGCTCACGGCAGCAGAGGATTTATAGAAGACTCTGAGCAATCCCCCTGTGGGAGAGGGCTGGCCTGGGAGCACGAGGGCTCTTGGTTTCTCAGCGCTCAGAGAAGATGCATTAACTCCCACAGCACCAGGTCCACCCTGGCATGCAACGCAGCTCTGCACCGCGCCTTTGGTCCCTGCTGATGGCGGCAGGGGATGCACCCTGGAGACACCTTCCAGAGACGCCCTCCTCCTCCCAGCCTCCCCCTCCCCAGAGAGTCAGGCCAGGCGTGGTTTGCGTAGAGGAACTCCTGCTCTGTAGCAGGGTGATGGATAGAGGAGTCCTCAAGGTTGTTCCCAGCCCCACTTCAGTTCTGTGGATGTGGAAGGAAACCCTGCAACAGGTCCCTGGTCTCTGGAGCAGACTGGAGCTATACGGCCTTGTGTCCTGTCCCCAAAAGTGGCCTTAGGCAGATGCCAAGAGAATAATGTAAGAACATGGCAAGCGTGCTTAGTAATTCCCCAAGCACCTTCCCAGCCCTCAGCAGTTTGTGGTCTAGGAGATTCCTGAGCCAGAACTGGTCCATATATACGTAATAGCTCAGGAAGGACTTCTTCTTCCACTAAGGGTTCATTTGGATTTGAATTTTGGTAACTGCAACACACAATGGCAAGAAGATCTAGAGCCACCACTTTATGCTTGTTCTGAGCACACTTTTTTGAAGAGCTCCTAATTCATGTATTGGAAGAGACAGTGTATGCTTCATTCCTGCCACCCATCTTAGAGCCATTCAAAGGTGGCTTGTGCTGACACAACCACGAGCAGTGTCCCTGGTGTGACAGCTGCCTTCCTGGCTGGTGCTGCATGCTATCTTCGACGTCAGGTCATACCTCTTGGTTTTCCAAGATGTGCTGAGTTTGCCTTCCAGGAACACCTGTCTCAAGCTCTTTGGTCCCTGTGGGATCCAGATCTGCATGGTCCCACAACTGCACCTCTGCCTTCTTCCACCTTCCAACTTTCTTCTTCTTCACCCACTGTTTCAGGACCACTGTCTGCCACCCTGTCCATGTCCTGCTGGCCAGCCTGGACCACCCAGACCATAAGCCTCACTGGGTACGGGGTGAAGACCAAGGAGATGTGGGCATGGGTGTTTGGCTTGCTCTGTTAGAAGCAGCCCAGCCTGGAGCCCAGCGCTGCTCTGGCAGGTGAGGCCAGATGAGCCTGGACTCAGCAGCCTCCCCCCCAGCTGTCCCCAAAATGCCTCCCCGAGCATCCCAGCTCCCTCCAGCTGCCCTGGGTCACTCCTAGCTCCTGCGGTAACTAACCCTGCTTTTAGTCCTCCCATTGGGGTGCGGAGCATCGTGAGCCCCCAAGTGCAGTCACTGGAGTGGCGAGAGAGAAATGGGATTCGAGGGAGCACTGAGGTGGTCCTCAGGGACCAGGGCATGAGCACGCACCTGGGTGACATGCTGAGTTCAGCTGGACCAGAAGAGATGCTCTGGGACATCCACCTCCATCCCCATCAGCTCTTTGTGGGTTTCCCTGCACAGATCTCTTGCTATGCCCTTATCGTGTGATGTCAGACACTCTTGCAGTGTTGCAATTATACTTTAATTCAGAAGGTCAGCAGCACGTCTAGGTATGATTTAAATCTCCTCTCAGCCCTCAGAAAGGTCCTTGGGAGAGGCAGAAGGTTCATGGGGGTCTTCCTAAATCTTGGAATGGATTTTACCACAGCACTTGGTGCGCTGGTGGATGAAGTGTTTTGAAAACAGCATAATAATAAAATAAATGCCCCAGGAGGATTTCATCCAACTAGAGGAAACAATGAGAACAAAATGCTTTAATGCACCATTGCATGGTGAGGGGGAGAAATGGAATATTTAGTGCTGAACATTGTAGCTCAAGAGCCTCAGAGTGGATGAAGATGGTCAGGTTTCAGTATCTAAAGTTATATTTATTACTGTATTCTTTGGGGCTTGTCTTCACCCACCGGTAAAACACTACTGAAGAAACATGGTGCACAGGGATATGGTGAATGCATTTTTATTGCAAGGGGGAATTGCATTAAGGAAATGGTAACTTAAATATCTAAACCATTTGCATTTGTGCAGTGATTTTGATGGAGGTGTGTTACCACAGCCATCACGGACCCCTGGCTGACCGCGGGGAACAAGCCAGGCTGGAGGTGGCAGCCGCAGCAGCTCTGCCGCTGAGCATTGAGCTTGAGCTCTCCGAGACCCATGAGACTGATCACAGCGGGTCCTGCCTGGGGTGGTGGCCCAGAAGTGGTGGCAGCTGCCTTATTTTCAGAGTGAACTGAGATAAGCAGACCATATTCCTCTCCTGGATACCTGGGTATAAACACAAAATCCCCAGTCCACGTGGACCATCAGGAGTGACGTTTGCTCACCGCTAGCTCAGGCACCAGCACCGACTCCTCGCACACCCCAGGGGACAGCAAAGCGTTGCACAGCCCTTTCCCTCCGCCCTGACCGAGCAGAGGCACAGCCCATGCAGGCTGGCAGCAGACTCGCTGCAGCACTGGTAACTTCTGCCGCAGGTTACTACACGGAGCCAGAATCTCATCCCAGTGCATGGACCTTGCTCCCAGTTACTCCAGTTGAGATGCAGGGATAGGGGTGGCAGACAGATAAACTCTCCGCAGGCACAACCCCACCTGCACCAGGAGATAAACTGGCATGGGGGCTTTCACAGAGCTGAGCCAGTTTCTGTAAACCCAGGCACCTGGAGGTGATGTTAGAGCCTTCCCAGTCCAGACCAGCTCCAAAGGGGGTTGCTGTCTCTGTGCCCAAACATGCAATGAGAAAGCACCAGCCCCTCAAACGCTTGTGCATGTGGCTAATTCCCATTAAAGAGAGGTGTGTGTGAGAGTCCCTGAGTGCTGCTCTAGGGCCAGAACAAAGGATGAAAACGGTACAGACGAGGAAAAGGAAGAAACTGGGAAATTCACCCAGAGTCTGTCCTTGTGCATCTCCTCAGATGTAGAAGGTGTGGGAAGGGACTTGGTCCCAGCCCAGAAAAGCCAGAAAATGCAGCAGCTGGATGCCTTGCTCTTGATGGAGACAGGGTGAGGTCCTCCCCCTGGGAATCAGCTGCTGAGAAGGCAAAACTGGGTTTTGCTAGCAGAGAGATTTACTGAATTGGGGAGGGGGTTCAGTAGAGCAGCGCAGCTTCATGCTGTGCAGGCAACAGTGCAGAACAGGGCAGGGAGACACTGTCCTCCCGCTTTGCTGAGCTGGTGGCCATGCACACCTGCCTCACGCTGATGCCCAGGGTCCCTTTTTTTATCACCAAGGTCAGTTCAGGAGCAAAATTCACCCCCAGCCAGATGATCCTCTGTGCGCACAGGCAGCAGCGAGCCCCTTGCAAGGCTCTCCGTTCCCTCCCCAGCCTCCGCGGGGGGTTTCTGACCGTGCTTTGTCCCCATGAGAGGATGGACCCCACAGGCTGGAGACTCACAGCAGGGGCGATGGGTGTGAGGGGCTTTCACACACCTTGCTGGTGTGCAAATGAGAGTGCAAAGCACCGGGGAGCAGCCGTGCTGCTGCTCTGGCTTTGTGTTGGTGACACCTCTGGAAAAGAGTGGGGTAAACCAAGCCTTGGAGGAGCTGCGGGCAGCTCATTTCCCCCCAGCTCTGCTCTGCGCTCCTCTGCCCTTCATCACACAGGCAACCAAACCTGGGTTGTGCTTCTGAGAGTGGCTTTGGATGAAGCCCCAGATTAACAGTGGTTAACACCAAACACAGCCTGGCTGGAAAATCAGCACCCAAACTGGGGAAGGGCTTGGGGCATCCGAATCTCAGCACCTCCCCTGGAAATCCAGTCACTGGTGGGAGCACGGTCTGGAGGAAGCCCAGGTACCACCGGGCATCCCCCTGCCCAGTGCTCGCAGGCTGGCAGCACAACCAGCTGCCCAGGGCCGTGCCTCAGTTTCCCCTCTCGCCCTGTCCTGCCCCGTTTGGCCTCGGCACGCCGTGGGGTTTCACTGACACTAGAGGGAGCAGGAACCCTCCCACGGCAGCGGGGTGTCTGCCGGGGCCCCCGACAGCGGGTTTGCCGTCCTCCAAAATTGCACTCGCCCCTGGACCCCATGGGGGTCCGCGGTTGTGGTCTGGTGCTGTGCTGGGCCCCCGCAGCCGCAATGCGCCGTTCCCTGGGCAAAGCCACCCAGAACTCGCGTGGTGCCGTGGGGGGTTTGCAGGGGGTCCCGGGGGGAACAAGCCAGGTCTTGCCACCCAGCGACTCCTGCAGGGTGGCTTGGCCAGCCTTGCTTTTCTTTCTTCCTCCCTTCCTTAAACCCGTGCCTCAGTTTCCCTGCCTGGAAAAAGAGAGTTTGCTTTCATTTGCATCAGCCCCAAGGTCTGCTGGTCCTCTTCCCAGCGCTGCAGGGATGAACCGGCACAGAGGTTGCCCCAGGGAGAGCCACATTTCAAACGTGAAGGAAAAGGCGCTTCCCAGGGCAGCGATGGTGCCTTCAAACCCCGACTGTGTGCCTGTTTGGAAGGGGCTCATGTAAAACACCAGCTCCTGGGGTGACAGGAGATCCCAGGCGGATTTTGTGCTTTATGGTATATGGGAGCTCAGTCTGGACAGCTTAATGCTGCGGAACACAAATGGGTTGTGCTATGGATCACCCGAAACCACATTTACCCAAAAGCTCCTCAATTCCAGGGAAAGTGGCCAACTTTACAGCACATGCAAGAGCTTGCCCCAAGCGCGGCAGGCTCAGCGCCCACCTGCACGCAGTCGTGCTCAGTATGGTCAGCAGGGCGTTACACAAACGCCAAACAGGCCTGGCATCAACTTCCAGCTGGAATGCTAACGACAGCCTGGCCACGGCTTGTTGTATCCCTGGGGTAGGAGGGTGTGGGACAGCAAACACCCCCTTTCTTGAGGGGGTTCCTGCCCTGCCATGAGCATTGCATGGCTCTTTGGGTGAGCAGCAGCCCTGTTGGGTGCCTCAGTGCCCCACAAGGAGCTCTGCTGGCCGGCCAGTGCAGGGGGAAGCCGGGGAGCCCTCTGCTCCCGTGAGAGCCTTTCTCTGGGATGGGGAGCCAGGTGGTGTGTGTCCCTCTCCTATTGAAACAGGAAAGGTTTCAAAAGCAGCCAGCACATTGCCCCCCCGCCCCAGACTTGGAACAGAACAAGAAGGGAGGATGAAGATGAGGGGCAGGTTATCAGGACTACCATCCCTTTGGGAATATGAGTCACCTGAGCCTGCCATGGGCTCTGTCCCAGGGATGGAGGGCAGTCATGAAAACCACGCTGCCGCAGGGGTGAGCAGCCCATGCTTGCCCAGGTAATCCAGGGCCACCCTCTCTCTCCTGGTTCTGCTAAGAAAAATAAAATTAAAAAAAAGCTAAATATTTTTCAGCTGGTTGCCACACTACCTCAGCAGAAATATTTTCTGCTGCGTCAGAAGTCTGACACAGCATAAAGGGGAACGCTGCTCCTCGGCCAAGGGCTGCCTTATCTCTGCGCAGCTGGGCTCCTGTTTGTGCCGTCCAGGTTATCACACATGTGCAGTCCCGCGCTGCAGCCGGGCTGGGAGAGGCTGCCGTGACTCAGCACCCTGCCGCGGGTGCCCGGTGCCGCTGCAAACTCATTGAACTCAATTTATGATGGGAGAGCCCGTCACAGCAATACGGCAGAAACAGCTAAAACATCCCGCTGCAGAAAATGGGCTTCAGTCCTGGGCATGGGAATGAGAGCCCTGTCCGGGTCTGCCAAGCAGGCAATGCTGCTTTCAGAGCTGCCTTTCTGCCTGGATGTCTGAAAAGGACCCTCAAAATAAAGTGTCCCTCTGGGCTGGGGTGAAACAGGGTCTGTGGGACGTTCCCTGACCTCCGTCTCAGCTCAGCCCCACAGAGATGCTGTTATTTGGGACTCGCTGGGAGAAAGGGGATCTGCCCAGTGCACGATGCTGGGATGATGGCTTGGTGCTGCGGAGAGCTGAGCAAAATTAGTAATGACCTTCAGGCCAAGTCCTGGGACCACAGCGGTGCTGGGATGAGCTGCTGAACACCAGGGCCTCTGGCAGGGCAGCTGGAGAGGGGCTCTGCCAAGGGCTGCCCCAAACACAGGGCTTTGGTGCATCACGCAGGGCCGCGGGCTGCTCCCCCACGCGAGGGGTACGTGGTGCAGGCAGCCCTCAAACAGCTGCTCAGCGGCTGCAGAGGGGTTGCCCCAGGTGCCATCGCGTTTTCACTTTTGCTGCTTGAATAAGTAGCGGGTGCCAGGTTGGTGTCAGGTCTCCCTTTCTGCCTTCCTAAAACCAAGTCCCAACACGGAATCAGGTCTGGCTCTGTCCATTGCCAGCATTAACTGCGTGAAAGGCGTCAGGGGAACGTAACCCATATAGAAAATGTGTTCCTGCCTCAGCTGGTCCTATGCCACAAACAGGAGGAGGAAAGTCCCTGTCTGCGCTCAGCAGTGCACTTCTCGGTCCCATAGGAGCCTTCTTTGCTCACAGGGACATATTTCATTAGCAAGTGCCCCGGGACTGTAAGGTCTGGGACACAGCTCTCGTGGTTCCCATCCAGTGCTGGGGGCTTTTTGGGGGGTCTGTGGTTAAGGGACCCTTCTGCAAAGCAATGACAGGCAGAGCCAGCTAGACCTGCAGAAGGTGGGAGGACTGGCTTGGTCCCTTGGAGCTAACCTGCTCCTTAGAAAAAAGGATGCCGGAGCCTCGTTAGGGGGAGAGCGAGGCCATTTGCCCTTACTCTGATGACTCTGGGGTTTAAATGTGTGGAGGGTTACCCGCTCTCCACGCTGTACTTCTGCCCCGCATGCGTACAACCAAGCATCTTCCCGGAGCAGCAGGCTCCTCTGCTCTTCCTGCAGCAAGACTCAGCTCAGTTTGTCCAAGGAGCCCTGGGCTCCCTTAGTGACCACAGGTGAGGACAGATGCGGGGAGGAGAGGAGAGCAGCCTTACCTTTCAGGTGTGAGAGTGCTCCCCAAGGCACGGGCAAGGGCAAGGGCTGGGGGAAGCGGTGGAGGAAGGCAGCATCAGATGCCATCAGCAGCCAAGCGAAGGAGGTGGCGGGTGCCCGCTCTTGAGATTTGGAGCCATGTGTGCCTTGAGAGCACTGCAAAAGCCGCAGGATTTTCATAGGCAGAGGTTTCACACCTCTTGTCTAAGGTCCTGAGGATGGTCTCCAACCTCTCTGGCACGGCTGGGCTCCCTCCCGCTGGGATTTCCCTCCCCAGCCCATCCCACGGTGGGCAAGCCCGGACCCTCTGTGCTCCGTGGGCTGATCCTGACCTCCTGTGCCAGCACCTATTCAGCTCTGCGACTCTTCCTGGGCCTGTAAAGCACCCAGGGTCCAGCCCTGGGCAATGGGTCTTTCTGGCCTCTTTCTGCTCTCCTGAATTGATGACTGAGTTTGAGCCCTGCATCAGCAGAGCTGCAATTGCAAAAGAAAAAGCTGCGTCCAGGGGAATTCCCTGCTGACTTGTCAGAGCGCAGAGACGCAGGAGGGCAAAGGCAGCAGGACAGCCCCCAACTCCAGACACTGCCTGCAGAGCTGCAGGGATACCGCAAACCACCAAGGATCAGGACTTTTGGATTAGCCACAGTTCAGCTGAATTGCCAGCAAGAGAGCAGAGCGGTGGCACTGCAGGATCTTAGTGTCTGAGCACAGGGACGCGGTCACAGGCAGGGCTGCGTCAATGCCTGAGGGCTTTTTGCTTTGTAGGTTTCCTACCCAGAGCACTATCACCCAGGGCACTGTGTTATCCCATGGTATTATAATCACTTATTTCACCTGCATGGGCAGGAGACCCCAGAAGGGACCTTTTCTGCGGGTCTGATTTTGCATCCCTTTCTCTCGCCTCTGCTCACCTTCTGCTCTGGCAGTGCCCAGGGCCCTGGGGAGCACACATTTAGGGATCCCCACATCACTAGAGGAGCAGAGGGGAGGGCTTGCTGGCTGAGAGTCAGCTCCCGTCCTCCCGATCAGCTGTGGTGGTACACACTTGGCCTGGTGGGAAAGCTGCCTTTGGGCACTAGGCAGCGATGAAGGAGATCCTGAAATCCCGTCCTGTAACACCTCTCACTTGCCCTAAGAGAAAAAATGATAGGGAAACTCAATTTACTCCATAGATACCAGGGCTGCACACTGGTGTAACCAGCAAACAGCGGCAGCTGATGTGTGGATGGAGGTATGCCTGTACGGCTGCCCATATGCCAGCGGGCAGCAGAGCCGGACCCCCGCTCCGCTAATAATGCAGCCCATTTCTGCTAAACCCAGGGGCAGAAAACAGGCTGTCACATCTTGCGCACGGCTGGGCGCTGGCTTTTATCTCGGGTTGCAGTGAGGGTGGTGAGGAGCTATCTGGCGCAGGGCTCTCAGGGCGTGGGCGGCGACGGGCTGCCCGCGGGTGATAGAGGGGGAGCTGGGCATGGCCAGGGCGGCGGGGTCCCAACCAGCCTCTGTCAGGCTGATAGCTGGGTGTCGTGCTACATTGCTGCAGCTACACCGGGGATGCTACACCGGCTCGAGCACGGCAAAGCAAAGCAGAGCCCTGCTCTGGGAGAAGTGGTGCTGCAATGGTGCAGCACAGTCCAGCAGCAAAGCGTGCACCGTGCCGTGATGGAGACTCATCACACACCTGGTCGTGGCTGGGAAACCCCATCTGGCTCCCTCAGCCCCTGCCCCGTTGCTCTTGCCCTCTGCACCGTGTCCCTCTTGAGCTGTCCCCCTCGGGTGTCCCCTCCAGCCCAGGGCTCGTGTGGGATCGTTCTGCAGCCCAGGGCAGAGGCTCTGGTAGGAAGCCATGGGCTGGACCCTCTGTCCAGGAGCCTGCGTCCTTCTTGTGCCAAGCAGATGAAAACCCCAGTGAGGGTGAAGGGTGAGAACAAAACATCAACTCGGTTATAGGCAGGAAAAACACTGCCTTAAATGAGGCTGTCTTGGAGACAGCTTGTGATGAATAAAAAAGCTGCTTTTGCTTATTTCTGGATTGCTTCTGCCCAAGTTCTTGTGTTGAGGGATAACTCAGAAGCTGTTTAATTACATCTTTAGCTTTTCCCTGAATTTCCTGGCTCTTATGCCCGACCTTGTCCCTCTCATCCCTTCACCTCACTCAGCTCTGAACCCCCCCATAGCCTATGACACTGGGCTGGCTTTAGGGCTGAGTACGTCCTGGTGAATCCCTTTACAGGGATACAGGGACAGGGGTGCATGAACAGGGTCAGGTCACATCTCCTGCTGTGCCCTGGAGGTCCTCTCTGCGCTTCTCTTGCAACCAGCCCCCCGCCTCCAGACAGGGTCACCTGAGACCCAAATTTCAGACACAGGAGATTTCCTGCAAAATTAAAGCAATACAGTAAAAGGCTCTTAGTCAATTAAAACACCGAGGCGCATGCTTGCATGGCAAGTAAGTCGTTATGTGGTATGAAATTCAGGCCAGAGCAGTCAGAACAAGGGGTGCTCCACACCTCTTGGAGTCAGGCCTGAAGGGTACAAAGGGTTAAACCTGGATCCTGAAATTAGAGATCCACGTTAGGGGCAGAGAGGCATTCATTTATCCTGCAGTTATATTTTCCCTTAGTTTATTGTTACGGCACAGAAACAATTTGAAATATCTTTGTGTTGAAGGCAGAGTGCCTCGGGCGATGAGCCACAGCTAAATTAGATAACTCTCCTTGCGGTAATAACATCAAGCTCTCTGCCTGCTTGCTGTAAAACTCCAATCTGCTCCGAATCTCCACTGTGGTGCATCTGTACCTCTTCTGTTTGTGGTATTTCCTATTCTTCCTTTCCCTCCTAAAGAAAAAATTACATTTTCAGAAAGTCTCCTTGGCTTTCATGCTCAGGCTAGCAACCAGAGAGTCCCAGTCAGGGAAAGCTGTGTAAATGATGGTGATTCAGACCAGCCTGCTGCTGCTCTGCATTTCCCTGAATTTGTCATTGACCACATCCGAACAGGTTTAGAGCGGCCGCTCTGCTGGCTTCCTCATGGTCTGTGAGCATTTTGTAAGGCTCTGCTCTGCTCCTGAACGTGGGGTTCACCGGGACAGGAGCCTGCGGTCCCCTTTTGCCCCAAGCACCGTTTCTGCAGCAACCCTTTACAGGGTACCTGCATTAGCGGTGTGGTGGGGGCAAGTTAGCTCTGGCCTTCAAGTTAAATCAAGGCACCCGTGCTAGGCTGGACACAGCCAAAAGGGCCAGTGGGGTAGGAGTAGGCTGAGGCTCGTATATGAATTTACAGCCCAGAGTGGCTGTAAAAGGTCGCTGCTCTTATGGGCTCTCCACATCCAGAGGCATACAGGTCTCCGATATGACCCTAACCCGATTAGCTGGCTGATTCACCTGCTATTATTCCTTTTCTATGAGTGCCGATCCTACGGGATTTAAAGAGTTTAAAGAATTACTGTGGGTATTAAAAGAAGCCATTAAAAGGAATCAATACAGAAAAGCAGCACCAAACGAGCTGGAATGACTTCAGCCTCTCTTCCTCCTCTCTTTCCTCTGCCTTCCCCCTTCCCCTCGCTCTTTGTGGCCATCATTAATCATCCCGTGAAGGAGCGGTCCTGCTCCTGCAACTGCACCAGCAAAACCAGACCCTGAACGGGTCAAAGCATGGCACTGGGACCTGAGGTTTCTCACAGAATCCAGAAAAACAGCATTTATTAACCACAGGTTCTTGTTAATAGTAATACTGCAGTCAATGCTCTCCTCCAAGCCTCTGTGTTTGATGTTGTCCTGCTTGTCCCAGCTTCACACTCCTCCTGCTCTCTGCCACCCTTCCCTGAGCTTTCTCATGCTGCTGGTTCACATGCAGAAGAAAAACATCATTATCTTTTCTCTTTTAAAGTTCAGCTCTGCAGAGCTGAAAATGAGACTCCTATCGCAGATGAGGCAAATGCTTTGCTAATAATAAACCCAGATGTAGCTTGGATTTTATTTTCAGCGTGGGTCTGCCAGGAAATGCAGACCACAGGACAAGAGAAGTAATAAATGAAAAGGCCATGCTAGGTCATTTATTGTCATCCCCCAGCTGAGCGTACAGCTGTTTTGGTCAGCGCTGCGCTCGGATGTATGGGCTGGCTGGCTCACATGATGTGAATATCTGCCTGGGAATTTAGGGTTGCACATATTTGATTTCACTCTTTGAGTCCTGTCTTGTTGAAAATTGAAAACTTCTGAAGTCTTCAGATCTCCTGAAGAACCGAGGGCGTGTGACCATGTGTCTGCTCTTAGGTGAGGAGCTAAAGCAAGCGCTGGCCACCTGCACGATATGTTTATCTGCCCTGAGCAGCCTGTGCTCCACATTGTGTTATCAGACCCTTTCCTGCTGAAAGGGGCCTGTGGGCCTTGCCTAGGATTCAGAAATTTTAAAAAATGAATAATGCCTCCTAGGACCCTGCAGCAAGGAGCTGAAATGTGACGACAGACGTGAACCACCCCAGCTGGATCATAGTGATGGGCTTGTGCCACCGCTCAGTGTGGCTCCGATGCGATCAATGGACCAGTATCGATCTGTAACTGGAATGGGTCAGAGGTCTGGATGAAACCTCCTAAAACTGCCTACAGACAGTCCCAAAGGTCTCGTCAGGATGCCCTGCACCTCATGCGTCCTGGCTTTGCCTTTCTGAGCATGGGAGCGCAGCTTCACCTGAAGCCTGAAAACCAGGAAAGCACCTGGGTAGTTCAACGGGAAAGTGAGACGCAGAGTCAAACAAAAGCCTTTGGTCAGGCCTTGAACGGGTGGAAATGGATGTTCCTGGTCTGGTTGTAACATGGCGGGTCCTGCTATGCTTGTGCAAGGCGTTTAATTTCCCAGCAGGGAGAGGCCAGTGAAGTGCCTGCCTTGTCCATACTGTGCAGGCATTAAAAGAGCAGAGGGGCCTGCCCCCCAGTCACAGCCTGCCCCGGCACCCGCATCCCACACAGCTATTCCTCCAAACCTGCAGCACGAGGAGTGATCTCTGTTTCATTAACACCAAGCATGGCTGCACATGTGTTGATCTCCAGCACACGGTTCAGGTCTGGAGGAACTGGACTGACAGGCTGGTGTTTTCCACGCTTTCGCCTGATGAAAGGTGCCTGCTTAGGAAAATGGACAGGGGCTTCCCTGCGGGTCTGTGTGCAGAGCTGCGGCCAAGGGCAGCAGCACTCGGCATCCCCAAGAGTGTGCTCCCGTGCAGAAGGGTCTGTGAAGTGCCTAAGTTCATAAATCAGGTCACTTATCCCATCAGAGTAACATCCCTCGAGTTTTGAGTCCTGCAGGGGACTCAAAGGTTGGGTGCTGCCAGCATGAAGCTGTTGTACAGCGCCTTGCGCATGGGTCAGTGCGCGCTGCAGGCTGCAGGACATGGGGCGCTGGCGTGTGCATGCCTGGGGTGAGTAGGTAGTCACGGGGCGGGGGGGATGAGGGAGATAAGGGGGCATTGTGTCCTGAGCCTGCCTGTTAAGCACGTCACAGGGCTTTTTCCTTGAAGACCACACCTCGCTGCAGACTGACCACTCCACGGACAGACCGACCCACAGCTGGTGGGGACCCCCACCCCGGCCCCAGCCAATGACCCCGCAGCGCAGGACGGGGAGGAGCTGCTGGCAGTGGATAAAAGCCTCCGTGGGGTCTGCAGCTCAGCTACGGGGTCTGTGTCCTCCTGCAACTCTGAGCAAAGCCGCCTGCCACCATGGTGCACTGGACAGCCGAAGAGAAGCAGCTCATCACCAGCGTCTGGAGCAAGGTCAATGTGGAGGAATGCGGTGCCGAGGCCCTGGCCAGGTAGGTCCAGCTCCCGGGCATCTGCTCAGCTGCACCCTGGACAGAGAAACCATGGCAATTGCATGTGGGAGCACTAACGTGTCCGTGTCTGCTTGTGTCCCTCCTTCTCTCCCCAGGCTGCTGATCGTCTACCCCTGGACCCAGAGGTTCTTTGATAACTTTGGGAACCTCTCCAGCCCCACTGCCATCATCGGCAACCCCAAGGTCCGTGCCCATGGCAAGAAAGTGCTCACCTCCTTCGGGGAAGGTGTCAAGAACCTGGACAACATTAAGACGACCTACGCCAAGCTGTCCGAGCTGCACTGCGAGAAGCTGCATGTGGACCCCGAGAACTTCAGGGTGAGCTGCGCTTGGGGCTTGACCCTCTCTCCCTCCATCCTAGAGTGTATCTCAGTGCCTGGAGGGTTTCCAACAAGCATAAATGGCATATATTTTAGTTACCAAACAGAAAGGAGCTGGCTTGGATGGAAAGTGGGGGAGAGGGGAAGGTTGGGCATTTGATAATGCCAGGGAAATTCCAGGCTAAGCTCCAGGCTGTGAGGGGTTTGGGGACAAATATAGGGAGAGGGTCTGAAAGCCTGGAGGCTAGTGCAGGCATGGCTTGAGAAAAGCGGGGGAAGGATGCAGGGAGGCCAAGTGGCATGGAAGGAAGTGCCTGAAGGGTGCTGCCGCTGTGTCGGTGCCATGTGCAGCCTCTCCCTGGCACCTCCTGGGCCCAGGGATGGGAACCGCTTTGTCTCCCCTTTTTCCAAGGCTGGCAGACATGGGAGGACAGGGAAAAGCAAGTGTGGGATGATCAGGGACTGGACACTGGTGGGAAGAGATGCAGACTGGGATTAGAGACAGAGAAGACAGGTCTGAGTGTGGGGACAAGGTCAGCAGATGAGGGAGAGGAGCAGGAGGGGAATGAAGCAAAAGAGGTCAGGATGCAGGGGGGCGAGAAGTCACTGTGGGTGAAGAGAGGGAGCAGTTCGGGCTGGAAGGGGTTGAGGGGGCTGGATGTGGCTGATGGCCTCTGTTTTGGGGATGTAGCAGGTAAACCTTGCACTGACCTAACCCTCTGCTCAAGTAGGCATGGGGTTTCACAGCAGGAAAAAAAAAGAAAAAAATACGGAAAAGGTCTGGAAATAAAGTCTAGAGGCTGGAAAAAGCGGGTGTGAGATGAAGCAGAGACAGAAGAGGTGGATAGTGGTGCATGTAGTCAGCACAGGACTATTTTCCTGCACAGAAAATTCAGCTAAAACAGCTTCCCTGGGTGACAGCCCCCAGGACCCACCGGGGCAGCTGGGTTCCCTCCAGCCCCTGGTCCCTGGGTCTTGTGCGGGGCGAAAGGGTGCTCAACACTGTGCTGACCTGATTTCCTTCCTCCTCTTCTCCAGCTCCTGGGAGACATCCTCATCATCGTGCTGGCCGCACACTTCACCAAGGACTTCACTCCTGCCTGCCAGGCCACTTGGCAGAAGCTGGTTGGTGTGGTAGCCCATGCTCTGGCCTACAAGTACCATTAAACCCTCCGGAGGCAGATATGTCTGTAACAGTCAATAAAAAACCCACATTTTCTGGACTTCTTAGTGTGCTCCCTTGTCTTTGCGGCTGCCTGTGGGGTGGGAGGGAGGGAGCAAGGGGCATGAAAGGAGGAAGATGGGCTCCGGGCTGCTGGGAGCATCACGCTCCAGAAAGGCAGTCAGGCTGGCCAAAGGGGAGGCTGCTTTTCCTGGCTATTTGGGCTCTCTCCGAAAGGCATCAGCCTGCTCACTGCTGCCCTTTCCTGCCTGCCCGGTGGGGCTGGTCCTGCACCTCCACGTACAAAGTGATGCTGGGGTGCCCCTCCATATGGAGCTCCAGTGGGACATCTGGGGCTACTGGCCTCTAGTGAGGCTACTGGCTACTGGCCTCTAGTGATGGGCACGTCCCAGCCCACCTAGTACTTCTGAGCTTGCTGAAATCCCCAGGGCGGGGGGGATTTCTGACCTATGCTGTGCAGAAGGCCAAGCTGCAGGGCAAGCAAGGACCCCTCTGGCCCTAAACCTCTCAACCTGTGATGCGTGCAAGGATATAAATTTGTAGAGATTCACTGAAGCCAGCTTAGATTAGGCATAAATTTGGCCCTTCATATTTTAGTACTGATATATTTTTAAGAAGTTGATCAAAAGCATTTTCTGAATCAGCAATGAAAATGCTCTTACCATTACTCTTGTGCATTTTGATCAGAATACGATATCTAATAGAAAATGTGTATGATCCCAAGCGGAGGGGATGAGGGCAGCTTTTAAACAGGACCAATCAGAGCTTTTTTTTACTCAGACTGGCTTAACAGAAGAATGTTTTTTGACTGCAGTGGAAGGATTCTGCATAAGCCCATCAGTTTCACCAATGCTTTTTCAGGAATAACGTAAAAAGCAACAAGGGCAGACATGTCAGTGTCTCAGAATGATGAAATCCTTGTTTTGCATGATTTGGGAATAAATTTTCTGCCTTTCTCCTGATAAAGCAGAGGTTTGCACTTATGACCCCCCTATCCTACACAGACAGCCTGCCTGACAGGCAGAGGATGCAGCCCCGCTGGCAGTGCCAAGAACATCCTGGGCTGGCAGAAAAGAAAAAGAAAAAAACCCCAGAAAGCAGTCCAGCTTTCCTGCAGCGTGCCATTCTCCTTTCAGTCAGCAAATGGGCATTTCAGCACGATTCCAGGAGGTAAGAGCGTTGTCAACGTCTTGTTCCAGTTAGCACAGAAGTGCAGTTCAAAACCTTGGAAGTTGCCACCAAGCAGAAAAGGTCTCCTGCACTTGCGGCGTGGGTGGACGTAACATTAACAAAATGACTGCGGGTGCATCCAGCAGCACACACACTGTCTGTTCCTGTGCGGACCTCTGGGTCCCAAACCAGCAAACGCTTGCTTGCACAGTGGCTGTGGACCTCAGCAATACGTTTTCGCCCCAGTGTCTGTGAATGTCCCAATCGTTCTGTTCCTCCTCTCCCACCCGGTACCATCGACACTTCCCAGTGGTGATGCGGAGCGTGTCCTGCTCCCTGACCGTTCACTACGGCCAGCGCCTGGATGGTCCCGTCGGCCTTAATCTGCAACGAGAGGTACAAGCAAGGGGCAGGATGCGGTGCTGGTGTCGCAGAGCCGGTGTGCCAGGCTTTCCAAGTGAGAGTTGCCCCTCTCTTTTGTGTGAAGCAAAAGCAAAGTTATGACCACCACCAGCCCATCTGACCCCAAAGTGGGGGTAGAGGCGAGCCCTGGATGCAGGCTAGACGAACGCCACGTCAGGCCTGGTGTTGGAATGACACTGCCTAGTCCTAGCAGTGTTGCATCAATAGCTCCAACAGTTCTTTACAGAGGAAGCGGTGTCCGCAGTGCCTCCTTCCTTTGCAGCTGGGGAAGTGGCTTGACCGAAGCACCTCCAGCAGCTGGTGGGAAAGCAGGAATCAAATGTGCATTTCCAGGCCATC
Organism: Theristicus caerulescens; assembly: GCA_020745775.1. Taxonomy (NCBI): domain Eukaryota; kingdom Metazoa; phylum Chordata; class Aves; order Pelecaniformes; family Threskiornithidae; genus Theristicus; species Theristicus caerulescens. The sequence continues at coordinate 132,636,734 of CM036559.1, read as the reverse complement.
ACACTGTGCAGGCTGTCGTCTTTGGGGAGGAAAGCCAAGCCTCACCAGCACAGTGGCAGGGGGCAAAAGCAGTGCTGGTGTTTTACCATGAGATAAAATGGCCATGGGGCATTTCTGCAGCAGTGGAGCAGAGCGACGCTGGGATGGTCGGGCAGGGCTGGGAGCCACGAAGTGCCCAGGGGACAGTGAGCCACCAGTCTGGTCCTTAGCAGTTGGCTAACAGCAGTTGGCTTCTGTTCAGGACCTGACTTCTGCCTTGCCCTCTGTTACGCCATTCCAGTGAGCCCCAGATGCTCGCCGTGAGCCCCAGGATCTCTGCATGATGCAGGCAGCCTTTTGGAGCCCAGAGTCCCTTCGAAGTGGTTCCATGGCCTGACCAAAGCAGGGCTGGCTGACACACATTACCGCTTTGCTGTCTGCTGCTTCCACTCCAGGGGGAAGGAGTGAGCTCCTGCCTTCAGCTGGGAGACCGTGAGATGCTGGCACAGAGTGGGATGAGCCTGGGCAGGGCTGTTCAGCTGGGAAAGGAAGATCATAGAATCATAGGATCATCGATTCATAGAATCACAGAATCGTTAAGGTTGGAAAAGACCCTTAAGATCATCAAGTCCAACCATTAACCCAGCACTGCCAAGGCCACCACTAACCCATGTCCCTCAGCACCACATCTCCCCGGCTTTTAAATCCCCCCAGGGATGGGGACTCAGCCCCTGCCCTGGGCAGCCTGGGCCAGGCCCTGACAGCCCTTTGGGGAAGGAGTTTTTCCCAATGCCCAACCTAACCCTGCCCTGGCGCAGCTTGAGGCCGTTCCCTCTCGTCCCATCGCTTGTTCCTGGGGAGAAGAGACCGACCCCCCCGGCTCCAGCCTCCTTTCAGGCAGTTGCCGAGAGCGATGAGGGCTCCCCTCAGCCTCCTCTTCTCCAGGCTGAGCACCCCCAGCTCCCCCAGCCGCCCCTCCCCACCCTTGTGCTCCAGCCCCTTCCCCAGCCTCGCTGCCCTGCTCTGCCCACGCTCCAGCCCCTCCAGCTCCTTCTGGGGGTGAGGGGCCCAGCGCTGAGCACAGGATTCCAGGGGCGGCCTCACCAGTGCCCAGCACGGGGGGACGATCCCTGCCCTGCTCCTGCTGGCCACACCGTTCCTGATACAAGCCAGGATGCCATTGGCCCTCTTGGCCACCTGGGCACACTGCTGGCTCATGTTCACAGCACATGAAGTGGGAACAAAGACACTCTCAAGACCTACTGGCTTAAGACACAAGGAATTGCATGTTTCGGAGGAGAGAGAAGAGGCTGGCCTGGATCCAGAGCGGCAGAGGCTGGGTACAGCTGCCACTCCTGCTGATAAGGGCTCTGGTAAAGCTTGGCACGGGACGCTGCCTGTTGCAATCAGAGTGACCAATAAATTCTGCTTGTTTCAGAAAGGCTGTCATCATAGCTGCCTTTTGCCATCATGGGGATCATTCATCTATAAAAAGGGAAGGTTCCTGTCCATGGAAGTGAGCATGGCCCAGTGTGGGGCCAAGGGATGAAGAATGACTTAGGGGATCTTTCACCCATAACAAAGGGAACAGCCAGCTGGAAGGATGCTCAAGGGAAGAGTCCTGAGCATAGTGAAATCCATCCCAGGCAGACAGCAAAAGGGCCCCTAGTTTTCCTTCTGGGGATAAGCTAAGCATGCTGCAAGGTATTGCTGTGGGTGCACTAGGGGAAAGGAGATTGCCCTTTGACTCTGTGAACTGGAAAAAAGCTACAGAAATTGTCTCTACTTGGCACCTTGTGATGAACATTTCCCCTCCCACCCTGTGCCACCAAGCAGCCCCCTCAACAGACAACCCCTGCGCTGGGAGCTCTGAGCATCCAAAAATTGCCAGCCAGGCCTCTGCCCCCAAGCCATAAAGCAGTCGATTTTAAAATGTGCTTAAAATGAACTTTTTCTTATAAAAATGGATGAGATGAGCGGATCCTCTGGAGAAGCCCCAAGCAGAGCACAGGGCTGGGACTGTCTGGGCTGTCGTGCCTTTGTTTTTTGCCGGGTGTCTCTGCTGTCTCACAGCGTACAGGGCTGCTTACAGTGAGCGCTCGTGGTGTCCTTGCTGAGATCACCCTGCCATCCTTGCAGGCACCTTCGGGGCTGTATCTGCTGGACTCTGAGTTCGTGCCTCTGACGGCGTTATGGGCTGCTGCCCGACTGTTGTAAACAGCCTCTGCGCCTGCCCAGCATAGCAGGTTTCCTTAAAATGTCTTTGTGGCTAACTAATCTTACAACTAAAAAACCCTTGGAAGTCTTTTACGGGGAGTTTAATCTCCTGCTTTTTCCTTCTGTCAGCTAACTGCCCTGTGGCACTACTGCAATTGCTGGAGATGATGTGAAAAGCACTTCGAAGGAATCACTTGCCAGGATGGGATGATGCTCTCCAGCAGGGACACCGCAAGCTCTGGAGATGCTGTTGCCCACAGCAGTGAGCGAGGAGGAGCCGTGCAGGCTGGGAAGGGACAGGGCTGAAGGAGAAGGAAGGAAAGACAAGGTGGAGCTCAGCAAGCCCCAGGAGTTGTTCATCCTTTGCTTCTTCTCTTGGTTTAGCATCTCACCTCACACCTGGGATGGGCGTTTGAAACTGCCCTCGTGGCATGGTGCTCTGGTGCCGAGGTACCACAGGACTGACGCCAGCAGTTCACCAGTCCACTCTGCTAATAAAGAACCTGGATGCTGTGTCCACAGAGCAATTTACTGACGTTACAGCCTCCTCATTTCTTATGCCTCTATTAACTGAGAAAGCATGTGCATGAACCAATTTGCACACATAGCAGAACTAGAGTTGCAGTTAGAGAATTCAGTTTAAGGTCAGGTCACCAGTTACAGCTGAAGGCAGAGCTCAGTGCCTGACTGTATCACAGACTTCTTGCAAGATTTTAAGTGCATCAATGCATCCTACAGTGCATCAGGACCCTGTCTGCAAAATTATACTAGTAAGAATACTTTTATTCTTTGACAGCCTCCCCTGTTAGTAGGAAACACCTTGGATCGAGATGCCCTGTCAAGTAGGAGGGTGGAAAAAAGGCACAACTTTCGAAGACATAGTAACTGCAGGGAGTAATGGTATTGACCAGAGGTAAGGCTGGAAGAACTTATTGGCAGTTTTATTTGGAGCAGGCAGATAAGAGACAAGAAGTGCTCTTCAGATTTGTAAAGACGGTTGCCAAGAAGACAAGAGGACAGACTTCATCCTGAATGCAGTGAGAGATCATCCCTGCAAAGCTGTTTCTTAGGGCTGAATTATTTTATGTGAACAAGCAATCTAATCAAGACAGCTCTACCAACAGTAGAAATGCTGCTTTGCCAGGACAGCTTATTTCTTTTGGGGTATGAGGCGTGCTCTATATCAAAAGAACTCTTTTTTCCAGTATAAGCAGTGTCTGCACTCAAGAGTTTGTCAGTGCTAGTGCCCGATATAGCAAAATCATCTAACTTTTGCCATGTAGACAAGGTTTTATTGCATATTTCTGCTAGCAGTCTGAAAAAATAAGCATGGTTCCCTATTTGGTTCTGCCTTGTATTTGGTGTACACCCCATTTCTGATTTGGTCAGGCTCAGAACTGTGCTCCAAAGCCACCCAGTTATTAGACTAAGGGACAGTCATCAGCCCCATACAGTAATGATGCATTCAAAATCTAAAATAAAATGAATGCTTTGTTGTCCTCTTCCTGGAGAGCCAGCAGGTAAAATTGTTTGGACTGGTTTTGCCCAGTACAGCCTGGTCCTAGACTCCCGCTGGCGTCAGGTGGGACTGACTGTCCACATGGGTGACGTGTCCGGCTTGTACTGCTCATAGGACTAAGGCTAGGGGCAACACCGTGCTCTTGAGACCCGTAACTCAGAGTTGTGCCTTCAAGGTGGATCCACTTTCTCTGAATTGCACTAGAGATGGGAAATAGGAAAGCTTAGGCTCAAAACAACATGTACAACAGCACTGAAGCTCTTTGCTAGGACAGACAAGAAAGGAGGCTCTTGCATTTAAGGGGCCTAGATTTCGGAGTGATCATTCAATCCTTGTTTTCTAGGAAGCCTCTGTCCTTCAAGCTGGGGTGGGTGATGCCTAGAGCTGTTCAGGATGAATCTCAGAAGTGCAGGGCACCAATGCACCATTAAGAGTCTGAAAATATGGTCAAGGTGGAGACTGCAACCTCTTTGAACGTCAGTGCCTGTCTTCTTGGGTCTGCATTGCATGTCCAGCCCCCAGACTTGGGCCGCCTCTGCAATACTGAAACCCACAGCCGAGGTGGAGCCGTGCAGGCAGCTCCACCTGCACTCGGGGCTGCGAATACAAGTGCATGGGTATGAGATGATGCTTGTCCACTCAAAGACAGAGGGGGGAAAGGGCCTCTTTTCCCCTTGGACAGCATCCAAAACTGCTATCTTCCCTTGCGCAGCCCAGCTCCCTCCCCAGCCCCAACCAATAGCTACATGAACTGAGATTAGGACAAGCCGTTACTAGTGTATAAAAATCCCTGGGGCAGACTTTGGCTCCACTTCCTCGTCATTGTTCAGGGAAGCCCCAGACAAACCCTCTTGCTCGACACCATGGTGCACTGGACAGCCGAAGAGAAGCAGCTCATCACCGGCATCTGGAGCAAGGTCAATGTGGCCGACTGCGGTGCCGAGGCCCTGGCCAGGTAGGTCCAGCTCCCGGGCATCTGCTCAGCTGCACCCTGGACAGAGAAACCATGGCAATTGCATGTGGGAGCACTAACGTGTCCGTGTCTGCTTGTGTCCCTCCTTCTCTCCCCAGGCTGCTGATCGTCTACCCCTGGACCCAGAAACCATGGCAATTGCATGTGGGAGCACTAACGTGTCCGTGTCTGCTTGTGTCCCTCCTTCTCTCCCCAGGCTGCTGATCGTCTACCCCTGGACCCAGAGGTTCTTCTCTTCCTTTGGGAACCTCTCCAGCCCCACTGCTATCATTGGCAACCCCATGGTCCGTGCCCATGGCAAGAAAGTGCTCACCTCCTTCGGGGATGCCGTCAAGAACCTGGACAACATCAAGAAATCTTTTGCTCAGCTGAGCAAACTCCACTGCGAGAAGCTGCACGTGGACCCCGAGAACTTCAGGGTGAGCCATGCTTGGACTCCAGCCTCAGCTGGGCAGAAGTTTCTGTTCTTTGGAGAGGGCTTTAGGGGTTTGTGAGGTGTCTGACAGTCAGTGAGACCTAGAGAGAGACCCTGGGGCTGCCTGAGCCTGGGAACCTGCTGAGGGCAGTGGTGGTGGAGGGGAAGGGAGAGTGAATGGGCATATTTGGGGAGAGTAGAGAGGAGCTATGGGGATGGGATCTGTGAGAGGAGGGACCCAGGCAGGCAAGGTGGATGGGGATGAAATGCAGAGTTGCATACGTGCCGGTAGGAAGCAATGCTGGCTTGGAGCAGCCAGAGACCAGAAGGGAAGGAACTGAGACAGGATTTGGAAGGCAGAGCTGAGCTTGGCTATGATGGCGTGGTTAAACCAGGAGAGAAAATAAACACAGCCACTTCAGCAGAAGGAGGGGATCTGAGCCAAGAGAAAGCAAGGGTGGGTAGGGATATGAAAGGAAAGGATAAACCCAGTCGAAGCAGAGGGAGGACACTGCACAGCAGGCAAAGGAAGGCGTTTGGGAAGGAGGATCCAGCACATCCAGGCATCCTGGTGAGTGCCAGAGATGCAAGCTGTGCAAGGAGCCTGGTGTTCTGCATGGGGCTGCAATAAATCCGTTCCTTGCTTTGCAATGAATTCCCAATAACCAGTGTCCACGTGTGAACACCTGGGTGGTGTGATGGTGGGGAGGGAGGTGGGGGGCAGCACCGGGCTGATGGCTTCTCCTCCCTCCATTGCCAGCTCCTGGGTGACATCCTCATCGTCGTCCTGGCCGCCCACTTCACCAAGGACTTCACCCCCGCCTGCCAGGCTGCCTGGCAGAAGATGGTAAATGTGGTGGCCCATGCACTGGCCCATGAGTACCACTGAGCCTCCTGCAATCATTCATGCCTGGAGATGCTCCCAGCTCACAGGGGAACATCCTCTGGTTCTGCTGGTCTCTAATTGCCAAATAAACATCAACTGTTTCAGACATGAAGAGGTGTCTGCCTGTCTGTGGGAATGGGGTGGGGACCACCCCAGGGTGCTGGGGAACAGGAAGGGGATGCTCACACACATGGGGTAACGAGCCACGGTCTTGTCTATGAGTTCATGCAAGTGAGACTCATCCCAGCTGGAGAATCCAGAGGAACATTCAAGACAAAACCCAAATAAACACACTACAAAATGCAAACAGAAATACTCTGATGCTTTTTTGAGACATCAGGTAACATCATTGGGTTTAATGTTTTAAGTCTTTCACAGATGAAGTGGAACAAAACTTTGTACAAAAATGTGCATTGGGGAAATCGCAGTGAGATTGAGTCCATCATTTGTAACTTCCTTCATGGAAGGAAAAATGCTTTTTTTGTTGTTTTTTTTTTTGTCTAAATCATTATCATTCTCAGATTATTAAAGGCAGGATGTAATAGACACAACTATCTATTATGGCAAAAAAATATGCCAAGAATGGTAATTTCATGTACAGGAAAGACAGAGCATCTGCTTTCGCTGGTCTCTACATCTAACTTTCCACAAGCAAACCGAAATTCCCTGAACAGTCTCCATGCTATGCAGAGGACCATGGCCCTCACCAGCCTCCTGTCCTTCTTTCAGACTCGCAGCATCCCCACAGCACCGAGGGCAGCTCAGGGACATGTTTGGGGTTTCTGGGTGGTGAACTCCTCCTGCCTCCTTATCAGGGAGAAGGCAGAGCGAATGGCTCCAGAGCAGGTCTGCAGTAAACACTGCACTGTTCAGCGTGGAGGGCCAGGGAACAGTGTCACTCCCCAGGGTCTTTTGGCCAAACCCCCTCCTGAAGTGAGCAGGCAGAGGAGAACCGGTGCAGACATCAGAAACAGTGGCAGCCCGCAGCCCATGGCCAATGCAAACATGGTCATCCAGACCCCTCTGGACCAGCTGGCATCCCTGTGCATTGCCTGGGTCCAGCCCCACAAGCTCCATCCCTGGCCCCAGCGCCTGCATCCCACCCCTCCACCTCCAGCCCGCTTTGCTGGGAGCAGGAGCAGATGTGCAGCCCCAGGAGACCCAGCTGCCTCTCCCACCGCTTGGGAGGACCACTGCTCCTCCAGCTGCCAAATCGCTAGGTCAGGCACTGTTGCCTGCTGCACATCTGCACAGACCCCAATATATCCAGTCTTCCCCACCTCTCCTGGTGCCCCTGCGAGCTAACACCCTGCAGGCAATTGGGGTGCCCTCTGTTGTAACATTTCCCTTCCAGCCTTGCTTGACCTTTGCTAGCAGGCTCTTTCAGACAAGAGCTCTCTCTGACTGCAAGCCACTGCCCATGGTTTTCATAGTGTTACCCTAAAGTTAGCAAACTGTTAAATAGCTGATAGGAAAGAACAAGGAGAACCCAAAGCCTGGCAGGTCCTGCAAGAAGAGGACAAAGAGAAACCACTTGCACACCACTGGTGCATTCAGGAGGACCCAACAGTCCCAAGTCCGAGTCTTCTGCCTCACAGCCATGCAGCCTGCCGTGGTTTGCACCATCCAAGGGGCACCAAGACTTGCATGCACCTTCCTCCGAGGGCTTATGCGGGATTCACACGGTGCCATGCTCAGACCTTGCATGGAGATAAATGCCACCCTTCAGTAGGGACCTGCAGAGCTGGAAATCAAAGACAGGGGGAGGGCAGCCTGCCAGCCCATCTCAGCGGTGGATCTGGGCATCTTGCCCTGGGGCCCCACCCTGACACCGCGTCCCCTCCCTCGGGGTGCCAGGGCTGCAGGCCCCCCCCGAGGCCTCAGCCAATGGAGGGGTGCATGGGGAAGAGGAGGGGCCCAGCGTAGTGTATAAAAGTGGGGATGGGGAGAGCCGCTTGCCAGCGTGCGATCCCCTCGGGAGCAAGAGCTGAGACTTCCTCCGTACCCACCGGCAACCACACGCTACCCTCCACCTGCCACCATGGTGCACTGGACAGCCGAAGAGAAGCAGCTCATCACCGGCATCTGGGGCAAGGTCAATGTGGCCGACTGCGGTGCTGAGGCCCTGGCCAGGTAGGTCCAGCTCCTGGGCATCTGCTCAGCTGCACCCTGGACAGAGAAACCATGGCAATTGCATGTGGGAGCACTAACGTGTCCGTGTCTGCTTGTGTCCCTCCATCTCTCCCCAGGCTGCTGATCGTCTACCCCTGGACCCAGAGGTTCTTCGCTTCCTTTGGGAACCTCTCCAGCGCCACTGCCATCACTGGCAACCCCATGGTCCGTGCCCATGGCAAGAAAGTGCTCACCTCCTTCGGGGATGCCGTCAAGAACCTGGACAACATTAAGGCGACCTTCGCCCAGCTGTCCGAGCTGCACTGCGACAAGCTGCACGTGGACCCCGAGAACTTCAGGGTGAGCCGTGCTCCTGACCAGGGGACCCGTCCTCCCCACTGCGTCTCTGCGGGCAGTTTCTCCCATAACCCTGACGGATTTAGCATAGACATGCCGGTGCAGGAGGAAGAGGGGCGGGTGGCTGAGGCGAGGGGGAGATGCAGGAGAGGGACAGAGAGGGAAGGGACCAACCTGCAGCTTGGTGTGAAAACACCGAAGGGGCTGAGTGGTGATGGTTAAGGAGAGGGTACAAGCGAGGGCAGACGGGAGACGGGAGGGCATCGAGGAGGTGGTTTCAGTGAGGAAGGGGAGGGAGAGAGTAAAGCGAAAGCAGTTGTTGAGCAGGAAGAGGTTTAAGCCAAGGGGAAAGCAAAGGAGCTAGAGTGAAGCTTGGCACGGAGGAGAAAGCCAAGATGAGTGAGGAGCAAGAGATGGCAGTTAGATGCCAAAAGCAACAGAGGAATGGGACCTAAAGGGAGAGAAAACTTTGGCTCCCGCATCTCTGCAGCTGAGAGTTTCCCAGTGGGGAAGTAACCCCGACATTTGCCACCGGGGCTGGTAGAGATCCCCCCACGTCAGCATGAGCTCATTCATGCCAGGGCACTTTGCAGTGCCAAGTGCCAGCTCCCTGCTGCGAGGCAGATGCTCAGCTGTGTCTTCTGCTCGGGAGAAACTCCCAAACGAAGCCAGAAGGGAGAAAGAAAAATTTAATCAACAAAATTTCTGGAGAATTTTTGGTTACTCTTCTCATAGCAGTAGCAGAACATAAATCTTTAGAGTAAGAGCAGAGGAGTTTAAGGTACATCTTAAACAGGACTGCAGGGAGATTTTTAAGCCTACAAAATGCCCGGAGGTTTCCCTGGGTCTAATGCGAGTGCTTGTGTGGGGATCTGCAGGCTCCTGGGCATTGCTAACCCGAGGGTGCTCTTGTCCCCACAGCTCCTGGGTGACATCCTGATCATCGTCCTGGCCGCCCACTTCACCAAGGAGTTCACTCCCGAAGCCCAGGCTGCCTGGCAAAAGCTGGTCCGTGCAGTGGCCCACGCTCTGGCCCGCAAATACCACTAAAACGCCAGCAGGAAAGCCCTGGCAGCATCCTCCAGCTGTGTGTCGAGCACCGGCTGACGTGCTGCTCTGGAGCCGACAGCTTGTAACAGCCAAATAAAGCTCATCCTGTGAAGTCTCCACTGAGTCTGTGTGTCCCTGAGAGGCTGGAGGGGTTGGGGGAATGGGGACCTGGGGCAGCCGCAGGAGGACTGGGGTGTAAGCTTGAGCAGGGCGGGCATTTTGCTCCCAAAAAATACTGCCTCTCTTTATTCTGTATATTTTGGGGGAGTTCATGTGGGATTTGCCTCTGGAAATCATACTCACAGTGTGTTGGGTAGCTACAGCCCTGCTACCTCTGTGGTCAGGCGCTGGGAAGTTTGCATGGAGGAACTAGTCGGTATTTTGCTGTGAAACCTGCTTGTTTTCTTGCAGGCAAGGGTAACTTGGAGGATTCATATTTTTTAGGGAGGATAAACAAAGTGAAGACTTTAATCTACCCTGGCTCATTCCTGGCATAAAGCCTACAAAAAAATTAGCTGACTCATACTAGCCAAGCAGCCAGCTGGGTGGGGGTAGCTTTTAGATAAACATTTTGCTATCAAGACCTGTCCAGACTTTGTTTATGCACTTCTTTTTCACCCTGTGCCGCCCATTCTGCAATTATGGGGGGCCCAATCCTGCTAATAGTAGTGACTATGATATAATTTTCTGGATGTGAGCATCAACCGACGCTCTGTGCATGCAGAGTGTTTTGGGTGTTTAAGTGTCTGCAGAGCAGGGCTCTCCAGGGCAGAGTTTGTTCGTGGCATGGGAAGCACCGTCTGCCCCGTCCGGACTGAGCATGACGCAGTAAAAGCTGTGGTTAGTGGAAAGGACACGCTTACTTTTTAAAGGGAAAAAGAAGGCACAGCTATGTATCCCAGTATCTCTGACACCCTGTTTGCACCGTGTCCTATCCCTGTTTCATCCACATTTGTGGGCATCCCACTCTCTGCCCCTGACCCACTGGAGGGTACTAAAAGCCCTCTGTGACCCGTAGCTGCCCCTTCTCATACCCATCGCTTGAAGGAAAAGGCATTTTCTTTCTGGTGTCAAGGCAGGCACTGGGAAGGTGAGAAGAGGATTCGTAGTAAATCCCAAAGCGCTTTTCTCCCTGCAGGGAATCTGGGCAGGCACAGAGCGCGGTGTCTTCGTCAGGTGTCCAGGGTCACAAAAAACCAGATTCTTACACGGTTTTTCATAGGTTTCATGATAGATATTTGTAGACTTTCATATGAACATGATTGTTCACAGACTTCAGGCAGAAATGACTGAATTATTTGAACAAGTAGGTCTCCTCCTGCAAGCAAGGTGCCTGGTAGAAATGAGCCAAGCAGACCTCTGGGGTTAGACCCTACAGGTCAGCGCAGCAGGGGAGGGCTGGGCTCTTCCCGCTGCCGGCGTTCCTGCTGGGGTACCCCTTCCCAGGAGCAGGGACGAGGGTTTCCATCCCCTACACCCGGCAGCATGGCAGGATGCGTACGGTGCCCACTGGCACTGCCCGTGAATCCACTCCCCGTCCCCAGCCCCAGCTGGGGGATGACACCCTGGTCTTTGTCCCCCCAGCAAACAGATCCTGTGGGATGTCCTCTCCCCGTGCTGCTTTGCCTGCTCCCGTTTTGACTCCTGCGTGGCGGCAGAACGCCGCTGCAGGAGCCGACAACCCCGCAGGCGATGCCCGGTGCAGCGCAGTGCTGGCAGCACCACAGGTCCTGGAGGGGCCGATGAGACGGTGCGGGAGGGTGGGCACTGGTCGCAGCCTGGCGGCATTTTGCCTGCGTGTTCTCTCCCCCATGTACGCACCCAGGCAGCGCGCGACTTGATTTATCATCATGCTCCAGCCCACCAGCCCACGTGCACTAGATTTTCTTGAGAAAAGGCAGATGTAGGCAACTTTAATGAAGATTATTCATCCCTATTCCATTGGAAAAAAGTCTGCAACTAAAGGGGGAGAGAGAGATTATCAGGCTGAAAATCTCCCTCAGTATTTTCTTTCTTTTAATTGATTTTTCCGCTCATTCCTGTGTTTTCAGTAAAAGGCCAAGAAAACACTTAGCAGGAGGTGGTCCATGCAGTAAGGCAAGCCCCAATGTCTGGAGAGGAGCTTGGTCAGCTCTTTAGCTCTGCTGCAGCCTGGCCATCCAAACATCCCACCTCTTACCCCGTCATTAGTCCGACAAGATTCAGTGCCTCTTACTTAGCCCAATACAAATCCTATGGAAAACAACAGGAGGACAGCAGATTGCCCCAGGTGCCTTGGGATCAGGATCAAAGCCCCTGCGCTTTCAGCAAGGGCAATGTTTCTTGGGGTTTTATGCAGAAAATAAAACAGGAGAGCCCCGGCCATGCAAGGGCATTGCTCCTGGCGAGCGTGCATCACCCCCAGTGTGCTTGGGGGTGTCCCAGGGGAGCAACTCACATGAACCCCAAACATCTTGTCCTGCCAACGGAGTCTGGACACAGCCTGGCTGGACGTGGGGGAAAATGTGAAATATGGCAGCCTTGTCAGGGCAGGTTCAGAAGGGAAAGGCCCTGGGCTCCCCCCGGGCTGGACATCCCTGAGCTGAGCTTTTGCTGCTTTTTGAGCCCACAGCAGATCCTGCAGTTGCAAACCTTGTGTTCAAAGCCCATTTCACCTTCCCTTTATGGATGTGGATGAAAGCAGAAAAGGGACGAAAAGGGGATCCTGTTTGATACTTGCTCCCTGTCCAGCAGCACTGCGCCTGGCTGGTCCTTTTACATCTGAGGGGAGAACGTTTGGGTGAGCGTCTTCGTGCTCCAAAAGGACAAGTGAACCAAGCAGGTCAAGTTCTGTTACAGGAGGAGGACAACAGGGTTAATGCAGATTTCAGCTGCAAAGCCTGAGCATCCTCTGAACAACTCCAGCATTGCCCACAGCTCCTGGTGGTGCAAGGAGACTGGAGTTGTCCTGCAGTGTGGGCATCTGAATGGTTTGCTGGTGGCAAACCCCTCTGGGTGGCTCTGCCACAGGCTGCATTTTGGCAGGGGCATTTCACTGATAGAGCTAAGGCAAGGCAGAGTCCAGCATTTGGGAGAGCCGAGGCACAAGGGGTGAGTACTGGGGCCGGTCCTGTTCAATATCTCTATTGATGATCTGGACGAGGGGATCGAGGGCTCCCTCAGTCAGTTTGCAGATGACACCAAGTTGGGTGGGAGCGTTGATCTGCGGGAGGGCAGGGAGGCTCTGCAGAGGGACCTGGCCAGGCCGGGTCGATGGGCACAGGCCACGGTGTGAGGGGCAACAAGGCCGAGTGCCGGGTCCTGCATTGGGGCACAACAACCCCAGGCACCGCTGCAGGCGTGGGGAGGAGCGGCTGGGAGCTGCCCGGCGGGAAAGGACCTGGGGTGGTGGGCGACAGCGGCTGAACATGAGCCAGCAGTGTGCCCAGGTGGCCAAGAGGGCCAGTGGCATCCTGGCTTGTATCAGGAATGGTGTGGCCAGCAGGAGCAGGGCAGGGATCGTCCCCCTGTGCTGGGCACTGGTGAGGCCGCCCCTCGAATCCTGTGCTCAGCGCTGGGCCCCTCACCCCCAGAAGGAGATGGAGGGGCTGGAGCGTGGGCAGAGCAGGGCAGCGAGGCTGGGGAAGGGGCTGGAGCCCAAGGGTGGGGAGGGGCGGCTGGGGGAGCTGGGGGTGCTCAGCCTGGAGAAGAGGAGGCTGAGGGGAGCCCTCATCGCTCTCTGCAACTGCCTGAAAGGAGGCTGGAGCCGGGGGGGTCGGTCTCTTCTCCCCAGGAACAAGCGATGGGACGAGAGGGAACGGCCTCAAGCTGCGCCAGGGCAGGGTTAGGTTGGGGATTGGGAAAAACTCCTTCCCCAAAGGGCTGTCAGGGCCTGGCCCAGGCTGCCCAGGGCAGGGGCTGAGTCCCCATCCCTGGGGGGATTTAAAAGCCGGGGAGATGTGGTGCTTGGGGACATGGGTTAGTGGTGGCCTTGGCAGTGCTGGGTTAGCGGTTGGACTGGATGATCTTCAAGGTCTTTTCCAACCTAAACGATTCTATGATTCTAAGGCTCACACCCCATTGAGTCCCATGCACGCATGTTAAATTGTGATGGACTATTGCACAGTGGCTTGTGCAGCCCTTTCTCTGCAAAGGGGCCCATGTCTGGTAGGTGAAATAGAGAGCTGCCTGCACAGAGGGGAAGGGATAAAGCTCTTGAGCTCAGGATAACCAGAGGCCCCTTCTCAGCGTGCCACACCCTGGCCATCCCATTCTGCTCCCCCGCTGGTGGGGACCCCCACCCCGGCCCCAGCCAATGACCCCGCAGCGCAGGACGGGGAGGAGCTGCTGGCAGTGGATAAAAGCCTCCGTGGGGTCTGCAGCTCAGCTACGGGGTCTGTGTCCTCCTGCAACTCTGAGCAAAGCCGCCTGCCACCATGGTGCACTGGACAGCCGAAGAGAAGCAGCTCATCACCAGCATCTGGAGCAAGGTCAATGTGGAGGAATGCGGTGCCGAGGCCCTGGCCAGGTAGGTCCAGCTCCTGGGCATCTGCTCAGCTGCACCCTGGACAGAGAAACCATGGCAATTGCATTTGGGAGCACTAACGTGTCCGTGTCTGCTTGTGTCCCTCCATCTCTCCCCAGGCTGCTGATCGTCTACCCCTGGACCCAGAGGTTCTTCTCTTCCTTTGGGAACCTCTCCAGCCCCACTGCCATCACTGGCAACCCCAAGGTCCGTGCCCATGGCAAGAAAGTGCTCACCTCCTTTGGTGAAGCCATCAAGAACCTGGACAACATTAAGACGACCTACGCCAAGCTGTCCGAGCTGCACTGCGAGAAGCTGCATGTGGACCCCGAGAACTTCAGGGTGAGCCATGTTTTCAGTCCCAGCCCCTTCCCTATGTCACGTGGGGAAAGTCAGACTTTGCTTTGAAACTGGGGGTATTGCCTCCAACAACGCTGTCTAGGGGTGACTCTCACACTAAGAAGTCCCATTTTTAGTACTGGTACAGCAATGGGGAGGAGAAGGTATTGCGAGATTGTTACCTGAAGGAGATCTGGTTGGGGACAAAAGAAACAAACCCAGGGGAAGGTGCAGTATGCGCTGGAGGAGTCAGAGGCAGAGGGAAGATAAGCAGAGCATTTAAAGAAATCATAGGTCCTATAGCAGGGTAAGCAGCTAGTGTGCTCGAAAACCACAGAGCAGGTTTCTGCCTTGTGCAGCATGGGCTGCCTGTCCAGATGGGACACTCCCTCCTCCTCCAACACTTTTAAATAAAAATGGATCGTTTTCTTCATTTACATCTAAAGAGAAAAACTAAAAAACAACCCAGCCTTTTGCAGGGTGGGTCTCAGGCCAAAATGCTTTAGCATCCCACAAATGGGGAAATAGTTCCAACATTCTTTCTTTCATTTTTTTTTTTAAAGAATGAAGCAAATATTGTTTTCCCCAAACCCAGAGCTTTCTATGCAAAGACTGATGTATTTTGCTGTATCAGGCCCCGGGAACGGGCAGTGAGCTAGTCCCTGTGACCAACCCTGCAGCCCGAGGGCCACTCCATGAGGCAGGGGGGCTGAGAAGGAAGAGGAGGAGGGCTCAGCATGTGAGAGTCCTCTCAGGAGGGGAATTCAGCCTCAGGGAGAAGTCAGGAGAAGGGAAACACAGCCTGTGGGTGGCAGGTGGTGTGGGGGACGGGATGGAGAGGGACCAGGGGGAAGTCTGCAGCAGGAAAACCAGGGGGACAGAGGGCTTGCATAAAGGAAGAAGCTGTTTAGAGCTAAAGACGTGGCAGGACAGGTTGGGGTTGGTGGAGCTGCGTGCAGCAAGAGCACAGAGCCTTCTTTGAGAGGTCGTGGGCGCAAGAGCTCAGCCCCAGCTTGGGGGTGTCCGGTTCCTGCTCCGTGGTCTGCTGCGGCACAGCAGTTCAAGCAGCACTAACCCTGTCTGTTTTCCTCCTTCTCCTCCAGCTCCTTGGAGACATCCTAATCATTGTCCTGGCTTCCCACTTTGCCAGGGATTTCACCCCTGCTTGCCAGTTTGCCTGGCAAAAGCTGGTCGGTGTCGTGGCTCATGCTCTGGCCCGCAAGTACCACTGAGCATCCTGGGACTGGCTGTGCGAGGAAGAGTCCCTGCTGCACCACAAGCACCTCTGAGCACGAGGAGTTGCCCTTTGGGTATTGACAGGCTGTAACCACCAAATAAATGCTTCCCAGCACCATGTCTGCAGTCTCCCCGTCTCTGTGCTGGGGAAGGAGGGGGGCCAGGGGAGTTTGTGCTGTCGAATGCAATGCCATCCGTGTGTGGGTGTATTTCTTGTTTCTAAGGGCTGCTGCAGACGGAGTTTCCTTAACTCTGCAGTGCTCTCTCATGTGCGCTCCCTGCCAGTGCATCCACAGGGGTCTGTGAAGAGAAAACCCATGCAAAGGGTCCTGACACCCAGGAGTGTTTCAGAGAGGGTCGCAGGAATAATGAGGGATTGCAAAGAATCCACATCTGTTCTCCCAGCTCTACGTTATGTGAAATAAGGTGAAGGCAGCGCTATGCGGAGCACAGAGTTCCCAGCCAAGCCGTTGCTGCACTCAGGGAGCTTGCCCTGCTCTTGCCCTGCCTTGCCCTGCTCTAGGGCTGGGGATGCCCAATCTCCTTTTAGAGCAGCTGATACAGGAGAAAACCTTTGAACTCTGACTCTTGGGAGGTTCAGGAGTTGTCTACTTCTTCTAGCTATATCAGCTGGCCTAACAGGAGATACTGCTTCCCCAAGGGGGATTTATCACGCTAATGCACATAGCAGACCCTCATCCCCAGGCACCCGCGGTCCCAAAGATCTCCTCTCTCTAGACTGAGGGTATTGAGTTCCCTACGTCACCTGGCGAACAAACCCCACCACGCTAACTGGTATCTGGGCTTTGCTGTGCCTGGCCCTCCTTCTCCCATCCAAGGGGCCTTCATGGTGCATGGAGCGAGGCTGTGGGTCAGAACTGGTTATTCATTCATTGGGACAAAGGTGACAAGTTCAATTTTTTTTAACTATTTTATTATACAAAACAGGAAAAAACATAAAAATGGTCAGGACTGTGTTTATCTTACCCTTAAATCTTGTCTTAAACCAAGACTGGAGACTCCTTGCACAAGGGGGCTGACAAGCAGTGCTGTTTACAGCATCTGGCGCAGCAGAGTCCTGGCTGTGATAGACATTTCTGGAGTTACCAGGGAGGACATCGTTGGCTTAGGTCATAATCTTTCAAAACATGCTCTCATCTCACCTGGGTTCAGCAGGCTTTTCCTATGCGCCAAATCTGCAGGGTTTGGTGCAGAGAACAGTGCAGCTCCTGGTAACACCGTGCAGCCTACAGCAGCGCAGTCCACGTGTTGACCCTGCTTTGAGCAGGGCATCAGACTAGAGACGCCTGGAGTGCCCTTCCCACCCAAATTGTCCTGTGGTTCTACACACTGAGCTTGCAAGACATTTGCTTGCTTTTCTCACCTATGGCTTGTTTTGAAGGGGTCCATAAAGAAACAATTTGAAGGTGCCTTTATAAATCTGCTTTGTTTGGATGCTGTAAAAGACAGGATTGAAGAGGAGGGTGTAGATGTTACCCATCACAGTGTGGAAGATGGGGGTGCCTCTTTCCCAAATCTGTGCAAGATGGGCTAGCCAAGTTCTGGGACGAAGAAGACTGAGATCACACAACCTTCAGGCCCTCATCCTTGGAGGAAATGCTGAGAGGTGTCACAAGGACCACGATGGAGGACAACAAAATGAAGAGGAGATCTGAACCCATGGTGAAGAAAATGAGGTCCGGGGCATAGATGCTGTTGAACGTCATCTGTCTGGAGGGCAACCAGGTCACCGTGGGATGGAGGCAAAGGGGATGGGACAAGATGCTCCCCGGCCACCAGGCAGCCAGAGGAGATGGAGGACCAGGGTATGATCAGGACTATGCTCCCCTGTGTGTGCATCAGCCATATTTTTATAGAATCATAGAACCATGTAGGTTGGAAAAGATCTTTAAGATCATCAAGTCCCATCATTAACCGAGCACTGCCAAGTCCACCACTAAACCATGTCCCCAAGCACCACATCTACCCATTTTTTAAATACCTTCAGGGATGGGGACTCAACCACTGCCCTGGGCAGGCTGTTCCCATGCTTAACCACCCTTTCAGTGAAGAAGTTTTTCCTAATAGCCAACCTAACCCTGCCCTGGCGCAGCTTGAGGCCGTTCCCTCTCGTCCCATCGCTTGTTCCTGGGGAGAAGAGACCGACCCCCCCGGCTCCAGCCTCCTTTCAGGCAGTTGCAGAGAGCGATGAGGGCTCCCCTCAGCCTCCTCTTCTCCAGGCTGAGCACCCCCAGCTCCCCCAGCCGCCCCTCCCCACCCTTGTGCTCCAGCCCCTTCCCCAGCCTCGCTGCCCTGCTCTGCCCACGCTCCAGCCCCTCCAGCTCCTTCTGGGGGTGAGGGGCCCAGCGCTGAGCACAGGATTCCAGGGGCGGCCTCACCAGTGCCCAGCACGGGGGGACGATCCCTGCTCCGGTCCTGCTGGCTAGATTATTTTTGATGCAAGCCAAAATCCAATATTTTGGCTGCCCTCATGCCTGTTGGCATAGTCATACAGCTCCATGGGGGGCAGAGAGCCATCAGCCTGTCAAGGAGCATGGAAAAAAGCACTGATGACTCCAGGAAGGTGAGAGAGCAGATAAGGAAGAGCTGAGACACGCGGGGGTACAGGTTAATCGCCATGAGTAAGGACCGCTGCACCCCTGGCATGGTGGAGAGACACAGCCCAAGGTCAGTGAGGGCCAGCATGGACAGGACATGATGCAGGGCTGGTGGAGGTTTTGGTCTGCTTTTCTAGCCTACAGAGTAACACAATTTCCAATGCCCGCAGTGACATGAACAGAACAAATTGAGGTGGAAATCTGGGGTAAGATGTCCTTCCCACCTAGGAGTGTGGTTAGCAGAAAAGCTGTGACCATGAGGCTGGTCCAGTGCTCACCCCCAGGAGGTCTTCTTGGTGTCCTCTCACTTCTTAGGAATTGCAATCTGCACAGCCCAGATTTGGTTCAGGTATAGTTTAGAAATGATAGAAAACTCCTGAATCCCTATGAATTGCATCATGCAGCCCTGAAATGATGGGAAGCTCACACTAGCAGGTTGATGGATTGTTCTCCTCTTTCATGGCCGCTTCTCTCAAACCTGAGACAGCACTGCAAACCTCTGATGAATGAGTGCACCATGTTGCTTTGGAAAGAAAGGAAGGGAATTTCCATGACAGCAACACAGACTAATAACTGAATAGATTTTGTGAGAGGAGGATTGCTTCATGTGAAAATTGATAGAAGAAGTCATTAGGAAATAGTGTTAAATTATATAAATCAGAAAAGAGTTGTGATCTGTGGTTGCAATACCTGCTCTTCCTCAGCCACTGGGAGACGTCACCCCTCCTCCTGGAGCCTGCCCTCCTGCAGACCCACCACGAAAATGGAGCCCCCAGGTTTGCAAATGGTGGGATGGAAGACAAACCTTCTTATATATCTCATAATAGACATTGTCTGCAGTTTTTACAGGTGTTAAGGAAAATAATTAGTCGAATATCTGTGCTAGCATAATTAATGGAGTCTGTGCAATGAAAAATGTGGTGGTGTGTTTGGTGCCTATGAGAGAAGCATTTGTGTTTTCTCTACAGTGAAACTATTGTTAACTGCTGTGGCATATTGCCTGGAAATGGAACCTTAAAAACTCCTGCTTAAAAATATAATGAATTAATCAAACCCCAGAGCCTTTTAAGGAATTCTTATTCGAAGTTTAATGTCAGTCTAAGGAGCAGGCTAACCAGAGGGCTATCAGGTATAACTATTTTTATCTGTCCTGATCCCCACATTTAACCAAAATAACAGGAGTAGAAAAAAACCCAAACAGTTCACTTCTTAGCATAAGCCAAAAATACTCTTTAACTGACTCTGTGCTGCCCCTGCTGGGGTTATATATAGTGTAAGGCATGATTTTATGCCCCCAGAGGGAATTCTCAGGAGTGTCAGCATAACAGAGCATTTCAGGAGACAGGTCTTACAGCTGGTGGGATTGGAATATAATCATAACAAAACTCAGCCATCCATGTGATACGCTGGTTGTGTTTTCCCACACTAATTGAAATGAGGATGAATGGCAAGGTACTTGCTCTGATTTTTTTGTTTGTTTTGTTTTGCAAAAGATGTTCTGTTGCTTTTAAGGAGTAAATAAAGATGTTGTTTTCTCCAAGGAACAGTATGGAAATACCCAAGCTGCCTAATGGCTCTATGCTCCTGCATCAACCATTTCTGGTAGGTTTTTACGCCGCACATTACATTATGGAGATATTTGGACAAAAAACCCTATCTGCCTGTAAAACAAGGGGGATCCTTCTCAGCTTGCCTAGCCCATAGGAGAGGGCCACAAGCAATCCCACGGGTGAAACTGCAGGCTCTGCTGGCTCTTTTCCATGAGCCACGCTGTGCCAGGACTGTCTGGGAACAGGACCACAAATTTTTTCCTGTGTCACTAGCAAAATCCGATGTCATGGCAACTGCAGTACTGCTGCAAAGACCTTGAGAAATATCATTTGGATATTAAGAGATTTTTGATCCATCCCCCTTGGTAACTTTGGAGAAATGAAGGTTTGAAACCCCAGAGTGACTTATCATTGCTGATCTGCCTCATCTTTTCTTTTTTCCGCCCCCTTGCCTCCTCCTACCTCTGCTTAGTGCCCTTCCAGCCCAAATTCTCTTCAATAAGAGAACCAGAAATGTGCTCATTTTCCATCCCAAACCAGAAGTGGCAGGTATAATGTTTCTGAGATGAGGAGGAGTTTCTCTTTCATGTCCCAAAGACTCATCTCTCCAGAAGTGCAAGAGTTCTCACTATCTGGCACAAAGTGAACTGAGAAACCAAATTATTCTTTTTTTGGTTTGTTGGCAGCCTTTTATCATGTCTCCTTCAATATTTCTTTGTTCAGGCTAAATGGCCGCTGCTGTGCAGACAGGTCCCCACGCTCACCCCGCAGAAATTAAGAATTCCTGCACTAGAGACCCACGTATTCACTACGCAGTAACTAATGCCATGGTAGCTAATGTGATTTATATAAATCCACACTGTCAAACCGCAGTGGCTGACAGAGGTTGGAGGAGCACCGCCTTTGTCCATACAGCAGAGACGTGTGGATGACAGGGAGGACGTGCTGGTCCCCAGAAAGCAGAGCACCGTCTCACCGCAGGGCATATTCCCTCTCGTTACCTGACAGATCACAAATGGGAGAATCATCTTCTGGAGACTGCCTAGCTTCACCGCAGGGCTGCAGAGTGACGATTAAGCTTGCTGTTGTGGTTTAAGCCTGCAGGCAGCTAAACACCACACAGACGGTTCACTCGCTCCACCCTCTGCAGTGGGATGGGGGAGAGAATCGGGGAAAAAAGTAAAATTCGTGGGCTGAGATAAAGGCAGTTTAATAGGACAGAAAAGGAAGGGATAATTAATAATAATAATAATAATAAACAATAATAAACAATAATAATAATGATAAAAGAATATACAAAGCAAGTGATGCACAATGCAATTGCTCACCAACTGCCGACCGATGCCCAGCCCATCCCCGAGCAGCGATCGCTGCCCCCCAGCCAGCTCCCCCAGTTTCCATACTGGGCATGACGCCATAGGGTATGGGATAGCCCTTGGGCCAGTCTGGGCCAGCTGTGCTGGCTGTGCCCCCCCCCCAGCTCCTTGTGCACGGGCAGAGCACGGGAAGCTGAAAAGTCCTTGACCCGTGTAAGCACTGCTCAGCAACAAGTAAACCATCAGTGTGTTATCGCATTATTCCCATCCTAAATCCAAAACACAGCACTATGCCAGCTCCTAGGAAGAAAATTAACTCTATCTTAGCCAAAACCAGGACACGTGCCCAAAGCCTGCCATGGTTTGGTGCTCGGCCATGTGCCCTTGTCGCCACAGCAGCCTTTTGGCAGCGGGTGGCTGTGGTGGTCCTCTGGGTTGCATCTGCAGGAACAGATGCAGAACAAATCACTGAGACATGCTCCAAAGCTTTCCCATTACTTCTGCAGCAGCACTCAGAGCTGCAAAGACCACCGCTGCCGTGAATGTTGGATGGAGACTTTTTACGAATATGCTCACCCTGTCCTACTTGGCACGCCTACCACTTTCTCCATGAACTGGCCACGTGCTGCCTGGTCGTGGCTCAAACAATCAAACAAACTACTCTTGCTCCTGCTTTGCCCTCTCTCTGTCCTACATCTTCTTCTAGGGAAGAACCTCCTTCCACGGAGGGGACATGGGTTAGTGGTGGCCTTGGCAGTGCTAGGTTAACGGTTGGACTTGATGATCTTAAAGGTCTTTTCCAACCTAAACGATTCCATGATTCTATTCTATGACTCTATGAAGAAAATTAACTCTGTCCCAGCCAAAATCAGCACACCCTCCAAACTCATCCCATTGCCACCCAGGCAGCTGTTGCCAGCGCACCCCTTGGCTGCCTGTTTATCTATCCATCTATCCACATACATCTTCATCATCTGTCCCTATTTCTTCCCCACCACACTGCCTCCTCTCAGTGTTTTCCACAGCCCAGGTGCCTCTTGCTGGACACAGGGACACTGCGGGGATGCAACTGCTGATATTTGGAGGAGGGAGTGGACATTCCTATAGAAAATAACATCCATTGTTATAACAGCATATTTCAGGCAGGATTTAAAGCCCCAAAGTCAAGCTTTAAGAACTGTGTTTCTTCATGGGATCTTTCACAAAACACAGATTATGCCCCATCCGTTGATGGGATGACGTTTTGCTCCTGTCTCTGAAGTGGCTGGTGCTGAGTGCACTTGGAGATTGTACACTTGGAGATGGCGAACCAGTTCCTCTGGTCTTTACTCACTGAGAGCCTGACAGGTGGTGCTGTGAAGCACGACCGAGCAAGGATTATGCTCTGTCTACAGGCTCCGTGTTGATCCTTCTGGGCAGAAGCTGGGCATCCACCGGAGCCACAGCGCCCAGTCCTCCCCCATGGCACGGCACCCAGCTGGGCTGTCGAAATTCATCCTTTCCCTGTGTGCAGACACACTGCTTACGTGTCTCAACAAGGACAAAAATAAAAGGAGGATGGGAAGAGCAGGCAAGGAGTATTCCTTCCTCAGCCCTACTGTGGAGCAATCAAGGTGAGCAGTTCATGGAGGGGTGCTGGGGGGGCAGGACACCCAGCCTCTGGGGCAGCCCCATGCGTGGAGGACCAGACATTTCCCAGTTTAATGAATATTTACCTGGGCCAGAACAGTCGATGATGCACAGAGTAAACAAAACAATTTTTGTATTTTTGTGTGACAACCAAAGCACATTTATAGATGATGAGGATGAGGTACACGTTCAAGTCTGCACACCCAGATTCAAATACTTAAATCTATATTTTCATGTTGAAGATAATTAGAGCACCCTGGAAAGCTGTCTGCTAATTTAACTTATCAAGCTAATTATTTAGCTGGCAAAGTAAAGAGGGGAGGCACAGATGTCTGGAGCTTTGTCTGAGAAGTGGGGCAGTTGGAAATAGACTAATTCCTTTTTCGTGCCACACTAATGAGTTTAGCCACATGTCCTCCAATTAAACAATGCCATGTTCCCTGTTTACATAGACAGATGGAGCGTGAATTCCTTGAGTGCTGAGGGCTGGAAAAGTTTAACTTCTTCCACATCAGCCACTGCAGTCCCTGAAAAGAGCAGCAAAGCCAGGCAAATAACTAGCATAGGTTAGAGGAGCATTTTATAACTTCTTTTTTTTACTTACAACCCCAAAAAGTACGGTCCCTGTATCCAAAGCTTAAGCCCTTTAAGCATAGCTTTTCTTTTATGATTTGTATTTCACATAGGACTGTATTTCCCTGAGGTATCTGTGGGCTGTGGATTGACCTTGGTTGACAGTTCTGTAGAAGAAATGAGAGCTGGGTTTGTGTACACATTGCTTAATTTTACCCATAACTGTTAGCTGTAATAACAACATTCCTGCTGAGAATTATAGTTGCTGTGTATATCACTAACACACATATCGGCTGAAATACCTGTCACTTGGAATAGCTTAATGGGCTATTAGTAAGAACTATAGTAATGGCAGCAACAATTAGAATAGTAAATAATGCGAAGTGAAGGGAAACAATAATGTTCTAAATTTGCCAATGCCTTTACCAAATTTCGACTTGCAGGAGTGACCGTGTCCCCTTGGGGATCAGAGTGGGTGGCAGATAAATTTCAGTAATTGCTGCTGTTTCTGTAGCTCCCGGGGACCACTGTGTCCCACGGTGCCAGGTGCTGCACAGATACAAAACAGGGAGAAAACTGCAACCTTTTCCCCTTTCCCTTCCACTGAAGGGTAGGTTAAGCGACAGCAAAGGGTGCAGGTGGAGGACAGGAGGACAAGCAGGACCGTAAGAGCCAAGCCATGGTCCAAACTCAGCAGCCGGGCAGGGGGCAGTGGTTTGCAGAGCTCCAGACAGGGCATCCTGCACAGGGTGAAAGACGAAAATCTGAAAATCCAGCAAGAAAGCTGAGGGAGCTGGCTGGGCAGGCTGGTACCTGCAAGCAAGGACAGACAACAGGCTGGAGGCACAGCCTGGGAGGGGAAACAGGCATCTGTCATCTGCTGCAACAGCCCATGGGCAAGGGGAGGGCTACCCGGAGGAGCACGGATGGTGAGAGGGACCATTGTCCTCCTGCAACGTCCTGCATGGAAGTGCAGGGGGTGAGGCTGTGTGCACCAGGGACTGAGAGTGGAGGTGTGGAAAAGGCTGCGGACCAAAGGGAAAGGCTGCAAATCCAATGCAGAGAGCTGGAGAGGGACCCGCATGGAAGCAGAGACCAGGGCCTGAGTGCCAGGGAAGGATGGCGATGGTGCTTACAGCGACTGAGAGAGGCTGTAGCAATGTCCTGGGAGGGATGTGGCCCTGGTGCAATAAATGGTGTTATTATTGACTTTACAGGTGAGGAGCCTGGGGAAAATAAAGCAGGAAAAAGGACTGAACTGGCACTGCAAAGTGCTCGTCTCTGCTCTGGCACATCTTCAAGGAGGAGAAAAGAAATGAGATCTTCACCCTGAGACACCAGACTGTGTGTTTTCATTGCCCTGTGAAATCTAATCCCGCATTACCTTTGGATTGCTAATGAAAAAGGGGTCTTTAACAAGGCAGGGCGCCAGCATGGAGCACGCATGTCCCCATGGGTTTTCTTCCCTTGCTGTCTGATGCATCTCTTCGCAACGCTGGGAAACGGCACCATCCTGCTTGTTGTGAGAGCAAATCGAAGGCTCCGCCAGTCCAGGTACTACTTCTTTTTGATGCTGGCCACCACTGACCTGGGCCTGACTCCGTCCACCTTGCCCACAGTGCTGCGTGTCTTTTGGTTTGGCACCGGCGAGATCAGCTTCCCAGTCTGCCTCACCCAGATGTTCTGCATCCATGCCTTCTCCTTCATGGAGTCCTCGGTGCTTCTGGCCACGGCCTTTGATCACTACATGGCCATCTGCTGCTCATTGAGATACTCCTCCATCCTCACCAGTGGTAGGATTGCAAAGACTGGGCTGGGGATGGTCTGCCACCCTCTGACTTGGCTCCCACTTATCTGCCTGCTCATGCAACTGCCGTTCTGCAGCTCCCACGTGCTGTCCCACTCCTACTGCCTTGCACCAGGACATGATATGGCTGGCATGCACAGACTCCACCCTGAACAGCCTGTACGACCTAACCTGTGCTGTTTGTGATCCTAGCCTCAGTGGTCATCACCTTGTCCTGTGCCATGATCATTAAGGCTGTGGTGGGCATCACCTCCAGAGAGGAGCAGACCACAACCCCCAACACTTCTGTGCTGTCTTCCATCTCTCACTGTCTCTCACTTCTGCGCTGTCCTCATCTTCTATGTCCCCATGGTTGGCCTGTCCATTATACTCTGGTACGGGAAGAATGCTGCATCCTTCAGCCACGTGCTCAAGGCCAACATCTAACTTTTTGTCCCACCTGTGTTGAACCCCATCATCTACAGCATGAAAAACAAGCCCATTCGCAAAGGCCTCCTCAGGCTCCTGTGTCAAAGACTGCCCTGGCCTGGCCATGGCCAGCAGTCCAGGAGGCATAAAGAAGTGGGAAGCTTGCTTACATGAAATGCGACAGGCTGAACATAAGCAGGAGGTTAAGAGAGAGAAAAATTAATAGGAAGAGCTCCTTGCAAAGGATGCTCTAACTGTCAGCAGAACACTCTTTAAATGCATCAAAAGCAGGAATCCAGCTAGGAAACAGGTGGACCACTTGGTGACCAAGGGTGAGAAGCATACTCAGGGGTGATAAGGCCATAGCAGAGAAGCTCAGTGAATTCTTTGCATCAGATTTCTATACCCTATGCTATCTTCATAGCAAATGGATTAGAGGATCTTGATCAGTTCGAAGTAAATATGGAGGAGGTGTTACATCAAAGAAATATCAGTTAAATATCACTGACTCCCAGGACCGGGTGTCATTCACCTGAGAGTCTGGAAGGAGCTCAGATGTGAAGCTGCAGAGCTGCTGGGCAGGGTGCATCACTCTATTGCAAATGGTCATGGTGCTGCAGGGCAGATCATCCCTTCAACTCCACCTGCAAAAGGGGCTTCATGGGGTTCCTGAGACCTACTGACCAGTGGGCTTGATTTCCATCGCTGGTGGGACAGTAGAGGCTGTGATAAAGACTAACATCACTAAGCATGTGGGTAAACACATATGAGTAAAGTTCTTGCAGAGTCAGCCAGGCTACTGCAAGGGGGGATCCTGCCGTGGCGATCTGCTGGACTTCTGTGAAAGCGGCTCCAGCTGGAGGGATCCCATGGCCATAACACACATGGATGCCCAAAAGCCTTTGACTAAATGTTTTTAATGACATTAATTTGTAGAGGGATTGGAGAAAACCCTCTTCTAGGGATGGGAAGTTGGTTAAAGTAAGGGTAGGTCATTGTCAGTTCAGAGAAGAGTCAGCAGTGGCCTCCCCAAGGGATCTCTGCTAGGACTCATTTTATTCTGCATTGTCATCAGTGACCTGGACAAGGGAGCGCACAGTGAACTCTCAAAGCTTGCAGGTGACGCTAGCTCAGCCCCTGGACTGATAGCACCTGTTTTCTGTGTTTTTATAAGATTGTCAAAACTTTAATTGCAATAACAATAAATTCTTGGTTCCACATAGAAGGTGTGCTTCCTTTTGCTCTTGTCAGTGTCCCACAGCCCCAACACACACAGAACCACCACAAGACTTGGTAACACCTGAATGCGATAAGCTATTATTTGGATCACGAGACCGACAGATGTGGGTCTCAAAGCAAGGAGTCTGAAGAAACTCTTGCTGCATGGTGGTAGGTATACGTAATACATCTGTTGATAGTTCTGGACGCCATGAGAGACAGGGAAACCCCATGGACGTTTGTCAAACCCAGTGCTCAACCCTGAAACTCTAGGAAGGTGGCTCAGCCTGAGGAAGGCGGCTTCTGTTATTTGGGTCACATCACTGAAATCTTATCAGGTAACCTGTAAAGCACTAACAACCGTTCAGCTCTCAGTCTGACTTGGAACACGTAGGGTATTTTTTGTTCTTTTTCTGTAATTTCCCTTGGGTATTCATGTGCCCATTTAGGCTTCAGCAAATACCAGTGTTCCTTGGTTGTTCTCAGTAATGACAGCTTTATGTAAGGGAAAAAAGAAGGCAGGATTTATTTTGGCCCTTATTAGCCCCTCCTGGGATGGTGGATGCTGTAGACCTAGGAGGAAGGTGCTGGCCTTCGATGTACAGCCTTGTGCACAGCAGGGCTGCGACCAGCACTGCTACCAATGATTTTGTTTTAAGTGCATAGCACTGCTTCGCCTCTCTGCTTTCTAACCTTATGCCAAAGCAATCCTATTCAAATAAATGGAAATCAAAGCAGAGGGAGATATGGGGAGCAGGCAGGGTATTCTGGGGTGAAACCAACCTCACCTATCTGCTTTAGGGTGATCTGAACCACTCTTCTCCAGGCTCTGTCTTAATTAGATCTCCTCCTGGGTGACAGGAGCTTAAACACCCAGTGCACACGGAGGCACCTCGTTTCAGGAGTCCCCAGTGGGAGCTGGCTCTCCTGTTGCTGTAACACAGGATGGTGGAGCTGCAGTGCAGTGGCTGAGCTGGACCCGCTCACACCAGCTGGGGATCTGACCTGAACCCTTTTTGCGTATAATTCTGCTCCCATTACGACCTGATGCTATTGCGAGCCCAGTGCTGCTGCAGTGATATTGCACAGGCTCTGTTTCCATCGGGGGTCTGCATTGAGCCATTAAGTGGCTGGTCCCGGCAGAGCAGATGAACGATCCCGGCTGCTGTGAGTCTGCAGCACCCTCGAGTGGGCTGGTTACAGTCCCTGGGAAGGGAAACGTATGGTGACTTTCAGCTCCAGCAGCATGAATCACAGCTTTTGGATATGTCTTGTTCCTGCTGGAAATGTCACCTGGCTGGAACAAGAGGGCTTTGCCATACGCCCAGGTCCTTAGACACTTCACAGCCTTAGCAAGTCTAGTTGCAGGTGTAAAAAGCTTGAATAAACAGCTATTGCACATATGTAGATCTATGCTCTAGTGCCTGCTGATGCACTAGAGGCTAGATGGCTGAGCGCATCTAGGAAGCATTAGAATTTCCCTGCAAATACATGCCCAGGCAGTGCTGGCCAGGAGGATCAACTCCCTTGCTCTGGCAGGAGCTCTGGGTCCAGCTGACCCAGTGCCATGGTGAAGGTGGGGAACTCTTACCCCCACACATCCGTTGCTATGTCCTCCTTGTCTAAAAAGAAGGGCCATTAGCTTAGGAACCTCAGGCAGTTACAGCTCCTGAATTATTGACCAGGAATGTATAGAAGGCTGGAGATACTGCAACACTCCTTTATACAGCAAAGAAAATGCTGTGAGCCTAGAAACAAGTTATACTTCATCCACTGCATAAGAAGAGTTTAAAGGTTCAGGATCCTCAGCAGTCAAATGGATGACAGGATGGAGTAGAGAGTATCGAAACCATTATTCACCAGCTGTTCTACCATGTGCAAAACTTCTTGGGTCTTCTGTGTCCTACATCAGCACCTTCTTGGAGTGAGAAGTTTGTGCATCTCTCTGTGGATCTGTTTAGTTTTTACACTGTAAATAATGGGGTTTAGCACAGGGTTTACAAGGAGGTAGATATTGGCCATGAGGACATGAATCAGAGGAGAGGCAGGTTTCCCAAACATGTACACCATGGACAAGCCAATCATCGGGATATAATAAATCAAAACAGCACAGATATGAGAGACGCAGGTGTCCAGAGCCTTGAGACACTCTTCCTTGGATGTGATACTCAGCACAGTCGTAATGATCACGACATAGGACAGGATGACAGACATGAAGTCTAGCCCAAAGGTAGCCAGGATGACAAATGACCCATACATGCTATTCACCTTGATATCTGCACAGGGCAGCTGGAGTAAGCTGGGGTTCAAACAGAAGGAGTGAGCCAGCACATGGGACCTGCAGAATGACAGCTTCTTCAGAAGCATCGGCAAGGGGAGCAAGAGGTTAATGCTCCTCACTGTGAGCCCCAGCCCAATGACACCTACCCTGGGGTTGGTCAGGATGGAGGCATACTGCAGGGGGTTGTAGATGGCCATGAAGTGGTCAAAGGCCATGGCCCACAGCACCCCAGAGTCCAGGATGGAGAAGCAGTGAATGAAAAACATCTGGGCGAGGCAGGCATCAAGCCTGATCTCCCGTGAATCAAAAAGCAGCACGCTCAGCGCTGGGGAGCATAGACAGAGACACGCCAAGCTCTGCGATAGCCAGCATGCATGGGAAGAGGTGCATGGACTCATGGAGGCTGTGCTCTGCTTTGATGACAAAGAGGATTGTGCTATTTCCCAGGATGGAAATAACGTACATGCAGCAGAAAGGGACAGCAAGCCACACGTTCCCACTTTCCATTCCTGGGATTCCTGTTAGAAGGAAGGTAGAAGGTCTAAGGAAGCTACTGTTGGTCATTTTCCTAGTACAGCATCTTCATCCTGTCAAAGATCAAGCAGCAGATCCCACTCATCCTACAAATGAATTCACAGAAATCATAAAAGAGTAATCATGCCATAAAGCAAAGCTTTCTTCACGTCTCTCTCACTGTAGTGATGGGGATCCAGACTTGTGAGTTTGCTAAGACAGCAAGAGGGGATTTTACCTTTGTGATCAGTTCTTATCATGGAGAACTGCAGCTCCCAAAAGTCAGAAAGCTTGTGAAGATGGAGGGACACAGTACCTAGTTGATGGTTGAATTATGGGCTTCTCTACACCACGACACAGAGAGCTGTTTAGTAGATTGACAGATGTGGTACTGTATTGACTGCGTTGCACCAGAGGGCAAAAAGACTTGAGAGGTGGCATCCTGGATGAGGGGTGAAAGCAGACTTGTATCTCATACAAAAAGCCCACCTCTGGACTCGGGAGTCATGGAGGGACTTCACCGGTCCTTGCTCTGGCTTTTCCTTGTCCTGTAGAAGAGCAAGCGAAGGAGCACCATGCAGATACCTAGACCTGTGCTCTGACATTGCCAGGTGACTCCCTCACCCGGATATCTGAGTGTGGCTTCCAGTGCTTTATGAATGAGATTCCCATATCCCTTCTGTTGCAGAACACGTCTTCTCTGCTGGCCGTGAGCTTCATCCTCATTTTAGATATCTTTTTTTTTTAAAAAATTCTTTGCACCTATATTTTCTTTCTTTCTGTGAATGAATATCAGACTTGGTGATCTTTTCCTTCCCTAAAAATAACCTTGGCAGCAAAGACCTGATGTAAGTGCCTTTGCACCAAGTGGTTTCTGCGTCTTCGAGTGCTGTGCACAGCTGAGAACCCAGATAGTACAGCAACATTTTGCAGGATCCAGCCAAAAAACAGCATTGTGAACATCTGCTAGCCCAAGAGCGAAAGATTTTGGACTTGGATATTCTTGTATGTACAAATGCAAGTGCTGTTTTCCAATATAAATGAAGTAAACAATAACCAAATCACCCTCTCGCAGGGAGAAGAGCTCTGGCAGCTCCCTGTGGTCTACAGGAACCACTGCTGCATGCTGAGAAGAGATTTCAGTCCTAATTATCCACCTTGCCAAGCTGTAACACAGGCAAGGATTGTCCTTCCTTACAGGTCACTGTCCCCTCACCCGGGTGCAGGTGCCTGCTGTGTAGGTATCAACGTCTCAGCTGGTTGTCTGGACCCCACCAATCACACTGGGGAACAGGCACTGCCGGAAGGCGGTTTATCTCACCCTGATGTCTGCCCTGGTCAGATAAATGGTGCGTAAAGCCCTCATCGACAAGTAAAGGGTCTGAGGGTAACAAGCTCTTCATTACATGCACATCCTCCCTTTAAAACTAATAATCGCTTCAACAGTAATAGTACAGTAACACTGACAAAGTTATCTGAAATTGTCTGACAGCCGATATGTGAAAAGCAGCTCAGAAAAAGCAAATCACTTTGCCTTAAATGTGGAGCAATATCCAAATATGAGCCACCTGAGCATCTTGCCTCCAGGCTGCCAGTGAACACTCCACAAAATCCCCCTGGACTCCCAGGCTCACTGGATATTTCTGCTTCTTTTTTTCTTTTTTGGTTGATCGACTATCTCAAGGGAGATGATGCAAACACACTATTAAGGGTGAATCCCAGTGTCAAGGGGAAGGCTACTGTGGAATTGCCTTGGGTTAGCATCAGGAGTTAAATAGGACTAGAAACTAGGTGTGAAGTCAAAGCAGGACTTGAATGTGGTGTTGGCTTCTAACCCTCTGTAGGGGTGAGAAGGACACATGTGAACCTATCAAGAGGAGAGGGTGATGGTGGCAAGATCTCCCTTTCCTGGCAGCTGTGGCCTCAGGCACCATTGTCAGGAGATGAAACTCCTGAGAACACTGGGCTACCCATCAAAACGTTCAGGTTTGGCCTTTGTCAGTAATAGGACCATTTGTTGCATTTGGATTTCAAAGCACCACCCCAAAGTTGTACACCCCCCCCCATGAAAGTGTGCTTGTGTCCCTGGCTTGGGTACAGACCTCCTTGGCTTTCCCACCGCTTTCTCCAGGCAGCTCACACACAGAGTTAGCATCGTCTGGAGGGCACTGCTGACCCCCTCCCACCCCAGCAACCACCCATGTGCAGTGATCCAGATGTCACAGCCAGCTTTATTTATTTACAGAGAAGGGAATCCTAAAGTAGGAGCCTAAGCTGTTGGTGCTGAGTATCTGACATTATAGAATCATAGAATCATAGAATTGTTAAGGTTGGAAAAGACCCTTAAGATCATCAGGTCCAACCATTAACCTACCACTGCCAAGTCCGCCACTAAACCATGTTCTCAAGCACCGCATCTCCCCGGCTTTTAAATCCCCCCAGGGATGGGGACTCAGCCCCTGCCCTGGGCAGCCTGGGCCAGGCCCTGACAGCCCTTTGGGGAAGGAGTTTTTCCCAATCCCCAACCTAACCCTGCCCTGGCGCAGCTTGAGGCCGTTCCCTCTCGTCCCATCGCTTGTTCCTGGGGAGAAGAGACCGACCCCCCCCGGCTCCAGCCTCCTTTCAGGCAGCTGCAGAGAGCGATGAGGGCTCCCCTCAGCCTCCTCTTCTCCAAACTAAACAACCCCAGCTCCCTCAGCCGCTCCTCATAAGACTTGTGCTCTAGACCCTTCACCAACCTCATTGCCCTTCTCTGGACATGCTCCAGCACCTCGATTATGTGGCAGTGATGGCTTGTATGCACACATCTCATAGGTCACAAGGACCTATATGACTCAGCCAGTCACCTTTGCCTGTATCTGAGCAGCAACGATCCCCTGCTGTCATTTCTTGCTTTAAAAAGGCAGCTCTTAGAAGACCTTTCCCATTGCCACTGGAGGAGGCAGCGTGGTGGAATGGACGACATTGGTCATGAGGGCAGCTCCCATGTTCTTAATGAAAATGAAAGCAACATTTTTTGAGGAGCTTGCAGAAAAATGGGGGTTCTACCTCACCAGAGTGGTGGCGGGTGAGCATCAGTCCACAAGAAAAGGTGCAGCCCTGCTTTATGTAGTGGGTGCTCTGAGACAGGCTCTTAGATGAACTGCAGTCGTATCTCCTCCTTTGGCTTCCCCTGCCTCTCGTCTGTGGTCTGTGAAAAGCTACTTCTGTTTTATCTGAAGAAAAAGGATGAACGGAGTTGAAATTTAAGTATTCTGCTGAAATGGTGCCAAAAAAAATTATTCATTTCCCATTTTGTCTTCAGCCTAGCATCTGCTTTGCTTCAGCAGAAGTGCGTGTTCTCTTCCTGGCCCCCCCCTACTCCTGCTTCCCCCCTGGTATCCAGCTCACGGAGAGACAGCAGAGCCCGGAGGCTCCTCCTGGGTGGCCACGATAGTCAGGGCTGCGCAGGAAGATAGAGAGCTCCAAGAAATGCCAGGACAGGTCAGAGATCTGCTCTCCATCCATTAGTGCTCTTCAGCTTGCACTAAAACTAGAGCAAAGGTCTGTAACGTGCTTGAGTTTCGTAACTTGAGTTTGGGTCATCTGACCTCCACCTCATTTTGCTGCCTACCTTTTTCAGATATAGAGCAGTGATTTTGTAAAAGATGTTTGCCTGTTTATTGGGATAGTGAACTTATGTATAGTGCAATCCTGTTAGCAATGATCTCCCTGTGATAGGTCACTCCAAATAATTGCATCAGCAAGGATTTCTGATAGTTTTGAAAGGGTTTACATTTACATAGGTCTTTTGGAATTTGCTAGCATAGGATTATTGTAGGTTTTGCCTTCCTTACAAAAAAAAGGTTAATGCTTAAAATTGAATTCTACTGATTTCCTTCTACAAAGACAGTCATCATTCCCATCTGAGCACCTTCCCATAGAATCATAGAATCATTTAGGTTGGAAAAGACCGTTAAGATCATTGAGTCCAACTGTAAACCTAGCACTGCCAAGTCCACCACTAAACCCTGTCCCTAAGTGCCACGTCTACACGTCTTTTAGGTACCATCACACAGTCCAGGGAACACTCGTCATATCATGAAAGCTGCTGCAGAAAGATCTTTTGGAAATACTCAGCCTTACAGTGTAAATATTTTAATTCTGAGAGGATATTTTTTTAATAGTGAAAGAATTTTAACAGTGAGGAGTTTAACTTCTGGGCGGGGTGAACTCTCCATCTCCTAGCGGTGTAGAAGCCAGACTGAATGTCTTTATGCCAAGTTTCATCACTAAATGGATGAAACCTCCTGGACAGTGATAACGGAAGAGACAATCTACTGATTTCTGCAAGAATGCATTGCTTAAACTTCAGGCACTGAGGAAGGGTTCCTCCTTGAACAAATAAATAGTCTCAGTTAAATTTACCAGCATCATCAGTAAATTATGAGCACGGTTTGAGGTACATACATATGGGTCAGATTCCCTTTCACTGGAAGAGGAGGACCACCCTGTCCCAGAGCTTCTTGGTTCTCACCCCATAAACAATGGGGTTTAACATGGGGGGCACCAGCAGGTAGAGATTGGCCACCATTATATGGACATGGGGAGGGATGCTCTGCCCAAACCGGTGGGTGAGGAACGTGAAGAGGCCAGGGACATAAAAGGCAAGGATGACACAGACATGGGATGCACAAGTGCTGAAGGCTTTAAGTTGTGCCTCTGTGGATGACAGCCTCATGACCACCCGCAGGATCATGGTGTAGGACACAGAAATCAGGATCATGTCAGATCCTGTCACTATAAAAGCCACGAAGAGGCCATAAACGACATTGACTCTGGTGTCCCCACATGCCAGCTTCACCACGGCCATGTGCTCGCAGTAAGAGTGGGAGATGACGTGATGCTGGCAGAAGGGCATCCTGTGGAGGAGGAAGCAGAAGGGACTCACCAGGAGGACTCCACGCACCAGCACCAGGCTCCCAAGGGCCACCACCACTGGCACAGAGAGGATACTGGAGTGCTGCAGCGGGTGGCAAATAGCGATGTAGCGATCCAAGGCCATGGCCATGAGCACGCCCGATTCCACCGATGAGAAGGTATGGATGAAGAACAACTGAGCAAGGCAGGAGAGAAACCCAATCTCCCCAGAGCCCAGCCAGAAGATGCCAAGCATTTTGGGTAGCATGGATGTTGATAGGACCAGGTCAGTGAAGGCCAGCATGGCCAGGAAGAGGTACATGGGCTCGTGCAGGCTCGGCTCTGCCTTTATAATGAGGAGAAGGGTGATGTTCCCCAGCACAGCAATGGCATACATGATGCAGAAGGGGAAGGCAATCCAGAACTGCTCCTTCTCCAGCCCAGGGATGCCAGTGAGTAGGAAATAGGGAGGGTGGAAGAAGGCAGTAGAGTTCAGAGACATTAAACCCTTCTTGTGTCTTGCCTACACTGAGGGCTCTTGTGTCCTGTAAAAAAGCATCAAATACCCTCGACCTGATCTAGTCAGTGGCAAACAGAGACTGGCATGAGGTACAGTCTAGAAGCTCAAATTCCCCACACAGCCATCCATCCCCGTGGCAGCTGCTTGAGCTGGTTCAGGAGAGCACTTCTGAGGCAAATGTCCTGCCAGTTTCCACTGAAAGTGCTCTGGCCCACTTGGTGGAGTGGTCCTGGAGCATGCAGACAGGATTCCTCCTGGATCAAACTGAATGAGAAGACTGCCCGAGGTGCACACCTGATCCTTTCCAGTGTCCAAAGGGTGTCCAGCCCCGGAGACCAGATGAAAGCTGGTCTGAAGTAAACCTTCTTGAAATGTGCGTAGTGGGGATACGAAGTCATTAGCACCAGCCTCATGGCTCTACAGAAGCTTTGAATAGCACTGTGCTGCTTGCCAGTGTAAACAGAGGCAACGAGTGCTTGCCTCAGTCAAGAAACATCCAACTTCAGGGCAAAAAACTGAGCCAGTGCCACAATATTTGACACCCCCCCATAAATGCAGTGCTTCAGTGATGTCCATTCTCCCCCTCCAAAAAGACTGCAGCTCGCTCAGCCCCTGCACATTGCCCAGCTCATGTTTTTTCCCTAATACCTGGGAGAAAGGATTCCTTGAAGAGCCCTGCAGCACAGATTAGGCCAATGTTCCTGACCTGATAAGACCCTTCAGAAACCTTCCTGGGGCCGACCGCACTTGTGCTGGAGAGCTGCAGGGAGCAGAGGGATGGAGGAGACAACAGCAGCTTCCCAGAAGAGAGCTAGGCTTTTCCTCCCACAGGGTCCGGTGCTAGCCGAGCCAGCTCCAGCAGCCAGCCCCACTCCCACTGCATCTGGAGCAAGATTTCACCCTGTGACCACTGCAGCCCAGCCCAGCACGGCCACCAGTCACCAGCTGGAGCTGGGCTGTCGGGGTTGTGCTTGAAACCTTACAGATCCGTATGGCTTGGGGTCACCTGCACGCTGGGAGAGATTTCCTGGTTTTTTTTCCATGTGGCTGTAAACATCCTAGCAACTGAAATTCCTGATATTTTTCTTTCTTCATTCCATCTCCTTCCTGCCAGCTGCCTCTGTTGGTGCTGCTTGACCTAAAACTTCATTCTTCCATGGAGAACATCAGGACAGGGAAAGCAATTCCCAGGCAAAGGCAATGTGAGAGGCAGGACTGTGCCTGCAAGCTTCACTAACTGGGGGCTGTTCAGCGCTTGCTGCTGCTGCCCAGGAGGAGCGATGGCATAAAAGGCCTCATTGCAGAGCAATAAGTTGCTGCCCGAACTGTAAATACTCACCTGCCTCCTGCAGGCTTCCATGCAGGGACTCTGCACTGCAGAGACCAGGAGATATTTATCTGTCTGACAGATAAATCCCAGCAGGGAGCTCTGCTACTTAAGGTGTAATTAGAGAGAGAGGAACAGACCGTTTTTAACCCCCTCAATGCTGATGACCTCATAGACACAGCTGCATTTTGGCCAGTTTTGTATCTATTTTCTTGCAGTTTGTTTATTTGGAGGAAACTTAAGAGCGATGGGGCAGTTCACAATTAAATCACAGGACTAGGTTTGTTATTAAAACTGCAGCAGCATGAATTATTAAGTCCTTTTCAAACAACAGCAATCTATCCTTTCTCTGCTATTTTCATCCACAGCTCTAATACAGGCTTAGAGAGGCAAGTCAGTGACATCATCCCCGTTACATAGATGGAGAATAGTGAAATAACGAGAGGCAGATTTGAGAGCCCTCTGCATGTTTGTTGAGTAACTCTCACTGCTGTGTGGCACACTGCACCTCCCTGTGCTGCTTTTGTGGAATTCACACAATATAGCATCTCTGTGCCAAATCTTTGGCAATGCCAATTTCAATTATAAAGCAAGTCGTGCAAATAAAACCCCCTTCCATTATTGGGGAACCGTATCAAAACCCAAGGCAGCCTACTGAGAGAGTCTGGGAGAGCAGGAATACCACTGTGCAAAGGCACTGGGTCCCCAGGTCCAGTCCCAGGAGTACCTGGAGAGAGAGAGAAGAGAAGAGAAGAGAAGAGAAGAGAAGAGAAGAGAAGAGAAGAGAAGAGAAGAGAAGAGAAGAGAAGAGAAGAGAAGAGAAGAGAAGAGAAGAGAAGAGAAGAGAAGAGAAGAGAAGAGAAGAGAAGAGAAGAGAAGAGAAGAGAAGAGAAGAGAAGAGAAGAGAAGAGAAGAGAAGAGAAGAGAAGAGAAGAGGAGAGAGAAGAGAAGAAGAGGAGAGGCTCTATTAACTCTCTTTCTGAGAAATAGATGGCTAGGAAATATAATACAGCATTTTCAGGGTGGTTCATTCATTTTTCTTTATTAATTTTTCTCTCAGCACAAAAGGGAAAAAAATAAGGAACATATGGAGAATGAGCAGGAGCCATTTCTCAATGCCACAGCCATCTGAAAAGAGTTTAGATCGATAGCGCGCCTCTGAAAAATTCATTCACACTTCCCAAATCACGTTAGGCAGGTACAGATTGTTTTCATTTTTATGAAAATTTTTTACCCTTCTAAGCTCTAATAAAACAAAATACGACAAAAGTTGCAGGGGGCAAAATTGCCTTTAAGTTCCAGATGGCAACTACTTGTAACTCACTTAAATGAAAGTATTTATTTTGAAATAAAATGTGCTCTAATTTAGCAGAAAAAAGTTATAACAAGATGTGTTTCATGGAGACCGAAGCTATACAAGCACAGACTACAAAAAAGACACCCATTTTACTCCCAGCAGTAGCTGGCAATTGGAAGACACTGCACCAAACTCCACCAAATATTGCTGTCGTCTGAAGGCCCGGATGCAAGCCAGCATGTGTCTGTGGTACGATACCTCTTTTAGCACACCTAGAAGTTATGGACAAGACGCAAGAGCCCCTGAGTGCAGCACTTAGACATGTCTTCTGTCCTCCCTGATAGAACTCATTGTTCACTGCCTGCTTTCCACATATTTCCCTGTTTTTCTCAAATAGTTTTATTTCTTTTTCACAGCTAAACTTGCTTATATTACGCCACTATGTACGGGGGCAACAGGAGCACATGCCAAGCAAAGGAAGGTTGCCCAGAGGGGTTGTGCTGCCTCCATCCTTGAAGGGTTTTAAGACCCAACTGGATAAAACCCTGAGCAAACTGGCCTAACACTAAATGAAACTTCTCCCTAAAAATCTTAGACCATCAAGCATACTTCCACTTGCATGGTGTGAACCAGTGCAGATTTACACGCTCTATAATTTTTATTTTTCTCTTTCCTCCTTCTCCAGCAGTTCATCCTGATATTCATTGTTTTGGGCTCTGGGTTGACCTTTCCAGAGAGTGATCTGCCATGCCCACAAAGGATTATCCCACAGCCTACTCATGACTTGCTAAACCACATCTAGATACTGCATCTGGTTTTGGGCCCCTGTGCAAAAAAGGCATCAACAAAGTGGAGTGAGTTCAGCTGATGGCTCCCAGGGTGGCTGGGTTTGGAGCAATGCTCCATGAGGAGAGGCTTAGGAAAATGGGCTTGTTCAGCCTGGAAAAGAAAAGGTTTCAAGAAGACCCAACAACAGAAGAGCAGCCTTCGTCTACCTTTATCAAGAAAATGGAGCCAAGCTCTTCACAACGTGGCATGGCAGGAGAATGAGAGAAAACAAGCATAAGTTGAAACAAGAGAGGCTCAAACTGGATATAAAGAGAAGCTTTTGCACAGTAGGGACAATCAAGCACTGTAACAGAGACCCAGAGAGGTTGTGCAACATCCATCCTTGGAAGCTTTCAACACCGAACTGGATAAAGCCCTGAGCAACCTTGTCTGACCCTAGAGCTGCCCTGCTTTGAGCAGGAGGTTGGATTAGAGATGTCCTGAGGTCACTTCCACCCTGAATTACCCCATGATTCTGTGATAATCATCTGCTGATGGAGACATCAGTGTTCAAGAGCACCTGGGCTTCCTGATGGAGTGTAGCTCAGCCTTATTAGTAGTACCTGGTGCTGCTCTAGTCGTCTGTGAAGGGCCCTGCTGTGCAAGGCTTTGTGCACTACTCCCTTGTGTAGTGAAAGCCAGCGTGTTCAAATTCGAGATCACGCACCCCTGGCACCTCTCACTGGAGGAATCCCAGGGGCTGTTGCAGTGGGAAGAGCAAACACGTCCCTGTGCATGGCAATGCAGCCACCTCAAGGATGAAGACCACAATTCATGCTAGCCAACAACAAGGTAAGAGTTTAAACTGAGAGAAAAAAGAAGAAATTGCTTGGTTTTTTCTATTTATAAAGAAACAGATTTATTTTTTAAAAGACAAAGAACATTAGGAAAAAACCTAGAAGTGAACACTCTTCAAATCTGTATGTTTCTTTGTAAAGTCCTATTATACAACATCCTTTTCCAGGATCTTTAACGTTTTTCCACAGTATGAAGTGGTGTCTCCGTCCTTAGAGATATTCAAAAGCTGCCTGGACACAGTCCTGGGCAACCAGCTCTAGCTGGCCCTGCTTGAGCGGGGGGGCTGGACAAGAAGCCTTTCAGAGGAGCCTCCAACCTCCACCATCCTGTGACTCTGTGATGGTGTGAAAACAAATGCAGTTTGCTTTCAGACCTTCTTCACTGGCCCTAAGGCTTGTTGGCTTTCATTGTATTAAAAGAGTTTTGTAGTAGTGTTCCACTGGTAGAAGAGTCATGAGAATAAAGAGAGGAAAGGCTGTCCAGTACTCTGTTTCATGGGGAATACCTAGGAAGTATAAAGAAAGCTTGAAAGCTGAAGAACTTGAACTTAATTCATAACTTCTTAGGAATTCCAAGCATGTGTGAAATCAAAGGTATGAAACACCTTTGACTTGGAAATACCATTTCCCTCAGCTTGGAAGTATCACTAACATTTATAACTTGCTTATTTTTTCTCTTGAGACATTGTCATTTTATTGAATATAATTATTAATTGAAGTTATTTTTACAATTGCTATCAATAACTCTGGGTCTGAAATTTTTCCAGAGCATCTGCTACAAGGAGGCTGAGAGAATGACTGAACACCCAATAGGTCAGAACAAGACCACAGAGGTGGAGGACTTCTTCTGAAGTGCATTTCTGCATCTATAATGTCACTTTCTGTAATTGTTTTACTTAGAGATTGTTGCTACAGCCAAAGCTTGTGGCAAAAAATTTGCTAAAATGCTTTTGGAAAGTGAATGTGCCACAAGCGGAAACCATGAATTAGCTAAACAATTCAATAAACACCGTAGCATTCACTCAGCTCTGCCATTGTTACAGGTGAGATGGGAACAAAGTGCAATACCAACACGTCTTTATTAGTATGCTGAGCCAGTTTTCCTTCCCATTACACTACCTGCTGGATCAGGGTTGGATTTAGATCATTGTAGTAGATTCTCTCCAAGTTTGGTGAGGGTAAACACTCTTGGAAGGAGTTTACAATTGCTCTTTACTTTTTGCCTTGTGGTAGCACCTCAGAGCCTACTACCATGTGCTAGGTGCCATACAAACAGAGGACAGTCCTGCACCAAAGACTCTAAGTGTAAAACAAAAGGAGCTGGTGTGAGGATACAGGAGACAGCGGCCGAGCACAGGTCACTGGGCAGTGCTGTCGTTGTAGATATGAATTAAATTCAGGATCCTCCTCTGTATCTGTTTGGTCCCCACTCCGTAGATGATGGGGTTGAGCACAGTAGGCACCAGGATGTAGATGTTCCCCATGATGATATGGACCAGTGGAGCCAGGCCCTTCCCAAACCTGTGCACCACGGACAGCCCAATCAGGGGCACATAGAAGGCCAGGACCACGCAGATATGGGCAATGCAGGTGCTGAACACCTTGAGCCTCTCCTTCCATGATGCCAACCGCAAGACAGCCTTGAGGATCAGGATGTAGGAGAGGCAGATGAGGATGGCGTCCAGCCCCATGACCAGCAGGATGGCGGTGAGGCCGTAGACCATGCTGGGGGTGGTGTTGGCGCAGGCCAGGTTCATCACATCCTGGTGCAGGCAGAAGGAGTGTGACAGCAGCCGGGAGCTGCAGAAGGGAAGGGGCAGGAGGAGCAAAGGCAAAGGCAGGAAGAAGAGAACTCCCCTGGCCATAGCCACCAGCCCTATTTTCGCTGTCACAGCGTTGGTGAGGATGGCAGCATGTCTCAGCGGGTGGCAGATGGCCACGTACCGGTCCACGGCCATGGCCAGGAGGACAGTGGACTCGATGGCTGAGAGGGTGTGGATGAGGAACATCTGGACAAGGCAAGCGTCGAAGCTGATCTCCCTGGTGTTGAACCAGTAAAAGGAGAGGGTGCGTGGCACCGTGGATGTGGACAAGGCCAGGTCGATGGCAGCCAGCATGCAGAGAAAGAAGTACATGGGAGCATGCAGGCTGGGCTCCATCTTCACGATGAACAGCACCGCGCAGTTGCCTGTGACCGCCAAGATGTACATGGAGCACAGAAGGATCGCCATCCAGAAATGGGCAGCCTCCAGCCCCGGGATGCTGGCCAGGATGAAGGAGGATGGGCTGATGTCAGAGCTGTTGGGGGAGGGCATGGCGCGTGGGGTGAAGAGCAGTCATGCTATGCCACGGCACATCCCTTGCTGCAAGGGAAAGAGAAACAGCAGCTTTATAAATCCTTTCCCATGACTGCGAATCCCCTGGGGCTGTGCCTGTGAAATGCGAGGGAACCTTATAGTTGCCATACTGATACAGAGAGCTCCTCTCTTATTTCTTTACCCCATTATTGCTATATGCAATAACATATGCAGCCACAAAATGGTGGCATTTGAATTTGAACAGGAATTGCTTGAATTCTCTTAAATGCAGGACACTGTAAAATAAGCATTTTAAATGATAAACCCAAGAGCTGAACTTGTTTTCTTTTGTTTTTAAGGGGCAAAATTAAAAACAAAAACCCAAACAAACAGATTTTTTAGTGCTTCCTGTTAAACTTCAGTTCTGCTTGAGTTTTTCCATATGTGCTGTGCTGTCCTGTCAACAATGTACTCTCTGAAACTGGCTGTGCTGCCTCCCACGCTCCACCACTCCCAAGTACTGCAGACACCCACAGTGAGACACTCTTATTTATTTGTTTGCACACACAAATTGGATTTTCATCCCTTCTGTCTGAAAACACATATGGAAATATCAGCATATCTGTAGAGAAAAGAATTCTGATTTTTCACTTTATTCTGTATCTGTAAACCTTCCAGAAGTGCTGTGATCCAAGGAGAACGGCCAGGAAGATATGCAAAAGCTTTTGCTTTAGGTGCCTTTCTATTCTCAGAATCAGATTTTTTCAAATATTGGGATTTTAGAAGTGTCAGGATGGAGCATCAGAGGCTGATGTCAAGGCAGTGTCAGAGCCCCAGTGCGGCACAGCCCAGCCCGGCACGGGAGGGCTTGGGGCAGGGGTGCAGCCCCTGCCTGACTCGCAGCCCCGAGCTCTGACCAAAGAGGGGGATTAGCTCGACTCCCCGGGCGGCATGGGACTTCATCCATCCCCCCGATGGATCAGGCAGCAGGTCAGTAGCTGGCTGTACCTGCACCGGAATAAACCCACCACCTCCCCTGCCCCGTAAGGACAGCATGAGGTCAAGCACATAACTGCTATCAGCAACATTACTGAGCTTTCTGATTATTTCTTTCATGCCCTATCCATGTAAAACAAGGATGCAAAATGTTTTTATGGCAAGCTCTGCAGGCTATTAATCCAGCTATTTTAAAAGTAGCATTTGGTTGTGAAAATGTCTTTGGTTTGTTTTTTTTTTACTGCACATCTGTGGTGAAGCCCTTATCCTAAAATAGCAATCATGATTTATTTCCCTGATGCGGGGTTTTTCCATCTTGAATCTATAACAAATAAGACTCATACTCTAGCTTTTTATACACAATTTACAAACAGCGTAGGTGGACTGTTACTGTCAAGTTGCCTAAAAGTTATTTTAGTGATAAGATTTTCAGCAAACCACTTACATTAAGATGCAAGCTGAATGAACAAAGTGCTTCAGTAATTGCCAACAAATATCTGAGCCA
The DNA here is from genome assembly GCA_020745775.1 of Theristicus caerulescens. Lineage (NCBI taxonomy): Eukaryota > Metazoa > Chordata > Aves > Pelecaniformes > Threskiornithidae > Theristicus > Theristicus caerulescens. Next base: position 132,593,768 of record CM036559.1, on the reverse strand, counting down.
ACTTACCTGCCAGCCACTGAAGTGTAATGGCAATATGAGTCTCATTGTAAAATATCTGCCATCCTATCATTTCTTTTGAGAAAATGTGACTGTAAGAGACAGACACACAAAGTAAATAATCCCTGCATGTTTCAGTTCATCTTTAGTTCTTTGGCATCGATAAATGCACCAGCGTTTTCAGAAGTGACTAACGATTTTGGATTACTAGTGGGATGAAGACCAGGTATTGTAAGGACCTTGCTTTCTGTAGAGAGGAAAACTGTATCCATGTCTTTAAAAACAGCAGTAAATGCAGATTTATTTTCCTACAGTGATCCTCCCACCAGCAAGCACCAGTAACTGCATTTAACAGCATAGGTGGACTGTAACAAGAGGTAAGCACATTCAGACAGTAAAACCGTCCAAGCCAGAGGACCACTAGCAGCAACCACAGCAGCTGATCTCAGTAAATGCTCATAAACATCGACCAGACTTGTCCCATGGAGCTAAAATTGGTCTGAGACCAACTGCCCAGGATGGAGCAGGCAATGGGACAGTCTTCACCGTCTGAATCCACCTCTCCACTGCTCCCTCCTGTGATGTGGCAGTGCGAGGGGAACATATATCCCCTCAAAAGCCCTCTGAGCCATTTTGAATAAGTAGCCACTTTTCCATATCATCTCCCCAGAAAAAAAGTACACATCAAGCCAAAATATTACTTCAGAGGGAAAAGAGAAAAGAAAAGTTAAAAACACAAGGCATCACTCAAAATCAAAGCATTTTTGAACCAAGGTTAAAATTCATCTTAATTGATGGTTTGATCAAATGTGTTTTGTTTTGGGTTTTTTTCTAGCTGTTTATCATCACTTGTAAACAGAAAAGCTGTACCTGCTTGTAGCGCTGCTGCTATTTTATAAATCTGCCCAGGTCCTGGCTCAGTCAGTCACTCTGGGCAGGCACTTGCTGTATTTGGAGTCATACAAGCTATGCCTGTACTAAAGTGCATAGGCTGGAGCTTCATCCCCCCATCACCCACACCATTATCCTGTTCCTTGCCTCCATGGCCATCCCTGGCTGCTGCCAGCCAGCCCTGCCCCAGGCAGTGCCCAGGCACGAAAGAGGGGGTAGCACCAGACAGGGAATAATGTCCAGTGGGCTACGGAGTAAAGCCATCCTGGTTAGGAAGGGAAGAGAGGATAGAGATGGATGTAGCCAAGAAGTACCAGGTGTCTCCAGGACAGAGAAACTGTCCTTAGCCCTCTTTTAATTAGAGTGTGAGCAAAGCCACAGAGCACGGCAGGGACTGCAGCGTGGCTCCGCGTGAATGAGGGCAACAGGAGAGTTTCCTAGGGCAGAGGAGATGCACAGTGCAGGAGAGAGGGCTCAGGATGGGAGGAGCTGGCAGTGGGAACCAAAGGGAGGTGGCAGGAATGGCCCTCCTTCTCTTTCTTTCTCCTTCTCCTTCTCCTCCTCCTTCTCCTTCTCCTTCTCCTTCTCCTTCTCCTTCTCCTTCTCCTTCTCCTTCTCCTTCTCCTTCTCCTTCTCCTTCTCCTCTGTCTCCGTCTCCGTCTCCTCCTTTCCTTTCCCTTCCCCTTCCTCTTCCCCCTCTCTCCCTCTCTCCCTTTCTTTGTCTCTCCCTCTCTCCATCTCCCATTCCCCCTTCCCCTCCCCTTCCTATCCTTCTCCCCTCCCATCTCATCTCATCTCATCTCATCTCATCTCATCTCATCTCATCTCATCTCATCTCATCTCATCTCATCTCATCTCTTCCCCTCCCCTCCCCTCCCCTCCCCTCCCCTCCCCTCCCCTCTCCTCTCCTCTCCTCTCCTCTCCTCTCCTCTCCTCTCCTCTCCTCTCCTCTCCTCTCCTCTCCTCTCCTCTCCTCTCCTCTCCTCTCCTCTCCTCGAGATGCCTCTGAGATGCCTCTGAGATGTCTCACACTGCTCTTCCTGTGCCTCCCAAGAAATAAATCCATTGGCAAGTACTGTAAGTGATCCCATGGTACAAAGTGGAGAGCTCAGAGCATCACAGAATAGGAATTAGCAGCTTTAAGTGGTTCATCTATCCCTTTTTTCTCTCACACAGATGTTAAACCACAATTAAGTTTCCCATTCCCAGAGGCAGCCACAAAGGTTTTGAACATATGTTCCTAAAAGACAGTACCTTATATAGAGGTTCCCAAATCTTGAGCATCTGCTTGGTTACCCTCCAGCTACACAGGCTGGGAAGCAAACGGGGTGGCAGATGAAGCTCTGCTGAGCTGGGTGATGGAGATGCACCAAATGCGCTGCAAGCCTCACTACACCGTGGTCTCCAGCTGTGCTAATAAATCTCCCACACATTTCCTCCCTGGCTGTTCCCCCCGAATGTTTGCTTGCTGCAGCAGAGGCTCCTTGGGCTTTTGCTGTTTCGGAGAATGGCTGTAGCCAGGAAGCATGGATGTCCAGGGAGAAACTCTGGAAGTTTTCAGAATGGGAGCAGTGCTGTGCGAGGATCCTGCAAGCTAAGCATCTCTCCAGCAAAGCTCTTTTCTAGGCTTTTCTGCTGAAAGTTGTGTTTGTTCCTGTATGTTAATCTTTCCTCTGATAATAGCTGGCTACAAGCACCAGGTTAAACCTTAGATCTTTTCAGCAAAGAGCGCTCCCATTGCATGCTCTCTCAATGCAAAGAGGACCTCCACCCTAAGATCTGCTGCACCAGTGCTCAGGCAGAGGTTCTGGGGGTGGTCTGCTGAACAGTATTTCACCCTGTGCAAGGGCCCACTGGGATCCTCAGCAAAATAACTAGCACAACACAAAGCAAACAGTGGCCTGGGAATCCTCCCCTTAGGAATCTTCCCTTCTCCCTTTCCATTTTTTTTATGGAGATGTTCCCTCATTATTCTTTTTTCTCTATTCCAGGTACGGTTATGTGTAGAGCAGAATAGAAAAAGACACTAATCCTGGCTTAGTCTGAAGTGTGACGTGCTTAGCAGCAGGCAGAAACAGGCCAGTTCTGGTGTGTAATCCTGTCCCGATACCTTCTGCTGCTTCACCCTTCCAAGGTGAACAATGGCCATTTCTTCTTATTCTCCACCATGGTCAAGACTGGCCAAAACATGGCTTAAGATCAACAAAAATACAGCTCCATAATTTGGATGCATGAAAGATTTTGGGCCATTTTATTCTGTCTGTAGGAGGATGCAAGCCAGGAGGATCATAAAACCTTTCTGCATGCCTGGTTGAGACCCATCCTACAGCAGAGACACTGTCACCTCCCATCTGTGGACTGCCCCTGGAGATCTCCTCCTCCCAGCCCTCTGAGGGGTACAGTCAGTACCTGGCAGATCTCACCTGCAAGATTGTAGTACGTGGTCCTTAGTGTCAGGAAGTTTAGCCATTCCTATTTTATTTTTGAACCCCCTTTTTTTCAGCAAGAGAGCTAGCCACACCAGACCCCCAAGCACCGTCCTGATGCATACCTAATTCACAAAATCCTGTGCTCATCTACAGCAAATCCTGAAGATTTTAAGTAACTCCAACCTAATAACTCTGCATCATATAAACAGAAAAAAAATGGCTTCATCAAGTCTTTTGACCTTTTACATCAAATAGATGTCTTTTATTGAAGATATTGCACACATACATTACATTCAATGCAAAACAATGGCTGGAACATTAGACTTGGCAAGATGGTAAGACTCAATGACGTCAAAAAGAGATGCAAAAGCAGTACTGTTTCCATCACTGGATGGATGTGTATGGCACTTTAGAAACAAAGATGAAGGTGAAGGCTGAGCCTTTTTTTTAGAAGGGAGTGCTTCGGGCCCACTTAACAGGACCTAATCTTCAGAAAACACTGTGCTCAGCCTCTGGAGCTGAGCTCCATCTTGTGGGATGTTTCCAGTTGAACAACTGATGACTGAGATATTCAGAGTGGCTCCAAACTCTTGGCCCAAGCCGTGTCCTGTTATCTTGCTGCCTGGATTAGCTATGCTGTAACATGCAGTGAGGGAACGATGACCCCATGCAAGGGAGTCTGAGTGAAGCTTACACACTATTATCTGGCTACTAGAATTTGCATAAGATGTGTTGCAGATGTTCCTTGATCCAACCCATCGCATGCCTTGAAAAGAGAAAGTCATGCAGCCCATTTTTCTTTAATTGTCTCTCTCTAATTGGGGCTTCCATCTGTGTATATCACTGGCATTAATGCTTGGGGTGTTCACAGGCTGCTGGAAGGGACGAAAGCATCATGCTAGGACAAAACATGGAAGATCACAGCTCTAGGTTAAGGGACAGCATCCGAGTGGATCTGCAGTTCTTTCATCTGGCAGTGACCCATGTGGATGGAGCAGCAAGGAACCGGTCCACTAGCTCTGACCAAGAAACCAGTCCACTAGCACTTTCTGGCAGAACTGGTGGAGGAAGCTACCAGTCAGATTCACTCTTCCTCCTCAGTGCCCTGAGCAAAGCCTCACGGATGTGGCTGGATTTTATGCTGTAGATAATAGGGTTGAGAGCAGGGGGAATTATAAGGTAAGTGTAGGCCACCAAAGTGTTAACCAGAGGAGGAACGTTCTTTCCAAACCGATGGATCATGGACAGTCCGATCATTGGGATGAAGAACACCAGAACAGCACAGATATGGGAGACACATGTATTCAAAGCCTTGAGACACTCCTCCTTGGTTGCAAGGCTGATAACAGTTTTAATGATCAGGATGTAGGACAGCACAATGAAGATGAAGTCCATCCCCACCGTTGATAAGAGAATAATCATACCATAGAAGACATTGACTTTTATATCTGCACATGCTAGGTTCATGATATCAGGATGGAAGCAAAAAGAATGAGAAAGCTCAGTCTTCCCGCAATAGGTTAGTCTCTTGAGCAAGAAGGGTATGGGAAGGAGGGACACCATACCTCTCAATATAATTGCCAGACCTATTTTTATGACAGTCGTCTTGGTCAGTATAGATGAGTGTCTCAGTGGATGGGAGATGGCAATGAAGCGGTCAAATGCCATTGCCAGGAGCACAGAGGATTCAATGAAGGACAGTAGGTGGATGATATACATCTGAGTGAGGCATGCATCAAACCCAATCCTTCGCATATTAAACCAAAAAATGCCCAGAGTAGTAGGCAGTGTACATAGCACCAAGCCCAGGTCAGTGACTGCCAGCATGGAGAGGAAGTAGTACATTGGTTCGTGAAGACTTGGGGTCTTCTTTATGATGAATAGGATCATGCAGTTTCCCAAGAGAGCAGTAAGGTACAGTGCACAGAAAGGGATGGAGATCCAGTGGTGAAGGGCTTCCAGGCCTGGGATGCCCATCATGAGGAAAGCTGAAGGCTGATAGAAAGAGCCATTGAATTCCCACGTGGTATGTGAATCATGCTCCATCCCAGTTCACCTCTCACATGACCTATACCTAAAACAAATCAACAGAAACTCCACGTAGTTGGACTCTCTACCAAATATAGAAGTGGGTAACAAGTGCCACATCCCTCCACCTCCCCACCAACCTATGCAGATGCCCCCATGCAGTTTAGGACACTGTTATAATTACCATAGTGTCACATATGACTACACTCTTGTTTATCGATTAAACTATGAAATGAAGGAAAAGGATAGAGATTTTTTCTTAAAAACAAAAAAAAAAAAAGAAAAATGTTTTTTCTTAAAATGAAGGTGAAAACATTCCTGGTAAGTGCTACTGTTTTACAGTTGTCCCCAAATTCCACAGGTTGAGATGCTCTATTGAGTAAGCAAATGCTTTTTCTACAGTCATCCCAACCAAGGCTAAGCTGCTAAGCAGCTGGCTTCTTTTTGATGCTAACTGGAGATCAAAGGACATGAAAATGGTGAAAGTTTAACTCTGACTTCTTAGTTAAGAAATCAACATTGGAAGCAAATGCAAAATATAGCAGAGAATCAGGCACTCAGACGCTACTGCTCCCAGCTCAGAAGATGGCCACCAGGGTAAGGTGGATTTTCAGCGGCTCCCACGTCCAAGTTGTTGCTCATTTCACAATCTACCTTACTATCAGGTGAAGTGAAATAAATGAGCAAACCCCCACTTGTGTGGTGCCCGTGACTTTTATTAATAACAGGCAAGTGCAAGCCAAAGCACAAGAAGCTGCAGGTTCAGAAGCACTGTGGAAGCATCCACGGAAAGTCTCTGGGTCTGAATCAGAGGGGAGGGGCATAGGGGAAATGGCGGGGTTTTTACACAGCGATCAAGAATACGAGGTGAGTGAGGTCTTTACAAAAATCTAGCAGATGTCTACTCTAGTGAGTTCAGAAGAAGGCCACTGGGATGGATGGGAGTTGGAGAAATATCCTGGGATAAGAGACTAAGGAAAGAGGCTTGTTCAGCCTATAGAAGAGAAGGCTCTGCAGGGACCCAACAGCAGCCTTCCTCTACCTACAGGCTATCAAGAAGGCCAAGCCAGGCTCTTCACAGCAGTGCATGGCGGGAGGAGGAGAGACAACAGGTATAAGTTGAAACAAGGGAGATTTAGACTGGATATAATGAGAAATGTTTCCCCTGAGGACCATCAAGCATCAGAGCAGGTTGCCCAGAGAGGCTGTGCATCTCCATCCTTAAAAGTTTTCAAGATCCAACTGGATAAAGCTATGAGCAGTCTTGTCTGACCTTATAGCTGGCCCTGCTTTGAGCAGGATGTTGGACTGGAGATCTTCTGAAGTCTCTCCAGCCTGAATTATCCAATGAACCTAGGAGCCTGTGATCTTACCATAGGTTTCAGTCCTCTTGGAGGATTTGAGGACATGGTTTAGTGGCGGACTTGGCGGTGGTAGGTTAACGGTTGGACCTGATGATCTTAAGGGTCTTTGCCAACCTTAACAATTCTATGATTCTATGATTCAGCCACCTCAGCACAACCCAGGTTCCTACACTGCACGTGCCAATGCACCCTAGCAGAGATGCTGGAGAGGCTGGCGGGGTCCCCGAGCCCTCTCTGTGCCTTCTGTGACAGAATGACCAGCTGGGTGGATGGGGGAAAGCAGTGAATGTGCAAAACGAGCTAATTAAAGGAAAATAAATACTTGTGGCTTCAGTCTTAATGCACCTTCCGTAGGATACAAAACAAGCAGGTCAAAGAAAGCCTGAATTATGAGCAAGAGTGTTTACTATAACACAGTTAATTTTTGAATAAACACACATATCTTCCATGATGTATTTATTATGTTCCTAATATGATTTTGCTCCATTAGACTCTCAGCCTGTTTGAAAGTCGAATGTGGCAATAAATCCCAAAGCTTAGCAAGGATAAACATCTTCCTGCTCCAGGGCAAAAGCAACACATAACTGATGGCAACTGTGGAAGACCCAAAATAATTTAATTTCCTCCAGGCAAGGTCACTTTACCTTCATTGCAAAGTTACACATTAGTATCAGGAATCGCCTCGGCCAGCACGTAGCCCTGCCATGTCACTTGCTGAAGGGACAAGTCGCAGCCCTTCTTCAGGAGAGGCTCATCGGTGTGTGAGATGGCACAGATGTGGATGGGCAGCAGCGCTTTCCCTAACGCATTGACAGTGGTCGACGTTGGCAAAAGGAAACTGTCCAGAGGTGCCTCTGGTCCTAAGTGGCGGCTTGGAGCTCCCCAAAGGTAAGAGCTGTCCCTTTCTGCCAATCCAACAGCATCTGAGCAGCGAGAATTAATGTGCAGACTCCTGCAATTCAGTCTCTTCTGGGGGCTGGGTTAAAAAAACTAAAAAAATGTGTGCATGCCTGTTTGTCTAACTGTCTACCTTACAGCAGCATCTGGCAGATATCCAGAATTCTCAAAGATATTGAATTCAAGAGGTTTCCAGGAATATGGGTGGATAAAGAAGAGAGATTGTTAGAGCACAGTGGGAAAGAAAGGACTGGTGAGAACTCGCTGGGGTCCGTAAGGGATACTCCTACTACAAGAAAACCTTCATGCAAATCTGAGTTTGTTAGACACCAGCAGCTCCTACCACATTATACAAAGTTATTTAGAAATGGGCTTTACTAGCTCTGCTCCTCCCTGAGCGACTCTGGTTTGTTATGTTCTCCTATGCGTTACTGATACGGATCCCACTCCAAGCTGTTTTTTTCCCCTCCATGGTTTTTTGTGTGTATATGTGTGTGTCTATAAATAATATATATATAAATATATAAGATACATATAATATATAAATGTATAAACAAGCATGCATGCTTATTTATGTTTATGTACATTTATATGTGTATACATAACATATAGCACACATAGGTGTTACACCTCCCAGCTGACTATCATGGGAGAGCAATTATACCTTTCACACTGCAGCCAAGCCCCGACAAGGAAACAAACCTCCAGTTAGTGGAGGATATCAATTTAAAGATTAACAGCAGCACCTAGGCAGTGCTTGCTGCTAGCCTAGAAAGGCATCCTACCACAGAGAGAAAACTCTCCACCCGCTCAGCGCCCAAGGCGTTTCTGCTCCCCAGGAGCTGCTCCGGACTGCCTGGGGGAAGGGGTCAGCCAGGAATGCAGATGCCTCATGGAGGACATGGTGCTGTCCCTCCTTCTCCAGCCCTCAAAAGCCACCTCCTGATTTCTCACCTGTCTCTGATTTTCACCAATAACGTAAGCAAAGTACTGGTGCTTTAAGAGTTCTTTTCAGCGTAGGCAAGAGCTGGGGCTGGGGAAGGATGAGACCAAGAGAGCCGCTTTTTTCCCAAGACGAGACTTTACTGTTTTCACAACTGCATCGCTGCCAATTCAAGCATCCAAGCGAGGGCTCAGCCGCTCAGTGAAGGGAGGAGGCTTAGCAAAGGGACTCTGGGGATGCAGCACCCACAGAGCCGAATTTCTGTTGACTTTACAGGCAAGGACAGCAACGTGCCATTCCCATCAGCTGAGCCAGGCCTCCAGACATTGGAGGAGCAGGCTGACTCTTGCACAAAGCCCACAGCACAACAGCAAGGGGCCCCGCGATGGCTAGATGTTCCCTGGCAGTACCGCGGTGCCAGTGCTGCCTGAAATTACAGCCACCCGCTTCCTCCAGCACACCCAACCCAGCGGGTCCCATGGAGTGGTGCAGACCTCCTGAGCAACACTTCGGAGACGCAGGTCCCCACCCGTGTTGGTGTTCAGCCCCACAAACCACAGCCACCGCACTAGTAAAAGAAGAGTGCAATGATGGAGAGTCTCCTAATTGCCCAGGGTACTTACCGAGCGCGGCAGCTGGGGCCCGGGGGCTTTACGACCTGCGCAGGCAGCACAACCCCGTTGTGATGCAGAGGAAGAACCCGCATCCGCGTCCCAGCGTCAGGAGGGCAGCGCTTATAACGCGCCCCGAGGACTGACCCCGTCCAATCAACCGGGAGCCGCGCGGATCCCAAGCTCCTCATGCGTAAACAGCGTGAGGTGTACCAGTGAAAATAGTGTGTGAAGTAAATGATCTTTTCCATTTATGATGCTCTCCCAGCAGGCATGATTTTCTCCTGATAGTTTATTGGGTGACATGTTTATAGCTCTCTGTGATTTATGGCTGGCAATGCTGCAGCATGCTGGCAATACACATAATTTTTATTGTGAGAATGGATCTGTAATGCAAATAATAATAAATTTTGCAAGAAGAGTGCTTGTAGCATCTCACCAAGGGAATAACAGAGGTGAAGTTCTAGCTATCCCCCTGTGACCAACGATACACAAAATCTTTAATTAAAATCATAATGTATTGTACAATAAAAACAAACTAAATATTACAAAGCCAAACACAGACACATTAGCGGATATCCGCTCGGATGGCCCAGAAGCCTGTTCTATCTAGATGTCTCATGGTAATAAGTTTGTCTTTGCCACCTCAGCTGTGAGGTGAAAATTGCGATTAACCCCTATTTCTTTGGCTGCCAAACCAAGACACAGGAGAGCTAATGGGTTTGCCCATATGAGGCATCTATAGCAAATACAGCCACTGGACCTAAGAGATACTTCTGTAGTCGTAAACCAGACTGTGCTGGGGCACTGCCCATGATGGACACCAGTAAATCGTTATCACGGTCCCTGACATGCTGCTGACCTGAGCCAACCGGCTTCAGCAACTCCCAGGCAGGGGCTCAGGAGTCTGCACGATGTCGCTGCCTCATTTTAGAGGCTAAAGGGTTTGTTGGCATGATCCTGGACTGCCTGGTGCTAGGTGGCCACAGTGTCAAAGAACAATTAATTTACAAGCATTAATTTTAAGTAAGACAGCTGCCTGCTCCTACCTGGTCGTTAAACCTCATGGCCAGGCTTATGGCTGAGTACACTGAGCCTTTGTGACACTCATCCAAATGGTCCTGGCAGAGGTTTGTTATCTCTAGATGTGCCAGACGTTAAAAAAACACAGGAAGAAGAACTATTGAAGCTAGCTAACATCCTGGAGCAAGCATGTTCAGAGGCGTGGAAGAGAAGAGAAGAGAAGAGAAGAGAAGAGAAGAGAAGAGAAGAGAAGAGAAGAGAAGAGAAGAGAAGAGAATAAGAAAATTCAGTTGGAAGGGACCTGCAACGATCACCTAGTCCAACAGCCTGACTACTTCAGGGAAGCTCCTGTAGAAGTGGAGATTATCAGAAAAGGACTCTTCAGCCTTGAGAAGAGACAATAAAGCAATACAGGAAGGGTCTATAAGATGATGAATGGGGAGGAGAGGATACGTATGGAATCATTATTCATCTTTTCTCACAATATGTGAACTAGGAGGGGAAGAACACACCCTGAAAATATCAAGCAGAAGATTTAAAACAAATAAAAAAGTACTCGTTTGAAGAGCTTATAATGAAATTATGAGACTCATCACTGCTGGATGCTGTGGGAGCCCAAAGTATATATAAGTTCAAAAAAGCATTAGACAAATCCATAGGTGAGAGATTCATTGATTTCTATTAAACGTGATGGCTGAGGAGCTGTCTCCTGTTCAGAAAGCCTCTAAATTGATTGCTAGATGTTGGGACACTTGCCAAGGGAAGGATACACTGTGAATTACCTTCCTAAATGGCCATTAATAGCCACTCTTCAAGGCAGGATGGCAGGATAGAGGGATCTTTAGTTTGATCTAGTAGAATAGTTCTTATGGTCTTCAGAGCAAACAAGCTTTAGCCAGAGAACAACGTCTTTATGTTGGAAAGTGAAAGTTGCGTCACAGTTGACCATGATGAGTGTAAAACTCAAACACAATGTGACGGGCTTAGAGCGGATGAAATGCCACAGTGCAGAGCAAAAGCAGAAGATGACCTTGGAGGCATCAGGGAGAGGAAAATGTCCTGCAGCAAAGCAAAGAGATGCTGCAGAGATGGGAATAACCAGACTGCGGGGCTAAGACAAAGTGTCCTGGGCTGAACTGTCAGGAAGGAAACCTGAGGTTAGGCAAGGGGTGGACAGTCAAGCAGGGGAGCAGGCTGGCATGGTCATGGAGTTGCCACCAGAGATGGTTTTCCTGAATGTCTCTCAGTAACAGTTTCAGCTGAGCTGATCCTGTCTCAGGGCCAAAGCACAGGTGAGATACCCTCTCCAGGCCCCTTCCAGACCTGGTTTTCCACAGCTCTCCAGAAAAGGTGTAACCTTGAATCTTTTTGGACTCGTCCATCTGTGGAAATGGCACAGTATCTCTTTCCCTGCTCTATTCAGCCCAGCTGCATGCATGCACTCATCTTCCATGCACCCTGGCACATTTAGTTTCTTTCCCTTGGGACTCTCTGCCACCATTTTACTCTACATATCAGGCAGTTTCCAGCGTTTCATTTCAGTTTCATTCAGCCTCCTGCAGTGAGAGGCTGCAGACAAACTGTGTTGAGCAAACCTGTGTCAGCTGGAAGCAATGATCTGGTTTGCAAACTGTAGCATCACCCATAGGAGCTGCCAGAGAGAAAATTTCCCCTCGTTACCTACCTTGCATGTGCTGAAATGACAACCTATTTCTAGCATGGATGTCGTGCTTGAGGGTCCTCTCAAGACCAGCATGCCAAGCAGCCTGGTTGTATGCATGGCACAGAGAGAGGTGTTGCATGTGGTCTGCTGGGGGAAGGGAATGGCTCGGAGATGAAAATGTCTGCTCAGGGTTATCCAGCAGACCCACGGCTGAATGAGAAAAAGGGCTCAGGCTTCCAGCAGCCACAATAAAATGCCCAACACTGATCTTGCTTGAATCACCCCATACCTATTGTATAGCGTAAGATAATTCCATCTTGTACCTGATACGCTTGAAATCTTACGATTCCCTCCAATTTGCATCTCAAGTCTCACTCACATGCACCGAGCTTCCTGCAGTGATGGTCCCACACTGTGCTCCCACCAAGTTGTTCTTGCTGGTTTTCTGCTTAATGCCTTTTCCCAGAAGCATAGGTATTGCATGCATAAAGGGAGGGGTGTGAGGATCTGCTCATCTATTTTCCCATCTTAAAAAAAAACCTGCTTTCCCAGAACCACAGCTAAGGGGGAACACAGCCACCACTTGGCACACGTCACTCTCTTTGCTAGAAATGTTTATAATTTGAGCCTAAGCCAGTCCTAAACATATTTACTGTACAGGTCAGAGTTCAGTGTGTGAGTACTGATAGGAGTGTGAGAAGGGATGGCGAGAAGGGAAGGGAAAGGTGGGGGGGCTTGGTCCTCCCACGTAAAAACCTTTACAGGTCCCTGTTCAACATGAGCACGCTCATAACATTTAGTAAGGTAATGCTCATTGGAGATATGCAAATAAAGAATAGGAAAGGGTTTAGGAAGATCCAGGAGAACAGGAGCACCATTGGTATCTGAAATCACCACATTGGCACCAATTCTGGCTTCCTTCTTTTCTCCAGTGAGGGATTTCACCATCTGTGTGTCCACGCACAGGTCTGAACTGAAAGGTGAGACTCAAAGGCTGCTGTTGTGGAGGTTTCACCCCCCACCAGCCCAGCAGTGTCCCTCAGGATTGCTCCAGACTTTGCAGATCCAGGGCAGGGGAGGAAGGCAGGCATGTCACCCGTCCTCTGCTTCAAAAAGTTTCAAAAATGCAGAGGCTGTTTGATCATACGCAGTTTTCTTTGGCTGCAGAGGCTGTGTTGAGCTGGACAAAAATATCCCAGCTGCCTGGAAGGAAAGACTGCAGCCCAGACGGGATGTCTTCTCCTTGGCAGGCTGTCCTTCCCACTTGCTACCAAAGGAGCAGCTGACTGCGTTGGCACCAGCAGCTCTGATGTCACCAACAGTGATGCAATGTGTTTCCAAGTCAGCCATCTACTGAGGCTCCAAAATAGCACTGAGGAAAAGAGCTTGGCAGGACCTGGACATGGACCAGCTGCTCTAATGACAGATTCCCCAAAGGACCACGTAACCCTGGAGCTGGGCAGCTGCTGCTTTGGGATCTCCCTTGGGCCTTAGCCTTAGGGGGAATCCCTCTCCTGCTGAGGTCCAGGGATGAGCTTGTAGCACCAGCTAACCACCCAGGGGAGGCGTGATGGGTTAGACACCTAAGATCCAGCAGCTCCTTGCAGGCAGCAGTCATCACTGGTCCCTGCTCTGTGTGTGTGTGTGTTGAGGGTTGTGGTTGAAGATGGTGGAACTGGTGGGGTTGGGACTACAGTCCTGGCCTGAAAGGTGTGGGTAGATGCTGGAGAAGCATGCCATGTGGCCAGGCTTTGATTGTGGTGGGAAGTCATAGAAGCATAGAATCATAGGATCATTTAGGTTGGAAAAGACCCTTAAGATCATTGAGTCCAACCATTAATATAACACTACCAACTCCACCACTAAACCACATCCCTAAGTCCTGGGGAAGGATGGAGAAGGGAGGCTGGAGAAAGAAGGGAGGCTCCAGTTTGGGGTTGCAGTAAGTGCACGAGGGACTTACACGGGGCAGGACTCAGGTCAGGGGCAGCTCTACCTGTGCACAGAAGAGGGGAGGATAGACGAGTCCCCTGGATCAGGGTCTGACCTGGAAGAAGGTTTGCTGCAGACACCTCTGTGAATGTCACCACTTCAACCCTGGAAGTTTAAATAGCTTTGAAAGGGGACAGGAGGTCCCTCCCTTCTGCCCATGCTCTTGCTGCTGTGCCTGGTGTCAACAGTGGGTCCCCTGCACTCTGTGTTTGAGGTATCTAAGCTGGCTGCAAGACTTTTTGTGGTCTGACTGTGAAAGGCAGGATCAAGAGGTGGTGAAGCCCAGATGTGACTCCATTCATGTATTTCTGTGCAGGGGTTCTGGGCAACTTCCAAAACTGCAGAAACCCTCGCTGGCTCTGGTCCTGTGCTGAGTGTCCTGCCAGGAAAGCACCACGCAGTAGCTGTGGGTAAAACCCTCCCAAACTCTCCCAGGTTCTGTTGTAAAGCTGCGTTTCTGGATTTAGTGTTCATCACCTTGCTGCTCACACATTTTTTCAAGTGAAAACCCTCATTCAGTGGTTGCTAATAGAAATCAGTCTTTTGCCAGAGCACCACAGTCTCCAGCTCTATTTTCCATCCTAAAGCTGGTCCACTTTAACTTCACCACCTTATGAACAACAGGGTGACCTCAACACAGAGCTTGGAAGAAATTATAGAGGCAGACAATGCCACTCCATCACGGTCTTCTGCAGGTAGCAGAACAGTTAAACTTATACGGAGAACTTTTAAGCCTGTACAACTGCAGCTCATTCAGAGGCCAAGCCACCTGGACTGGTTCAGCAGAAAAATAGTGTCCTTAATTGAAGTCATCACAAAAACCCTGGGTGAAGTGAAGTGGTGTCAACCAATTTCCTGTGCTGCCGTGAGTGACACACAGGAGATCCTCGGTCACCAGCGCTCCATCCTGCAGAAGCGAATGAGCTCTTGTATGGGCAAACATTGACATATTTAATGCCTGACTTGGCACATCAAGTAAATAATACAATGGGGGGATTCAGAAAATGCAGAAAGGACAGGGAGTCCTGTCGCAAAGGCAGCAGACTCTCTGCTTTTAGTGTGCGGGGTGGAAAATCAAACAATCCCGGAGAAATCTGCAAACATTGCAAAGCCCTGTATTTCATTTTCCCATATTAAGTGAAGCTGGTAGATAGAGGTGATTCAGAGGCAACTGAGAGGTGAGCGTAGGTCAACATGACCTGTATATAGTTTGCTAAAATATAAACTCAAAGCAGCATCATGTACAGCATGTCCCAAACCTCCACCAGCAGGATAACATTGTCTGAAGGCTGTAAATAACAACTAGGATGCAATAAATTTACCCCGATGGGGAAGGAATGTCGAGGCAAAGCTGTGAAACTCACTGCCGGTGTGTGATCTCAGTGAGAGCAGTGCCTGTCCCCAAACCCAGCGGTGCATGCCACGATTGTTGAACAAGCGTCGTTCCTTAGGGACTTCCTTACAAACGTGGTTTCCACCTCCTCTGCTCGCCATCTGCAGAACAGCTCCACCAGGAGTGGCCAGCAGAAGGAGAGGGCACGGCAGTAGCTGTAGAGACCACTGTTTTGCCAAAAACAAGGAAAAAAAGTCTGTGGGGAAAGCAAACTTCACTTTTGGGTGCATCCCCAAGTGCCTAAAACAGGGTCAAATGGATCCAGGTGCTTGCTGGGGGCAGGGACAGCTGCTCTGCAGGAGGGTTTCCTTCTTAGAAGGAAAAAGAAGAATGATGCCAATTAATTAATCCAAAGGGTTTCCAGGTTGCCTAGCCCCATCTGGATCAAGGTGGCCGGCTCACAGTGCACATGTGCCGCAGGAATTTCACATTTGTCTTCACCCTGTTTTGCAAGATTTAAAGAGACCAAAATTCCAGAATATCATTTTGAAAAGGTTGAAAAGACCTTGGGTTTTGATCTCATCAACATATTTTGTATTGTGTTGGTTGAAGTCGTTTCATTCTGATAAATCCAAACATGTCCATTCACCTTTATCAGTCTGCTATAAGTTTGTGTGTTACAGGCCAGCGCGCTGGGCTGCACCATGATGTCGTCCCTGCTAAAATATACATGTGCAGAAGCTAAATAATCACAGTCCCCCATCTCCAGCCTTTCTTACTGCCTCTTGGTGTCTGTGCCTGGTGAGATGGCTTAACACCACCTCTCAAAAAGCAGAGCAGATGTCAGATTTACATCATGATTTTAAGAAGATATTGCAATGGGCATCTCAGTAACAGCAGTGAGGAAATGAGAGCAGAGCTGTGAGGAGAGACAGTAACAACGTTACGTTGCTAATCTGCAATGATTTCTTCGAAATAAATCACTGTGACATCATCAAACCAGTCGAAATTCAATCTGGCAATTCAGAAAATGTTATCAGATGACTCTGCTTTCAAAAGGGACCAGGGGAAGAATCAAGGGGATTTGATAATTGGCATATGAGTAACTCTGACGTTGAGTGAAGTCAGAACCTCATGCATATACAATTTTTTGTTTGCTTCACCGACTGGTTGTATGTCTCAAATGGTTTCTGAAAGAGATGGGATGGAAGCAGAGCCAACAGAAAACAGCAGCCAAAGGACAAATACCAGCGTAACCAGAGATGTAATCCAAAGGATTGCAGGGAAAATTTCCATTAGAATTTGCATTCATAAATCTTCCAGTTTCTTTGAGAAGCAATTTTGAGACCAATGGCTCTTTGGACAGACTGGTTTATAGATCTGCAGGGCTGCCTGGTGTTCCTGTTGGCAGCCCTGGGCACAGATGTGTTCCCCCAGCCTGCGCACAGGCACAAGTCCCTGCAGGAGAAGGGGAAGGGGGATGGCAGAGGTGCTCTGAGATGCTTGTCCTGGGATGTCCAGCATCACCACAGGGGCCAGAAGATGAGACACCACAAGGACTGTAGGGCCAGCCACAGGGTACTGTACTCAGGTCCTGCAGGTTGTTGGCCTTTATGCCTAGAGAGGCCATCTTCACTGCCCTCAGGTTTTTAAAAGAGTATTTAACAAAGTCAGAGCCTGAGAGGACCATGCAGGTATCTTTGGATAAAGTAACTGCTCCTACTTTCTCCATTAAAAAGGTTAGGAGGAATGAGGTATTTCTCCAAGGTCATTAGTCTGATTAATTCACTGAAGAGCACTGCAATAGGGACACACAGACGACCTAACTTCATTGAGGAGGATGATGTGGGGAGGGCAGTGGGCAATTTCCATGGAATTAGACCAAATCAGGTTCGGCATAGCTGGCAGTATCAGAAAAGGTAGGACTGGATCTGTGAGGACTTGCACAAAATGCAAAATATATCTGGGTGCATGGAAGCTTCTCTTCACCTTTGCAATACAGAGGATGTAGAGTTTCTAGCAAGTCTAAGGAGATTAGAGCACAGAGGCTGGACAGAAATGTCACTGGCACCCATCCAGATGGATGTCTGATGATTAAAGATGCTGCTGTTACTAGGCAATAGTTTCTGGACGCCGTAGCCCAGAGTCAGTAATGCAGAACCCTGCAATAGAAGCAGAGATTAATACCTAACCAAGTGCCCTAAGGACCATCAGAGCCACGATGCTACAGTTTTATGCTGTCTGTTCTGTGCTAATCCTAGAAATCATACACAATTTGGTCAAAAGGGACTTGAAGAGGTCATCTGGTCCATCCCTCACACTGAAGTGGGTTCATGGGTTTCTAAATGAGGCTGGATAAACTCCCCCTCTCGGCAAGAAGCGACATGATGGTAGGGCCAAGAGCCACAAGACTCACTGTGCTTAACCAAGGTGCCAAGAGGAGGAGGAGGACATGGGAGAGCCATCCTGTGGTGACAGTGGGCAGCAGTTCCCAGGCATGGACTAGCTGCATCCCTGTATTCTCCAGCAAGGTCAGCCTCAGCAGCCACAATGCCTGATTTCTCCCACAGCTGGAGACTAGGATTATTCTGTAAATCCTGAAGCCACCCAGCATAGCCCACCACCTGACTGACAAACCTGAGCTTCTTGAAGGACACTTGTGGGTCAAAAGCTGAGGGTTTATTCATGCATGACCTACAGAGCTATAAACACCTCCAATGGGTCACACCTACCAGGTGAAATTTAAGATGAAGGGTTCGTTAGCCAGGGTGTGGTTTCGGGGGTGGGATTTAGTTTGAAGTTTCCTTGTCTGAACCTACAGAGCATCTCAGCTCACCTTAGAGAGTTGCTCCATGGACTGCATTGAGTCACCACCTCTGACTCTCATGGGAGCTTGGACCCCGGGCCCACACGTAGTCCCAAATTTGGGACACTGAATGCAGAGCTGAATCTAGGGGAACTCAGAAGCTGGATTTTTTTTAGTTATTCCTCAGCACTTTGAAAAGCCATATGCCCTTTTATGGTGTCCCAGTTTGTGTACTTAAAACATCCAATTCATTTTGGCCTCAACCATGATCTGTTTCATTCTCAAGGTTGAGATTCACGTATGAAATTTGTTTACATGGAGCTAAAAGCTGCTCTGTCCAGCAATGTGCAAAGATATGGATATGGAGGTGTAAACAGAGGATTTTGTGGTCTTAAACTAGGTCAGAACATTAGTTCATGTCCGATTCCAAAGATAAAACAAACTTTCCCAATGAGCGTGTAACCCTTCTCAGAATCACCCCATTTATGTTGATTTATTACAAAGTTCCCTGGAACTTAAGAGGACCTCGTAATGGTGAAATCCCATGATGCATAAGCAAGAGAATTGGATCGTTGCTACTAAAAGTAATAAAAAGAAAAATCCCCCAAATATCTCAGTGGTATGCAGCGGAGTATCCCAGATCTGACCCAGTTTCAGAACTTGTCTATAGACTCTAACATCACAGTTAGGGCTCGGTTTATGTGTCTTGCAGAGCAGATGAGGTTTTACCAGTAAGAAAGCTGTGCTGCTGCAGAGAGCCTTCCCCCTTTCTTGGAAGAAAACCCCTGTGAAATCTGTTAATACAAAACCAGCCGAATCTGTTGTAAGGGCTGCGCATGTTTAGCTATTTCAGTAAGAAAGAAAATATGAGACTGGTGCAAAACACAAATGTTGAGCAGAATAAGAAGCAATTGAGGCAGTGTCTGGATACCGTTTATTTCCACATCCCTGTGTAGCATCATCAGAGCTACTGTACTTACCAGGCTGTGAAGGTGCTGGTGTGAAGCAGAAGTTGACAACTTACACTGTTTGCTGGCAAAAGGGAATTTTGTGACAGCAAATGTAGTGTGTAGGTACAGGGCTGAGCAAATGCAGATAAGAGAAAGGGATCGACAGGTGGAAAGCACTTGTAGAAAAATTGGTATGTACATTATTGCTTTTGGCGTCATCGATGGAAAGTCAAACATAGAAAAGCAAACAGCAAACGTTAGGAAGATGTGTGGTCCTGTCAATTATTAAATGAAGCCGGCAAATCGCTGTGACTCAGAGACAGCTGGAGAATAGGCGGGTTTAGGGGGAGCTGCAGGTATGGCAAATGCATGCAAGCCTCAAGGTAGCACATTTCATATTGCAAACCTAAATCGACAGGCAGCAAGGTACCTGACCGTGTTACTCTGTAAAGTGGGTGAGATGTTTTTAGGATAAATAAAAATCCTAAAATTACTATGAATTTCATTACTCAGCACCACACAGACCTTTCAGGACTGCAAGGCATTAGCTGTGCTCTATTCTTGAGTAAAAGGCCACCTCCAGGAGGGCTGGGAAGCCCCATGAGCGCCAGATTGACAAATTGTCATATTACGTCTGGCCCTGGAAGGAGACGTACGGGCTGTTTGGGGCTGGGTAACTCAGAGCTGCGGTGTCAGTCGGCACTGCTTGGCTGAAATGAGTGAAGTGCTTGTAGTTTAACCCAGTTGTGGATTTCACCTGTGAGGCAATTGGTTCAAAATTGTATCAGGAACGGTGTGGCCAGCAGGAGCAGGGCAGGGATCGTCCCCCCGTGCTGGGCACTGGTGAGGCCGCCCCTCGAATCCTGTGCTCAGCGCTGGGCCCCTCACCCCCAGAAGGAGCTGGAGGGGCTGGAGCGTGGGCAGAGCAGGGCAGCGAGGCTGGGGAAGGGGCTGGAGCCCAAGGGTGGGGAGGGGCGGCTGGGGGAGCTGGGGGTGCTCAGCCTGGAGAAGAGGAGGCTGAGGGGAGCCCTCATCGCTCTCTGCAACTGCCTGAAAGGAGGCTGGAGCCGGGGGGGTCGGTCTCTTCTCCCCAGGAACAAGCGATGGGACGAGAGGGAACGGCCTCAAGCTGCGCCAGGGCAGGGTTAGGTTGGGGATTGGGAAAAACTCCTTCCCCAAAGGGCTGTCAGGGCCTGGCCCAGGCTGCCCAGGGCAGGGGCTGAGTCCCCATCCCTGGGGGGATTTAAAAGCCGGGGAGATGTGGTGCTTGGGGACATGGGTTAGTGGTGGCCTTGGCAGTGCTGGGTTAGCGGTTGGACTCGATGGTCTTAAGGGTCTTTTCCAACCTTAACAATTCTGTGATTCTATTCTATGGTTCTATGAAGCGGCTGCCAGATTTGTCAGCAGCTGATATGCATCAGCTGCATTAACCTCCAAAGGAACTGCTCTGTACCTCAGGGAGCTGCTTTCTACTGTCCACCAGCTGATCACAGCAACATTTGCTCTTCCCCATGGCTTGCCCAGCCTGACTCACTGGATTTAGCAAAGCGTTCAAGCACGAGATAAACTGTTCCTTCATGTGCTCACACAACAACAGTGCTGAGCACTCAGGTCTCCGTGGTTAGGTCCCCAGCTTCTGACCTCTTGTTGACAGGTCGGAGCATCTTGACAAATTCAGCAGGCACAAATGGACATGCACCAATGCCCTGTCTTCAGACAACTACTTTGCAGGCCCTTGGAAAAATACAGGAGAGACTTCTGGCAGCTTCCCAGCCATGAGGCCCAGAGTCTGCATGTTAAACACTCACATTTGCCTTGTATCCACCTTTCCTTTTGCATGGATTACGTCTTCCTTCCTGCAGGCTCCAGTCCCTTCCCAGCATCTGACTCACATGACGCTTTGCAGCATGCACTGCAGCACCCATGTGTTCTCGCTGGTTTTACTGCTTGGCACCTCCCAGTGACAGTACCCAGGAGACCGTGGAAGAGACAGCATTTCCTTCCCCTGATGAAAAAAGAAAAACCCAGATACAGTTTTCCCATAACTCTCTCGTGCTTGCCAAAAAAAGCACCTAACTTTCACGGCACTGGTTCTTGCCAGTTGGATTCTCCATAGCAGCACCTAGGACAGCTGGGAGAAGCTCTCAGTACTTTTACTAAAGCAGCTTTTGGAGCTGTAGGGGGTGGGTGGGAAACAAATAAAAAACTAAAGAGAAACACCAATTTTTTTCTCACTACCAAAGCTCTCCAGCACATTGCTGCAGTGCGCAGCATCTCCCAGTTTGCTGGGACCTGCTACCAGATGGCCAGGGCATCCCAAGCTCCAGTCCTGATCCTGGAAGTCCTTTTCACCCTGCTCCTCCTTGACCACGCAGCTACTGGGATGAGGCAAAGGTTGGGCTGAGATAGCCCAGAGGAGGAGACCAGCCCATGAAGAAGACTGATTTGGGGGGAGAAAGGAGCAAATGGTTTGGTATGACCCTGCAGACGTGACAGTCACAGGGATTTGGCTTGCAGGGAGGATTATTTTACACAATGACAAGGGTTAACCAGGAGGGAGATTGCCTTGGGACAGGCAATGACAGCCTGGTGCTCTGAAAGGGGCAGCTCAGCCAGCCTGGGTATGAAGCCTGTCACTTGTACATCACATGCATCCCTAAGGAAATGTGGCAATACACCAATAGCACCGCATGTCACAGGATGCGGTTGAATTGCACGCCCCTTGCACCCTATACCTCCGTGCCAGAGCAGCCTACCCGCCTACCCCCATTTGGGTCATAACCTGGGAGCTGAGGGAGATTTTCATGATGTTCCCCAAAGAGTTATAGGCAGAGCAGATGATATCATGAGACAGTAAAAATGATACACTCCCCTTGCAGACCCTGCAACGAGATTGGACTCAGTTTTCTCAGTTTGTGTCCTTAGGTTACAGTCCATAGGCCATCAGTACCCGTCTGTCCTCCATAGCTGTACAGAATCACATTATTTTTACAATGAAAGCTGGGGAGTCTCATATGATCTCACAACCCTAGGAACTGACAGTTTCATATAATGGACCGATATAGGGATATTGTAATTAAAAGCACAAGTCTGGCAACACTGTGTGTATTTCTTCAGAGACCAAAACTGCTGTTAGCAGTGAATCCCTTGATGAAAGCCTGCTCTCAGCAGTCTTCTCTCTCCCCACCTGCAGGGAGGACAGCTTCATCACACAGCCACGCCAGCTCTGCCCTCTTGCAGACTTTCTGAGAAATGGGGCATCCCAAAATGGGAGGTGGAATAATGTGAATCGCCATAATTCATCCCTCCACGGAGAGGAAAAGAGCTGTATTGTAGAAGAGGTGACATGTCTCTTCTGGCATGAGTGACTTTCTCTGGGAGAAGATATTGCCCATGAGCAACCAGTCTGGAGAGGAAAGGAAGGAGGAGACTGGCTTTGGGGCATTGCTGCTCTGGGACTAGACCTGCTGCTGGGTCCCTCTCCGACAGAGCAGGACGAGGATCCGCCTGCGGATATGCTTGGTTTTCCAGCTGTACACAAGCGGGTTCAGGACAGGCGGCACCAGGAGATAGGCATCAGCCAGGAGCGTGTGAGTGAGGGTGGGCAGGTGCTTCCCAAACCTGTGGATGATGGACAAGCCAATGAGAGGGATGTAGAAGATCAGGACGGCACAGAGGTGGGAGATGCACGTGCTAAAGGCTTTGGCTCGTGCTTCCTGGGAGACGATGTTCAAGATGGCTCTGATGATCATTATGTAAGACAGGAGGATGGCCAGGGAGTCCAGGCCCTTGGTGAGTATCACCGCGGTCAGCCCATACAAGCTGTTGACCCTGACATCCCCACAAACCAGCCTCAGCATGTCCTGGTGCAGACAGAAGGAGTGAGACAAGACATGGGACCTGCAGAAAGGCATCTTCTTAATAAGGATGGCAACGGGCAGCACCACACAGATGCCTCGCATGAAGATTGCCCCCCCTGCCTTCATTATCAGGGAGGTCATCAGGACAGAGGCATAGCGCAAAGGGTAGCAAATAGCAACAAAGCGGTCAAAGGCCATGGCCACTAGGACCCCAGACTCAATGGCAGAGAAGGAGTGGATGAAGTACATCTGGACAATGCACGCCTCAAAACGGAGGGAGGTGGACTCAAACCAGAAAATGGCCAGCATGGTGGGCAGGGTGGAGAGAGACAAGCCCAGGTCTGCCACGGCCAGCATGGAGAGGAAATAGTACATCGGTGTATGGAGGCTGCGGTCTGTCTTTATCATCCAGAGTAAGGTGCAGTTCCCCAGGAGCATGAGGAGGTACAGGCAGCAGAGAGGCAATGCCATCCAGTAGCTGCTCATTGGCAGACCGGGAATCCCAGTGAGGATGAAGGTCAAGGGACTGGACCCAGTCCTATTGGAAGATGACATCTCACACATAGATGATCCGGGGGTCTGGAAATAATAGTGTTTTGGAATAAAAGCCCTGCTATGAGACACACACACACACACCCCCTCCTGCATCCCAGCTACAACGGTGTTGGGAGGACAGGCTCCTGAGAGCCAAGAAACCTCTGTGCAGCTGCCCTCATGCATATCCACCACATCAACCAAGGAAAAACCACAGTGGGCCAGCCCTGGGGTCACTGTCTGGGCTGTGCACAGCAGCAGACAATGAGGAAAGAGCAGTGCACAATTTAGTCTCCCCTAGTTGTAGTCCCCAACATTTAAATTCCCAGGGTTTCAGGAGATTTGGTGCTCAGCCCTTTGGGAGGTGCCTGAAAGCTTCTCAGCAGCACAGGCAGGACAAGAGCCTGGGGCCAGGGTGCTCCTGCCTGGGGAAGGAGGAGAGGTGGGATGGAGACCTGGAGGTCAGCCATGGGAACGGGGCTGGTTGCTGCCCGCCGCAGCAGGAGGAGCAGCCCTGGCCATGCTGGTCCCTGCAAGGCTGAAGCACACGGACAGGAGAGGGAAGGGGGGATGGAGGGGGAGCGAGACAAAGGCAGAGAAAGGTCAATGTTTGTGCTGAACCAAATGCGGTCAGACCACAAGAGATAACATCTCACTCCGAGATGAGAAGTAGCCCCATTATATGTGATTCTGCATTGATTTCCTCCCTTTTTGTTTAAGTATGGCAAAATGTATAATGTTTTAGGGAGCTTTATCAGGTAAACCTGCAGGTCAATTAACCAAACTAACCCTGATGGAAGGAAAATGGATTTGTGCTTTACAGCTGCCAAAAAGGTTAAATGGAAAGGAAGAAATTCAGAGGCTCAAATAAGACCGAGAACCTGCAGTGGTGTTTTGTCTGCCTGAGGTCTTTAGAAAACCCAACAGCAAACACCAGGGCTCCATTTAAGCACTCTGGGAGCCTCCTGCTTTCCTGGGCAGCTTCACTGGGAGCACAGGCCATCAGCTGTGATGCTCAGCGATGGGAGGCTGGGGCAATGGGGGAGATTTCCAGAGAAATATTCCAAACAGGCTTCTTTGCAAATGCAGTTAAATTTAGTGCATCTGAAACGTGCCAGCTGAGCAGCTGGTGGTCACAGCAGCCCATCCCCACCTCTTGCCATGGCTGATCAGGGAAAATGTGCATGTCTCTATTAAGCTGGAAATGAAGAAGTTTTGCATAACTGAGGAACACAAACTGTTTGAGATTTGTCCCAGAATTTGTCTGCGCACACACACACACTGAGACCTGATCTGCTATCAGGAAAAAATAAATAAATCGGGTTTTCACATGGCCAAAGGGCCAGGCCTGAAAGAGAGCAGTGGGAGAGCAGTCGTGCCTGCAAATAGCTCAGCTCCCCACGGTGCTGCTCTCCTCCAGCAGCCCGCGGTGCCGTTCCGCAGAAGCCATCAAACACCCGCTTCCCTGATTAGGGGGAAGAGTCACACAGGGACGAAAGCTGGAGCGGACTGCCCCTGGGATGAGGGGAAAAAGCCCTCTGAAATTGAACCGAGCAGTGTGGGAGAGGGAGAACCGGGACGGCGAAAGCGGTAACTGAGGGTGTAAAGAACTTAAAGCCGAGGAGCTGAAGACCCCTTTTGCTCCTGTGGGGAGCAAAGGCATTGTAGAAATAAACTTACATGTCCTATTTGTGTAGCACTTGAGAGAATTAGGGAAATTTTTAATTATTGACCAAGGTTGATTTTTAGGGTGGCTTTTCATATCAAGCCCATCTGTATATATATGAGATCAAAAGTAATATAGTAAAGCAATTTGCTCCTAGCACTTTTCTAGTATGCTGGCTTGTTGTTTCTGCCAGAGACTTTTGTAAATCCTTGTTTTGATGCAACAAATTGTCCTTGCAGAGGAAGAACATCTCTATTCTGTCGTCTTCAGGCAGCCCACCCCATACTTACCCCAGGTCACAGCAGAGGACGCGGGCTGGGGACCGGGAACAGCCCTAGCTGCACACACTGCTGCAGGCAGGCGCTGAGCGGAGGGCTGGAACGCCGCGTTTAACCCAGCCAGAGCAAACCCCACGGGTCTCACCCGGGGAGTCACAGCCGATTTCTTTGTTCTCCAGGGTCTGTGAGCAGCCCAGGACTGCGTACAAGTACGTTTTCCTGTCTTCTCTGAAAAAAATGGCAGAGTGCAAAAATGGGAGTGAAGGCAGATTTGGGGCACTGGCCGTAAAAAAAAAATTAGCAAAAAATGTGTATTCAGAAAATTCCCCAGTTTTGCCCTGCTCTGTGAAACTTTTGCATTCTGGAAAGTGAAGACACCCAGCCCCGATGCCTTCCACCCCCCGGGTGCCTCCGTGCAGCTCCCCGATTTACCCATTGGTACACTTTATATATGTATATTTGTATATGTGTGTATATCACATTTAGATAGATAGATAGGTTAAATACAAGGGAACGAGGACAATAAGAAAAATCCCCAAAAGGTTCCCAAAAAAGATAACAAACCAAAAGAACCAACCAATGGATTCATAATCAGAAACTTTGAGAATTTTTTTGATTCTGTGATGAGTTTCACATAGAGATGGTGGGTGGTGGGGTACAGAGATGGTGGTGGTGCAGAGATCCCTTTGTCCACAGCTGTGGAGAGCCTCCAGCTGCCTGTAAGACCATGATGGGGTAGAGAGATGATGGGTGGTGGGGTACAGAGATGGTGGTGGTGGGGTACAGAGATGGTGGGTGGTGGGGTACAGAGATGGTGGTGGTGTGGAGATCCCTTTGTCCACAGCTGTGGAGAGCCTCCAGCTGCCTGTAAGACCATGACGGGGTAGAGAGATGATGGGTGGTGGGGTACAGAGATGGTGGTGGTGTGGAGATCCCTTTGTCCATGGCTGTGGAGAGCCTCCAGCCGCCTGCTCCCCACCATTGATGGGGTACAGACCGGGGCTGTGCACGTTTCCTTATCCTTTGGTCAATGTCCTTGTAGAAAGCTGTGACATTCTCAGGCTGGTGGCGAGGAAGGAGAGGACAAGAGCATGGCGTAGTCTGATCGTGTCCCTGTCTGGGCTGTGGATCAGAGGAACTCCTTGCTGAAGGTTGCTGTGGATCCAAATTGTTTACATGAATTCAAAAGGAGATTGGGCGAGTCTTGGAAGAAGGATTGCTGAGGGCTGCCTAAAGAAGACCAGCCCCCTCCTGAAATGAAAATAGCAGGATGCTGGAGGAGAATTAAGGGGCATTATCAGCCACCCCCCGCTGGTTTTGTATCATCTGCAGAATTGCTGAGGGTGCACTCTGCCCCATCATCTGGGTCATTAATGAAGTGGTTAAACAGTACTGGTCCCAGTATTGACTCACTAGTCACACTAGTGACTGGCCTCCAGCCAGACCTTGTGCCACTGATCATGACCCTTTGAGCTGGGCAGCTCAGCCTCTTTTCTCTCCTGGGACTCAAGGAGGCTGTCCAGGAGGTGAATATTTTGGTGTGGTGGGGAGAAGACCAAAAATCATTTCACGGTGCAGAGCTGTGTGCACAGACAAAGTCAGCTGGAGCAGCTGAGTTCTTCCAGCACGGTGCTGTGCCCTGGGGGGCAGATAAGGGTGTCCTATGAAGCAGGGCAGCCTGTGGCTTGTCCTGTGTCGGCAGCACTGAGCCTGGCCGGGACACTGCTGTGCAGTGAGAAGTGCAGGTCTGTGGGTGCCGCGGGAAGCGTTGGGTTTTGGTCTCCGGGATCTCCATCATTGACACGTGCCCTCTCTGTGCTCCTGCAGTCTGGTTTTATCTGAGGTTCCATCTGCAGCATTGCGCTTTTTGTGATTGTCAGGATTTGTCCCAGACTTACCCAAAACCATCTCCAAACACCAGGAGCCTGACCTCAGACACTGAGTTGCTGGAGCTTAATGAGCGGGGGGTGTCAGACGAGCATGGTCATTCCTCGGGGGCTGTGTTAGACGTGTTTCAGACATGATGTAGCCCAGCTCACAGTGGGCAAAGCTGAAGCCAAGCAGATGTTGCCAGCATTTTCTGGAGGTTAGAGCAGTTTCTCCAACACTTTCTGCAGCTCAGATGATGCAAAATACCCTGGGAAAGGCTCTGACTGCTTTGCTTGTCAGGCAGCGTCTTTGTCAGGACTGTGGGAGGAAAGAAACTATTCCCAGATGGCATTTTGTGAATATATTTATCAGCTTGAAATTTCCCTGTTGTTGCCATAACATACCTTGTGCCCTAGCCGAGAGCATAGGGATGGGAGACGTCCAAGTTGGCAAACGACGCTATGAACACAAAAAGTACAGAATTTAGACTAAGCAGAAACATGCTCACTTTGGACTTGGCAAGGCAATTTTTTACCCTTACCTCAAAGTCCCCTGGAACTTAAATTTACAGTCCTTATCCTTTCCTGAGACTTCTGTTCTCTGTAAGATAACGTTTGCTTGCAACAGGATGAAGCATTTTCCACCGCCTCCTTCCCCCACAAACACCACGTGTCTGTGTCTGTGATAGACCCTATCAGGAGACCTTCAGGAGCGTGGATGTTTTCAGCTGTGGCAACTGTTCAGTGCCCAGCACAATGGGGTATGAGTCTGTGAATACTATTGCAAGAGGTAATAGTGTAAGTTGCTCAAGGATTGTGCTGGGAATTTGAAATACAGAGGCCCTTTTCCTTTTCTGCTAGAGTCAGTGCAAATATTTCCACTGGCTTCAGTGTGGTAGGGCTGAGCCTGAGCCAGGAATTCAAAGCAGGATATAGTGGTGCTTCTCTGTGATTCATTCTTGCTTCTAAATTCTTGTTGCCGATTATAACAGCATAGTTGATAAATATCATTCTTCACTTCAAGGCTTAGGAGCTCAAGCAAATCTGCACAGAGCTTATGTCAGCATTCAAGAACATCAGCTTCAGGGCTGCGTTCTTCCCCAGACAGGTTTCCCAGGCATGGAAACTTCTCACCTCTCCTCTCTCTGTTTCACTGGAAGTCACGGCAATTGAATGAGTCATGGCAATGAACCTGGCCTGCGCCAACACCACCCCCAGCATGGTCTATGGCCTCACCGCCATCCTGCTGGTCATGGGGCTGGACGCCATCCTCATCTGCCTCTCCTACATCCTGATCCTCAAGGCTGTCTTGCGGTTGGCATCGTGGCAGGAGAGGCTCAAGGTGTTCAGCACCTGCATTGCCCATATCTGCGTGGTCCTGGCCTTCTATGTGCCCCTGATTGGGCTGTCCGTGGTGCACAGGTTTGGGAAGGGCCTGGCTCCACTGGTCCATATCACCATGGGGTGACATGTCCTGGTGCCTGCTGTGCTCAGCTTCATCATCTACAGGGTAAGGACCAAGCAGATACAGAGGATCCTGATTTCAATTAAAATTTCCGATGACAAAACTGCCCATTGAACTGCACCCAGCTCTTGACTTTTCTTGACTTAGCTTTGGGGACAGGGAATGTGCTCCTCTTCTTTGACTATGCGGCATGCTGCTTTAGCCCTTGGCAGGCTCTCAGTCACTATCACAGCACAAATAACAATAATTTATGACTGCAAATTGTAGAGCAAATATACTTTGTGCAGCAAGCACTAGTACTGTAGTAAAAGACTACACAAGCTTGGCAGGTTGATGGCTTTATGGATGCAGTCAGAGCCCTTCAGGAGTTAACATTTAGATGGGATTTGTTCCTTTCCTTGCAGTGCATCCCAGTGCGTTCCAGAAAGACACTGGGACAGACAGACAGTATAAAACACTTTCATCTAATATTAACTTTTTCACCGTGTGTTCTTTTTCTTGCATTTGTTCACTGCCTATAATTTAGAAAATTATTTTTGGAAACAACAGATAAATACCACTTTGTGGAAGCAGAAATTTCTAGCACAAATTTGATTAAGAGCTTCATTTCCTGAATTAGGAACAAAATAACTCATTATTCACACAGCACAAAGCAAAACAATATTTGTAAATAGTAGCTCAAGATATTTGTGGGGAGGTGTACTTGGTGTAGGTGGTAAGGTTTGGGTAGTGGAGGGGGCTGCAGCGGTGGCCAGGAGGGAGGTCAGGGCTGGCCTGTGCCAGACACAAATGGTTCCAGCTGGATCAGTAACAGACCCATCACGCACTAAAGCTGAGCCAGCCAGGGGAGTCTGTGGTGCCTCTGTGAAAACATATTTAGGAAAGAGCAGAAAATGTCAGACTGAGAGAGGAGTGAGAGACAGCGCAGGGAACACCAAGGGCAGAGCAGTGGGAGGTGCTCCATGGTGGCAGAAGCACTCCCACCGAAGAGGTTGTGGGCTATGGAGGACCCACACCAGAGCAGGTACACCCCCAAAGGACTGCAGCCCGTGAATAAGCCCATGACAGAGCAGATAGACCCCAAAGGGACTGCTGCCCATGCACGAGCCACACTGGAGCAGGTACACCCCCAACGGGAATGCAGCCTGTGGACCAGCCCATGCTGGAGCATTGCAAATGAGTGAGAAGGAAGGAGTGGCAGGGAGAAACCGCTGTGTACTGACCCTGACCTGCACCAATCATCATCTTGCTGAGGGGATTGGGTGAAACCTGCAGTGATAACAAGAGGAGAGGACTCTGGAGTGAAGAAGAGACTGGGTACCACTGATGCTTTCAAGCAGTCATCAGTCATAACTCCAAGATGTCTATTTCCGAGTGGGGGTGGACAGCTCATAGCACAACATTGTCTATGCAAAAACAGGGCTGTGTTTTGCCAGAGCATCTCGGTTTTAATGAATCTATACTGAATTTACTGTCCAGTTTATCACTGCATCATTCAGCTTTGCAAAGTTCTCCCATAGTCCCTCATCTCTACTACTCTGGGTATAGTGGTTTCATAAAAAGCTTCGTAACATCCCAATTCACATCCTTCACTAGATTTCTAATCAGTAGAAGAAGAACTGCTGAGGACAGCCTGGGGGAGGCAGAGACCCCGCAAGGCCCTGTGACCCTCGTGGTAGTGTGGGCGATGAGCCACCACATACAGCATGAGCTTGCTGGATGTGGGGATTTCTGACCTGCTGGGCTGCGATGGTAAAAGCCAGGTCAGAGATGCAACAGCTACAGATATACTAGTAAAATAGGCTGGACTTTGTTCTTGTGCCATGTAAATTCAACACTGTGAACAGGAATCTCCTTTTGTAATAGTCCAGATTTATAAATATGCCAGCTATACTGCAAAACACATTTATAATTCTAAGACTTGGAGAAAATAAAGGAAGTAGATACATTAATTCAGTAGAAATATTATGGATTTCTTTCTTTTTTTGTGCTCTATTTGCAGCACTGATCTATGAATCAGATCTGCAGCAGCCTAGCACATCAATAAGTAACTCAGGGAACAGAAATCACGTCTAAGTCATATGAGGACAACCACAACTGAAAGGAGAGCTAAAAAACCCAGTGCTCACAGGTGCCTGTGCTCTTCCCCATGACCCTGGGAGCTGGCCCTTCCTGAGCTCCCCAGTGCATACAGGGTTGGAGGAAGGGGTCGGTGCTCTGCCTTTGCTATTGAGGGGGGATAAGGTGCATGCAGCAGGTTTAACCTTACCCGTACTGACACTGTCCTCAGAGCTCATGCTGGAAAATGTGAGCACCCCTCCTCCAGGTGGATGTGTCATTGGCCATTGCACGTCTAGCCAAGAGGCTGGGAGCAGGCGTGGGGCTCTGGGCTGGTTTGTGCCTGTGCCAGTGCCATGTGCTCGAGGAGTGGGCATCACCCACCACCCACACCCTCTCCTGGCAGCGAGGGTCAGCGCCTCAAACCTCACTCCTCTCTCAGCTGCCTGCCAACACAAGATGGTCTGGCCCCTCTTTCCCCCACCCACTTTAGTTAAATGGTCCAGCAGCATCAATAGCTCTTTGGAGAGGACCTGCAGGCCATCAGCTCATTTCCTTAGCACACAAAAAGAGAAGAAATGCAGCCTGTGGAGCTCAAACAAGAATATTATTTACCTCCAGCTCACTATCAGCACAGTGACGTCAAAGCTGAATACTCTGAAAATTTTCCAGTTCTACATAGGCTGACCTCTGGATTTAGCACCCTCCTCAGTCTGCCAAGCAGGCTTTGCTGCTTGCTGCAGGCAGTGATGAGCTGAAATGCTACCATTTTCAGCACATATGTACAAACGTCTCACAATTCTCAAGTCTTAAACTTGGAAGGACTGAGGAGAAGAGATGGGAGTTGTTTGAAGTGGATCATGCACTTGCTGCGGAGTTATGTGTCCAGGGTTAATTTCTGTGGCCCATCATGGGCTGCAATTTGCATGTGCAGTTGTATGGATGTCTGTACATGCTCCTGTGGATGGGATGTGCAAGAATTTAGATTCTCTTGAGAGAAAAATGCAATGAGCAGTCATGGATCTGCTTGGTTTTGACACCATACACCATGATGGAGGAATGGGAGTTAGAAATTAGTCATCAAGAGGTGCATGTGAGAGGCAATGTGGCAACCAAACCTGTGGGAGAGGCAGGTCCCAAATACCTTCAGTCTGTCCTCCTTCAATGCCAGGCTCAACATGATCCTCAGGATCCTGAGGTAGGAGAGCCTGACAAACAACAGATCCAACCCCACGATGAAGAGAACCATGGTGATGTTACTGAACCTGGTGTTGGCACAGGTCAGCTCCACCACTGCCACGTGTTTGCAGTAGCAGTGGGAGATGATGTGGGAGCAGCAGTACAGCAGGCAAGAGAGGAGAAAAGGCAGAGGCAACATGAGCCCGGCTGCCCTGGCTAGAGCCAGCAGCCCATTCTTGACTACCAGGGAGGTGGTGAGGATGGAGCTTGTAGCTCAGGGGATTGCAGATGGCAACATACTTTTTGAAAGCCATGGCCAGCAGCTCCACCAACTCCATGATAAAGAGCGAAGAAAAAATATCTGCACAAGGCAAGTACTGAAGGTGATCTCCTGGGTGTTGAACCAGAAGATGCTCAGCATTTTGGGCGTGGTGGTCAGGGACAGCACCAAGTCAATGACAGCCAGCATGGAGGGGAAATAAAACATGGGCTTGTGGAGAGCTGGCTCCATCTTCGTCACGTACAAGAGGGTGCTGTTCCCAAGGAGGGCTACGGTGAACACTGTGCTGAATGGAATGGAAATCCAGGGGTGCATATCTTCCAGCCCAGGGATGCCAGTCAAGAAAAACATGGATGGGGTCGTGCTGTTGGAAGCAGAGAGTTTGACATTGAGAGGCATCCTTCGCAAACTACACCTAAAAGTCTTTCTTTTCAATAAAACATAACAGAAAGAATCATTAAACTTTGCAAAACATACCCAGATTGTGCCACTTTCCCTGCAACTCCCTTATAACGTGTGAAGTTGATTTGTTATTGTGCTTGTTACTAAATCATGGCAAGGTCAGTCTGTGGAGTTTATCAAAAAAAAGTGTGAAGTGATATCAAGTGAAAAGCATGATCACCATTGTTCAGATATGAAATTCTTCTGTGTTTATTTGGATTCAAGACATCTCTCCTTCCTTGGGGAGGCTCTGCCAGCTGTGCACAGAGGCACAGCCACAGCCGGAGAGGGAATCCCAAGTGAGGAGGACTTCTGGTTTGACCCAGCGCAGGCTCTCTTATGAGTTCCCAGATTAAACTAAGAAAAAAATCATACATCATCAGAATTCAAGCTGTGTTTCCATCCCACAACAGATCGGGACCTACATCAGGGCTTGGTTCAGACCCTCTCTTTCCTCCCCCTCGCACAACTCGTGTTGTTCCTCCCTGGGATGACTCACCATATTCCTCACCAAGCTGTGAGTAAGCAACAGCTCCTCTTCTCCAAGGACCTCTGGCTCTCCAGCCCACTGAGCAGACTTCAGAAGCTGCCCTGCAGCTGGGGAATTCAGAGCCAAGCTGTCTGCTGGGAGGTTTCACAAACCAGCGGGCAATCTCGTGTCATTCTCCCTCTTTCATCTTCAGCTCCAGAAGACCAGGATTAACTCTTGCCTCTCGGAGTTGGAGGAAACCCTTGCTGCAGAAGAAGGGAGGCGGGGCAGTGATTTACCTTCTCCCTAAGCTGTTTCTCTTGGCCAGAGTCCCAGCAGACTTTCCGTGTCTCTTTTTACAAAAACCCAAGAAATTAATTACTGCCACCATCTCTCGGAGGCGCATCCAACAACCCCAAGTGCCCAGCAGTCCCCAAGATTTCTTCTCTAGCTCTACCAGAGGTCTCATCCTGGCTGGGTGGGCTTCCCCCACCTTCTGTCGCTCAGGCACAGCAGTGCGAGCCAGGTGCAGAGACCCCAGGGAAGGTAAAGGATGCAGTAATCGCAAAGTGATGTTCAGCGGGCAAAGTGCTTTGCTGGTTCACCTCTGCATTATCAAGAGTGAGCCTCCACTCAGTCCTGTTTGCACTGTGATAATGATGAGAGGCCTCAGAGCAGAAAAGCCACCCCATTTCAGGCACACAGATGCGATACCTTTGCTTGCAAAGGATGGGAACCCATCCATTGGATTACACAATGAGACTGCATCTGGAGCACCAGGCTGCCTGGCAGGTCCGCATCTGGCTCACGTGCTGAGGTGAGCATGCGAGTCCTGGTGTGAGATTGCAGCCGGGAAGGGCTTTTTGAACACGGATGCTGGGTGCCCACCCCATGTGCTCCCCAGCTGTTCTGGCCTCTCCCCACCTCTGCAGTGAGATGTCCCTGGTCCCTTGATGGCCAGGTCAGACTTTGGAGTGGGAGGGAAGCTATCGCTTGGCTTTGGGGACCCTGAGGCAGGACCCTATTTGTGGTAGGGCAGGACTGAGATGGCTTCCCACCACACTGATATCTCCATGCCCTCTGATGCTGGAAGAGCTGCTGAAATCACACATCAAGGCAGCCCTGTGTGCCACATTAGAAGCAGGCTGACAATAAGTTGGATGCCCAAAGCCACCAATGAGTGGTATGTTGAGAAACATGAATGCAGGGACAGCTCAGGTGATGGAAATACACATCTGAAAGGAAAACATGTCTCCATGGGTGTGTGGCCAGGAACAGCACATGGAAGAAGAGGGGATGAAAAAAGAGACCAAGGAAGCAAGGAGTTTCTATTGGGAGCAAAACAGTCTTGACCTAGGCATTTTCACTTCATTTAATTTATGACAAATTAACATAAACTTTTGATAATTAATTCATACATTGAGGGAAAAAAGAATTAAAAAATAATTTAAAAAACTTTTAGGGAAACACCATTGCTCCCCCTTCCCCTGATTTTTCATCACCTCAACATCTCTAGCCTCAGCTCCCCATGTTGTGCCCACGCATTGCACTCCTGCCCTCCCAGCCCCTTTGGTGGGGGGACAGTGGTCCAGGAGGTTCAGATCAGTGCGTGCTCGTTTCCTTCTCCTGCTCCTTGGTCCTTATTCACTCTCCTCTACCCCAGCTTGGGTCTCCCATGGTCCCTCAGAGCTGTCCCTGCCCCGGCATGGGTTGCCTCCTTCCAAGAGCATCTCCAACCATGCCGTCTATTTGTCTGTATCCAAAATGCCAGCAGAAGCCACAGGGCTCCTTAAACTGATCTTCTGGACTTCTCCCTCTCTCCAGTCTCTGCAGATTTCTACTAGTTTTGGCTGCTTTCTTTTGAAGGACTAGTAGCCCAAG
Source organism: Theristicus caerulescens (assembly GCA_020745775.1). NCBI lineage: Eukaryota > Metazoa > Chordata > Aves > Pelecaniformes > Threskiornithidae > Theristicus > Theristicus caerulescens. The sequence continues at coordinate 132,558,862 of CM036559.1, read as the reverse complement.
GGGCCAGCACACCCATAAGTCATTGCTCTTTGTGTCATGTTTGTAGCTGCCAGACCGAAACAGCTGAAGAACTGACATTGATCCAAGATGTGGGGATTCTCTGAATGGCTTTCTGCACTCTTTTCCCCTCATCCCTCTCCCTAAATACCGTACTGATCATCTGTGGTTCATACATGACCTCCACCCTCAGAGACTGCAAGGACAGGGAATACCTAAATTAGGTCCAAAGGATCAGCACTCATTTACAAACCATTCACTAAAGTTCATGGATGCTTCAGGATCCTCAGATGAAAGGTGACATTAAAATGCAACCCTAAGAATCCAGGCTGCTGTCTTGTGCCCCAGAAGGAGTGCAGTGACACTGGATTCGAACCCAAAGCGGGTTTTACACTGACAGAATTAAGCCCAAAGGACACATGCACCATTGCGTGTGTACCAGGAGAACAGCTAGTCATGCCCAGAGGGGTATTTGCCCACCCAGAGATAAAATCTTCCCCCTTTGTGGACCAAAGATCTGTTTGGCACTGCTTAATGCTGAGACAGACATAACCCATGCAGTGGGAAAGAGGAGCGACTCTGTTTACAAACTGCTATTCCTGGCTATGCCCAGGCAGCAGTTTCTCCTCTGTGATGATTAGTGCCTCTGAAGTCCCAGCAGTGAGTGATTAGGGTGATCACATTCCTTAAGGCATATAAATATTTCCATGGAGGGTCCTTTGGCAGGTTGGAGAGTTGCTTGGTTGTGTGAGAGAGAAGCAGTATTTGAAGGTGATGTAGGTACAGCAAGGGTCACATCCCCATCATCCAGGTGAGCTGAGTAGATTATTTTTTCATTTAATCTGGTGTTATGCCAGTATTTTTAAGCATAGTGCCAAGCTCTGAGCCAAGTTCAAATTTTAGCCAAATTGAGGTGGAATATAAAACAATCTATCCAGAAAAGCTGCTATGCAGATATGCCGATACATTTAAGTGGACTTTGTCTCTTATTGAGTTAATGAGCTACTTCATTACTTCTAGATATCCCACACTAAGTGAATATTGTGGTAGAGAACTGCCAGTCACACACCTGCAACCTCAGTTTGCTTCCTTGCATAGGTTAATTACAACAGTGCTAATTATTTGGCTGCAAGCTGTTCCTTGCTTAAATCAACTTTAAACAAGCTGTAGACACATAGGTGTAACATCTGCTAACCCAATCATCTGTGAAGACCTGCAATTGCCTGATCATAGCCCTAGTCCTGTCCTTTTTGCTTACGCAAATCTGAAGAGGATGGCAAACACCACAAAGAAGGTAATAATTTGTTCTTCTCCCTTATGGAAAGGACAAAAGTCATGAGCTCCAGTGAGATAGATTTGATGATAGGAAAATGCTCTGAAATGGGTGATTTGGGGAAAGCGTAGAGTTTCTGCAATGGGAGATCAGCTCGTGCATGCATCTATCAGAGATTACTTTTGATCTTATACTGGGGAAGGGGTATGGACTGGATCATTACTCTAGCTCTCTTAAACCCCAGAATTCAAGGGATCTTTGTTTCTTGACAGGCTGCAGGCTGGTCAGGAGTGCTGGGTGGCTGTTAGCACAGTCATATCAACATGTGGTTGCAAAAGGTGTTGGCTCTATGTTTTTCACAGGCTCAGACTGCATGGATGGTAGATTTACAATGTCTAAGAATGACACAAAATGTTAAGTGCATCAAATCTGGTAAATTTAACGACTGCTGCTCAGCAGCAGAGAGGCAGCGCTGACAAAAATGAGTGAGGAAAGAGTTAAAATCTCAGCTTCAAGTACAAGGATCTATTGCATCCTTACAAAGTCAGGGAAGCTCTGTCAGTATGCTAGCAATCAAAGATTTCAACTCCTTTTGCACCTTGTTCAATACGGAGCAGCTCATTCTCTGAGGGTATTTTAATCTGTTTCACTGTTTAAAAATAAAGTACAATAAGTTTGCCACAAATCTGATGGGGTACAGCAAGCTACCCAGCACCTTGACCTAATGTCCCCCATTCCTAGAAAACCTTCTGGATTTTGACCACTGCAATGAGCAAAACTTGTCACTTTACAAGTTACTGAACTACTTAATTGCACAAAATAAAACTCTATCAGCTTTTCGTGCCAATGAAGCACAAAGAAAATGCTCAGAAGTGTGTCAACAGGCCTGAAAGCGCTGCTCCACTTGAACAGAAAAAAGGCTGAAAGTGCTGCTCCCATCCCTGCTGTTGCATGTACAACTCAAAAATAGCCAAAAATCACAATATCTTCCTAACATGGCATTTGTATGTAGGCTGCAACTGCAGTTGTTCTTGGGGGTGGTGGTAGAAGTGAGAGGTCCATGTAAGGCTGGGTTGGGGTTGATGAGATGAAGGAAGAGCTCCTCCAAGTGTGATGCTCTGTGCAGGGCTGGGACATGGCACTAGATGCCTTTCACCGTGTGTGTGTATGTGTTCAGGGTCCGGAGGCACCTTTGATTGCCAGCACGCTGGCACTGTGGCTGCAGGGCATGTCAAGAGGAGGACGCATGAAATGTAGAGGAGGTCAGGTGTAACGTGGATGAAACTGAAGTGCAGTGGGGACAGCGTCTTTGCATGACCCAAATGGGCTGGTCAGAGAGACTGAGCTAAAGAAGTTGCTTCCTTGGTATTTCACGTGTTTATGTGTACCCAAGAAATCAGACCCTGCTAAGGGAACAGAACTGGCACAGCACTGTGAACATACATGAAAAGGACCCAGTAAAAACTGAGTCTGATGCTTGTTGAATAGCATTATTTAATAATCTGGATAGCTTTATTATACAAGATGAAATACAGGTAACACTGCCCAGAACAGTACACAAGATTTGTAGATCAATTGCCTCTGACAGAGAGGAGGGAGGGAGGGAGGATCTGCTTTTTTTCCCAGCACAGGATTACAGGATCTCAGATGTGTTTGCCCTTTCCAGATAAACAATTCTGGCACGAGACACATTTCCTGCTGGACTGGCTTGCGCCAGCTGCGTCTCTGCCTCCCTGAATTTATAGCTGAGGTAGCTGACTACACTGCAAAGAGAGTCCTCTTTGCAATAAACTATTATATATAACATTGTCTTGGCAGCATTTTCACAATATTGGCTGTGCAGTATTTGGCCTTACATTGCAAATAGCAATGACTAGAAAGAGACTGAAATGCCTGTTGGTTTGTGTCATGTGCAGGACTCGAAGCTGTTTGGAGGAGAGATGAAACTATTTAGGGGTCAAGGAAGTCAAATATCTGGAAAGCCAAGGAGATGGTCTGGCCCTTTGGTATGCTGGAGAAAAGAGAGGGTGCAAGTGCCTGAGAAACTTGCATCTAATTCCCATACTGCCAGCAGGCTAATTTAACCCTTCTGCGCCTCTGTTTTCCCAGTAAAACAGGGACAATTCGCAGCACTTCTTTCTTTTAGCAAGGGCTTGAGGGTAGGGAGGTACACGCACCGTGGGAGGGTTAGTGCTGGAAGGGACCAGTGCTGCGGCCTCGGGACAGTTTTGGCCATGACACTGGTTTTTCTTCCTAATGCAGGAGACAGGGACCCTGTGGGTGGGCTGCCCATTCAGAAAGGGACTCCAGCAAGGTGGTTTGGATTTGGGCTCCAGCAGAGACAGCCTCACAGCTGACAGTGCTGGCCTGAAGCAGGGCACGCAGCTGGGGGACGCATGGGGTCAGTGGGCTGCTTCCATGGGCATCAGCTCTCACAGCAAAAATGCTCTGGGCAGCAAACATTGATGTTGCAAATATATATCCACTGCAATTTCCCAAGGTGGGAATGAGACAGGGCACACCAGCCCAAGAGGGCTATGGTTTATACCTGCAGAGGTGCATGGGTGACCAGAGTCCTGCTGAGCTGCATCCCCAAAGTACTCTGGATCTGCCCTCTTCCCTCATCTTAGATTTTTGTACTGATGGCAACTAAATGTACTTAACTTCTAGTTTGTAACTCCCAAACTATGGAACGGAGAGGCGGGGACAACAGCCAGAGGCCAGCCTGGGATGGGAGGAGAGGTAAGGTAACTCCTGTCTGGGCTAAGACCATGTGTGTTTGTGCCCTGCCAATGATGGGACTGAGTGTACCTGGATAAGAGGCAGGAGGATATGATCACAGGTCCGTGTGCCTGAAAAGTGGTTGGAGTCCATAGCAGTGCTTGCTACAGCTCTTTCTTCTCCCTGTCTGTGCCAGTTGTTCCTGTGGCTTCCCTCCCAGCTCTGCAGCAGTGCCTCGTGTCCTACCCGAATCACTCCAGTCCCTCTTCCTTCATCCTGACAGGCGTCCCTGGGCTGGAGGATGCTCAGTTCTGGATTGCCTTCCCGTTCTGCACCATGTACCTCATGGCAGTGCTGGGGAACATCACACTTCTCCTGGTGATTAGGATGGACCCAAGCCTGCACCTGCCCATGTTTTACTTCCTCTCCATGCTGGCTGCCATTGACCTTGTGATCACCACTTCCACCATGCCCAAGCTCCTGAGCATCTTCTGGTTCCACTCCCATGAGATCATCTTTGAGGGCTGTGTGACCCAGATGTTCTTCATCCACAGCTTCTCCACAGTGGAGTTGGGGGTCCTGCTCACCATGGCTTTCGACCGATACTTGGCCATCTGCAAGCCTCTGCGCTACTCTGCCATCCTGACTGGCCCCACCATTGCCAAGCTGGGTTTGGCTGCTGCAGCGCGTGGCATTGCCACCATCACCCCTCTGACATGCATGGTGACCGGCTTGTCCTACTGCGGCTCCCGCATCATTCACCACTCCTACTGCGAGCACATGTCAGTGGTGAAGCTGGCCTGTGGGGACACCTGGCCCAATAGCATCTACGGGATCATGGCTGCCACCATCATGGTGGGATCGGACTCCATCCTCATCACTGTCTCTTACGTGCTAATCCTGAGGGAGGTCATAGCTCTCTCCTCCAGAGAGGCTCGTCTGAAGTCCTTTGGCACCTGTGGCTCCCACATCAGTGTCATCCTGCTCTTCTACATGCCCGGGCTCTTCTCCATCTACACTCAGCGCTGGGGCCAGAGGATCCCTACACACCTCCACATCCTCGTGGCTGACCTCTACCTGCTGGTGCCTCCCATGCTCAACCCACTCATCTACGGGATGAGGACCGAGCCAATCCGGAAGCGGGTGCTGAGCCTGCTCTGGCAGAAAGGGATCCAGCCCAGGTCCTGACCCCAGCCCATCACTAATGCCAGGTGGGAAGGAATGGGGTTCAGACCAGAGAACAATGACAGCATGTTTGGTGAGCAAAGAAAAAGCTTACAAAGCTGTCTACTGGAAAAGTGGGAAGATCTCGCCGTCATCTTGGCCAAACCCTGAAAGCTGGAGGCACCACAGAAAATTTGCCTGCTGAAAGATTATTTTTAGAAAGTGAATTCTACATTCCTGTTCCGAATGGAAAGATAAATCTTGTCTAACTGTATCTGTGGTCATCCTTGGGTCTGTATCACCTCATGACTCTCCTCTTCATCTCAGCTCTTGATAAAAGACTTTTACCACTTTGGAAATTAAAGTCAGTTCATGGATTCATCCTCCCCATGTGCCTTTTCCACCCAATCTGTAACTTTCCATTTATTCACTTACTAGTTTTTAGGGGCTGCCTGATCTTGGTGCCTGGCTACAAGGGGGGAATTTGGTGGGGGTGTGTGCACATTTACACACACACACACTCTCATCCTGATGTTGGCCCAAACAGATTTTGTTTTCATCCCAGTCTTTCAATCCCAACCTTACTGAAGCATTTGCAGCAGTCACAAAAACCCAGCTCACTTGAGAACAGGGTCTACAAGTCCCACTGAAATCCTGCAGTGTCGCGTAAGGTTTTGTTCCTTTCTTATTAGAAACACCAGAACAGCATCAGCCATGAGATGTTGTTCTACAAATTTTTTTCCCAATATTTTAATGAGACTCCCTAACTTTCTATGTTGTTGTGTCTCTTCCCTAAGCATATAGGCACCTGTAGTGGGATTTTGAGAAACTCCAGTTTTTCATAAGCCTTCACTTGCCTCTGAACTCCTGTGAGATCCTACTCCTGTGGATATGGCACTTCAGTAAACTGGCTCTCCTCTGCAGAGACCATGTAATTCTGCACGTGCTTCACTGCATGAGGGTAATACATCACTCCTACCCCTGAACTGACGCTCTGGTGCAGCGTCGTGTTAGGGAGAGCAGCAGTTCTTTGCAATGGGGTGCACAGAGCAGCTGGAGAGTGCAATCTCACAAGTCTCCTTCGCTTTATGCAGATCTCCTTATGCAAAGGACAGGGCCATAAACTAAAAAAAAGCCTGCAGGGCTGTTGTAGGAGGGTCATCTCCTAGCACTGGAGGTGAGGAGCAGGAGTATGGATTAAAGAAGGGGAGCAGAGGACAGGGACTGGGCTCCTCTTGTTCTCCTCAGCAAACCTGTACCTGATTTTAACTATGGTGAAAACTCATCTCCTAACACCACATACTGACTTACCATCCCAGCTCTCCTTATGCCTTCACCCCGTGGAAATCAGGGCACAGGAATTCCCTGAGTCTGGTCTCCGAGGGAAGCTTGAGGTCCTGCATGTATCCTGCACCGAGCTAGAGAGGAAAGGGGAGCGTTACAAAGACCTGTGGTGACCACCAAACCCAAGCTGGTGGGTATAAACTCAATTCTTTCAGTGTCTCCTGACACTGCTGCCTTTGGGTGCCTTCTGGATTACACAGTTGTATCCCCGTCCCCACCACCATCCTCAGCAATGGTACAATCTACACAATGCCCAACAACTAAAATACAGCGCAGACTTGGAGACCAGACTCTTCCAACCCAAGTCTCGTAGTCCTGGTCCAAGCTGGGGATGGAAAGTGCCCGTGCTAGGTGCATTTCTGGAGCCTGCCAGGCAGCAGATTTATTCTCCAGTTACAGTGTCTGCCTCCACTGCCATTGCCTGCTGCTGCCCAGGTAGGATGCACTGCTCCCAGTATCACCCAACTTTCCCCTTCCCTGGGGCCACCCAGTCAGGCTTGGTGCAGCTCTTCTCATCCCCTTCAGGGAAGCACACCACTGCTTTCAGCAGCCCTTTCACCACGCAGTGCGAGCCCTCTTTGGTCAGGGGTCTCCAATGGCAAACCTTGGCTTTGCAGAAGAAGGAGACTTCGACAAAATTAGTCTCAATTAGGTCAGAGTGGCCAAAATTGGTCTGCCACATGATTTCTATCTAACTGTGCTATTTCTGCTGTTGTCTTAGAGGATGCAAAGCACAAGCGTGGAACAGGACCGCCCTCCTCTGGCTCGCAGCCTCTGACAGGATGGAGACAGCCAGGAGCTCCATCTCATGGTCACACAGACCATGGAAGGAGACCCAGACCTCATTCACATCTGGAAAGATTAAGCATCCTGAAAAGAGGGAGCCAGCAATGCCAAGCTCAGGGACCTGTGTTTGGAAGGCTGCAGGGTCAAAGGATGAGTAAGAATTCAAGCTACTGCAAGGGTTATAAACACTACAGGGGATATAGGAAGCGCTCACAGGCTCTTGCCCTGATGAGGGATTTCAACCACCCTGACATCTGCTGGGAAAGTAGCACGGCAGGCGTAGGCAATCTAGGAGACTCCTGGAGTGCATAGACAACAATTTCCTAAGCCAGGTAATAGATAGCCCCACCAGAGGGGACGCAGTACTGGATCTGGTGGTCACCAATGTAAGTGAGCTCATTGGTGATGTCAGGATTGGAGGCAGCCTGGGCTGCAGTGATCACGCACTGGTAGAGTTCACAGTCCGGCGAGGCAAGGGTCGGGTGAAGAGTATAGTCAGGACCCTGAATTTTAGGAAAGCAAACTTCCAGCTCTTCAAGGAGTTAATCAACAGGAACCCCTGGGAAATGGCCCTCAGGGACAAGGGAGCAGAACAGAGCTGGCAGATCTTCAAGGCTGCTTTCCATAGGGCACAAGAGCTCTCGATCCCCAGGTGCGGGAAATCGGGCAAGGAAGGGAAGAGGCCGGCATGGCTGAGCCATGACCTGGGGGTCGAACTAAAGGGCAAGAAGAGATTGCACAGGCAGTGGAAGAAGCGACTTGTATCTAGGGAAGAGTACAGGGATGCTGCCCGGTTGTGTAAGGATGAGATCAGGAAGGCCAAGGCTCGACTGGAGCTGAACCTGGCGAGGGATGAGAAGAATAATAAGAAGGGCTTCTACAGGTACATTAACCAGAAAAGGAAGGTTAAGGAAAGTGTACCCCCTCTGATGAGCAGTAGTGGCGAGCTGATAACAACAGACGAGGAGGAGGCTGAGGTACTCAACAACTTTTTTGCCTCAGTCTTCACTGGCAACCTCTCTCCTCACACCTCCTGAGTCAATGGGCCATTTGATGGGGATCAGGAGGACAGAGGTCCTCCCACTGTAAGAGAAGATCAGGTTTGTGACCACCTGAGGAACCTGAATGTATATAAATCTATGTGTCCTGATGAGATGCATCCCAGAGTCCTGAGGGAATTGGCTGATGTAGTTGCTAAGCCACTCACCATGATATTTGAAAAGTCATGGAAGTCAGGCGAAGTCCCTGGGGACTGGAAAAAGGGAAATATTGCAGCCATTTTTAAAAAGGGTAGAAAGGAGGACCCTGGGAACTACCGACCTGTCAGCTTCACCTCAGTGCCTGGGAAGATCATGGAACAGATCCTCCTGGAATCTATGCTAAGGCACATGGAGGACAGGGAGGTGATTCGGGACAGCCAGCATGGCTTCACCAAGGGCAACTCCTGCCTGACCAACCTAGTGGCCTTCTATGATGGAGTAACTACATCAGTGGATGAGGAAAGAGCTACAGATGTCATCGATCTGGACTTCTGTAAGGCCTTTGACACGGTCCCCCCCCAACATCCTCCTCTCTAAATTGGAAGGATATGGATTTGATGGGTGGACTGTTTGGTGGATAAGGAATTGGCTGGATGGTCGCATCCAGAGGGTAGTGGTCAATGGCTCAATGTCCAGATGGAGAACAGTGACGCGTGGTGTCCCTCAGGGGTCCGCACTGGGGCCAGTGCTCTTCAATATCTTCATCAATGACACAGCGGGATCGAGTGCACCCTCGGCCCATTTGCAGATGACACCAAGCTGAGCGGTGCAGTTGACATGCCTGAGGGACGGGATGGCATCCAGAGGGACCTGGACAGGCTGGAGAGGTGGGACTGTGTGAACCTCATGGGGTTCAACAAGGACAAGTGCAAGGTCCTGCACTTGGGTCAGGGTAATCCCCAGTATCAGCACAGGCTGGGGGATGGAGGGATTGTGTGCAGCCCTGCCGAGAAGGACTTGAGGGTACTGATAGACAAAAAGCTGGACGTGAGCCAGCAATGTGCTCTCGCAGCCCAGAAAGCCAACCGTATCCTGTGCTGCATCAAAAGAAGTGTGGCCACGGGGCAAGGGAGGGGATTCTGCCCCTCTGCTCCGCTCGGGGGAGACCCCCCTGGAGCCCTGCGTCCAGCTCGGGGGTCCTCAGCACGGGAAGGACAGGGAGCTGTTGGAGCGGGGCCAGAGAAGGGCCACAAAAATGATCAGAGGGATGGAGCACCTCTCTTATGAGGAAAGGCTGAGAGAGCTGGGGGTGCTCAGCCTGGGGAAGAGGAGGCTGCAGGGAGACCTTATTGCGGCCTTTCAGTGCTTAAAGGGGGCTGATAAGAGAGATGGGGACAGACTTTTTAGCAGGGCCTGTAGCGATAGGACAAGGGGTGATGGTTTTAAACTAAAAAAGGGGAGATTCAGACTGGATATCAGGAAGAAATTTTTTACGAGGGTAGTGAAACACTGGAACGGGTTGCCCGGAGAGGTGGTAGATGCTCCATCCTTGGAAACATTCAAGGCCAGGCTGGATGGGGCTGTGAGCAACCTGATCTGGTTGTAGATGTCCCTGCCCATTGCAGGGAGGCTGGACTAGATGACCTTTAAAGGTCCCTTCCATCCCAAAGCATTCTATGATTCTATGATTGGCAACAATATCTCCTCAATTAAACAAACTGAATTAGAAGGTTAGTCAGTAAATGAGCAAGTCAGCTGCACACGTGCATGTGTATAGACTCATTTCTTGAGCCCTGAGACAGACACACCAGGGATTCCTCTCAGCAAACTTATAAGTGCTTCCACCATTAAAATCTGCTGGGTCAGAGAAGCAGGCGACATACCTGGTGGACGCAGGGCTGGCCAACATCACTCCTGCCAGGGCTGGGTGAGCTGGGTGCACCTCCTGATTTATCTGGACAAATCTGCAGCAGCAAGCCAGGTAGGTCATCCATCAGTGCACAGATTTTAAATAGAAGCAGCACAAGAGGATTTGCTGCTGCAGGCTTTTCTTTATAAACTTAAAAAAAAATCTCTATTTAAAAAAAAAAAAAAGAAAAAAAAGAAAAAAATAAAAGAGCCTGGAAAAGGCCCCGTGACCCTCTCCAGTCCCATGCTTCCTGACCACATTCTCTACAAAAAAATGCAGCCTGGATTTTGAAAAAAATATTAGGCAACTTTTCAAGGCTTTTCTCAAGACCATTCCCCAGGTGAGCCAGTCCACTCAGCTCTCCAGCTTAACTTCATCCTTATTTCTGAATTCCCTCTAGTTTGCCATTATTTTCCATGAAGTGCCCGCCACAACGCACTTCAATCTGCAGCTCAGTCCTTTGCCCCTGCCCTTCACGTTCATCCTACCTGAGGGTGTTCCACTGACCAAGCGATTCTGAGAGTATGATTTGCTCAGAAACCTTACTTTAATCTGCTAACATATTTTATAAATGACAAGAAAGAAAGTAATCAGATTTGCCTGGGAAGATCTAGCCTTGATAATGTGATGCTTCCTGGACATGCCACCCTCTGCCTGCAAGGTCCTGCTGGAAAACAGCAATTAATTTGGCTGAAAGATCGGTTGCATCCCTGGGAAACAGAAACCCCAATGCCTCTCTTTCCCGAATGGGAGAGGTGAAGGTGATGTGGGCAACTGGACCTCAAAAGCATGGGAGTATTGAAACCACGTGTAAAGTGGAGCTCTTTGAAGACTGATGGTGGGGGAGCCGTTGTGCATCAGAGGCCCCTTTGTGAGACCTCGTCTGTGTGACTCTAAGCAGGCACGGCGAAGAAAGATGCTTTAAAGGAAGGTGTAAGAGGAAAACTGCTTGTGCAACTATGAGCAGAGCTCTGGTCTTGTGAAAGGGGACAAAAAAGCAGGGACTAGTTTGCTTAGCAAATCTCAGGCTGGGTTGTGTGGCTCTATAGACACGCTGGGGTGAAAATGCCAGGGAGGGAAAAGCGTAATCACATTCAGCTTCAGAGGTGATAGAAGCTGGACAGGAATACACTGAGAGAGGAAAGCAGAGGTAATTTCCCAGATGTTGAGGGTGGAGGGTTCCTGCTGTCTTCCAGCAGATGCATGAAAGCAAAATATCCTAGGATGATGACTATCAGTTTTTCTGGGTAAGATAAGCTGTCACACCTAAAGCAACAGGCACTCAGCTCTGTGATACAGAAGGTCCTTTTCAGTTCCCTCTTTCTAGATACAGAACAAGACAAATGGGAAATGAAGATGGGAAATCAAATAGTCCTGATGGAAGGGTTAAAAATTCTCCTGCAAGTCTGGAATAAAACTTCTGTCATCTGAGGTTTACTTACTTCCATGTCTCATGGTGGTATGTGGAAGAAGGACAAGGATTGGGCTCTGCTTGTTTTGATATAGGAACTATGGGACGTCAAATGACACCAGCAAATGTCAGGCTCACAGGAAAGGGAAGGGGTTATTTCACAACAGGTGCCGTTAGTTTGTGAAACTCCTTGCTAAACGACAGTGTGGGTGCTAAAATTTTGCACAGAAGAGGCTAGATAAGTTTCTGGGGTGGGGTTAATAAAAATGGAGAAACCACATCCAGCTCAGGAAGTTCCTGAGCTTCAAATCGTTGGAAGCTGGGGAGGCACTTGGGAGAGATATCATGGTACGTTTACCTTCTCACATTCTTCCCTAAGGGTCTGCTTTTGATGCTGGACATCGGATCTGAGGCTGGATGGACCTTTGGTGTGACCCAGGGCATTGCTGTCCTCATGTGCCTGGGCTCTCCTCACTCAGGCTCCTGCAGTGACCACCATGCCCCACTCCTGTCCCACCAACACCTCGCTGTCGGAGCTGCACCTGACGGGCATCCCGGGGCTGCAGCACCTGCACCACTGGATCTCCATCCCCTTCTGCCTCCTGTACCTTGTCACGCTGGCTGGGAACAGCACCCTCCTGTGTGTGATAAAGGCTGATCCCAGCCTGCACCTGCCCATGTTCCTCTTCCTGTCCATGCTGGCTGTCATTGACCTGGTGATGTCCACCTCCATCAGCCCCAAAATGTTGGGCATCTTCTGGTTTCACTCCACTGCCATCAGCCTGGATGCTTGTCTTACCCAGATGTACTTTGTTCATGCTTTCTCTGTGATGGAGTCGGGGGTGCTGGTGGCGATGGCCTTTGACCGCTACGTGGCCATTTGCAATCCACTGCGGTACTTGTCCATCCTGACCAGGCCCATTGTGGCTGCCATTGGCTTGGCCACCTTGCTCAGGCCTGTGGTTTTCATGACCCCCCTCACCTTCCAGATTCGCCACCTGCCTCTTTGCAGCCCGGCAGTCGTGGACCACTCGTACTGTGAGCACATGGCCGTGCTCAAACTGGCCTGCGGGGACGCTGCCTTTAGCAACACCTACAGCCTCTCCGTCTCCACCTACGTGGGCAGCTTTGACTCGCTGCTCATTGCCCTCTCGTACACGCTCATTCTCCGAGCTGTGCTCAGCCTCTCCTCCCCACAAGCCCGCAAAAAAGCCTTCAGCACCTGCAGCTCACACCTCTGCATCATGGCCCTCTTCTACATCCCTGGGCTGCTATCCATGTACATGGAGAGGTACCACCAGGAGCTCCCACCCCACATCCAGGTCCTGTTGGCTGATCTCTACCTCCTCATCCCACCGGCATTCAACCCCCTGATCTACGGCATCAGGATGAAGCAGATTCGCGATGGAGTACGCAGGGCAATCTCCCGGAGGAGACCCGTGGCAGGACGGATTGGGCCTGGCCGTCAGGGCACCGGGCTGGGACTCATGAAGACAAAGTCCATTCCCTAGAATGGCCAAAACCTCTGCTGGACCTTGGTGTGGCTCTCAGCATATGTTCGAAGACACAAGTGCCTCAGGAAATGTTGACACCCACTGAATTCAGGTCAGCACCAAGGGCTTCAGCTGGTTGTTCTCCTGCCTGTCCCTTGCACAAGGCAGTGACATTGGCACAGCACCTCTGGGTGGTCCAGCTCCCTCAGATCTCCCATCATAAATATGATTGCAGCCACCACCTAACCTTGTTCTGGCAAAATGACCTGGTGCAGCTGAACCACAGAAAATAGCTGTTTCCTTAACACATCACTTCATGTGCAGCAGAGCCGTGCCAAGAGATGTAAGGGACATGGGATCACAGGACCATGGGATAATTCAGGCTGCAAGGGACTTCAGGAGGTCTTTAGTCCAACCTCCTGCTCAAAGCAGGGTCACCTATGAGGTCAGACCAGGCTGCTGAGAACATCCCCTCCCTCTCGGTGAAGGTCTGTCAGCCCTGGGGAGCAGGTACCCACACACAGTCGGTATGGGATGCCAGGAAGAGCACTTTGGGACTGTGTGGCACTCAGACACGGGCTGTTTAGAGGAGGAACCAAAGGCTGGGAATGGGAGGGATAAGGGGGATTGGGGGCAAACAATGTGGGAAAACAGCGGCATAAGGGGATGAAAGAGTCCAGTCACAAGTAAACATGGTCTTGGTCAACATGCTTGTCTGTCCATGCCTGGTGCCTGATCAGCACAATCTGTCCCCTCTTAAACTCCATTTCTAACAACATCCCTGGGTGAGGGGCCCCTAATCTGTGTGCACGTGTGAGCACGGAGGGCTGAGCACCAGCTGCTGGAGTGGGGACCACGGACCATAGGGACCCAGGAGCCTGGGGTGCCAGCACCTGGAGAGACTGGGGTGCACACATGTGGGGTGGGTACATGCATCAGTGTGCAATCACCAGCAGACATCAAGCAGGACCATCCAGCGAGTAGGCTGAGATCTGGGAGTCAGGTGTTAGCGAGGCTGTAAGTCTGGGCTGGATGCTGGAGAGACCAGAGGGTTTGATTGCTGCTGGAGGGACCAGGGGGTCCAAGCCACACTACTGCAGAGACCATGGGGTCGGCTACTGGTGATGCCACAGGACTCAGACAGCTACTGGAGAGAGCCGTTTGTACGTGTGCGTGTGTATGTGCATGAGCCAACTGGGGAGACCAGGGACCCAGGACCAGCTACTGGGTAGACTGAGCATCCAAGTTCAGCTACTATCGGGATCCATACTGTATATATGTATATACAATTGCCTCTAAAAGCATTCATCCTAAGCACCCAGAGAGAACAGGATCGGGCCATTGATGCTGTTTATGTTCGCGTGTGTGTTTTCAGTCTGCGTTGACCTGCATGGCTGACTGGTCTCCGCTTTCAAAGAAGCTGGGGCAGGGTCTGTGTTTGCACCCTGTGGTCCAGATCAGCAGCCAGGCACCTCCTGGGTGCAAAAGCAATAAACACACTGACATGTATGACATGACAGGCTCCAAAGTGTGTGAGAAGCATGGGGGACCTCCCTTGGGAAGAAAGTCTTGCTTTGGGTGTACTGAAACTTCCCAATCTGCCATTGAGGCATATCAAGCAGAGAAGTGCACTCCAAGCAAAACAGCCTAAATTAAGAGTTTTTCTTGAAAGCATGCTCCCTACCTGCAGTCTAACACTGTGTCCCTGCTCCAGCACGTGACCTGACCACTGAAGACATTCTCTCTGCTCAACAGGACACAGTGCCCTTTTGTGTGTCTGTAAAGGAGAAACTGCAAGGCATCATTGCCATCCCACATGCATAAGACCATGGCAGTAGGATAATATTGGGTCCACATGGAGCTGAGTGATGGATGGTAGAAATGCCCTGTCCTGAAGAGGCTCTCAGCTGTAGCTCTTATGGGCTGCTTTGAGGTAGAAGCTCTGACAGACTGAAGCATCCCAAATGTCAGGGCTGATGCACCCATCCTACATCAGGTCTGTGCCTCCCAGACCATGCATGGGGTCAAGCAGTCCCAGACACGCTCCCAGGCTCTCCAGGGCAGCCGGCCAGTTGCAGTAGAGTTCATGGGACAAGACAGCTCACGTGGGGACCACTCAAGGAAACAGAGATGCGCTGGAGGCTGCATCTCCATCTCACACCCTGAGTGTACACACACGTTCCTCTGGGAAAGTGCTGAGTTGGAGACAGGACACAAGGGGCTGTGAAGAAAGTGCTCTTAGGGCAGAGAGTGCATCTGCAGAACAAAAGGCCCACTTCAGGAAAACCTCCCCTTTCTGACAAAATCTCTAGGAATGACATTCCCTGTACATCACAAATGACCACGTCTTCATCTCTTCCCCCATCTCACACATCCCTCACTGCTGAGCCCCTGTGCTCAACAAATCCTGTGCTGTTCACCGAGATCTTAGGGGGGCAGGAAGCATTGAGAGTGGAGACAGAAGAGACAGGACAAGGCAGAAGAGGGTCTCCGTGGGACAGAGCTGGGATGGAAGCTCTCCAGGGCAGTCCCACCTCTCCCCTCAGTGCTGTGCTTGTATGGACCTGACACAGCCCAGTCACTGCAGGAAAATAAGTGTACGCGCTTGCCTTATACCAGGTAGGATAACTTTATATGGACGACAGGAAAATAAAGAACGAGCTCAGAATGGTGTTCCTCTTGTACTGCGCTCCTGCTCACACATAGGCTCTCGTCTGCACTTCTCCTGGAATCTTTTTTTGGAAAATAAGCTGAAAAATGAGGGAAAATGAGGGATTTATTCCCTAATGAGCTGGCATTCTGCTAATGATCCTTAAAGGCAGGCCTTACACCTGCTGGAGGCTTGCCATCACGTGTGGTTTCCTTATGCATGATCAGTAGGCATCGTTCCTCACCTATGTACTGCATGATGCAGCTCAGGACCTGCTGTGAGATCCCACCTCCCTGCATCGACTCTTGCACAAACCCTTTTTGGGGATTCAATAGACGTAAAAGTTTGCTGTAATGGTTCTGAGTGGAGAGAAGAGTGGAGACCCAGAGTTTCCAAACCATCTTGCTCTCTCTGGCAAAACCAAAGGGATTTTTCTCCACTTCAGATGGACTTAGTTTACATTTTGTGCATTGGTCTCATGGGCACCCGGCAGGCTCTGGAGACCAGCATAACCCCGAGAGCCCAACAGTATGACACTACGAGGGAGAGCTAATGAAAGAAGCTGAAGCCGTCTTGAAAATTGCCATCTCCTCACAGGACAGAAAACCTAATCTCTGCCTCCTCCATCTGCTGTCCCTTAGGGGATTTCCAGAGGATGGATTAACACCCCAGCATTGCTGCGCTTACAGGCACGCAGAGATGTACTGCTGCAGCCCTCCAGGTGACAGTCCTGCAGGTGAGACAGATACCTGCGCTTATCCTTCTCAGCAGACCAGGATCGGAAGCCTTTGCTTAGGCTGCAAAGCTCTTCTGTGCTATGTTTTTCCATCTCCCAGGACAAGCAGTCCCTGTGATCAAGGTTCTTCACTACTGCTGCAATACTGATAATAACGTTTTGCCAGGCACTGCCTGTGGAAGAGAGCTTCTGGAAGCAAATATAGTCTTGCCTTGGATGTAGGCACCTGGGGACGCAGCTCTGGATTCAGACACACGTAAGTGCCTGGAGGTAGGTGTCCACACATGCTTGTGTGCATGAGTGCTTGGTGTCTAAGCACTGAATACAGCCAGCGGAGATCCAGCCCCTACGGTCAGTGGATCCTGGAGAGCACCTCAGCTCACCCTGGGCAGACTCCTACACTTAGGGAGTCAGTTACTCTGTAGGCTCCATGCTCGAGCTCTTTGACTGCAATGGGGTCTCAGACCCTCAGGGTGTCATTCCACTGCCCCTTCCTTGGATGTCTACAGCCACTTGAGATGCAACCAGGTATCCAAGGCATCCATTGGGAGAGGCAGACCATCACCCAGGGTTTGCAGGGACCTGCACCCTGCTGGGTGTAAGGGAAGTCGAAGCCAAGTGGGACACACCGGGGGGGTCTCAGATGGCTCTAGGCACCTGTGTTTAAGCAGCTGAATGATGCCCCGAGTCTTTGCAGAGGGACCCTCATGTAGACCCTGAGATCTGGTGTGTTGGACTGGGGCTTGCGCCATCCCAAGGTGCGCAGCTCTGTTTTACAGCAGGGGCTGGTCTGAAAGGCTGGTCCGTGTCACTGGCAGTATGTGGGTCAACCTCGCTGCTCAAATTTGGAGTCACACCTGCCTCCTGCAGCTGCTGGTTACCAGGATGCAGAGGGTCAGTGCAGTGCAACTATGTGCCATAGTTAAAAAGGAATTTTGATCCTGTTTCAGCCTCTAAATTGTCCTGATTTGCAGACATTTAGGCCAGAAGATAAGCGCTTCTGTCCTGACCAGTCTTTTCAGCCAGCAACTCCTGCAGCAACCCCAAACCTGCTATAGTTGAAATGGAGGGTTCAAAGCCTACAAAAGTCTGCTCTCTATTTTAAAACTTCACATGCTGTGTTTCCTCAGTTGTCTCCCCATATCTTCTTTATTTCTATTCTGAGCTTGTCTAGCTTCTGCCTCTCACTACTGCCACACTGGCCATGTCTAATGTTAAATTTTAGCCTAAATGATCCTGCAGTACACAGGTGAATTTTACTCCATGTTGTCACTAGCATGGGTATTGTCAGCCATGAGCCACCCCACAGCTTGCTGCTCGCTAAAAAGCTACTGGTGGATGATCATCCAGGCAATTTCTTTTAACAGGCAGGGATCTGGTGCAGTCATCACCTGCCTGGTCTTTGCCACTGCGTGGGGAGAAGTAGCAGAAGCAGTAGCAAGGTTTTGGCACAAATGAATGTGTAGATCCTGCCCACTGTACTCAGGCTCTTCTTCTTGTCTCTCCGGGATTGTTCTCTGGAGTTTTTGTATTACCTTCAATCTTCTCCCATCAGAATAAAACCTTAGAAATTAACCTTTTCTTCTAACTATCTCCCAGTTTTGCAGGCTTCTCTCATGGGTGAATGACAGAATGAAGACAGAGCAGCAAAAGGCAATTTCATGATCACGCTTAATGTCCCAGAGCACTTTCTGAGACCACTTTTTGCCCTAAAAATTTGAAGGAACTTCCTATGTTGGGTCCATTGCAGGGAAGCCAGGGCTGCTCGGGCAAAAATGCTGTCTGAGAGAAGCTGGATGCTGACTTTTTTCTCTCCTCTTGCAGCTTATTTCAAGATGTCAGCTGAGTGGTGGTGAGCAACCAACAAAGAAATAAGCCTTTCACGAGCAACGAACTGTAGAATTCCCTTGGTTATCCTGGTGGCAAAAACTGAAACATGAACTTCTTCACCTTACAGGAACTTTCAGGCCATTACATCCCCATTTATTCAGCATTTCTGATCCTTTCCCTCTAGCCAGTCAGGTCATGCTGTAGTGCTCCCATCTCACACATCGTAATAACAATGTGGATTCCTGATTTGACTCTTGCACTGATGCAGAGTCCCCATCTTATCCCCCTAAGTTCTGGATATCTCAGGGCTCAAAACTGGGCTCCTTTTTTTAAGCACAAAAGCAAGATTCTCCTGCATGGCTTCTGATCCCTTCCACCGCCCCAACAGCAGCTCCTCCTCTTTCGTCCTTGTGGGTGTCCCCAGCCTGGAAGCTTCCCCCATCTGCCTGGGCATCCTTTTCTGCTCAGGCTATGTCATCACCTTGGTAGGAAATGGTGTTGTTTTGCTTGTCATTGGGCTGGACAACTCCCTGCGTGACCCCATCCATTGCTTCCTGGGCATGCTGGCGGTCATCGATGTGGTGATGGTGACAACCATCGTTCCCAAGATGCTGAGCGTGTTCTGGCTGAACTCTACAGAGATTAGTTACATGGCCTGTTTTGTTCAGATGTTCCTTGTTCACTCCACAACATCGGAGGAGTCAGGAGTGCTCTTGGCCATGGCTGTTGACCGCTATGTTGCAATTTGTCACCCCCTTAGGTACCGGGCCATCTTGAATCGCCAAACAATTGCCCAAATAGGCCTGGCCATTGTGGTGAGAGCTCTCCTTTTCATGGTCCCCTTGATTGGGATGGTGACAAACCTCCCCTATTGCCATTCCCATGTTGTTCCCCATTCGTACTGTGAGCACATGGCCATGGCGAAGCTGGCGTGTGCAGACCCCAGACCCAGCGGGCTTTACAGTGTGGCTGGGTCCTCTCTTATAGTAGGGATGGACATGGCTTTCATTGCTGTGTCCTATGGGATGATCCTTAAAACTGTCCTGGGGAAGAAATCGTGCTGGAAGGCCTTCAGCACCTGCGGGTGTCATATCTGCGTGATACTGCTGTTCTACGTCCCTGGGATAGTCTCCATATATGCACAGCAGTTCGGCAGTGGCATATCCGTGCATGCACAGGTTCTGCTGGCTGATCTCTACCTGACCTTCCCCACCATGCTGAACCCCATCGTTTACAGCATGAGGACCAAGCAGATCCGTCAGGCAGTGCTCAAAATGCTATTTTCCAGGAAGGTTCATGCCTGACATAGTAGTCAATGGTTTTCCATTCATCTACACAAAGACAGCACAAATTTCATTCCCATTGAATGCACACGGTGAACGGAAGCAATGAGAGGAGGGAGGGAGGACTCGTTGGCTTAAATGACCACATGAGACCCTGCTCTCTGATGGGAGTTATTTGGGACTGGGGTCCCAAATACCAGAGTCCTATTTCCCTTCCTTTTTTCAAGGTGATACAGAGAAGTAAGCAGCCACCTTTGAGTTTTGAGGCGTTCCCAATGCCATGAACATCCCTGTGATAACTTAAAGCAACATTTCAGGGCTCCGGGTATATTTGTGTAAATACATAGATTCTATTCCAAATGGGGAAATTTCTTCTGTGACGTCTTCTTTAGTCCCTGCTAGCAACACGAGACTGTCACACCTTGCAGGTGCTGTAGCCACAGAGGCTCTCCTCTCTGGGCTTATCTTGCACAAAAGGCTGACCCTCACTGAGCACGGACCAGCTTTTCTGGGTTTCTGGTGATGACGGAAACTGAACATCTCCAAAACTGAGCTCTTCAAAGCATTCAGTCCATCCGACAGTTCACACCAGCTGGGTGAGGAAACCAAAGCGGGGAGATGCACAATGGCATTTATCACTGTATGTAGGTGTCCATACCTTGTAGTGGTGGAAATAAACATTGAGTCGACTTGGAGATACTTACCAATCCTGTGTCTGCTTGTTGTAATGACCACAAGTCCATGAATAGCTAAATCTGCCATGTCTTGGAGGCCTGAAGGACAGCATGCCGTAGGTCTGAGTGTCCTGAGGCCTGGCTAACTGTTGTTGCCGGTAGACCAGCTGCATCCTAGACTTTTCTGAGTCCTCTCTGAGCCAGCCAGCTATGTCCAACCAGGATTCACAGGCTCTGTCTGGGGGCTGCAGCATCCAACCATGCTGAGACTTCCCCAGGTGCAGGAGCCCTCCTGTTCTGGAAGCTGGGATCCAGCTGGGAATGACCCAGGCAGGTCAGGTCCCCCAGCAATGACAGGTTTTATCTGGAAGCTGTGGGCACAAGGTGCCATTCTGAGGCTCTACAGCTTAGCATTAGCAGATGGAAAGTCCAGCTCTGACCTGGGATAAGGAGATACTCTGCAGGCATTATTTTGAACCGGTACTGGAGGCTCGCTGGGAGAGGTGCAATTTCAGTGAACATGAAGATACGTGTCAACAGCAACTACCCAAAGTACCAACACCAACAACTCATATCCCCATACCTTGCCTTTCTTCAGTACCAAGAGGTTCAGAGGTTCAGCCACTCACAAGGTGTCCTGGTTTCAGCTGGGATAGAGTTAATTTTCTTCTTAGTAGCTAGTAGAGTGCTGTGTTTGGGATTTAGGATGAGAATAATGTTGATAACACAGTGATGTTTTGGTTCTTGCTGAGTAGAGTTTACACTGGTCAAGGACTTTTCAGCTTCCCATGCTCTGCCAGGTGCACAAGAAGCTGGGAGGGAGCAGAGCCAGGACAGCTGACCCAGGCTGGCCAAAGGGCCATTCCATACCATATGACATCATGCCCTGTATAGAAACTGGGGGAAGAAGAAGGAAGTGGGGGACATCCGGCGTGATGGCGTTTGGCTTCCCAAGTAACTGTTACGCGTGATGGAGCCCTGCTTTCCTGGGGATGGCTGAACACCTGCCTGCCGATGGGAAGTAGTGAATGAATTCCTTGCTTTGCTTTGCTTGTGTGCGCGGCTTTTGCTTTCCCTATTAAACTGTCTTTATCTCAACCCATGAGTTTTCTCACTTTTACTCCTCCGATTCTCTCCCCCATCCCACCGTGGGGGGAGTGCGCGAGCGGCTGCGTGGTGCTTAGTTGCCGACTGGGGTTAAACCACGACACAAGGGTTTCTTCTTCTCGGAAATGGAGGATGCTCCAGTGACAGAGGGATGCTCTGCACCCACTCTGCAGGGATGCTCCTCCTGGGGTCAGGCTGGAGCCTTCTGAGACTCAGTAACACCTAAAGTACAAAGAGTCAGTGTTTTGGGACAAAAGCAGCAGGCTGGTGAGCGTTTTCCCCAGGGTGTTTTGCCAGGGTTATGTGACAGGTCCCATTAGGGTGTTTAAGATACAGGAGTGAGGAAATAGAGAGAATTCAGTAGAGGTGAATGGCTGTGTCTCAGAGGTGCTCATGGTCCTCTGCTTGGTGGGGGGAGTTTCATCCAGAGAGAGGAGCCATGACCCCACTTGGGTCTAAGGGTGGAGGAGGAGGAGAGGGATGAGGTTGGGGATCTGCATCCATTAACACAAGAATTCAGAAGAAAAGCATCCAGAGATGGCATGTCTCCTCCGACAGCAAAGGAGTGGGACAACTCTCGTCCTCCTCCGACACATTCAGGGCAGGGGTCCACATGGTCACCACCATCTCCCTTACAGTCATGGCAATGAAAAAGGCAGGTGAAGCATAATTCCGCTGACCTATTTCAGATATCAGCTTTAGGTTGGGATGAATACTGCCGTAAAGTCACTGTTTGTGTCCATGGATATGAAGGCAATCTGGAGGACCAGCTCCAGCCATAGACTGACACCATGTCTACCACTGCCACCTGTGTCTGTTCACATGAATCCCACCCAAAATGTCATGTTTAGTCCTCACTTCTACATTAATTTAAAAATTAAACTCAGTGAAATGCATTCAGTTTCAAAACTGGTTTGAATGTGTCATTCTCCACATCAAAAATATTTTTTCCTGTCTTTGTGGTGTTTATGTGACTTTCTGCTGCGCTCTTCCCTGACATCTTGAAAAAACAGTTGACGGAATGTTTCTGCTGTCCTGAATTTGTATTTTTGGCTATACAGAATTTGCACATTTCAGCCTTATGCTGCCTGGGGCTTGGGGAGGGGGTCTGGTGGGGGTGAGGACAGCTCATGGCATGGCCCTTTGCACTGAGAGCCAGGAGAGACTTCCAGCTACTCATTCAGCAGAGCCAGAAATAGAATCATAGAATCATAGAATCGTTAAGGTTGGAAAAGACCCTTAGGATCATCAGGTCCAACTGTTAACCTATCACTGCCAAGGCCACCACTAAACCATGTCCCCAAGCACCACATCTGCCCATCTTTTAAATCCCTCCAGGGATGGGGACTCAGCCCCTGCCCTGGGCAGCCTGTTCCAGTGCCTGACTACTCTTTCAGTGAAGAAGTTTTTCCTAATATCCAATCTAAACTACTGCATATCCAATCTAAATGAAACTGCACTTGCCTTGCTCCAGGCAGAAACACAAAGAAGGTCTTTCATTCTGCTGGAGATGACTTGTGCGGCCTATTCCTGTCTCCCTTGGTCATCTCCTAGCACCTGCCATTTGCAAAAGAAATTAGATGAGAGAGAATTGACTTGAGACTAAGGCTGTTGCTGTCCAGCCCCTTCGCTGAGGTTATTACAGAAGATGCCTGGAGAGGACTCGTGCTCTTGGGAGTCTCCATCCAGGAGCAGACTCCCAGTGGCATTGCCTGGGGTGATTTATGCACAGCCCTGCAGCTCTGCCCTCATGCACCGGAGACGTTTCTTTCTTGGCGTGAGCATCCCTGAGGGTGGCAGCTGTCTGCAAGCAGAGAGCAAGGTGGGTGGCTGTACGGGAGGACTGGCACGAGTCAGGGCACGGCAGGCTGCTCCAGGTGCCTGAGGACGGGAGGCTGGTGGGAGTTCAGCATCGAGCCTGTATGCATTCACACTGTGAGTCTGTTAGGAAAAAGGCAGTTGCTGGAAAAGTTATTTTAAAAGTAGTTTTTCAAAATTTTTATTTCTTATTAAATGAAACTGCAGACCCAAGGCTGCAGAATTCTGATTTTTTAAAGTATTTTTTAGGTAAAAACAGGACTTGAGTTTAAAAAAGAAAACAAATAATTACCAAACCTTTTAACCAAAACCAGAAATTGTTTGCTGCAAAAGAGCAGGCTTGTTTCTGTTTGTATAAATTTATGAATAATTAGCTAAATGCACATTTTCTGTAAAACAAACTAGATTTTCAACCACGGATAACGTTCTTAATCCCTTGCATACCACAGCGGGTATCTGACTAGAAAGCTATGGGCACGCACCAAATGGGCTGGGTTATGCCACACGTGGTGCAGCGCGCTCGGGGTCGGGTGGAGAGGTGAAGGAGGCAGGCAGCCCGTTGGTCCAGGATCCCGAGCCAGCTGGGGGACAAAGCATTGTTTTGGGGAGGTATCCTGCATCCACGCTGCAATTTGTGGAAGAGGAGCGAGCGCCCCAGGAGCACACAGTGGACCAGTTACACACTCAGGGCACGGTCTGGAGCTGGAGCTTTGCCTCTGATGTGAATGGGCGTCCTAAACGCCGTGCTAGCGGCCAGGCCAGGCAGCGCTCGCCTCTGTGCCCCGTCCTGAAATAACCTTGGTTTATCTCCATAGCAGAGTATGTCTGAGGCAGGCACTGTGCTGCAGGGGGCAATCCCCCACTGCCACTGGGGTGTCTGGGATGAGAAGGAAAGGGGTGCAAGGGTTGAGGCGGGGAGAGCTCAGTCTGGAAGATGTGACAAGGCAGCCATGAAATGTCACGGGAGAGCGCAGGGACCATTCCTTCAGTCACAGGGTTCTGCATCCAGCACTAATTAACTGTGAGGAATAAAGAGGAATTAAACTACAGGGAAAAAAAGTTGGCAGTGCCTAGGAACCGGTGGCAGTGATCTCAATGCATTCCAGCCTGCAGTACTGGTTTTTCATTAAAGTTCCATTTTCCCAAAGCTGAGGGAACCTAAAGGCAGAGGGAATTTGGACAAGGAATCTGCAGAGTAAGTTAGGAGATGTTTTGAACAAGTTCAGCTGATGGCCAAGCCTGGTCCCCTGCATGCTCGCAGAAAAGGACAGCTGTGGTTAGGAAAGCGAAGGGAGCACTGAGAGCTGCAGCTAAAGCACCACGGACAAAGTGAAATGGGGGAGCTGGTCAGGATCTGATGGGAGTTAGAAGCTGTTCAGTAGATAAATCAGATAAAAGCAGACGAAGGCATCTGCCCCTCTGCATGGAGAAGAGAGGTCCATGCCTGCCTGAGAGAACGGCAATCAGGGAACTTTATTTTTTAATGTAATTTAATTGATTGGTAGCTGAGAAGGATGTTAAACAGCTTCCGCTAAGAACAGACAACAAATACAGCAGCAGGTCTGGGTAATTTGCACGAGGGAAAAAGCATCTCTGAGTTGGCCAAGGAGGTCTTTGGCTTCTTCTGCCAAACTTTTATGAGTCCTGGCATGCTGCGGTGACTGCAGACGCTTCCTCGGGCCATTACTTTAGTAAGAAAGTACGATGATGTGATTAGCTGCAGATTGCTTAGCCTGACGTCAATGCCCAGCAGAATGCCCAAGAAGTTAACAGGAGATTTGGTCAATACAGAATTAAAGGATTGGAATCAAATTAAATTATGGCAATCATGTGGCTTTGCAGGAAACAGCTCTTGTCAAACAAACCTGATTTCATTTTCTGATGAGATAGCAAGTTTAGTTAATCAGCATGGGCATGTGTGTGTGTTTGAGTACAGTACACAGAGTTATCTAAAAGAAATGTGCATCCACGACACTGTTTTCAGGTGAGGAGCTCACACAACGCAACATCTGTGAAGCATCAGCATTAAGAACTGGATGACTAAGAGGCCTCAAAATGAAGCTGTCAGAACCACCATCACAAAAAGCTTGTGTTTCTGCAGGGATGCCACAGTGGTTGTCTCTAGACTAGAAGTTATTCTGTACGCCTGTCATCAGTTGTCCCCAAATCAGCACAAACTGTGTTTCAAATAGTGCTGGGGAAAGGCAAGTCATGTAGAGCAGTCTAGAGAGACTGGCAGACTTGGCCGTTCAAAGGAACTGCCTGCAAGAAGCCAAATACCAGGGTGAGGAGAGCCGGGCAGGTTTTCAGAGTGGAGCACTGTATCCTGGAGAACTGAGGATCTGGAAAACAGCTGACAGCACACTGAGAGGGTAACACTGGGACCCGAAGGGGTAGCACGATTTTGGATGCATGAGGGAAATGGAAGAGGTTATATTTTTTCAAAAAGGATGTTGAAATCTTGGAGGTGTGCAAGAAAACCTTCTCAATAAGACAGACAGTGGAACAGGTGAGTGGAGATGAGAAACTTGCAGTGCTCTAGGTCTTTGGTTCATCAAGAATAACTCCTTGGTCATGGAAGTACGTACCTTCATGCAGTGAAGGTACTCTGCCACAAAGGGCTCTCTGGCCAAGCATAGGGAGGTAGAGGAGGATGCTGTGGCTGGGAGGAGTAGACAGCTAATGTCAAATGGGAAGAAAAGCACGTGGCTATAACCATGAGGATGATTAGCACTTGAGGCAAAAATCAAGGGATGGAGGTTCTCCATCTCTGGATGCCCGCAAGCCCTGACCACAGCATCAGTTTAAAAGCCTCACTGTAGATAACAGGTTCTGAAAGTTTTTCTCAAAAAAAATACAACAAAATTGTGTGATGCTTGAAAACTGTAGTGTGCACAGTTTTATGATCAAGCAGATGGCAGACACATCCCAACCTTTCTGTCACTGTTACAGGGGACTGAAATTGGGAACAAAGATGTGGCTTGGCCCACCTGTGCCATGTCAACCACCAACCGATCCAACACCAACTCTTCACCTTTTCTCCTGGTGGGTATCCCTGGCCTGGAAACTCTCCATGTGTGGATTTCCATCCCATTCTGCTTTGCATACATCATGACCTTGCTGGGAAATAGCATGGTCCTTCTTGCTGTGAGGCTGGACAAAAGCCTCCATGAGCCTATGTACTATTTCATTTCCATGTTGGCTGTCATCGACCTCATCTTCTCAACTGCTGTAGTTCCCAAGATGCTGGGTGTATTCTGGTTGGATTCCAGGGAGATTGGTTTCGAGGCCTGCTTCATCCAGATGTTCTTCATCCACACATTCACTGCAGTGGAGTCAGGGGTGCTCCTGGCAATGTCCTTTGACCGGTATATAGCCATCTGCAACCCCCTGAGATATAACACCATCCTAACGAGCTCAAGGACCATCCAGATAGGACTGCTGTCTCTGGCTAGGGGAGCTGGTGTTATGACACCTTTAATGTGCCTCCTCACCAGCTTACCCTACTGCAAAACCAGAGTCATCCCTCATTCCTACTGCGAGCACATGGCTGTGGTAGAGCTGGCCTGCGCCGACCCGTCTGTCAGCGATCTCTACAGCCTCATCGTGGCAACACTGTTGGTGGGGACAGACTCTGTCTTCATCACCTTCTCCTATGGTATGATCCTGAGGTCTGTGATGAGGCTGCCATCCCAAGAGGCACGTCTCAAGGCCCTCAGGACCTGTGGGTCCCATGTTTCCATCATCCTGCTGTTTTACATAGGTGGCCTACTCTCCATGTACCTGCAGATGTTCTCTTTTGGCTTGGCACCTCACGTCCAAGTCCTGGTGGCTGATTTCTATTTGACGGTCCCTCCCATGCTCAACCCCCTCATTTATGGCATAAAGATGAAGCAGATCCAGGAAGGGATCTTCAAACTATTGGGGCAGTTGGCAGGACTCAATGTCTCACAAGCTGATAAAGACAAGTCAGATGGTGAGAGAGGGAGGCGCTGCCAGAAAATAATTTATCCCATCCTAGAACAGGTGTGAAGTTAGGTGCAATGAATTATCCCCCAGAAATGTCCATCTCTCCCCAGTGACTAGAAGGGGAACCTAGACCAGATCCCTACTGCTGACATGGAAATAGTTTATTCACATGAAACCAACGTGCCAGTCCTGATGGGTGCTGGGCAACTGCCTCTTTGGCCAATGCACTCATGTTTTCCAAGATATCGCTTGGAGACATTACATCGTGGTAGCTCTCTGATATCATTAGCAACATTTCAGCCCCTGTGGCACATGGCTGAGATGCCCCACAGACCGAGGTGCATCAGCCAGAGAGGACAGCTCAGTCCACCAAGCACCAGAGAGACGATACCACAGTGCTCAGTGCCTCAGGTCCCATGTAGAGGGGAGAAGAGGATGCTCTGACCCCTTCCCTGCTTGCAAGGGATGGGAATGGCTCCCCCTGTGTCTCCTCCACCCATTCATGCAAGAGAAGTCTGCTCTCTGCTTCTCATCAGAAGTCAGACCAGTGTGTCTGAGAAACTTAATGGCTACCAGGGAGAGGAATCTGCTTTAATCAAAGGCCACAGTTAGACATTCACTGCAGCAGTCTCAGGCATCACCTCCCACACTTCTTTGTGCATCTCCACTTGTATTGGATTTGCGTGGCAAGGTTTTGGTAGCCAGGGGGCTACAGGGGTGGCTTCTGTGAGAAGCTGCTAGAAGCTCTCCCTATGTCCAATAGAACCAATGCCAGCCATCTCCAAGACAGACCCACCACTGGCCGAGGCCAAGCCCATCAGCGATGGTGGTAGCACCTCTGGGATAACGTATTTAAGAAGGGGGAAAACAACCTGCGCAATTGCAGCTGGAGAGAGGGGTGAGAATATGTGAGAGGAATAATTCTGCAGACGCCAAGGTCAAGGAAGAAGGAGAGGGAGGAGGTGCTCCAGGTGCCAGAGCGGAGATTCCCCTGCAGCCCCTGGGGAAGACCATGGTGAGGCAGGCTGTGCCCTGCAGCCTGTGGAGGTCCACGGTAGAGCAGAGATCCACCCGCAGCCCGTGGAGGACCCCATGCCGGAGCAGGTGGATGCCCGAAGGAGGCTGTGACCCCATGGGAAGCCTGCGCTGGAGCAGGCTCCTGGCAGGACCTGTGGCCCCATGGAGAGAGGAGCCCAGGCTGGAGCAGGTTTGCTGGCAGGACTGGTGACCCCGCGGGGGACCCACGCTGGAGCAGGCTGCTCCTGAAGGACTGCACCCATGGAAGGGACCCACGCTGGAGCAGTCCATGAAGAACTGCAGCCCGTGGGAAGGACTCATGTTGGAGCAGTTCATGGAGGACTGCCTGCCATGGGAGGGACCCACGCCGGAGCAGGGCAGAGTGTGAGGAGTCCTCCCCTGCGGAGGAAGGAGCGGCAGAGACAGCGTGGGATGAACTGACCCCATTCCCCGTCCCCCTGTGCTACTGGGGGGGAGGAGGTAGAGAAATCGGGAATGAAGTTAAGCCCGGGAAGAAGGGAGGGTAGGGGGAAGGTGTTTTTAAGATTTGTTTTTATTTCTCATTACCCTTCTCTGATTTGATTGGTAATAAATTAAACTAATTTCCCCAAGCCGAGTCTGTTTTGCCCATGACAGTAATTGGTGAATGATCACTCCCCGTCCTTATCTCAGCCCACGAGCCTTTCGTTACATTTTCTCTCCCCTGTCCAGCTGAGGAGAGGAGCGATAGAGCGGCTTTGGTGGGCACGTAGCGTCCAGCCAGGGTCAACCCACCACAGCACTGTAAACTCTGACCAGGACCACATGCACATTGATGCAAAGGCAATGTGGTAAGGTGAAGTGTTGCAAGTCCTCCTACAAGTGTCTGCAAATCCAGCAAAGCCAATGCAAGGAACCATGAGCCGACCCAAGCACCAGTGCTACAGGAATCAGCTGGAAAGGAGCAACCCAGGATGGGGACAGTGCTCTGCATAGAAGCAGTTGCTGCTGTGTACACTGAGCTTGGAAAATCACTCAGAAATCTAAAGTGAAAGCTGTTTCCTATTCCTGACACAACCTATGGTTACAGGTGCCAGGAATGACCACGGCTCACTCTAGGAAATAGAGTTACTTCACGATTCTGCAAAGAGTGAATGCAGATTTATCACCCACTTTGGAGAGAGGGTGGTCGACTCAAGAAGTAAGGGGAAAAAAATGTTTCCTGTAAAATGTGATGCATCCATCCACCTTTGCTTCCTTCCTCCCTTTCTCAATCATCCAAATCTCTCTCAAAAATGCCATAAATCATCAGAGTCCCACTGATATGCATCAGCTGGAAAACTTCAAAGAATCATAGACTATCTCAAGTTGGAAAGGACCCATAAGGATCATTGAGTCCCACTCCCTGCTCCTCGCAGGACTACCTAAAACTAAACCATATGACTAAGAGCATCCAGACACTCCTTGAACTCTGCCAGGCTATTGTATATCATATATATAACTTGGCTGTGAATGTTTAGGTTAGACCTGTTTAAAAAAGTCTACCAGGAAGGTGTTCAGCACTTGAACAGGTTTCTTGGAAAGGAGGCAATCCACCACTGGAGAACCTTAGACAAGCATCTCGCTGATGCTGCTGCAGGGCAGGAGAAAGGGCCCTCTGGCATCGTGCATTGACAGGGCTTAGGTAAGCCCGCAGGGAGTTCATGTTTAGTGTGAGGCTGAAACTGGGAGCATTTTGCTGCACAGAAAAGGACAGAGCACAGGGTGCTCTCAGCTCGTATGAAAAAGCTTCCATGTATGTTCCTGCAAACTCTGGTTACGTTTCTCATCGCTCCCTCAGTCAGCAAGGCAAACGGGGGGTTTATCACCACTCAGGACCAGCACCTGGTGTTGTACAACGTGCTCCCTGCCATCGATGCCTTAAGAGATGCTCCTGCCTTCGTTGAACGCTGCCAGAGATCAGTGCCTGACTCTGGAGAGGGGGACTATGACAAAGCAAAGGACTAAAAATTAAATGTGATCTTTTCTGTCTCTGCTTCCTGCTCTCTGCCTCAAGAACATCTACAACATGGTTTTTCCACAAATAAAAAAGTTAAAATCTCAAAAGTTCAGTTCCAACAGAAAACACAGGTGAGTTCTCAGCCTGCCACCTCCCACACGCAGAAATGCTCAAGCAGTGTGAGTGATGGAAAACTTTTCCCCTGTGCCCAGCCGTGCATCATTGCTAGCGCTCATCTGAGCCACCAAAGTGTCTAAAAGGAAAACAATTCTCAAGATATTATGGGCACCACTGGAAAGAGCCTGGCTCCGGCCTCTTTGCACCCTCCCTTCGGGTGTCCATTAATAAGATCTCCCCGACCCTACTGTTCTCCAGGCTGAGCACTCCCAGCTCTCTCAGCAGAGATGCTCCAGTCCCTGCAGCATCTTCATGGCCCTCCACTGGACTCTCTCCAGTCTGTCCATGTCTCTCATACTGGAGAGCCCAGCACTGGACCCAGCACCCAGGTGTGGCCTCTCCAGTGCTGAGCAGAGGGGAAGGATCATTTCCCTCGACCTGCTGGCCACGCTCCTCCCCATGCAGCCCTGTGGCCACCTTTGCTCCTGGCCAGCTTGGTGCCCACCAGGACCTTCAGTGCCAAGCTGCTTTCCAGGCGGGTGGCCCCGGCCCGCGCTGGTGCTGGGGCTTGCTCCTCCCCAGGGGCAGGACTTGGCACTTGTTGACCTGCTTCAGGTTCCTGCTGGCCCACTTCTCCAGCCCATCCAGGTCCCTCTGGATGGCAGCACACCCATCAGGTGAACCAGCCACTCCTCCATGTGCTTTATAATTACAAGCATGGAAAGGTTGGTGCTGGCTGAGCAGGCGTCCTACCAGCGGTGGTCAGGATGTGCCCCCCAGTACCCGTGATTTCACTGGGAAAACTTCCACTGACTTGGCTGCGAGCAGGACTGGGCTTTGTGACGTGAGGGATCTGCTCACTGCCCACTGCAGAGGTAAAATCAGCGATAAAACAGTGCTGGTGGTGCAAACCCTGACTGGTCAGGGGATCTGGCTATGGGCGAGTTTGGGGGACAGCACTTCCCCCAGCACTGTGCGAAGGTGAACAAGAGCCCTGTTTGCTAACGAAGCAGATGCTTTGGTCTGCCCTCACGCAGGCGGCGTGGGGCGGTTCGGTGCAAAGGGCGCCCAAGGGATGGGCTGAATCCCACCCAGGTCCGGGGCTGGACCCCTCCTGCCCGCTCCAGTGGGCAGAGCCTGGGAACTGGCAAAGACCCGGGGCTGCAGCCTGGCCCAGCCGAGCCCTGCAGGGTCCCCTCTGCAAACAGCCCCAAGCAGCCCCTGCACGGGGCTGCGATAGCGGGGGGCTTGGGGTGACCATGTCACCAGAGCTCAGCCTGTGACACCGAGCTGCTCCCAGGCTGTGATTTCCCCATTGCTCCTGGCCATGGAGCAGCTCTCCTGACCTCGGTTTGCCCACCACTGATTGCAGGAGCCCCAAGGAAAGAGGCACTTTCCCTTGTTTACCTGCAAAGTAGCCATGAGTGGCAACAGATAGATGCATCACGGCTGAGTAATTAGCCTCAGGACACTTTCAGCTATTAGCCATAGCTCACTTGCTAATTTTTAATCTCTCCTTCGGGTGAAGTGTCCAAAGCAAACAACAGCTTAACCCTGTGAGTGCTGGGCAGGGGTAGGTGCCCACCGGCAGGGCTGTTCGGAGAGGGGCAGATGGGGGGACATGGAGACGTGCACTGCCAAGGGGCCCCTGCAAAGGCCGGTGGGTCTGGACAGCGATAACCAGCCCTGGCCATGCTGTGGAGGTGTCTGCAGGATGGCATGAAAGAGCTGGATGAGCATGCACGTGGCCAAGAAGATTCTTGAGGCAAACAAATTAAAGGTTTTAGACCGTACTTCCCCTCGCAAGTCCGGCACTGGCTGCCCAGGGCCCCAGGTTGAGCACAGACCCCAGCTCCCACCATTCTCCTTGCACCTTCACCTCCTGCCTGCACCAGCCCCAGAGCCTGCACCATCCCTTCCCACCACAGCCCATGCCCCATGCCGCTCTCAAAATGAATGTATATTTTAGTGCCAGCTAAATTAACACTCTTCAGCAACATTTCTGTACACGGCTGTAGCGTACAACCCTTCTTGGGATCTGCAGCACAAAAGGTCTCTTTCAGAAACACCACTCAAACTCCAGCTCCCAGTGGTGGGTGCTGGAGGCGCCACTGGAACAGGTTTTCTCATTTTACCATGGCATTTTCAGCCCCTAAAAATGTCCCAGCCCTGGGGCTGGGTTTGGGGGAGGGTGGCTCTGATTTTTACAGACTTCTGAGAAGTTTGGATTTGGCTGCTGGTTTTCACACTGAGCAGCTGCTCCACGGAGCCGGGGGAGCTGCACGAAGCCTGCAGCCGCCCTGAGCGTGGGGCGCTGGAGCAAAGCCCCTGGCACCGCGAGGGAGCTTGGGGGTCCCCACGGAACCCCCCAGGAGAGCCCCTGCCGGGCCAGAGCGGGCACCGGGGAACGGCAAGGCACAGCCGCCCAAGCATGCCTCCCGCTGCGAAGGGGACAGACCGCCAAGGGGACAGACCGCCAAGGGGACAGAGGGGTCCCAGTGCCCCCGTGCTGAGCTGGGGGCTGTGGGAGGACGGGGCCATTGTGCACCAGGGAGCCAGCAGGGGCTGGGGCGGTGTTGGAAAGGAGTTAATTGGAGGCGGGGGGGGGCTGGAAAGAGGGACCGGGGTCCTGCAGCCAGGTCTCTCCTCACGGTGCGATGACCGAGGGGATACGGGGATGGTCACCCATTGCCACCAGCTCTGGCTCCAGCCAAGAAACTGGTGCAAAATCCCCAGCGAAACATCATCAGTTGCAAACCTGCTAATTGGGCCCTCGGGAGCCAGACGGGGGGGCCAGGGGCCAGGCCAGCCTGGCCACCAGCAATCAATCCTCCTGTGCCCCCGTGCTGTAATTACCATCCAGCTCGTTAGCACTAATTGCACTACTCCCGGGAAGGGAGCCTGATGGAACAAAAAACAAACAAAGTTCAATTGCTTTTAACTTTGACTTGCTTGAAAGCGCAGGAAAGAAAATAAGTCAGAGACATCTGAGACATCTTGGAGGGATGCTCCTGTCTCGTGTCATGGGCCACACAGCCCAAAATCTGTGCCCGTGGCAAGGGGACACTGCATGAGTCTCCTGCTGAGGCTAACGGCAGGTACCCTTCTGCAGGCAGGACCGGGCCTGGGCCCTGGGGCGAGGTGTGCTCAGCTCACGGCCAGCGCAGCGATGCCCCATCACAAAACCCCGTGCCCGGCCCTGCTGCAGGGGGTGCTGGGGGTCCTGCGCCCGGAGTGGCTCTTCCCCAAGCCAGGAGCCTGTTCCCCCCGGGGGTTCACACTGAGCTCATCGGCTGCCAGGGACAAAGCAACGCTCCAGCCTCTGCTTCCTGAGGCCACCTCTTACCCAGCACGAAATGCCGGGAGTTGCCCTATTTGTCCCCACTGCCCCCGTTTTAGGGGTGCTTGTGACCTACGGCCATGCTGGCGATGTGCGGCCCGGGGCAGTGCTGGGGGTGTAAGGGAGCTCCGGCCTCGGCCATGCAACACGGCCGGGTGTGTGCCGGGGCTGCGGGGGGACAGCCTCCATGGCTCCCCTGGCTGCACGGGACATGGGGCAGCTCTTGGTGCTGCTCTGAAAGCAGCTCCCCAGCAAACCCCTCGGCTTGTGCCTCCCCAAACCCAAGTCCCCTCCCTGCCAGGACAGCACTGCCCTGGGTACGGACCCTGCTCAGCATCCCTGCGGTGCATAAACCACTCTGCACGGGGGACCCTGCACCATGCACCATGCACCCTGCACCCGGCTCCCCCGGGGGTCTGCTGCCCCGGAGCTGCTTCAGGAGCACAGTCAGGAGCAGACAACCTGCTGAACTGGTCTGGACTGGGATGGGGAGGTCTTGCAGCCCCTGTCCCAGCCATCCCCCCGTGCCCTATCCCCAGCGCTGTGCCTGGCTGTGCAGCCAGCTGCACTTGCCTCCACTCCAGTGTCGTTAGGCCTTTGCTGAGCTGGTTGAAGGCCAGGTCCCGGCAGAAAGCAAGCTGCGGAGCAGTCCAGGGTGGGTTTCTTCAGGGCCATGGAGGCAGCAGCAGGAGCTGAGTGCATTGGTGACAGGTCCCTCGGCCACCACTCCTTCCTGCTCCCATCCCAGCTAGTGGACTGGGACAAGCCCCAGCAGGTCCGGGCAGCTGAGGGGTGGCCAAGGAGACAGGACTGGTGTGGCAGCGGTCAGGGAGAGTCTGGATTGCAAAACACCCCCATTCTCTTGCATCCCCCTGTGTGGGCACAACCCCAGAGCCTAATACCCTGGGAATGGGGTGTCCTGGGTACCCCCAGAGCATTTTATCCTGGGGGGAACAGAGGGACGAAACTGGAGGATGGTCTGAGCCTGCAAACGGCTCCTCCAGGTCACTGCTGGCCCCTGGCCCCCGCAGAGTCCTACACATCCAACTCACAGCTGCTGGAGTGAAACAGGCCTGGGGTGTGTCGGAGACCCCTGCGCTGCTGGGATGGTGCCCTGAAGCCCCTTCCATGCTCGGATGGTGGACCACAATGTCACACATCCCCCACACACTATGGCAGCCCCTCTTGCAGAGGGGCAGGGGTCCCACCCTGGACACCAAGCCCTCCTCAGCCCCATAGCGGGGCTGTGCAAAGCAGAGCTCCTGGAGCAGGTTTTTCTCCCCGCCCCAAGATTTGCACCGTTGGAAGGTGAGCCGGGAGGACAGTGGCATTTGCACCGCTGGAGGGTGAGCTGGGGGGACGGTGGCAGCAGGAGCACGTGCCCTGTCCCAGGGCTGCAGGGGCAGCGAGAGGAGAGGTGCCCAAACCCACCAGCTCTGGCCCGGTGGGTTAGCAAGGGCCATGGGTGCAGTTTCAGGAGCAGAGGGGTGCATGTGTCTGGGTGATGCCATGCACATCTCCGACACCTCTGGTAAGACGTGGCTCTTCCAAGCTGCCAGCGCCTCTGCAAGGGTGGTCGGTCATTGCTCTGCTAACTAGTGACCACAGAGCCCAGGGAGGGCAGCCCTTCCCTGCGGCTGCTGCTGCTCGCACTGCCAGGCTATCTGGGAAGAGGAAAAATAAATGAATGCGTCTCCAAACCTCTTTCCTCTGCTCTGGGCGAGCAGCAAGCAGGCAGCCGGGCTGCCCCGGGGACACCGCTGTGGCACTGGGCATGGCACCAAGCGTGGAGCGCGGGAGGCACCTCCTGGCCAGAAGGCAGCACTGCCACCTCCCTGCACTGCCTGTCACTCCCTGCCACCTCCCTGCACTGTCACCACCTCCTTGCCAACCCCCTGCCACCTCCCTGCCACCTCTCTGCACTGCCACCACCTCCCTGCCACCTCCCTGCACTGCCACCACCTCCTTGCCAACCCCCTGCCACCTCCCTGCACTGCCACCACCTCCCTGTCACCCCCTGCCACCTCTCTGCCCTGCCACCACCTCCCTGCCACCCCCTGCCACCCCCTGCCACCCCTCTGCACTGCCACCACCTCCCTGCCACCCCCTGCCACCCCTCTGCACTGCCATCACCTCCCTGCCACCCCCTGCCACCTCCTTGCACTGCCACCACCTCCTTGCCACCCCCTGCCACCTCCCTGCACTGCCACCACCTCCCTGTCACCTCCCTGCCCTGCCACCACCTCCCTGCCACCCCCTGCCACCTCCCTGCACTGCCACCACCTCCCTGCCATCCCTTGCCACCTCCATGCACTGCCACCACCTCCCTGCCACCCCCTGCCACCTCCCTGCACTGCCACCACCTCCCTGCCACCCTCTGCCACCTGCCACCACCTCCCGGGGAGGGACAGCCGCTGAAAACCGGGGTCCTGTTTGTCCAGGAGCTTTTACAGACCCTAATGGTAACTTTGGTTTGGTCCCCCGCCAGCCCTGGTCCGTGTGCGGGTGCAGGGGCTGCAGTGGGCAGTGAAGGCGGGGTGCCATGGCCAGGGACAGACAGGCAGGCGGTGGCAGAGGACAGCACCAACCTGCCGTCATTCCTGCCTGTGCGCTGTGCTACGCTGCAAGGACGGGGCGACCCTGCAGCACCCCACGGCCTGACGGGGCAGCCTGGGAGAGGCCCAGCAAGGGACGGGGCTCTGTGCCCTCTGGGATAGAGGGGAACGGCAGAGAGCAGAGCCCCGGCAGCCCCACAGCCGTCCCCGTCCACTGCTGCCCGCTCCCCAGCATCCTCTGCCCCTCTTCCCCGGCAGGAGGGACTGCTGCCCCGTCGCAGCCTCCTCTCCTCCGCTCCCACCCGTGTCCAAGTCTCTCCCCCAACCCGTTTCTTATCGGTCCTTCTCCCTCTGCCTGCAAAGCACTGCGGGCTGAGACCACCGCAGGGACAGCCCTCCTCTTCCCGGACCGCAGCTCAGCAAGGCAGGGGGACACAGTCCACCCAGCCCCTGCCCACGGAGACATCCCCTGGTGCAAAGCGTCCACCTGATCC
This sequence comes from Theristicus caerulescens, assembly GCA_020745775.1. Classification (NCBI taxonomy): domain Eukaryota; kingdom Metazoa; phylum Chordata; class Aves; order Pelecaniformes; family Threskiornithidae; genus Theristicus; species Theristicus caerulescens. The sequence goes on along the minus strand of CM036559.1, from coordinate 132,522,216 downwards.
TCCCCGAGACCATCGCAACGTGGGCAGAGGAGAGCATCCCCCTGCTCCCAGGAGCTGCCGTATCGCTGGTGCATGGGCAACACCATAAGCATCCATCAGGCACCAGCATGGGGGGCTTCAGGCTGGACTTTACAACTAGGAATTGTCTATGGACAGCTCTGACGCTGCTCTAACACCTGTGAACATTTGACTGGTTTTCCTGAGCTGTCCTCCAACCCAAGTCCATGCATTAAACGCTCTTGGCCTTCAAAACAGGAGGTTGTGTCTAACCTGCCTGTGGCAACAGACCCTGCTACCACAGCTGGGACCTGGTTAGGGGGTGCTCATCGCATGCAAATAGCCAACAGCCAACGTGTGCAGGAGCCTTTCCTGGTGCTGTTTGGCAGACTTTGCTCCCAGGTCTTTATAGGTCTGGCCAGGATTAGCCCAAGGAGGCCCTGCCTGTGATGGGGGCTTTAGATGCTCCCACCATCCAGTGACAACCGCATTGCCATGGACCTCATCACCAGAGGCAAACCTGAATAAGATGCTTCATGTTGTGCTTTTCCTACCTGCCTTATAGCCAAGGCTCTTACTGATCCTATGTGCTGCAGCATGCACGGTTAAATGCAAACAGCGGATGTAAAGGAAGAGGCTGCAGGAACAGCCTCAGCTTCCATGGAAACCCAGAGCGAGTGCACAGGATTCAGATTTCAAGTGCCAGTCAAGAGCCCTTCCCTAAAGGTGAGAGGGTGGCCCATATCAGAGCGTGGGAGCAAGGAAACCTGCACAGCACCGCCCGGTCCCGCTCAGAGGTGCTGGTGGGAGCGGGGTCTCCACCCCGAGCAAAGGCAAAGACAAAGATTGTGGAGGAAAGCCACGAGGATTGTGGAGGTAACGGGGTGTAGAAGAGCACCTGAGTCAGGCACCCAAACTGGGAGATGTTGTCAAAGTTCAACACGAAGCTGAACAGCCATGTTGGAGGGTGGTGACAGTGCACAGAGGATGAAGAGCAGAGGACAACAGATCTGTGGGCCAAGGAGTCCCTCTTCCACCTGAACATCCCCAGGCGGTGGTGGACCTCTCCAGGAGGATCCAGTGAAAGGGGACAACCTCTGCTGGCTTTTTCATTTTGATGTCTCCTCTCTGGGGGCTATGAGACTGCGGCATTCAGACCTGGAAAACAAAGCAAATGGACAAACTCACAAAACTGGGATTTGTGTAAGTCTCCTGTATGGATTCAATGCGTACACGCTCATCCTGCAGCCTTTCCCCGCGCACCCTCCTGTCCTCTCTCCTGCCAGCCTGTTCTCATGAACCCTGCCGGGATTTCACTCCTCTGAGGTTGCTCCTCTCCGCCGTGTTGGCAGGAGAAGGAGGCAGCAGCACGAGCACAGAGGCATTGCTCTCTTCGGGACAGAGGCAGAGCAACGACCGCAGGGGCGATCCCACCCGGCTGTTGCAGTCCCCGGACCAGCGAGGCGGGAGATGAGATGCGTGCTGAAGGAGCATCGTGTCTGCCACCCGCTGTCCTGCCAGCCGGGATGCTCGCAGAGCTCTGCGGAGCTGGTCCAGGGCCAGGATCTCTTCACCCTGGCGATCACATAGATCAAGGGAGCGGTATTTATCAACCTCTCGAAATCCTCAGCGGAGAGCTAACAAGTTTGCCTACCTCAGAGAGAACAGCAACAGCAGGAACAGAAATTGCTGATGTCTTGTTCTTTGCAATATCGCAGCCCCGGGGCCCTGCAGCCAAGCGAGTGGCTGCCTCGGGGGGAGCGGGGGGTCAGGGCAGGCAGGGGGCCTGCGTGGGAAGGGTTTCTCTGCTCGGGGGACTGAGATGCCCTTTCCCTTTGGTCTGTGTTTAGGGTGAGCTGGCTGAGACACCCCACTCGTTGGGCTCGGGAACCCCAGCGCCAGCTCCTCCTGGGCCAGGAGGCATCCTGAGTCCCAAGCCTTGCTTGCACAACTGCCTGCACACATCCCAAAAAATGGGCTGGAACAGACCTTGGAAGGGCACTGGGTCAGTCCCTCTGGATCTTAGAATCATAGAATTGTTAAGGTTGGAAAAGACCCTTAAGATCATCAGGTCCAACCGTTAACCTACCACCGCCAAGGCCACCACTAACCCATGTCCCCAAGCACCACATCTCCCCGGCTTTTAAATCCCTCCAGGGATGGGGACTCAACCACTTCCCTGGGCAGCCTGTGCCAGGGCCTGACCACTCTTTCAGTAAAGAAGTTTTTCCTAATATCCAACCTAAACTTGCCCTGGCGCAGCTTGAGGCCATTTCCTCTCGTTCTATCGCTTGTTCCTGGGGTGAAGAGACCGACCCCCTCGGTCTTCTCTGTGCTAAATATTACCAGATCTTTCAGCCTTTCCTTCTGGCCACCTTTTCTAGATCCCTGATGATTTTTGTCCCTTTCCTGGCTCACATCACGCACTGCTGGTCTTCTCTTGAGATCCCAGCTGGATGCTCCTTGTGCTGCCAGCTGCAGGTCCAGTTCACAGGGCATGCAGCTGGGCGAGAACGTGTCCCTGTGCTGGCTGGACACCTTACGATGTGATGCCTAAATGGGCACCTCTCCCAGATTACCTGACTTTGGAGTCTGTTTAACACAACGTACTCGCCAGGTGGCCACACCGACTGGCATCGATGACCTTCTGGTCTTTGCAGCGTGACCCTGATGGCACTCTCTTGCCAGGGAGGGAAACCCAGTTATCCAGGACTGGTGAAACACCAGCATGTCCCAGCTCCCAGATTTTGGCCCAGATCCCTCTCATCCAATTCAAATGTGAAGAGAAGTCAGACAGTCAGTTCAAAACCATCACCTACAGCAGACGATCAGACACTTTGTCCCCAAAGGATCTAAAGGTGCTTCTTAATCTGCTTGTGATGCTGGGGCAATGGCTGGCTTCTCTTCAAACACAGCGCTCAACCAAACACCTCCCTTTTCTCTGCAGCATTACCAGCAATTTTACCGCATCCATCACTTAGTGAGAGTATTTGCTTTGGTTTATATTAATTTTAAAATATTTTCGCAATGTATTTGGTTGGGGTTTTTTTTTCCTCAGCCTTCACCCTGAAGGCAGGAATCTCTCCTAAAGACTTTGGCTCTTTTCTTCTAATCTTATTAATGTCATAATTAGCATTCATACTCCCTAACTATCCTCTGCTGTGTAATAGATGGTGGGGGGGGCGCTTATAATTCCCGTGCCAAACCATGATTTGATTTTTGCCCAAGTCGTGCTCCTCTGTGACTCATCCAGTAAATGAGCGCTGGCTTGAAGAGAAGAATAACCAGACTTGGGTGGAAATGGGGTAAAACACATCAAGGGTCGACCCAAAGGGGAGGGGGGTGCCAGACCAGCTGACTCTGATAACTCCTGGCCATGGGAACAGGCCAGCCCGGACCCCAGTGAAGCAGCGGATGCCCCAGGACAGCTCAGGAGGAGGAGGTGGAGACCGGCCGAGGAATTGGCAGAGGAGCAAGGACCAGGACAGACGGTGTCAGGCAGCACCGCCAAGGAATGTACCAGCCCCAGCAGGCCCAGGAGTGGGCAACCTGGGCCTCATTTGACATCGATAAGGACCTTTTCACAGACTGCAGGGGCTGATGAAACCCGCTGACAGCCCAAGGCTGGGAGGACGGGGATTTATCACAGGGGACTCGGAGGAGGGAAGTTTCCAGACCTCATACTGACATCCAGATTGCCAACAAAATCTTTAATAGAAGTGGAGGAAGAAGCAATTGCTGGAAGTCCTTGCTGTGAAAAGCTTCGAGGCCTCCTAATTAATAACACTGCCTTGAGCACCGCAAGTGACTCATGAGCCACTGCATCCTCTGATGCTCCCTGCACCATCCCTCGCAGAGCCAGGTTTATAGCTCTTGCAGCATGTCAGAAACCGTGGAGAAATCCACCTGTGGCAAAGCCCACGCACTTCAGTGGAGGAACATATAAGCCTGCAGGAAAAAACAGCCGGTTTCCTTGCCAGAAACCTGCCTCCTGAGAAACTGAGCTGACGGGCACGAACTCTATCTTTAGCCTCTGGCTGTGTGCTGGCAGAGTCCCCGATTAACTGCTCCCTCCCTGTTTATGGGGTGCACCCCAGGGCTCTGGGATGTGTCCGTGTGTGAGCAGAGGTTCCAGGCTGGCAGGGATTTGGGGTGCCCTGGGGGAGCTGGGTTTGGGTTGAAATCATAAATCCTGGAGCCGCCTTTCTCATTGCCCATCATTTCTCTTCTTCCCTTGCCTCTGCCCTGCTCTTTTGGTGTGCACATTCATCATCTCCTCCTCCATATATTTTCTCCTCCTTCACCTTTTCTGCATATTTTTGCCAGGGATGGCTTTTTGTCCCAGTACCCTTGGTGGTGTAGGGCTGTGGCCCTTGAGGGGGCCTCAAGCAGCTCCCAGTCTGCACCATCACCTCCCATTTCAGATGGCGGTGCCCATGCCCGTGTCGGACTCCCCAGCCCTGGGACATCTCCCTGCTCCTCTCCCAAGGGAGTCACAATGACGTCCCTCTCCCGTCGGGTGTTTTGGTGGGTACGCACTGTTGATGAGTCAGTTCGCTGACGTCCACAGCCCTGAGCATGTGTTTAAAATGAGCCTTTCTGGGTCAAGGCTGCAGGGAAGCTGCACAGAGACTCGGAGCGCATTTCCCTGCCGAACTCAAGGGACCAACGCCTCCTGAGTCATGTCTGAAAAACTGGGCTCCCCCAGGACACCTGGCTCTCACAGACACCCCCAAGCACCGTAACTGTGATAAACAGCTTTGCTTCCAGAGCCAGGGATGAAACCGCTGGTTCCCAGTCGTGGTCTGGGGGTGCTCGCTGTTGCCGTGCCTCGGTCCCAGCCTTTCCACGCTGGAGCAAATCCTCTGCCGCACCACCACCAAGTGACCCTGCACTACGGGAAACCCCGAGGAGAAATCCCCTCCTCCGTACCCCTGTTCTAGCCACGCTGGGCATGAGCACGGAGCCCTTTCCTTTTCGGTTTGCTCTGGCCAAAGGAGAGAGGGAGAGGGTCGGGCTGCTCGGCTGGTGGGTGCTCGGGAAGCAGACAGGCAATGGAAATGAAAGGCTGCTGTCAAACCCAGGACAGCAAGCTAGAAACCAAGCAGACTGTTAGGCTGAAAGAGGGCTGGGGCTTGCTATCGGAGCAACGAGATGCAGGAGCAACCGAGTAGAAGGGGAAAACAACCAAACTGGTCTCCAGAAGGCACTGGGAGTGCTGCGGTTGGGGGTTATATGCCCCGATGCTGGATATGGTGACCCATGAGCCTTCCTGAAAGCCGTAAGTCTTACTGAAAGGAGGCTCAGGCTCCCACGCTGCCGTCCTGCAGGGATCCCGGGGCGGAGCGTGCCCAGGCACCGCTCCCGCTCCGGTCTCTTCTCAGAGAGGGGACTTTCGCCAGTGCTGGGGCAGGACTGGAGCTCAGCCTACAGCAGGAAAACAGGGATTTATATTTTTATCAAGGAAACAGCAGAGTGGAAGAGATTTGCTAAGAGAAGCTGGGATGCTTCAGTCAACCCCAATTTAATCTCCGTCTCCTCACTCTAAAATGGCTTGTGTTGACAGTTGTGCTTAGTGATTCTTTGCCGACGCTCAGATAGACTTTTGTCCTTCCAGAGCAAACAGAACCACACATCTCACAGCAAAGGCTCCCCAGTCCAGCACCCTCCCTGGATGCCTCCATGCCCTAGCAGCATCCCCATCCACCAGCCCTGATGGAGGGGGTTTGCAGGGGTAGAGCTCCCCGCCACACAAACAAGGGGAAGACGGGAGAGATGGAGGGAGAAGGGTGTGCTCCACACTGTGTCCTCCCCTAGGGCTCCCTGGACAATACGCATGTGTATTACTGTATATTGTATACAATGCATATTGTATATGCATCCTGAGAGCCACAGGACACGGAGGACTGGTTGTGTCAGGGCCCAGGCCTCAGCTCTCAGCCTGGCAGATAATCCCCTCCATAAACTGATCAAGATTCCCAAAGCATCCTATCTCTATCAAAGCCAAAAAACATGCTGTGAATATTTCCTTTTGCACTACTGTAGCAGTGGGCTTGCTTCCTTACCCTGAACAAAACATGTGCCTGAGTCATGGCATCTGAAGGCAAAGCATCGGGAGCTGAGCGTATAGGAAACCTTAAGGGACAGAAGCCAGGGCACTTCTCTTCAACCCTAGACCATGGTCGTGGGAAGGAAGATGCAAACAGGGTTCACTGAGCACCAGCCATCGGTGCATGAGTGGAAAAAAAATGAGGGGTTTGTGTCTCGGACCCAATCTGAAACTAGTGCTGCCTCTGGATCAGCACACGTGCAAGGAGGAGTGTGGTCTGGGTCTCATCTGGGAGGACCCGTCCTTTTCAGAGGCCCACCAAACAGCACCAGCATCAAGGACCATGCCTTGCATGCACGTGCATGGTTTGTCCTTGGTGCTACCCACATCCGAGCGGCATTTCATCTGCCCAGTGTTGCTGCGCCCTGCCCAAACAAACAAAGGGGGCTCATTCAGTGAGCCCTGGAGTGTGCAGGTGCTTCTTTAATAAAAACAATCAGAGTTTTGGCTCGTTTTTTCAAGCCTTTTGCTGCCTTTCACTTACTAAAGGAACTGAAGGGAAACTACAGGCAGTGGGGGTTAGTGCTACACCTGCTGCGTGAGCACAGCCCCTCACCAGCCATCAGGCCTTCTATTGTTTTCACTGCTTGTAGTTCACAGTTTTCATGGGTCTATCCAGTTTAAAAAGCATTTTATCGTAGGGAGAAGAGATTTGCAGCCACAGCAGGAGAAACGGCTTTCTCCGTTCAGGCGCAGGAATGCTGAGCCCTTCCAGCAGGCTGACGCTCTGGGACGGCAGGCGGGAACCAGGCAGGGTCAGCCAGCGCATCCCAGGCTGAATCCCTCCTGGCTGAATCCCCTGGGGTCCACGAGCACAGACTGCTCCTCCTCATCCCTTTTTTCTTCCTGTACCTACTGATCATCACAGCAAACTCCATCCTCACCTACACCGTGGGAGTGGAGGAAGACCTCCATTCCCCCATATACTCACTGGTCGCTCTGCTCCTGGTGATCTCTGCAGCTCCAGCACGTTCGTGCCCAAGATACTACTGGGTTTCCTCTTTCATCTCAGCCACATCTCACTGGGGGGCTGCGTGGCCCAGATCTTCTTCCCATACTTCTTCATCACGTTGGATTGCAACACCCTCCTTCTCATGGCCACAGGTACGTGGCCATTTGCAACCCGGTGCACTACACAGACGTACTGACCAGAAAATACCTGGCCCGGTTATCCCTGGCTGCGGTGGTGAGGAACATCTCTTTCATCAGCCCTGTGGTGATCCTGGCGTCCAAGGGGCACTTGTGCCACTCTAAAGTTGTCAAGCACTTTGTGAGATGACCCTGGTGAGCCTGTCCTGTGGGGAAACCTCCAGGAACAAGATGGTAGGACTGGCCATGAGAGCCATCACAATATCTTCGGTTTTGGCTTCCTCCTGACATCCTACTGCAGGATTATCCATACAACCCTGAAAATTGCTTCTGGGAAAGTGCAGCACAAAGCTTGCCACACAAGTGCTACTCACCTCATGGTCATGGTCATGCTGGTGACCGACTTGTCTTCCTCAATAGTCTATTGCATGGGGAAGTTTGTCTCTGAGGACGTGCACAACTTGATCAGTGTGACACACCTGCTACTGCCATGTGGCATCAACCCTATCATCTATGGTGTGAGGACCAAAGAGATCAGGGAGCACCGCCTAAAACTCCTGAAAAAAAGAGGTTTGGTGTCAATCCCCTTTAAGGCAGCAGCCACAAGCAAGTGGAGACAACGCCTCTCTGTGCAGACACACAACATCCTGAGCGTCACCATGGAAATGGAGCTCTGAATACCCCCTCTCAGGCAGGAGAAGAGAGTTTGATGACATGCGGCAAGAGTTAATTACCAGGGCAAGCCAAAAGAAAAGGAAAGCATTAAAAAAAGACTGTATGTGCCCAAACCAGCAATCTCCAGCTTCTCTGGACCAGCCATGCACTGTCAAGCCTCAGAATTTCCCCTCCACACTCAAACTGCCTCCTACGAGCACCTAACAGTCATCACTGCCTGTGGCACACCAGTTTAAGATGAGAGATTCAGGCTGCCAAACCACAGGCTCCCTTCACAGACCATGGGGACAAGAGGATAGGGTCTAGAATAAGCTCCCTGAAATCAGCCTGACAGATGTGACATGGCATCTGGGAACCGCAGGCTTTGGATGCTGTGCCTTGTAGCCTTTCTCTGTCCCTATGCTCAGTACTAGTTAACAGTCCATGCTGCAATTGAGATAGCCTGCCTCTTCCCAATTGTCATAGAATAGAATCATAGAATCATAGAATCATTTAGGTTGGAAAAGACCCTTAAGATCAAACAAGTCCAGCTGTTAACGTAGTGCTGCCAAGGCCACCACTAACCCATGTCCCTAAGAACCACATCCACACATCTTTTAAATCCCCCCAGGGATGGGGACTCAGCCCCTGCCCTGGGCAGCCTGGGCCAGGCCCTGACAGCCCTTTGGGGAAGGAGTTTTTCCCAATCCCCAACCTAACCCTGCCCTGGCGCAGCTTGAGGCCGTTCCCTCTCGTCCCATCGCTTGTTCCTGGGGAGAAGAGACCGACCCCCCCGGCTCCAGCCTCCTTTCAGGCAGTTGCAGAGAGCGATGAGGGCTCCCCTCAGCCTCCTCTTCTCCAGGCTGAGCACCCCCAGCTCCCCCAGCCGCCCCTCCCCACCCTTGTGCTCCAGCCCCTTCCCCAGCCTCGCTGCCCTGCTCTGCCCACGCTCCAGCCCCTCCAGCTCCTTCTGGGGGTGAGGGGCCCAGCGCTGAGCACAGGATTCGAGGGGCGGCCTCACCAGTGCCCAGCACGGGGGGACGATCCCTGCCCTGCTCCTGCTGGCCACACCGTTCCTGATACAAGCCAGGATGCCACTGGCCCTCTTGGCCACCTGGGCACACTGCCGGCTGATTTTTATCCAGCGAAGACTTCGCCTGTCCAAGCTATGTGCAGTCAGTTTCTCCAGGAGAATGCTGTGGGAAACCACAGCCTTCCCTCATCCACCAAGCCGGTCACCTTGTCTTGGTGACCACCTCCGCCAGCTCCCTCAGCGCCCTTGGGTGGATCCCACCCAGCCCCACAGACCTGTCTGTGTCTACGTGGTGCAGCAGGTCGCTGACCATTTCCCCTTGGATTACGGGGGCTTCATTCTGCTCCCCATTCCTGCCTTCCAGCTCAGGGGGCTGGGTACCCCAAGAACAACTGCTCTGACTGTTGAAGACTGAGGCAAAGGCGGCATTAAGTACCTCAGCCTTTTCCTTGTCCTCTGTCACTGTTTCCCCCCGCATCCAATAAAGGATGGAGATTTTCCTTAGCTCTCCTTCTGTTGCTAATGTATTTGTAGAAACATTTTTTGTTGTCTTTTACTCAGTAGCCAGTTTAATTGTCCCTGCCGGAGATCTTGCCAGTTGACCCAAGCATGTGAGAGATCAGCAAGACTGATCTCCTTTGCCTGTGAAGGACCTTCTGGACCTAACTGGAGGAGGGACTATACCCTGCTCGTAGGTGTTCTCCTGGTTGGTAGATCTAAGCATCTGATCCCCAGACACCCCATCCCAGGTTCCTCAATGCACAAGAGCGAGAAGATCCGCAGCAATGCACGCTGCTTGGAAAGCTCCTTTCAGATGTACAGGATAAAAATATCGCTCTCATATCAAGGGGGGAAGCTCACCAAAGGCTCCTCTCTCAAGTTTCCTTGCCCAGACAAATTAGAAAGAGCCTGGAAGATGCAGAGATAGTGGGTGAGGCCCAACCAGGCAGCACCCAATGCCCCTCGGCTGCTGCAGGCACCCTTCCCTTGACCTGTAACTGCAGGCATGTCCATGGAGCTGCCGGGACCCTTTCTGGGGGGACCCCTGCTTGCCCCGGTACGGCTGCATCTTCCTGTCTTCCGAAAACACCAAACTGGGTCACACCAAAGATCCAGCCAGTGCATCAGCTCCGAGAGCGGAGAGCAGCAAACGCACAGGGGAAAAAGCAAGAGAGGAGTGCAAAAAACCGAATGCCACTGCCCCACTTTATCCCCTCTCAGGTCTCAGCAGTCACCAGCTCAGGGGTTTATTGAATCCATGGTTGCACCAGACCACCTTACCCCTCTTCCCCAGGGATTGCTTCATTCTCTTAAGTGACCATCAGACAAGGAGTGCAGCATAAATAACGTGAGTTACAGTGGTAATTCCTGCAAAAACCTGCAGCAGGCAAAGAACAAAACGCATGGCGTTGCTAATGCCAAGTTCTCCTTACTCACATAAAGCATCTCAGGTTTGAAACGGTGGTAAATATACAAGTGTTGGGTGCAGTTCAAAGCCAAAAGGACTTACTTTTGCCCAGTGCAGCTGGTGAAGAGGGAGATCTCTGCAAGGTCCTGGATCTATCCTAGATCTCTGCTTCAGTCTTGGCTCAGACCTGGTTTCTCCTCTTCCCTTGGTTTTCAGGAGAGTGGCCAAGGATGAAATATTCACACACGTGCATCTGGAAGTCAGCCCCCGTAGATACCCATCAGACAGGAGAAAACATTTCTCTCTCCTTCACCAACTCACCTCTGAAGGAAACTATGCAAAAGCAACGGCACCGGCTGGTCAGGTCTCCGGCGCCTGGGAAGGAGGGGAGCAGGGCTGAGGAGCTCCTGCCAGGCAGAGCCTCGGGGTGCCCAGCGCAACACCTCGGGGATTACAGAGAGCTGGGTGGTTTAGTCCAGAAATGTGGTATTTCTGTTCAGGTATTAGCTATTTTAAAAGTTTCCCAGTGTAGAGAAGCATCCAGCTGCTCTCGCAGCCTTGCTGGGCTCCTCGGCTGCACACAGTTCCAGTCTCGCACAGGCCAGTGCTTCAGGATCAAGTTCAGCAGTTGGCCATGCTGGGTACCACCTTACTCCAGCAGTCTCCGCCTTGCAGGGCAAGGGGTGCCTCAGGCTGAAAGTAGGATCTGGCCACGGAGCTTTCTGTTTGCAGCTGTGAAAACTTTTGAATTTTTGGTGAGCGCTGTTTTTCCTTTTGAAAAAAAAAAAATGGTTTGGTATTTTTAATTTAAAAAAATTAAAAATCAACGTTACAAAAAAACTCGCCTACAGTCACAAGGTAACACACAGCCCCAGACATCCACAGGGCATCTGTCCAATTTGGACAACAACCTCTGCAAAAAAAAAAAACCGCAAACACCACGACCCCTCTACAACACAATACAGTCTATTGAAGTAGAGCCAAGGTGCTGTAACGGCAGCGAGCAGACGTCCTCATTGCACAGGACACCGGTACCAACCAGAGGGGTACAGCACGGGGCAGCAAGCTGCAATCAGCACGTGCCCAGGGTTGCAGCTCCGCGACGCGGGCGTTCTCAGATCAGCCCCGCAGGATGTGCATGAAGAAGGGTCCGAACCCCAGGCAGCTCGGCGCTGATGACAGCGCTCCTCCCGCCTGCCCTAGCGAGGAATGTGGGGAGAGCGTCTCAGACTCAGCCTGCCACTCAAGGAACAAAGAGCCAACGGGCTGCCGTGACCTCGGATCGCAGCCTTTGATCTCGCAGGGAGAGCACGCTCTCAATCCACAGCTCGGGCTGCACAGCAATAGCTGTTCAGTCTAACCAGAAGGATAAAGCTTCTGTCAGACCCAGCCACTTCAGTGCAGTTTCTCTGCAAAGCTGCCCTTGGTTTTGCAGTCACAGTGCCTTGGCACGGTGCCTTTGTTGAGGCAAACGTCCCCTGGTCCCTGCGCGGCGCTGGGCTGCTCGGCCAGCACACGGGGAGGGCTGCAAAGCCAGGCGGGGACCCTCCAACACCGGATCGATCCTCTGGGACCCCCATGCTGCAGCAACCTCAGGCTCTGCTCTTCCCTTCTCTGCCCTCAGGTGCCCAGCGGTTACCCATGCAATCGGGATGGGGAAAAACCCGTGCTCCCCCATGGATGTCCCAGCTCCGCTTCCCTCTGCCCTGGGGCTCTGTGGGGCCGATACCGTTCTGCCTCAGGTGCCGCCTGGGTCTTGCTCCCATGCCAGCATTTGGTTCTCATCCCGCTGCCTGGCACAGAGCTGCTCACTTGTCCGACACTCATCCTCTTTTCCTCCATCCTGCAATGGATGGGGAGGGGGCATTCTGCGAACCACCGGGACATCACGTCCACACAGCTGCCGCCTTGTCTAACCTTGGTGGTCTTGATCTGTGGCTTGCACCACAGCCTCCAAACTCTCTCTGCCACTCCAGCGCGATCCAGCTTTGTGCCTGTGAGCACACAGCCCTGGCACACCCGGCCTGCGGCCGCGCATCCCAGAAGAGCACCATGGGCACAGTGCTGGGGGCTTTCTTCATCACACTGGATGCCACCCGCATCCCAGCCCTGTACGCTGGCTTCAGCCACGCAGCCCTGGCTCCAGCAGCCTGGGCAGCGAAGCCCCCCTCACCGGCAGCCCCCAGCTGCTGGCAGTTCTCACCACTTATAGAATCATAGGATCACAGAAGGGTTTAGGATGGAAGGGGCCTTTCAAGCCCATCCAGTCCCACCCCTGCCATGGGCAGGGACATCTCCAACCAGATCAGGGTGCTCACAGCCCCGTCCAGCCTGGCCTTGGATGTGTCCAGGGATGGGGCATCTCCCACCGCTCTGGGCAACCTGGGCCAGTGCCTCACCACCCTCAGCATAAAACATTTCTTCCTTCTCTATCCTGCCTTGCCTTCTCCATCATGCACTGAGGCCAGGCAGTCTCACAGGACATGCACAACTTGCTGAGTGCCAGCTGTCCCTTCCACGCCCCACCCTCGACCCTATCTTTTACAGGGCATTGACCAAGGAAATCGGGCCGCGTGTCCTAGATCCCTGTGGAGACAGCAAGGAGCCCATCGTCCCCTTGAAAACAAGGCTCTGCTCACCGCTCCCAAGGGAGGTTTAGCTTAGGTTTTAGGAAAAACTTTCTAGCAGTAAGACAGCCTTCGAGTACTGTGCTTGGGCAACCTACATCATCGGAGGATTTCAGATCAGGTCAGACTGGCACCCATGTAAAACTGCTCAGGGTGAGAAGATCCTGCCTTGGGGAGGGGATGGACTACTTGGTCTCTCCAGGTTCCATCCAGTCCTATTTTCTGCAGGTCCTGGATTCAAGACTGGCAAGTACCACCCATCCCCTCCGCTGTCCTTCCACTGCAGCACAGCTTGGGGTGAGGACTGTCAGCCATGCTCCCGGCAACGTGCTCCCCTCCACCACCGCAGACCTCTGGGCTCGGGCTGCTGGACTGGGACTTGGGGATGCACTGGAGGTTGGGGAGAAACCTTTAATATGGCTCTCAGATGTTGAAGCAATTCAGATACCGTTTGTATCTATTCACTTACACGGCAGCCAGGGTTTGTTGAGATATTCGCAAAGAGCCCAGGAACAACCCAAAGAACGGACCCTGTGCCCATGGCTGCCGTTTCTCCCCCTTCCTCCCCAGCTATTTCAGTCTCATAAAAGCTATTACAAACCCTCCATCGTTTTATTCCTGCCAGGCATCTAAACCTGGGCTGAAATTAATGAGAAGTTTGATTCTAAACAACTGCATGGTATCGCTACACTGTGGGGACGAGGGTTGTACGGGAAGCAACAGCGAACAGGAGCTGACTGAGCTGCAAAGTGAATATTAAACAGAAATAGCTGCACAGCAATATTTTATGCTTGTTACTGAGTTTGACTTCAGCGCTGGTGGAAAAAAAAAAAATCCTAGGCAATGCAAGAACTCCAGGGAATTAGCATCTTCCCCCAGCATAAATGTCTCATTTTTTACAGAGCACAAATGAGTTCTGGGCAGAAACGGGGGGAGTCTGCAAGTACTTCCCTCTGTTTGCCACCTGATATTGCTCAACAGTGTCTACAAAGAGTTCGGAGGACACTTTCTACAGCAAGAAAGTGATACATTAAATACTGTAATTTTTAAAATAGGAAAACAGATAGGAAAGAGCCTTAGGGGGAAAGACGAGCTCCTTGTTTTCCTGCTGCATTGCGGCTGCAGAGTTAAGAATCTCCATTACGCTTTACTGCCATAAATTAAGAAGCATCACCTCAAACACACACGGAGGCAAAAAGAGAAGGAAAAAAAGTCAGAGCTCTGAGTGGCTCAGAGTCAGAGCTCTTACAGTCTTCCCGAGCTGAGCCCAAAACCACCCAAGTGATGGAGTAAAACCTGGGGCCAAGAACCAGTGGAGGAGGGCTGCACTCACCCCAGGAACAGGAGGGGATTTCATGTGACCTTGACAAATGGGACAGAACCCAAAATCCACACTGTGAAATTCAGCCAAAAACAGTGGAAAGTTCCACACTTCACGAGGAAAAACAGAGCGTGGTTTCCAAAGTGAGAAGTCACAGAATCGTTTAGGTTGGAAAAGACCCTTAAGATCATCGAGTCCAACCGCTAACCCAGCACTGCCAAGCCCACCACTAACCCATGTCCCTAAGCACCACATCTCCCCGGCTTTTAAATCCCCCCAGGGATGGGGACTCAGCCCCTGCCCTGGGCAGCCTGGGCCAGGCCCTGACAGCCCTTTGGGGAAGGAGTTTTTCCCAATCCCCAACCTAACCCTGCCCTGGCGCAGCTTGAGGCCGGTCCCTCTCGTCCCATCGCTTGTTCCTGGGGAGAAGAGACCGACCCCCCCGGCTCCAGCCTCCTTTCAGGCAGTTGCAGAGAGCGATGAGGGCTCCCCTCAGCCTCCTCTTCTCCAGGCTGAGCACCCCCAGCTCCCCCAGCCGCCCCTCCCCACCCTTGTGCTCCAGCCCCTTCCCCAGCCTCGCTGCCCTGCTCTGCCCACGCTCCAGCCCCTCCAGCTCCTTCTGGGGGTGAGGGGCCCAGCGCTGAGCACAGGATTCCAGGGGCGGCCTCACCAGTGCCCAGCACGGGGGGACGATCCCTGCCCTGCTCCTGCTGGCCACACCAGTCCTGATACAAGCCAGGATGCCACTGGCCCTCTTGGCCACCTGGGCACACTGCCGGCTGATTTTTATCCAGCGAAGACTTCGCCTGTCCAAGCTATGTGCAGTCAGTTTCTCCAGGAGAATGCTGTGGGAAACCACAGCCTTCCCTCATCCACCAAGCCGGTCACCTTGTCTTGGTGACCACCTCCGCCAGCTCCCTCAGCGCCCTTGGGTGGATCCCACCCAGCCCCACAGACCTGTCTGTGTCTACGTGGTGCAGCAGGTCGCTGACCATTTCCCCTTGGATTACGGGGGCTTCATTCTGCTCCCCATTCCTGCCTTCCAGCTCAGGGGGCTGGGTACCCCAAGAACAACTGCTCTGACTGTTGAAGACTGAGGCAAAGGCGGCATTAAGTACCTCAGCCTTCTCCTCAGCCTTGGTCACTGTGTTTCCCCCCACATCCAATAAAGGATGGAGATTTTCCTTAGCTCTCCTTCTGTTGCTAATGTATTTATAGAAACCTTTTTTATTGTCTTTCATGGCAGCAGCCAGATTAAGTTCTAGCTGGGCTTTGCCTTTTCTAATTTTCTCCCTGCATAACCTCACAACATCCTTGTAGTCCTCCTGAGTCACCTGCCCCTTCTTCCAAAGGTCAGAAACTCTTTTTTTTCCTGACTTCCAGCCAAAGCTCTCGTTCAGCCAGGCCGGTCTTCTTCCCTGCTGGCTCATCTTTCGGCACACGGGTACAGCCTGCTCCTGCACCTCGAAGATGCCCTTCTTGAAGAACGTCCAGCCCTCCTGGGCTCCTTTGCCCTTCAGGACGGCCTCCCAAGGGACTCTGTCAACCAGGCTCCTAAACAGGCCAGAGTCTGCCCTCAGGGAGTCCGAGGTTGCAGTTCTGATGGCCCCCCTCCTTACTTCTCCCAGAATCGAAAACTCTATCATGTCATGGTCGCTGTGCCCAAGACGGCCTCCAACCGTCACGTCACCCACCCGTCCCTCTCTCTTTGCAAACACCAGGTCCAGCGGGCGCCTTCCCCAGCTGGCTCCCTCACCAGCGGTGCCAGGAAGGTCTCTTCCACACGCTCCAGGAACGCCCAACACTCTCTCCTCTCTGCTGGATTGTATTTCCAGCAGACATCTGGTAGGTTGAAGTCCCCCACGAGAACAAGGACTAGCGATCGTGAGACTTCTCCCAGCTGCTTACAGAATATTTCGTCTGCCTCTTCATCCGGGTTGGGTGGTCTACAACAGACTCCCACTGCGATCTCTGCCTTGTTGGCCTTCCCTCTGATTCTTACCCATAAACCCTCGACCCTATCATCACCATCATTGCGCTCTAGACTGTCAAAACACTTCCTAACATACCGGGCTACCCCACCGCCTCTCCTTCCTTGCCTGTGCCTTCTGAAGAGTTTATAGCTGTCCATCGCAGCACTCCAGGTGTGTGGGTCATCCCACCGTGTTTCCGTGATGGCAACTATATCATAGTTTTCCTGCTGCACAAGGGCTTCCAGCTCCTCCTGTTTGCTGCCCATGCTGCCTGCGTTGGTGTCGATGCTCTTCACTTGGGCCATTGACCCTGCCATCTCTTTGCAGGGAGAAGCAGTAATTCCTGCGCGACTGTCCTCAGGTGCTTCCACGGTTTCTAACACATCAACCACCCTTGCGTCTTTGCTGCCGCGTGGATCTCCATCCCCTACCCCCCCCGAGATGGCAGACCAAAGGACCTCGCTAGCGCACCTCCAACACTGGGGTGCCGCCCCCAGGCTTATCTCTAGCGAGCCTGGTTTTATCCCCTTCCCCCTTCAAGCCCCTGGGTAAGCAGCGGGGTGGTAAGGACGGAGCTGGGCTTGAAGCAGGCCGTAACCCCGATGAGCCGGCAATACAGTGCCGGTACCAGAAAAGACCTAATTCTGAAGCTCGACAGCAGCAGCAGCATCGCACACAAGACACAGGTGTTATTATTCAGCTCTGCTTGATACTGATGTGGTCTCAGCCCAGCATCACACTGGGGTTTGGGCACTGTGGTCTCAGACAGCAATGGAAAGAATCCATATCAACCAGATCAATAAGAAAATAATGATGACACGCGAAAAGAAGAGACTGGGTTTGTTTTCTTGAATAAACAGGGAGCTGGAAGGGTAAACACACCGCTGTTGTCAGGAGGTAAAAGGCTTTTCTAAAGAGCGGGGATTTGTTTCTCTCCGGGGATTTGTTCCTACCAAAGGAAGGATGAGGAGCTTAATTTGCAGCATCAATAATTCAGCCGGGAATTAGGAGAACTCTGAGTGACAGTAATGAAACACTAGAAGCCAGGAAGTCACCGAGCATCCTTCACCAGCGGCTTTGACGAGCAGGTTAAATGAGCAGCTCTCAGAAATCACCTGGGTCCTGGCTCCGAGCACACGTTCCTGCGGCCACGCCGTGCTGCGGTTCGACAGCGAGCGGGCCGTGCCCGCGCCAGCGAGCACGTGCCCTGCCACGAGTGCGCGGTTGCCGCCTGTAGCTGCAGAAGCGGCTTGGCAGGCACCGCTCGCCGCTGGCACACCGTCGCCGGCACCACGCAGCGCGCGTGGCACACGCGCACCGTGCACAGCTTCTGCACGCTCAGCTGCGCTCCGCTCTTCTGAGTAACACATCACGCCACAAAACCCCGTCCAGGAGATGTGAATCAAAAAGCTGTGAGACAAAACACACACCTGAGCAGCGCACCTGGGGGGAAGCATGAATAAATTTGCTGTGAATAGAACACACGCCTTTTGGCTCCAGGCTGTCCGCTAGACGCTGAGAGCCTGGATCAGCCTCCCAGCGAAAGCAGAGGACAAAAATAATCCAGCGAAAGGCAGCTTTAAGACAGCACACGCCGTGTTCAGGATGCCCATAGGTGCCCTGTGACTGCAGGGGATGGGGCCCCGGCTCCCCAGGTACCCCCCCAGCTTCACCTTCTGCATCTCCAAACCTCCAGCCGGTCACCTCTTCATAGAACCATAGAATCATGGAATCCCAGGTTGGAAGGGACCTCGAGGATCATCTGCTCCAACCTTTCCAGCACAATCTAGACGAGATGGCCCAGCACCACGTCCAGCTGAGTCTTAAACGTGTCCAGCGTAGCAGAGTCAACCCCTTCCCTGGGGAGATTATTCCAATGGTTGACTGGTCTCACTGTGAACAATTTCCCTCTCGTGTCCCATCGGAATCTCCCTGGCAGTAACTTGCACCCGTTACCCCTTGTCCTCACCATGGGACTCCTTGTAAAAAGGGAGTCTCCATCTGCTTTGTAGCTCCCCTTTAAGCACTGGTACCTGGGGATGAGATCCCCTCGAAGCCTCCTTTTCTCCAGGCTGAACAAGCCCAGCTCTCAGCCTGTCCCCGTACGGCAGCTGCCCAGAGCCTGGATCATCTTGGTGGCCCTTTTTTGTGTAACGGGGACCAGAACTGCACACAGGGTTCCAGGTGGGGCCTGACAAGCGCCGAGTAGAGTGGGATAATGACTTCTTTCTCTCTGCTGGTGATGCCCTCGTTGATGCAACCCAGCCTCCTGTTGGCCGCCTTGGCCGCAGCAGCACCCTGCTCACTCCTGTTGAGCCTCCTGGCCACCAGGACCCCCAGGTCCCTTTCCACGGAGCTGCTCTCTTGCTGCTGAACGCCACAGAACAGCCACCAGTGGAGAATCCCGTGGAAGCTGTGGTATGGGGTTAGCCAGGACGAATGCTCTAGATACATCTTGAAAACAGAAAAGTTCATTTACTAAGCAGTTTTCTAACTCCGGGATAATTTCCCCAGGAACGAGTTAAAGCTACAACACGTGAGAGATCCTGTGTTAGGAGCAGCAGAGGAATAAACAAAAGACGCTCAATGCTACAGGCTTTAGGGAGAAAAACCTGAGGAAGTCTCTGCAGCCGGTGTGGTAAAGAAGTCAGGGTTAAAAACACGAATGCTGGAGTCTTTCTGCAGAAGGTGGCTGGAGAGAACACGGAAACAACTCGGATGAGGAATGGTGAGGGCAGCAGCCCGGTGGGACCCGTGCTCGCTGCCCTGGCACAGATCCTTACGCACGACCAAGGGCAGGGCCACGAGTGCAGCCTCAAAATCAGCCTAAGCCAGCCCAAACTCCCGCTGTTAGGGCAGGATGGTCCCTTCCGCAGCTGCTCCCACCCACCACCCCCCGTCTGCACGAGCAGTCGCAAGGCAGCAGGGTCCACAGCAACACAAGCAATTCCTTCTCGGACTGACGAGAAGCACAGCTGGATGACGGCTACAGCAACACAGGGACGGCAGCGTGAACGGCGGCAGGACGGCCCTCTTTGGTCAGCAAACATTAACTGATTACGTCCCAGCAGCAGAGCTCCTGGGTAAGTTTCTCACCGAGAAAGTTCTGCACAGGCCCGGACTTTGCTCGCTCAAGAGTTCGCGGGCAGCCACCCCAGACCCAACACCACACAGCAGCACCGATCCTGTCCTCGCTCGCAGGACAGGCTCAGCACCCACAGCCAGCACCAAGCACCGGGGCCAGAGCCACCTGCAGCCCCGGCGCGTTAGAGGTGCTGCCGCTGTGGACGGACAGCTGGACGCTTACAGAAATTATCCTGGAGGTGGCAGGTCTCGGTGTTACGCTCACCCGGACGCGATGAAGTTCAAGCCTACGCCTCCCACGTGCCCCACGCAACTGGAGATGGGATGACTCCCACCTTCCGAGGTGGGCCGGACGCTGCTGAAGGCCACATGAAGATCAGACTCACACCAGGCTGAGGAAGAGCGCGCCCAGCTTCGGTGCCAGTTTGGGATTCAGCTGGGAGCAGGGAGAGCTGCTTGTGCGCCCAAGGGCTGTTCATAGAATCACAGAATCGTTTAGGTTGGAAAAGACCCTTAAGATCATCGAGTCCAACCGCTAACCCAGCACTGCCAAGGCCACCACTAACCCATGTCCCTCAGCACCACATCTACCCGTCTTTTAAATCCCCCCAGGGATGGGGACTCAGCCCCTGCCCTGGGCAGCCTGTGCCAGGGCCTGACCACTCTTTCAGTAAAGAAGTTTTTCCTAATATCCAACCTAAACTTACCCTGGCGCAGCTTGAGGCAATGACTGTTAGACCGAGCGAGCCAGGAGCTCAGCCCAGGCTACTTCTCATAGGCAGCTGCGGTCCTCAGTGCCCTCAGACTGACTTTTGGTCTGACTCGCCTGAACGTTCACCGTTTGGTTGCAGTGTCCCATCATTAGCAAGAGGCAGGCTCCTCTTCCAGGCTGCCTCGCTGTAGACACGGACGGCGGCTCCGCAGGAGCGCTTCGGGCCAAGGCAGGCGCTGATCCCCGCCTCGTGGCCTCGGGGAGAGACGTGTAGTGGTCTCGCCGCCTCCGCTTCAGCTTTAATAGGACAAAAGGGCAGCGAGCGCTGGCTGTCAGGAGAGGACGCTGCCTGTGGAGCGCACGAGGCTGAAGGGAAGGGTCCCAGCCCAGGATCTCCCACGGACCCCATCGGGCAGCCCGCACTCAGCACGTAACCACTATGAACCCACTGGCTTCCCTCGTTCTCCCCCTGCTCCAGGAGCCACGCGCAGTCTGGGTCTCCAGCATTTAAATCCCTTTTATTTTTTCCCCCCCTCTTTGTAGCTCGGAGCTATTTCCTAGAGAGCAGCAGCACCTTGCTGTCAAGTGGGGAGATGTTCAAGAGGGAAACGCTGTTCAGCGTTGCTTTAGCCCAGCCTCAGCAGAGGTAACAGAAGCCTATTTCAGAGAAGGAGGAAAACTGACCCCACTCAAGCAATGACGGAGCGCTTCCCAGGCTAGCGATAGCAGTTGGGGGGTTCAGGAAACAGCAACAGGAATATCTGCTTGGTCTTCAAGGAAATAAGCGTTTGTCGGAAGCGTGCAGGCAGCCGGCGACAGCCCGAAGGCAGGCAAGCAGCAGCCAGGGCAGTGGTTAAGGACGAATTGCGCATGGGAGAGACGGTGGCTCCCGAGGCCTCCCTCCGCCCCGCAAAAGGAGCATCAGAATCATAGAATCATAGAATCGTTCAGGTTGGAAAAGACCCTTAAGATCATCGAGTCCAACCGTTAATCCAATCAGCATTCAGAGCAACTCGCCCCCACCCCAGCACCGCTCCAAGCGCCTCTCCTCCCCGTCTAGCGGGAAGCGCAAGCCCTCTTCACTCGTCCCCCAGGAGACCAGGTCAGGCAGGAGTGCCGATTTCAACAGCACTCACGTTGAGGAGTGCCTCAGAGAGAGGCAGCAGCAAAAGCAAACTGCAGGAACAGGGAGAGCCTGGACCGCAGGGTGCCCCAGGAGCCACTCCTCTTTACACAGGG
The DNA here is from genome assembly GCA_020745775.1 of Theristicus caerulescens. Taxonomy (NCBI): domain Eukaryota; kingdom Metazoa; phylum Chordata; class Aves; order Pelecaniformes; family Threskiornithidae; genus Theristicus; species Theristicus caerulescens. The sequence continues at coordinate 132,500,970 of CM036559.1, read as the reverse complement.
ATACGTTAGCGGTGCGCTACCCCAAATCCACACCCAGCCCCAGAAACTCTCCTTGTGATGCTCAAGCAAAGGCTTGTTTGCTTAAGCGACGGCTTACTGCTGACCTGGCTGCGGAGGGCACGCTCAGCTTGGAGCGGCCCTGCCCTCGGCCGCACGCCGTCCCACGCTGGCCCGGAGAGCGGCCGCAGTCTGCACGGCCCCACCTGCGCTCCCCGTCGCGACAGCAAAGGCCAGCGCCAGATGGGCGGGAGCAGCAGCAGGGGGGAAAGGGCCTCATCCATCCCACTGAAGTTCTCCGGCAAACGAGCGAGGACAGGCACAAGCACCTTCCTCGGTCACTAAGCCCATCCATTACAGCCTGAACAGCCGCTCCTCCGCAGATCTCTGCCTCTAGCCCCTACTTTTCCGCTGACCTGTTGACAGCCTGGCGCATCATTTCCCAGTTCTCATTAAACTCTCCCTGCCCCATCCATTAGCTACAACTGCCTGAAAGGAGGCTGGAGCCGGGGGGGTCGGTCTCTTCTCCCCAGGAACAAGCGATGGGACGAGAGGGAACGGCCTCAAGCTGCGCCAGGGCAGGGTTAGGTTGGGGATTGGGAAAAACTCCTTCCCCAAAGGGCTGTCAGGGCTGGCACAGGCTGCCCAGGGCAGGGGTGCAATCCCAGTCCCTGGAAGCGTTCAAAAACCGTGTGGATGTGGTGCTGAGGGACATGGTTCAGAGGTGACCCTGGCAGTTGGGTTAACGGTTGGACTCAATGATCTCAGAGGTCCTTTCCAACCGTAACGATTCTGTGATTCTATGAACAGGTGAGGTTAGCGTGTTCTGCAAGAGGGATTCTGCTTCCCCACCAGCCCTGCTCCAGCCCTTGCAACTTCTGAGCTTTCCAAAGCTCGCCCAGAAGAGGATTTTTCTAGTCAAAAGGCCCTGTCCCCTCAGAATCTTTTTGGTGACATCTCCTGGGCGGCAGAGCCGCCAGGAGTGGTGATCGGACACAACAGCCTTCCCTTGGAAGCAGAGACGCTTCCCAGGGCATCTGCAGTGGTGCCTTATAAGAGAAATCAGAAGCAGAAGAAAGAGGGCAAGGGCTGGACTGAAAAACAAGACGCAAGAGCTCAAGCCGTGCCGTCGGCATAGTCCCAGCTTTGCCCCGTGAACTCGGCGCACCTCCCTTGCGCGTTGCTGAAAGGCAGACTTGGCGTTACTCCAGCCCCTTCCTCCTGTCTACCGTCAGCCCAGATCTTCAAAAGGAGATGAAGAAACGGGCGCCCTGCCGAGGTAAGCAGTAAGCCCCGCTTGCCCCAGCAGTACAGGGTTCTGCTTACACGCCTCGTTTTACCCAAGAGCCTTCAGGCGGCTCTCTGGGAGGACCTGTGGGCAGGAGGCAAACAAGGGCCCAGCCTCCAGCTGCTACAATTCATTTTTAATCAAAAAAAGCGTTCCCAAGATACCACTGCTCATTCCTTTGACATTCCGCATTTTATTGAGTTTGGCTGGATTAACGGGTTAGTTGTATGGTACATGAATTCAATAAATATTTAAGAACTGGATGATGAAGCCCCATTGCATTAGAGCAGGGAGTTAAGTACATGGATAAGTAAAAATGTATTATTTTTAAAAGATCAGATAACTAGCTGGGGTGAATAAATGCAGCTCTTGGAAAAAAGGTGGTGTGTGCACTTCAGAAGGCTTTCTGGCCAAGGACAGCGCGGAAGCCCATTACCAGCAAACTGACTGATAAATTAGAGTGGGTTTTTAATAGAGAACAAACTGCACTGCGGCAGTTCTGCCGTCTCCCGGTCAGACCTGAAAAGGAACGTTTCCCAGGGGCAGCGCTCTGCCCTGTCAGGCTGGAGATGAACTCTCCAGGTAGCATCGCCCCTACCACCAGCCTGCACCTTTAAAAAGCTTTTTGGAAAAGGAAGAGGAGGGGACAAGGAGAGTACGAAACGGTGGGAGAAGGGTCTCACACACTGCACACGCTCCAGCTTTCTAAGCTTAATATAAATCGCTTCTTTGCCGCGACAGACAGCATAGCAAGCGTAAACACAGCTAGCCTAGGGATGCTTTCCTGCTGTCTTATCGCAGCGAAGGAGAAGGTATCAGTCAGGTCTGCTGCTTTCTCTGAAGACACGAGTAACAGTCTTTAGTAAATGAATTGTCTGAACTCCCCAGGACAGATCTTCAAGGTAAGTGCCATTAGCACTCTCCCTGTCTGTTCAGGAGAAGTCCTGCCTATAGGGTTCAACGTAAGACGATGCAAGAGCACTTAAGTTTTCAGAAAGCCCAGCTACTAAAGCAATATAGAAACTTGTTATGCACCCTATCCATACCTGTACCAGCCCCCAACAGGGTGGGGAAGCTACCATACACTACCGTGACCGCCCCTCCCGCCGCAGTTCCAGCAAGCCTCTCCACCTGAAGTTGTATCAGATGCTTCTGTCTTAGAAGGAATCCAGCCAGGTGGCATGGCTTTGCTGGCACTGCACGGCAGATCCATTAGGAGCCGCACATCATACACTCATCCCGGTTCTCCAGGGAGCACACCATGGCTGCTTTATTCCTCTCCTTCTCTTCCTCTTCCTTGGAGGCCTTCTCCCGCTCTCTGAGCTTCTCTTTGTTCAGGGTGAACTGGATGGGGTTAGCAGCCGGTTTTGTCCTTAGATAGTACATGCCAGTCTTCAGACCCTGCAGAGCAAAGGCGCGAGTCTAAGAGCTGGCGTCAGCTGGAGCTCAGGCAAGCCATACAGCCAAACTCTGAACTGCTGAGGCCGTGGCTACCCTTCGCCCGTACCACCGTACCGGCCTCGCAGCGAGGTCTAGTAGCCAGGATTAACGGGAGCAACGCTAACGCATCCGCAGCTTTATTGCTCTAGAGAGATATTCCGCTAGTCAGGCTGGATTCCTGGAAGGAAACGACCGTTTGCCCTTCTAAGAATCAGCGAGACCAACTTTTCATGGAAGAACTTACCAGCCCGCGTTTGCTATCTGCTCTCCACGAGCCCCCGCCCCTCCCGCGTACCTGCTTCCACCCGTAGAAGTGCATGCTGGTGAGTTTGCCGTAGTTGGGCTCTGCGATGTGGATGTTGAGAGACTGGCTCTGATCAATGAAAGCTCCTCTGTCTGCTGCCATCTTGAGGATGGTTTTCTGGGAGATCTCCCACACTGTCTTATAGAGCTGCTTCAAGTCATCAGGAATCTCAGGTATGTTCTAAAACGAACGGGAAGAGTTTTCCAATGCAGTGTAACCAGTGACTGCCCAAATGTTCATATTTATAAAATCAAATTCTTCACCAATTGCGGAGACTTCAGCAATCCTGACTAGAACTAAGGCTTTTTGCAGCTGAACTCTTTTCACTGAATCCAAGCATTCCGTATGTGAAAGCACCCAAGCATAAAGGAACCTCACTCGCTGAACCAGGACAGCGTATTCTGGGGAATTTGAGAGAAAAAGCTGTTTGCAAACAGACCATTACTGTTTTGTCCTGAACGGTTGGGAGGTCGTACAGAAAGCAATCCAGCAGCTAGTACCCGCCCCAAAATTCCTGACAAGTGGGATGCACCTTGTTAGCGTGCATGACTCCAAGCACAACAGTCACAGCAGCATTTCAAACTCCGCAGCATAAATGATTCATCCCACACAGACTCTTCTACGTGTAACTTGTGGATCGGGCTGCCATACGCTCGGCTCCTGTCTCAAGCCTACTCCCTGCTATGACATCACAACTTTATAATCTTTATGATAATGGGAATCCAAACATTTGCAGAATCAGAACGAAGCAGCACAGCCCAACTCGGTGTTTGTTCTAGCAATAATTAGTAGCACGTTTCCATTGGGCTTCTCTACGACACGGGCAGGCTCCAGCAGGAACAACCACCAAGATCAGGCACATCCCCTCATATTTCTCATGGAAACGCCCCACATTGCAGCTTCTCCTCCCCGGGCCAGCTGAGCCCTGTGCAGCAGGCCTCAAAAGCACCGTGTGGCAAACGGGCTCCCCCGCCGCCCAGCCAGCACTGCCCAGACCAGCAGCAATCCCTGTGGTTTCTCACACATACCTGGATGGAGCCGTTGTGGGCAATGATTTGGTTTTTCATCTCCTCATTCCACAGGCCCCGCTCCGTGAGATCTTTCAACAAATGCGGATTCACAACCTGCAAGGGGCAAAGGCCAAAGAATGAAAGTGCTGCATATTCTGCTAAGCTATACGCCCCGCCTTACGGCACAGACGCACCTCCCTGGAGGAGGCCAATCCACCCCACTGTGCGCAGGTTTTTAAATGGTTAAACAAGGCCTTGGACAGCACGGACAAACTTTCACTCTTCAGCTGCTGGCCACTGCAGAACACAGAAGGCTGTCTGCAACGCCTGGCTGACACCAACCTGGGCTAAACTCGTAGGACAGCGATGGGGGAAGTTACTGGGCGTTACAAATGTGGAAGGGGGGTGAATGGAACTCCCCTGCATGAGGAATGCCAAAAGGGGTGAAAGGGAGAGATCTTGACTTACCAGGGCCACTGACCGCAACGTGAATTACTAAATAAGGGTGTAAACAATCATCAAGACTGGGGTCGGAAGGGGAAAGAACAAAATAGGTGCAGGTTGTTTATTTGGGAGGAAAAAAGCAGTGAGCATTTGCTTGCTGGGACTGTTTGGGGACACCTGTCCAGCAGCCCTGCAGCTGACCTACACCGTGGAGCAGGTTAATAAACCTCTTGTGCTGACCTCACCACCCGTGTCTGCTTTGATCCTGCCGGCAGGAGGAAATGGGGCGCTTTCCCCGACACCGAAGAGGGGACGCCCCAGAGGGGACGTAGGGCAGAGCAGACCTCCCTAACAGTTAGACAGTCCCTCGTCTCACACAGAGCTCTTCGCTAACTCCAGCCTCCAGAACTCAAATTGTCTCATGCTCAATGACAGACCCCTCTGGATCTGTAAAGCTTTTACACGACCTCTTAGGTTTGTTCAGTGCTTCACATACAGCTCTTTCCTCAGGACTGGGCACCGCAGCGCTGTGGTCTCATAGCGGGCATGTCCCTTCAGTAATTTCACTAATCATCCCTCCTTTAGCAAGTACTCCTGCAGGCCGTCCTGAGGCCTCATAAAGGTTCTTCCCAGACAAAAGCAGCACTTCTTTACAATTTTGCATATTCCACAGACTGTTGTGGCATACGCAAAACTGCACTGCTGCAGCACATAGCACAGGCTAGGCGTTCCCCTGGGCGCTTTGGCCTTGGGCACAAACATCTAACTGAACTCAGTTACCAAGTGTGGGGCCTCCGTCTTGTCTGTCTTAGCGGTGAAAGTCATCAAAGGTATGAGAACAGAAAAGCTCTTGTCTTGTCTTAGCGGTGAAAGTAATCAAAACCAGAAAAGCTCTTTCCCACAGCTGCCTCGCTTACCTGAAACTCTCCTGAGAGGACTCTGCGTGTGTAGATGTTACTGGTGTAGGGCTCGATGGATTCGTTATTGCCCAAGATCTGAGCAGTGGAAGCAGTTGGCATGGGAGAAAGGAGAAGGCTGTTTCTGACACCGTACCTAGTAACAATAGTCAAGAGTTAGAAAGCTTCAACCAAGTGAGACAAGACAGAAAAGACCCAAGAACAGCACAGTTATGTACTGCCTGCTAAGAGGGACAGTATAAGGAACTCTCAGCTCACCTTCTCAGGGTAACCTGCAAACCCTCAGATGACCTGCAGCCAGAAAAGGGAAGCTCCCCTGAACTTGTAACGTGGGTCAACATGGAAGCTTAACTAAAGCCTTTGCTATTTTCATCTTTAATCAGCAGCTTTCCCAAATTATTTAGTCATGACAAAGGGTGCACAGAAAAAAATCTGTCAGGCACTTCACAACTCCACAGCATTCAGGCAAAACCAAAACGAGCAGCCCACAAAGAGCCTGAGACCGCTCCATACACAAGTCAGTAGACAGATTTACTAAATTTAAGAATTAGACCCACACAGATTGAACAAATTCATTAAAGGCACTTCACGCTTTAACGATTCCTGTCTTCGGGATGTTCAAGGCTCAGCTGCTTTTCCCTGGCAGCGGGGAAAGAGTTCCCAAGCTCAGCCGACTGTCCCACTCATCACTACATCTCTTTAACTGGAACACCAACCATTCTGCTGATGCATCCAAGATGAAATAAGAGCTCAGCTAACTCAGTCTAGGGGCTGGGCTCTCTCTGGCTCGTAAGAACAAAAATGAAAGAAACCATCCACAAAACAGTTGTGAAGAAAGATCTGCTGGGGCGGGGGGGACACATAGGGCCGTTTTTACACTTGTGCCCTATCTTTTGGTTTTAGTCAGTCAGAACACATTGAATGTATTTAAATCTAATACAAACTGTGCAAGACTACTCACTTAGCAATCTTCTCCTTTAGAGCCTTCCAGTCCCAAAGCTCAGAGGGGGTGACGTTCCACATGTCATACTGAAGAACCTGAAGAACGCAGGTGTAGTGCAAATTAGACAGGGTGCTCTTTTCTCCATGTTTTATAAATCACATTGTAAATTGACCTGTTATTCCTATTAACTATTCTCTACAATTCAGCCTCAGCGAAGCTCCTGTATCATAATCTTACAAACACTCAATCTTTTAATTTCGCCAGAGGGGACAGCCAGCACAAGCTGAGTCTTGCTTTCCTTTTATTGCTCTCTGCACCTCAGTTTAACTTATGCGTTTCTTACTGCGCTTAAGAAGCCAAATGATGAGGAAAACTCAAGCACCATGTGTACTGTTGCAATATTATCAGCCTAAGGTGTTTCAGTCATACATCTCCTTCTGTATGAAGCACCAGTCACATTCTCTGCTCTTCATAGCTTTGGCCCCGCCACAGAACAGTTGCTGGTACTTACTCCTTTGCTGACAGGAGAACCCTCATACGTTTCATACGGCCCTTGCTCCTTGGCAAGTTCACAGCTAGCTTCCAAAGCACCATAATAAATGGTCTCAAAAATCTGCTGGTTCAAGCGCTGGGCCTCGGGACTTTCAAAGGGGTACCTCATCAAGATGAACGCGTCTGCCAGGCCCTGCACACCAATGCCAATGGGACGGTGGCGTCTGTTGGAGCGTTCAGCCTGCATGGCATTCAAGCAAAGAGAATAATTACCTTTAGCAGAACTACACAGAATCACAGAATAAATTAGGTTGGATAGGACCTCTGAGAGGAATTTTCATCCATACCACTGCCTTAACTTTTATGGGCCATCCATTCTGCTGCAACAACCCACCTTCCAATTCTGCCCAGTTCCCCATTGTTTGCTGTTTGGAGGGGCAGGAATTTGAGGACCCAGATTAAGTTCGTTAGAAGCGATCACTGATTTTAATTGCTCAGCCTGACACACAGAGGGAGCCATGATTTAGAAGTGAACACTAAGCACCTTCTGGAAAAAAAAAAAAAAAAAAAACAGGCCCATGAAGACATTGAAACTTATGCATTCAAACTGTACGTGCTAGAAAAATCTGATCCTCATCAGGTTTGGCTTCACGCTTTGGGCATTTGCTTATTTCCTCCTCCAAAGCCCAGCTCTGCCGCTTGCCTTGCTGTGTTCTTGCAATGCAACAAAGCCTGCTCCCATTCCTCTTCAACAATTACCAACCCTCTCCCCACTTCACTTCAGAAAGCTGTCTGTGCACCCTCCCAAAACTGCATAAAACCAACAACTCCAGACTGAGTTACACCTTCTTGGGATCTTTCCGGGATCCTTCTCTCTTCCACTTTCCACTCTGCTCCTAGTGCTCTTCTGTGCTTTACGGAAATCCACGCACATGAAAAAATTCCAACTGCAGAACCATCTCAAGGGGAGGCTTTTTCTACAACTGCTTCACTAAGGAACTGCTCTGGGTTGACGCTTAAGAAGTCACCAACAACTGGTCACAGCCCAGGAGCCAGCAGGGCTGGCTGACAGAGCTTTAAACTAGATTGGAAGGGGCAAAGGGACAATACCTGGCTAGTCAGCGATGAGCAATGGGATGGCACGCCAAAGTTCGAGGAGCTGAGGGCTAGTGAGATTCCTCAGGCTGCTCCACAAGGCAACGGGCACAATGAACCGCACTGGAAGTGTTTTTACATAAATGCACGCAGCCTGAGGAACAAGCAAGAGGAGCTGGATGCCTTGGCCCAGTCCCAGAGATACGATGTCATAGGCATAAGTGAAACCTGGTGGGATGAGTCCTGTGGCTGGTGTGCCGTGATGGATGGGTACAGGCTCTTCAGGAGGGATAGGCAGGGCAGGCAAGGCGGCAGGGTGGCATTGTATGTAGTGGAAGGGCTGGAATGCATGGAACTGGCAGTTGGCGATGGCACAGTTGAGAGCCTCTGGGTAAGGATTCAGGGACAGACAAATAAAGCAGATGTGGCTGTGGGAGTCTACTATAGGCCACCCAGCCGGGATGACGACACGGATGAGTTATTCTTTAAGGAACTAAGGGATGCTTCCAAGTCATCTGCCCTTGTCCTTACGGGGGACTTCAACTTGCCAGATGTCAGCTGGGAATACCACACAGCTGGGACAAGCAGGTCCAGAAGATTCTTAAAGCGTCTGGATGATACCTTCTTGGTACAAGTACTGAAGAACCAACCAGGAAAGGTGCCTTCCTCGACTTGTTGCTTGCTAACAGAGAGGGTCTTGTGGGTGATGTGGCGACTGGTGGCCACAAAGCGACCATGAAGCACTCAAGTTTAAAATCTACGGTAACAGGAGGAAAACTGCCAGCAGGACCTCAACTCTGGATGTGAGGAGAGCTGACTTCAGGCTGCTCAGGGAACTACTTCGTAAGGTCCCGTGGGAAGAAGCTTTTGAAGGTGCTGGGGTCAGTGCTGGTCACTTTTTAAGTACCACTTCCTAGGACCACAGGAGCAGGCAATTCCAAAATATCGGAAGTCAAGCAGGCAAGGTAGAAGGCCGGCTTGGCTGAGTAGGGATCTTACACTAGAACTAAGACAAAAAAAGAAAATTTATGCCCAGTGGAAGCAAGGTCAGGCGACATGGGAGGACTACAGAGATGCTGTTTGCCACTGTAGGGAGGAAATACGCACGGCCAAAGGTCAACTAGAGCTGAAGCTGGCCAGTACTGTGAAGGACAATAAAAAGGGCTTTTTTAAATATATAAATAGCAAAAGGCAGGCAAGAAATAACATTGGTCCGTTACTTGACGAGTATGGTCACCTCATAAACAGGGATATAGACAAAGCAGAGACATATAATGCTTTCTTTGCCTCGGTCTTCAACACCGATGATGGGCTCTGGGACCCCCAGAGCCCTGGGTTAGAGAACCCTGACTGCAAGAACGACAAACTCCCAACCAACCCCAAACTTGTGCGGGATTTGCTGCTCCAGCTGGATCCTTGTAAGTCAATGGGGCCCAATGGGATTCATCCGAGGGTACTTAAAGAGCTGGCTGACATCATAGCAAGACCTCTCTCAATGATTTCTCAATGCTCTTGGGAATCTGGAGAGGTCCCAGTTGACTGGAAGCTGGCAAACGTTGTCCCAATGTTCAAGAAGGGCAACAGGGATGACCCCGGTAACTACAGGCCTGTCAGTCTCACCTCTGTGCCTGGCAAAATCATCGAGATTATTCTGGGAGTTATTGAAAAACACCTGACAGACAACGCAGTCATTGGTCCCAGCCAGCACGGATTCACGAGGGGAAAGTCCTGCTTGACAAACTTGATTTCCTTCCATGACAAGGTTACCCACCTAGTTGACCAAGGGAAGCCAGTCGATGTAATCTTTTTGCACTTCAGTAAAGCCTTCGATACTGTCTCTCACAGTATCCTCCAGGACAAAATGTGCAGCATCCAGCTGGATAAACACACATTGCAATGGGTGTGCAATTGGCTGACGGGTCGGGCTCAAAGGGTTAGAGTAAATGGGGTTACATCGGGCTGGCAACCAGACACTAGCAGGGTTCCGCAGGGATCCATCTTGGGGCCAGTGCTCTTCAATATCTTCATAAATGACTTGGATGAGGGACTGGAAGGTTTGTTATCAAAGTTTGCCGATGACACAAAACTGGGAGGAGCTGTTGACATTCTCGAGGGCAGAGAGGCCCTGCAGAGAGATCTGGACAAATCAGAGAGCTGAGCAATCACCAACCGTATGAAGTTTAACGAGGGCAAGTGCTGGATTTTCCACCTGGAACATGGCAACCCTGGATGTACGTACAGACTGGGTTACGAGAGGCTGGAGAGCAGCCCCGCGGAGACGGATCTGGGGGTTCTGGTTGACGGCAAGTTGAACATGAGCCAACAGTGTGCCCTGGCAGCCAGGAGGGCCAACCGTGTCCTGGGGTGCATCAAGCACTGTATCGCCAGCCGGTCAAGGGAGGTGATTGTCCCGCTCTGCTCTGCACTGGTGCGGCCTCATCTTGAGCACTGTGTGCAGTTTTGGGCCCCACAGTACAAAAAGGATACAAAGCTACTACAGAGTGTCCAGAGGAGAGCCACGAAGATGGCGAAGGGTTTAGAGGGGAAACTGTACAAGGAGCGGCTGAAGTTGCTTGGTCTGTTCAGCCTGGAGAAGAGGAGACTGAGGGGAGACCTCATCGTGGTCTACAGCTTCCTCACAAGCGAAGGAGGAGGGGCAGGTGCTGATCTCTTCTTTCTGGTGACCCAGGATAGGACCCAAGGGAACGGCAGGAAGCTCTGCCAGGGGAGGTTTAGGTTGGACATTAGGAAAAGGTTCCTCATGCAGAGGGTGGTGGAGCACTGGAACAGGCTCCCCCAGAAGGTGGTCATGGCACCAAGCCTGACAACATTCAAGAAGCAATTGGACAACGCCCTCAGACGTATGATGTGATCTTTGGGGTTGTCCTATGCAGGGACAGGAGCCGGACTCGATGATCCTTGTGGGTCCCTTCCAACTCAGGACATTCTATTCTGTGATTCTATGACAACTGCCAACAGGCAGTTAATGGAACTCCCAGCTATTAGCTGAAACAGGTTTACAAAATCCCTCGCTGGTGCCTGCTGCCCAAGACTGAACTGGGATGGCTGCAGAAGAACAGGCCCTTTGTCACCAGACTTTGGCGTGCCTTCACCCCACACCAGCTCCGTACAGCACGGCACTCACCTCTGGCACAGGGTAGTAGTTGATATCAATGATCTTGTTCAGGTTTCGGACAATAACTTTAGTGACTTCAGCTAGCTTCTTGAAATCATATGTATGCTCCGAAGTGACGTACATGTTCAGGGCTATAGAGGCCAAATTACAAACTGCAACCTGTGGAGGAGACACAGCGAAAACAGGCATGCCAGCCAACACCCCATGCAAAAACCACAATCTCGGTCCCAGAGCATGCTCTCTATCCAAACTGTATGGAAACAAAGAACCAAGCAGCATACAAGGCTGGAGAAATGCACTCCTCATTTCTCTGCTATCTTATGAGTTGCAAAAAGGGTAACAACAATTCAAAAAGGTTTAGTAGGTATGAATATCACCATAAAAATTCAGTTCTCTGGCTTGGTCAATTCTGTTGGCTGTAAGCCATCCTTCCAGCCACTAAGCCTAACCATTTCTTTCCTGCCAGAACCAGCAGCTGATCTCAGTGAGATCCAGACTATATTAGGGCGTTTTGTTTTTAAACAATTTTAACACTAATATTATTTCCAACCCCAGGAGAACTGAAACAAGTAAGCTAAAATTTCTTAGAAACTGATACTTTGAGTTACAACAGCCTCAAGAGCTTTACGGCACTAGAAATTCCCCACGCTGTATTAGCACTAACTCATTTATGTCCTTCCTTCGTCTTTGTTAGCAACGCTGCGGTCCAAACACAGCACATCTGTAGAGCACCAAGATTAGGGTCGTACACAGCGAACTCAGGGGGAATGGATACTGAAATGCAAGTCTTGGGGTAAGAGAGGTATGGTTTTACTAAATCCTTAGCCGAAGAGATGCTTACATCAGCTACCAGCAGGCCAAAGAGCTCACTTCTCCCTCAAGCTTTCAGAGGTTCACTTTGATGGATATCTTGTTTTATACACCAAATCCTCCATGGGAGTTGGAAGGGAAGGGAAACCACACACAGAGTCAGTGCAAGAGCTACTCGAGTGAAAACAGCCCCAGAATTTTCTTAGCTACCTGTTCCCTTCCCCAGCCAACAGTCAGACATATTCTAGAAAGCTGCAAGAGGAGCAGTCACAGCTCTCCTAAATGGTACAAGTTCCTGTTCTCCACCTACCTCGTCTTTGCTGGTATACTCCACTATTTCTGTACACAGATTGCTGCACTTGATGGTCCCCAAGTTCTGCTGATTGCTCTTCCGGTTGCAGGAGTCTTTGTACAGCATGTACGGCGTGCCGGTCTCTGTCTGAGACTCGATGATAGCGTACCAGAGCTGCTGGGCCTTCACCACTCTGCGGACACGGCCTTGCTTCTCATAACTGCAACAGGGCACATATTGCTTAATAATTCCCAGGCTCACCAAAAATAACAGCGAAAGAGTCATTTTTGACACAACATCGGTTTCTCAGGCAGGCAAGACCCCATTCACTTCTGAACTGTGTGAACTCTGAACTGTCCTTGTTTAAGGGAAATAGAAATCTTTCACTACAAGATCCTATACAACTCGTTCAAAACAAAGCCATCGACTGCTTTAAGCAGGCATCACTTCAGAATTTCCCTCTAACAAACTAAAACAACCATTCATACCTAGTTCTATCTTGAGCAGGTCACAGTTTGAAGCAAACAGTAAATAGGCATTCCCCATCTTTGTCCTTTTATCAATCTGATAACGGAACTCACTGACCACTTAGGGGCCAACACCACAAACCTGTGCTTTGGCTCCCAGACACCACACAGCAAGGGCAGTTCTGTGAATGGACAGCCACTGCTTAAAGATATGTTCACTTTTCTCACCTTTCATATAGTTTCTCAAATTCCTCTCCCCAAACCTCATCTAGGCCAGGACACTCATTTGGACACATTAAGGACCAGTCCTGTAAGAAGGAAAAATATCCAGAGAAAATCTTTAGGCACCCTGTTAATTAAAGGCATTCAGCTTCATCGGCAGATCCTGCTGTAAACAGGAACACACAAACTACACTTCCCATCCTGAAAAACTAGCAACCAACTCTGCCAGCAGACATGGGGAAGATGTTTATCAGACTAGTCGGATTTATTTAAAAATTAATTATATGAACATTTATGACCAAACTGCATTTTTCGTTTTGAAATGACTGGTTCTCAAGCTATAGCCCACTTTAACGCAAACACAAGCAGTCATATCAATTTACCGAGAAGGTTTTGATGCTTTAAGGAAATTCCAGAGTAAAAACTTAGTATAATACTATCAGTACATAAGTCACGGGCTGCAAAATTAAGCACTGAAGCGAAGTATCCCACTGGAGTTCTCCAACTCCATTCTCTCCCTGCACAGCCGAGTTCTCAAATAAGGTGCAGCAGCTCTTTCAGGAAGTTCCGTTGCTGCTCGGAAGAGAGCTCTGCAGCCCCTCATGAACTCCATCCCAGGGCTGATCGCCTGTTTCTCCGTTAACAGACCTATTCTGCACCAATCAAGCTTCTTACCTGGTTGGTTTCAACCCGCTTCATGAAGAGATCAGGAATCCAGAGGGCAAAGAAAAGGTCTCTGGCTCGCTGCTCCTCTTTTCCAGTGTTCTTCTTTAAGTCAAGGAACTCAAAGATGTCCAAATGCCATGGCTCCAGGTAGATGGCAAAAGCCCCGGGTCTCTGATATATAAAACATAGCCAAGATCAGAACAAATCGCCCCTGAAAATAAAATCTCCTGCGCTGCTCCTGAGTGCACACAATACCCTAAACTAACTGGAGCTTCGTTTTAGAGTCTCGTTAAGGCAATTTCAATATGCTTTTTTGTGTTACTGTTGCTCTCACTTATTGGAACTAGGCCATGTTACTAGCTTCAGATTCTCCATAAAAATGATTTAGTACCAAAAATATATTTCCCCTGTGTAAACAGGAGCTTGACAAATCTTAGATTTACTTATTGCGTCATGCCTCCACTGACCTCTGGACTACGTGAAGGCAAAGGATACAGATCAAGAAGCTTTCTGCAGTCTCATACCTTAATTCACTATAGCGCATTCAAGGAGTGACTAATAACCAGCGCAAGAGGCTGATCTAACACGTGCGTGTCATGCAGCAGACATATACCAAAAGATACACCTGCATGATAAAATGCATAGTGAAAGGGGAACGCCGGAATATCAGCAAGGGCAGAAAATGCCCCATTTTAATTCTGTGTCACCTGCAACCGCTTCATCAGCTCACCGATGTTACCGGGCCAACCCTTCAGAGATGTGGAACCTCTCCCTCTGACCCGAGGTTCCCTTCTTGACCCTAATTTAATGGGAAGCCAGTACCTTGTTTCCACCTTGATCCACGTAACGGGCAGTGTTATTGTAGACCCTCAGCATTGGAACAAGCCCATTGGAATTTCCATTTGTCTGCAGAGGCAGAGGAAAACCATCAATACTGAGAAGCAACTGCCTGAAGAGACAGGCCTACGTTTTCTGTATGCCTTTCAGCAGTCTGCAAAGCTCTTATGCTGAAAGCTAGGAACTGACCACCCCCATTTGTTATTTGGTAGCCCCTTCCCCCCGCCTTTTTTTTTTTTTTAATACTGGTCCCAAGTTAGTAAAATGCACCTCCTAACTTCTTTCCTCTACATTATGTAAACTAAAGGCTGGCAGAGGTTACATACACTGTGACAAAAAAAACCAACCACACATCCACAGGTGATCTTGAGCAGTCAGACATACAAAAAGGAAAAGGGGTACAAGTCTCTGAGCATATTCATGGGTTGCTAATACACAAATAGATCAGAATTGCCTGACCAAACAGTGGAATGAGATCCTCTTTTTAAAAGGACTTCTATTAGGAAGCCAAAACACCACGGAAAACCAACCTTTTTGCCTTAGAGCATACTGAAAAGGGAAGGACTACTGAGCTAGCCTGACTGCTGTGTTAAACTGACTCGGTAGAAGCAGCATTGGTTTGGCAACTGAAATACAGACATTTCCTGAAACCAGAAGGTTAACCTCAGCTGGGAACACCATCTGCACGCTCACCCCAGCAATATAGCTGCCCGTGGCTCGGATACAGCTCACAGCAAGGCCGATCCCACCGGCAGACTTTGAGATCAGTGCGCACTGCTTGAGAGTGTCATAGATTCCCTCAATGCTGTCATCCTTCATGCACAGCAGGAAACAACTAATGAAAACAAATAGCTTTAGCATACAAAGATTAAAACAAAAAAGTCAAGAAGTATTTCACCGGGGCTGCAGAAAACCAAGGGTAAACGCTGAATCTTTAACATGCTATGCAAAGCAAATAAATGAAGCAAAGCCATAGGTTGCAAAGTGGAATAAAGGACAGTTTTAGAAAACGTCACGAGCAATAGTTGTATTATTGAGACCTGTGTCATCAAAGCAAAACATTTTTTAAATCATATCAATTATGCTTGCGACTTCTAGCATATTTTAGAAAACGATTACCAGGATTCATTTTGTAATCTACAGGAGACTACGCATATAAGTAGCTTTTAAATAGAATACAGCCGTGTAAACATTTCCGTTAGCTTTAGAAGCTTACAGACTCCTGCGTATTTTTCCCCAAAGACTACACTAGAGATGAAGTTAAATTTGACAGCAGCTTCTCAAAACTTCATAAAACAATCACAGAAACACAGCTACTATTTTTAGAAAGCATTTCATTTGAACAGACCCAATCTCCAAAATTTTCTCTTTGTCCAGTTATGCATTAAGCAAACTTGAAAGCCAAAGGTACCTGGAAAGCTGAGGCCGGTTGGTGCCTGCATTGAATAACGTGGGGGAGGCATGGGTAAACCACCTTTCAGACAGAAGATTGTAAGTTTCGATTGCAGCATCGATGTCATTTTTGTGGATCCCCACGGATACCCTCATCAACATATGCTGAGGACGCTCAGCAACTAAATACAAAAAGCAAAGGGGGAAAAAAGAATGTCAGTATGACATTTATGATCCGTACAGACGTAGAGGTCATAGCAACAAGCTACAAACAACGTAGCAGAAATAGTGTGGCCAGCAGGAGCAGGGCAGGGATCGTCCCCCCATGCTGGGCACTGGTGAGGCCGCCCCTCGAATCCTGTGCTCAGCGCTGGGCCCCTCACCCCCAGAAGGAGCTGGAGGGGCTGGAGCGTGGGCAGAGCAGGGCAGCGAGGCTGGGGAAGGGGCTGGAGCACAAGGGTGGGGAGGGGCGGCTGGGGGAGCTGGGGGTGCTCAGCCTGGAGAAGAGGAGGCTGAGGGGAGCCCTCATCGCTCTCTGCAACTGCCTGAAAGGAGGCTGGAGCCGGGGGGGTCGGTCTCTTCTCCCCAGGAACAAGCGATGGGACGAGAGGGAACGGCCTCAAGCTGCGCCAGGGCAGGGTTAGGTTGGGGATTGGGAAAAACTCCTTCCCCAAAGGGCTGTCAGGGCCTGGCCCAGGCTGCCCAGGGCAGGGGCTGAGTCCCCATCCCTGGGGGGATTTAAAAGCCGGGGAGATGTGGTGCTTGGGGCCATGGTTTAGTGGTGGCCTTGGCAGTGCTGGGTTAGCGGTTGGACTCGATGATCTTAAGGGTCTTTTCCAAACTAAACGATTCTATGATTCTACATGCAATGGGCCACTTGAGAGCCATAGTTTTCACAGAATCACGGAATAATTCAGGTTGGAAGGAACCTCAGGAGGCCTCTAGTCCAATCTCCTGCTCAAAGAAGAGTCAGCTAAAAGAATCCAACCAGTTTGCTCAGGACTTTATCCAGTCAGGTTCTGAAAAACTCAAGGACGGGGACTGCACAGCCCTTCTCAACAATGTGCTCCAACGCTCTAGGGTCCTTAAAACAGGCAGGTGAAGCAGTTGTCCAGGTCACACTGCCAGTAGTTGGAACACCCAAGCAAACTTGCCACAGCGCTGCTCTTCAACAATCAACTGTTTTTCATGCAAGCCTACCACTGCCACCATAGGTGCTAGATTCTTAGCCTAAGAAAAGAATTTGCACATGCCCAGAGACGTGTTGCTATTTTTTTAAACCAGTACTCAATGCTTTCACTGGATTGCTTTATGGAAAGCTACGAGGTAGCCTATTTGCCTCCTCAACCCCTGCTCTGAGCCTCGGTCTTGACTTTTAAATAATACTTTAAGCTGATACAGACAGTTCGTACCTTTTGAGTTGATTTTCAGCAAGTAGGAACGTTCTAGAGTCTTTAAAAAGAGAGAATGCGTTTTAGTAGACATGCAGATTTCAGTTTAAAAAAAAAAAATATCCCATTAACTCCAAACTCAAGCATCTTCATGCTCCTTATCCCAGGCTTCAACAGAAGCACCAACCCTGCCCTCCACTCCTCCTCTTGTTAATGGCACAGGTTATTAGGTAACTAATGACTAAAAAAACCCAGAAGTCCACTGTAAGATTCCGAGACCGAGGGCTCTCTGGAGCGGTGATGGAGCGTGCAGCCGCAAGGTTCAATGCCACCTCTCAACCCACAGTGAATTAAGGCTAGAAGCCAAGGGAGCGCGTGTTCTCCACAACCCCGCCCCTCCTTCAAGCATTGTTGGTTATACCACACTAATGCTTTCCAGACAACCTGCGCCACAATCTGCAGTGCTGAACACACAAAATGACAAATATGGTCAGCCTACAACTAGAGCGGATGCCTTTTAAGCTTGTGCCTAAGGGATTACAGCAGTAATTACAGGAGGGGATGTCAGGAATTGCGTATCTGTATACATATAGAAACACGCTCCCCCCTCAAGGTCCCCTCTTTCCATCCTTGCCTACGCTGTTTCCGCAGCCACTCTGCTCTTTACACTCTAGTTATTTCCTCGTTGCAAACTACTTCCCCCAAACCAGAAGGCACCATACCAGGTGTGTCGATGGAAACTCTAGGCAAAGACCCCCAGTTCTTACTGAGATTCACAAGAACTGAAATACTCAGTGCTGTGGAAAAGCAAAATACCCTCCAGCTAACCCTCCGGAGAGCCCGCTGCATCATGCCCTAAAACAATTCGGCAAAGAACAGCATGTTACGAGGGGAGCAGGAGGAGCAGATGGTGGGGGCACAGCAGACTGGACTGGCTGTGGGGGAGATGTTCCAGCAGCATGGAAGACGACAAAAGCGTGGGATGACACACTGAGAACAACTGTTACACAAAACAATGGGGAAAACCAAAAATCCCTTTTTTGGTTTATTCAGAATCAGATTATTTCCTTGAGGAATGGCACGAGCTGGGAAGCTTTCAACAACATTCAGTGCTATCTGCTGCGAAACAGTTAGAGCCCAACAGTTAAAACAGTAGAGCAGCCAAGGGTACCCAACGAAGCCAAGAAGAATGCACACGATTCATCCAGTTAGGCAACTGCTTTGTGCAGGTACTCTTTGTTTTTTACAAACCCACTAACGTCCCACCTGCTCCAGTGCCCTCCTTGCCCAAATCTGGATGATTCTGCAAGTATCCCTACCCGTCCCAAAAGACTCAGCTCCAGAACAATACCAAAACAGCAGTCTTCATTATCATCAGTAACGTGCTTTTTACCTTAAAACCAAAATAGTTGTAGGAGAAGTCTCTGTCATAGATAATGGCAGAATTCAGGCGCTGAGAGGAAACAACACAGAGAAAAATTTACATTTACAATCAGCTTTTTTGTGCCTCACATTAAGGTATAACAACGCTATCATTGTGCGGCATTTCTGGCCTCAAAGGTCTAGTGAAACAGCTATCAGATCAGAGGAGTAAAGTAGGGAAGAGCACTTAGCCTGAAACAACAAATGCACAGTTTTACCATTTTTTTCCAAGTACAATGCACAATCGTTGGCTACATTTTACTGAAGTCTAACTAGACACCACGAAACACAAGATAGAATCAAATGTGGCTTCCCCGTAAGAACACAGACCTGGAACAACTTGAAATCAGAAACCAAACCTCATCTCTCCCTTCTGTGCACACAAACCAGCTACATCAAAAGGTACTTTTTCTCAAATTAATTAGTTGTGCTGATCATGACTATGAGGACATCCAAGCAAATAGATTCTACTACAGAAACATCCTTACATGAAGGAAATTCCTCCATCCTCTCTTTTAAACTCTCCAGAACAGAGCAGTTATCACCTGCACTGGTTTCTGCATTGGGTTTTTGTCCTCAAACAAACATGGCTTGCTTCAAAATAAGAAAAAGAAGTTATCTGAACTAGTTCACTGAATTTTTAAAAAACTTAGAAGTGAAAAAAAAAGTTACATACGTCTTTGTTGGCCAAAACTATGTCTAGAGTTTCTTTGGAGATCATTGGTGAGTGCTTCCCATTGTGAGGGTTTATGTAGTTGTAGAGATCATCCATCACATCTACAAGAGAAAGGTATGTAGAAAGGACATCCACAGACCTATATACGCATCATCTGTCATTCGTTTTCAAGGATTTAACAGGCAGGACTACCCATCCTCTAAAATAACCCCCTCCAGCTCTACAAACATACACCGTCTCTTCTACCTGCTCACTACTATTACTAATCTGTTAACCTTAAAAATGCAGTTCTCTTACAATGTTTTTAACAGAATTTAGAACACATCGTAAATGGAAAAGAAAGTGGGTGCAACCTAATTTCAATCAGTTACATTTTTCATCAATCTATTTATACAGGTACCTTTCACAAACCAGGCAATTTAATTTTCCTTGTGACGTGCCTAAAACTCATGTTTTTCATCTCCATGGCATTTTTAGTTAGCCTGGGTACTTAGTAACTTCTGCCTGAGAAAGAGATTTCCATATTTATATCCTCTAAAACTCCTACTCCCTTTCTGACTAATTGCTATCCAAGTGCCCCCAAAGAGACTTACCGCTGAATACTTTCTTGGTTTCTTTGTGCAAATTGGACACCGCAATCCTCGCTGCCAGGATAGCGTAGTCAGGGTGTTTGGTGGTCAGGGTTGCAGCCGTTTCAGCAGCCAGCGTATCCAGTTCCACCGTCGTGACACCGCTGTACAGCCCCTGAATCACCTTCATGGTGATCTGGGCCTGAAAAAGGAAAATTCTGGAGGTTAGCTACCTGGAGGTCAGCTGGGGAAAAAAATCCTGATGTTTCAACCATTTAAGATGTAAGGTATGCTTCACTATAAGCAGTACCGTTCGCTCTGTTTGAATTGAAAAGCAAATTAAAATACCAAACCCTCTTGGCGAAGTACTGACTCCTAAAAAAATTAAAGTAATACTGGGGCAGGAGGGAGAGCGAGGAAAGAGTGAAGAAAGCAGAAACTGTCAATCCGGAATCATTAACAGCTTTTTCTCCACAGACACTTTCCTAAAGGCTAGAATAGAGTAGCAGCAAAGGTCATCGGGAGAAAAGTCAGATTAAAACAGTACTTGCTTGGAAGTTTTGAAACTCCAAATGAAGCCTGACTTTATAAACGCCTGATGAGACATGGAAGTGCTTAAAATCATTGCATGACAAGAGCAAAAAAACCCAACCCTGGAAGGGATATAATGGCTTTTGCTTCATGGCTTAACCTAATCTTCATCTGTTAGTTGGGACCTTTCGTGGGAAAAGACTTTTGCATCCACCATCTCTAAAGTATTTTCTGCTTTGCTCTCAAGCATTTAGCAGTGATCACTACAGGAAAGAGCATATTCTCTCCATTCTACACTGGAGAAGAGAGGTCTGATCTAACGTGGTAACTGCCAAACACATTTGAAGTGCCAACAGCCTCACAAAACGCGGACGTGTCATTTTCAAACCTTACTCTCTGAAAGCGAGCATGTTAGATTAGGGGTTTTTAGTATTGGCTTGTAAAGCATCTGGCACAAGATCCAAGTCCAAAAGGAGAAACTCAGTTCCAGAAAGAGAGATGTCACGCACGACCGCAGAATAAATAGGAATGCAGTGCTTCATGTAAGATTAGCTTCATTATTAGGACAGGGATATTAAGAGTCAGGAGGACTAGGAATCTTGCTTCCATCCTCAGAATCAACCCCCATGTCATTGAGATCACGTCAGCATACTTTGTGTTTCAGTAACCGAGTCACTAATGCTCCCCCTCCTGCTCTCTATCTACAGCTGAAGAGCACTACCTTTTGGTACAGAATGAACGTCGCGTATTTTACAGGTGCAATTTCAGATGTGCAAACAGATCATCAGATCTTGGAGATGGGAAGAGCCTAAGTTGGCAACTCCAAATGAACAGGCTGGGTCCGCGTGTCTGCATAAAAATCTCGCAGAGATCAATGGATCCACGAGGGAGTCACCCTCTGCCCGGGCTTTGGAAGGAGAAGCTTACACGAGTGGGATCAACATGCACTCAAAATCCTACGCAGGCCAAAAAAACAAAGTAGGGATATTATAATGATGGGGGTTCTGTCAGACAGAAAGGGCACCTTGTTTTATTAAGAGAGGATCAAGAGCTACTTTCCATAGAGTATTTGTCAAGCTTTGCAGATTGAAATTGAGAGCAATCTACCAAAACCAAAATATGTGAATTGGAGCAACAAACATTTTTTAAGCACAAGAAGCTCAATTGCTTCAACAATGTTTAGGTGAAAGCAATTTACAATAGGTAAACTGATTTTTCCCCACCACAGTCTCAAACTCTGCATCTGTGAAGCAAAAAACCTCAGAACACAAAGAGTTAGAAGAAACACATTATGAATGCATTTGCCAAGAGTTCCTGCAGAGGCTGCCACACTCAGCTCTTGCCAAGGAGAATAACTGGGTAACACCTGCTCACCACTGCTGGCTTTTAGGAGAAATAACCACAAGGGGCAGAGAACAGGACAGCAGGATAAAGGACAGACTCACGGGATCGACAAAGTCAGCGTTGAGCCCATAGCAGAGCTTCTGGATGCGCGACGTGATCTTGTCAAACATGACACGCTCCTGGCGTCCATCTGTTGGAGAAGAGGGTACTGTCACGACAGCTCCCGTTACAGTAAAGAACCAGTTAAGCTCAGCATCCTTCTGCCCAGCACCTCACACGAGGAGCCAGTCCTCTTTTGGGGGAACCTGGGGTGGGAATCACCACGGCCAACCTGTTCAGGTTGTTGTCATTGAGATCACGTCAGCATACTTTGTGTTTCAGTAACCGAGTCACTAATGCTCCCCCTCCTGCTCTCTATCTACGGCTGAAGCCTGTTCAGGCCAAGAAGAGAGGCTATCCCTCCACCCCGGCATGTTCTTCTGCAGATAATTCACTATACACGGGGTCCCCTACTCAGAGGTGCAGGTCTCGGTACAGCGAAGAGAAACAGGGAGCTCACAACACTCCAAGAGGGGCACGAGGACCCGCTACAGGGCCAAGAAATTCCCACCCTGCTACACCGAAAACTTTGCATAACCCCAATTCTCAGGGCCACTGCTGCAGAGATGGGGAACCCAGCTGAGGGGCACCCAGCCCCCCAAAGGCTGGGGATCCCTCCTCTGGCCGGGCACTCTCCTTTGATCCAAGGTGCAGGGACCAAGCCCAAAGCTCACTGCTGTGTGGTGGGGTGTGTGTGTGTCTCCCAAAGCAAACTGGGGGGTCTCATCCCTCACTCTTGATGTCATGGGGGAGCTCCCTCACTCTGGGGTCCCCCAATGCAGATGGGGTGATATCCCCTCACACCTGGTGCTGTGCAAGCTGCCCCCAAATCAGAGGGGATCCCACCCTTCCAAATCGCAGGAGGAACCCTCCCAAAACAAAGGGGGGGTCCCCATCTGCTCACTTTAGGTGCCATGAGAGAGCCCCTCCTCCTCTGCTTTCGGGGGGGGGGGGGTGTCCCGTCCCATCACACTGGGTGCCATGAGAGGGACCCCCCAAAGCAGAGGGGATCCCACCCTTCCAGGTCACAGGAGGAACCCTCCCAAAACAGAGGGGGGTCCCCATCTGCTCACTTTAGGTGCCATGAGAGGGGAACCCCCAAAGCAGAGGGGACCCCGTCCTCTCACACTGGGTGCCGTAAGAGGGACTCCCCAAAGCAGAGGGGGTCCCGTCCCCTCACACTGGGTGCCGTAAGAGGGACCCCCCCAAGCAGAGGGGGTCCCGTCCCCTCACACTGGGTGCCGTAAGAGGGACCCCCCCAAGCAGAGGGGGTCCCGTCCCCTCACACCGGGTGCTGTGAGAGGGACCCCCCAAAGCAGAGGGGGCCCCATCCCCTCACACTGGGTGCCACGAGAGGGACCCCCAAAGCGGAGGGGGTCCCGTCCCCTCACATCGGGTGCCGTGAGAGGGACCCCCCAAAGCAGAGGGGGTCCCACCCTTCCAGGTCGCAGGAGGAACCCTCCCAAAACAGAGCGGGGATCCCCACCTGCTCACTTTAGGTGCCGTGAGACGGACCCCCCAAAGCAGAGGGGGGTCCCATCCCCTCACACCGGGTGCCGTGAGAGGGACCCCCCAAAGTGGAGGGGAGCGGGGGCCCCATCCCCTCGCCCCCGCCGCCGAGGGGAGCCCCCCTGCCCGGCCGGTGCCCCCCACGGCGGGGGGGCCCCCCTCACCCCGCTTGACGACGTGCATGGCGGCGGTCGGCGTCCCGCGGGCCTCTCAACGGCTCCTCGGCGCCAAGCGCGGTCCCAGCGCTTCCCGCTCCCGCCAACGGCGCTGACCCCGCGGCGCCGCCGTAGCGCTCCACCCCTCCGGCTGAGGCTGCGGGCGACATCTTGCCTCCGGGCACCGCCTCCTTCTCTGCCCCCTTTCCCCCGCCGCCACGACTTCAGCGCTGCCTTGCACCGCTAGCGGAGATCGTCCCGTCCCCCGCCCCCGCCTCCCTCCCTCCCTCTCCTCCCGGGAATCGCCACCCCGCCAGGGAACACCACGCCGCTTGCCCGCTTCCAAGATGGCAGCCGGCGGCGCGCCTCCCGCGGCAGGCGGTGCCGGGACGGGAAAGGGCGGTTCCCGCCGGCGCGAGGGCGCGACGTACGGCGCCCGCGAAGGGACAAAACGCCCCCGTCCTGCGATGAGCGGTATAGCAATAACAATGGCCATTATAATTACACTAACGCCAGGCCCAGACATAATATTTAACGCCTTCCTTCAAACGAGGGGCGGCCCCACGGCTCCCTTTCTGCCCGTGCCCCGCACAGAATGCCCCTCCCCTGGGGCAGAGGCCCACAGGGACATGGCGGCCTGCGCACCAGCGTGGCGCCCAGCCCAGGCCCTCCCGCCGGGGGGCTGGGGCCGCGGACAGGAGGGGAGCTGGCAAGAGAAAGGCCCCCAGGGGACACACAGCCCCCGGGGGGCTCCGAAGGCCAGGACCGGGGGACACCGAGCGGCGGCGGGTGCCCCGGCTGAGGGTGACATGAAGGGCACCCATCCCACCAGAGACCTTCATGTCACACCCACGAATATAGATAGAAGCTATCAATTTAAGTCGTCAGAATCATTATTCAACAGATGTAACCAAACAAAAGTAAATCTGTGTGAATAGTTAGGACAGTTGTAAGATAAGAAGCTCCTACCCTTTAGACAGGTGGGCCTTGGGAAAGCAGATATGCAGAACCATAAAGTAAGAAAGCTGCAAGATGACCATTAGACCAGAACAAACCGACCTTGAAGGACATCATATACATGATCCCAGAACTGAGTTTGCACAGAAGTAAAGGTCAGGCAGCGAACACAGTGAAGAACACTATGAGCCTTCATCTGAAGACCCCCAAAGACCCCCTGAAGACCATCGCGGAAGACAACTGCGCATACGGATCGGACATTTACATATGTTAATAAGTTCTAGGAAATCTCATGTTTATGTAGACAAATTCATGGAAATCCTATGAATATGTATATTTTCACAGTATATAATTACTGAAAGTTTATCAAGCCGTTGCAGCACTTATGGTGGAACTATCCCCAGTGCTGCCCGGTGCCGCCATAAAGAATGCCTGCTTTCTAAAAGTCCAAAATTAAGTTTTAGAGAGTGAATTATTTTGCCGCTTTCCGGTAACACGTGGATCTCAGAAAAGCCCATAACCACCCTTAAAACATCAGGACTGACAGTGTTGATGAGGGGGCACCCTCCCGCTGCACTTCAGGAGGGTGAGCCCCCTCCCTGCCTCCACGGGCAACCACCGTCTCCTTCGGCAGCGCTTGTTCCTCGCAGGGGCAGGGGAAACGTCCGGGAGTGCAGGCAGGGCTGGTGGGCAGCCCCACACAAAGCACCGCTGAGGTTTGTGCACATAATCCAACCCAAAACTTCAGTAGTTCCTCTGCTAACCTGCTCTGAATGTTTTGGAAACCAGCAGCCGACCGGCAGCTGTGGCACTTGTGAGTCTGAAATGGCGTGATAATATCTTGCGTTTATCATTTACAGCATCTTCCTTTTCTGCACAGCCTGTGAAGTGCCTCTTCCCCCCGAGAAACACACCCACCCGCAGGGGACGATGCTGAGCACCTTAACACCACGCGGCCTCATCTCTGCGAGTGGGAAACGGGAAGCTGAGGCAAATATCGCACCGCAACGGAAACTTCAGGTTTTGCACCGTGAGAGTATAATCATCTAATATGCAAGTTACCGTTCGGCTGAGGGTAATCCTGCGAGTCTCAGAGAGAGGTCCCAGGAGCTTTGGTGGCATGAGGTGGCTGGAAATTCCCTTATTTATTGCTCCTGAACAGACCACTGCCACTTCCCACGTGAGGGTGTTGATTCCATTCAGACTCAGAGCAAAAATGGCAATTACCAATTCCTCAGCACCAATATTTGCTTTGAAGATGCCCAGATCAGGTCAGCCTGATCCCACTCAGCTTGAGCCAAGCAAGAGCACTGCACAGAGGCTGGCAGCCCAAAGAGCTCTCTTCTCAAAGATGTGACACAGGAATTTTTTGGAACTGATCAGGAAATGGCAAAAAATTTGGGGTTGTTTCTCTATTTTATTGGAAAAAGGCCTACAGAAGGAAAGAGCATGGCATTTTGATCCCTTTGAAGCCTGAGCTGTGCTCACAGATCTTTGCCCTCAAGTTCTTCTACTTTGTGCTTTATTCACTCTTTTTTGAAAAAACAGTAGTAGGTGGAGCAGTTGTTTCATTTTAGGAGGATGTGACTGTATGTCGTGGGTTAAACTGCTGCAGAAGAAAACCGGCCTCCTCCCCTCCAGCATGGCTGTGGCGAGATCAGAATGACCAAGATAAACCCAGCTCTCCAGAGAGGTGAGTTTTGGAAGGAAATGTAGCAACGAAAAACAAGCTTCCTGAGGCTGCGCAATACTTTACCTCCACCCAGCTCTGAGACAGCTGTGGCTGGAGCGGAGCGTCTGCGCTAACAGGTTCCTGTTGTTACCCCTTTGCCGATTTCCACAGTGAAATTTCCTTTGTCTGAACAGGCTGCGTCATTCAAACTATCAGAGCCGGCACCTCAGCTGCACAAGGGCATTGAGCTTTTTTCCCAGCTAGGAAACAAGCGCTGAGCTGGGACAGCACTCAAAACCAAACCGAGATTGCTTCAGTACCTTATATTCATGCAATGTGAAGCCACAAAACAAAGGATCTGATCCTGCCACGGATCAAGGGGACAGACACACCAAGGAAAGCGTGGCTCCCACCTCTTGCCCATGTGCTCCTGTCTTACGGAGTATGAAGGGAGCTGGCAGCCTGCATGTGAGTCCACTGCCCTGGCGTGCTCTGCCGGGACCCCAGGATGCTGGATCAGCAGAGAGCTGCAGAGGTTTGCATCTTATCTCGCTCCAGAGCTGACATGCTATGTGATGTCCTGATGCTGACCCCTCTTCTGGACCAAAAAATCCAGCCTCCCTTTCAGCAGGGAACAGAGTTCAAGCCTCTCTTCCAAAGCAGCCATTGATGGTGCTGATGATTATGTATCTGACTACGTAGCTGGTAAAGCTGGCAAGTCTTGAGTTCACGTCTTCCCTTTGGAGGAGGAGATTCACACTTGTGCTCCCCATCACCCAGCGAGCACTGTCCTTGGCAGGCTGCAGGTGTCCTCAGGAAGGAGGCTTCTCCAGTTCTCCTGATTAAGATCTGCTTTTCCCAGTCCTGCTGGCTTGTGCTGTGTGCCTGTGGGTCACCTGCTGGACTGGGCCCTGAGAAGACTCATCCTGAAGATCTTGACAGTGTTGTGGTGACCGGCTGCCCAGCTGGCAGCACTCCTGGTGCAAGTGGAGAGCTGTCAGGCTTGAGGAACATTTCTGGCCAAAGCAGGGGAGACCATGAGAATGGGGTGGAGGCCTGGGGGCATAGACTGAGTTGCACAGAGGTATCTTAGTCCTGCCAGGGACAAAGGCCTAGGCTGCTCTGTGACTCTGGCTCTGAGGGCCCCTAGACTGCAGTGGAAGTTGTGAGCATCTCATGTATCTTGGGGGTTTCTTACGGGATCCAGTCTTTGAGGAGAAAATACAGATGGAAGAGTCTAATCCTCCGCCTCCTGGTTGTTTTGTGCATCATAGCACACTGCTAATTCCCCAACTCTGGTTACTGGTTCCTCAGTTGCCCTGGGCCAACTGTGTGCAAAGTTCTATCATAAACAAGACCACCAAAATTACCCAAGTTAAAAATGCCTCTTCCATTTCCCTCTTTCGGGTGGAATTACAGTTAATTCCTTGACCCAGAAACACCTGTAGAAATGCTGTTCACTTGAAGAGACTGCTTGATTTTGATTTTCTCCCTTGCAAGGTCTGGGACTTTGCACTGCTCCAGGAGTACAGCACCACTCTGGCGGATGGCGTGAGATGAAGGCGACCACAGTCACCAGGCTGAATGACTCTTTCTTCCTTTGGTTTTCTCCCATGATGAGCTTCCTTTTTGCTCTTGACTTAGATTCGATTGCAGTCACCCCACAAAGACTTTATACAGTCTTTCAGAGGGGGTCACCAGCTTAGTGGATCTCTGGACAGTTCACGACCCATTCCCATCCTGCCAAAGTGTTCTCAGTTGAAAAGAGTTGATTCTGCTGAATCTGTATTTGAAATCTGTCCCTTTCTCCACTCTCCCTGCTGCCGTGGTGTGGGATAGTCCTGTTTCAAGGGGTATTTCCTTCTTCTGAGGAACCTGCTCCGTTCAGAGGTTAGAAACAGCTGGCTCTGGATGCAGCATGATGGCAGTGGCCAAAGAGAGGCAGAGCCAGTGCATCAGCCATGCAAAAAATGCACATAATACTGAGAGACAGACAGAAGCTGGTGTGCAACAGAGGATCAGGGATCTAACCCAGGAGGAAAGGAGGCGGAAACGCTGACAAGAGCAGAAGATGACTCAGTGGCTGGAACGGGGGAACTGCAGGAGAAATACTGACTCTTTCATGGATAGATCACAGTTTTAAGTTGAGCTCTTTCGGCAGCTGCTACTACTGCTGACGCTGAGCCTGTGCGAAGGCGGCAGCAGTCTGTCTCCCAGAAAACCCGCACCACTATTTCTGCTCCTTATTTGGCTTCCTGGTTTTCCCAGCAAATGGGCCAGGAGAGCACAGACACTAACTGGGAAAATAAGGGGACAATAACAGGTGTTTTGGGGGATGCCGCCATCAAAGATAACCTGTAAAGGGAGATGGAGCCATTCCTGAAACGGCTCCTTCCTTCCACCTGGGCGCTGTTCAGCTTGGAGGGGCCAACGGACCCCTCCGTGTCCCTTCATAGAATCATAGCATCATAGAATTGTTAAGGTTGGAAAAGACCCTTAAGATCATCAGGTCCAACCGTTAACCTACCACCGCCAAGTCCGCCACTAAACCATGTCCTCAAGCACCACATCTCCCCGGCTTTTAAATCCCCCCAGGGATGGGGACTCAGCCCCTGCCCTGGGCAGCCTGTGCCAGGCCCTGACAGCCCTTTGGGGAAGGAGTTTTTCCCAATCCCCAACCTAACCCTGCCCTGGCGCAGCTTGAGGCCGTTCCCTCTCGTCCCATCGCTTGTTCCTGGGGAGAAGAGACCGACCCCCCCGGCTCCAGCCTCCTTTCAGGCAGTTGCAGAGAGCGATGAGGGCTCCCCTCAGCCTCCTCTTCTCCAAACTAAACAACCCCAGCTCCCTCAGCCGCTCCTCATAACACTTGTGCTCTAGACCCTTCACCAACCTCGTTGCCCTTCTCTGGACACGCTCCAGCCCCTCGATGTCCTTCTTGAATTGAGGGGCCCAAAACTGGACACAGGATTCGAGGTGCGGCCTCACCAGTGCCGAATACAGGGGCACCATCACCTCCCTGGTCCTGCTGGCCACACCATTCCTGATACAAGCCAGGATGCCATTGGCCCTCTTGGCCACCTGGGCACACTGCTGGCTCATGTTCAGCTTTGTACCACTCCCCGCTCTTCCTCATGCCTTCGTGCCCGCTGGCCTGCAGCACGAGGTGGGAGCCCGGCACTGTTGTCTGCCTCCTCACACTGCTCTGTAGCTGGGTTGGGATCAACTGCCTTGTGCCTCGGTGCCCCTCCGGTGCGGGGCCACGGCTGGGGAAGGCACCTGCAGCATGGCTCAGCCACGGGTGTCCGGGGAGCCCAGCACGAAACCACGTCCCAGCAGAGACTTAGTGCTGAGAGGGGCCACCCCAGTGCACACCCTGCACCAACCTCTGGGAGAGCCACAGGTCCTGTCTCACCCCGCGGAGTGCAGCCCTGTCCCCAGAACTCGTACTGAGCAGGCAGCGATGCCTCTGGTCCCTCCTGGCTGCAAAAGCAAGCGGGATGCCCTGGTTGTGGGGGCCGTGCAGGCTGTGGGCTCTGGGGGGGGCTCATGGGGACCCCGTCACAGCAGATCCCGCACCCCAGGCCTGGGCCGGCCGGGGCGGAGCTGCACCTGGCGCAGGTGAGGGAGCGCGGCCGTCCCTCCCTCCCGCCGCAGAGCAGGAAATGCCGTGCACCGTGCACCTCGACACGCCGGGGCCCCCGGCCCCCGCCACGCCACCGGAGCCCACGGTAGGACCGGGGCCCTGAGGGGACGTGTCTGCCCTGCCCTGCGCTGCCCTGGGCTGCAGGAACCCCCGCTCCCGGTGCTGGCGACCCACGGGGTGCAGGTCACCCTCCAGAGCCCCGTCGCAGCTGGCCCCGCTAGGAACCCCCCCAGTGAGCCACGGCTGTGGTGGGAGCAGCACCAGGGATGTCTGGATCCTGCAGGGGTTTCCGCAGATCGTTGTCCCTTAGCCACCCGCACGCCAAGGTGATGGCCAGCCTTTGCGTCCCAGCCCGGCTCGGTTCCTCTTGCAATCCCTCTGCCGCGGCGCAGTGCCCTTTCTCCATCCCCGATGGGTGGACACCTCCTTGCAGTTTGCCCCGTGGCCGCAGTTTGGCAGAGCTGCTGGGATTTCTCAGGGTGCACAAAGCAGCCGGAGCTCGGTGTCCCCTTGGGCGCGGGGCAGGTCTCCCACCCGTCTGGAGGGCTCCGGGGAGGCTGTGCCTGGTGAGGCCAGCTCTCCTCTCGAGGGCAGGTGGGGCTGGTGCTTTTCAGAGCATCTCTGTAAAGGGCTGAAGGGACCCCACTGCTCGCCCTTGAGTCGGGGCGCTCGCCCGGTGGCTCGTGCTGCAGGTCCCTGCTGGGGCGAGCGGTGGCCAGGGGCAAGCGGGGTCTGTTGGGTGCGGCCACAGGCTGCTGGCTGCGGGCCTGTGCAGGTGAATTTCCTTCTGGGGGACAGAGAGTGTGGGACGAGCAAGCCGAGGGGGTCACAGCTCCCAGGTAACCCCAGACAGCGTGGAGCACACGAATGGTGGGGGAGATGGGGCTGCTCGGCAGTGCAGCCCCTCTGGTCTGGCCTGGGGGGGCTGCAGGCTGCCCTCGGGGCTTCAGCCGTCTGGTCCTGCTGCAGTGCAAGACGTGGGGGCACGGGACAGGACAGGGCTTGGTCACAGTGACAGCGCTGGATGCTCTGGGCTGAGACTGGCTGGGCTGGAACCCTTGCATGCCACTGCGCCGTCTCCCCATGGCGAGCAGGGAGCGAGCAGTGGGGCTGGGGTGCTTGCACAGCCCTGCTGCCGGCTGCACCGAAGGCTGCCGAGCTCTGCTCTTCCTCGGCCCCATCCTGCCTCTCCTTCCCGAGCCCCCCCAGTCATGTTTGCCAGCATTTGGGGTGGGTAAGGTGGCGGGGAGCAGGTCCTGCTGAGCCAGCGGGGCCGGATGGGCTATGCAGGAATTTCCATCCACAGCTCCGGTACTTACGAAGCGGGATTAGAAATGGCTGGGGGTGGTAACGGCATTAATTGCCCCATGGCTGGGACGTGGGCGCTGCAGGTGCGTGAACAAGGCAGCCCTGCGGGAGAAGGACAAGAGCAGCACCCTGGGCCAGGAGACTTGCCCAGGAAGCCCTTGATTCTGCTGTGGCAGGTTTCCTGCGTTCCCTGGTAGCATTTTAACTCCCAGCCCATCCTCGCTGACCTCCCCAGGAAAGGTGCCACACATTTATCAGCTCCTGTGTTCAAAGCAGCAGGGAGGCGGGCGGCGTGGCCCCTTTTTGCAAGCAGTTACAACCACCTTCCCATTGCTCTGGGCGATGGGGGGTGAGGACGCTGGTAGTGGGAAGGCCCAGGAGGTGTGGGGATGGCAGACGCTGCCAGGGGCACAGGGCACCTGTAGCACAGCTTGGCAGGCTCAGCAGCACTTGCTAGGTCTGCACTGGCCCTGCTGTGCCCGGGCTGGCTCCTGTAAACACGCTGGGCATCCCTGCGCCGTGCTTCCCAGCCAGCTCGGGGAGGACAGACGGTTTTGATGCAGTGCCAGATGCGAGGCAGTGCCTGCTCTGCCGATGGCATTGTTAATCTGCACCTTGGTTCACCCACCCACAGATAATCAAGCTGATAGCTGGTACCTTGCAGGAAGGCGCGTGGTGAGGCTTGCCCTGGTTTCTGGAGTAAACAAGCTGACGGGGGTGCTGGCACTCCCAGACTGCAATCCCCTTGGATCAGGCGCCGGGAAGAAGCTGTGCTCCACCCGTGAACTTTGCACAAGAGCAGACATCTCAGTGTCCCGGGGCTGCATGCGGCCAAGAAACCGTTGCCTCTGGACAGCCCCCAAATGCCCATGTCTCGGGAGAAAGGGATGGGGCTGGGGAATGTGCTGGATTTCAGGGTTTCTGCAGCCCCTGGAGACCAGAGAGATGGAGGAGCATGTTCCACATGGCTGGGGTTGGCAGACTGCTTTCCTGATGACCCATCCTCTTGCTTAGGAAGGGGTGGTGTGAGCAGAGGAAAAGGATGCTAGGCAGGACAAGGAAACACTGGATCAGCCCCCTCAAGCCTGAGCAGGGACACTGCATCATGGAGGGGTTTTGTATTTCATTCAAAACTGGATCCTTTTCTAAAATAAACCCTCACGCTCCAGTGGGAGCGAAGCCTGGGCAGTCCAGCCTTTGCCTGGTGTTGCACATGAGATCAGGTCTGATCTCAGCTTTGTGGTCTGTGAATCATACCGCTGCTTCGTCACTGAGCGACGCTCCTCCGCCTTGAGCGGGGCTTCCCCCGCAGGGTCCCACACGCGGGGGAAACTGAGTCACAGCAGCGCTGGGCTTGCCAGAGACAGGGCTGGGATGAGAGCCACACGCTCCTCAGGCCCCATGCTCCGTCCCCTGCGGACTGCACGCAGTTGGGCTGAGAACAACCGTTTGCATCTCTTGTGGCACTGATACTAAAAGAAATTCCTCATGCAACAACATCCCCAAGTACCACGACGCTGCCGGATCCCCTGGCTAATCCTCCTCTCTCCCGGCAGTCCAGCCTTGCTGGGGAGGGTGGGTCGGGATCTGTCCTGGTGGGACCGGGGGAAAGCTGCAGCCCAGGTGGCAGAGGGGACCCCCAGGGAAGGACCGCGTGGCTGGAGCAGCCTCTGCAGGCTGGTTTGGGGGATCCCTCCATCCTTCCCAGGGTGGCAGGACCTGTGCCCAAGGAGGCTGGTACTGGTGGAAGGGATCGCAGCCCCAAACCCTGCTGTGACCTTGCAGCTCCCTGTGGCGCTGCCGGCCGTGCCCTGGGAGCAGAGCAGCTGTCCCGCAGCCGCTATGGGCCCTGGGGCCTTGCTGAGCCGCTGGCCGGCTGCAGGAGTAGTCAGGGCAGTAGCTCACGGTAACAAACGAGGCACGATAGCCCCGTTCCCTCTCCCCACCGCACGCGTTCCCCCTTCAGCAGAGGTGCCGGCAGGGCCAGGGTGTGGGGTCCAGGGCTAGTGAGAGGTGCGAGCCCCCGTCGCCCTGCTGGTCCCCCACCTCTGCCCCCACCAAGCGATGGTCTGCATGGTGCACAGCACCGGCTCTCTCCTCCCAGCGTCCAGCACCGCTTTGCCTTGGCGCAGCATGAGCTGACAACTCCAGCCCTTGCTTGCAGGTCCCCTGGCCGGGCGTGTGGGCAGGACCCCGGCAAACGTGGGAGCCGGAGGTGGCCCCACTGGCCTTGGAGGCGCTGGGCAGGAGGGCTTTGACGAGCGGTGCATCAAGCAGTGGCAAGCACCCCTGCACCCACCCTCATCTGCCCAGCACAGGGCTGAATGCTGGGGTGCCAGTCCCGGCACTCCTGCGTTCAGATAGTCCTGGGTGCATAAGGCAGAGCAGAGATAAAAACCCATCACGGGGGTGGGTGAATGCCAGCTGCTGACTTTCACGCTATGGGAGGATCCTGTGGGAGGATCTGCTGGATCAAACCTTCCCCGGGGCGCTTGGGCTGGGGTCTGCCCGGACCTGCGCCTGGTTCCTGCGGCCTGGGGAGGAGCACAGAGCTCTGGGCCAGCCTGAACCTCCCACGTCCCACAGCACGGGCCACCGTGGGCTCCCACCGGACCAGTTTCAGGGGGAGCCCCAAAGCCCCTTTGCAAACCAGATGCTTTTTCAGCGAGAGCTTGGCCATGCCCAGCCCCACCAAGGAGCCTTGCAGGGTTTGCAGGCTGCGACCAGTGGGTCCTGATGCTTTGCTCCCCTCCACAGGTCAACATCTTCCATATGGAGGGTCCGACCGCCGACCCCACCAGCCAGCCCTGGCCAGGACCCCAGCCCCAGCCTGAGCTTGCGGCCCCCAGCCCGCCCCGGGAGACCTGGGCCAGCAAGTATGAGTTCCTGCTGTCCTGCCTGGGCTACTGCGTGGGGCTGGGCAACGTCTGGCGCTTTCCCTACCTGTGTTACCGCAACGGAGGAGGTGAGTCCCTGCTGCGGACACACACGTCCCTTCCCCGGGCACCCGAGTGCTGCTCACGTCTCCTGGATGGAGGCGAGGAGCACGGGGGGCTGGGGAGGGACAGCGTGATGGTGCACGGGGGCTGTACTCTCCAGGGCAGCAAACATGGGTGCTGGCGGGATTCTGGTCTTGTGTTGCCCACCTGGACACCACCGCTTTAATCCCACCGTGAGGACCACAGGGAAGGATGCTTGAAGAGTTCAAAGCATCTCCCCATGAGTCTCCTGGGGGACTTCTGCTCCTGCTGGGGCTGCCCTGTGCCTCTGGGGTGAGCCAGGGACAGCCTGCAACCCCATCCTGGGTGGTTTGGGGCAAAAAGAGCTGCCACCAGGCAGAGCCCCTCTGCAGAGCACCTCTGCCCCAGGCAGAGCATCTCTGCCCTGCCCGGAGAAGTGGGGCTTGGCCAGAAAGGCAGTGCCCCCCCCTGCGGCACTGTCAGCCCCTCTGCAGCAGCGGCAGCAGGGACCGCCTTGGCGCCGTGCAGCTGCAGGCTGTTGTGCATGGTGCATGGAGGTGCCCATCCACTGTAAAATCCAACTTAGTTGGGCAGGAGCGCCCGGGAAGATGGCCAAGCAGGGGCAATAACCTGCCACATTTCTGGGGCAGGACAAAGTGCAGGCAGCTCAGCGTGTAACTGGTGCCTGGTGGCGATGTCTCCTTTTGGAGGGGGCCCACCTGGGACACTGCCCGGCGCTCCACAGCCCCCTGAACCCCTGCCCCATGCTCCAGCCATCCCTGACACCTGCAAACATCCGAAACGCCCTGCCCCGCGTGCGCTTGCCCCTGACAGCCAGGGCTGGCACCCGTCCCTGCGACGCCGCGCAGGTCTGGGTCAGCACTGGTGCCTTGCCAGGACGTGCAGGGCTGGGCTGTGCCGAGCTCTGCACCTCTCCGAACCAGGGAGGAATTTGGCCCTCGGGGCAGGGCTCACTGCTGGGCGCTGCGGCTGCCATGCTGGGGTGCAGGTTTGGCTGCGGATCCTCCTGAGGTGGTATCTCCTCCTTCCCGAGGGGCTGCACAGCCTGACCCGCGTTAGCACCAAGGCCGGGGAGGGGGCAGAGGGGAAGGAGAAGCGGCAGCTCCCCCAGGAGCTGCTGCAGCCGCCGGTGCATGCCGTGGGGTGGGGGGACACCCTGCTGCCGTGGGGATGGGGGCAGCAGTGGGGTGACCCGCTCCGGGGACCGGGGACACAGATGCAGCCATCCCCGCCTGCCACGGTCTCCCCTGCCGTGGCCACCTTTGGCACGGCTGTGGAGGACACCGGCCTTTTCCCTTGCTGCAGTGATGGCAGGCGTGCGGGACACCCCGAGCCTCCCGCTCCTGGCGCTCCCACCACCCGTGACGGGCGCCTCGCTCCCCAGGCCCTCTCCTGGGGCACGGCTGCCTGTGGGCAGGGGCTGCCTGCGCCGCACGGGGCCACGCGTGCCCAAAGCCGGGGGCTCCCTCGGGGCCGGGAAGGGCAGGGGACCGGCTGTGCCGCAGGAGCCTTGTGGGGTGCATCTCCCCCCGGACCCCTCATCCCAGCAGGGCCAAGGCAGCTTCGGCCAGGCACAGCCATCGGTGTGCTCGCCACTGGATGTCACTGCCGCCCGCCCGGCCGTGCAGGGCCCACGCTGCCCGTGGGCACTACGGGGAAGCCGATCCCTGCCCACCCTCCGGGCAGCATCAGCCAAGGGGGCTTGGGGCCAGCAGGAGAAACTGGGGTGCGGGGGGAGCTGCCGCCCCCCTGGCCCCTGCCCCAAGGGATGGGGATGGGGGGAAGGCAGTCGGGGGGGTTTTATCCCAAAGCCGCAGAGCCGGGGAGCTCGGGAGGTTTGTCCCCGTGCGGCAGCTCTTGCCGAAGGCCCCTGCGGTGCCAGAGCCTGTGGGATGCGCTGGACCAGCAGCAAAGCAGCCAGAGCCACCATTTCCCAGCACCGTGGGCAGAGCAGGGACACGCTGCGCTACCTCGGCCCCACACCCCGGTCCCCTGGCCCCACGGACGGCGCCTCCAGCCGCAGGGAGCCAGCGGGACTGGGGCACCGTCGCCCCTCGCTCGCAGCCTCTGCCAACAGCCACGCAGGAGTTCCCGATGTCGCAATGGGGCTTTAAACCCGCGGCGATCCCCTCCTCCCCAGGCTGAGCCCTGCAAAGCCTCCGCCAGAGCTGGCTGGCGATTCCCCTGCAGTGTGCGCGGCAGATGCGGAGGCAGCCTGCCCGCCCCAGCGCTGCGCTAATGAGCGCTGGGCTAACGAGCAGTCAGCCCCACATCTGGTCTGTCAGCGAGGCTGCGGGGGAGCGGGGTTGGAATACGGCATCGTGGCTGGAGAGCTGCTCCGCTGCGGGGAACAGCGCCGGAGCTTTGCCACCGGGAGAGGATGGGCTAGGGCTGCAGCTGGCTGCCAGCTGGGAAATGCTGATTTCTCCCCTGGAAAATGTCCTTTTCCAGCACAAACTTGGCCTGGCTGAGGCTGCAAGGAGCAGGATT
This sequence comes from Theristicus caerulescens, assembly GCA_020745775.1. Lineage (NCBI taxonomy): Eukaryota > Metazoa > Chordata > Aves > Pelecaniformes > Threskiornithidae > Theristicus > Theristicus caerulescens. The sequence continues at coordinate 132,464,471 of CM036559.1, read as the reverse complement.
TCCTCCGCAGAGAAGGCGGGTGGTGAGACAAGCTGGAGATGTCAGAGGAAACACCGGGATCTGCTATGGGCACATCCCATGGCCCTGAGCATCCCATGGCTCTGAGCATCCCACGGCCCTGAGGATCCCATGGCCCTGAGGATCCCACGGCTCTGAGCATTCCAGGGCCCTGAGGATCCCACATCCCTGAGGATCCCACAGCTCTGAGCATCCCAAGGCTCTGAGCATCCCAGGGCCCTGAGCATCCCATGGCTCTGAGGATCCCACGGCTCTGAGCATCCCAAGGCTCTGAGCATCCCATGGCCCTGAGGATCCCGCAGCCCTGAGCATTCCAGGGCCCTGAGGATCCCACATCCCTGAGCATCCCACGGCTCTGAGGATCCCAAGGCTCTGAGCATCCCACAGCCCTGAGCATCCCACGGCCCTGAGGATCCCGCAGCCCTGAGGATCCCGCAGCCCTGAGCATCCCGCAGCCCTGAGCATCCCAGGGCCCCGAGTACCACCGCAGCACCCATGGCTGCACCCCCAGTGCTGCTCCCACCACCCACCCAAGCCAGGGCCAGCGGGATCCCACCAGCTCCCAGCTCAGGCCCCCACTGCGGGGCTCATGGGGAACTCGTCTGCTGGGGACAGTGCCCAGGATGGAGCCAGCAGCCCCCGGGAGCTTTCCCTGCTCTGCTGCATCCTGCCCAGACACGCGTCCCTGCTGCGAGTCCAAACCACTCACCTCTGTCCTCTGGGGACCCCGGAGTGGTGCCGGCCGTCCCCCCAACCCACTGCTCCTCTCCTCCCAGGTGTCTTCCTCATCCCCTACTTCATCATGCTGCTGGTCACGGGGCTGCCCCTCTTCCTGATGGAGCTGAGCCTGGGCCAGTACGGGGCCGCGGGGCCCATCACCGTCTGGAAGTGCTGCCCGCTCCTGAAAGGTGGGGCTGGGGGCCGGGGGCTCCTCCCCTTCGTGCCCCCGCAGCCGCTGGGGCCGGCTGGGCTGCGGGAAGGGGTGCGGGGTGGGCACAGGGACTGGGCTACCCCCTTGGTGAGGCCCCAGCCTGCACCCCGAGTCCCTGGGCAGCCCCGGGCAGGTCTCCTGCCGCCTCCCCGGCCCCTTGGCCCCATGCTGGGGGTCTGCGGGGTGCGGGCAGGCATAGTGCCACCCCCTCAGCAGCCCCTCTCCTCGTGCAGGCATTGGCGTGGCCATGCTGATCGTGTCCTCCCTGGTGTCCCTTTACTACAACGTCATCATCGCCTGGGCTTTCTACTACCTGGGCTCCTCCTTCCAGAGCCCCCTGCCCTGGTCCTGCGATGCTCCCAGGAACGCGCACCTCTGCCAGGTCGGTGGCCCCCGGGCTGGTGGCATGGCAGGGTCTGGCCCCGGGCTGGGATGTGGGGCCAGGCACCGCATGAGGACCGGGGAGGGGGTTTCTGTTGGAGAAGCTTTGCCTGCAGCAGAAGAGGAGGGTCAGGGGGCTGGGGCCGGGGCCAGGAGGGACATCAGGGACGGTGGCAGTGGCGGTGATGGTGACCTGCCGGGGCTGTGTGTTGCAGAACGCGTCGGGGAGCGCCGGCCGGGTCAGCGCCAGTGAGGTTTTCTGGAAGTAAGTCCCCGCGTGGCAGCATCAATGTGTGCCTCCCTCGGCCCTTGTCCGGGGGTCTGGCCCTGGCTCGGCTCCGTCTCCCCTGGTCCGGGAGGCCGGGGCTGAGCCCCCACGGGCAGCGGTCGGTGATGCTGGAGGCTTCGTGAATGGTGGAGGGGAGGGCGAGGACATTGCGGAGGTGACAAGGGTGCCCCGTGTCCCATCCCGCTGACCCGCGTCCCCGCGCTGCAGGGAGCAGGTTCTGGGGGTGACGCACAGCTCCGGCCTCGGGGACCCCGGCCCCGTGCAGTGGCCCCTCGCCCTGTGCCTGCTGGCGGCCTGGATCCTCGTCTTCCTCTGCATGCTGAAGGGCATCCGCAGCTCGGGCAAGGTGAGGGGGCCGCGCTGCAGGGGCGGCGGGGGGCTGCCGTGCCGGTGGAGCGGGGCTGAGCCGAGCCATGTCCTGCGCAGGTGGTGTACTTCACGGCCACCTTCCCCTACCTGGTCATCCTCATCCTCATCATCCGGGGGGCCACGCTGGACGGCTCCCTCAACGGCGTCCGCTTCTACCTCTCCTCGGACTGGAGCAGGCTGCAGAGCGCCCAGGTAACCCCGCGCCGGGGCCGGGGGGTCCCCGACGGCAGCGATCCCCCCCAGCCGGGGGCGGCGGGGCAGGCTGGGCTGGGGCGTCCTCCAGCCCCCCCACTCTTGTCCCCCAGGTGTGGAGCGACGCGGCCTCGCAGATCTTCTACTCCCTGGGCATCGGGTTCGGGGGGCTGCTCTCCATGGCCTCCTACAACAAGTTTGACAACAACGTCATCCAGTGAGCGGGGCTGGGGCGCGGGGGCTCGGTGGGTGCCGGCTGTCGGGGCAGCCACCGGTTGCAGCCATGGCTGGGGAGGAGCAGGGCGGTGATGGGGAGGTCCGAGCCCCACGGGACCGTGCGGCCCACCGGGATGTCCCCGTCTCCATCCTTACCTCACGGGCGTGGGGCTGTGACGCCCTCCCCGGCAGGGACACCTTGGTCATCGCCATCGGGAACTGCTGCACCAGCTTCTTCGCCGGCTTCGCCATCTTCTCAGTGCTGGGACACATGGCCTGGAAGAAACAAGTCCCCGTGGGCAGCATTGCCGACTCCGGTACGGGCTTGGGGAGGGGGGACCCATGCCGTGCCGGGGGACATCCCGATGCCCTGCACAGGGATGGGGCCGTGGGGCTGCAGCCGAGCTCACATCCAGCCTGGCTACCTGCTGGGCTTGGCCCGTCTCACCACGGCGTGTCCTTTCACGGTTCCCTTCGTCTCACCCCGCAGGCCCCGGGCTGGCGTTCGTGGCCTACCCCGAAGCCCTCTCCCTGCTGCCCGGCTCCCCGTTCTGGTCCATCCTCTTCTTCCTGATGCTCCTCACGCTGGGAGTGGACACTTTGGTGATTGTCACCTCGGGCAGCCCCATGTCCTGCCCCGTGCCTGGCCGTGGGGTGCCAGGTACACCCCGCCGCAGGCATGCAGACGGCACGACGTGCATGGGCCAGGAGCCTGAGGATGGTGCTGGGTGGGGGGTGCATGGCCCCACGCATGCGGGGCGGCGGGCAGGGATGTAGCCACGTCCCACCGGTGTGGGGCTGCACCCAGGGTGATGGGGCAGGGATGCAGCCACATCCCTCTGGCACTGGGCATGGGTTTCTCCATGTGCCCGGGTGTCACAGGGATGGGATGCGCATGGGGACAGTGCCCTGCACTGTCCCCTCTGTGAGGACCTTCCCCTGCGCCCAGGCCGGGGGAGGCAGGGACCGGGGCATCCCCCCCACTGACCTCTCCTGTCCCTCAGTTCGGGAACATCGAGGGCATCACCACAGCCATCCTGGACGAGTTCCCAGCCCTGCGCGACTGGAGGAGGAAGATGGCGTTGCTGGGTGCGCTCTGCACCTCCTTCTTCCTGCTGGGGCTCCTGCTGGTCACCCAGGTATGGGATCCCCTGCATCCCCATCCGGCGGCACCCAGCACCCTCGGGGCGATGCCAGGATGGAGGCTGGGGAGCAGCCTCCTCTCCCCTCCAATCCCTGCCCAAGCCCTGAGGCACGAGGACGGAGGGCTGTGCGTGGGCTCTGGCGTCGATGGCGTCCATGGCATGGGGTGCCCTGCGCCCACCCTGCTGCCCCGAGTCGTGCTGACCCTGCCGCTCACCACCTCACAGGGAGGCATCTTCTGGTTCACCCTGATTGACACGTACAGCACCGGCTTTGGGCTGATCATCGTCACCCTCTTCATGTGCCTGGGCATCGCCTTCTGCTACGGTGAGCGGAGCGGGCGGCCCCGGGGCACGCTGCAGCGGCGCGGCCAGCACGGGGGTGCGGCGCTGCCAGCCCTGGGGCACTGCCGCAGGGTGCACGGCGCAGGGTGGCCCCTGGCTACCACGCTGCCAAGGCCTGGCACCCCTGGGGCTCACGGCAAACCGTGGCCAGGCTCCGTAGGGTGCACCTGCAGCTGTGGACAGCTTGGAGCTGGGGTGGGCAGGGAGTTGCCCTGTCCTGCTGCCCACGCGCAGCTCAGCCCTGCAAGGAGCTGGTGCGCAGCCGAGGTGCAAGTTTCCCTGTGTATGGGGGGTGCAATTTCCTCTCCACCCACCGAAGCGTGGTGGCTGTTCAGCACCCAGCAGCGCCCCAGCCGGCACGGCTCAGCCCCAGCACGGGGTGTCGTGGTGCCCTGGAGCGGGTGCACCCGGCCAGGCCGCGCTGGGGGCAGGCAGGGGCCCGGCTGCGACCCTCTCCCGGGGTGCCCGCAGGTGTGAACCAGTTCTGCCAGGACATCGTGGACATGATCTGCCGGTGCCCGCCCTGGTGCAGCCACATGCTGGGCTACTTCAAGTTGTGCTGGGTCTTCTTTACCCCCTGCCTGCTGCTGGTGAGCACCAAGCGCCCGCCTGGGGCTGGAGGTCGAGGGGAGAAGAGCTCCTCTCCCTCCATCTCTCCCTCCCCTCTGAGAGGGGCAGCTCCTGCCGTGGGTTTGGAGCAGGGCTGCCCCAGTCCCGGCGCCCTCCTGGGCCTCTCTGCAGCTGCTGGAGGGAGTTTGGGGAAGCCCTGGGGGTCCCTGCGGCACCCAGCCCAGCCAAGACCCCTGGGGCCAGGCGGTGCCGCGGCGTCACATCGCTCCTGCCTGCTCTGCCCTGCAGTTCACGCTGATCTACACCTTCCTGGACATGTACGGCGTGCCCCTGCGCTACGGCACCTACGAGTACCCCGCCTGGGGCACGAGCCTGGGCGTCTGCATGGGCGTCCTCACCTGCCTGCAGGTCCCGCTCTGGGCCACTGTGGCCCTGTGTCACGAGTCGGGGACGCTGAGTGATGTGAGTGTGCGAGGCGGGATGGGGCATGGGGACAGTGTGGGGGCAGAGCAGGGGCGATGCTGTCCCTTCACCAAGAGAGAAAATGGGCTGGAGCCGCGGGGCCCGGGTGAGAAGTGGGGTCTGAGCCCCTTCATGGCCGTGCCTGCTGCTGCCCCTTCCCGCAGCGATGCTGCCCTCTGCCCCGCGGGGGCTCGGGGCAGCCCCTGCTCACCCTCGCCCACCCCCAGCGCTTCCAGAAAGCCACCCAGCCCCTGCGCTCCTGGAGGACGGCCACCGCCCGGGACGTGGCTGGAGAGGTCATCGACGTGCCGTTCACCATCACCCTGACCGGCAGCGACTTCTCCGGGCCGCCCCATGGCAGCAATGGGGTCTGATGCCGGCCCTCGGGCACCCCGCGTCCTCGCTCAGAGCCCCCCAGGAAGACGGGACCCGCTGGCGATGGGGACGCCTGCCTGGGGGCTGCCTCTGGCGCACGTGGGTCCCTGTGTGCCGTCACTGTCACCCATCCTGGTGGATGGCAACCGCTGAGCCCAGCACGGATTTTAACTCTTCTTCCTGGAAACGTTCTGCACGCTCCAAAGGTGTTTCTAGGGGACTCTGTGAGCAGGACCGGCTGCCCGGGCCGCGCTCCAGCCCTTCGCCTGCCTCTGGGCAGCTGTCGCACCTCGGAGCGGTTTGGGGGCGGCTGCGTGCGTCCCTGGCCCCGACCCAGCGCTCTCCCGGCAGGGCAGGCTGCCGGCAGCATCCCTGCCAGTGGCAGCCGCCTTGGGCAGGGGCCGGGCTGGCCGAGCCCACCGTGGCGGTGGGAATGGCACGCTGACCCCCGGGGTGGGCTCCGGGCCCTGCCGGCTGCCTCCCAGGCAGTGCTCGGGGCCAGCAGCTCCGGCACAGCTGGTACGGCTGTGCCAGCAGGCTGGGCTGGCCCGGCAGCCAATTCGAAGCCCCCAGCCCAGCGCAGGTCCCCACTCGCCCGTCCCGGGCCGGGGAGCAGCACGGCGCAGGCGAGCAGGGCCAGCGCAGCCCCAGGCTGCGTTTGTAGCCTCGGGCCGCTGCAAGCGCGCAACGCGTTTGCTGCTGCTGCAATAAAGCTCCATTTTCCAGAGCGACGTTGCTGTGCGCTGCTGGCCGGGCTGGGGCCGTGCCCACGCGTGCTGGGGCCTGCGGAGATGGGAGAGGCTTTGGCAGGGCCTGAGGTTGCCCTGGGCCAGGTCAGCAGCAGGCTCCTCGCCAGGGAAGCCGAGGGGCACCCAGGGAGGTGTTTTTAACCCTGGGCCCAGCGACCGTCTGTCCTTCCTGCGAGTCTCCAGCCCGGCACTGGGGCAGCTGCACTATCCCCGTGCTCCTGCCGGGTGATGCACGGGCGATGCATGGGCGATGCACGGGTGATGTACGGGCGATGTACGGGCGATGCACGGGCGATGCACGGGCGGTACACAGCTCCGCAGCCACGCCGGCGGGACGAGGCCATCCCCCAGCAGCAGAAACGGGGCAGCACCAGCGGCTCGCACCACGGCCCAGCACCGCTGCGCTGACCCAGGCGGTGCGGGGTTACTTTTGGCGCTGCCCAGACCCTGCGGGAGAGGACTCCGCTCACAGCCCGAGCATCGCAGGGCCCCCGCGCACGGCCCTGGTGCAGGGGGCAGGTAGGGGAGAGCCGGGGCGTCCGTCTGTCCCTGCTGTCCACTGGACAGGCTGGGGTAGCCAGGCTGGCTGCTGGGGGCACAGTCCCCAGGGAGCCCCCCCGTCACCCGCAGGCACCCACCGCCCCGACCCCCCCAAATGGGACCCCCACACCGCAGCCTGGGAAGGGCTGGAAGAAGAGGGCAGCAGGCGCCGGCTCGTAAAATAGACTACATGCTTTATTGGATTTAAAAGTTTTATGAAATGACAAAAAAAAAAAAATCAAGAGTTGGCAGATGCGTCAACAGTTGCCGTTTGGTGGATCCCCAGCCCCTTCTCCAGAAGCATCGACAGGTCTCCGCCACCACAAGCAGCGCCGCCGGGCCCCCGGCTCCCGCCCGGGCAGCCCCCGCTCGCAGGGCGCCCGCGGGGCCCCACCGCCGCCGGCCCCGCTCCCGGGGGTGCCCGCGGCAGCAGCCCCGACCGCGGGGGCCGAGCGCGGCGTCCCCCCCTCCCCGCGCCTCGGAGCAGCCGCGGGGAAATGCAGGCACTTAGTCATTTAGAGGAATTTTTCACTTATCTCAAAGCAACAGTGTAATTGTCTAACTACCACCTACGAAACAAAAAACACCTTTATAGCCCTTCCTGTATTGTCAACATACACATATATATTACTCTGGCATAAAGCAAGGCCCCGGGGGGCTTTCAGCATCCCGCCCTGCCTCCTCTTCTTCCCCTGCCAGATGTGCATCCTCCTCTGCCCTCAGCAGGCGAAGCAGCCGGGGCGGCCGGGGCAGCCGCCCACCGCCGGGGACGTGCTGGATGGTGGCACGGGGGCTTGGGATGGAGCGGGTGGCGGGGCAGGGACCCCGGGCGCGGCGGAGAGCTCTGGGGGGGTCGCGTCGTGCCGGGCAGCAGCCTCCAGGGACACGGGAGTGCGGCCGGGGGCTCCTCTGCCAGCCCCGCGCTGGAGGCCGCGGGCAGGGGCCGCAGAGCTGCGCCCGGAGGGAGCCGGCGTCGGCCCTGGGACGGAGCGAGGTCAGCGCTGGGGACGGAGCGAGGTCAGCGCTGGGGACGGGCTCAGCCCTGGGACGGAGCAGGGCTTGGCCACAGTTACTGCCCCGAGCTGGGGACTCCCCTCAGCGGCCAGGGCTGCGATGGGGGAAGCGGGCAGAGAGGAGGGCTCCGAGCAGCAGGGCGCAGCCCGCAGCCTGCCGAGGGAGGACGGGAGAGCTGCCGAGCCCCGGGCAGCGGCTTGGGACGGACCGAGACCTGCCGCGGGCTGTGCCGGCACCGAACAGCGGCAGGGCCGGGGCCACGGGCTGGCACAGCCAGGCAGACCCCGGCCCCCGGCTGCAGCGAGCGTGGGCAGGGGGGACGCTGCCCGCGTGGCCCCGAAGGGCAGCGGGTGCCCGGGTGAAGCCTCCTCCATCCCCGCCTGCATCCCCTCGGTCCTCGCAGAGGGCGCAGAGCCCCCGGCCTGAGGGGACGCCTGCTTCAGGGGGACGGAGCCAGGAGAGGAGCAGGACACTTTCGGGCTGCGGCCACCCACGCACAGCCTGCCTGCCCCCGGCCAAGGAGAGCCCCACCGCGCCCTGCTCCCTCCCTCCGGCCCTGCCAAACCAGGGCATGGGGACGGGCCCCGCACCCGGAGCCCCCTCCTCTTTCTGTGGATGTGGCGGCTCGACCAACACCCCTCGGTGCTCCTCCATCACCAGGACCCCCGCTCCAAGCCCCACCGAGCCCCCGGGGCACGGCTGGGTTCAGAGGAGCGGCCTCGGGCCCTGCTCCACCGGGCAGGTCCAGGGGCCTGGGGAGCAAAGCCGGGGGCTCCTCCGCCCCTGAGCAGCCGCCCCAGCATCCAGCCCCGCACCGCGTACAGACACCGGTCCCGCTCCGGCAGCTCCCGGCCCCGCGCACGCCTGCGGCAGCGCCATGCCCGGCCGGGCCGAGCAGCTGGGTGGGCAGCCCCATCCCACCGCGGAAACCCAGCGGGCTGCAGCCGCCTCCGGCGCAAGCGGGGAGCGGGTGACGGGCACGCCGCGGGCAGAGCTCCTGGATGCACAAGTACCGGCAAGGGCAGAGCCCTCCCTCGCGAGGGCATTTTACTTGCTCTTGCTTATCAAGAGCGCACAAACAGGGATTCCCCCTCCCAACCGTCACAGCGACGGGGGCCGGGGTGGAGAAAAGTGACTCAGAAATGAGGAGAAAACTGCTGCGGCGCCCGAACGCCCGCACCTGAGTCACCCCGAGAGGCGAGCGGGGAGCGCGCTGCCTCCGCAGGGAGCAGCCGGCCCCGCTCCACGCGCTCCCACCACCCCGACCTTCCATACAGCCTGTGCAAAAGTTGGAAGAGGCAGAAGAACCGGAAAATAATAATAATAATAATAAAAAATAAAATAAAAAAATAAAACCACATTGAAACCAAACCCAAATGCCGTGTGGCTGAGCAGAGGCAGGAGTAACTGGAAGCCATGCACAGCAAAGCCAGGGACTGCAGCAGTCGGAAGGGGAGAAGGGCGGCTGTTCTCTTCAGGGGGAGCGGTCGTCTTCTTTTTTTTTCTCAGAGATCAGGAAATAAATAAGTTTAAATAGCTCCTCCCGCTGCCGGTGTTAGGTGAGGTGACTCAGAAACGGAGGGTGCGGAGGGGAGGGCAGCGGGTGCTGGCCAGCACCCGCGCCCGCGGGGTCCGGGACGGGCGGGTGCGCTGCGTTCCCGATGCACGGCCGCCCCCCGGGCCCAGCGGGTCGCGCTCCTGGGTGGGTTTCCTCTTCCCCCCCTCCTCGCTCTACTTCTTGGGCTTCTTGAAGATCTTTAGGGGGAACTTTTTCTTGCTCTGGCCGAGGTCAACCTCATCGCCTGTCAAGCTGCTGTCCTCGTCCCCCGGGCTCTTCTTGGCAGCCAGCTGCGGGATGCGGGTGCTCTTGGCGCCGCTGGGCCGGCAGTCAGAGATGGGGGAGGGGGTGTCGGGGTCGGTGGAGCTGGGGCTGTGGGAGCGGGAGGAATCCGAGTGGCTGTGCTTGCCGGCTGTCGGGTGGCTGATCTCCCCCAGGCTGGAGGACTTCTCCATGCCGTGGTTCACCATCATCATCTTCTTCATCACCATGGGGCTCTCGGGCAGCCGCTCCGGCAAAGCCCCCAGGGCGGAGGCTTCCGCGTGCCTGCTGCCGCCGTTGGGGGTGGGCGCGCCGATGGCAGGGTGGCCGGGAGCAGCCTCCTCGATGGACCGGGTCAGCAGGTTGGGCCGGGCAGCCAGCAGCTTGGGCGCAGAGCTGGGGATACGCTGGTGGTCGCTCAGGTGCGGGATGGAGGAGTCGGAGTCGCAGCGAGTTAAGTCTCTGGGGTGGAGAGGGCGGAGGGGAGAGAGGTCGTTAGCGCCGCTGGCCCGGCAGCCCGGGGATGCGCGCCCGAGCCCGCGCGCACACACGGATGCAGCAGCTGAGGGCGGCCGGCGGGACGGCAGGGCGGGGGAACCCCTCGGGGCGGCCCCGTCCCGCACCAGCGGCTTGCAGCGAGCCCCCGGGGAGCAGGAGCGGGGCAGACGCCCGCCCCGCTCCGGCCGCCTCGCCTGCTGGTTCTGCTCCTCCGTACGAGCGCCAGCGGGGCGACTGCGGTGGGCACCCCCGGGGACGGGGGGCTCGTCCGGCCCGGTGCCGACTGCAGACGGGGCAAAGCGACCCCGCTGCGGGCGGGCAGGCAGGGCTGCTCGCTGCCCCCCCCGCAAGCGCAGCCCCTCTCCCCAGCACAGGCTGCAGGTGAGCTCACTGCTAGCACCGACACCGCTCGGTCCAGCGCCGTGGGAGCTGGAAGGAAGCACTGTACATGGAGGCAGAACCAGAGGGATTGAGGCCCCGATCCACGAGGCAGCGGCAAGCGCCCAGCCCTGAGCTCGTGGGTCCAAAGGCAGCGGCCGTGGCTCCGGTGGCCATCAGGGGCCCTTGACCAGCACAGCAGGGCTGGCCACTACCGCTGGGCTCTGCTCAGAGCCAGCAGCTCCCTCCCACTCCCTGAAAAACGACCCTGCCAGCCCACTTCTTTCCCATGGATCCCAGTGGGAGCTGGGCCAGGGAGCTCACAGCATCGCACAGCTCGCCCCGGCCCCCGGCGCAGCTGCCAGAGCCGATGCCCCTCCAGCAGCAGGACAGGGGCAACTTCACCAGGGGGTTCCTCTGCGCTCGCTCAGCTCGCATCCGTGTGTGCGCGCGCCCGCCTCCCCCGCCGAACCGCGAGGCTGCGGCCCGGCCACAGCCCCGGGACAGAGCGCGCCGGACCGACCGCTCGCCCCTTTTCCTGCGCCGGCTGGTGCAAACCTCTGATCCCGGAGGAAGGAATTAGAGGTTCGGCTTTCCCGCGCGAAGCCATGCCCGAGCGCGCTCCTGCCACGCGGCTGCCTGCAGACCCTCTGCTGCACAGCGGTTTGTGCCCCCAGCCTGGTGCCTGCAAAAGGCGTTGGAGCGGTGCTGCACCAGCCTGAGTAGCTCCCAGATCCTTTCTGAAGCGGAGAGTGGGAGGTAGGAGGAAGGGAGAAATGGAAAGTCACAGCTTACTCCTTCCAGCCGGGATCACCCAGCGGGTGCAACGCTGCTGTATCCCAGCCTGACACCCCCACAGTCCCTGCCGAACCCTGTTAGCGTGCCCGTGCAGCCGGACAAAGAGCCACGCTGCTCTCGCTACCACCTACTGTAACGCTGGCCTCGGGACTCGGCCGCCGCACGGCGATCCCTCCTGCCTGGCAAGGCAGGCACAGGCAGGGAGGGATGGGGGCTGCGGGGCACCCGGCGCTTGCCTCTTCCTCAGGGTCCGCGCCGGCTGGAGGCAGAAGTACAGAATGGGGAAGGCGAATGGAGAGAAAAGGAGCAAAGAGGAGGAGAAGCGAAAGGGTGTGAGAAGAGAGAGGGGAGGTGCTCACCGGCTCCTCGGCCCCTGCCGCCCCCGGCGCAGACCCCCCATGCAGCCCAGCCCCGGGCCGTGGGGCGCCGTGCCCTGCCGCGCTCAGCACCGAGCCTGCCCAGCGCAGCACCTGAAGAGCCCCCAGTTCCTCTTTTACGATACCAGCATAACAACTTCGGAGTTTGGAGGCAGCAAAAGAGAGGCAAGACGAGAGAGGACGCCCTCGCTACGGAGCTGGTGCAGGAGGAGGCCTCCGGGGCGGGTGCTGGTGACTGCAGCACAGACCACAGTCACCCAGTACGACTGTACGAGCCCGAGGTGCTTGGAAAAGGCAGGAAAGATTCTCCTCAGATCACTGCCCTCCCTAATGCTAACAAGGGTGTTTTTTAACAAAACCCACGGAATAAACTTGGGCCCTCGTTTAACAGCTCCACAGGAATATACAGAGGAAAGGGGTATCAAAAAACCTCATGGACGGCTGGGATACAGCCCAAGATCCGCTGTGAGAGCCCAGCTGTGGAGACTGCCTCATCTCTTATTTTAACGAGAAGAAAACAGCCCCAGGCATTGCTGGAATAGTCCTTGCCTTTCGCACACACACGACTGAGCCCATCTGACATCCGAGCGCCGGAGAGCCGCATCCTCAAGGTTAGCAGCAGGCAGGGGAGAACAGGAACTGAACAACTGGGATGGTGTGAAATCCCCAGCTATTCTGAGTGAGCATCTTGGAGGCCGGCCAAGGGAGACAACTGCGATGAAACGCACCGTATGGAGCCGCGGGCGCTCCCGGGTCCCCAGCGCCATCCGCAGATACCGCGGCTCCGCAGAAGGCCGCTGTCACGGCTCGTGGCCCGCAGCTTTCGCTGGGATAACTGGGGCAGTCAGCTTCGGGAACAGCAGCATCAATAAAGCTCGATGGGGCTGAATAGGGGAGTATTTCAGAGCCGTCTTCCAAAAGGTGGACACCGATGGCACCCACACAACCCGGGGGGCTCGAGACCCCAGGCTGCTGCTAGTAAATGCAGAAGGAAGACGTGACTGCGATCGCCACAGCTTGACTCCTTTCCTTTAAGAAAGTTAGGAGTCTCACGCTCTTCCTGAACGTTTCTTGTCCATGTCGGCGCTTAACACACCTGCAGAGGGGGAATCTCTGCTGGGAATTTCTGCCAGGCCACTCGTTGTGTCACCTCTCTCAAGAAAGGGTGGCAGAAGCCACCATGTGCTGAGCTGCTGTGCAGGGAGACGCTGCGAGGGCGAGCTGGTGCCGAACAAGGTTTATTTCCTCCACGAGTACCTGGAAAGTGCTCCCTTTCCATGAAAACAAAGCAGACGTTGCCACATGGTTTGGCACCAGCCCTGCAGGCCGACGCCGAGCAAGGGGAGGCAGCGGCCGGTGCGTCCTCCTGGCCGGCGCTCGGTCCCAGCCCACCCAGGAGAGGGAGCGAGGCTGCTGCATCTTCTGAGCCGCCCTGGCTGCATGCGGGCCCCTGCTGCCCGTCCCTGCTGCCCGTCCCCGCTGCCTGCAGAGTCGAGTTCGGGGGAAAAGGCTCCATCCAGCCTCTGCTCAGCCAGCACCGTACGGGCACGCGGGTGAGGCAGCGCGGGAAGGCAGCAGGGCAAAACCTTGGCCTGGCAACGCCGCTGCTCTGAGCCAGGGCGAGGGGCAGGCAGGACCACCTCCAGGCAGCGCGGGCAGGTCCGCAGCGCCCGCTCCCGACTCATTCCAGCTGATCCCGTTGGGTTGGTGTGCCGCTATGGCGGGGTCGGACCGCCGCTTCCCCAGGGCCGGGGTCACCGCCTTTGCTCACGAGCTTTGCCTGGAAACAGGTCTCAGCTCAGCTCGGCAAACGGCCACCGAGCGACCTCGCTACGGACCACGGTGCCAGAGCAGAGCACCCGCTGCTGACGTTCACCCAGTGGAGCATCGTGCGTACGCAGCGTGCCGCGGCCAGTAAAGGCAGGTTTAGAGCATAATGCCCGCTCCCTTGAAATTCAACGTCGTAACTCCACTGAGGAATATTCTTTTGCGGTAAAAATCAACCCAGCCTCTCTACTGGCTGCCATAATCACAAAGGGTGGGGGTCAGTGAAAAGAAATCCTTTAAAAAAGGCCAGAGATAATAGCAAATACAGCAAAAAATATTTTTTTTAACTGAGGTGACTTAAAAAACGCCTTATTTGTGAAGAAGGTGAGTTTTCTCCCTGCTGAGATCGGCAAATGCCCATTAGCTCGGAGGCCATCCGGCGAGCGTCTCCCCCTCTCTCACAAGGTCCTGCACGGTTTTAAATCCAGAAGAGACAAAAGCAAACCCGCGGCTATGGCAGCGCGTGGAGAAAATGACGACAGCAGATGGAGAAACATCCTCCGGTCCAGGAGCATTTTCTTCCCCTGAGCGCAGACGCTGGGAACCTGATCCTCGGACAGCTGCTCGCAGCGGGTCCTCGGTGCGCACCACGGCCGCCCCGTCTCCTCCCGGGGCCGCTCTCACGGCAACAGAGGGTCCCTGGGCATGGAGGGGTCGGTGCTCGGTTTGCGGGGTCCACCTCCCCCTCGCAGGCGCGGCTGTCGCTGCTGTTCCCTGGGGACGCCGGCCCCGGCGCGGATGGCCGGCACCATGCTGGGTGTCGCGCTCGGTCCAACCTTGGACCACAATTTTTTCTCCCTGGCACGCTGGCTTGCCGTACAGAGGGGGACTGAAGGAGCTGACGAGGGGAAACAGCCTACGAGCACACGCTTTTCAGATACCCCGATGGTGCGGCAGCCCCCACGCCGCTCTGCAAAGCTGCGGTTCAACCCACGGCAGCCGAGAGGCAGGCGTGACGGGCCGGCACACGGCAGAGCGCTCGCCACGCTGGGCAGCAGCCGGGGACCACCGCAGGGGCCGGCTGGGCCACTAACCCACCCCGACGGAGCAGGACGTTCACATGCAGAGAGGGACCTCCCGAGTCCCCGCTGCGGCATCCAAGGGCAGGGGCTGACTTTCAAAACCAGCAGCTGGAAGCTTTTGCTGGGACTTTCTATAGCCCCAAACAGTCCTTTCCGGAGGTTCCCACGGGAGGTGTGCGTCCACAGGGCCACGACTCCCTGGATGCAGCTGGCTTTGCCAGCGAGAGCAAGGAGGAGGGGATGCTCCCGAGCCCAGGGCCAGGACAAGAGGGGAGGAAAGAACATTGCCAGGATCTTGCTGGTCACCTTGGGTGAGGCTCAGCCAAAAAGGGCTGGCCTCTATCCTGCTCATTGTCATGAGGTTACGCTCCTGAATCGCTATGGCACGTTTTCAGGGCACAGCCAGCCTCCACGGCATCGTGGGAAGGTGCCTTCAGAGAAAGCATTCCTGCGGTGCAGCAGGAGCTACCGCACGTTCATCCCTCCTGAAAACCTCAGCCCGCCAACTGAACGGGAAAATACCTGGGAGCCTCACTTACGACAGCCCCTTTCTCGATCCCAGCCGCACTGCTGCAGGGTTCACCGCTTTTTCGGTGTAGTTGGGCACGCTTACAATCTACGAAGACTGAAGCTGATGGCGTTAACCTGCGTGAAGGCAGGATGCGTGCGTTGCTGCTGCTTTATCTGCTTGCACCTGCGCTTCCTACCGTGCCACTCCAAGAATCCGAACCGGCCGCGGTGAATGAGAGAGGGCGAGAAAATGGGAATGGACTGACTTTGCAAACAAAAGAAGCAGAGAGCAAAGCATGGAGTAAAGAAAGTGGTGGAGAAAGAGCGGAGAGGGCAGGAGGGTGATAAGGAATAAATACCTATTTTTCCTCTGCAGCCCACTGAGCGCTCTCCTGGCCGGCTCCTGCTGCGGGGCAGCTCAGGAGGGGCTCAGGGGCGTCTGACGCTAAAGCAGGGCTTGCTCCGCCAGCCTCACACAGACCTTGCTGCCTCGACCGCTCCCTGCCCTCTACCAAGCGCGCCCGTAGCTGCAAGGCCATACATTATATACCCAGCTAGCGGGTGGCACCAGGGCAGCAAAGGCTTCCCCTCAGGCAAATCAAATTTGCTGTACGGCTGAGTTATCCTGCTGTGCTCGGCGTGGCACAGTCAGGGGCTTCGACACAGCCTCTGCAATGCACATCCAACCGCGATTTCTTCCCTTCCGTCTGTGAGAGCTGTGAGTTACTCCTTTCACTGGATTACTGACACTCTCCTTTTGCTTTGGCTGCCACCTCCCTTCCCCGTTGGAAAAGGGCCACCAGCATGGGGACTTGGTCCTACGCTCCCATCTCCACCAGGTTTATCCACGGGTACCACCTGAAGCAGGCACTGGCAGCAGAAACCTCTGTGCACACAGCACCCTCCAACCCCTCTCCCCCCCAGGGACACCCAGTCCCCTTCATTAACATTAAAAAACACACAGCAGCCTTCAAAATCAGAACAGCTCTGACCTTATTTGCACCGGATCCTCTGAAGCCAATTGCAAAAGAGAAGCAAAGAGTGAGGAGTTCATGAAAGCAACCACCGGCCACGCGCTGGCCTTGCCTGGAGAGAAGGTCCCTACCAGGTCAACCCCCAGCAGACTTTAGCACCGTACACAGCTTGCACGGAGAGAAGCGATCCCCGAGCCTTCCTCTGGGGGAACGGCTTGTTTGAGACGATTGCTCTTGTGAGGTCTCGCCAACATTGGCATCTGCTGGATACGAGAGGCTAAGGCGATCCAGCAGCCCAAAGCACTCAAGGCAGCGCTCTCCTCCTACCAAGGGAGCCAGGAATTTTTTGGGTTCCGTTTTCGTCCTTGGCAATGACTCCCTGGAAGGCCTTTCTCAGCCTCAGCTTCCCCATCTGTTCTGCTTGCCTCTTTGGGAGGCTGCGGAGCTCGAGGGATGTATGTAAAGGCCTCCAAGACTGGTTGTATAAAAGAGAAAGAGCAATACATTGGCGTGTGCTGTGGCATGCCTTCGTGGCAGTGTTTTTAGAGATGCATCTAAGCAGGGTCTGCTAGTGATGCAGTTTGACAAAAAATTAAAAGCAACAAAGTAAGAACACATTTGGGCACCCAATTCTTTTCTGAAATGGACAGAGAATGGATGAGCATGGATTTTGGAGTCGTCTGCTATTGCGTAGCTGAAGCAAATCTTAGGTGGAAAGTTCTTACTCTGCAAAACTCCATTGCTAAATCAATCATCCTGCATCAACAGCCGGTCTTTGCTATGGGAACGGGGGAAAACAGTCCTGCCTTCCACCGTACGGTGACCAACTGGGTTCTGACAAGCTACTAAGTGCCCGTGGGGAGTTCTTCTCTCCTAATGACCTCTCAGCACCGCTGCCTTTTCTCATTGGGACCCCAAAGTCACACCACATCTCCCTCTCAGGGGAGTCTGCAGGACTGAGACTTCAACCTGGTCAGCAATTAAGGGTATCACAGGCCTCAGCTGAAAAAAAAATCATGTTTATACAGCTATTTTTGAAACAGTACATCAGCCTTCGAGCTCCCAGGACAAGCCCTCCTTTCTACCGAGACAGGAAGGTCGATGGTAAACAGGGACTGTGCGATGTTACCAGAAGCGCTCCCAGCTTTTATCAGTCAAACTGGGACAGCTGCAACTGAGCTCAAATTGGCAGTAATTAATCTAAATTTTAATTACGCTGCTTCTCGTAATCCCAAAACAAACATTACTAAATTAACCAAGACGTTGCTCTTTAACTGTCCATTGTGGAGCAGGTGCAGTAGTTTCCCCTCGCCCTGATCCTCCGGAATCCGTGATCTGCCCGGGGTGCTCGGGGCTTTACACGCGCGGCTCCTCGCAGCCTGGGCCCGGGGATGCGCTGCTCCCGCAGGCGGCCCGGCTTTGAGACACACAAATTAGCGAGGGGGTGAGACATCCAAAACAGAGACCGTGTAAATGGTGTCAGGAGAGAACCTACGGCTAAGGGCAGAGGTACCTACAGATAAAGGAATAATGGTACAATGCGCCGGGACGAATGAAGATGGGGTGACTTGGAATGCCGTCCTGCTTGGATAAATAAACGTGAAAGGACGTTGCCCCTATCGACTTCCTCACTGAGAGACTTCCAGCCTTTTCCCAGAAGCCTGTTACCTACCCCTGAGGACAAAGAGGCCGTTATTAATTTCACCAAGGAGAAAGCACAGAACAGAGCGATGAAATGACTTGGCCACGGTCACAGGCGGCTCCCCGGCAGGGCAGGAGGACGGGACTCCCCGATGGCCCATCACAGCCCTTCCACTCTGCTTCAGCACCCACATCCCCACGCCGAGCGCCTGCAACGCCCCTCGACTGGAGACCACGCCATCCACCCGCCTCCTCGCACCGCAGCCGAGGGTTTCAATCAAGCATCTGAATGGGGGCAGGCTCAAACAGCGCTCTGCAGCTGGGTGCCTCCGGGACCCGCGTGGAGCGAGCACCTCCGGCGACTGCTGCCCGGGGGCCGTGTTCGGGAAAGCCAGCCGGGGCTGCCCCAGGGACGCGATCCTCTGCTTGGGGCACAGAACATTCCTGACCTCGGGGCGGCTGCCGGAGGCCCCCTCGCAGCACCCCGCTTCGACCAGACAGGATTCTGGCATCGAAGGCCCACCCCGTCCTTTGCCTCTCTAACGCCAGCACAGGGAATCAGGAGAGGTCAGGGATTTGGGGATGTGGATGATAACCAGTCCCTCGGATCCTGTCGTACACGGGTCTCCAAAGAGCCGTCGCTCGCCGGCTGTTACTGCTGAAAGGGCCCAAGTTAAAGCCAGTGATGCGGCAGTCAGAAGCTCCAACTCCCTCCTCATTATTCAGATGTTCCTTAGCCAAAACACAACCACGCCTCATCCCCTACCGAAACAGAGGCAGAGAGCCACTCTGAAACACAAAATTCCTGAATGCTGCTTTTTGCCACCTCTTAAGAACAGCACAAATTTCAAACCCTCCGGCAGCACCAACTACCACCTCATAGTACCTACCCACGGTGTTTCCTTTGCAATTTGCTTGTGAAGACCCCAAATAAGTCAAGGCTTCAAATAAGGTCAGTGTTTGTTTGATTAGTTGTGTTACCTTTGTTCTCACAGGTGCATCACCCAAGTGAAAGATCGACTTATTTAGCGATAACCCAGCGCCCAGGAATTCTCATTTGCTTAGCTACAGTTAAACAACAGCACCCACTGAGTTGGCAGGAATGGGAATGGACCGTGGAGCACTCCTTAGAGGGTCCACTGGCACGGGAGAGCGGTTGAAGAAACAAACACGTGGATAAAAAATGAAACAAAGGCCCAAAAGAAAAGGGCACAAGGAATCTAGGAGAAAGAGCACCCGAGCAAGCATCAGCTCTGAGACACAGCAGGCAAGAGGGAGCTAGAAAAGAAACAGCAATATACCCAAAGCTCTCAGTGCGACAGCGAACTCCAGAGGTGACATCAGGAGGGGGCAGATCAGGGATGGAGTCCATCTGAAGGAAATAAGAGGAGGTGGTGTGGTGGTAACAGACAGGGTGGACATGGCAAGCAGGAGCAGATGCAGTGGTGGTGGATGAGGAGCAAGAGGTGGAAGAGGTGGTGGTGGCAGCAGATGATGGGCTGGTGCCGGGAAGGTCGGAACTGAAAGATTGTCCAGAGGAGAGGCTGTGCATTCGACGGAGAGAGACTCTGCCTGCCCGGTAATGGGCAGGTTGGCCCGACTCATTCTGGCCTTGCACATAACTCTCTACCAACCTCTGAGATCCGTGGGCGTGCTGTGGGTCCACCAGGCGCTGGCGAACTGTGCTGGGCAAGGCAGGAGCTGTAACGAGAGAAAGGGGAGAACGCTGAAGGCAGCTGGGAAGAGACCGCACATCACATCAGCCAGGAGGCACCGCGATAAAGCTGCCACCCGCGCCAGGGCTATGCCACCGCAGCACCATGCCTTCTGTCACCGGGACGCTTGCTCGGGCCACTGCAGCCATCCCGCCTTGTGCTGTAAGTTACGCTGGTTTAATGCAGAAGAAGCGTTAAGCTGGTGCTACTGAACATGCTAGATTAATGCCCAGCCCATGAAAAACTACGTTTGACACTCCCGATATAGGTGAACACCTTATCTGATCATCTTGCTTGAAGCAGAAACTGGCTGCGTGATTCATCCTACCCAGCCTTACATCAGAGCTACCACCCAGGCTCCCTTTACAGTAAATGTGAAGAAGCCGGTGCTTTCAGGGCATGATTCATTTCATCCTGACACAGACACCCAAATCGCTCAGACGCTGCATGCCTTGCTAGTGCTATTTCCCTACACAGCCTCAAAAAGGAGCCTCTGGTGATCGGTTCAGATGTAGGCACCTACAGCTGGCGTGGTGAGCTCTGCTCCCAGAGCTCAGCTCCGCTCCTGCTTCCAGCATCGTCGTGCCAGTGCAACTCCTGGAGCAAGGCGCAGGAACGCGGGACCGAAAGCAGGGAAGCACAGCTGCGCTCTGTGTTCAGGCACAGGAAAGCTTCTATGAAGATGCAGAAACCTCCCAGCCTTGTACCCTTCTGCAGGGCAGAGCGGCCGGGGCACGTGGCAGATGTGCAGTAACTGTGGCAGATGTGTAGTGACTGTGATATTAATTGGGTAGGCACAGGCCTTGTCATCAGTCCACGCCTGAAATTATAGCTCTGGTCCAAAAGCGGTATCGTCTGTTCCCAGTCTGTTTGGTAATTAGCTGACTGATCCAAGAGACGCTCAATTTGAAAAATATTTTTCTCTAATTGCAAATTCATCTCGGTTTGGAGAAACAAATTGGACTGCCTCCTTCAGCGCGCTGTCACCAGCTAATTAACAGCTTTTAAAAATCACAAGGCTCTTTCTGGCCACGTAGCCTTACCTGTCAGGTAACAGAGGCCAGAGAGCTCAGCCAGTTGTCCCTGCACCAAGCCCACACCACCTCTGCCCCACACCTACCCCCGGGGCCGGAGGGTCGCCTTCAGGGCGGCAGAGGGAGGCACCTTCGCCTACCCGGAGATTTCTGCACGCTCCTTTCCATCAGGCAGAGCGTTACACATGGCAAACTAAGGATCCACCGGGCTGCATCGCCCTCCGGCAGCCAGCCAGGCTGGTTGTATTTAATCCACCAGCTGTCATTGCCATACAAGATGTTCCTTCTTTTGCGGGAGATAAGGTGTTCAGGATTGTTCAGGATTTCTTATATGCATAAGAAATGAATGTAAAAATAGTTAAAAAGGTGGACAGAGAGGAAAGGTAAGAAATGGAGTAGAAGGAGAGCTCCTTCGGGAATCGAAGAACCAGCAAATCACTGCTATAAAAACATACAGCTAGGAAATACGAATCTCTGCCGCTCATCGACAGCTCGGGTACTGAAGGATCACCGCTGGGACGGATGTCAAGTGGAAGAAGGAACAAGCAAGAATAACTCGGGCAACTTTGCTGTTTCCACATCCCCGGGGTCAATCCCAGTTTCTCTCACAGGGTCCCACCGCTCAGGTTTGCTCCTTCTTGCTTGACTACACCGCCCATCCACGAACCTTCCGCTGGAGCTCGTCACACCGTCCGCTTTCTATCTCAAGATTTTTTTTCTCTTAGCAGCTCCAGAAATTAAGTCAAATCGAGTCACACGGAGACAGGGTGGAAAAAAATCCCTTGCTCCGGTGGGGACTGCAAAACACTGATCGGCGGAGGTGAGGGGAGAGTGTTAACGGGCAGAAGGGGAGGCTGCTCCAGCTCTCCCGCTGTGCTAACTACGGCAGCACGGAGGGGAACAGTACCGCACAGCTGATCGGGGACGCGGTTTAGCAGAGGAGCCTCAGTTTGGGGGCTAGCAGGGATCCAAGCTCCGCAGAATAACTAACTGGGGGTCATGGCTTTCTGCTACGGGTTTCTTTTTCTCTTGGGCCATGCTTTTTTCCCTAAGGTTTGGTTTTTTTTTAACGCAGTGTTCCACTCCTCATTTGCCAGCCTGACACCTTGCAGCTCTGCGCTCTCCTGTTGCATGATCTACCCTGCGATAAGCACAGGACCAAAGGCTGAGGCCTCGCCTTGCGCAGCCCCAGCGGACCCTCGCTTCCCGCAAATATCGTTTCCCTCCAGACACTGCACGTTTTATCAACATTAGCCAAATAACCTGCTCATCGCCTTGAGGAAGACCACCACCGTGCAAGCCCTAACCAAGGCCAGCACACAGCCTGCGGCACACGCTCGCCCTCCTCCAGCCCACGACGGCCGGCGTCCGGCAGCGCTCCGCGAAGGGAAGGCTTCCAGCCCAGAACGGGAGGCTCGGTGTCGCTGCGGCTGAGCGTGCCGTCCCCACGGCCCCTCATCAGAGCGCCGGGGGACAGGTTAGCATCATAGGTGGCACTGCTCCATTTATTTAAGGATGCCGAGGGAAGAAAGGCAGAGCAACTGGCAGCAGCCCCCGCGGGGAGGGATCGGGGTCAGCCTCGGCCGGCAGCGGAGGGGCTGCGAGCAAAGCCGGCGTGGAGAAGGAGGTGGGATGGGAAAGGGAACGTTATCACCTCTGCCTGGCCTAGCCTGATCCTTATCTCCACCTCAGGGGTAAAAACAACCTTCCAGATTTCATAACTGGATTTTTTTAAAAAAGCAAAACCCAAGAGCACGTGAGAACTACAGTGAACTGTGATTCTTCTTCATCCCACCAGACTCTTCCCGGGGGTTAGTAAAGATGCTGACGACTCAGTGAAGAGAGGTACGTTCATTAGTTTTCTGTGCCAGAAAGTTGGAAAATTTGTGTATGTATTTTAGTCCAGAAAAAGGGCAGAGGGTAGAACAAAAAATTAAAATATAATTGAAGAGAATCAAACCAGGGTATTTCCAGAGGGACTGATCCTCCGAGGACAGAGACGAGCGGTCACTGAACCTGCGCCCGAAAAGCCAGGCTGCATCTGGGATGGGCCAACCGGGTGTGAATGGGAGAGAGAAAAATGTGATTTACTGGGAGAATCATCACGGGCAGTCAGCAACACCCCCAACGCATCTGGGGAGGAAAAACCCTGCGCTTCTCTCCTGAAGCCGTTTTTGTACACAAAGAAAGAAAAATCCTCTAGGGAAAGGCAAACGCTCCCTTGCTTTGGGAACCCGGGCGCCCAGCGCTTGCTACAGGGCGTTATCGCCCGCAGGACGCAGATCAGCGCTGCGGCACGGAGGCAGGCAGGCAGGCTCGCCGCCGATCACCGGACTGACGGGAACGGCGAGCGCAAAAATCTCGCTCGAGGGTCTCAAGCAAGGCACAAAGAAGCTGAGGCTTAAAATCTGGGAGGAAGGCTCGTGCCTTGTACAGCTCGCACCCTCCGGAGAGCGTGCTTCAGGTGTTCCTCAGGGACTTCGGACACCCCTCTCTCATCAATACCTAGCTTGCATCTTTGCGAGTGTTTCCTTAGAGCTGCCTAGCTTGGTTTCTAATGGTAACCGATAATCACAGAGACTAGTAAGTAGGACACCGTTATCTATTTGATGCTTTAAACTTTCCCTATGCACACCCAACCCCGTAAACCACCAGCTCCAGCCCCCATGTCTGCTGAGCCCTGGAAACGTGCAAATACCCCCTTCCTCCTGCCTTAAGCATCCTGCAGGCTACCCAAATCCTCGGTGCTCTGCCTCCATCGCCCTGAGCCCGACCTCAGCACTTGCCTCCAGACCTTCACAGCACCTAACCAGAGCCTGAAACCACGAGGGAGGGATGGCGATGGCACCCACGGGCATCTCCTGCAGCGCACGCTCCCAACCCCGAGACTCTTCTGCTCCTCTTCCCCACCTCCTTCTCAGTTAGATAGACTTCTGATGAAGTCCTCTCTAGAAAGTGACCCGAATCACACGTAACCAAGACGACTGCGGCAGCCAGCGCTGTCAGCACTGGCTCCCCTCTCCCAGCTGGAGCTCAGAAAGCTCTGCTCCAGCCACGTGCTGCTGCCTGTGCCACCCGGACCGCTGTCGCAGAGCGGCTGGAAACGCTCTTCAGGCCTCCCGGTCTCTTGTGCAACAGCTAGAGATAGGAAACTGTATTTGGAAAATGCATTTTTGAGAAAAGCAAGGCCGAATCTGGGTCAGTTGAACATGGGAACGGTAGTCAGGACTGATTCACAAACCTTTCGCAGAGGAGGAGACAGCCTTCGCTTAATCCAAGAGCTCAGCAATTGAGAGAGCACCAGGCACAGGGTGACCCAAGTTCAACCCCTTCCTCCGAGCGATCTGGGCTCACGCGAGCAGGATCAGCCACCTCCCTCTCCAGCAGCCCCATTCCTCCCTACAGCAGTCGATGCGCTTTGTACAGGCACGGTCACCGGTAAAGAGGGGGAGAACGCCCGCGTTGGGGACTCCGGCACCGGCAGAGGAGATGGGGCGCTGGGGCCTCCGTCTTTGCTCCAGGCAATGTTTACCAGGCCGTTACGGGTAGGCAGCGTCACCACAGCAGCCTGCTCCTCCCCGTACAGAACGGCACGAGGTGCAAGGCCAAAGCTGTGCATGAGGAGGGGATGTCAGGTCCTTTTGTATCCCAAACAAGTGCTCCAGCCAAGGGGAGATCGGGACAACGCACTTCACTTTCCTTTCTCCCTTTTATGAGTCTAGCCCATGCCTTTGTTTTTGGGGTTTTTTTTGTAAATGCTTAAATTCAGTGAGTTGAACAGAACAGCATACGTATGATTAAATGGTGACTAATAACATCTACAAATTACTCGTTCTGCTGGAATTATCAGGCTCCAAGCAACCCCAGCAGTGGTGGTCTGTCACTTATGGACATTCCTGACCCTTAACGACTAACAATTTGTCTTTGGTCATTTAAAAACCAACGTAGATACCTTAATTCCTCCTAACGCATTTGACCTACTGTTCCAGGTCTGCCCCATGCCGCAGCACCCGGCAGCTGCAGACTCACCACGCGCAGCTAACACAGGCCACGTACATTGTATGGACATGGGAGACACGATCTCTTCGTCCAAATCGTCCACGTCATCAGTCATGATGAAGTGCGAGGGGTTAGGCCGCGGGGTGCCCATCCAGCTGGGGTCGATGTTGAGGGCTGAGGCCAGGGTGTGGATGCCCGGGTTGTTGACGATCTGGAAGCCGCAGAGCAGCTCTATCTGCTGCCAGCGATGCAGGCGCTCCCGCAGCGCAGCCGTCACTTCGCTCAGCGCTTGCCTGGAAGCGAGGTTCAAACAAGGGAAAATGTAGGGAATGAAGGAAACCCACACCGTATGTTGCCTGAAACTGGGAGTCTAGCGGTTCAGCTTTGTATCCGAGTACTTCAGACATCTTTCATTCCATTTTCAGGAATATAGGAATTAAAAAAACAGCAACGACTGAAATAACCAGGGATAAACGCTTAAGGATACTGCAGCCTCCTGAACCCTCACTTTGACAGGACTTTTAATTGCTCTGCATAACTGCGATTTCTTGTTTCACACAGATAAAATTAAAAGGTTATTGATTAAAAGGAGCAAGTCCAATCCCAGCTCACTAAAGTCGACAGAACAAAAGTTCAGCAAAATGAGACCAAGAGCACCTGTACGGGCTGCAGGACGCTCGCGTCCGTAGTACGAGGGGTGAAAGAGGCAGGCAGGAATAAGGGAAGATATTAAGTAGATACTCACTTTGCAGTTAAGATCTTATGATCAACATCATCTAGAGATGAGCTGTGAGCAACATGAAATGTTCCAAACAGGGTGTTTCGCTTCTTTTTAATTTTTTCAGCCTAGAACATCAACAGAAAAAGGTCACAGGAAGAAGACGACCTTATGTTTCCTCCAGGACAAGAACATCCTGGATGGGCTGAGACAGAAATAGTCCCTGCAGCTGCTTGCACACATGTAAATAGTGTGAAGCGGGCTTTTACTGAAGGATGTTATTCTTCCTAACGCGGTGGGTGAGGAATCGCCAGCAGCGAGTAAGCAGGCTGCGGGTCTCGTGCTCCTCCTTGGCCCTTCTCCCGACTTCCCAACAGTCGGAGGGAACTCAACCTGTACTTCATACAGCGAAGGGCCCTCTCGTAAAGCCTTGTTTTATCTTTCCCGTGAGTAAATGACCAGAGAAACACTGTTAATGCCCTAGGGTTGCTGGTTTGGGGAGGTTTTTTGTTTTGGGGTTGGTTTTTTTGCCTTTCCTTTGTGGCACAGTGTATATTCAAAATTAAAGTCTCCACACACAGCTCTTCGGTTCACGTATCTAGTGGCGTTGAGGCTTGCAAAAGACAAACCAAGGACGTGGACATGAGAACGGACACAGCAAAAGGAAAACCATTGAAATGTTAAAATGTTCAGAATAAAAACATACTAGGGCAGGCAAATTTTTCTATGCTGCCAGCTCTGACTGCTGTGTATGTCCACAGAGACAAATACATGTTACAACAGCCTCCCTGCAGCTCAGCGCTTTTTGGTTGGCACAGAAAATTTCAAACGACTGGGAATACAGAAATGATTCATCGCTACAGATTGCATGCACGTTAGAAATGTTGTTGTCTGTGCACGTAAATCACCTGGAGCAGGGATTATGCTTAACAAGTGCAAAACCTTCTGCTTACTGACTACCCCGAGCGCTGGGGCGCAGGCAGCGATTCACGCTCCGCACCTTCCCAGGGCTCCGGCGGCGGCAGGCGGGCCGACGCGGCCGATGGGCACGCCCAGCCAGCGCCTGCAGCGCCCTGATGATGAATAAATGATCGCTCGTTATCATTTTCAGCCCCTACTTACGCCTCTACGAAGGTTTGTGCTTGTCCTGGTTTCAGCTGGGATAGAGTTAATTTTCTTCCTAGGAGCTGGCATAGTGCTGTGTTTTGGATTTAGGATGGGAATAATGCGATAACACAGTGATGTTTTACTTGTTGCTCAGTAGCGCTTCCACCAGTCAAGGACTTTTCAGCTCCCCGTGCTCTGCCCGTGCACAAGGAGCTGGGAGGGGGCACAGCCAGCACAGCTGGCCCAGACTGGCCCAAGGGCTATCCCATACCGTATGGCATCATGCCCAGTATAGAAACTGGGGGAGCTGGCTGGGGGGCAGCGATCGCTGCTCGGGGATGGGCTGGGCATCAGTCGGCGGGTGGGGAGCAATTGTATAGTGTATCACTTGCTTTGGATATTATTATTGTATTATTATTATTACTACTATTCCATTTCATTTCACTTCAATTATTAAACTGTTCTTATCTCAACCCACGAGTTTTCTGACTTTCTCCCTTCCAATTCTCTCCCCCATCCCACTGGGGTGGGGGGAGCGAGCGAGCAGCTGTGTGGTGCTGAGCTGCCGGCTGGGGTTAAACCACGACTTTAAAAAAATGCAAATTTAAGGCATTAAAAGGGCAAATAAAGAAGGTGCAGAGAAACCAACTCTGCAGGTTTCCTTCCCCCAACCCCGCGGCTGCGAGGGGAGGACCCGGGACAAGACGCTGAAATTCTCACCCCTTCCTTGGCCACCAGCAGCTGCTTCTCCGCGTTCTGTTTCTTGATGTTGTAGTACTGGACCTCCACCTCGTGGGTCAGCTGGAGCCACTTCTGCAGGGCCTCGGGCGCAGCCCAGCTGCAGTGGGACTCCAGCTCCTTCTCGGCGTTCTTGAGTGCCATCCGCACCTGGGAGAGAACCGGCCGGCGCGGCGTTGCAGCAGCGGCGGGGACAGCCTGCCCTCCTGCAAGGCCATCCCCACCGCTGGCTGCCAGCCCGGCGCTTTTAAGGCACCAGAAAATAGAAAAAAAGACTCCGTGCAGCTTAATCTTACTCCCGACAGAAGCAGAGGTCATTAGGGGAGAGGGGGCATCCCGGTCCTGCGGGCGAGAGGGAGGGAGCGGCGCGGCAGGGCAGCCATCCGGCAGACAAGGCTGCTGCTGGGACGACCAGAACGCCCTACGGTGCCTTCCTCTCATCCTAAAGCTGAGCTCCTTCCTCAAAAACTCCCAGCCGTCGCGACGCTGCCCTGCCTCAGCACCGCAGCTCTCGGGGAGGGTAAGCAGAGCCGACCTGCTCTACCTCTTCGCGCAGCTCCTCTGCCTCACAGCGGCACAAACCGCACGTAAACCCTCCAGAGCCGACAGCACGATGCGCAAGTTAGTTAAAAGAGAATTAGACTTAGGTAAGGCCATTCAGGGTGCTTATCTGAGCCTCTAGAAATCTCGGCAAAGTCTGCTGCAGGTCTGCAAAACCCACAGATTCCCCTCCCGAGGCAGAATCGCTGACAACGCTGTGCAGGCAATCGCCTTTTTTCTCTGCAGCTACGGAGCCAAACAGAGGGAGCTTGTCAAGAGACAACTTTCACACTGGAGCAAGATGATAAAAATATTTAGACACAAAACATGTGCTGCTTGGTCAGGAAAAGAAATGACACGTTTGGAATCAGCAGTTTCTGTAGCTTTCTGGGGGACTCTCCTTCCATCCCAGCTCAGTCTCCTCCACACACCATCGGTCTGGTCTCCTCCACACTCTTACTTATCCTGCTGGAGACGGGAGCGATTACAAAATTAGACGAAAGTGGGTGACAAGCAAGTTGAAGATACCAAAACCTTACGTAAAAGCATTTAGTGCTAGAGACCATCGAGAATTAACACTTCTCTTCCATTACACGTGATGTGGAGGGACTCTAACAAGCCCGAAGCCTGACACAAGCCCTGCCAGAAGTTAACGTGTTCCACACTGGAGAAACCGAAGGGTGGCGATTGCAGCTCGGAGCTGCTGCGATCCAGGGCCAGCACAGCGCTGGTGGACTGGACTGCTCAAGTTGTGCCAGGGGAGATTTAGATTAGATATTAGGAAAAACTTCTTCACGGTGAGAGCGGTCAGGCCCTGGCACAGGCTGCCCAGGGCAGGGGTGCAATCACAGTCCCTGGAAGTGTTCAGAAAACGTGTGGATGTGGCACTTAGGGACATGGCTTAGAGGTGGCCCTGGCAGTTGGGTTAACGGTTGGACTGGATGATCTCAGAGGTCCTTTCCAACCTTAACGATTCTGTGATTCTACTCTTCAACCACAGCACCTCGAAGCTCAGGAGGGGTATATGTGGTTATACACTCTACAACAGACTTCCTTGCTGCTAAAATAAAAGCCAACCCTAAGCACCTTCAAGAGCTTTCACCGCCCCAGCAAGCCCTGGCCCACCAACGCCGACCTTCTCCTACCCGAGGCGGAGCTGGGGGGAAAGGCCCAGCTGCGGCAGGGCCAGCTACGCAGCCAGGGCCGCCTGTGTCACTGGGACGATGCCTGGGTGAGGTCTGTCCCGTTTTCTCTTTCTGCTCTTTTGGGCCCAGGTCTAAGAAGCACAGAGGCAGTGGGAGGATCCAGCGACCCGCTCGGGCTCTGCACCAGACCCTTCCCAAAGCCCAGCGCACGCTTCCCACCACCGCGTTCACACCCTCCCTTGCCTGGTGCCGGTGCCTCCTCGTTTCCCACAGAGCACAGCCACAAGCGGACTGAAGATAAGCATTTTTTTTAACAGATTGCTCAAACTTGGATCTTTTCCCTTAATGTGTTATTTAACTCAGTCACGTCTCACCAAGTCTGGCATAGGCGTAATTTCTAGCGAGGCAAAAGCACCAGGTTACACGCAGATATTTGCAATCCCATATTTTATCCCGGAGTACATTTGCAGGGTCCATCTAGAAGCAGCCAGGAGGCACTGCACAGAAGAGGTCAACTCCTTATATCACTTATGCGTGATTTAGTCTTGTTGAGCATAACATTGCCTGAATCATTCCAAAAGTTACAAATTCAGAATGGCAGACCCCGGGAAGGTCGGCTTTTTCCCCTCTGACACCAGCAGCACCAGGCGCTGCTCCCACCACAGGCAGAACTCTGACCGCGATCTGCAAGCACCTGGGATTTAGGAACAGGGAGAACAAGCGGGCAGGAAATCCGCCACTAGGTATTTGGGATAGAGGAGTGCTCACAACAGTTACAGGAACAACGTTTTTATGGCACGGTGGAAAAGGGAAGCAGTGCAGAACAACAGCCAAGGACCAGTGGTGGAGATGAGCCATCATACACAAACCCTCTCGGTTCTGCAGGGGAGTCGGTACAAAGAGGAGTCACTCTGTGTGTCTGCATTCTCCTGGGAAGATTTCTAAGATCCCATTTTGACCACTAAGAACAATTTATAAAGCGAGGAATGCCCTCTGGGTCTGCAGCCCCGGCTGGGTCCGTGGTCTGGAGGAGGATGACCTCGCGAGGAGAGAGGGCTGGTATGAACAGCCCCGTACAGGAGAGCCCTGTCCCAGAAATACACTGCTTCTCCATCTCATACGCCCGACTCCAGTAGGAGCTTCCAGACCCTCCAGTATCGTTTTAGTGATAATCAACTGGGGCAAAAGAAGGTCTTGTTTTCTTATTCCCTGGGACCCAACAATATCTTAAAACCGGATGAGTTTTATGGTCAGGGGGAGTGACTGGTTAATGTTATCTGTGGTCTACAGCTCGCTGGGACGGTGGTCATGTTATAATCACACAGTGTGGGTCAGGTGGGTAAAACCAATACTCACCCTGCCAATGCATCCCTCCCGAAGGCCTCTAAGAAACAACAGAGCGGTTAAGTCACCTCTGGCTTTTCGGGTTTCTTAACGAATGTAAAGTGGAGGGGGAAGCGGAATGGATGAGACCCTGCCTTCTCCAAAAGCCAGGAGCAGGACGGGTACAAGGGCTGGGGGTTACAAGAGGAAGGCTACGCATCCTTATTTAATGGCCCACACCACCAAATGACTGGATTTCTGTGGGTGTGAATACGGACGCCCCAATGCGTGTCCTGAAAGGGAGCTCGGTGACTCTGCGGAGAGGCTGGATGACCAGCTAGGAGGAATGATGTTGGGTCACGAGAGCAAAGCTGTAACAGGCGCCTGCGGCTGCCTGGGCTGTTGGTATTCCCAGCAGGAAGGAAATTTGCTGTTTGCTGACTATTTGCATACCTAGGCTACGCTGCCCCGTGGCTCCCTGGTTCCCTGATGGCCCAGGACACTTGTTTCTCCCTCGTCAGCGGAAACCCTAGACTCTTGTCTCGTTTTCTTCCCCGTCCTCCACGGTGGCACAGCCAGGTTGGGAGGATATGCTGATGCCCTCGGAATATCCAAGGTACTTGCTTGGCTCAGGCAATTCTGGCTCACGCAATTTCAGTTTAACCTGATCTACAAATTGAAGTCAGATAAGAATTGTCCCTCAGGCGAAATAGGAAGCAGCAACTGGAACTGTGGTTTTGGACTTTCTCTGTAGGTTTGGCAAAGGGCAGTTTTGAGGTAAAACTCCCAGATGCTTGCGCTTTGCCCTCTCTTACTGCAGGCAGGTGCCATGAGCAATGTCCTTGATTTCCATTATTTCCCTACAGCTTGCGTTATAGGTCTCAGGGCCTTTAGATGTAGGATTGGGAATGCTTTTTCTGACCTATGACAAATTATTTTACAAATGCTCTGTGTATCCTTCGGGACCAAACATGTTTCATTTTTACCCGCAGCAGCATTACACACAATATTCTGTCTAGGCCTACATTACAATATGTAACTTGGGGGCATATTTTCCTGCTAGTCTAACCTTAAAATGAATGTTTTTGAGACTTGCATACGAACTCAAACCTTGCTGTACAGATTGTAATCTAGTGCGAAATTTTGTTGGAAGGAAATTTCTGTCATACACCTCTCTGACCCACAGGAAACATGATAAGCACAACCAAACTCATTCTAAATCTCTCCTGAAACCATGAATAGATACAAAAGGGAAAGAAGAACGAGCTTATGGTTTGGAGTGGGAGCTAGAAGTCATCAGAGGGGTGCAGGTACAGCTCAAGTTCAACCCCTCTCCTTCTGCAGGGGTTGGGGGTTGGGAGGGCGCGGGGTAGCAGCACATCGCTCTCGAGACAGCACCTGCACAGTCCCTGCTGCCCAACGCGCAAGCAGCACTGTTATAGAGCACGGGGGACGTGTAACGTGGAGTAGTGGAAGAGACACTTGGATCTTTTCCTCCACAAAGGGAGTGGAAAAGCAAAGGCGGAAGAGCATTATAAGCAGAGCATCACTGGATTTCTCAGAGGGTGAAGCAGAGCGAGGAACTGCCTCCTGCTCTTGCTGGCATGTCTCGCATGTAAGCGCACCCATCTGGCCGAACCCTTACCTGCTCCAGTTCTTGCTCGGCGTATTTCTGCCTGCTCAGTTCATTCTCCGTGCCCTCCCGCAGTTCTCGGAGCCGGTGCGCCTCCTGCTTGGCGATGCTGATCTCATCTTGCAGTTTCTTCTCCAGGTGCACCTTTTCCACCTCCACAGAGCGGTGTTCCTCCTGAGCCTTCTGCAGCCTGCAACACACAGAGACCGAGGGCCCGGTGCTGTGCGTGGCGGGCTGTCTGTACACAGCCGAAGGAGGCCACAGGGCAGGGGCTGGCCAGCCACAGTCTAGACCAACCCTGCTCTTATTTACTTTATGTTGATGTCAACAGAGATCTCTATTTGGAAAGTCAAGGAGAAAGTTCACCATGCCCAGGAAGAAATTAAATTGTCAACTCCACAGCCTCAACTTTATTTCACTTATTAAATACTCAGTACGTATTTTCTTAATTTTCCAAAGCACATCAAGATTTCCTTTAATAAGCCTCGAATTAATTTGAATTGTCAGTGTTTTTAGAAAAGCGCCTTTGCCTTTAATAAAAAAAAGGAGGGGAGGATCTGCCTGAGCAGGTATGACCACCCAGATGGGATGTCTCCATGTTCCCCTTGCAAAAGCCTTCAAATTTAGACATGTCTTAATCTTGCCTGGAAGTTATTATTTTTCCTCATGACAATTAAATCAGCAGGAATTATATATGGCAACAAAAAGTAAAACCAGATTACTTGTGCTCATTCAGGAAGGTTCAACCCCTCAGCCTGGAAAGCCTCAGCCCCCTGAAGGAGGCACCACCGCAGCCACAGCGAGACGCTTCAGGGTTTCCACGGCGTTTGCATTTCGGGGGAGTTGCACTAGTGTAAACCCAATCCTCACCCAAGTTCAGCGAAATCCAACAAGCATCAAGAATGACCCTGGCCCATGCGGGACTGAGCTGTCCTGAAAAGCGGTGGTGAAGTCTCTGGTTGTCGCCACCCAAACAACCTCTAATGCCAGCGGTGCCTCTTGTAAACACAGTCCCAAACCCACGTGCTTCTAGAGACACAGCGATTGCCAAGTAAAAGGGGAAAAATAGATCTGGCAAATATTCGCTTGAAATGAAATTAAGAGGTTCACTTCCTAATGAAGGTTCTGAAAAATCAGGTTGAACAAGTCCTACCAATGAAAGCAATGGAGTATTAAAGGGCTTCTTCCTTTGCGAGAACCAGCCAAATGATTCAAATGAAAAATACTTTTTTTTAAATGATGGCAACAATTAAACCCTGGATCAAATTTCTGAGGCATGTGGTACATCTATCTTTGGATAACCTCAAACCAAGATGTGACGAGTTTCCAGAACACGTTCTTCAGCTACTGGATCGAACACAGCGAAGTGCTGTGGCTTACGCTGTCAGGTGCATCAACCTAACAGTCCCACCTTTTCAGCATGAACTTCTCTTTCAAAAGTCTCCGTTTTCACAGCCTGAGATAAACCAATAAAAGTTGGACAAAGCCACACTGTAGGAGCAGCAGAGGCAACACTATTTTTAACTCAGACCAAACTGAGGAAACTCCGGTGTTCTGCCATGAGAAGCAAAGCTCTGCTCCCCACCCAAACAGGGTCTGGCTCCGGGCGTGCTGTCCCTGTCCTGCAAATGACAAATGACACATCTCGGGAGGGCACTCCTGGGCTCCCCGCGCCGCTCCCGCTCATCCCGGACCAGCTGGGGACTAACAGAAAGGAAAAACCTGATCCTCAGTCGCTCCAAACGCTGCTCCCTGCAGCGCACACAGAGGTGTCCATCTTCTAGCCTTGTATCGAAGGACAGCACTTGGTTGTGCTCTTGGCGAGACGGAGCACAGCCCGTGTGCAGACTCGCGGCAGGGACCCATCGCTACCTTTCGGGTCAAGAGCAAAGCCGCTCGCTGTCCCAGCCGAGGACTCCTCTTCCTCAGGCTCCTCCTCGGCATGCAGATGGCCATCTAGAACAGATTGGACGGGCTGGACTCTCATCAGCCGTGATGCTGGCTCTCTTCTTGGAAAAGGCTCATTTTCAATTCACAGCTCTGTTGAGAAACTCAAGTGTTTTTCTTCCCAATTTAAAGAGACTCTTGCCAAGACATTCCAAGTTTTTAGATAAACCCACGCTCTCTGCCCTGTGCATCAGTGCTGAAGCTCTTCCATACTAGGGCCGTAAGAATCCCAAACCACCAAAATATCTCTGTTAAAAGGAGAAATTCCCCTATACTATGACGCAGAATGGGAAGGAATTTTATCCTTAAGATAATTCTCGAAGGCACTCTAACATCTAACATCTAATTTTCCCTTACTACCATTTTTTTCCTGACAGCAGAGCCCAGACTTTCTTATGTTGGTTATGGACAAACCCAGCTGATGGAGCCACACTGGTTTCACGTGCACTGAGTTCCACAAGACGACAAAGTGCCTTCAGAGCTGCACTTGCGATGAGGGCAAGAAATTGAGATCCATCTGGGGGCTTCACAATTCAGGAGCAGATCTTCACTACAATCAGTAGATCTTCAATACAGATCTTCAGTCATCAGTAGGATGTGCTAAGATGTGAACATTTTTATCTTGATGGGTCATTTACTTGACTGGAAAGTGTCACTGTTGAAGGATGTTCTCAAAAGGTATTTTGAAGATGAACAAAAAATGGTTTCTTGTATCAATCTTCCCTTCCCAACTCTTGAAAATGTTCATCAAATACCAGCGCTAGCAGCTGATAGGCAACTGGAAAGGCATCACATGCCTTCCGGAGGTCTGTTCAGCACGGAATTTCAACGAGCCAGGAAAGGAGGTTACTTCAAGCTCTAGAAAAGAAGTTTCTGAGCAGAACTTCAGAAAGAGCCCATGGGAACATGCTGTTGGTAATTTTTGCCATTTCTACAGCAGCCGAGGACCACAGCTGAACCTTGCTGGGGCGCAAGAACGAAGAAGCAAAGGTGTATTCCCCCCTTCAGAGGAGAATTAGATCAATCCTCTGCCAAGAAGCCCCACAAGGGCCCACAAGAAGCCCCACAAGAGTCCTTGAGCTCCGGCTCAGTGTCCTCTGCAGAGGACAAGCTGCCCACCCTGCAGAAGCATCACAAGCTGCTCTGGGTTAAGACTCAAGCTATGCTTAGCATACATGGTTTTGTGTTTCTTCCTATCTGGCTTTAGAGCATTAGTTAAACTTCCCAGGCACATCTACTTGTTTACGTGGCTCTGCCCTCGGCAGCAGATCCCAAGGTCGTTCCCCACACGGCACATTCACAGCAGCCGGCGTTTGGACCTCTGGTGCGACCTGCTCTTCAGTGACACCCAGCAGAGGCCTCTTGCCCTGGACACGGCTCTGCTGCTCCAAGAGATGGACGTTGAGAAGGAATTCCTGTGTCCTTCTGGCTGTAGAAGATAAACCCTCTTTTTCTTTGGACTATTTCCAACTGTAATGTAAAATTACACAAAGCTCTGCGAAACCAGCTGTGGACTGGAGCCGGCTCCATGGTAGGCAGAGGAGAAATGCACTTTATTCTATCTCTATGCCAAAAAGAAAGCAGGTCATGTATCCGCATTACTGCCAGGGAACGTGCCCAGTTTGGCACCATCACCTTGGTACTCTCTCAAGTGTTTGCCCTCCACATAGACACCAACTGATGCGATCACACTCGAAGAAGAAAGGCTTTTGAGCAACGCTTACGTGCGGGACAATTCCCCGACGGCTGTCATGAGCACATGGGCAAGAAATCAGGCTGCAGTCTTGTGGGTACGTCGTACGGTTTCCAAAAACTCAGCTGCTTGCAAAAGTCTCCATGGCAGATTGCCAGCCTCGGGGCCCCGGCGCTTGCACAGGTCGCTCCTCACACCACCCGCCAGCGTACCCCCAGTACCCCCAGTACCTGGGGCCGGGCTCCGCTTTTGGAGAAGCCAGTGGGAACGCAGCCGTCAGCTTATATGGCAGCCAAATTAAGGTTTATCCTCCAAATTACACTTAAAACTAATGAAAAATAGTTACAGTCCAAGACTATCATGCTCTGTTATTTGCTAAATCTGCCCTTAAAAAAATCTTATTGCCAAAAAACTCCACTGGTTTGTCGCCAACAGTCTTGAATGCTCTTTTCTTTCCCAGAAGACTCCTGTGTCCACAGAGGGCCTCTTTTGCAGCCCGTTCTCCGATGAGCAGTTTTACTGGAACCATTACAAACCTCTCTGTGAGTAGAGGTCACATTCCTGAAGCTCCAGTGTTTTGCCCAAGTGCCTCGAGCTCAACCATTCATATGTGATACTCCAAAATTATTTTTTTTCATTCTT
Organism: Theristicus caerulescens; assembly: GCA_020745775.1. Lineage (NCBI taxonomy): Eukaryota > Metazoa > Chordata > Aves > Pelecaniformes > Threskiornithidae > Theristicus > Theristicus caerulescens. The sequence continues at coordinate 132,428,800 of CM036559.1, read as the reverse complement.
CCCAGACAATGCTCCTGGATTTAGGTATCACTGTGCAGGCAGGGAAGCACGGACTTTTACACAGAGCTCAAAGAATTCAAGAGGGTTGCAATTCCTCTGATCGCTTCCGCTGCTTCAGCACGCTTTTTCCCCATCAAAAGCCAGGGTGACACAACCTGAGCAGCCTGGATGCCAAACTCTGAGTGAGCTGGATTACCTTACGCTCCTTTAAGAGGCTCTTCTCCCCCTCTAGCTACCAGATTTACACTGTAATTTCAGGGGGTGGGGATCCTGATATACTTTCAGCATGAGTCAGACCGGCAGTAGAAACCACTGTACGTTTCACTGCTCCTATATAATTAAATGTGGTAAATAAATAGGAAGCACCTATTTGAAATAAGACAACGCACTCAAAACGAAGAGGGACCACTGCTGAGTAGAGGAGCGCTCCCAGCCATTTGGCTCAGTTGGATGTTTTGCTCCTTAAAGCAGAGAAGTTCTGAGTGTCGGGAGGAGAGCTCCCACACACCAACGGCAGCAAAATTAAACAGAGTCAAGGCTTCCCAGAAATTCAGAAACTATTTTTTGGAACCAGTGATGACCATTAGAGTGGAACCAGAACTAAACAGACAAAACACGAGATAAAAACAGCACAGAAAGGGAACAAAACTGCATGGGAGTACGTACAGCCATGCTTGACTGTGCATCAGCGTGCACAGGAGCCCACCTTGGAGTGGGAGATGCTGGTGTTGGAAGCTGTCGCTTTGCTCAAGTGGCTTCACTGCCACGTTTCAGGACTGTATTAAGGCGAGGGAGTTTTTACCACCCAGGCCTTCCCGTGGCACACCGCAAGTACAAATAACTAGCACGTCACCACCAAAGAGCAGGTCACGGGAGCACGCACCCATCTCTCCGTGTAGCCTGGTAACGAGCCAGGCACCCATTCGAGCTGTCAAGACGGGTTGGCAGGTTTGCTACGGTCGCTCAGGAAGGTGCTGACTCTGGTACGCAGCACCAGGTGACTGCTGCACAGAAGCATGACAGCTAAAAAGAAAATCTTTCCTGAAATCTAAATGAGGAATGACCTTGCAGAAAAGGTCAACAGCTGAATGCTCCAGCTGGGTGGATGCATAAAACCTACCTTTCTTGAAGGTCATGGAGAGATTGTTCAGCTCTGTGGAGTCCCTCGAGGTCTTTCATCATCTTCTTCATGTGCTCCTTTGAATAGCGGTTCTGGATGTAGGCAAACCAGCAGCCACCCACTCCGATGACGATGGACACCACCAGCATGAAGTCCTTCAGGTGGTTGTGACGAGTTACTGGAAGAGAACCGGAGATACTACTGAATTCAAGAGAACAGGCGAATTAACTCCGCAATGCTTCGCCCACACCAGAGCCGGACGTGAGAACTCACGATAATGTTAGAAGGAACTGTGGCGAAGGTTTCACAAAGGGAAAAGATGAGCTACATCGATATTTAAGGGGGAAAAAAAAAGAACCTTGAAAACATTTATTCAATTTGAATGGAGAAGGGGGTGGGAAGGGAAGATGAAATTCAAAATCTTACAGACATCATTTGCCTGGCAATACACGATAGAGGAGAGCCTCCACATAGGAACCCCCAGAACAGCTGCGCTCTTTTAGGACAATACGCAGAACATTGAAGACAAAGATATAAGAGCTAAGAAGAAAATAACTTAGTTGAAAAAACAGGACTGTGATCATAGAGATGGGGCAGATCAAGTATCAAATCGTCAAAGTTGTTAAGCTTTCCATCAGAATTACAACTCAACGTGGAAACCCCTTTTTCAACAGGCAGCAAAACACAGGTACTTAAAAAAAAGCGTGGATGCATGTAAGGGAATGGAAGCAAATAAGCAGGGGTTTAAGTGCTAAACAAAACCCAAAAACATGATTCAAGCAGAATTTTTTTTACTGTTTACTAATTAGCAAATCCTCAAACAACTATGTACTGAGAAAGGTAAAAATGAGAAAGAGCAGCTTAGTCAAGCTAGCTGCAACTAAACATTCAGTATCTACTGGTTTTAAACTCAAAGAGGGGAGATTCAGACTGGAGAGAAGGAAGAAATGTTTTACACTGAGGGTGGTGAGGCACTGGCCCAGGTTGCCCAGAGCGGTGGGAGATGCCCCATCCCTGGACACATCCAAGGCCAGGCTGGACGGGGCTGTGAGCACCCTGATCTGGTTGGAGATGTCCCTGCCCATGGCAGGGGTGGGACTGGATGGGCTTGAAAGGTCCCTTCCATCCCAAACCTGCTGTGATTCTATGACCCCGCACCTTGCAAACCCCCGAGCACAACCTTCCACTTGCACTTGACACAGTATTGATTTCTTTTCGCTACCAATACCACGGGTTTTATCCTAGGCACGCCGATTTCTGTCAAGGTCTCCAGGCAGCAGAGGGAAACACGCGGTTCCCAGCAGCACGGGGCAGACTCAGCTGCTCCATACAGCATTTACACCAGCAGTGACCCAACTCCGCTTCCCTGCACGGGCTCCTCTGAAACACACTCAAGTCCCAGAGGCTTTCACATTAGGCTCCATGTAAATGTGTAAAGAGAAGCGTGAGCACGTGATTCTAGGAGGAGATGGATGGGGTGCGGAGGCCCTGTACCCCATGGGAGCTGGGGAAGGAAAGCGGGCCCTGAGCGGAGGCGACGCTGGGGAAGGAAGAGTCCCCGTTTTTGTTTCTGCTTCCTGAAACCTTGCCGCTCTCCGAGGCGTCCCTCTGGCAGCTGGGCCCTGCTCTGCAGAGCTCGCTGGCTCTTCATCGCGGGTTCACGAGGGGACGATCCTCCTTAACTCACTTCCATTTCCTTCTATGACAGGGTCACCCTTCTAGTTGACCGAGAGAAGCCAGCGGATGTGGGATTTTTGCTTTTAGCAAAGCTTTTAATACTGTCTCTGACAGTATGCTTCTGGACAAAACACCCAGCGCACAGCTAGACAAGTCCATGATATATTGGGTGAGCAACTGGCTGACGGGTCAGGCTCAAGGAGTTACAGTAAATGTGGTCACAGCAGGGTGGCGGCCAGTCACCAGTGGGGGCCTCTCTAATGTTTTTATACGTTCTATGGATGCAGGAATTGAATGTACATTAAGTAAGTTTGCCAATTATACTAAACTAGGAGGAGCTGTGGCTTCCCTCAAGAGTGCACCAAGAAACAGAGGTGCAGCAGCACAGTGGCCTAGCTTAACAGAAATATACTGATGCGCCCGTCTTGTGCACCCAAAGCAGCCCCCACTTTCACAAGAAAAAGGCTTTAGCGAGGCGAGTCCTCGCTGCCGGATCCTCGCAGCCATACCTGCCAGCCCATGGGGCAAACGGGTCGTGGTGGCCCGGCGAGCACGAGCAGGACTCCCCGAAACGAGCTTCTCACCCGCACACCAGGCTCACGACGAGCACGGCACGGAGGGGGGTCCCGGCACCGGGAAGTCACGGCAGTGAAGAGAGTTTAAAACGGACGGGAATTGCACCCTGTTGTTTTCCAAAATGAGCGGAGGTGGAAAAGCCAACAACCAGACATTCCAAAGATGACAGAAGACGTTACCGTGAATAGCCTTCTTTCATATAGGAATTTTAAAATACTTTAAGACAAATGAAATGCCATAACCTACCCCACAGGCAAACAAATATCGGATGCATTTTGTAGGGGAGTGAGGCTGCTGCCCCCCAGCAGCAATGACAGATGCATACGCTCCGACTCCTCTGGCTGCATCGTACGGGATACATCGCCCGGAGCGCATCTTTATCGTGTCAAAGTGCCGGCGTCTGGCCCCGGTTATGGCACCAGACTCCGTCCCGTGACTCCTTCTGGTCACAACCCATCTTTGGTTTCTCCGTAGCTCTCACTCCGCTGCGAGTGAAATCAGTCTGGAAGCATGTTAGTCTAACGGGGCCACCCTCGCTAGCAGAAAAATGATCTCTGGAGTGACTCAAGCGGGCTGCTGCCGTCTGTGGCTGGCAGGAATTGCTCTGGCTGACTGAGAGCCAGGAATGAGGAATACACATAAGCCAGCACAAGAAACAGAGGTGCAGCAGCACAGTAGCCTAGCTTAACAGAAATATACTGATGCGACACGACGGGCATTCTGCGTATAGAGAGCTGAGACCTTCTGGAGCAGGCAGACTGCCTGAGGAACACGAGGAAAACCCACAGACACGACACGCACATCTTCAGCGAGGCTGGCCTCTTTCTGTAGCTGTGTTCAGGCCAAAGGCTGCGCCCGAGAAGCCAGCGCGGTACCCGAGGCGGTGGCAGGCGGGGACCGGAGCCGCCCAGCGCGTTCACCCCGAGAGCATCGGCTGCTGAGTCAGGGGATAAACAGACCTCCCTGCTACGTCCGAGAAATGTTTTCCAGTTAATGTTTGACGGGCATACAAACGCTGGATGATGCAGCACATCTTCCCGTGCTTTCAACGCCAAGTGTGGCTATGAAAAGAGATGCCAGCCGGGAGAAACATGAGAAAGCCCAGGGACTCCCTGGTGCCGCAGGCTGGCCAGTTAAATGACGTCCCACTTCACTGTTTGTCACGTATTTCCGACCGGAGCCCCCAGCTGAAGCAGACCGGCATCTCGGCGTGTTCTCCGGCACGAGCCTCCCACTACCCTCCCTCTGCCTGCGTTTTTCTCCCTGGGTGTGGATGGATGAATAAAAGCACTCACGTTACTACCTGCACACCAGCGCCCGCAAGCAGGCGTGTCGCACATGGAATGTAGAACGCGCAAGAATTTCCCATGAAGGCGATTTAAGCTGCTACTCAACCCTGTCTCTGCACCAGGCTCGGGGTGAACGCAGCTGGTCGCCCCAGCTCAGCTCCGGCAGCGGCAGCAGCAATAACTCATTAATAACTACGGTACTCGCATCTCTCCCCAACCTCACGCTGCTTTGCTCCCTTTTCTTCTTCCTGACCAACTTTTTAGGCCGCATTAAACGGCAGAGTGATGATGAACAACACATCATCGTAAGGCTGGACCGAGTGCAACTGGTGCAAAGCAGCAGCGGCAGCCTGGGGCCCGGGCTGCGGCCGGGTGCGGGAGCTGCTCCTGCTCTCCAGGAGCCGTGCGGGAGCAGCCGTGGGGCTGCCAGGGAAAACCCCCTCAATTTAACCTGCAGCTCTTGAAGCTAAGGAATAATCACCTCCCGTTTGTCAGAAACGGATGAAAAGGGTTTCAGAAGACATTGCTTAAATAAAAATCATGGCTTAGCAACACTGCTACAGCTTATGAAGAAGTGTCTGATTTTTTTACCTTAGGACAATAAAGATTTTTTTAATTTTTTTTTTTTAAAGTGGGACATCTACCTCTGGAATTCTCTAGAGTGACCATAATCTATTGCTGAAAAATAATCAATGCCACCTGTCACTTGAAGAGTTTAATCAATAAGGAGCGATGCATCTCAGCTATTGCTCTTCCCAGCCCACCAGCACTTGATTGCTCTATTAATAGCTTTAATGTAAACGTGCAATGCAAACATGTAATCCCAGCTCCGGAGGAAACCCCGCGTGCTGCCCGGGGGATGTCCTGCCTGTTTGCACTGCTGAAACACAAATACTGCAGCAACCTCTTAGATGCACGAGCCTAAGAAGAGAAATAGCATCCCTGTTGAAGATAAGCTCTCCTGCAAGCTCACAGACACTGGAGCAAGCAAGCCTTTCCAGGAGCTATGGTTTTTTTCAGAAGCAGATGAAATAGCTTGGCACCATCTCATAACCCGACCCTGACTGCTTCTCAGTGAGGCGGCCTGCTCTGGCTAAAATCCGGGTAGAATCATAGAATCACAGAATCGTTAAGGTTGGAAAAGACCCTTAAAATCATCAAGTCCAACCGCTAACCCAGCACTGCCAAGGCCACCACTAACCCATGTCCCTCAGCACCACATCTCCCCGGCTTTTAAATCCCCCCAGCGATGGGGACTCAGCCCCTGCCCTGGGCAGCCTGTGCCAGGCCCTGACAGCCCTTTGGGGAAGGAGTTTTTCCCAATCCCCAACCTAACCCTGCCCTGGCGCAGCTTGAGGCCGTTCCCTCTCGTCCCATCGCTTGTTCCTGGGGAGAAGAGACCGACCCCCCCGGCTCCAGCCTCCTTTCAGGCAGTTGCAGAGAGCGATGAGGGCTCCCCTCAGCCTCCTCTTCTCCAGGCTGAGCACCCCCAGCTCCCCCAGCCGCCCCTCCCCACCCTTGTGCTCCAGCCCCTTCCCCAGCCTCGCTGCCCTGCTCTGCCCACGCTCCAGCCCCTCCAGCTCCTTCTGGGGGTGAGGGGCCCAGCGCTGAGCACAGGATTCCAGGGGCGGCCTCACCAGTGCCAGTAGCACCTCTCCCCTCCATCGGTTGACCATTCCAGTCTCAGCCCTTTCTGGGAACACTTTTGCCGCGACTTGGTAGCGTTTTCCCAGCAGAGACAGGTCCTGCAGCCAGCCCGCAGCAGCCCCGGCCGGGAGCTCCGCACCCCGCGGCAGCTCTGCAGCAGGCAGGAGGGCAGCCGGGGCAGGAGCAGAGACCGGCAGCGTCCTCCCTCCCGCAGCACCCCGAGCCCTGCAGCACCAGGGAACCCAACCTGCCCGCACACCCAGCCTGGAGCCAAACTGGCAAAGCCGGGAGGCACTGCTGGACAGACAGATGGAATATATGGGGTACAGGGAGCTCCCCTGCGTGAGGGATGACCAAAGGGGTGACAGGAGGAGGCTCTCCAGGGTCGCTGATTATGATAGGGAGAGGGGTAATGGTTTCAAACTGAAAGAGGGTGGATTAGATTAGATATTAGGAAGAAATTCTTTACTGTGAGGGTGGTGGGGCACTGGCACAGGTTGCCCAGAGAAGCTGTGGATGTCCTCTCTGTGGAAGCGTTCAAGGCCAGGTTGGACAGGGCTTTGTGCAACCTGGTCTAGGGGAAGACGTCCCTGCCCGTGGCAGGGGGGCTGGAACTGAATGATCTTTAAGGTCCCTTCCAACCCAAACCATCCAATGTTTCTGTGACCACAGCCAAAATACGTGTGTCCCATCAGCAGAGCTGGGGCCAACAGGGAAGGGCACCTGGGGCAGGCTGTTCCCGTGGGAGGTGGAAACCCAGAGGCGTAAGGGAAAGCAAACCGTGGGATGGGGCTGCCCAGCAGCCCTGCACTGGTCTGCACCGAGGAGGGACAGCGACTCTGCTCCCCGACCGCGATGGAGGGGCTTTCCCCCGCGGGGGCAGAGGGACAGGACCTTTCTCCAATCGTTCAGCAGACATCCAAGCACCTTCTCCCCTTATCTTCGCAAACGCCGCCATGTCATCCATCATCTAAGGCGCCACAGAAGAGTTCAATCATTCTTTGAAAACATTCACTCGTAAATTCAGCACTAAAGAAATAAACATGATTAATACTGGCCCCGTTTCCCATTCCGGATGGATTATCACAACATCCTCTTCCTAAGAAGCAGATTCTGGCACGTTGCTGCAGATATGTAATTTTGAATCCCTTTTATTTCGTCCGCTGAGAAGACGGCTAAGCTGACTTGTTCAGATGGTTTGTTTTCCACCCACCCACAGCTATTACAGCTTTTCTCTCCTTTACGGTTTCCCCCACCGCTGCCATTACCTGCTTTGCCCAGCACGTGCCAGCGCAGCCGCCTCCCCAGCCTCGCAGGACGATGCCCTAAGCTACGGCAAGTTTAGGTGTTGCACGGAGAAATACCCGCCAGCCCCACCTCGAGCCGATTCACACCCTGCTCCCCTGCCCGCGCCAGCCGTTCCTAGCTGCGCCGCACGAGCACTTGACAACCACCCTTCCTCTTCAGCAGCTCTGGCTCAAGACAAGCGGATAAGGAAACTATAAGGAAAACTCAGCTTGGATGTGAACGTAGCCTTTTCACCTCCTAGAACTTTTCTTTCTAAGATACAGGTTGAAGAGAAGAATTCAAGTCTTCATTCCTGGGAAGAAATGCACGGGTAACAAAGGCTAAATTCAGCCAAGCTGACTTCTCTGCAGGTCTGCTCCGAAGAAAAGCGAAGGGCTCCCCAGACCACGGGATTTGAGCAAGGGACTCGCCTCTTCCCACCACCTGCAACCAGCGCCAGGCCTCCCATCGCTAACGGACACCTTGCTCGCTCCCTCTGAGCGATTCAAAGAATAGTAAATAAAAATCCAATTAATCTGAAACGTAACTATTCTACCCGCTGTTTGCATGCTTTCCTACGCCGTGAAAGCTCTCGGGGTATTTCCGATTCAGCCCGCAGTGCCGAGCGTGCCACCTTGCCGAGCACACAGGCAGCAGGCTGAAGTCCTGCCCTTTCCAAACGGACTTTGGGAAGATAAAGAGGAGGGGGGAAAAGGACAACAGAAAAAGTACGGCTGTTACATTTTGTATTAAACTTCACAAAAAAAACCCAAACACCCAAGTATTTGCCACAAACTACCAATTATTTTCCCACAAATGTAGCTCTTGGTACTATTAACCCACTCAAAACTGAACAGCAGTGGTCGCAGCACCGAGCCTGCCAGAGTTCAAGGAGCATCGGGATGATGCTCTTAATCATATGGTTTAGTTTTAGGTAGCCCTGCGAGGAGCAGGCAGTTGGAGTCAATGATCCTCATGGGTCCCTTCCAGCTTTAGATATGCTATGATTCTATAAAGCATGGTCATCAGCAAGGGAGGGGGTTTCCCTGGAGCCATTTCACGAAGCCCCTTTCAAGAACACGTACTGTTCCGCTGTGCGCAACGCCAGCCCCCACGCACGCCAAGCCACCCCAAACCAAACCAACCAACCCACCCTGTATTTCTGAAATTGCTAATAGAAGTGCCTGGAAGTTGGCAAATGAACGATTATAGTTTCAAAACAGCTTAAATTGCATTTTACCAAAAGCCTCGGAGGGGTCCTGTCAGAGCCTGCTGGGAGAGGCGCTGGAAGGGGCAGAGCGAGGCGACCGCTCGCACGCCGAGGAGTGTGCAAGGGCGGCCTTTACCTTTGCACCAGCCAACTCACACATTAACGCTGCCGTGACACAGCCATTTAAAGTTGGGTGCAACACACCTCCTGGGCTCCATTAATATCTCTTATTTCCTTCCAAGTGCCAGCACAACTGAAAGGATTCATTCAAATCCCAGTTACTGCATCTACTTCACAGACTGGGAAATGAGGTTCACAGAATCACAGAATCGTTAAGGTTGGAAAGGACCTCTGAGATCATCCAGTCCAACCGTTAACTAACTGCCAGGGCCACCTCTAAACCATGGCCCCAGGCACCACATCCACATGGTTTTGAACACTTCCAGGGACTGGGATTGCACCCCTGCCCTGGGCAGCCTGTGCCAGGGCCTGACCACTCTCTCTGTGAAGAAGTTTTTCCCAATCCCCAACCTAACCCTGCCCTGGCGCAGCTTGAGGCCGTTCCCTCTCGTCCCATCGCTTGTTCCTGGGGAGAAGAGACCGACCCCCCCGGCTCCAGCCTCCTTTCAGGCAGTTGCAGAGAGCGATGAGGGCTCCCCTCAGCCTCCTCTTCTCCAGGCTGAGCACCCCCAGCTCCCCCAGCCGCCCCTCCCCACCCTTGGGCTCCAGCCCCTTCCCCAGCCTCGCTGCCCTGCTCTGCCCACGCTCCAGCCCCTCCAGCTCCTTCTGGGGGTGAGGGGCCCAGCGCTGAGCACAGGATTCCAGGGGCGGCCTCACCAGTGCCCGGCACGGGGGGACGATCCCTGCCCTGCTCCTGCTGGCCACACCACTCCTGATACAAGCCAGGATGCCACTGGCCCTCTTGGCCACCTGGGCACACGGCTGGCTCATGTTCAGCCGCTGTCGCCCACCACCCCAGGTCCTTTCCCGCCGGGCAGCTCCCAGCCGCTCCTCCCCACGCCTGCAGCGGTGCCTGGGGTTGTTGTGCCCCAATGCAGGACCCGGCACTCAGCCTTGTTGAACCTAACTGGTTCAGCAGAGTGATGCGCCTACAGTCACACGTGTGAGCCTGGCCCACGCACTGCACGCTCCCAGCCTGATATATCCAAACCCAAAGAGTATCTTCCCAACGCTCAGCCTGCACCACTGCACAGCTCCATCAAACGCCCTTGGTGCAGGAGTTGCGCTTGGCGTGATCTACATGGCGTACACCAACAACCACGGGTGTCAGACAGGCACTACCAACGTACCAGCCTATAAAAGGCACGGGAACTCTGTAAATCACCATAAATCATGCAGGATTTGTCAGCATGAGGAAGCGGACAGAACTACTGCTTCTGTGTTCAGGAGCTGGCGAGAATAACTGCTGCAGGACAGGTCACTCTTCTCCAGGGTAATGAGTGCCTGTCCAAGGCAGAATACTGGGAAAGACCGCAAGTAATGACAGGAGAGAGGTTCTGCCGTAAAATACCTTATTCTGGGGTAGTTCTTGTTAAGCACAGGCCACCCACGGACGAGCTCAGGCAGGCTGCCCTGCCCTGCAGCAGTTATTCTCGCCAGCCCCAGGCTCCCCGCACGGCGCGGGTCAGAAGAACCGGAGGACGTTCAGCCCTCTGACCCGCTGCTGCAATCGCTGTCCAAAGCTACATCAAGCGGAAAAAGACGGCGTTTTTCATGTGTAACGTCCCTCCGTTGCCACCGCCGCCTGCGCAAGGAGGGACGGGACCGGTCTCTCCCGTCGCGGCTGGCACTGGTTTCTCCCTCTGACCGCCTGCCAAGGCTCGTGCTCCTACAGCGCGCACCGGCTGCCGGTGGGGCGACCCTTTGGGGTGTTGCATCGCCAAGGCAACGCACGATAATCTTTATACTCTCAATTTTCTTGCTGCTTTTTAACTTGTACTTCGTGTATCTAACGCCCTGTGACAGGGGCCAACCGTACAGCGAGGCTCTGGCGCAGAGCTTTTATAGCCGAAGCTCAGACTGTTTGCATCCAGTTTACTGCAACTTAAATCACGCTGCATTTCTCCCGGGCCTGCAGAGGGGCTGGCACAGCCTGTTCTCCCCGCTCGCGTGTGGCCTCTGCTGCTCCCGCGCCGCTTCACCCCTTCGCTCCCAGCACCAGCAGCCGCGACCGGGCAAACCGGGGCACGCGTCACGCTTGCAAAAGCTGCGGGAAAAGCAACGTACGCCAGGGAAAACTGACTTCCATACTTTTTTTTTCTTTTCTTTTTAGGGAAAAGAAGAATGGACACAATTTTGCCAAAGACAGTAGTTGTTATGCATCGACTGCAAACTCCTAAGGTCGCATCAGGCTTGCAGCACTGCCTTCGTTTGACGTTTTAAAGCAGCAAGGTAAAAAGCTGGACAATAGTCAGAACTTAACAGCAACCTCAGGTGTCTTAAGCAAGAGAGTCCCACCGTGAAAGACAGAAATTCAAAGCCTCAATCTTTAAACAAAAAGTTTCAAAGTTTTACTTTGGGAATAAAACCAGCATGGATTATTAGAAAACCAGCAATTTTACAGCAACTTACATCAGCATTTATAAAATAAGATAAAGTCTACATAATCAGTAAATTCTACACCAGTTGTTTACGTTAAAGCTGAAATATCAGAAAAAACACACATAGGAATTACTAACTTTTTAATTTCCCTCTGTGAATTAATTGGATGGGTGATGCCGCCTTCCTTGTTTAGTGGCGGACGTTTTCAGGCACAGGACGGGGAAGAAGAACCACCGCAGGGTACGGCTGTGGGACAGGCACCGTCCCCTCTAAAGCCGGCCTGGTGGCAGCTGCTGTAAGCATGAGAGCGTAAAACAAAATACAAAAGCCTCTGTTCTTAAAAAACCCAAGCCAAGCTAACAGCTCGATAAATTCCCCTGATGGCACCTATAATTTTTCTGTCTATACCAGGCTTCAGTCCTTTCTTGAGTCCTTGAACACTTTTTTGTTTGCTAGTGGACCCAGGAGATAATTCTGTAAAGAAACTTTTACGAATGCGCTGATTTTCACTGGCAATAGGACGCCGTGAGACCAGCCAGGTTTCTCTGTTACCCCGCTCCCCGGCTTTTCAGGGTCAGAGCTGTTGCTCCTTAAGGAGCACCCAAACCTCAAGCCCATCTCACTGACCCGGTGCTGCTGGCACAGGGACGGAGCAAGCGATCCCATAACGCTAACGGACCCTGCGAAGGCTCTTAATGGGACAGAGCTGCTTTTCTCTCTAGGTGCAGGTAATCTAAACACAATCCAGTTCACTGTAAATATTTAAAGTGGATGGTAAATCTCACAGCGATAAATTAATCTGGTATTTGGTTAAGAAATTCTATTGCTTTAAACAAATAATGATTCAGCGGATCTCAAACTACCTGTCAAATACAGTTTTAATTATAATAAAGGGAAGCAAATTGGCTATACTGGAAGCTACACCGAAGGAAACATGGCTTCATCCACCCCGGAGAGTGGGCACCGAGGAATAAACGCTTAATGAAAAGCAAAAAAGGTCAGTTTGTTCAGAAACCTCCGGCAAGTGCCACCTCCTGTCCGGGAAACAGCTCCCTTCCCAGGCACCCGGTCCCTGCGCTTCTGCTAACCCAGACACTCAGTAAAGGGTAGCGCTGCGGAGGACAGCTAACGACGGCCGCAAACGAGAAGGGCTGGGGGAACGGCAGCGACCCCGTCCCGCAGCACCCACGCAGACAGCTGGAACGGTGCGGGAGGCACCGGGGCGCGGCAGAACCGGGGCGATGGGCGCCAGGGTGCTCCCCAGTCCTGGGTGAGCTCCCCCCAGCAGAGCCCAGGGCAGGTACTGGTCGGGCAGCGGCGTGGGAAACCGCCGTGGCTTGTGGAACAAATTACGTCTGGTGGACTTCTGTCCTGGGCAGGGGAGCTACGGAGACCTCTCCTGAAATCCCGCAGGCAACAGCCGAGTCCCACTTGGTTGGCCTTTGGAGAGATGGCCAGGAGAAGTCACCGGGACGGAGAGCTGAGCACACAGCGTTTTGCCTGTCTTTTAGCCCCAAATGGTACCACAGGGGTGCCCCGAAGCCTCTGGGAGGAGACATCTCGGTCTCCATCACTTGAGAACTATAAAGAATCAAAATTTAAATTCACTTTTCACCAGAAATATCTATTGGTTTGAATTTTACTGCTTGTTTTCTTAAACTCCCCTCTCCTGTTTCACCCAAAGTTGTGGTATTTTGTGCTGGATAAATTCCTGAACCACAGGAACAGGACACCAACGGGACACAGACACAGAAGAAGCAATCGCTTCATCTTGCTTAGATTATAATTTTACCATACTCCTTCGCACTTGGATTAATTACAGAGCTGCAACCCCGCAGGTGAGCAGACCTGTCTGAAGAAGGAAATGGCATGTCTGGAGTCTGGCGCAGGAGATCAGACCGTGCGGGACTGCAGGAGCCTCCTGCTCAGCAAGGAACCTGCCCAGGTGCCCCACGCGACTACCCGATGCTTGCTCTCTAGCCCCGGGACGGGAAAAGGCTTCGCCCCGCTTCACGCGGCAGTGAGGAACTGCACCTGGGTACATGTGCTATAATCACGGAACCACAGAAGGGTTTGGGCTGGAAGGGACCTGTAGAGGTCACCTAATCCAACCCCCTGCCATGGGCAGGGACATCTCCAACCAGATCAGGGTGCTCACAGCCCCGTCCAGCCTGGCCTTGGATGTGTCCAGGGATGGGGCAGCTCCCACCTCTCTGGGCAACCTGGGCCAGTGCCTCACCACCCTCAGTGTAAAGAATTTCTTCCTTCTCTCCAGTCTGAATCTCCCCTCTTTCAGTTTCAAACCATCACCCCTTGTCCTATCGCTGCAGGCCCTGCTAAAAAGTCTGTCTCCATCTCTCTTATCAGCCCCCTTTAAGCCCTGCGAGGCCGCACTGAGGTCTCCCCGCAGCCTCCTCTTCCCCAGGCTGAGCACCCCCAGCTCTCAGCCTGTCCTCCCAGCAGAGCTGTTCCACCCTCGGACCATTGCTGGGGCCTCCTCTGGCCCCGCTCCAACAGCTCCCTGTCCTTCCCGTGCTGAGGACCCCCGAGCTGGACGCAGGGCTCCAGGGGGGTCTCCCCCGAGCGGAGCAGAGGGGCAGAATCCCCTCCCTCGCCCCGCTGGCCCCGCTGCGGGGGATGCGGCCCAGGAGACGGGTGGCTTTCTGGGCTGCCAGAGCACATTGCCGGCTCGTGGCCAGCTTTTCGTCTATCAGCACCCCCAAGCCCTTCTCCTCAGGGCTGCTCTCCATCCCTCCATCCCCCAGCCTGTGCTGGTACCGGGGGTTGCCCCCACCCAGGTGCAGGACCTTGCACTTGGCCTTGCTGAACCCCATGAGGTTCACACAGTCCCACCTCTCCAGCCTGTCCAGGTCCATCACCGACAATGAGGTGTCTCTGGTTTTATGAGTCTGCAGGAAGCAGCCATGGTGCTCCAATCTAGGCTGATTTTATTTTAATGCTTTTATACCTGCGGTGAATAGAAAGTATCTCCAAGAGAGGAGAAAAACCCTTGTCAAGAGAGAAGACAAACCCTTGAAATCCTGCACCTGCGAGCCACATCCCACTGCCAGCAGCTTCACTCTCGCAACAGCAAGGATGACAGGAGACCACCTCCACTGACCGTCTGAAAAGACCCGTAGCAGGAATGTGTCTGACACCACACAATCTGTCACTGCGCGAACGCTGCTTCTGCAGCCGAAAGGGTCACCGAGCACTTCCCGACACCGCTGATCGCTAATGGCTGTTGAAAACTGCTGTTTCACAACGCATTCCTTAAGGAATCGGTTTGAGATAAACAACTTCTCGCCATACACCGCAGTATGAACTGGAGACAAATCCATTCAGTTAGCCAGAAAACAGCAAATATTACCATCTGAAAAGTGTTAAATCTCTACTTCAGCTAAATATTTAAAGCGTATTTCCTCTATTCACATACTCGACAGGTACGCAGACCGCAAAATCTGTAACAAACCCTTACAGATCTCGAACCACCCGATCAGGACGGTTCGCTGCACGCCGTCATCTGCGTGAGCGGAGGCGGCTCGTATTCCGGTGCCACGACAGTCGCGTGGCGAAACAGAGTACCTCAAACACGGGGAACGGCCATTCATCTCAAACCATTACAAGTCATTTACTTTGCCATTTACAGAGCACCCAAGAACTGCCCGAAAATCTCCCCCTCCAAGCACAGGAGTCGCTGGGCTGGAGCCTTTGTCGGGTGAGCTGCGATGGCAGGCGCTCGCCCGCGACGTCTCCGCCACCCCCGGGCAATGCCACCGACTGCTTGTAATACGGGCCAAGTATAAACAAAAAAAAGCAAACTGTGCCTGAATGAATATATGCTTTTTAATAACTGGAAGCAAAAATGGCTGATTGTATAACCTAGGCTTCTAATTCACTTACCTTACACCTCTGCCAAGCCTCATAAATTTCACTCGGTTTACTCTGCGCAGCCAGTTTGCCCAGGATGTGCCTCACTGCACGTTTTCTCAGGAATTTGGACACAGATTGAAAATAAGAAAAAACTGCACTAACAGTTGGACTTTAAAAAAAAAAAAATTGAAGAAATAATTGCGGTGCCTTCTCACTTCCCACTGGCCAAGTGCTGGGCAGCCCCGAGAGGGAAGGCTGGAAGGAAGCCCAAAGCCCTCGCCTTCTCCATGAGACTGTTAGCGCGTCCATGTCGCGCAGAGGAAGGGCGCATCCTACCTGCTCGTCAGCAGATGCTTAAAAAACCGTATAAAGCACGGAGGAAGCACAAAGCGGTGTTTTCGATGCTGCGAACCTCCAGCTGCCAGCCGTCAAAGCTGCGGGAGTTCCTGGGCCAGAATCGCGCCCAAACTATTGCATCTGTAAGAAAGCACCCCTTCGCGTTCATTTTAAACCTCCCGCACAGGGGACACGAGACCACTAAAAGGGAAAGAGGAGCACTGCGTAAGAGGGCTCAAATCGCCTACAGGCAACACGGTCCGCCTTAAAAATCCATCTCGTCCGCACGATGCCAAGCAGGACCAGGCCCGGATCAAGCAAGGTTTCTGTTCACCTCACAAAAGCATCTGAAGTTCATGAGAAAGATGTGACTAAGAGGGAGAGAGACAAAAGCACCTTTAATAAAGAGACAGTAAACATGAGCCAGACGGAACGAACGCAGAAGGAGCACCCCGAGCGGTGCCGAGATAAGCATCAGAGGGCTTCCAGATCGCGCCAACAGATGCCTATAATCAGCATCAAAGGAACTCAGTCCCTCGTTCTCATCCATCCCAAATGCCTTCACGCTGCTGTTTCCCTCGTCCAGAGGCGGTAATCTGCCGCCTGAGTCACCGCCGGAGCCCCAGGTCCCGCCGGAGCCCTGGGTGCTGCCAGCAGCAGCTTCCCTGCGAGCAGGCAGGGTGGCTGCCCGCCAACCGATGCCCTTCGGGGCAGCTGCAAACCTCAGCATGCCTCAGCACCCCAACGAACGGGAAGGATGGGAAGGTTTTACCCTACAGACGCGGGAGATCCCAGCAGGACAGCGGGTCCGCGCCCCTGCGAGATGGAAACGCGAGCCCGGCCGGCAGGATGCCTCCAGGCTACGGAGCTGTGCCAAGAAATCCAGAGGCAGCCTGTTCCTGCGTCAGGGGAATTACACCAGGAAGAATTTACCCAGGTGGGGCTGCGCAGGACAAAGTTTGGTTCACACAGCTCTATCTTTGCTGTTCAGTACTGAGCCGACGCAGATCCTCTTGATGAACGGCCAAAGGGCTTTGAATTTTGGTACTTACAGAGAGGAGGCCCAAACAGCACCGTGTCCAGAGCTTTCAGCTGCAGCTTCTGCCTGTGGCTTCGATCGGTCATTTTCAGAACACTTCCCATCATGGTAACGTTGTTCACTGCTAGCCTGTAAAAAAAAAAATATCAAAAAGAGAAGTAGGTGTGGTCGTACCCATCTGGATGAGTAACTGACCAAAAATCAGTAACATGGAGGCTACAGAAGGAGAAATGCAATGAGCGGGACCTGAAAGCTCCCTGCTTAGGTATCGGGACAAAAGAAATCCCTCCAATATTGTCATATCTGATCGGGATATCTCCATGAAAGATTTAAGCAGCAGTGTCTTTGGCTTTACTCAAAGGGAGAAGGAAAAACCAAGGCCACGCCTATTTCATTAATCCTGACAACCTAAGTTACTGATTTCCTATCACAACTGATCTTTTGGTGTCCTACCAATCACTGATATTTTTTTTTAATCAACCTATATTGCTAGCCTTTGACATCTTGTTTCATAGACCATAAGGCCATACTTCTCACTTGGAAGAAACGTGGGCACACCACGCACTGCCTCGAAAACCTTATTTTATTCCCAGTTAATCCCTCCTTCCCCGTCAGTTTACAGGCGCCTTTTCAGCGACCTTTACCCAAAAAGCTGCACTGATTTTTTTCAAACCTGTTACGAGTTTAGGCCAACTCACAGCCAGTGTTTCTCTTGAGGAACGCAAGGCTTAGAAGTCTCCTTTGCTGGAGCATCAGGGTGCGTGAATTAACATCAGCACACACCAGTGCTGGGTGGTGCAGAGACACTTAACCAGCAGCCCTTGAACTGGGAACTGCAACGCTACTGCGACGCAACCCGGAAAGCAGAGATGGTATTTTGCTGAGGACGATGAACAATGACAGAGAAGCCCCAGGACTGGGCTGGGGTTATGAAGGAAGGCTGTGGCAGGGCCGGGACGTAGCCTAGGTCTGCTTTGTTCCAGGTCAGGGTTTTAGCTCTAAATTTGTAGCTTCGGGCGTAGGCAGGTGAAGTCTAGCATACGAACCAGCAAGGACAGCATTCATGACCACGCAGGTCGGACTGCAGCCTCTCCTTCCACCCACAGCAGATACACGCTCGCTTATGGCTGAGTCGCTCCCCGCAGAGAGGACGACGGCAAAGCCGAAGCCTCTGAACAGAACCGAAGCGGAACAGGAGTTAGCCTTGGCTCTGTGCACACCGAGGAATTGCAGATGATGTTATGAGCCGCCTCAGATCTGTTTTTCTCCCTGGCACGCGTCCCAGAGGAACACAAGACAATGCAGTGGGCACTGACCTGGGCATGGCATGTCCACTCAGCTGCAGCTTTCTGAAGGTCTCTTCGTACTGTGGCAGCTCTACGTAGGTAATGAGCCACTGAACCACCTCGTCAACTGTCCAATTATACACTGTAGGAGAGGCAGAAAACAAGCAAGCAGCTTAATATTTTTACTAAGCAACTAAAATCATCAAGCCAGAGGCAAGAGCATAACTTCAGCAGACATACCTCATCCCATCACCTCCAGCAAAGGGACAATACCTGCAGAGTTTAATTAAACGCATTCCTATTAAGTACACAGCGAGCTGGGGCGGGGACGTTAAATCCTGTGGACTATTAGACAAGAAATAATCCCCCTGGGGTACTCCAGACAATCCTGCGGGTCCTCCGCCTCTACCTGTTTATTGTGGGATTATTTTTGCTCGTCTGTTCTGTACACGATGGGCTGCTACAGGTTCAGCGTAGACATGATGGGCTGCTCCACGCTCAGCCTTAGCAGACACCACCACGCTGTGCGCAAGGACCGGTGCTTTCCCAACAGCAGCCTCTGACAACAAACGTGTTTGATTTTACGCTGTGCTTCCAGCTTACGAAAAAACCCCACGCAACGAGGCCATCAGATAAAGGAGCAGCCTCGGACAGCGCTGGCGCAGGTGATGCTCCGCTGGCAGCCTTGTGCAATGCCACCAGAAGGGCCTGAGGCTGAGATCCTCCGAGAGGCAACACCCAAAGTGCTGGCAGACGATAAGTGAAATCACTTCGTTTTCTACCATCCAAGGGATGCCGCTGTCTCCAAACTCCCAACAGAGTCTGCTCGTCCTCACCACACGCCCAAACCCATGAAAAGCCAAATTCAGCTAACGTATCTGGCAATGCGCTCTGAAAGCCTCGCCCCTCCTCCAGATCCGTGGGCCACGCGAGTATCGATTAAAGAAAAGTGCAGTGGAGAAACGCTCTAAGAAAATGGTTGTAAACAGCTTGAGAAAGTGATTTGCAGGAGGAGGTGGAGCGGGTGCAGCAGCCCAAGCCAACCAGGGGAACTTTTCTGCTTAGCTGCCTCACCTGGGGACTTGGGGGTTATCTCTGGAGCTGAGGCACAGCTCCAAAGCCACAGAGAAGGAAACCTTTGGAAATGAAGCTTCTGCCTTTGCCACTTAGTTTTGTTGTACTTATAGCAATGGTGTGAAAGCAAAGAAAATCAGGCAACAGATTTTTTTCATAGGACAGAGAGGGGTTTGCTGTGCTTTAATTTATCAACTTCTGTCTTTGCTTAGCACGGGCTGAGCTCTTGCAGTGTTTGCCGAGCCTCCAGCAACCCGGAGCGCTGTGCTGGACATCACCCGCTGCTGACGGTCACCGCTGCTGGCCCAGCGTCCGTCGGTCTCTCTCGCACGCCCTTTCCAACAGCCAAGCGGAGAAAAGGCCCGTTTACCGCTGGCTCTGCGGGCCGCATCGCTGCCGAGTTCCGAGCTGCGCGGCACTTTGTCAATGTCAACAATGAGTTGTCCCACAAATATGAGAAACATCTTCCAGCTCGCTCCAGCGAGCTAAACGCCTTCGACGGAAAGATGACAGAGCGGACAGGACGAGAGCCAAGCGCTGAGCAAAGGAGAGCAAGACTTGAAAAGAAGGAGTCATCCCCACGTAGGCTCGCGCGATGACTCACAGACGCAGGTTAGCGAACGCGAAGCCAGCAAACTGCCCTGGCTTAAGGAAACGCCCTACAGTTAATGGTCCCTGGCCCAGAAACTGTGGGAAACCGATTTCTGTGGCCACAAGCAAGATGTTAAAAGCTGAAGCGGGCAGGGGAAGCCTGGTTCGCTGGGTGGTGGCACCGCGGGACAGCAGCGCTGCAGGGCACGAGGCTGGACAGCCCGGCCGCCCCACGCAGCCGTCAGAGACCACCGCGCGCCCACCAGCTGGGCAGGCAGACGGTGGCCACGGCAGGCAGGACTCGATGCACGCTCTGAAGGGTGCCGGGGGCGGCGAGCTGGCCCCTGGAGGGCCCCACGGGCGCACGGGGGGGGCCTGCCCGCGCAGGAGGAGTGGTGGGCACCGCTGCCTCCCGCGGCTGCCCCCAGGCCTGGCAGGGCTCCCCCGCTCCCCGCCAGCGACGCAGGGCTTGGCCTCGCATCCCCACGCCGCGCCGACAGCCGCCTCTCGGCCTGGCACAGCCCAGCCCTGCCAAGCCCCGGGCTCCTCTGAAGCCCCCAGCTTCTCTCTTTCTTTTTGGCCTTACATATCCAGAAGTCTTTATTTTGGGAAGAAATCACGGAGAAACACGCTGGCAGCGTCAGGCAGCACGCTCAAGTGCAAAGATGAGCGGCTCCCCTGCCCTGCGTCCTTGCCGCGATGATCTGATCTGCTACTCCGGTGGCTTTGGTAGAGCCACGCTTAGCGAGGGCTTTATCTATCAAATCCAACACCTTGTAAGAGCATCACAACCTTTGTATTTTTGGATAATTAGAGGACAGAAACAGCTTTTTAGCTTACACATATGACCAGGAACAACAGCAACGGCAGGCAGGAAGATCACTTGGCTTGAAAAAGATGAATCGGGCATAGCTGCCCCGGGCACCCGTCCGAAACGGGCACGGCTGCCCCAGGCACCCGTCCCCGTCAGCCCTCGGTGCCCCCTTTCAAAGCCGCTTTCCACACCCACGTGAAGGAGCAGACCTTTTCTACCAGCCTGATTCTACTTGCTTTACGACTCCAGTTCAAACGCCAAGATTAGGCTCCATAGGAGACCATCCTTTAGAAACTAATAATTTGTTTTATCAGCTAGGTATACAGAATGACGAGAAGGGAAAACAGGAGCGGCAACTAAATCCAACACAAGGAAAACTGTTATGCCACAGCAGCTCTACCCAAAGGCACGGCAAGTCCCACGTGTGTCAGAAGCAGGGAGAGGCAAAAGCAACTCGGCAATTAAGGGACCTGGGGAGTATCGTGGGATGTTCTCCTCCATCCCTTAATGACTTCTATCCTTTCCCAGCCAACATTAAAAGATACTGCAGGCAAAACTGCCTGTAAACAGCTGTACAATAGAGTAAATATTTCTGAGATGAGGCTTTCCTTGAACACAGGAGACGAGCGACTCAGCATCATCCCGACTTGTAAGGGGTTTGGACAAGGATTTTCAACACGTGGTTGCCCATCTCCGCGGGACAGAGAGCCTGGATAAACCTGGATAAACCACTCCAGGACTGTGCACAGAACCGCTGTGTCTTCACATCGCCTTTCAAATGCTGTACCTAAGTATTTATTTAGTCCTCCTGGGCTTGCGAGGGACTGGAGCGTTACTTACAGCTATATCTACACAGTGCTTCGGAAACACCGAGCACATCCTGCCCCTAAGTGATGTAGAGGCTAAGACAGAAAAATCAAATACAAATGGAGCAGGATATGAATGAGAAATGGAAAACTTTATGAACTGATCAGAAGATTAAAATGCAATTTTTGAGGCAATGGGGGTTGATAAGATTATGTGATCTTGGAGGAGAGAGGGAAGGGAAAAGACTGTGAGTGAAGAGCAGCAATTAAAAGTACCGGGGAAATAAAGATGTTCCAGGTCTTGAGAGTAACATGACGAGTAGCGTACTGAGAGAAAAGGAAAAGCACAGGAGGAGGAGTAAAGGGCAGCCACTGGCAGAAAGGGTCCATGCCACGGATCACAGAAAGACCAGTACACCAGCGTACCGATAGACAGAAAGACCCGATGCACACAATGCATCACGCAGTCAACGCTACGCCTCTGTTCTGCAAAAGTGCAATCTTTCTACCTCTGTGCCCTCCCCCACATTGTCATTTTCAAGGCACTGAAGATGTTTCTTATTGGTACTACTGATCTGAAGATAAAATACCATTCTGTAATGAAGCACAAAATTCAAGAATAAAAAGTTTCTTAACTAGAAAGAAGAAAGAAAAATCCCTTTTAAGATCTCTCAAAAAAAGAAATTCCAAAATTCTGGTCGGGGAAAAAGTAGAAGTGCAATTGTGCCTTTTCCTGACCACCTCGGAGGCCCTCCCGACGCCGGGAGAGCCGGCGCTGCAAATCCCAGGGCGTGGGGCACCCCGCACGCAGCAGCCCGGGAAGCACCAGTGTTCCTCAAAGTCCCTTCCAAGACGCAGAAGTTTCCTACCAGTGACCGAACTTCCACCACCTCCCAGGGTTAACTTGCCGTGATGAATAACAGCAGTTCTTAACAGCTTGCAGCTTATTTCTACATCGAATGTATTTATGTACACTTCCAGTTCCAGGACTTTAGTCTACCTTCTTTTCACTAGATTAAGGAGCTTTTCAGGTTCAGCAAATTTCTAAGGAAAACACAATCTGTAGGAAAACTCCCACGCAGCTCTACTGAATATTTAGGATGCTATTACCCCATGAAAATACCAGCTGAAACTGGATATTTGAAGGAGAACCTTCAATAGGACAGTATTTGGCTCTATTTTAATACACATTTATAGGGGCAGAGAAACGAAACAACAATTTATACTTTTACGGCCACACTCAGATGCCAGCATTAGCCCAACGAAATCCTGAACGGCCCCCCCCAGAAAAAGGAAGCTGGAAGAGTACTTGTACAAGGCAGCAAAAGCAGAAGCAGCACGTTCTTCCTGGGAGGTACGCACACGCTGCTGCCAAGGTTATATGGAATCCAAAGTGTTTATTCGCTTTTACGGCAAGGGGGGTGGAGCGGGCTGTTTCAATTTGCTTGTTTGTCTTTTTTTACCTTCAGATGTCTTCCAGGCCTTCCAGAGATCTTCCACGCTAATGAGCTTGTCTTCTCCATGGAAGGTACTGTGCTTGACTGTTGGGTCATGATAATTCAAGTCCTCCCTCAAGAACTAGGAGAAGAATAAACAGCAGGATTATCCTTTGATTCATCTTTTAGAGAGATGAGGAACATTAAAAAAAAAAAATCTTTCACCTGTCTTCCTTCTTATTACATCCACAGGTTGTCACGTAATCATTTCTATGGCAAAGTCCTAATAAGTCTGAGATACAGCATCTCTGGTCTTTTGATCTCTGATCAAAACTACATCACCCCCCTAGTTCATAAAAACACAGAAGGGTTTGGGTTGGAAGGAACCTTTAAAGGCCACCTAGTCCAACCCCGCTGCCGTGGGCAGGGCCATCTTCCACTACATCGGTTTGCTTGAAGCCCCATCCAACCTGACCTTGAACGCTGCCAGTGATGGGGCAGCCACAACTTCTCTGGGCAACCAGTTCCAGTGTCTCACCTCCCTCATCATAAGAAACGTCTTCCTTATGTCCAATCTTTAAGCTTTCTCATAAACCCTCTTTATATATTGAAAGGCCGCACTGAGGTCTGCCCGCAGCCTCCTCTCCCCCAGGCTGAGCACCCCCAGCTCTCAGCCTGTCCTCCCAGCAGAGCTGTTCCACCCTCAGACCATTGCTGGGGCCTCCTCTGGCCCCGCTCCAACAGCTCCCTGTCCTTCCCGTGCTGAGGACCCCCGAGCTGGACGCAGGGCTCCAGGGGGGTCTCCCCAGAGCGCTTGAGTTGCTCTAATACACACCACCATCTATTGCAGACCTGCACCTTACTTCTAGTTGAACACATTTTTCTCTAATTCCAGTTTCAGGATTTCACTCCGCCACCTGTTTGCTAAGTAGCCCTCTGCCAGCAGAATGCTGCCCGGGGCCGTGCTGACAAGAAGCCAGCTTATCAGCTTCAGCCCCTCATTAGGGAAGGCAACCTTCCAGACATCAAACCGTTCCCCTTGTTCTTCTCCCATCAACCGCTTTCTAAGCCCTTTACGGCACATCAGCGTAAGAAGTCACAGCGTTTCCACAAGGCGCACACATGCGTACGGCAGCAATAACCCTGCTCTCCTGCTGCTCCCTCGCTCTTGGCACAGAAATCAGAATAATCTTATGCCACCTGCACCCTCCCTTGGAGAGCCCCCGTACCCCAAGAGCGTCTATTGAGGGAATGGGGGAGTGTTTCTGAAATCAAGCACTCCATTGGGAATCTCGCCATCTCTGGTACCATCGGACAGTTAGGGAATAACACAAGGTGTAAACCCAGAAATAAGAGGATACGTCCTCTTCTGAGAAACGGCGAATGCCTCAAAGTTCACCGCAAGGCTGTGACAGATGACGCCCGCGGGCAGGGTACGGTGAATAAGGTGTGCAGCAGAAGCATTAACCCAGTAACGCTGGAAAGACAGAGAATCATAGAATCATAGAATCATAGAATTGCCAAGGTTGGAAAAGACCCTTAGGATCATCAGGTCCAACCGTTAACCTACCACCGCCAAGTCCGCCACTAAATCATGTCCTCAAGCACCACATCTACCCGGCTTTTAAATCCCCCCAGGGATGGGGACTCAGCCCCTGCCCTGGGCAGCCTGTGCCAGGGCCTGACCACTCTTTCAGTAAAGAAGTTTCTCCTAATATCCAACCTAAACTTTCCCTGGCGCAGCTTGAGGCCATTTCCTCTCGTCCCATCGCTTGTTCCTGGGGAGAAGAGACCGACCCCCCCGGCTCCAGCCTCCTTTCAGGCAGTTGCAGAGAGCGATGAGGGCTCCCCTCAGCCTCCTCTTCTCCAAACTAAACAACCCCAGCTCCCTCAGCCGCTCCTCATAACACTTGTTCTCTAGACCCTTCACCAACCTCACTGCCCTTCTCTGGCCACGCTCCAGCACCTCGATGTCCTTCTTGGAGTGAGGGGCCCAAAACTGGACACAGGATTCGAGGTGCAGCCTCACCAGTGCCGAATACAGGGGCACCATCACCTCCCTGCTCCTGCTGGCCACACCGTTCCTGATACAAGCCAGGATGCCATTGGCCCTCTTGGCCACCTGTGCATTTGGCAGAAAAGCCAAATGACGGGGTCCTTGCTATCCTGGTGCTCTGGGGAGAGATGGGGCACGAGAGAGCAGCCCCAGGAACCGCGGAAACAAGCGTTTTCCACGGAGGAATCAAGGGAGCTGACGGCAAAGCAGCAAGGTCTTGGCGTGTACGGAGGGGTCTTCGGGGAGGGCGGAGGGGAGCCGGGCTGGGCAGGCAGAACAGCGACCGCCTTCAGCGCGGGAATCACCCCGAGTCCTGGAATCACCCGGCGACAATTAAAGGTGAAGTGCAAAAGCTACTTCAGATTCTCAGAAAATAAGGGAGAATACGAACTGTTACGTATAATCACGGTAACGCTTCTTTTCTAAAAATTCTTATTATTATTTGGTAACTTTGTTCCGTTATTGCGAATACACGCTTTCAGGTAGGTGTTGTCATTTCACCGTTTTCATCACAAAGCCGACGCTGCCCGATCAGATAAAACAACACAAGCTGCTCCTTGCTCAAAGACAAGGCAAAGCTTAAAATCAGGTTTTCTGGGTTTCAGCAAATCCCCAGCTTCCAGACGACCCGGGGAGCAGGGGAGGTTTGCCAGCCGAAAAGCACTCGTTTGGTTCTGTCAGACCTTGTGTTTGATCGCTTCAAAATCACCCAACGCTGCCAAGCATCGGCCTGTTATTTCGTACGAGTTTCCGCATCCATACAAATTCTACCAGGGACGACTTTATATCATTCCCAGGCCACGCTCGCCGGGGGAAGCGCGTCTTCCGTAACGTCTAGAATCACCTCAAAGTGCAGCCACAAAAGAAAATAACGGCTGTGCTCCTCTGGCAATCCGCTAGATACCTGAGCAAATGAACTCGAGGGGCTGAGAATAACAACATATGTACTATAGGTAACTATATATAGTTATATATTAGAAGATATAGATAAAAGAATATATGTGCTTTTATTTTCTATATATTTATATAGAAATATATAATTTATATAGCTTTTATTTTCTATATAAATATATATAGAATATATATAGAAAATATATATTTATATATAGAAAATATATTTATATAGAAAATTAGTGTACATATAATACAAAATTACTGTATCTATAATAATATATATGTATATATATCTATAATAAAATCATTAGCTAAGTATTTTTAGTTGCGGCACAAAACCGATAGATCAAACTGAACAGGAACATTCTCTGCAGCACATCTGAAGATTTCTGCTCCTGGTAAGACAAGCCAGGAAATATTCAGTAAGTCTTTGTGTTAAATTAATTCTAAGACAGAGAGACAGAGTATAATAAATTAATATAGCCTGGGCTTTTGGGACTCCAGGCTTTTCTTTGAATTATAATATCACCAAAAATGTAACTAAACGGCACCATGGAACCAACTTTATGTCAATGGAGCAAGAATCCAAAAAAATTATTATCAGATTTGACCCGCACCTTCAAATCAAAGCTGAAACAAATGCCATCTACAGGAGGCGAGGCATTTTCACTGTAGGCTGAGCCACTAATGAAAAATATATATATATATATTGTCGGTATGGTGTGCAGATATATCACAACTCACCCAGGGAACACGTCTGTCGTAACAATGCGTTCTGGTGCGTTCCCACCCCCTCCCACCGCAGGAGAAGACGGGCCAGAAACAGAAGAGGCCAAAGAAAAGTGAAGAAAATTGCATCAGGAAAAAACCTCAGGGGGAGCGTGAGAAAGAGGACAAGATTGGAGGCTGCCCTGCGTGCAGGAGGGATTCCTGAGACGGGAGGCAAGCAACGTACGCGGAACTCCAACAGAAGGAAGAGGATCACTCACATCCCAGTCCCTAATATATGCAAAGGAATTAAAAGATAATTTCACATTACATCCCTGCGCGCATCAGCCAGCGCACGAGGACCGTGCAGCCTTCTTTATTACAGGCCGTTCAAGTGTGCAACAGAATCACAAAAAAAGCCATCCCTAGATAAGGAGATGGTGTTTTAATATCAGACAGGGCACGGCAAATATCTGTGAAAGTTTCCACTTCCCAGGCTCTTCATGAATCCCTCGCGGGCGCTACCGAGGCCACCCCCCGGCCCCCGCGGCTTCAGCCCGGTGCCCCTCCGCTCCCTCGCCGTCTCGCCCACCCGTGCTTCCGCCGCTCTTCCCGCCTCGCAGAAAAACATGGAAAATGGGAAAAGTCAGGCAGCTTCAGCAGGGCAGCCCGCTGCCCTTCGGCTCTCCCGCCTGCGTGCCAGCCCGCGCCAGGCAGAGGCGAAGTCGTCGGCCTCCGGGCTCGTTAACTCGTGACCAAGAGGGAACGCGGCAATGTCACCCGGCGCTGCGCGCCGCGCGGCTGCCAACTCCCACCGGGACCGGCGGGATCAGCTGCTGCTCTGTATATTTAGCTCGGGGAGCACAGAAAGGAAAAGTGATCTCCTGCAGCTTTCCTTCAGCACACGATCACCAAAACAAACCCCCAAGGACTCTCCGGAGGGGACGGTGCTGGCCGCGGTGAGAACATCTCTATAAACAAGCGGGGAGGAGGGTGCAGATGGGGCCGTCACCTCCTCTGACGAGCCGAGCCCGAGGCTGGAGGAGCTGGGCTGCACGCACCAAAGCCCCGGGAAGGCTTAAAAGCAGATTTTCCCTTAGTATCTTCTGGGGAAAAGACAAAAAGAATAGTGCAAACACAGCAAGTTAGCCAAAGTCTGCCGAGCACGGTCTCCAGAAGTGAAGGCTCCTGATGGGCTGCTGGTGCCGTGCAGGCATCTCAGCTCTGCTCCTCTGGCCCGAGCCAGAAAACAGAGATGTTTTCAGCCGACTGCTGACCCGCTAGCTCCGTACCCGCTACCATCAGACGCGTACTTCTGCTAAACACGCCTTCTCCACCCTCCGCGTGCCGCCAACCCGCACAAATCGACGGGAATTCCTGTTGCACAGACAGTAACGCGCCCGTGCCCCCGACGCCAGCGGCGCTCAGGGCGCTTTCAGAGCCCGCATTTGCACATCTACTGCAGGAACAATTTCCAGCTTGTATAGCTCTCTAGCTCTCATTTTTTCCCCAGCGGAGGGACTCCCCAGAGTTTTCACATCCGTAGGTAACGGTACTGAGCATGCACATTATGTGTATGCTAATATGCATATATATAAAGTAGCCACGAGACTCCCAGATGTCCAAAACACCAAGCACAGGAACCACTGCACAAAAATATTGACCTAATTGCATATGATTAAAAAGCAGCACTTCAAAGTGTTAAAGACCCTGCTGATCCCGTCCTTGGAGATACCCGAAACTCAAGAGTCCTGGGCAGCCGGCTCTGGGTGGCCCAGCCTGGGCAGGGGTTGGACCAGACCACCTCCAAAGGTCCCACCCCAGACCACCTCCAGAGGTCCCACCCAGAGGTCCCACCCCAGACCACCTCCAGAGGTCCCACCCAGAGGTCCCACCCCAGACCATCTCCAGAGGTCCCACCCAGAGGTCCCACCCCAGACCATCTCCAGAGGTCCCACCCAGAGGTCCCACCCCAGACCACCTCCAGAGGTCCCACCCAGAGGTCCCACCCCAGACCATCTCCAGAGGTCCCACCCAGAGGTCCCACCCCAGGCCACCTCCAGAGGTCCCACCCAGAGGTCCCACCCCAGACCATCTCCAGAGGTCCCACCCAGAGGTCCCACCCCAGACCATCTCCAGAGGTCCCACCCAGAGGTCCCACCCCAGACCATCTCCAGAGGTCCCACCCAGAGGTCCCACCCCAGGCCACCTCCAGAGGTCCCACCCAGAGGTCCCACCCCAGACCATCTCCAGGGGTCCCACCCAGAGGTCCCACCCCAGACCACCTCCAGGGGTCCCACCCAGAGGTCCCACCCCAGGCCACCTCCAGAGGTCCCACCCAGAGGTCCCACCCCAGACCATCTCCAGGGGTCCCACCCAGAGGTCCCACCCCAGACCATCTCCAGAGGTCCCACCCAGAGGTCCCACCCCAGACCATCTCCAGGGGTCCCACCCAGAGGTCCCACCCCAGACCACCTCCAGGGGTCCCACCCAGAGGTCCCACCCCAGACCATCTCCAGAGGTCCCACCCAGAGGTCCCACCCCAGACCACCTCCAGAGGTCCCACCCAGAGGTCCCACCCCAGACCACCTCCAGAGGTCCCACCCAGAGGTCCCACCCCAGACCATCTCCAGAGGTCCCACCCAGAGGTCCCACCCCAGACCACCTCCAGAGGTCCCACCCAGAGGTCCCACCCCAGACCACCTCCAGAGGTCCCACCCAGAGGTCCCACCCCAGACCATCTCCAGAGGTCCCACCCAGAGGTCCCACCCCAGACCATCTCCAGAGGTCCCACCCAGAGGTCCCACCCAGACCACCTCCAGAGGTCCCACCCCAGACCACCTCCAGAGGTCCCACCCAGAGGTCCCACCCCAGACCATCTCCAGAGGTCCCACCCAGAGGTCCCACCCCAGACCATCTCCAGAGGTCCCACCCAGAGGTCCCACCCCAGACCATCTCCAGAGGTCCCACCCAGAGGTCCCACCCCAGACCATCTCCAGAGGTCCCACCCCAGACCATCTCCAGAGGTCCCACCCAGAGGTCCCACCCCAGACCATCTCCAGAGGTCCCACCCCAGACCATCTCCAGAGGTCCCACCCCAAAGGTCCCACCCCAGACCACCTCTAGAAGTCCCACTCAGAGGTCCCACCCCAGACCATCTCCAGAGGTCCCACCCAGAGGTCCCACCCCAGACCATCTCCAGAGGTCCCACCCCAGACCATCTCCAGAGGTCCCACCCAGAGGTCCCACCCCAGACCACCTCCAGCCTCAGCCAGTCTGTGAATCCACGACAAGAACAGAAGTAAATGTAGTCAACCAAGAGTCTCACCACCAAGTTCAGAGAAAGACCAACCATGAGCACACCATCCAAAAGCAACGGGAACAGAACCACCGCTACAAGGAACAACCAGCATGAGCTGAGATCGCTGCAGGAGGACTCAGCCTGTGAATGCTGCTTGATGTCAAGATTTCTTTTATAATTTCACAGGTTTCTGTGCATACCGAGAAGGAGCAGAATCCGAGGCAGACAAAAGCCAGCTGCTACACCCCCTTCAGAAACTCCCACCCGTGGGAGAGCACCCCTGCGGCGAGGAGCAGGTCCCCGCATATATGCAATGCTTTGGGGAGGGAACACCTCCAGTCCCTGCTGAAGCCACCCACGGTTCTGCCCTCCACAGCAGCCCGTGGCAGAAAATTACCTCCCTTTTAAGGTGCAAATACTTTTTCTTAGTGCCCTCTGCTCACGGCCGCTCCGGCCCCAGGTTTCCAGCAAGTGCCGGAGGCTGTGGCAGAGACGGGCGCGCTCCGAAGCAGAGGTACGCACCCCCTCCAGAAAAAACAATTACAGAAACCGTTTCGGGATTATACAACCCCGTTAAACACAGGGACCTACATTTTAATTCTCCACCTGCCAAATCCCGTGACCACTTTTCTCCACTCTAAAAGGGGTGAGGAGTTTGAGCCGCACGGGTTCCTTGGTTAAGACAAACCCGTTGTTTCGGCGGCTGAAAGCACGCTCAGAAACGAGCGGTTCCATGAAGCGTGATTTTCTGGAGTTTTTTTCTCTTTTTTTTTTAATCCGCAGAAACTCCAGCTGCTCACACCATCTCTGCCTTTCCCCTCGAACCTTTATCTCTGCTCCCCGAATGCCATCGTCCCTCCTGAACACCAGCTACCACCCGGGCACGAGCTGCACGCGTGCACCAACTCCCCGCCGCGCGTGGGCTCGGGGGCCCAAACCGACCAAGTGACTGCAGAGCTCACCGGCCGTCGCTTCCCTCGGCGAGCTCACCAATTTTAACATCTTTTCTGAGCTACCCATTTTCATTAAAGTTGCAGAGAACTTCTCCCTTCGAGCCCTCTTTCCTGCCAACACGCCTGACCCCGGGCAGCGGGATCGGAGGTTGAGAGGAGGCAGGGGCTGATCGAGCAATAACACAAACCTTGTTTCCTTCGGAAACCAGGCTAACGGCATCCGAGAGGCTCGTCAGCGGGAACCTACATCAGAGTTGCCCCTAAACAGCTGGAGCTGCCTTTGGAGTGAGTGCGCAGAGCAGAAATAGATTGCTAATTAGAAGATTTCCCCATAAGGGACAGTTCTTTCATTTTAATCAAGGTCACCGATGTCATCTTAAACTTCATTGAAAATTCACTTCCAGAAAGGAAAAGCGCAATGATGATTTAAGGACAGCATGAAGTTGTTGGACAAAATTTCACCTATATTTAGAATATTTGAAAAATACAGTTATCTGTCTGTCTCTCCCTTTCTGCCCAGTCAGGTCTTTTAATCCAAACAAAACGTACCCATAACTTACCCCCAAGAGACAGGGCCGAAGTAGTAAATGCAAATGCAAAGTTCCCAACCAACAAGGGGAACGCTGGCACGGGAGCGAAGGGCTTGCTCTCCCGCGGCCGAGCACCCTGCGTAGGCGTCCCTCTGCCCTGCGCTCCCGGCGCGGAGACCACGCGCCGCGGACGGGCGTTTCGGCACGTGCCTCCGCGACCGACGTCTGCGAGACCCGCGGTCTCTGCTGAAGCTTCTGGAGAACAGGTGATTAAACCCAAGCTTCAAAATTACCTCGGCCTTATCCCCAACAGAGGAAGATGCCTTTTTTTTTTTAATTAAAGGAATTAATATGAGAGGAACAGAAAGCAAACAGTGGAGAGCTGGGGTTTACCAGGCAACTCATCCAACTCAGCTCAATCTCTGTGCAACGCTGACCGGTCGCCAACATGTTCTGTTCTGAAACTACATTAAGACGTTAGTTAGCTCACTTTCTTCTGCTGCAAGTGCACTTGTTGAAAAAATAAATCCCAAGGATATAAACCTACACTAAAGGGAGACTACTCAGAGCCGCTGTCTGGCATGGCATCGCAAGAGCTTCCACCCCTACATCAGTACCCTCCAAATGGAGGCCTCCCGAGGTAGCGTCCCACCCAAGCACCCTGCGACCCCGACGAGCCCGGAGAGGCTCCCCAGCCTCCCCCAGAGCCCTCCCTCGCCCGCTGCAGGCCGGCCGGCGGGTCCCATCGGCTCCCGGGCAGGGAGGTGCTCGCAGCCTCGCCGGCCGTGCCCCGCGCAGCCGGTGCTCCCCTGTCCCCGCTGCCGGGGAGCCAGGAGCGCTGTGCCGTAACACGCTCCCTCCTGGGTCAGGGTCTGCATCGCTTTCTAAAAGGTTTACGGACATTGAGATGCCATGCCATCCTCTACGCCCACTCCCGAGGTGAGAGCTTTGCATGCGGAAAGAAGGGTGCATGAAGATTAAACGTAAAAGCCGTAAAAGGCTTAAATTTGAGCCTCTTGCATTCTTTCAAATAATATCTCCGGCAGCTGTCCCACCACCAAAGACAGGGAGTTAAAACACGATTACAGGGTACACACGGGGGGTTAGAGCCGATAACCTTGACGGCAGAGAAACCGAGCGCTCAGGCAGTAGCTGGCTCACCAAGGAAAATTCTTGAGATGCCTTTTTCAGTGGCTTCAAAGCCTTTATTGAAAGTTTAATTTAATGCAACTTTAATAAAAGTTTCAAGCTTAGCAGAGGGAAAGCTCGCAACTGTATTTATAGAATCATAGAATCATTTAGGTTGGAAAAGACCTCTAAGATCATCGAGTCCACCCGTAAGCCTAACACTGCCAAGGCCACCAGATACAACTTGGCGTCACGACAATACTTCATCCTGTCAATAGGTAAACAGATACAAATACTAATTCACTGCCAGCCGCAGAGACCTGCATGTGCACACAAGTATCTTCCATAGAGAGCAATATTTGCACATAAAATGCACAGCACGCTCATTGAGTATAAAAGGGAAACCGGGGAAAAACTATCCTCCGTTCTCAGAAAAGATGCGTATTTAAAATATTGACTAGGTTATGCTGCAAACTGCGGTTTATATTTCATTTTGCTTATTTTCTTCCATCTTGAAGCCAAAGACAGCTGTCACAGGTCACTTGTGAGAAGCAGCAAGGTGGCAGGAGGAAAAGAGCCATCGCCACAACCGCAGGGGTGTTCTCGTTTCCATTTACAGGTCAGGCACGCACCGCCGCGCTGCGACGCGCGCTTCCCGGTGAGCCCCCACGGGCGGCAGCAGCTCCGCGCCGGGGGAGGCAGAGCCGAGCTCCTGCCCCGGGCCGGTGGCAGCTGCGTGGTGCCCACGTGCCGTCGGGCCATCGCGGCTGCCGCCGGCTCGGCCTGGCCGATCACTCACCAGGGTTGCCACTCCTCGGGGTTTCAGCGTCCGCCGGGCTCGGTTTAACATCCAGCTGCCTTTGCCAGCCTCCGGGTTTCCTCCTCCCGCCAGCAAAACCCCTCACCGACAGCCGGAATGTGGTTCTCATGGCAGAGCCCGGCGCTGGGCCACGCTCGGGGCTGGCAGGAGAAGGATGGGTTTTCCTGGGGACTATCTGATTTGTCATACCCTGACAGCAGCGTTTTGGTGCACAGGTAAGTTATAGGAAGGACGTCAGTTCAGACAGGCTGTCTCTATTAGCCAAAACAAATTTTTACAAACCCCAAAGTTCCTTAAATGAAAAATCCCACATTTATCTGCTTCTTCAAACTACCCACATCCAACCATTAACAGCAGAAGTAACAGAAAAAAGCTTCTTCCGTTAAGCAACAGAAACACCACCATCTCCCTCCTTTCTATGGAGAACCACCACCTTCTGCTGGGAAGCTTGTGACAACTGCAGAATTCCCCACAATACTCCTCCGCCACAATTCCTGCCCCAAAGAGCTCCGAAAACAACACTAACGATGACAGAAGCGGTGAGGGGCACGGCGGCGGCTGCGGTAAGGCCCGGGCGGCACTCGGGCACCGGCGAGGGCTAACCCGGGACACGACGGCACGGTGCCGCGCTCCGCTTCCCCGCAGGCAGCAGGGCGTGGATCTCGGGAAGGGAGCTGGGGACCAACGCGACAACGAATCCCCTTGGGATGAGCAGGGGGAGATAACGCGCACGGTTAAGCAATGTGGGAACCGATGTCCCCTGGCAGCAGATGGCAAAGAGTGAGAGGCAGCAACCGGTACGGGCAGGGGGAACTTAACAGGAGACGGCTGGGAGCGCCTGGGAGAGGGGGACGCTGCAGGGACTCCCCGCAGGGACACGCTTGCCTGATCACCAAGCCCAGCAACGCCGTCCCGGCAGCTCTGCTTCTAACGAGCAGAAGGGATAACGCACGCACCAGCAAGCGGAGGAGAGCTGCGGGGACCAAGACGAGCGATGCGAGGGGCTCGGGCACCGCTCCGATCCAGCTACGAGGCGGGTGAAGAGTGACTAGTCGTGGCAGCAAGGCAGTGGTTCTGAAGCCTTTTAGAGAAATAAATTGTATTACTCGTACAATGGCGATAGCTGTGCTGTAAAATGAACCGACGGAACGAAGGCTCTGGACAGATAAGACTGTTAGTGCTTGTAAAATAAGCTCTCAACTCGTCCACCGAGACAGAGGGCAAGATTTGCTCAGAGAGACATAAAAATTGCTGGTTAACGCCCAACCCTAACAACATGAGGCTTATCCTCCATGTAATAACAGGGGAGTAGGATGCACCGAGTGAATCAACCTGCCCGAGGCTACCCCAGGAGTCAGCGGGGGAGGCAGAGCTGCAGCTCCACAGCAAGGCTGAGCAGAGAACTGCCTCCAGGGAAAACACCAGGTTTTAGGAAGTGCAATTGAAAGCTTTTCATTTGTTTTAATTACTCCGTGAAGTGGGATTTAGGCAGAGGGAACAGCACTGCAAGCCGGGAACAGCCAACCAACGCCGCTGGCTCCTCACGAACAGGGAGCTCAGCTCCAGGCTGCGGTGCCACGTCCCTGCAGACTGTCACCTCCCAGGGAACTGGAGAGCCCTCCCGAGGGCTGGATTTGCCCAATAAACTGAACTGCTACGTTAGTTGGAGTGGGAGATATAACCTCCCCGGACTGCGGTCGCCTTATGTGGGAAGTGGGAATAAAGCACCCGGGAGAAGGGCTCGGGAAGGACCGGCTGTTGTGTCCCAGAGGACAGCACTGTGCAGGCTGGCACATGCCTTCCTTTGTCATCTGCATCAGAATGGGGGGAAAAAAAGATGCCTTTTGGTTCAGAAGCAGCAGGTCACAATTTTGTAAACTCCCAACCCCACACAGAGATTGTGTCAGGTTCTCCCACAAGTTGGCTCGCCTGAGCCTACAAAACACCCACCAACATCCGCATCGGGCAAAGCCCCGAGGTGCGGAGGGCGCATTCAGCAGAGCTCCGCAGCGCGGCACGCGTGGCTGCCAGCCCCGCCGGCCGCCGCCGGCCGGGCGCACGCTGGGCACCGGCTCACCACCAGCAGCGGTCTCAGCAGCTCCTGGCTCGCCTCCTGCCAGGGCCAAGAATTCAGACCATTCAACAGCCCCTGCTCCCAGCGCAGCCCAGCCTCAGTCGCAGGACGGGGACTTGGCACGAGACCTACGCCGCCACCCTTCAAGCAACTCTAGAGCCGTGCATCGCCCTCCTGAACCCAGCGGCAAGGCCAGGACAGGCAGCACATCCCCAGCCGGGCAGCGGTTTTGCTGTGGAATGAGGGATTGGGAGAACTGCCCCTCTGCTCCACTCGGGGGAGACCCCCCTGGAGCCCTGCGTCCAGCTCGGGGGTCCTCAGCACGGGAAGGACAGGGAGCTGTTGGAGCGGGGCCAGAGGAGGCCCCAGCAATGGGCCGAGGGTGGAACAGCTCTGCTGGGAGGACAGGCTGAGAGCTGGGGGTGCTCAGCCTGGGGAAGAGGAGGCTGCGGGGAGACCTCAGTGCGGCCTTGCAGGGCTTAAAGGGGGCTGATAAGAGAGATGGGGACAGGCTTTTTAGTAGGGCCTGCAGCGACAGGACAAGGGGTGATGGTTTGAAACTGAAAGAGGGGAGATTCAGACCGGAGAGAAGGAAAAAAATTTTCACGCTGAGGGTGGTGAGGCACTGGCCCAGGTTGCCCAGAGAGGTGGGAGATACCCCATCCCTGGACACATCCAAGGCCAGGCTGGACGGGGCTGTGAGCACCCTGATCTGGTTGGAGATGTCCCTGCCCATGGCCGGGGGTTGGATCTAAATCTCCTTTAAAGGTCCCTTCCAACCCAAACCCTTCTGTGAGTCTGTGAGTCTATGAACTAGGGCTGGAGAACTGCCTCTGACCGGCAGCAGATCCCTTCACCAGTCTCTTTCTGTTAGCTTCCAACACTTCGACTTCCTTGTTTAGACGCCAGTCTCCTTATAAGACAGAATTCCTCATCTTGAACAGAGCCTTCTAAACCAGCAACCACTGCAACAGGGGCAACATTACATATTATTATATATATTATACAACAGCTTTCCCTTTTCTAGTAGTCACTTATTTCTATCGGTGCTTATGTAAGAAAACAGCAATTTTATTTCTCTTCAATAAAGTTATTAGCTAAAATCTCCAAGGCCAAGACAACAAAAAATTGTTCCTTTTTTCAGCAGTATGCACACAGGTACCGTAACTGTTTCAGCTGGGTTGGTGGAAGAACATAGAAAACACTGTACTGTGAAGGAGGCAGCAGCCAGCGTATTTGCTTAACAGCGACAGAGAGGCTTAACCAGAATTCAGAGGTGTTTCCCAATCCCACAATTAAAAAAGGAATGAAATACTAACAGTAATCATGTAAATCAATCTTCTTGTCTTTCAGTGTTGGAATAAATTGATAATACCTTGTGTGCAGAAACAGATTAAGTGGCTAGAAACCCCCAGGACAGAGGAAAAGCCATAGACGCGAAAGATTACAGTACTGAAATGCACCGTTTGGATCAGAAGCTTGGCTCAAGATGGCACGCTGCTTCCTCCGCCAGATGAGGAGATAGGCAGCCAACAGCCTACGAGTTTGCACACCTGAATTCCAGGCACCCCGCCACATCAGCGTTACCCGTAAGAGAACAGCCCTCCACGAGAGCAGAGCGCTGCG
Organism: Theristicus caerulescens; assembly: GCA_020745775.1. Taxonomy (NCBI): domain Eukaryota; kingdom Metazoa; phylum Chordata; class Aves; order Pelecaniformes; family Threskiornithidae; genus Theristicus; species Theristicus caerulescens. The sequence goes on along the minus strand of CM036559.1, from coordinate 132,392,087 downwards.
CGGGAGAGCAGCCCAGCACTAACCTCGTCGCTCTCCTCTACGTCCACGTTGCCGTTGGCATCATCGTCCATCTGCTTGTGGATGTTGCGGACAGCTTCGAAGCTGAGCTGCTCGTCTTCATCGTGGCACAAGGGCTTGTCAATGCGGCAGAATTCTGCTGAGGAAGAAAACACCAATGTTAGGCAGCCCGTACCAAAAATATCGCCATCGTGTTTTCTCACTAAGCTTCTTGTGTTTGAAAAGCCCTCGCTGAGCACGAGAGAAAGCATCCCAGCGCTGCCATCCACAGCAGGCGTACGCGCAGCAGCCAGAGTCCGACGAAATCCCCAGCAGCAAAGGGCGGGTCACGGCCGCGGCGAGGCTGCTCTTCTCCAGGTCGGCTTCTTCCGCATCCCCCCGCCCCGGGCCTGCCCGTGCTCGAGGGCAGGTCTCGCAGCCGGGGCCGGGGTCCACCCTGCCCCGCTGGCAGGGGAAGGGGAGGACGGCAGCTCTGTTTTACCTCCTATTTCACGAGCTTCATTGCTCGCTTGGAGATTGCTAGTGTTGGCACGGCGTCTAGCGAGGACATTTTAAGAGCAAGAGTTGTATGTTTATACAACACGTCAATTAAAAAAAGTTAGCCTTCTTCCTGATTATGAAATAGATTTTTCTGGCTTGCTTTCACATATTTTTCCACGTTTCAAGAATAACACTTTAAATTTTGCTGCAGGCCTGAGTCCACGTAAGCACCGAACGTGGCTGATCCACCCCTTCTATGGCACTGCCGCGTGGCGACGCGTGACTCACCGCGACGACCGCAGCCCAACGCTGCAGCACCGAGACGCAGGCAGAGACGCCAGGCACCGAGACCATCCCCCAAAGGTGAGCTCTCTGTATGACATGCTTTAAGAAAACCCCTTTTGTTTCACCGAGGCTGTATCAGATTCACTGTAAGCAGATAATGATTAAGAATTATCCACGGGTGACTGCTCCGAGATCGCTGTGAAACCAGTTGAATAGCTCCTGGCCCAGTTCCCATCAGAAAGGTCTCATGTTCAAAAAATCAAAGAGAGTTCAGGCTGAACTCCTAGGAATTTAAGCAGAAAAGTCCCAATTACGTACGAGCTCAAACCAAACGCTAAGATCATCCTCTCAAGATAAGACAAGCTTATTTACAGGAAAAGCAGATGGATTTTCTCCTGCGCTGCTATCACGCTGTACCTGCTGGGAATAGCTGGGCACGCACTCACCCCGCTATCAAAGGCCATCATTTGATATCATATCCACCTCTCTGCCGCATCTCCGCACAACTAGCGAGTCCTTGGATTCACTATCAGTACAAAAGACTTTTGAACATTAAATTCGCACAGGTCTTTAAAAATTATTTTAATTATTTTAGCACATACTACATGATCCCTACGGAAAACAAAATTCTTAGAGGAAGTCCAAAAGCCTCTGAAACAGAGGTTCTGACAGAATATATGTTACCTACCATGTTTAAAAATCCACCCAGTCGATTTGCTTGTGACGCTGAGGACTCACACTACCAGACCTGCCTGCCGATAGCCCTGCTGCGCTCCTGCCCTGGGGAGGAGCGAGCCCCAGCACCAGCATGGGCCCGGGGCCACCCGCCTGGAAAGCAGCTTGGCACTGAAGGTCCTGGTGGGCACCAAGCTGGCCACGAGCCAAGGTGGCCACGGGGCTGCATGGGGAAGAGCGTGGCTGCCAGGAGGACGGAGCCAGGCTCCTCCCAGTGGTGCCCAGTGCCAGGACCAGCAGCCGTGGGCACGCACTGGAACACAGGAGGGTCCCTCTGAACACCAGCAACACTTTTCACTGTGAGGGTGCCCGAGCCCTGGCACAGGTTGCCCAGGGAGGTGGTGGAGTCTCCGTCCTTGGAGATACTCAAAACCATCTGGACACGGTGCTGGGCCACCAGCTCTGGGTGGCCCTGCTTGAGCAGGGGGTTGGGACCAGAGGGACCCCAGAGATCCCTTCCCACCTCAACTAGTCTGTGGTTCTGTAACAGCACCAATCTCCATATGCCTGTCGGCGTTTAACAGGCATTTGGACAATGCCTTAAGAATTTGCTTTAACTTCTGGCCAGCCCTGACGTGGTCAGGCAGTTGGACTGGACGGTCACTGTAGGTCCCTTCCAACTGAAACAGCCTCTTCTGTTCTAAGTGTCAGTAAGCACAGAGCCTCCCGCGTGGAGGAAACCAGACTGATACCAGCTGATGCCATCTGCATTTCTAGATTTCACCGTGGAAGCCCATCCCTCAGCCCTTCTAGACTGGTTAACCAAACAAAAACCAACTAAGGAACCCCCAGAACAACAACAACAACAAAAAAACCCCAAACAAACCAACCCCAAACCTCCAAAAGCCAAACCACCCCCCCCCCAACCTAAGCTGAACCAATTCCACGAACGCCCAGCCACGCTTCATACAGCTGCTCCAGGCGCAGGGTTAGCATCAGAGGAGAACACGCTGCCGCTGCAGAGTGGAAAGAAGAGCAAATGCAGTGACCGTACGCTGAGAGAGCGGACAGAAGCATACAAACACGAATATCGTTGGTTTGCCACTGATTTACCAGAACCTTAAGTGTCCGTGAGGCCAGATGATCAAGCCAAGACACCCTGAGAGGACACCTGCATTTTGCGCTATAGCAGCTACCAAAGTTTCTGAACTCAGTGCAGCTTCAGCCACAAGCCTACTTATTCTTAAATATTTGTAAAAACTCAGTTAAAAACCCAAGCAAACTGGAATACCATGTAAAGGTAAGGCTGTTTTCCTACCTTTAACTGTTGCTTTTCCTCATCTTAGGTCCCCACACTAAATAGGTGGCTCACAACCAGCTTCTTATGTATGTGTCCCTAACAGGAGGCTGAATAAAATACTGGGGTTTTAATTTTGAGGGACATAAGCCAAGGATCAGGAACTTAATTTTAACTTTACTTATCTGCAGCAGAATAAATTATGTTCTTTAAAGTCATATTCTGCTTAAAACAAAGTCACTCAAAACCCACTCAGATGGATGTCAGTGTTATTCAAATCAGACCAAGCTCTTAATTACACTTGTACCCGTTCCTTCTGGTGTGTTTGTATACGCACATATGCACCGAGGTATTCAAGACCTTAGCTATAGATTTTGCACTAGCATCTTTCAAATACTGAACTAATTTTATATGCCGATGCACAATATCATAGAATCATAGAATCATAGAATTGTTAAGGTTGGAAAAGACCCTTAGGATCATCAGGTCCAACCGTTAACCTACCACCGCCAAGTCCGCCACTAACCCATGTCCTCAAGCACCGCATCTCCCCGGCTTTTAAATCCCCCCAGGGATGGGGACTCAGCCCCTGCCCTGGGCAGCCTGGGCCAGGCCCTGACAGCCCTTTGGGGAAGGAGTTTTTCCCAATCCCCAACCTAACCCTGCCCTGGCGCAGCTTGAGGCCGTTCCCTCTCGTCCCATCGCTTGTTCCTGGGGAGAAGAGACCGACCCCCACCTCTCTACAACCTCCTTTCAGGCAGTTGCAGAGAGCGATGAGGGCTCCCCTCAGCCTCCTCTTCTCCAAACTAAACAACCCCAGCTCCCTCAGCCGCTCCTCATAAGACTTGTTCACTTGTTCTCTAGACCCTATATCATACACTATAGACTGAAAGGGGTTGGGGGGGGGGGGGTTGTTTGGTTTTTAAGTTAGGTGCCCTGCTCGGCTTACCGAGCTTGTGTGTCATGCCCAGGAGATCCTAACCGCCGCTCCTCCTTCAGCGCTCCAGAGACAAGGGATCTCCTCGAGGTGCTTGATGAACCATCTCAAGAGAATTTACCTGTACCTTAGGTAAACAACTGCACCTTATGTGTGCGTGCTAAAAATTGCCCTCGTTAAATACCCAAATCCATTTACGCTTTGCTAATACCAGTGATTCAGTATGGTAACTGTCATTGGCACCCCCCCGAGGCTGGGAGCCTAGGGCACTCGTCGCCGCGCCAGGAAAGAGCGAAAGCCCTCAAAACTACAAAGCAAAAAATCGTAAAAGCTAGAATTGCCCTAAAATTCCATGTCTGGTCTGTCCTTTATAGCTTTTTAAGAAGAACGTACTTCTGCTCTCCAAGACTGGGGTAAAAATGGGCAAGATAAGCCCTCCAACCTCTACGGCAGGCGCAGCAGGCAGGCACAGCTTCAGTGCGGGCGCCCCAATCACGCACAGAGCGGGTCAGAGCAGGTTTTGCTCACATCTAAAAGCCTCTCTCTTGCAAACCTGGTGAGCAAACCGTCCCAATGGGCTCTTCAGCTCCGGCTCTGTGACTCAGGGCCGCCGCAGGCAGAGCTGCCGGCAGCCCACCCCGACGCCAGCGCACGTCCCCAGTACGTACAGCCTCAGCCCTGCTCTGGAGCAGCACAGCAAGCCCTCCCGCTAACAAGCACGGAGCATCAGACACCGAGGCCCTCCAGACACGCTGCTCTTTGCTAAGGCGGCCTTTGGTAACCCATAGACAAACCGTATTTAGCAAGGGGAGGCACCTGTTTTTGTTACAAAAGCAGGTTTTTAAAAATGGGCTCTCTGGCACGAACACCTGATCATCCTTTAGGGAGGGAAACAGATTGATCTCATGATTTAATGCTGGGAGAAGACATGCTGTACAGTCTACTGCTGCGAAATAGCACTGACGAGAAATCATAGAATCATAGAATTGTTAAGGTTGGAAAAGACCCTTAAGATCATCAGGTCCAACCGTTAACCTACCACCGCCAAGTCCGCCACTAAACCATGTCCTCAAGCACCACATCTCCCCGGCTTTTAAATCCCTCCAGGGATGGGGACTCAACCACTTCCCTGGGCAGCCTGTGCCAGGGCCTGACCACTCTTTCAGTGAAGAAGTTTTTCCTAATATCCAACCTAAACTTACCCTGGCGCAGCTTGAGGCCATTTCCTCTCGTTCTATCGCTTGTTCCTGGGGAGAAGAGACCGACCCCCACCTCACTACAACCTCCTTTCAGGCAGTTGTAGAGAGCAATAAGGTCTCCCCTCAGCCTCCTCTTCTCCAAACTAAACAACCCCAGCTCCCTCAGCCGCTCCTCATAACACTTGTGCTCTAGACCCTAGAGACTATAGACTATAGGCATGCAGAGATGCGCATCAGGGCACGTGGATGCGTAGGTAACACCACCACAGCAGCTCTTGGCTGGCTTCGTCCCAGCGTTACCCACGGATGTCGATGCTTTAATCAGAAGCAGCTCCCAGTTGCGTACGCCTGGCTGAGCAGAAGTCCACCTTAACGAACCAGACTCGCCCGCACTTCACCCACGGGGCTGCTGTGGGGCATCCCCACCGCAGCCAGAATAAAGCCCCAGCTGTGCTCCGCTCCCTCGGGGTGCAGCAGCCCCCCAGCCCCCTGCTCGTCCACCCACCCCAGGACCCAGCCACTCGGGGTCGGGTCTTCTCTGATGACTTCTTCTTAGGACACTGTGATCAACGACAACACGTATCAGAGCACTTCTGTGAGTCACAAGTATTGCTGGGCCTGGAACTGACATCATCTGGCATAATTATTATTATTTTTGGCACAATCTCCTTCTTCTACCTTGTATAGTTGTGAAAAAATGGGAAAATACAAACCAGTTTAGCTTCAGACAAACCAGACCCACCGTGCCTCCCTGCAGCAGGGCACTCTAAGAGTTACATGCTGCTTTATTTCCCGATGCAAAGATTCAACCACCTCTACCAAATTACTTTACATTAACAGCCATTTTCTCTCTCTCCAGTCCAAATTACCTCACACACCTGTGCTGTCCATTCATCCTTTGCTGATTTCAGTAAAAAAAAACCCAAAAAACAAAAAACCCAAACCCCAAACCCAAAACAACCCCCACTCTGAAACCCCCAAATTTACCCAGAACTGAGTAAATCAGGTTCTTTGAAGCTTGCCTATGAAAACATCGCATAAAATGTTTGTAAGAAACAGAAAAACTCATAAAAGCAGCGATTCCTCCCTGTGCTGACAAGTTGCTGTGCCCCAGTTGTTGGACACGGAGCTGCGTCCCCGCACCAGCTCCCACAGCCGAACCTGAGCCTAAACAAGACCCTGCCCTTTAGGTCCAGCTTGGCAAATCCTGCGCGTGGGGCACTGGTCAGTAGGCTCCATCTAAAGTTTTGGTTCTCTGCATTCATTAGCTGAAGAAGAAAATAAGCGCTGGAACACGCTGCTGCTCCTAATAGATATGGCAACAAGATGACCTGGGCAATGATGGAGACCATTTGTGTGCTCCTGAAGAGGCAGTGCCGGTGTCCTGCTGCTTCACAAACCTCGGGAGGTTTATTCTGCGCTAACTCACAGCCATCCACACGGCCAGGGAAGTCCAGCAGCCCTACAAAGCGGTGACCAAAAGCAGCGTGTGAGCGAGCCGAGAAAGCTCTCCCTTCCCCGGCACGGCGGGGCTGTCCTCACCCCGCGCCGCTCAGGGCCAGCTGCCATGGGAAGCCGGTGGAGATGAGGGACACCTGGACTCACGGAGCCTGCGGTTGGACCTGGGAAAAACATCTGGCACAGCAACACACGGCAACCGAAGCAGCAGCCAGGGACGCCGCCGCGGCGGGCAGGGCGCGCGGAACGGCGGCGGTTCAGGAGGCGAAGTCAGCGCTTCCCCGCTCGGGCGTGCCAGGAAGCCTCCGTTCCTCCATTACACCTCGGCTGGCAGCAGGAGCTGGAAGGGTGACTAACGGCACTGCGTAGCGCGGTCACAATATTTTCCAAGTACTTCACAGCAACCAGGGTAAAGCAATTATTCGTCTGTGTAATTTTTGTGGATTTTAATTGGCAAGGGAGAGGAACTTGGCAGAATTATTTTAAATATTATTGGATGCCTTAACATTGATTTGCACAGATTTGGTTTTCCTCTCCTACCCTGCAAGACTCTTCTTCATAGTTATTGCAAAATTAGCTCAGATCTTTGGGCTGGGCCTTTTCTCCAACGATTTATCATGCTGACCTCAATGACAGAGAGCAAGAACAGAGGATGGTCATTGCATTTATACTGCCTTTGGACTTGACTTCAGAAGGAAAAATGAAATCTTTTAAGATATCTCCCAAAATATTACGTGATCATCTTGTTCTGAGCCTGTGCTTATTATTATAGCAATGAACGTAGCAACGCTCCGGCAAAGTTCAAGTTATAGGAGGGAAAGGTCATGTTATTCTAAAACAAGAGTGGGTTTATTCTTATTAACACTCTCATAACCACACAACTCTTGAGCCCCAGACCACATCTGTCCAAGTGGTCCGTCCAGCACTCGGGCAACAAGACCCATGCATTGAAGCGATCTTGCCCAGATTTCTTGGAAGCACAAGGCCAACCCATGGGCCTTTGTAACACAAATGTTAAGAATGGGGCACAACTGTGAAAGCAGCAGAAAGAGCAATAAAGGGATGGTTGCAAGAATGGCATGTGTTGATAACCAAGAACACAATCAAGCTAGTAAATAGGGAGGAATGTGGTGTTTGCATCAAGGCCAGAAAAAGCCAGAATAAGGGCACAAGTGATTTAATCAGCAGAAGACCCTGCACTGATAACAGAGTAGTCATGAGGTTCCACCAGACAGCATGGGCCATTTCCCCTTATCTCAAGGGGAAGAGAGGCTGCAGCTGTAAAAATACCCAAAATGAAGAAACAAAGACCAGGGCCAGCAACCTTGCCGAAGATTTATGGAAAATTAAGCAAAAAATAACCCTTGTCTCCTAAAGGGAGACCAAAAAAAGACTTATCCAAAAGCCAGGTCACCTCTGGGGTTCCTCTTGTCCAGCTGATAATGTAAATGAGGGCTTCATAGCCAGCACACCTTGCCCTCCCCCGTCGGGCCACTCAGATACAACACGGGCACCTTCAGTCAGTGAAAGCCTTGAAATGAGTGAGAAATTGGGTTTGTTTAAATAACATCTTCCTCTTCCAGGAGGCCTAGCACTGATTTTTGCTACAGCAGTTTCTACAAAGAGACACTTGCTGTCTGGTCCTCCTCTCTCGTCCCAAGGTGTTCTCAGGTGGCAGACCACCCCAGGATGTAAGGGGGGCCAGGAGCCATCATCTTTACTAGACTCTCCCACCCCACCTCTCTGAGTCATCAGGAGGCTTTTGTCTCTGGTTTATGCCTCCAGTCCAGTTCTTTATCTGCCCATGCCATCTCTTAATAGCCTTTCCTTTCAGAAGAGAAAAAGTCCCTTTTCCCCCCATTGGTGTCCTGATAGAGCGCGATGATGGCCTGCTAAGATGGGCGCTATCAGCACATGCCATCTTTACATCCCTTCTCCTGCCATTGCACCCACCCACCCTCGCCCCTCGGGGCTCACTCTCCCCCAGTAAAGGTATTTTGCAATCTCCAGTGCAATCTCCTATGAGCAGGCTGCCCAGGGGCCCTGCTGCCATCCCAAAGGGTGCTGTCATCCCTCCGGGTGCCACCACCCAGAAGATCATCAGCAGACACTTAGGCCTAAGTGCTGGAGTAGACGAGGCAGAGCTGGAGAGACATCTACCAGGAAAACAGTTTGGGCTGGTTTTATGAACAGATTAGAAAGACATGTCCCACAAAACATCTCGGGAGGAATTATACTTTCCAGTCTTTTCCCTTCTCCTGCTGCGACTGCATCATCAGCCCCAGCCTGCTCTGAAAGGAGAAGAGGCAACGACACAAACCAGAATACAGGAAATCGGTCCTAAACATCAGAAAGGGCATTTTTACTTTTATTTATTTATTTTAGGGTGGCCAAACACTGGCACAAGTTGCCCAGAGAGGGTGAGGAGCCTCCATCCGTGGAGACAGTTGAAACTCAAGTGGACACGACCCTGGACAACCATCTCTGGGTGACTCTGCTGCTTGAGCAGGGCTGGAGAGGACGAGCTCCAGGCGTCCCTGCCAGCCTCAGTGACTCTGTAACATCAAAGGATTTTATTCCAGATCTTTCCTTTCTCACGGGAGATGCTCTCTAATGACAATTCTGTTTGTTTAATTCCAGGTTCTCTCCATTTTCTTCGACGAGGTCCCATTATCTTTAATAACGCTGGAAAGCCGTGCTAATGCCATCGCAGCCCATTGCCCCCAGTAGCACTGAGCTTTATAGCAAGAGCAGCCATCGGGGCAGGATGAGATAGCACTTTAATTATAAGAGTTGTCATTTACGTAACTCACTTTTCTAAACACTGGAATGGCAGCCAAAAATAATCTTACATTTGGGGAAGAAGAATTGTTTACATATTTTTACTAATATAAACAAAGACTCGGCTTAACTTCCCTGCTCAGGGTTCCTCCCCTAAAACTCTGGTTTTCAATTAAAAAAAAAAAAAGGCAAGGACAACTTCAGAAATTTTAACAAAAACGGTTTTGTAAGGAATGTATCCAGAGACTGCCATTCCCCCTGGAGGGTAAGGAAAATGAAAGGGAACCGAGATACCTTGCAAGGCTACAGGGCAGCAGCAGGGCCAACAAGGCAAAAAAGGGCAGAGTAATCATCGTTTTCCAGCTCTAATTACCAAACAACAGAGCCTGACAAAGTTAGGAGAGTATACAACCATTTCCACTGTCATGAAAGTACTCGAAGTATTTTTATACTACAAGTTTACACTGTACAGCTGGATATTATTTACCATATAGAGAACAGTCAGCCACTGCTCCACGTTTAACGCATAGTACTTGTCCACAAATGCATGTGAAAACTCACACACAAACCCATTTTTTTTGAAAGGTGACTTTGTCAAACAGAATTGGGATTTCAACACGCGCCCGTGTCCCTACTCCACTTGAACCAGCTCCCTTGGCAGCGAAATGCCTTTGCTGGGAGGTGCGGAGGCAAGGCACAACGCCTGGCTCCGAAGGCGGCGACCTGCGACTCCGGTCACATCGGAGTCGCACCCGATTCACTGGCGCTGCAAACACTCTTGGGTTTGCAAGCCCTCTCCAGCTCCCCACCTCCCGCAGAGCCGAGGAACCCCGGCCCGGTACGTACACCGCGGTTTTCATAGGCAGATGCCAGCTGAAGGGACTTTCATCGGGAGCAAAGGAGAGCATTCTCGCTCAACACCACTGAATTATTCACGTCCTCGTGCTGCTGCGTTAAATTATCCTCCCCTCTGAAGCAGTGGGGTCTGTAGCAGACCGTTAAATAGAAATTCACTGAAGCCATCCAGTTTTCCACTTTACTTCACTTTGCAAACCGCTTCTGCGGTCCCCGGATCCTCACCTGAGCGCAAGTAACCCAACCCGCCAGTCTTACTAGAAAACCTTCAGCTATCAAGTATGTGTTAGCAGAGTTCAAAGATAGGCTTTTTTCCTTTAACAAAACAGCTTGCACGATGAAAAAAAAAAAAAGCCCTGTACCTGACTCCAATTAAATAGTCTAGAAAAAATGTAAATACAACCAGAGATTAGGCCATTTGATCTCTGATAAACTTTTAAAGAGTAACAACGCCCTTGGGTGCCTCTGCTGGAAGGTCCAACTAAAAACATTCGCAAACCATCTAATAATAGCGTTCAGAGAAACAGCCCATGCAGAATTCACGGGGCCAAATCCGCCCCCCCTATTCTGATGGCAGCTATCGGTTCCTGGAAAATCCCCTGATCTCTCCGGATCAGGATGACAAAGCCACGCAAGGCGAGACAGACGCAGGAGAAAGCCCTCGGTGATCCCTCGAGAGCCCTGGCTCTACAGACGCTCACCTCTTCAGGTCACCACCATCAGCTTAAGACAGGTACAGGAAGGGATTAAGCAGCAAAGTGACTTTGTTTTACAGTTGCTAGCTCTTATTCAACTAAAAATTCAAAATTTCTCCCACAAATGGGCTTCTCTCCTTGGCGCAAACTCAGCATTTATTTACTACAATTAATTCCCTCATCGCTGATTGCAACGAGCCTTCTCCATGCGACAATTTACTTGATGTAGTACCAGCAAAGCTTCATCCCATTTCTTCCAAACATCCTCATTCTTCCCCACAACCAGCAGCAAAGCCCTTTTTAACCCTTGCTTCCACCCAGTCCCTCCACCACAAACCTCTGGTGTCCCACTCTTCCAATACTTTGCTCCTTCCAGCCCATTAAAAAACACGTGCTCCTCCCCAAATCAGACACCCCCCAAACAAAACAGACTTCTTTCCCTCGGCTGGGGCGGGAAGCACTCACCACCAGCCCCATATCTGCCTCTCCTAGCAGTGCCCGCGCCTCCTCCTGCTCTATTTACGGTAAATCATCGCATCCCCTGCCCACGCCACCAGAGGGGTATTCGGGTACGATCCTGCCCTTCCCGTTGCTCTCAAACCCCTTCAGACCAGATCTCAGCACCCTCCCTTGGGTGTTCTGGCCTCAAAGTGCCAACTTCACGTACTTCCTTCCTGAGAAATTTTTGTCTGCTTTCTTCAAGGCCCGAGGACTGTGCAATACTCCTGTGGGGCTGTCTAACCACGATAGCAAAAGCTGGTGTAGCACCAGCCTGTAAGGCAAAGCGGTTTTGCCTAGAGTCAGCTAGAAAATGCCACGTCGAGTCCTCCTGCAAGATGAGCAGCAAAAGCCAAAACATCCCACGGGCAGGAAAAAGTTCTAATGAGCTTAAATAACTAGAGATTGAGTTACTTCATAATAATAAACCAAGTAATCTAGCTGCTTATGCATTCTTTCTCCTCTGTGCCGAACAAAATTGAATAATTAAAACTGTACCAAACAGCGAAGGCCATCCGGATTTGACTTTAAGGACGTCCTTCACTCAATACGACTGTCCTTTCACAACTGATGTTCTTCAGAAGCACCTTCACTGGAGACAGGCAAAGTTTCACTAATTAAATTAAATCTGCTAATATTGTGGGTTATTTGAAAACTGCAACAGTTCAGCCAACTGTAGACAGACAGACCTGATACCTGCTGGCACTGCCAACGCCAGGAAACACCAGTCACTGGCTGAATAAAGCCCTCTCCTTCCTCCATCTTTGTAAACCTCTTGGCTCTGCGGCTTCAGGGGGCTCCAGGAGCACCAGCATCTGCAGTTCATCCAAGTAACAACAGCAGCGATTTTTCTTACGCTCCCATGATGTGAAGCTTTCCATAAGCAACCTCCGTCCATATTCCTGAAGAGACAGAAAGTGCAAACGAGTCTTCCCCCAGAGGGAACCCTCAGAGGAAGGAAAGCTCGCCTGGCTCCCCAGACCTGCTGCGGGCACTGCATGGAGACGAGAGCAAGGGGCCGTGGCGGCCCAGGGCGGTGGGTGCACGAGAGGTCTGCGCTGCAGGGCAATGCTCGAGGACAGGCACTGCCTGAGCCTGCTCCGAGCCGGGAACTGGGAATCTCAGGAGCCCAGCACAGGCTGGGGCACAAGCCCTCAGTGGGAAGCATCGCTTCCCATGTATTCACTGGGAATGCTCGTCCGTGAAAGACGACATCCCTTCAAGCTCTCCCTGCTCCACGCCTCTTGGGCAACCAACACTCACAGTCCAGCCCCCACCACCAGTGAGTGATAAACCTCTCCACTGGGAAGGGTCTCAAACCTCTCCACCGGGAAGGCTCCCAAACCTCTCCACTGGGAAGGCTCCCAAACCTCTCCACCGGGAAGGGTCTCAAACCTCTCCACCGGGAAGGCTCCCAAACCTCTCCACTGGGAAGGCTCCCAAACCTCTCCACCGGGAAGGCTCCCAAACCTCTCCACCGGGAAGGCTCCCAAACCTCTCCACCGGGAAGGGTCTCAAACCTCTCCACCGGGAAGGGTCTCAAACCTCTCCACCGGGAAGGCTCCCAAACCTCTCCACCGGGAAGGCTCCCAAACCTCTCCACCGGGAAGGGTCTCAAACCTCTCCACCGGGAAGGCTCCCAAACCTCTCTACCGGGAAGGCTCCCAAACCTCTCTACCGGGAAGGCTCCCAAACCCTCACACGCGGAACAAAGCCAGCTCTTAACTTTCCGTCCCATTCATCACCTCGGATGAGCTCGCTCCCCACTCCTGTGGTCCTGCTCCATGTGCTTCACCCTCTGGCCTTGCAGAAACAGCTTCTGAGGTCAGCGGCCGTGCAGAGAGCAGGGCTGCCCCATCACCTCACGGGAATCAGATTTAATCAAGGAACTGGTCAGATGTTTTCTCCAAGAGTTGCAGATTATGAAAGAAAAAATATTACCAGATCCAGCTCAAGACATGCATTCCAGTACACCCCCCCCCCAAAAAATTCCCAAAATATTTTCAGACTGATAGATATATTTGTAAATGTAATTCATAGAATGTGTAAGAGATTTATCACTCCTTTGCCTTTTTTGCACTGCAGTATTTCTCCGTTTCCCTACTCCAGAGCTGCATAGGGCACATGAAGGCAGGAGCAGTGGGGAAGGGTCCCCTCCTGCCTCTCCACTTTCTGGTGGCCATAGCCAGCAGGTTCAGCCAAGGCTTTTAGGAAAGTGACCTTCTTCACTTCAAATTTGGTATAGGGTTACTTATTTTTAGATATAACGGATGTTTATTAACACTGAGGTGTAAATATTTCTCAGTATAAAAATATTTGAGAAATTCCTTGGATTTCTCAAGAGCAATTCTGCACCAGTGCTCCGAAACGGCCACTTTTCTGAAGTCATTCCCCAGACCGCACAGCGTCGGCCGCGCACCCAGAGACCAAACCGAGCTCTTCCCTTCCCCTTGTGCCCCCCCTCCTTCCCCAGCCCGGGGAGCTCCGGCCCTTTTCCACGCCAGATGCAACCACCTCCCGCTCTCTGGCAACGCAACCGAAGCCGCGCCGGGACTGCGACGCACCAGGCTGGATGCTCTGGGCCGCGGGCACCAGGCACTGCCAGAACAACAGCTCTCCTCTCCGCAGTCGCGGTGGGAAAGGAAGGACGGGGACAAGGCTCATGGCCATCTGAGCTTGACAAGTGACGCCTGTCCCCGGCACTGCTGCTCATTTCTGCCCGGGCTTTCTTAGAACCGGCCCGTGACTCCACCGTGCTGGAACGGAAGCCCAGAGGGAGCAGCAGGAGGGATGCTGACACCCGCCGGCGCTGGGCTGACGGGGTGCTGGGCTGGGCAGGGACGCGGCTGTGCACCACCCGACCACCACCCTCCTCCTGAGCCCACCCTCAGCGCCACCGTGACCCGCGGCCCCCCTGGGCTGCACAGATCCTAAGCACACCATCACAACCAGGAATTATTTTAGAAATATAGCCTGAAAGTCGAGAAATCTTCTTTTGTTCCCAGCTGAAAACCCTCGGGTGGAGCAGTCCTGTGCTCACGTCGAGGGGCAGGTCGCCGGCTTCCCTGCCGCCCACGTAAGCGCATCCCTGAGCCTGGCAGCGCTCCGCACCCGCACACGACCTTGCTGTGCCCGGTGCTGTTTAAAGTACATAAAACATTTTAGTGGTAAATATTTCTCCTAAGATATATATCTCTCAAATGCCTTATCAGTACGCCATGAACAACAGTGCTCGCAGAGGTTAAGGAAACTCGCTTCTTCGCAGTGCTGGAGCCGTCGGCGCCGGTGGGGTCAGAGGCAGATGCGGGACAGGAGCAAGGCCAGCAACCAGCGCTGGGTTCTGCAAGCTGAAAAACCACCGCAGGCTGCAGCAGAGTGCAGGGGTTAACCCTTGACACGCACCTCATTTTGTAGCACCTTCCATTCATGTCAGGTGACGTTTTGGGGAAGGATGTGCAGAACCCTGCTATGCCTAGCATCAAAGCGCAGCCGGAGCCGCGCAGGACCACGGTCCCTGCGCCGGACCGCGGTCCCTGCGCCAGAGGGGGCCGGCTAACCCTGCAGCACCCGCCCCTGTTCTCCGGGACCCAGGATCAACGCTCCTGCTCTGTAAAGAGGCAAGGAGATCATTACATGGCCAAAAACAGCCTCAAGGATGCTTTGAAAGACAGAAACTCAGTGAGGGGTGGAAGAAATCAGCGTCAATCTGAAAACCTGTAACAGACGTGAGTCAGCCGCTCCAGTCAGCCGCAGCCCACGGTACGCCGCTTTGAACGCTGGCTGCTGTGCACGGTGATGCAAAACTAATAATTATTATTTTTTAAGTGAAAGAAAAATTGCTAAAAGTCAGGAAACCACATAATGGATGAGTGAGTCATTCTTGCCTGAAAAATCTGAGACGCCAAAGCAAGCTAAGAAGAAATCAAAGAGAAACCCACAGTCTTTCTGCCGTTCCATCTCATCCTCCTTGACCCACGCGAGCTGTTACTGCAGCAAAGCCAGGGATTCCCAGGCCCCAGCTCTCGGCACTCCGGTACGTGATACATGCTGCAAAAATACCGGGAGCAAGAAGAGCTCAAGACACATAATTTCATGTTGCAACAGAAACAAACATTTTGGTAGCTTTCACAAGATGGCAGAGAAATAGCTTGCTCTCAGAGAGTATTTATTGGTAAATGCCTAACACCTAACACAAACATATTTTTAGTTTCATTTTTCAGGCAAGACCAGAATAGAACAGCATTCACCTCAAGGCGAGTCAAAGTCACCCCCAGAGCAACGCACTATACAATAAAGATGTCAATTAAAATTACAGAATCATAGAATCATAAAATCGCAACCGTGGAGTACCATGGGTCAGCAGGGACCTCTGGAGCTCATCCAGGTTCAACCTCCTGCCCGAAGCAGCTCTAACCAGATCAGGCCACTCAGGATGGAGACCCCCCCCCAATATTTCACCACTCTTACAGTAATTTCCCCCCCCCCTACATCTGGTCAGGGCTCCCCAGATGCAAGACTTTGCATTCGCTTTTGTTAAGCTTCAGGTTTCACAAAGGTTCCTGCCCGCCCACTTCTCCTGCTTGTCCAGGTCCCTCCGAGGACGCCCTCCGAGGCTCCCCGTGATTTGATGTGACCCGCACAGACTACAGCAATTTGCAGTCGGCCGCTTCCCGGGTTGAACCGTGCTGCTGCTGCCCAAAAGCACAGAGTAACGCCGGAGGCATGGGGGGGACAGGGGGGACAGCGCTGCACACCCGTGAGCCCAAAAAAGCCGAGAGCTGCTCTGGCTCCATCCACCCTGACCACAGCTCTCTTCTGGAGGCCAACCCTAGGATCAAAGGAGATACGACATTTCAAAGAACCTACAAAATTAAGGAGAGTTTAAATAAGTCTGAAGCATTCTGCAGGCTAGGAAGAAACACGTCAGTGCTGTGGTTGTGTCTCCAAAAGCAGAGAATATGCAGGACCGGCTCGAAGCTGAGCCATTTGCCTTCTGAGCAGCCTGGAGGTGGGACTTGGTTTTATCCCCAGTCTAAACGAACTTGCACCACCAGCATCCACCTAAACACAAGCCAGCACTACTCCTGCTACCTCCAAAGGGTCAAATAAAAGCGTGACAGAAGAACTTGCAGAATTATGGTCACCAACCAGGCTCCAGGCAGGGAAGCAGCGTGGATACTGGCAGAGGGTCTGCAGGGAGAACCACAGAAGGGTTTGGGATGGAAGGGACCTTTCAAGCCCATCCAGTCCCACCCCTGCCATGGGCAGGGACATCTCCAACCAGATCAGGGTGCTCACAGCCCCGTCCAGCCTGGCCTTGGATGTGTCCAGGGATGGGGCATCTCCCACCTCTCTGGGCAACCTGGGCCAGTGTCTCACCACCCTCAGCATGAAAAAGAAGAGGGAAGAAGAAGAGGGTCTCCTGCAGGTGTCACCCAGCCCTTGTGCTGCCAGTGCCACGACACGGACCAGCCCGTGCAACCACTTCACAGCCACTCTCGGAGAGCACGAGGGGGCCAGCAGCCGGCTCCGCTCCATGGCGCGGCCCCCGCCAGCTTCGCAGCTTCCCAAGGAGCCCCACAACTCACGGCACCTTCGGAGACGCAGGAGGGAGCTGGCGCGGGGCAGCCTGGCTGCAGCGGCTGCGACGCCGCTCCCGAGGGCTGCGGAAGGCACCCTCGCCATGCGTTATTTAAAAACTACCAACTACAAACCAAGAGCGAAGGCGAAGTTTTAGACGCGCGCTTTCATAACCCCTTGCAGCACGGTGATCCTTTAATGCGCACGGCCTCTCCTTTCTCGCCACCACCCCTTTTTTCTCTCCAAAGGACAGGCTTCGGGCCCCGTGGGACGCTCGGCAAAGAGCACCTAAGGGGCCCTGCGGGGCAGGGGCAGGGGCTGGGACGGGCGGCAGCTCACGTCACGGAGGACCGCGCGCGCTCCTGCAGCCAGCCCGCTCCAAACACAGATTTTTTTTTTCCAAAGTAAACGTTTTCCCCTATCACTCACGCTCCTAACTCGTTTTTCTTCTCCTTCAAAGGGACCGTTCCAGGGCTGATCGTTGTCTCCTGAATTATGTCACCCCCGTGGTGACGCAGCCTGACTGATTACATCGGCTGACTCTGAAGTACTAAAATGTGCACATAAGTAAATCAGCTCTAAAATGCATTTTACCCCACGATTTTTTGCTTCTGGCTAGCTGTAATAGTGGTGTTTTGGCTGTCTTGGTTGGTTGGTAGGGTTTTTTTAAATGTGATCCTCATTACTAATATTAAAGCTGCTTCAAAAAGTTATCTACAAAATTTGGAGGCTCTTTAGTCATTCTAATTGGGTTCACAGGAGAAAATGTTCGCTTCCTTGTAGACACACATCAGTCTAACTGGGAAAAGCAGTTGCAAGCAGCAGCAAGCTCAGGCACAAAAAGCAGCTTTTGCATTGCAGCTACTTGCATTTCTAATACTTGGATAATTTTACTATTTGAATACTGAAGGGTGTGTAACTCCCTTGTACCTTCACGCACGGAACTCCTGCTGTTCTCGTCCTTTACACACAACTAAGAGGCGCCAACTTAGATCAGATTGCTGTCCCATTGAGTTCTGGTATCTCCAAGGTCAACCTTGAGGTTCAACCGCCTCTTTTGAGCCCCGGTTTCGATGTACTGAGTACCTTCGTTATGAAAACACAGCCCTAATATCTAAACAGCATCTCCCCTGCTGCCATCGGTGTTCGCTGCCTCCCACCCTATCCTTGCAAACCTGAGAAGAGTCTCGCTCCATCTTCTCCGTATCCTCCCGCTGCATCATGCAGGGACTTGCTTTTATGCTTTAAAATATTTCATCCTAACTTGTCAAAATTAAAGTTACTTCTAACAGGAAAAAGATCATCCTTTTTTGCAAGAGCTTTCCATAAAGGAGCTGCGCCTCAAGGCTGAACTGGTTTCTTGCTTCTTAGTGTTGCATTCAGCTTGCGCCGTTTGGCCCAGCAGCTCCCAGCCGAGCACTGAGCAGTAATAAGTCATGTTCATAAAGCTGGAAGGAAGCAGTTAAATCACCCGCTCCATAGAAACTATCTCTCTATTCTTCCTCTCTTATCGCTTGCTTATTTTTTACAGGATGTGAAAGGAGATAAGAGAAACAGCATCTCAGGTTTACGCACCTGCAGCGGGTGCCCACCCTCCCAGCGACCCGGAGCAGCCTGAAAGCGGAGGAGTTTTCCTGTGCACATAAGCCATGGAGACGACAGCTTTGGGAAGAGAAAATCGCCTGGATTGCTCCTAAAAGCCGAGCGTGCCTGGCCACGCAGGCGCCACAAACTAAAGCAACTTTAAGTAAAATGCATTTACTTCAGAGATGAACTAACCCCTGGCTGGATTAAACCTTATCGGAGGCAGCTGCAGCGGGTGCGCACACACCGTACAGCCGACAGATTGCTCCCAGTCCAAAGCACAGCTGCCTGCGTTTCCCACTGCGGAGGAAGGAAAGGATAGGAGAAGGTGAGCCGCCTTATCCTACCTGGGGGACCAAACCCCTTACTCTCGGGCAGCAGCTCTCACGCTCCAACCCAGCCTTCCTTTCAAGGCTTGACTTCTGCAAAGATTTGGCATCTCGATGGCGAAGCACTTCAGCCCCAAACAGCTCCTCTGGCCAGAGACGGTTCATGCTCATATATTCCCATTGCGTTTTACTGAATTTTCAATTCATTACTTTGGGGAGTTTCCTTAGGAATTTAAAAAGAGATTTCCAATAAGATTAGCGTGGGGGTGGGGGGGTCTGAAGTTGCCTTCATAGGTTTACAAGACGGATAGCACAGAATTGACGCAAAGGCCAGGCTTATGTCCCGAGTCTCTTGATCAGCCAAATCTCAGCAATACTCAGTACCTGGATCAAAGCAAAGTTTCCAGAACTGTTGCTTTATGGGGCTTTTTCAGTGATGTCCTTTTCTTCTGCTCTTCTTTCCAGAACCCCCTGCCCCCGAGCCAAAATCCCGTCTCTCTCGTCTTCACGGACTCGAGGATAGCACTGCCCCAGGAGGAAAAGCTTCACGAGCGGGCAGAGCAGGGGGAGCTCCGGCACGGCCTGCCTGTCCTCCTCCCCTCGCGACAGCCCGGGAATCGAGGGCTTCCCGTAGCCCCTCCACAGCCAAGCTTCTGCATGATTAATTCAGGCAAAGCAGCACCATCCCCATGCTGCCATACAAGGACAGCTTCTCCCAGCTGTCACCTTATTTATCCCTCCCGTGCCTTACCAAGAAGTGATGATTTCAATTTCACCGGAAAGCACGGTGACAACAGCCTTTGCTCAGCGCCCTTTCAGAGGTGGCATACGCTCCGTGCCTTCCCCACAGCGAGGAGGGATCGGCTGCTGCTCGCAAATAAACCACCGCGTGGGATAACTGCATCCAGCAAGCTCATTGGAAACGTATTCCTGTAGTTTAAAGCATTCTCTCGTTCGCAAGACTTTTCTTTCCTGAAACCAGCAAAGTCTGGTCTCTCCCATTTAGGAGCCAGGCCACGCTAAGGCGAGATGCTGCTCGCCATCACAGTGCCCGCGGGCAGACCTAGCAGGAAAACACCGTCCTGCAAAAACACACGTTAATTATTAGACCTCAAGAACAGTATGCAACTGTTAGCTTGACTTCTTCAGGGAAAAAACCAACCTTCCCGGTCATCCTGTTATCCTCCTCCTTCCCCAAACTCCACCAAATAAACGCCTCATATATAGCTAACACTTTCCATGAGGATCAGGATGCCGGTGAAGGGGGGACCGGCAGCCGGCAGGCACACGCGGGCCACCCGCGGCCCCAGCAGCCGGTGGAGGAGAAAGCCGACGGCCCCGGGGTGGGAAGGGGAAGAGGGTGGGGAGAGGAAAGCGGGAGGAGGAGGAGGAAGCGACTCATCAACAAAGGACACAAATCTGCAGAAAACCCAGGCTTCGTTATTCTTGGTGCTCGCAGACCCGTTCGGTTTTCTGCACGCGATGGCGACAGTCAGGAACCCTGGTAGAAGAACGAGATCCTGGACGCTTCGGGCACTACCCTAGGAACTGCTCTCAGCAATGCAATTCTACCACGTTTCACGTTTAACGTGTTGAATGGTAACGAAAGGAGCAAGGGACAAAGGTAAGTGAAGAAGAAAGCAACACCTCTCTGCACGAAAAGCTGCAGGGGAGCATTCACAAAGCTCCCCTCCGGCGAGAGGGAGGACCCCGACCGCCCACGGCAGCCCTGCGGGGCAGGGGAAAGGCTCTTCCCACGGCTCAGCACATCTTTTTTCCACTCATCGTAACTATAAAAGTTTAACCTAATCCCCAAGTGTTTCACTTGCCCTGTGACCAGTTACTGCCAGCTGACAGTGCTCAGTACATGGCACAGCAAAACATAAAAAGCAGCAATTAGGAGGAGCAACAGCGGCAAAAATTAAAATAAATCTCTTTATTAGTAGGTAAAGATTGTTCACATTAGGGAAACATGATTCCCCCCCGCCCTTATCAACCAAACATGTTGCTCAAGCAAAGAAGGAGCACTTCGGGTTACCAGGAGCGCTTCGGGTTACGTCAGCTCGGAGGCCAGCTTCCCCATAAACCCACACAGCGCTCGCCCAGAGGAAGCAACGCAGGGAGGGAGGAAGCCGGCTGCCAGCCCGGCCGCCGACCGATAGCGATCCGCCGCTGGGAAACCGCGCGGGCGACCCGCGGGGAGCACGGGCAGCTGGGGGGGAGGCAGAGCCGCGCTGCCCCGGCCCGGGGTGCACTCGCCCCGCTGAACAACCCAGCCGCTGGTAATAAAAACAGACGCAGCGATGATGGCGTGCAAGTAGCCCCAACACGGCGTGCTGCAAGTGGATCCGGGAGAAAAGCATCTGTCGGACAAATTATTGCAAACAGCAACAATCCTAAGCATGCCGTTACGAGGCAGGCATTCCTAAATTGTAATTCTCCTGCCCCAAAATGACAGCTGCCACCTTTGAATACAAAAGCGAAATGAAAACTGAAGTCCCGCTTTGAGCGGTGCTGGCGCATAGGTGCAGGAAGGCGTGTGTTGTGTTGGCACAACGCCGCCGAGCGCGGCCACCACGCTGTCAGTAAATCTGGCCTGCCCGGCTGGAAGCCGAGCTGATGCCGCCTCGCTAATAAAGGTTGTTACTAAAAAAAAAAAAAAGAAAAATAAAAAAGAGGCCATCCCAGTTCAAGCCAAAAAAAAAGAGTCTTGGAATGACTCATGGTGGAACACGGGTGAAATTGGCTGTTCTGTGCCCTGGTTTGCTACGCTGGAAAACGGAAACGTTCCTCTTGGAGGAGAGAGTGGGGAGATTCCCACCTGCGAAGCACTTTGACAAGTAATACATTCAATAAAGTGACTTTTTTCGGTAGGTGACTAGTGAAAGGGGACCTCTATAGAACAGGAGGCTGACTAAGAGGAGCAGCGAAACGAGGAGGCTCCTCGTTCCGGAGGGTCCCAGCGGTGCTGGCTGCACCCAGCCCGCGGCAGCAGAAGGCGACACGCAACCCACGAGATGCCCGCGCTGCCGCCACCGCCACCTCTGTATGTCGTCAAAGCAGAGGACTGCGAGGCTGTCTGTCTGTCTGTCTTCCCTGATCGAGCGTCCACGCCAAGCAGACAGGCCTCCGCCGGCTGCTCTGAGCCAATCTCACCAGCGGCGGAGGGGCAGCCGGCCCCGGCCCCAGCACCACCATGCTGAGACCTCCCCTGGCCCCATGGCTCTGCAAGGCCGACTGCTTCTGCTGAGCACGAAACTGCCGGCGGTGCGGGAGCAGGCGCTGCCAAAACCGGGAGGGAAGGAGGAAACGCTTTTCAGCAACGGCAAGCTGTTATTCAATCAGCTCAGCACCTTTGGAAACCTCGCCCTTAGCTTGAAAAAGCACTACTGGAGCTCGGAGGGGCGAGCTCCCAAGCCTGGCTCGCCCGCAGATGAGAGGACAGCACGGCCATTAGCGCTTTCCGGAACAGCAGCAATTTCAGAGCGATCACAAAGCACTTCTGCTCCTTCCCCGAAGACGGTCTTTCAAAAATCTTCAAGGCTATTTGCAGTAATAAAATGGCTTTAAAAGGCAAGCTGACAACTCATTGGCCAACGTGGTCCTCATCTTCCACGCAGAGGGAAGAGCTTCAGCATGATGCAATCTGTGTTCATGTTCAGCGTTTTAAAGCAACATTGTTGTCTAAGTAAAAAACCCAAGGAAGAGACCAGAAAACGCCACATTTTCCCTCAGCCAGTGCTGTCGCAGCTGTTGTTCCACTGGCTTTGTTAAATTACATTGTTCGGTCCTCCCCAGACTGCCCAAAGCCTACCCTGCACGCGTGTTTTCACTGCAACCCGGCAGCGCAGAAGCTGCTGAAAACACGACCCATCCTCGCACGTGTGACCAGGTACCAGGCTTCACCCACGGCACGCCAGCTCGCCTTTTTCCCCATCATTTTTAAGCCACGATGTAGCTGCTGTCTGCACTGCTGCTTCCCACTAAGCAGGCTGGAGAGGCAGCATCGCAGGTTTTGCCACACGCTGTTGCCCAAAGCACGGCCACGTTCCTGCAGAGGCGTGCAGGCAGGACGCAGCTTTAAGGTAAATTAAAGCAGAAAAGAGAGAGGTGCTTTTCCAAGCACCCGTCAGCTGGGGCGTCCGACTGCAGCAGCACGACCTCCACCGGGCAGCATGCTAACGCGGTGCTCGGGCTTTTAATCCAGACCAAGGCTCCGCTGGGCAGCACAGCCCGAAAGCCATTACTGCTGCATTCGACCACAGAACACCGTGTTTGAGTCCACCGGCAGTAATTTGGAGAGAATGCATGAATTAAGGAAATGCCAGAGGCAGCAAGAGACGCCTTAGGGTCTAGAGCACAAGTCTTACGAGGGGCGGCTGGGGGAGCTGGGGGTGCTCAGCCTGGAGAAGAGGAGGCTGAGGGGAGCCCTCATCGCTCTCTGCAACTGCCTGAAAGGAGGCTGGAGCCGGGGGGGTCGGTCTCTTCTCCCCAGGAACAAGCGATGGGACGAGAGGGAACGGCCTCAAGCTGCGCCAGGGCAGGGTTAGGTTGGGGATTGGGAAAAACTCCTTCCCCAAAGGGCTGTCAGGGCCTGGCCCAGGCTGCCCAGGGCAGGGGCTGAGTCCCCATCCCTGGGGGGATTTAAAAGCCGGGGAGATGTGGTGCTTGGGGACATGGGTTAGTGGTGGCCTTGGCAGTGCTGGGTTAGCGGTTGGACTTGATGATCTTCAAGGTCTTTTCCAACCTTAACGATTCTGTGATTCTATGATTAATCGAAGGCTGCAGCCAGGGCGTTTCATGAAGTTGGCCTGAAACCCCCCAGGCCAGAGGGTCCCACCGCCACCGTCACCACCTCAGACCACCTCCACCCTTCAGGGGCCAGGCGACCCAAACCACGCAGCCTCACGCAGCAACCGTTATTTATCTTTACCTTTCATTTTCTCCACAAGTCTTAGGGCTCACAGGGAACACAGACCATCAGAGAAATCCTCTTTTGACCTTCCCAAGGGACTGAGCATCACTAATACGTTTTCTCCATGTTCCAGCTTTGCAGCACACGCATGTGTACATTTTACTGCGCCTTGGCAAAGCGAACACTTGCTACACACGCGCTGTATGATATGCATTAGATGTGCTATTTAAACCTGCACAATGGTTAATTTAATTACTAGCTCCCGAGCTCTCAGCTAGCTTTCACGACAGAAACGACGTGATCAATCTCTCTGCGTTATTTCGAAGTGCCAAGGATGGAAAGCACCGTTCAAAGCCACGCCGGGCACAAAGCCAGAAGCCTGGAGTTGAGTTTGACCCCATTTATCATTATTTCAGCTGCACAAACAATATGTTTTCTGTAACGATTTCTTCCTAAGAAACTTGCCCCACAGAGTTTCAATGAGAAGGATCAGTCACGTATGACTTGGGAAGGGGAGTGCCCGATTTGAGAAACGCCCGAGCTCTGGTCCCTGAAGCGAGCAGCCCGGGCGTGCTTTCCCGGCACAGCGGGTGCCTGGGCGTGCAGAGCAGCACAAGGAGGGCAAAAAAATAAATTAAGCGGACTCGTTCTTCAGCACTGCATAAATCCTCCACGCAGACGGGTTTACAATTCAGGTACGAGCACCACACAGGAGCTCTGCAAGCAGAGCCCCTTGCGTCGCTAAGCGCTAACCAGCCGCTGGTTAAGGAACGATTCCCAGCAGAACTTTATATTTGGTTTGGGATTAGAGAAATTATTTTCCCTCCCCCTCACATACCTTCCCACACGTGTGGGTGCCTGCCGTGCAGCTTACAGCTGGCAGGCCGCTGAATCAGAAATTAGAAATGGAAGAGACGTATGCGGTCATCGAGGCCGGCTCGCTGCCACGGCGAGATGCTCTTGGCAGCGTGACCCTGCTCCTCGCCGGCACCCGTGCTCTGCGTCCTCCTGGCCACGCCAGCGGCGGCCGCGACGCGTACCGAGGGCTGGACGTACTTTGATGGGAATATCATGCGTTAGAACAGTCTCCTTAGAGTAACGATGCTCTTATCAAGGGGATTTCTTTGAGCTTTCAAGTCCCTACAAAGCACTTTAGTGGTGAAAAGACAGACATCAGAATATAAATTTCAAGTTGAATCAAACAGCAGCTTATAATAGTTTATGACCAACATGAGTAATCAACTTAAGTGTCCATTAACTGTATTTAGAAACAGAACACTTAATTTATGTTTAAGTTAATTATAGACTACCACAGCTTCCAACAATAGAAGAGACTATTTAAGCTAAGCTATTCTAAATAAGAAAAAATAGTCCTAACATGGTTTAAAAAATTATTTCAAAACACATATAGGAGGGACTATAACTTTCTGTATGACATGAAACACAAAGCTACTATCTTTCTCAAGTTTGAAGTATCTAAATTAAAAATATTGTGACTACTGCACAAAGATGAAGATGCTAAAAGAACAGTATTATTGTCATAGCCTAAAAATCGTTAAATCCTAACAGACACACGCATTTGCTCTCTTCTTGCAAGACACGAAGAAGGTAATTCAGGCACTGGAACAGGTTGCCCAGGGAAGTGGTTGAGTCCCCATCCCTGGGGGGATTTAAAAGCCGGGGAGATGCAGTGCTTGAGGACATGGTTTAGTGGCGGACTTGGCGGTGGTAGGTTAACAGTGGGACCTGATGATCCTAAGGGTCTTTTCCAACCTTAACAATTCTATGGTTCTATGATTCTATGATTCTAATTATAATGACATGGCCAACAGAGAGAGCGGCTGCCCTGCTCTCGTCAGTGAAGAACAAAGATTTTATGGCTATGGGGCTGGACAATTCAGTGGAAAACGCACCCGCTCTGTCCAAAGAGTTACGGGGGAGCTGCAGCAAATCTGGCTTCAGGTCCTATGAGAACAAAGATTCCAGCCTCATCAGCACCCGTGCTCCAGGCAGCGGATAAAAAGAAAGAAATGCATGAGCTCTTCACCCCAGCTCCGGTAACGCCGGGCTGCGGGGCCCCCGCTGCAGCAGCTGGCTTTGCTCAGCACGGCCATGGTTCTGCAAAACCTCCGGGCAAACGTCGGCTCGAGTGCCTGGCAAGCCCCGCGGCTACGCAGACTACGCCGGGGGGAGGCTCACGGCCCTCATTTGCCTTCTAAAGTTCGCCGCAAGAGATTAATAACCGAGGTGGGCGCCGGCGCAGACACCCCTTCACCTCTCCTTTGGGAGAACCGCCGCTCATCAGCCAGCACTTCTGTTTGAACGGGAGCAGAGTCCCTCCGCGCCGCCCCAGCTCAGCCAGCCGGGGGCTGCCCGGGCTGGTGCCTAACCGGGAAGCCCCATTTGCCAAGTGTTTGGCAACTTCACTCAGGAAAAAAAAAAAACAAATATTTGTGCTGAAAATGTGTGTCTTATTTTTTCAGGCTACATCAGCTGATAAGCGAACAAACATGCTGTATGGTGTTTCTCCCTATAAACTCTGTCCCACCAAAGCCTTTCGACCAGTACAAGCACAGCACCGTTGCCGCTGGACGTGGGGGTAATATTTGTTTCCCAAGAGCAGAACTATCACCTCTACAGCATTTCCGCACACCACGAGCCAGGAAACAAGTGACTAAGTTTAGCAATCGTTAGGCTACCGATAAATCTAAGTCCCTTTCGTCTTCTAGAGCCATACCTCGAAGGCAGCAGATCATTAAGATCTGAGTTAGAAGCACCAGCAAAGCAAAACTATTACAGTTTTAGCAGCTTTTACTCTCTGGGCTTTTTACCAGCTCTTATGGCATCCGCAGAAGCGGAGAAGAGTCGTAGTGCTCATCTTTAGGCCCCTGCATCGTGCGCACAGCTCCTTTGCCTCATTACAGGAGCACGTTGAGGGAGAAGGAGCATCGTCGGCTCGGCTGCGCGCCCTTTGGCTGACGAAGAGAGAGCCTCTTTTTATATTAAGTGGTTGTATTTGCTGGTGGGAGCCCTGGAAAAAGACTGCTCGCTTTACAATGACCTACAAAGAACTATACATTTACCCCATATCTGATTTTTTTTTTTTAAATCCTCATCAGTGAGCGGTAATTCCTTGCGGCTCTCCCGGGCAGCCGCCGTCTCTGCGGGGACCGGAGGAGCGGCAGCACCAGGATCTGAGCAGTAACACTTGGGGACGTTAGACTGAAAAAAAGTCTGTCAGTGCTTAAAATTCTGGGTTATTTCTGCTCTGCTGTACCGGATCGGGGTTACGTTGATTCATTATTCAACATCAGCTACATTGAAGTCAAAGAATTGTGTTTACCAAAGGCATAACCTTGGCTACCAGTAAAATTCTCTGCCAAATCCTAACACAAATACAAAGGTGTTTCAGGAACACGTGTGCAGACCTCTCAATCTCTTTTAGTACCTCGTTAAATAGGAAAAGAGATACTCTAGTTTCTAACTCTTCAGGCAGAAAATATTAGCTCCAGCATCAGCATAAAGGGAAAGGATGCCATGAGCTCTTCTCCTCTGCTTCAAACCGGGCGACTTCCCTGCAGTTTCCTGGCCCCGCATCAACGCTGCTCCCCACTAAAACCAGCCTCCTCCCATGTTCTGCACCGAAGCCTCCAGGTGCGCTTGTACCAACACTTACATGAAGGCTCCACTGAACAATAAAACCTTTTCCTTCTTTCTTTCCGATGCAAATTTTCTCTTTTTATTAAGACAGTTGTATCCTGGTGCAATGTCCAAGACACTGCGTAATTGTGTTTGCAGTGCATACCAGGTTTGCCACAACTAAGCCAACCTTCATTAAGCGCTTGGTAATTTCAAAAGAATTTAGCCAATACCAAAAAAAGAGAGACCTCACATCAACACTGTTCCCATGCAAACACCATGTGGAGACAAGCGTGGAGACAAGGCGGCGGTAAAATGGGTTTATAATGGCAATAACTATTGTTCATTTAGGTTTTGAATAAATAATGGCGAGCTACTGGAAGCAGGTATGAACGGACGCCTGTTGGCTTTTCCTTCAGTTCCCATCCACAGACAGGCCAGCGAAAGCTATTTTGGATGAGAACGTAGGTAAAAAATGGTATTGGTACTGGCTGATCTGCTCCTTAGGCAGGGCGGCAGGGCCGTACCTCGCTGGGAGGCCGCGCACCAGTCCCACTGAACACGCCGACCGTCAGACGCACGTTTCAAGGGCTGCCCAGCTCTGCAGAGCTCAAACCCGCTACACACACGTTTTCCGCAGACCCTCTTTGTATGAAGGAGCAAGAAAACAGGTATGAAAGTTACCAAAGCAAGGGGAAGCCATTCCTCTCGGGAATCCGCAGCCTGGAGGGACGCGCAGCTGCCGACCACCTCACCAGTCAGAACTTGCCTTCGGCAACCTTGGCCTCCTTGCTGGCTAACAAACACTTCGCACCCCAAACCAAACCTTTCCTCTGCCTTCGCCAACAAAGGGATTTGCCAAACGATCGCAGACAAGAAGCCTACTTTTGGCTATTAAGGTTCAAAACTGGATTTCTGTTCTGTTTCCAGATTAGCATAAACGTGGCGGGTCCGAGATGCCCAGCACCACCAGCGATGGCTTCCAGAAAGACGCAGCGTGTCGCCCGGCCCCACCGCGGGACTCGCGCGCAGGGCGATGAGCAAGCACAGCGCGTCGCTTCCCCCGCGAGCACGGCCTGGGAAAAGCGGTTTGTTCACAACCGCTCGCTGCTTCTCCATCTGGAGATGTTTCTGAGGACGGGGGAGACTCTGCGAAGGTAGCTGACCCAGCAGACGAACAGATTCACATCAAGGTGCTAAATTTACTTTACAAGCCAGTGCAGATTGCAGTGAACTCCCCCATTACGAAGGGCGCCTTAGCCGTGCCCGGGGGATGATGGATGTCCCGCAGGCTGGGCCACCAAGCTGACATTTGTGAGAGGGCTCGGGTCCTGCTCTGCCAGATGACTTCCTGCATGACAATGATACCTCTCCACTTTAATCCTTCATTTGAAATAGGAAGACGAGTGCTTCCACATCCTACAGTATTATGAGGTTAAATATACTAGAGACCGCGAGGAACTCTGAGGAGTCTGAAGCGACGTTCCCAGCGCAGTCGTTTGGAGAGAACCCACCTTTGCTCACGGGTCCTCCCTGGTCTTTAACCAAGGAGCAAGAGTTGGGTTTGTTTTACAAATTAATCTTACCTGAGTGAATGGCAGCTTGAGAGTTTCTCCCAACCCAAAAGGAATCACAAGTACAATTGTGACAGTGAACAAATTACACATTTACAATTGGAAGAAGGAAGAGGTGGGGTGAAACGTCCCCCTCCCCTCGCGCCTCGGGCAACCTCCACGCCGGTACAGATGCTCTCAGCAGGACCCAAGAGCAGTACAGCCCACGTCCCCGCCGTCACAGCGGGGCCGCACTGCTCGCTGCCTCTCCTGCTGCTTCTCCTACGCAGAGCCTGGCGAAGCCGGTCCCAGCTGAGGTGCCGGGTCCTCCCCGCGCTCCCGGCCTCAGCCTCTCAGGAGGGCGACAGGGCGATCGTAATCCTGGGATCTGGGGCTCAGGGTATCTGTGCAGAGACTGACTGTTGTTCTTACAAAAGACCTGACTACGTGGTGCTGGGCCAGGAAATAGCCAAAGGCTACCGAAAAGAGGAAAGGCTGGGGTGAGCCGCTCCCCACCGGGGAGCCTGCCGGGGTAAGCGGTAGGCCTCCTTATAGCACAGTCACAGGGAACAGAAAAGCATCTCAGACATTTCACCTTGTTAGGCTGAGTGGCTGAAAATAGCCACAAGATGAAAAACAAGCCAGTTGGACAACTTCTCCAAACCGTAATGCTAAAGCAAACAGTGAGCAGCAAGCTGGAGGCAGGGTGCAGGACGAAGACTGAGCTGTCTTCTGGCTTGAGCTCTCGGTGCGTGGAGCTCCAGAGCGGTGCCGCAAGGCAACGCCACTTGTCACTGCAAAAGGGCCAACTCATCCAGCGCCGGCTGCTTAAGCTGCCTCTAAAACCCACGGAAAGGAGCAGGCATCTCTGGAGAGCAATTCCTCCACCCAACACGGGCGGATGAAACAACCGTATGAGGACAGCCGTCCCTGCAGTGATGGCACAGGAATACCGGGCGTTTAGATTAAGATACAACTTCCAAAGGACAAACTCAAAGGGTTGAGCCTCACCCTTACTAAGTCACATAAGCATGAAACATTTTTTCTCCAAGAGGGGAGGAAAAAAAAAAAAAAAAGAGAGAGAGACGGGAGAAAAAATAACAAGAGATCCCACCTCCCGCTTTTCCTACCAACAGCTGTAAGCACAACTTTTGTAGAATGCATCCTGCTGCCTGCAGCGTGGGAGAGGTGCGCCGAGTGCCCCCAAATATCCCTTTCCACCTCTTTTCTTTTTCAAATGATACAACAAATTACAACAAACGAGAATCAGGAAAACCTGCTTATCTACAAAACACAGAGTGCAAATCTTCAGGAAACTGCACAGCCCGCAAGAAACCACCGAGAGCAGCGCGATCCTAGGCAGGCCACGGGATGCTGGGCAGCTGCGGCGCTGTGTCTCCTCCGGCCGCAGGAAGAGACCCCGAGCCCGCCGCTCCGGCCGGGGCAGCGCGTTTCACAACCGCAGACGCCCCACTGCTCTCTCAGCAGCTGCTGAGAGCTTTTTGGATGGGTGAGCGATTTCCAAAGGTTTGCATGATGGTAACAACTGAGTCTGCCTGCTCCGTCTCCCAGACAAGCCTTCAGGAGCAGTTTCAGCAAGCGCTGAAGGAAATCACAAGCAGGGCAGTGCTCCCGCGGTTCTTAGACGCACCGAGGCTCCGTGGCACTGGCAGCGCTCCTCTGGTTGCCAGCGATCGTGGCCGTGGCCAGGAGACCCCGGCACCTCTGTGCTCTGGCAGGGCCAGGAGGACAGCACCCGGGGTGGGACGAGGACAGCGCCCATCGCTGCCCCACCGACAGGTCCCTCTGCCCGCAGGGCTGCCGGGTGCGCCGCCATCACCGTTCCCACAAATGCGTCAGCATCCTCTGAGTTAGCTTTCACACTCCCCAGTTTCACACCTCCTGGAGTATCTCCTCCTTTATTCAGAGGGCCTCCAGGACACAGCTTAATTAAACGGCTCTTCCTAAAGCAAGCCAAGCTGCAGGAGTGCCGATTCAAGCTGTCACTCCTGATGGAGGCTGAGGAACCTCTTCATCTTCCCAGCGGGGTGGCAGAGGCTTGCAGCTCGCCTCTCGGGATACCCGCAGCCAAAGCCAGCCTGGGGGCTCCCCGCCACGCGGCCCGGCTGGCAGAAAGGGCTTCCAACGCCTTTTGCCTCGATGCTCGCAATCACTGCCAGTGGCATCCCGCTATGGGTCACCTCCGGGGGGGAGCGGGCAACCTAAAAAAGCCACGCTCGCCCTCCGAGACCACAGGCATCTGCTACAGAGCAGAGATGGGGCTGCTCTGGCAGAGCCCAGCACGATCCTGCACCACTGAATCCCTCCGGTGTCCCCAAGCCTCAGTATTTTTGCACCTCAGCCGCAGTTTCAGCGGCTGGGGCTTGCCCCGGGGAGGCACCGGCCTGGGCCCTCCTGTGCAGAGGGGTGTAGCGAGGTGGGCAAGGGTTCACAAATCGCCCAGCTAAAAGGGTGGGCACAGACAAGTCGTTCTTTTCTGATCCTTTCCACAGTTTTTAAAAGAAAAAAAGAAAGATTTCTACTCCTCATTTTGTAGTTTGAAGAACAGATACACCATGACATAACGGGGACCACTGAATCGCTATCTCCATTCCGATCTTTAATCAACCGTTCCCACGTAAACGCTTCATTCCTGATTTATTTCTTTGTACTTCCTACAAGCTTAATGCCACTGATGATGGGTCAGACTCTGATCCAGCTGTAGAAATATCAAAAAGAGGAGAAAGCTTAACGGCTCCACGTGGGCCTGCGCAGCCTGCTAACGCCGCCGCTTTCTTCCTGCTGGAACCAGCGCCACGAGCCCCCAGCGCTCGCTGACATCCTCGGCAGGCGGGAAGAGCCATCGCAGGCAGGATTAGGAAGGAATAACACTGACTGTGCTGGAGGTTATCCTCACCACACTTGAAATCCCGGAGCTTTTCGGTAATAAGCACAAGCCCTCCAGGTCAGCGCAAGATGACATACTTTGATTTGTGCCTTAAAACTGCAAAGCGGCTAGAACAAAAACCACTCCGGCGGCGTTAATAATAGCAGCTACTTGGAAAATAATATTTTCAGAAATTACTTCTCCCCCCCCAAAAAAATGAGGTTTTATCCTGCGCCTATCTATATTAAAGAAAAACACAACTTTTTTTCTTTGGCTTACTCACACATTAATTATGTACTGGCACTCTTACAAATCTAAACATACGCATTGCTTAGCAGCTTTAATCCTGAATTATTTCTCCGTTTCCTCCAATCCAAAGCTTAACTTGACCAGCAAAGAGGCAGACTGTTCAAACAAGCAAGCTGTTCATTTGTAACTCAGACGAGGAACATTCTTAAAGTTCTCGTGTTTATTATGTTTCTATCCTCTGAGAACCGCAGAATTTCAGGCACCAGGGCTCAAAACCTGAAGGAATGAATTAAACTGACCTTAAAACTCTGCCCTTCAGGGAAAAAGATGTAAGAAATACTTAGCTACAAAAATAGCATCTTTTCATGCAAAACATGCGGAGCGAGCCTGTGCTTGTTAACAAACATCGCTGTTTCATAGAATCATAGAATTGTTAAGGTTGGAAAAGACCCTTAGGATCATCAGGTCCAACCGTTAACCTACCACCGCCAAGTCCGCCACTAAACCATGTCCTCAAGCACCACATCTCCCCGGCTTTTAAATCCCCCCAGGGATGGGGACTCAGCCCCTGCCCTGGGCAGCCTGGGCCAGGCCCTGACAGCCCTTTGGGGAAGGAGTTTTTCCCAATCCCCAACCTAACCCTGCCCTGGCGCAGCTTGAGGCCGTTCCCTCTCGTCCCATCGCTTGTTCCTGGGGAGAAGAGACCGACCCCCCCGGCTCCAGCCTCCTTTCAGGCAGTGGCAGAGAGCGATGAGGGCTCCCCTCAGCCTCCTCTTCTCCAAACTAAACACCCCCAGCTCCCCCAGCCGCTCCTCATAACACTTGTGCTCTAGACCCTTCACCAACCTCGTTGCCCTGCTCTGGCCATGCTCCAGCACCTCGATGTCCTTCTTGAAGTGAGGGGCCCAAAACTGGACACAGGATTCGAGGTGCGGCCTCACCAGTGCCGAGTACAGGGCCACCATCACCTCCCTGCTCCTGCTGGCCACACCATTCCTGATACAAGCCAGTTTCCTATCAGGCTGCTCTGGCTTCCACTGCCCGAAGGCTGGCTGGGATCAGGAAAGCCGCCTGGAATTTCCAAGCCCTGGAGGAGGTGAGGGGACAGCGCAGTCAGGAGGACGTAGAGCTCCTTGGTGGGATAAACTGCGATTACACAGAAGCGCTGCGTTTGCCTCCGTGGACCCTGCAGACATCTCTTACAGCAAAGGTTAGCGCCAGACGTACCTGCCAAGGAGGCAACAGCTCGCGCTGGTGAGAGAGCAGCTTCAAGGAACACGCGGTGGTTCCCAAAGCCAGCCTGCGCAGATGTCCATGATACGCAGCGAGCTAATGCATTTTCCAAAGTGGAAAAAATAGGTTACTTAAAAATAGGTCCATAATCCAAACAAACAAGCATCCTGATACTGCTATTTCATGAAGATAAAACAAACAAGCATACACAATACCCGTACAAAACCATGCGCAGTTATCTTAATGACTTCCTCATGCTCCCCTGACGATTTTCATATCGATTGCACAGGTGGGTACTTCGTCCTGTAACTGCCAGCAAAAACAAATATTTCAACTGGGCACAGTCATGCCTTTGCTCCGGTTATCACCCAGCTCCGCAGCAGGGACGGCGCAGAAGAGCTCACCTCAGTACACAGCTGCACAGACCCCCCTCTGGCAGGTCGATATTTACTCAGTTTTAGTAAATTAAAAGAATAATTCAGCAGTAACACTTCCACCCCGGTGCCCAACACTGCCGTGCTGGCAGAACACTGGTTTTTAACATGCAGGCTGCCAGCTTGAGGCAGAAGCTTATCGAGGCTCACACGCAGGAGTAACGGAGCAATGCCTTAATTACAGAGTCCGTCGTCTACGCCTGCCTGAGGACCAGCATCGACTGCTAAAAAATGAACCGGAGTTACGGAGGTGCCAGAAAATTAATCACGCAGGACTGCAGGGGCTGATTAAAGTGAAGGTAAAGGAAAAATTAAAGTCTGCCAGAGCGACCCACTTGGCTCAGATCACACAGGCAGACGGGTCAGCAAGACGGCCATTGCCTACAGACGCACAAAACATCTCTCAAGCTCCAGAAGCAAACTAAAGTCCTTGGGGTGGGGAAGCAGAAGGTCCCGAAGGCTGTGCTCTGTACCAGGGAGAGAGCATAAAAGAGGCCAGAAAGCCACGTTATTAATAGCACTTGCCTATGATATAACGAGGGGTGATCAGATCTCCTGTTCCAGCCGCGGACCGGAGGGATTCCCAGCTGGCGCTGCAGACCTTCCCCCAAACAGCGGTTAAAACCAAGCCCCGTCTCCCGCTGCCGGCACAGTCCAGCCCCAGCGGGTATCCCCAGCGCGGTGCAACGCAGGCGGAGCACCCAGGGAAACATGCCCCACCGGGTACGAAAGGGCTCCTTCCAGCGGGAACCCCAGTAGGAACCACGACGCCCCAGCCTCCCGCGTGCTCTGCCTGCTTAGGAGATTATTTCTCCCTATCTAGCTTTGGTTTTAAAGTAAAGCTAATTAACGAAGGAAGCGGTGTTGTCAACATTAATAGATTGTGCAATTAGGACTTCCAAAAACGAAATGCAAGGCCGGTTACATTCAAGCAGCTGAAGGCAGCAAAAGGGTAACCAAGCTGGGCGCTGAATCTGGGCCTGGAGAACTACAACGGGACGAGTGCCACCACCAGTGCCTTTTGTTAATCAGCACAGCCTCCCAGTTGAATAAGCACAAGGAGAATTTTTAGAAGCAGAGGGATAACCTCACGGAGAACGGCTGCTTTTCAATCACCTGCTCATACACCCTCCTTTGAACAAACAAATCCTCGTGGAATTATGCCAGGACGCCCTTTTACTTCCCTTCCCTCCCCAAAAACCAGGCAGATCTTGAAATAAAAACTCCTTGCACGACAGCGCGGTTCACCCGCAGCGTCGGTCTGGAGCACAGCGTGCGGCGGACAGACATCTGTCCCCTCCCTGGGGAAGGGGAGGCGAGAGCCCTTAGCAAGGAGAGAATGCTGATGTACCAATATACACCAAGTAGCCCACGAGCCAAACACAAACCGAGCAGGCAACAGAAAAGCAGATTTTTTTTTTCCTTTCTCACTCCCTTTCAGGTGAGGCACGCTCCATTTCACCACGACCACCAAAGCATCACAGATCCTGCCGGCCACACCACAAGGGATGTCGGGAGGCTTCATCGTACATTTACTGTTGCATTCCCTCCC
The DNA here is from genome assembly GCA_020745775.1 of Theristicus caerulescens. Taxonomy (NCBI): domain Eukaryota; kingdom Metazoa; phylum Chordata; class Aves; order Pelecaniformes; family Threskiornithidae; genus Theristicus; species Theristicus caerulescens. Next base: position 132,356,954 of record CM036559.1, on the reverse strand, counting down.
GAGAGGAAAGGACGGACAAGAGGATTGCTGCTTTGGAGTTCCCGCGTGTGCGCACGTGTACCTGCGTGGCCCTGCCTCACCTTAGGAAAGGCCAAACCGAAAAGCACAGTTGGAAGCAGGATATAAAGAAAAGAAAGTCTGCCATGGTCTTTTTTTTTCCTCCTGTGGGAGGTCATTCCAGGACTGCACATTTAGGGAGGAACCAGAGTTACACCTTGCTCCATGCCATGTGTGATGGCATGGCCCCGCACAGCCAGAGCTGCTCCGGGCTGCCACAGACTGCAGGGGACAGAGAGACAGGGTGGGTTTTGTAAGGCGAGAAAAGAGGATTTGGCGATGAAGACACTGAAAAGGCTCAACAGCCGCACTCAGGCTCTGTTTCCAGTCGCAGGCGAGGTCTGTTTTCTCCCCAGGCATCTCCAGGCCGCCGGGGTCAGGCACGACGCGGGGTTACCCGGGTCCCTGCTCTGATGCTCAGCTCTGGGCTCCGACAGCTCAGCCTCCCCGCCTACGCTTTCCAGGCAGCCAAAGTTAAAGTCAGGTTCTCCTCTCCCACCGGGACGCGGCGAGGGCAAAGGCCATCAGTAGCTTGCAACGTCTGAACACGAGCTTTACGTGTACTTGCGCCGGCACAACTCCTGCGAAAACAAACGCCCCAGAGAGCTCACCTCCGCCGCTTCGCTCCGGCCCCACGACAGCAGGCAGCATCCCGCCCGCGGCACCGCGAGCTCCACCAGCAACGCTGCCCGTTTGAGAATACTACCTGGGAGGCACGTGAGGCATAAAGGAAGTTGCTTTTCAAGTAATAAATAAAGTAATAAATAAATAGATTATTAAAAAAAAAAATCCATGCTCTGATCCAGCTGAGCATCGCTCCAAGTTTCTGGGCCAAGAGAGGGAGGAGAATCAGGAGGCAGGAGCCAGGAGCTCCCCGGCAGCGCTACCGGCCCGAACACACACCCATCAGCCCCGCTCCTCTTCTACACCCGCCTGCACTTCGGTGCCAAAACACGACAATTTCTCCAGCTCTCGGAATGTTGATTCCTCGAGATGAGTCTCATTCCTAAAAGAAGCAAAGGCTGTGCAATCCGCTAAGGTTTCCAGTCGAGCTGGTGAAGAACACTGACAGTTTCCTGGCAGAGTTTTCCAAGTATTCTCCAAAACTACTTCTCTCCCTTGCCCAGCCTGAAGCTGCTACTCGCACGTGCAACCTCTACTCGGTGAAAGCGCATACCTAGAAAGAATTAACTGCAGCTAAAACAAAATCCTTCTGGTCCTGCAGACAAAGACTCCTTTAAAAAGCATTTCATGGTGAAGCAAGAAAAGCATAGCAGGTCATTGTATTTCACAAACTCCTCCAGGTCTGGGGGAAAGACGGGCTTGTAAGTTCCTGCAGGGAAGGTGCGTTCCGACAAGCCGGGTCGCGTACCTCCTCGCGGCCGCGGTCCAGGGCGGGCCACAGGAGGACCCGGAGGTCTCCAGCGCACTCACAGGGCGGATGAAATCCTGCAGTGGTTCTGTTTACGCAGCACCGGGCAGTTAACCAACATCAGAGAGCAGCCAGATCAATGGTGCCTCAATTAGCTGCTTGTATCGAAACACCACCGATCTTCTGCTGATCTCCTGACTTCAACTGATAAGACTTTTTCTAAAGGCAACTCATAAAAGCATCTTACGTGCTGCAGTGGATGAAACCAGAGGCTCTGGCAAAGGAATAGAGGACAAATGTAGGTTTTGGCATCGTGGTGGGTGACGTAAACTTCAGCACCATGAAATAAACGCACTGACATTGTGTTTCATTAAGCAACTAGCGATGATAACATTTAAGTCGGTAGATAAAGAAGTAACCATCCGTTTGCGTTCCCACCTCGCAAGATTACTGCATCAAGCTTTCAAAAGGCAGCACTAAGCCCGCAGTCTCTTCATACGCCAAAAGATTTCACTGCAAGTTCAAAGTCCAAAACCGATCACTTTCCAAGCTAGAGATTTTGTAGCAAAGGATTAACTTTCAATAAAACCCTGCATCTTCGAATGACAAGCACAGGAGATCTCAACTGCAGTGCCTGGACACAGCATCCTCACCCAGGAATTTATTTTTTCTCCCCTATCGAATTAATCGCTAGTTAAAAGCTTGCGGTTGTAGCCCCCCTTCATCACACCTACTTTGTTAAACATTGATGTTCCTTGGTTTTATGTGTAGCTTAGCCCCAAAGTGCTACAGGCAAACGTAGCAACTGAGGATATGCATTCAGGCTTTCTTTTGATACCATCTTAGTATTTGTATAACTCGTGTTCTGGTAACACACCTAACCCCCCAGCTCAGGGTAAGAATTCCACCTGTTAAACACCAACTCGAACAAGAGCAAAGACAACTCCAGAAACCTTGTGATCGAGGGATCAAGACGGGGAAGCGGGAGACGGGCGCAGGGAGAATGAGAAATGAAGGGAAAGAGGAGCCGTTGTGCCACGGGTAAGTAAACGCCAAACCCTGCCCTGTGCCAACCACTGCACCAGGGTGTCCAGCCCCACACCAGCCCCGGGCACACGAGGTCTGTGTTACCCAGAAAGCGAGTCAGTCTCACCAGGCTATCCAGAGCCCAGCTTTTAACTGCTGCAGTAAAGAGAGACAGGGAAAATCCGCACCGGGATCCCTGCTCTGTCTCAGGGATGCCAGAACGGGGACCCGAACGAGACCCCAGACCTGCTCTAGCACAGGCAGAGCGTGGCCGATACGGCCCCGCATCCCTGCGGACGTAAGATCACAGAAAGCAACCTCAATATCAAATGAAATAAGGCTCAAGGGAATACAGACTTGTACTATTCCCATGTTATATTCGTTGCGGGTACGAATCCAGCAAAGCAGACAGCTGTAGATGAAAGGTGTCACCACTGAGGGAACCAGGAATGAATCCCAGCCACCCAAAGCCCAGCCCCTTCACAGCCCGTTTTCCTCGGATCTCCTACAAACGCACCTGGAGCCCTGAAGGTCCCCAGCGTAAGCAGCAGCAACGACATTTCGCTGTCCACCCGCACTGGTCTGCACAGAAGGCGATCAAGTGAGAAATTAAGAAGAGCCTCCCTGATACCAGTTAACATGCTTTAATGAAAAACAGGCTATCGAGCAAGCTGTTTTTATTGAGATAAAATTTAAAAAGCTTTGCCCAAAACAGTTGATGGTGCACATAAAACTTTTGTAAAACACTTGATGTAACCCCAGACGATGCTCTGGTAAGGACTATTGCCAACGGAAAAACGAACAAAACCTGCATTAAATAGGCTAGACTCGGGCAGCTGATGGATTACAGCAAGTAGCTGGAAAGAGGAAAAACCCTACCACCTGAAAGTAGTATTTGTAATAATGTCCACGAAGAGCCTCTCTTGCCCCTTTTAGAGGGGGGGGTGTCCGAAAGATCCCCGGGCTGGAAGCTGCAGCTAGACAAATTCACGCTAAAAATAACCACCAGTGGGTGAAAACAATAACGGCAGGGTGACTGTCACCACATCCTGCGCGGCGGCGGGGGGGACCGGCCGCCTTCTCTGCGACACCGTGTTTTTCTGAAACGTGTGCCGCAGCGCAAAAATAGGCTGCTGGGAGATGGGGGAGGTCGAGCACCTTTTGGGCCTGCGCTGCTCCGGGGGTCGGACCGCGGACTGGCTCTCCTTCTTGGCTCTGAAACACGCGCCACCTCCGCCTCTACGCCTTGCGAAACGGCTCCTGCGCTTTTGAGTGTCACTGAACTTAAATCTGATATAGGCAGGAAAAGATTAAAGATTAAGCACTCACTAGCAACACTCGCCTTTGAACAAGTCAAAGCCAGGAGAAAACCTGACTTTCCCTGGAGTTCAGTCACCAACTCTAATTTTCCTCCATGGATAAAACTACCCATTTCCAACTCTTACTTCAAAAAAAAAAAAATCTTAGGAATCAGAAACATACACTAATCCTGGATAAAGCATGCCGATGCATCCCTTGAGTGTGCACAGGAATCTAAGCAACCGAGCCCAACGAGCAAACACTGCTGAACTCACACTTCTGCTCTCTACAAACACCGCTTCCCTGCATCTCCTGAAAAACTTCCCTGTTCCAGGGAAAAGTGACCGGTGCTGTCCTTTTTTTTAATCATTAAAATCATGCCATGTCAAAAAAAAAAAAAAAAGAAAAAAATGCTTTCACTTTTGAAAATCTGTCAAAAATGAACCCTTTCACTTTCAAAAATCCATCAAACACCTACTTCTGCTCCACGGTACGAGCCCGTGCTGCTGCAGACGTGTGTGCAACCAGCGCGACCCTCGTTTTCTGCTCCAGGGAACACCTAAGGAAAAGTGTCATGTGCTATCTGAGGATATTCACTGCCCTGAACCGCGAGCAACAGCTCTAAAAGCTAAAAAGCAAATGGCCAAGTGATCTCAGAGGACGCATTAACTTCAGGCTGCATTAGCAGAGCGCAGCGAGCACCGCCGAACTTCCCAGCTACCCCAGCGAGGGACACGGTGCGGCGATGCCGGGAGTTACCCGCATTCGGAGCGAACAAACCCCTTATTGCCCGCGTTCACCTGCCCGTGCTGGGTTCCAACCCGTAACCAGCTATCCCCTTGCAAGGCGCCACGTGCTGCTCTGCAGGTTCTTAAACCCAGAAGTAACTAGAACATACCAGCTGTGAAAAACCAAGAGTAAAGAAAAGTACTGCTTTTGCAGGAAAAGCCCACCTGTAGGTGATTTTATTAAATCAGGTCTCTGGGCTGCTCCCTGCCTGCCCTGCCTCTGCTCAGAGAGAAGAGCAAGTCAGCAGCTGAATCACCAGGGCTGCCACACTTCTGCAGGGCCTCCAAAAATAACTCATCTGGAAATTCCTTGGAGGCATAAACCTTGCTTCATCAGGACTGCAGAGATCCAGTTTCCTTAATGGAGCAGACTGGATGCGAACTGGCCTACGGATTTAGGATCACATATGAAGAATATAAAAAGCAACTTCTTACAGAACAGCTCACATGCGGTCAGCATTAAGAAAAAAAAAAAGTCACATAAATCATCACGTCGCCGAGATGAAACAATCTGCCTGCCCAGGAATCAGACACCGAGTTCCCGATGGCTCGCCCGATACTGCCGTTCCAGGGACTTGCCCTGTTCTCACCAACCAGCTCTGTACACAAAGCAAAATGCCTTCTTAGCAACGCCGCTGCGGCAACTTTCATCTGTATTAGCGTGAACGCCCACACCTGCACCTTCCGCTGCAACCAAAAACCCTCCGTGAGCTCCCATCCCCGGGCCCTTGCTGACACCTCAGCCCGAAAAGCCTGGCCAGGGAGCAGCCTTGCACCCACACGGTGCCAAAGGCAGCACCTCCCCGCCACAACGAGGGTTCAGGGGTGCTCACCGCCTTTTTTCCCCTGCCCTGAACCGGCACGTTATCCCTCGTGGAAGCCTGTGCCAGGCGGGACCCTCCGGAGCGGATCCAGGCTGCAGATGACGGCGGTGGAGGTGCAGAGCCGCCCAGGTGCCGCCAGCTCTGCTCGCTGCCGTCGTGCTCAGGCGGGCTGGCCCGCACCCAGGCCGGCAGTGCTTCAGCTTCGGTGGGAGTTTTCCCCTTCAGAAACCAATTTATTTCTTCACCTGCAGCGCTCACAGGACACAACTCACTGGGGTTTTTTGTTAGCGTACAAGAACCCAGCGCTGCTGCAATAAAAAGGCGCGGAGCTGAGCATTTCTGTTTTGCTACTGACAATTAAAAGCACGTTTTATCCAGCAGGCTCCCAGCTCTGACCTCGGGGACCGTCACAAGGACACACGCAGCAGACACCAGCGCCCACGGGGGTTTCACCAATTCCCGGCCCTCCGCCGAGGCTGGCTCTGGCAGCAGCGTGCCGCTACGGCCTGGTTCTGGGGGGAAAATCCACCCGGGTCCGCAGGGGCTTGGGCTTCTCCTTCCTTTTTTTGCTGGGTTGTTGGCTTTTGGGGCAGAGGGGAGGGAAATAAGGGGGAAAAGAGAATAGCTGGCTGTTAGGTCTTTGCTAGCAGGGCTGAGAGGTGGGAAAGGCTCAGCCCGGAGCCGGGCGAGGGCAGAGGCAGGGGAGGGCTGGCAGGGGGATGCCGGGGTTGCACAGCCCTGGGGTCCCCCACCCCCAGCCCGCCTGGGAACGTCCTTAAAAAAAGAAAATGAAACGCTGGCACCGAACACAGCGAGTCGCGATGCAAAACCCACTGCGAAACGCTCCCATCAGCAAACAGCCGGAGCCCGCTGCAAAAGCAAACACGGATTATTTCTGGCCCTTCGGCCCTTGCCCTGAGCCCCGTGGGTTTCCGAACCAGGGCCGGGAGGCGGCTGGCAGCAGCTCCTACCCAAAAACCCGAGCAATTGCCTCAAAACGGAGCCGAGGCCGGCTCGCAGCGCGCAGCCCCGGCTGGCGGCCCCTTCGCGGAGGAACCCGCCCGGAGCCACCGGGGCTGGGGGCGGGGGGGGGCCCGGCCAGCCGATCCCCGCGGCTCGGGGGGCCGGGAGCCCGGGAAGCCGGCGGGGAGGCCGCGGGAAGGGGGCCCGAGGGCGGAGGGGCCCGGCGGACTCACCTGCGATGGCGGTCTCGTCCAGGTGGGAGCCGGGGGGCCGCTCCCCCCCGGCCCTGCTGCAGCAGGAGGCCGCACAGGACCCACACGGCCACTCCCGACCGCAAATCCATGTCCGCGTCGGCCCGGCCGCTTCCCCCGCCGCTGTCAGCTCCTCCTCGGCATCGGCCCCGCCGCCGGGCCCGGCCGCTCACCTCAGCTCGGCTCCGCCGCGGCCGGGCGGGAGAGGGCTGGGCGCTCCGCGGCCGCCACCAGCTGAGGGGATGGCGGGTTACTTTCCGGTGTTCCCGCCCGGGCCCGGCCTCCCGCTGCCCCGGGCCGCGCCGGGCGGCCGCCACCGGCCCCGGGCCCCGCCACCGGCCCCGCCCGCCCCGGAAACAGCCCCGGCCCGGCCCCCCCGGGCCCCCGCAGTGGTCGCTCCCGGGAGAGCCCCCCCCGCAGCAGTGGGCTCTTCCCGGGAGATCCCTACTCCCCCCCCCCCCGCGGCAGTGGGTTCTCCCGGGAGAGCCCTGCTCCCCCCCCCCTCAGCAGTGGGCTCTCCCGGGACAACCCTGCCCCCCCCCCTCCCGGTAACCTCTCCCCGGGCCGCTCCTTCCCCAGCACCGGGTTCTCCCAGGACCCCCCCCCGTCCCGGCACCCCCCCCCCCCCCGTAGCGGTGGTCTCTTCCAGGCACCCGCGCCCCGCCGCGTACCGGGCCCTGCTGCCGCCGCCGCCGCACGCTCGGTGACAGGGGGCGGAGCCAACCGCAGCCGTGCCAGACCCTCCGCGGGGCGGGGCCGCCCCGCCGCCCGGCCAATCAGGGGCGGGCAGATGGCCACGCCCCCCCGCTTCCTGCCCCCTCCTCCCCGCCCGCCCCCGCCGGGCTCCCCGCGCGCGCCGCTGAGCCGCAGCGCCCCCTGGCGGGCGCAGCGCGGAGAGGCCCAGGCCTGGCGCGGGCCTCCGGCGCGGCGCGGAAGCTAAGCAGAGCCGGCTGCGTGCGATGCCTGGATGGGTGACCTCAGGGCGGCCGAGCCGCCTCCAGCCCCGGGGAAGGCTTGTCAGAGCACCCGGGCTCATTAGAGCAATCAGGCTCATCAGAGCACCCGGACTTGTCAGAGCACCCCAGCTCATTAGAGCACCCTGAATCATCAGAGCACCAGGGCTCATCGGAGCATCCCAGCTCGTCAGAGCACCCTGGCTCACGAGAGCACCCCGGCTCATTAGGGTGCCTGGGCTCATCAGAGCACCCCGGCTCATCGGAGCATCCCAGCTCATCGGAGCATCCCGGCTCATCAGAGTACCCCAGTTCATCAGAGCACCCCGACTTGTCGGAGCACCCCAGCTCATTAGAGCATCCTGGCTCGTCAGAGCACCCCACCACACCGGAGCACCCCAGCTCGTCGGGACAGAGCCGTTTTGACGCCTGCACGCGCGGTTGCTCGCAGCCGGGCCCGGGCTGCCACGCTTCAACACCCCCGAGGGCTGCAACGCCCCGCCGGGGCCGCGTGCTCCTGGCAGCATCGCCGCTCGCCAGTGCTGGACCGGTGCCACCGGGGCCCGCGGCCACGAGCACCCGAAGCCCTCAGCCCGCGGCGCGGGATGGGAAGGTCAGGGGCTAAGGTTTCACGTGTCCTTTTCCCTCGGCACCGGGGCTGAAAGCGAAGCTCCCTGCAGGGATCGGATCCGGCCCCAGAATAGATTCCGCAGCCACCGGCCCAGAAGCAAAATCCCATCCCGCTCCGGCCCCACTGCCCCGAGAGGCGTCCTCTTTGCCCCCGGAGCAGGCGCCCGTCAGCCGTGCGTGCCCTGCACCGCCCCGGCGATGTGGGATGGGGCACCAGGCTGCGGGGCCAGCACCCTGTGCGGAGCCCAGGCCACGGCGGGTGCCCGGGATGGAAACAGGGCTGGCCACGGAGGCGAGCGGGCAGCGCCCCGAGCCACAGGCAGCTGCCAGACTGATTTCCAGGCAGAGGGTTCCTGGCCGGGTCCCAGCCCCGGTCCTCTGTGCTGGCCTGGGGGAAGATCCCGGGTGCGGGCAGGGGGTCCCACGCCTGCAGAGCCCCCGTGGCTCTGGCACAGCCCGGGACGAGGATGGGGACAGGCACGCTTGCTCCCCAAAGAGCATCCTCGCCTCCATCCCCGGGCAGCCACGTCTCCCCGAGACCCCCCCTACCCCAGGGCCGGCAGCCAGGGACCCTCATGGGCTGCGGGTGCTGCCTTGGGTGCTGCTGGGGGGACCTGGCCCTTGCGGGGACCCTCGCAGCGCCTGGGTCTCCTCTGGCCCTGACCCAGCAGGACAAGGCCGTGCTCGGGGGGCTCTGCCCTGCAGCAGCCCTGGGACCCTCCTGTTCCCCCTCGGGGTGCAGCAGGGTGACCCCAGTCCCCCCCCCAGGGCAGCTGGTCCCCACTCTCCCCTGACCCCATCTCCATCTCTCCCCACTCAGACCCTGACAGCAGCCCTTGGGCAGGGGCTGCCATCCCTCCTGGTGCCACCCCAGGGAGCCCCTGCCATCCCTGGGGTCCCCAGGGAGCCCCCATGGCCGGGGTGGGCTCCCCTCCCTCCTCAGCCCCCGGCCCCCGCAGTAAGGTTTCCCCAGAGCTCCCCGCCCCTTGGGCTGGCCATGGCCTACCCCAGCCTGTCCCTGTCCCCATCCCTGTCCCCATCCCTGCCATCCGGGACCCCCAAGCACCTCTCGCCCTGCCCCAAGCCATGGGGCAGCCGTGGGGCAGGAGCGGGTGGGTGCCAGCGCCGGGGCCATGCAGGCCAGGGAAGGACAAGGTCTCTGCTCCCAGGCCAGCCCCAGGGGCTGCGGGAGCCTCTTCTGTGGTGGTCCCGTGGGGACGGGCACAGCTCCAGCACCAGGAGCCAGACCCCCGCCTGCCGCAGCGTGTCCCAGGGGCTGGGACAGGGGACAGGGCCGAGGCGGCCGAGAGGTGCGGGGCTCGGGGGCTCCGGCACCGGGGTCCTGCCCCAAACCTGCTGCAGCCTCTGCATCAGCTGCGGCCCTGCAGCCTGGCGCTGGAGATGGGGTAGGCTCCCGCACCCCCCAGCCCGGCTCCCGCACCCCCAGGTGGGCTCCCCGCACCCCCAGCCGGGCTCCTGCACCCCTAGCCCGGCTCCCGCACCCCCAGGCGGGCTCCCCGCACCCCCAGCCGGGGTCCCGCACCCCCAGCCCGGCTCCCCGCACCCCCAGCCCCGCTCCCGCACCCCCAGCCCGGCTCCCACATCCCCAGCCGGGGTCCCGCACCTCCAGCCGGCCTCCCCGCACCCCCAGCCGGGCTCCCTGCGCCCCCAGCCCGGCTCCCGCATCCCCAGTCGGGGTTCCGCACCCCCAGCCCGGCTCCCCTCCGAGCGGGGCGGCCCCGGGGGGGCGCGGGGGGCCGGGGCCGGGCCGCGGGGCGGTGCCGAGGGGCGCAGGGGGCTGCGCTCCCCCGGGACCCCCCCCCCGCCTCGGCCCCATCCCGAAGGGAGGCCCCCGGCCCCGGCCCGGGCCGCGGAAGGAAGCGGCGGGGCGGGCGGGGACGGGCGCGGCGGGGGGAAGTTTCTCCGCGGGACCGCCCGGGGCGGCGGGAGGGGGCGGCCGCAGACTTCCTCCTCCTCCTCCTCCTCCGTCTCCATCCTCCTCCTCCTGCTGCCGCTGCCGCTGCTCCGGCCCCGCGCCCGCCGCCCGGAGCCGCCGCGCCATGCCCCGGGGTGAGTGCGGGGCCGGGGCCGGGGCCGGGACCGGGGCCGGGGCCGGGGGGGCTCCGCTGGGCGGGGGCCGGGTCCCGCTGCCGGGACGGGGGCAGCCGGCGGCACCCGGAGAGGGATGGGGGTCCCGATCCCGGGGTCCCGCTGCCGAGGTCCCTGCCGGTACCGGGTCCGGGTCGGGGCGGCGGGAGGAGCCGCCCGCCGGGGCCAGGGCGGGGGCGCCGGCACCGGGACCCGCCCGGAGCGGAACGGGGGCTAAGGGGGGTCCGGGGATAACGGGGCTACCGGGGGTCCGGGGGCGCTGGCCCCAGCCGCCCAGCGGAGCCCGGGGAGCGGCCCCGGGAGCGGAGCCTCGGGCGGGAGCGGGGCCGGCAGCTGCCGGGACGGAGCGGGGGCAGAACCGGCCCGGCACGGCCCGACCCCCTCCGCGGGGCTGCTGCACCCCCTGCTCCCACCAGCACTGCTTGCACTGCACCCACTGCTCCCACCGCCCTGGCAGCGCCCTGACCCTGCACACGCTGCCCCGGGCGCTGCCCCCGCCGTGCAGCGGTTGCGCTGCCCGCACTGCACTCACTGCACCGCTCACTGCAGGGGCGGAAGGGCACTGCACGCCCTGCCCTGCCTGCACGGACCGCGCTGCACGCCAGAGGGCACTGCATGCACTGCCCGCCGCGCTGCATGCACTGCCCGCCGCGCTGCATGCACTGCCCGCCGCACTGCCTGCTGCACTGCATGCACCGCCCACCGCACTGCATCCACTGCCCACTGCACTGCATCCACTGCCCGCCGCACTGCCTGCTGCACTGCATGCACCGCCCACCGCACTGCATCCACTGCCCGCTGCACTGCCTGCTGCACTGCATCCACTGCCCCCGCTGCCCACTGCACCGCCCACTGCACTGCCCACCGCAACACCCAGTGTGTGCACTGCAGGGTTCTGCACCGTGCACTGCGCCCGCTGAAAGGTGCAACACTGCACGCTGCGGGGCACTGCACACACGCTGCACGCGCTGCACCGCACGTCGTTGCAGATGCTGCACCCACTGCAACAGCTGTGCACAGCGCTGCACTGCACACGCCTTGCAACACGCCCGTTACAACACAGGCCGAACGTCACGTGCACGCTGCAACGCTCATTGCAACACTGCATGCGCTGCAACACACACGTCACTTGCACATGCCATCACACGCTGCAACACAGAGCGCAACACTGCAGCAGACGTGCTGCAACACGTGTTCCGCAGGCACGACACAGCCACCGCGGTGCACACTGCAGCCCTGGCGCTGCCGAGCCCATCGTGCACCACGGTGCACACCGCAGCACTGCCGCTGCTGTGCGCTCACATGCTGCAGCGTGCTGGGAGGTGCGGGGGTGGCACGGTGCAGCAGGGGAGCGTGGCCAGCTCTGCCGTGTGACGGGGCGGGTGGCGGGCCGTGGCGGGCGCTTGGTGCTGGGCCACCCCAGGCCCCCCAGCCGGGTGGATGGTGAGTCTGTGCTGCAGCCCTGTGACTGGGCTTGGGGTCACCTCTGGAGAGGCTTCGGGGAGCCCCGTCCTCCCCTCCCCTGCCTTCCCTTCCCCTCCTGGCGTGGGGCCATGGGGGGGATGTGCTGGGGGCCGTGGGGGGACGCGCTGTGCCATCAAACACCAGCTCCCGATTCGGCTTGCACCGCCTCTCGGTGCCGTCCCGCTGCCGGCTCGCTGCAGGCCAGGGGCACCCATGGGTCCCCGAGTGCCTGGGGGAAGGAGAAGCTGCCAAAGCGCCAGCAGTGGCACATGGGGACATCATCCAGCCCCCGCCGCCGGGGCTGAGCTGCGGCGGGTGTTTTGGCTGGGGTGGGCAGCGGGGCTGGCGCTGGGACCGAGGGGCGTGGGTGGCCGGGAGCAGCCGCGGGTGCGGGGCTATCGCTGGTGATGCCAGGAGTCGCCCGAGGCCGGCACACCTCCTGGCAGCAGCGTAGGTGTGGTGCGTGCCCTGCGTGGGCTGGGAGCCGGGGTCGGGCATCCCGCGCCCAGAGCTTTGGTTTGACCGTAGCATTGAGAGGTGCCAAATTGAGAGGTGCTGGCGTGCTCGGCACTATGCCTTGTCTGTGCCTCTGCTGTCGGCGTGAGCGGTGCCGAGCTGTTTTCTCACCCCAAGGCCACAGAGCATGGCCTGGCCCCATCCATCCATCATCCATCCATCATCCATCCATCCATCATCCACCATCCCTCCACCCACCCACCCACCATCCCTCTCTCCATCCCCCCTCCGTCCCAGGAGCCCCCCGGTGCAGGCAGCCGTGTCTGACCGGGAGCAGCCCTGGCTGCCGTCCCGCCGCTGGGTCGGGGAGGGGGTTTGCTGGCCAGGGCTGGCCCCGGCTCAGGGGCTGCTCGTGCAGCATCACCCTGGGGGGGTCTGGAGCCGGCTCCGGCCCCCGGCGCTGCCGGCTTTGGCAGCGCTTCGAGCAGGAGGCCGAGGTAGGGAGCAGCTGCGGCCGTGCCGAGGGGCAGCGCAGGACCCGGCGGCAGAGCTCACCGGCCCGGGAGGGAAATAAAATGAGGAAATTAGTCACAACAAGCCTGCAGCTGGAAAATGAGGAAAATCAAAATCCTTTGACTCAGCATGGAAGTTATTTTAGCTGCGACGGCAGGGCCCCGAGGCAGAGCCGGGAGTACCGGTGGCAGTGCACCTCGGGGCACGTCCCGCCGAGTGGGGACCCCCCCTCGGCCGCGCCAGCACCGGGTCCCCGCCGCGGCCGTGGCAGAAACCACCCCCTCCCCGCTCCCGTGGAAGTGCCGGGCCGGCGCGCTCGGCCCCGCGGGGTTCTTGCTCGGTATTTATAGATTTTATTAGTTTCCTCTTTCTGCCTGCTGAGCCGGCGGTGGTGCCGCGGGGGGCCACACTGCGCTGCTCTCCCCAACGGAGCAGGAGAGATCATGGCTGCTGGCCCCAGCCCCACAGCCCCGGGTCGCTCTGGGCTCGTCCGTCTGTCCGGGATGGACACGCTGCCCGGCCCACGAGCGCAGGCAGCGACGTGCTGGCTGCTGCCTCTGCTCGCTGCCGGCACCGCGCAGGGTGCCTGGTGTGGGGTGCCTGCGGTGGGGAGTGGGGTGCAGGGTGCACGGTGTGGGGCGCAGCGTGGGCTGCACGGTGTGCGACACGGCGGCAGTTGTGCACGGCGCGCCGCGCAGGGTTTGCGGTGCAGGGTGTGGGGTGCAGAGCGCAGGGCGCACCGTGTGGGGTGCACAGTACGTGGGGTGGGGTGCGGGGTGCAGGGTGCACCGTGTGGGGTGCACGGTGCATGGGGTGGGGTGCAGGGCGCACGGCGTGCAGCCCGCGCGGCACGCTTTGCTTTGGTTTGGTCAGGTTGGGTCAGGTTTGGGTGCCGCAGGGCCGGGGCCGGCCAGGCCGGCAGCGGGAAGGGAGCCCGCAGGGGCGGCTGCTCCGCTCCCCTGGCGGAAAAACCCAGCAGGGGGATGCCCTGGCTGTGAGCGATGGCGAGCGGGTTTTGCTTCCCTTTTCTGCTGAAGAAGAGATGAGTCGCTTTTCCCGTCCTGGAGGGTGGCAACGAGGGGGGGAGGTCGTGGTGCATCACCCTCAGCCCCGCTCGCCCGCTCACGCCCTCTCCCCAGCACCCAAATCCCGGCCGAGCGCCCCAGCGGCGCGGAGGGTGGCTGGGTCCCGCTGGGGTGGGGGGTGCTGAGTCCCAGGGCTGGGCACTGTGCAGACCCCATCGTGCTCCAACTCTTCCTCTTCCTCCTCCGGTTCCCCTCCCGTGGGGCCAGGGCGCGGGGCTGGGAAGGGGCAGGCGCCTGCGGTGCCCCACGGGCGCTGTGGACCCCTTGGCCCCACCAGTCCGCCCACGCCCCAGCACCTCAGGGCAGGCCAGAAGGGGTTAAAGGTGCTGCCGGCCACCAACTTCCCGGGAGAACAGAGCTGGCCTTGTGCAGGCAGGGCGCTGGCAGCAGGCAGGGCAGGGCAGGGCAGGCAGGCGGCAAACCAGGGCCTGGGCTGCGCTCACCCGGTGTCCCCAGGCGCCGCAGGGCAGTGGCCGGGCTGTCCGGGGGCCGTGGGCTGCAGGACCCTCGGGTGCTCCGGCATCGGGATGCTGCAGGGACTGTGGGCGACCTCTGGCCCCTGCCCAGCACCGCAGGGGTGCCACCATGCAGCCCCCAGCCCCGTCCTGGCCCCTGTTCGGCACAGCACCCACCTCCCCTCCTGTCGTCTTGCGGCGGGAGGTAGCAAGGGCCGGGGGACCGGAGCGCACGTGGCTGCGGGGCAGGGACACGGGTGGTCCCCACAACACCCCTCATCCTCCCCGGGCAGCTGAGGGGGTTTGGGGCTTCGGCAGGGGCTGTGGGGACGGGACCGGAGCGCAACCCGGGGGGCAGAGCCCTGGGGGCTGCGGCTGGAAGCATTGGTGTGGCGAGGGGTAGCCCAGAGGGGAGCCGGAGCCCTCTGCCACCCACATCCCCCTCCCTGGCACCCAGAGCAGGGCTTGGGGCTTTGGCTGCTGCGGGGGATCTTATCTGCACCAAGCCCCCTCCTCGGCGAGCCGTTCGCCCTGTGCGTGCAGGCAGCACGGCCATGCCTGTGGGTCCCCTCGTCGTGCCACTGGCCCTGGCCCTGCACCCGGCGCCGGCGGTGCCAGCAATGGCGAGAGCGAAAACGGTCCTGCACGAGCACCCGGATCCCACCGTGGCTCCTCCACGGGCAGCGCATGCACCCGCATTTGCCGCTTGCTGGTGCCAAGCCTCAGGCCACGCTGGGGTTTCACGGCCCTGGGTCATGGAGAAGTGGCCTCCTGCCCACTACCTGCTGCTCGCTGCCTGCTGCTGCCTCCTCCTTTCCTCCGTTTCCCTGTAGCAGCGATGCTCTCATGGGCACGAGCGTTTCCACTTGTGCCCCGTCCCCTTCCTTAGCAGCTCCGCTGACTCAGCCCGGGCCTTTCCTGGGACGGGTGCCCGCTGGGTGCCAGCTCACCCCTGGGCGTCCGCGGCCCCACGGCCGGTTTGGGAGCGTGGGGTTTGAGCTCGGCGTGACTGGTGCGCGTCGTGTCCCGCCGCGGGGCGGTCGCAGGGCTGTGGCTGGTGCTCGGGGGCCGCCCCGCACCTTGAGGGACGGGGAGCTGCAGGCAGGGGGGCACCGCTCCGTCCCCGTTCCCAGGAGAGCCGCCCCTTGCACCCCGCTTCTGGCCACGGCGGCTCCCCCGCAGCCCCAGCCGGGGCCAGCTCCTGCCCATCCATTCTGCTGCCAACATCGTCCTCGGGCTCCGCCGGCTCTTCCCGCCCATGTCCTTCCCCCCGGTATTTATAGAGAGCGATGGGCCCTGGCCGCGTCTCCCCCGGCCGCTCTGGCGATGGGGTGTCCCCGGGACCCCGGCGCTCCCTGGGGTGCCCCCGGCAGCCTCGCGGGGCAGCAAACTGCCCCCACGCCCCCTGACCTGGGGCCCGGGGCTGCTGCGGGACCCTTCTCCCTCCCACCTCAGCTGGGTGACCCTGGCTGGCACCCAGCCCGGGGGGATCCCCCGGTGTCACCCCACCAGCCAGCCGGTCCTGGCAGCCGGGGGACCCCAGCCTGGGGGGCAGTGGGGAGCCTCCGCCGAGCCCCGCCACGTGCTGCGGGATGGCTGCCCAGCGCGCACATAGCCACGGGGACCTTGGGGTGCCTGTGGGGACACTGGGGACCTTGGGGTGCCCGTGGGTGCTGGGGACACCGGGTACCTGGGGGTGCCAGGGGGCTGCGTGCCTCGTTGGACCCCCGGCCGGGTCCCCCCCAGTGACGTCCCTGCAGCGGGGACGCTGCACCCGGCGGTTGCAGCTCCTGCACCCCTGGGTTTGGGTGGTTTTAAATGCGCCCCACACTCCCCCTGCCCCGCTGAGGCCGGTGCCGCTCAGCGCACCTCCTGCCCTGCCCCGCGGGGCCCCCGGGGACACCGCTGCTCCCCAGGGCCCGCGGGGGGGACGGTTTTGCAAAGAAAAACAGAGGCTGGGATTTAGAAATAACCTTTTGGGTTCTTTTTTCCCAAAGCAAAGCCCAGTTTGGGTTTATTTCGGCCGGGGAGCGGCTGGCTCTGGCTCCCGGCAACCCAGCGCCTGCCGGCCTTGGGCTTGGGAAGAGAAGAGTTTAAATCTGAAATACGAACCAAAATGGATTTCCAGGAAAATTCTTATTTTTGCCATCTCTTCAACCTGATCTCATCAGAAAAGGAAAAAAAAATCTGTGGCAGCGGGTGGGGGCCGAAGCGCTGGGGTCTCCCCGGGGGTTCCCTCCCCGGCGCTGCCTGCTCCCCGGTGTCCCCGCGGCCCCTCCCCGGCGCGGTACGGTGACGGCACAGGGCAGCGGGGTGGCAGCGACAGCCCCCGTGGAGGGTGCCTGTCCCTGGAGATGGCCCTGCGCAGCCCGTGTCCCATCGCCCTGATCCTGCTCCCACCCCTCTGCCCCTTCTCCCGCCGCCCCGGCCTCATGCCGCAGCTCCAAGCCCCGCAGACCCCGGCGGGGGACCCGCTGCCTGCTGCCTGCCTGCCCCATCGCTGAGCCCCCCCAGGCCCTGGGGCACCCCGGCCGGTGCGAGGAAACCCTTCGGGCTGCATTTGCGACCAAAGCGGGGAGAAAATCGAAGCTGAATGCTCGTGTTTATTTGTGACCCGCCCGGGATCCCACGCTGTGCGAGCAGCCCCAGCACAGCCGGCTTCCTGCTGCGGGCAGGCGCTGCCTGCGGGGGACGGGGGGGCTGCCTGCGATGGCCCTGCTGCTCCCCAGGGCTGCGGCCCCGCTCGCGGGCTGAAGACCCAGGGATCCCCCCCCTGTTCTGGAAGCGCTTTTGCAGTGGGGAAACTGAGGCACGGCACTGTGGGGTGGCTTCAGCAGCGTTCGGGCCAGGCCCCCGGCTTGTCCTGCCTGTACCGAGGGGTGCAGGCAGGGAGCCAGGCAGGGCGGGGGTCACGGCGCACCCGGCCTCGCCGCGGGCAGGAAGCCGGGTGTCAGGGCGGGAAGAGGAAGAGCGACTTCCCCATCCGAGGGGACAGGGTCCGGCCCGGCGGGGGCTCGGGGCGGGGGGCACGGCCCCTTCGCCCTTCCCCAGCCCCGGGGGGGCTCTGGGGGTGGGGGTCCCCCCCAGCCCGGGGCTCTGGGCCCATGCGGCATCCCCGGCCCCTCCGCCCCAGCACCTCCGCTCCCTCCCTGTCGCTGCGGCAGGTGAAGCCGTGCGAGCCGCTGCCCCGGCCGGGATAACCCTCCCGCCGTGATAAATCCTGTCGGGCAGCCGCTGCACCGATGGCTGGATCCCGGCGGGGAAAGGGGCTGCCAGCCCCAGGGGTGGGCACCCTCCTGCCCCGGCACCGCGCAGTGACCCCACGCCTCGGCTGGGCTGGGCTCGGCAGCGCCCGGCTCCAGCCTGCAGCAGGAAGGGGAGCAGGATGCGGCCCTTAATGGCAATTGCAGAGGGAGCCTGAGGAAGGCAAACAGGGATACGCGCGCTGGGCTCGGGGATAAACACAGCTGCCGGAGCGGACGTCAGCCCCGAGGGGCTGCGCCAGCGGCCGCTCTCCGGCCCAGCCGCGGCACCAGCCCAGCCTCTGCCCCATCGGGGCCGGCACCAGCCCCGCTTGGTGTGTGCAGCACCGGGCACCGGGGCTGGGGCGCACGGCGGCAGCTCACACGCTCCCACAGCCCAAATCTGCCCCTGGCCGCGTGCCCTGCTGCCCTCCATCCCGTACCAGGCTGGAGGCATGGCACGGCACGGCACGGCATGGCACGGGGTGCTGCAGCAGCCTGGCTGTCCTGGCAGCACCGTCCTGGGGACGACGCGGTCCCCGTGCATGCCAGCCGCAGTGCCACACGTGTTTGCTCTGGGTCAGGGGATGCGGTTCCCCATCGGGGGGTCTCTGGCTGCTGCGCACCATGGGGGCTGCCGGGGGGGACGTGCCTGGCCAGGAAGCTCACCCGGGCCGCGGGATGGAGGGTGAACCGAGTGCGACCTGCCCCTCTGCACCCTCTGGCCTCAGGGTGTCCGAGCGGGGGGACCACGGGGACCGCGGTCCCAGCGTGTCCCCCTCCCCTGACCCTCTCCCCTCCCCGCAGGCTGCTGAAGGGGGACGCGAGGGACGCCGAGCCGCGGGGATGCAGAGCATCAAGTGCGTGGTGGTGGGCGACGGGGCGGTGGGGAAGACCTGCCTGCTCATCTGCTACACCACCAACGCCTTCCCCAAGGAGTACATCCCCACCGTCTTCGACAACTACAGCGCCCAGAACACGGTGGATGGCAGGACTATTAACTTAAACCTGTGGGACACGGCCGGCCAGGAGGAGTACGACCGCCTCCGGACGCTTTCCTACCCCCAGACCAACGTCTTCATCATCTGCTTCTCCATCGCCAGCCCGCCCTCCTACGAGAACGTCAAGCACAAGTGGTACCCAGAGGTGTGCCACCACTGCCCCAGCGTGCCCATCCTCCTCGTCGGCACCAAGAAGGATCTGAGAAACAACCCCGAGACCATGAAGCGGCTCAAGGAGCAGAACCAGGCGCCCATCACCACCCAGCAAGGCATCAGCCTCTCCAAGCAGATCCGCGCCGTCAAGTACCTGGAGTGCTCGGCGCTCAACCAGGAGGGCATCAAGGATGTCTTCACCGAGGCGGTGAGGGCCGTGCTCAACCCCGTCCCGGCCAAGCCCAAGAAGCCCTGCGTCCTCTTGTGACGGGGCTGCCGGCGACCAGCGAGAGACGATCCTGCCCCTGCCCCGGCCCCGCCGCCCCCCAAGACACTGCCCGGCGCCGCCAGAGCCCCCTGCCCGCCCCGGCGCCTGCCCGAGCTTCGCTGCCCCCCGGGGACGGCGGGACCGGGGCCGCCAGCCTGAAGCCGCCAGCTTTGATAATACAGACCTCGTTTGCACTAACTGGCCGTCTGCCCCGGGGGCAGCGGGGCTCCCCCAGCCCCGCGGGACCCCCACCCCGGCCCTGGCTGTCAGCGTTCGCTTTTGGGTGACGCCTCTCCGGTCCCGGCACAAAGCAAAACTTCCTGAGAAGGGGATGCCCGGGGTGACCGACCCCACCCTCAGCACCCCAGAGGGACCCGCCACCCCCGCCCTGAGCACCCCATGGGGACCTGCCACCCCCAGCCCCTGCACCAGCGGGGTGGCGGGGGGTGCGGGGGGAGGCCCTCAGCCGCTCTGTGCCAGCCCCGGTGCTCGGCCGCCTCTGAGCATCCCCCTGCCCCGGCGCTGGCATGGCCCTGTCCTGCTGTGGGGTCCCGGCGGCTGCGCCGGGGGTCTCCTGGGTGGGTGTTCGGGGTGAGCCCAGCCCGGCGCAGCATCGCCGGCTCCCCAGGGCCAGCGCTGGGCAAGTCCAGCCCTGGTGAGAGCGGAGCCAGTGCTGCCGGCAGGCTCTGCCGGAGGAGCGTGTTCCCACGCCGGCTGGTGCTGGGGCTCCGCAGGGCAGTGGGGCTCGCCTGTAACCAGCCACTCCCCGAGCTGCTGCTTCTTAAATAAAGAGACCTGCCCAGGCTCCCCGTCTCCTGTGCTCTCCTGCGCGCGCCAGCCTTCCCCGGGCACGGGGACACCCCTGCAGCCACCCCGGGGAGACACGGGTGCCCCCGCCCCGAGCTGGGCCAGGACCCCTCGCCCTGCCAGGGCCGAGCCCAGGGTGCTCGCGGCAGCGCCGCTGCCTGCCGGGGGTCTCTTCCCCGGGGGGGGCCATGGCCAGGGGAAGCCCGGGGCCACCCCCATGGCCGCTCAGGGCCAGCGCTGAGCTCCCCTGTGAGGGGCTTGGGGACATTGCACTGGGTGGGAATGGGGACATGGCAGGGGTGGGCACAGGGGGCTGCAGGAGCGAGGTCCCCTCCCTGGGACCCCCCTGGCCACCCCAGCTCTGGCTCTGCCCTGTCCTGCCCCACTCTGGAGCTGCAGGCAGAGGCCAGAGCCCCGTGTCCCTGCGCCCGGGGGCTGCGGGGCCGGGGTGTCCCAGGGGACCCCAGGTCCTGTGGCCAAGCGCTGAGGCTGACGATGGTGGCAGCGAGGGACCGGCAGCAGCCCTGGCTGCTCGGCCGCGCTCGCCGCCCCCTTGCCAGCCTCCACCGGCTGCTGGCACGTGCTGGCCGGCGGCCGGATCCGGTGAGGCCTGGCAGGGCCCCCGCCGCCGCGCACACGGGCCCCTTGTCTGGCCCCGGGGCCTTCCTGCAGGAAGGGCAGATGCGGCGCCCGCCACAAGCCGCCTTTGTTCCCTGCTGCCATTTCCCGGCCAGAGCCGGGGGGCCGCCGGGGGCTGGCGTGGGCGATGGTGCCGCGAGGCAGGGTGGCTCCGGCCGCGTCCCATCCCTGTCCCCCTCCCGCGGCCATGCCTTGCCGCAGCCTCCCGGGGGCTGGTGCAAAGTGTGGCCCCCCCTGGACCCCCAACCTGGGAGCCCCTGACACTGGGGCATGGCCCCAGCTCGTCCCCACGGGGCTGCGCGCCAGCGGGCTTGCAGGTCCCGGCTGCACCGAATCCTGCTCCCTCCGCGGGGGATCCCCGTGGCCATGTCCTGCTCCCACTGCATGCTCCCCTGAGGGACTGGCAGGGTGCAGGCAGGGGCTGCATCCCCCCACGGGGGGCGAGGTGCCACCCCAGCGGGGTACGGCGGAGGAGCGGGTGCTGGGACAAGGTGGGGACACTGGGGTGGGATGCGGAGAGAGGCAGCGGGATGCTGGCCTGCCCTGGCCGCGGAGCAGCGGGATGAGCTCATGGCTGTTCCCCTCCCAGCTGCTCCCCGGCTCAGCTTGGCCCGGCTGCAATGAGGTCAGGGCCCCGCCACGGCCCCACCGCCCGGCAGGAGCCCCCGGCACGGGGCAGAGGGAAACCGAGGCCCAGGCAGCTCCCCTGCCCCCTGCTCAGCCCCAGCACCCTGCCCCGTACCCCAGCTGCACCCACCCCAGCCCTCCTGGCCCCGGGCTCCGCTCCCCCAGGCTGCGCTGGCCCCCGGCCCCGCTGGCCCCGCAGCATCCGCAGCCCAGTCAGCGGCCCCCGGGGCTGGGTGGGGAGCGGAGCCGCCAGCTGCGGGGTGGACTTAGCCCAGGAGCTCTGCGCCTCCAGCCCGGCTCCCAGCCTCCTCCAGCCCCGCCGAGCCTGCCCCGGGCCTCGCCCAGCACCCGGGGTCCATGTCCCGCACCCCAGCCCCTGGGGTCCGTGTCCTGCACCCCAGCCCCAACACCCAGGATCCACATCCCACGCCCCAGCGATCCACGTCTGCACCCCAGCACCCAGGGTCCACGTTCTGCACTCCAGCTTCAACACCCGGGATCTGCATCCCACACCCCAGCCCCAGCACCCGGGGTCCACGTCCCGCACCCCAGCCCAGGCCCCACGCTGGCCTGGGGTCCCGGGAAGGGACGGGACCCGCTGGCCGGGCTGGGTGGAAGTGGCACAGAGTTTGCCGAGAGCTCACAAAAATACTCAGTGCTTTATTTCAACCTCAAAACCAAGGCGCAGACGCTGCCGGGGGACAGCACACCACACGCATGCAGGCAGGGGAGATGGATGGAGCCCGGCACGGCACGGTGGGGACACTCACGGATGGACACGCGCACGGCAGGACCCGCTCGAAGGCCAGCCCGGCCCCGGCTCAGCCAGGGCCACCGGCCAGGGTGCCACGGCTCCTGCTGGAGGAGGCTCTGCCCAAGCCCCGGGAGCGCAGGGACAAGCGCTGGGACATCCCAGGGGACTCTTGGTGGCTGCATTCACACGAAGGGCAGTTGCAGGGACCCACGCTGGTCCCTCACGGCTGAGCGTGGTGTGGGGTGAGCCCCGTCAAGCACAGAGCTCCCCAAATTCAAGACAGTTCCTGGTGCCGACAAGCCGAGCCCTCTCCTCCTGCCTGCAACCCCTGCCTGCAATCCCTGCCTGTTCCTCTTGCAGAAAGCCGCCAGGAGCGAGCCCTGTGCTGCCTCTCCAAGCACGGCACCGGCTCCTCGGTGTCTCCCGGCGCAGGATGCGGCCGAGCCCTCCTGGGCCGTGGCCATGGCCCCTGCGAGGCGGAGCAGCAGCAGCCCCCTTCCACTAACGCTGCCTGGCCTGGCCGTGCACCGGGAGGAGCGGAGGAGCCTGGGGACGCTGCCAGCACCCAGCTCCCACCCAGACGGCACCACCGCCATGCCAGCCCCCTGCATCCCGGCAGCCAGAGCCCGCAGATGGGGGGTCACCGCCAGCGCCCTCCTCCCGGGGCAGCAGCAGCACCGCTGAACCCCAGCAGTTCCCAGCTCAAGCCCTACGGCACAGGGACATCAGAGCGAGGACCTCCAGCGCCAGCCCACTCACCCTTCCTCCCCAAACTGGGCTTGAACCGGAGCACAGCACCCCTGCGAGCACCCTTTGCTTGCTGGAAGGGGCTTCTGGCAAAGGCAGAGCAGGAGAGCGTGGATGCTCTTGGCATCTGCTGTGCCCCATGCGCCCCTGCACTCGCGCTTTCCTGCCTTGCTCCCGTGCAGTCCGTGCATGGGCCAGCACCTTCGAAGATGCTCCCCTCCTGGCAACACGGGCATGGATGAGGCAGGACCCTGCCCCAGCCCCGGAGGGGAGAGCAGCGCCTGGGGCCAGCCGGGAGCGTGGGAGCAGCAAATGCTCCTTCTCCCAAGGCTCCCTTAAGCTTCGAGGGCCAAAAGGCCACCAGCTCTTTTTGAAGACCTTGGCCAAGGACCCCCAGCCTGGAGGAGGAACCAGGTGAAGCAGGGGCAGGGCAAGGCTGGCCCTCTGTGCATCCTGCTCGGCCCGGAGCATCCTCCGAAGAAACAGGCAGCAGGAACCTGCCCCCTCCCCTGTCCTCCTGCCCATCCTGGTAGCCGGCAGGGAGCCAGGACAGGGGGTACTGGCCTCGAGGGTCCCCAGCAAGAGCCCCCAGCTCCCCTCTAAGAGAGCTCCAGGCGCAGCCAGGGACCACGAACAGACACTCGCAGGGCTCAGGACCCCGGGACGATCCTAGCAGCAGCTCCACAGCAAACGCCCTGGCCCAGCCCTGGGGCAGCAGGGGAGGGAGGGGGCTCTCTGCCTCCCCCAGGGGAAGAGCAGCCCCCGCCTGGCACCGGCACCGTGGCCGGCTGTGGCACCAGGCCGGCTAGAAGTGCTTGTCCTCCAGCAGCGAGCTCACCACCAGCTCCTTGTTGCCGAAGTCCCAGAAGGCAGTCATGTGGAAGGCCATGTTGGAGAGGACAACCAAGTACTCCAGGAAGGCGAAGATGGTGTACACTGGTGGAGGAAACACAGCAGGTGAGGGGAGCACGCAGCCAGATCTGCCCCGGGAGATCCCCTGGCTCCCGGGGCAGCAGGGCACGGGGCGGGGGGCTCGTCCCCTGCTTGAACCCAGGCGGGAGAAGGGCAGCTGGGCACTGTCCCCCCCCGGGGAGCTCTCCTGGCCTCTGACCGGGATTTGGTAGGCAAGGTGTCACCCCGGCGCCTTCCCTGCGCACATCCCCCCAGGCACGGCCGAGCCGCAGGGGGACCGCAGCCCTGCCCCGGCCCCCTTACCTCCGGGGCCGCAGTACCAGTTGTGGTGGAAGTAGACGCACACGGCAAACGCAAATGTGATGAAGGTGAAGAAGAAGAGCAGCTGCTTCCACTTGTATGACTTGCGCTCCTGGAAGAAGTCGAGAGCTGGGTCACAGCCGCGGCCGGTCGCCGGTGCCTGCCCTGTCCCTCTCGCCCGGCACGGCAGGGACCCGCCGAGGCCGCAAGCGGCTCAGCCCTCGCCCCTGCGGACGCCGGAGATGCCGGAGCAGCCACCCCCATCCCCAGGGA
Organism: Theristicus caerulescens; assembly: GCA_020745775.1. NCBI lineage: Eukaryota > Metazoa > Chordata > Aves > Pelecaniformes > Threskiornithidae > Theristicus > Theristicus caerulescens. The sequence continues at coordinate 132,332,986 of CM036559.1, read as the reverse complement.
AGCTCTGCCCTGGCCCCACCGCAGCCCCGGGGGCACGAGCAGGCACTGGGAGCCCCTCTGCACCCCGGCTCCTTGGCCACAGCCGCCCGGGTAAGGACCACGGGCCGCACCAGCTGCTTTGGCAGGGCTGTAACCTGGGGACACGCGGGGGGATCGCTCCTACGCGGAGATAAACCGAGCTGCTGCCCGGGCTGCCCGCTCCCCGCTGCCGCAGCCAGGTGAGGGGCGATGCGAGCCATGGGGGCCTCCGGCACCGTCTGACACCAACAAGCCACGCGGCTCCCGGCGAACGTGGGCGACCCCGGAGGCAGGAGCACCCGGCCGCCCACGGTGGTGCTGGGATGCACATGGCACACGGGGCCCTCGCAGCTCCCCGAAGACGGGCCAACGGCTCTACCAGACAGTAGATCCTACGGCTGCGGCCGGGGCGGCTGCAGGTGGCCCCGGCTCCCCCAGGCGCTGCCCAACCGCCCCGGCGCGGGGAATTCACCGGCGTGTGCAGGCGGCGGCAGCCGGCACTGCACCCCCTCGCTCGTAACTGCACTGGGGAGGAGGAAACCACATGAAGGGGTGGCAGCTGGGGCGGGCGCCGAGCTGGAGGCATCGCACAAGCCGCCCTGGCACCGGGGGGGCCCCATCCTGCCCCTCAGCACCACCTCCGACAGCGCAACGGGCAGGAGCAGAGCACAGGGCTGCTGGAGCGGCCCCCACGCCCCCAGCAATGCACAGCTTGCTGCTTCTGCGCTGGCAGCGTCCAGCCCCCCAGCAAAGGGGGCAGCCCAGGGGCCAGCCCTCTCCTCACAGTGGGCTCCCCCAACCCACCGCCCCGTCCGCACGCTGCCCAGCACCCCCCAAAGCTGGGGGCCATGGGTGCAGTGGCCCCCCAGGAGCCGTGGGGCTGCGGTGGGTACCGGCTCCAGCCCCCTTCCTCTCCTCTCCATCACACTGAGCATCGCGGATGAGCAGGGAGCCCCTGTGGCAGAGGAACCCCAAACCGTGGCCGGCCGCCAAGGAGGGCGCAGGGGAGACCCCAGCATCTCCATCCCGGTGCAGGGCGGCCAGCACAAGGAGCCCTGGGGCAGGGGGGCTGGAAAGGAGGGGGCCGGCCCCATGCGAGGGGGCCGGGGATGCCACGGACGGCCCAGACACGGGCTGTTATTCCTGTTACTAAGTGGGAGGGGAATTTCCCCCTCTTCTGACGCTTCACGTGAGACAAAAAATCCATTTTCAGGGACTGCTGAGAATAAGGAAAATTTAAATTGCCCCATCACACTTTCCATTACCCCCCGGAAAGCGCACCGGCAGGCTCAGCCAGCCGCCCTGCGAGAACAAACAGGTCACGGCAGGGAGGAAAACCCAGAGAGGAAGGACGGCTTCGCGGTCGCCTTCGCCATCTGGGGACGTGGGGCTGATGCCGCCTCCGCCCCGCGGGGCCCGGGCAGGTCCTTTCCCGCTCGGGCTGACGAGGGTCCCTCTCCCCAGCGGCTCCCGGGACCCTCTGGAGCGGGGCTTCCCGCAGGCAGGAGCAGGCAGCCCTGCCTGCAGCCCCTGCCCGCCTGCCCACCAGGAAACAGGAGGCGGCTGGTGCTGAGCCGTGAGGGTGCAGGGCCAGCGGCGCAGGGTGGGGCGAGCAGCGGTGCCAACCCTGGAGTTAAATAACAATGAGCGGCTGGGGCCGAGGCGTTATGTAAAGTTTCACATCGGAAAAGCAGGTCACAAAACAGCCTTGTTTTCATCCAGGTCCCACAGCAGCGGAAACGGTTGCGCTACGAAGTGGCAGCAGAGCCCCGCTCGTCTCAGCAAGGTGAGCGGCAGCTCCCTGCTGTGCTCCCCTGCGCTGCATCGCGCCGTGCTGCACCGCGCAGCACTGCACCGCGTCATGCGGCACCACGCTGCGCTGCATGGCACTGCCTGGCGTCACGCTGCACCACGCTGCGTCCTGGGACGCTGCACTGCATCGTATGGCACCGTACAGCTGCGAACCGCACCGTGCTGCACCATGCCGCTGTACTGCATCGTATGGCACCGTACAGCTGTGAACTGCACCGTGCTGCACCACGCCGCTGCACTGTGCAACCCCTCGCTGCGCGGCATGGTGCTGCGTCACGCTGCACGGCCCCCGAATCCACGCCTGGCAGGAGGATTGAAGGCACCCCCAGCCTCCTCACGAGGGGCTCCCAGTGACCTGGTGGCCAAAGGCTGGGGGGTGCCAGGCAGCCGAACCTCCCGGGACGTCCCCAGGGAGTGCTGTGAGGGGCCACGGGTGGGGGACCCCCAGCAAAGCCGGGGCCATGAGAAGCCACAACAGCGACTGGCACTGGGGGGTACAGTCCACGCTGGCGAGCAGGCAGCTCATCTCCATCGGGCACCAGCAGCTGCCGGAGCTCCCGCCACGCTGCCTGAAGTGCAGGCGGGCCGGTTCCTGCCTCCTCCTCCTCCGACGCCAGGGCAGGGGGTAACGCTCCAGCTCCCACATCTCCCCCGCGGTCCCCGTACCCCTCCCCGCTGCGGCTGGGCATCCTGCCCGCGCTGCTGCAAGGGCCTTCCCCGAGGAGCAGCAAACGGTGCCAGATTTCAAGCCAGTGGCTGCTGAGAAACCTCTGGTGAGCAACAAGGGCATCTGTCGCGACATGTGCTGCCTCCCGGCCCCTCGCGCACCCCTGGGGACCCACCGCTGGCAGGAACCACCCTGCAGGTGTAATCCCCCGGGGCACTGGACATGCGCTGGCATTAGGGATTAACACCTAATTATCCTCGTCTCTATAATCCTTGGTCACCTGGGCCCAGCCCAGGGATTCGCCCTCCAGGGAGCGGCAGAAGGCGAGCACCTCTCCACCCACAAGGCCTCAGAGGCGCAGGGTCGGGGTGCCACGGCGCAAGCGCGGGATGGCCGCTCCTGCGGGGACCCCCTCAGGGGTCCTGCAGCAGGACCAGGACCAGGGGCAGGGCAGGGGACCCCCAGGTTAGTGCCCTGGAGGGGAGCTGGCAGCTCTAAGCAGCCTGGCAGGAGGCTGGAGCCTCCACGCTCCAGCTCCCTGCAAGGAAAAAGAGGGATAAGAAAATCCCGAGGATGTGGGACAAGTGACTGTGAAACGCTCAGGACACACACCAAGGCGGGGAGGAAGGTTTTACAGCCTGGCAAACCCAGCGGGAGAGCGGTGCACCCCTCCTTCCCCAGCAAGGAAGAACCCTGACCCTGACCCTAACCCTGGCCCTGACCCTAAGCCTGACCCAGCGCGGTGCAGTACAGAACCTGCTCCCCTGCAGGGCTGAGGCGGAGGGATGCCGGGGCGGAGGGATGCTGCCAGGGCACTCGCATGCCTGGCACGAGCAGCAGGCATCGGCCGCCCGGGGACGGGGTGCTCCAAGCTCAGCCGGCTTCAGGCTCCCCCCAGGCCCTTGCTGGGGCTGGCGCAGCTGCAGCTGGCAATGCTCAGCTGCCAACCCCGGCTTCGCAATTTCCTCCTGGCAAGACAGACCAGGGCACCCGGCGTCCCTGCAAGCCACTCCAGTTTCACACAGCCCCCCCCCCCCGAGCCAGCCCTCCGGAGCTGGATGCGTGTCTGGCCCAGAAAACCACAGGCAAATTATATTTAGTCCAGCAGCTTGCAGACTTTGAGCTGAGGCACATTCCCCGTGCACACGAAGGTGAGTCAGGAGCAGGCCAGATGATGGGGGAGAGGAGAAGAGACGCCAACCCAGCCCGGCGGGGACAGCCCTGCAGCCCCAGCCCTGGATGCTGCCCTGTGCGGCTCCGAGCCCACGAAGGTGCCCAGTGTCTCCTTCCCCCATCCCGGGGGAGCCCCCAGCCCTGCAAACCCAGCTCCAAGGGCTGGGGGATGGCTGCTGTGAGTGGGCAGGGTAGGTAGGAAACACCAGCAAGGAGGCACAGAGCCTCCTGCTTCTTCTACTGCCTCTGGAGAGGAAAAAGAGGGACCCTGCAGAGTTCACACCCCAATTCCTGATGGGACAGGGAAGGGAATGGCCAAGTGACATTAATTCAAAATGCAACAGCTACGCTCTCCTGGGACCTCCCAAGCACCGGCTCTGCTCCTGGAGCCATCCCTTCCCAGGGGCCACGCAGCACCCTGGAGGCTACATGCTGCACACCGGTCCCAGCTCCTCCTCGAGCGTTTCTGGCTCCCCTGCGGTGAACGTAAAGACAAACTGCCCCAGCACCGAGACCTTAGCGCTGGGATATTTATAGAGGGCTAGTGTGAACTATCGCCACCACTCCCATGGGCTGCTGTCACTAGACTGCCGGCTAGGCGACGGTGCTACCGAGGAGTGGGGCTGAAACCACACGTGTTCACCGACCGCGTTTGTGGTACCCTCCCCACCGCTCCAGCAGCAGCTGGAAACCCAGCTCAGCTGTCCTGCTCCGGCTGGTGCAGAAATGGCTTAACCAGCGCTGAGGGGGACAGGAGCGGCAGCGGGGCGAGCGGGGCGCCTGCCTGCTGGCCGGGTGCCAGTCGGCCCCCCCGCGCTCGCGCAGCCGGGGTTTGCACCCGCGCAGCACCTCTGCCTTCGCACTTGCTGCACGAGACGCTTTCCAGAAGCCGCCAGCCCGGGGCCGGGCTCAGCCTGCACGCCCTGCGGGACGGGGCTCCGCTGACGGCCCGAAGCAGCCGGCCCGGTGGCCGCCGTGCGCGTGCATGCGTGTCTCTCGGCCGAAACGCAGCCGCTAGTGACGCCAGCCGCTGGGGCTGGGGGGAAATATGTTTGCAAACAAGAAGTGAAACTGCTCTGCTCTGCTGCACCGCTCATCATCTTCGCTGTGGCAGAGCCAGCTGTGGAAGGAGGGTTTTAAAGGGCGTGCAGCCGGCCAGGAGCAGAGAGTGCGGAGGTGCCGGCCAGGGAGGGCAATGCCACACCAGCCACGGCCAAGCACCAGGGACTGGGTGCACTGCCTGCAGCCCGCGGTGATCAGCCCATAGCTGGAGGCTCTCTGGCTCCATTTCCCCTTTTCCCCTGAGCTCTCTTCTCTGCTTTGCCCCTTCCCCTCCTCCCCTCAGCCTGCTTTCTCTTTTCTTCCCTCCTGCAGAGCTTTATTTTCCTTTCTCTCACTATTTGCCACCTTGCAACTGGAAACCGTCTGTACTTCCCCATTACGAACCAGTTCCTCAGCACCTTCCTGCCCTTGCAGAAAGGCAGTTGCAACACCAGCCCCAAGAAACGCGAGGCTTTTGCAAGACCGATTCCTGTCACTCACGCGCCGAAACTCCGGCAAACCTGGGAACCTTCGCCCCCCCCCCGGAGTGCTAAAAAGCAGTGCCAGACCCGGTGCCTGAGAGGGGCTTTGCTGGCCCCTTCCTCCCTCCCCAGCCCCAGCTCGGCTCCCCGAGGGGGCTGTGCACAGATCCCCTGCTCCCTCCTCCGGACCGAGCCAGAGAAAGGCTGGGTCCAGCCTTCCAGCTCCTCGCAAACCTGGAGACGGTCCCAGGTTTGGCCCCGGAGAACCTGAATCCCCCTGGGGACCCGCAGTGGCCTCCTCCGCTCCAGTACCCTCCACTGAAGAGGAGGGAAGGATGGGACACCGTGGGACCAGAGCTGTCCCCCTCGCCCGTCCCCTCCTGCCACCGCTGGCTGCAGGGCTGGGGGTAGCAAAGGTGAACAAAAAGCCCCCACAAGCAACACAGAGCCAGAATCTGGCCCCGAGATGCCGTGACCCGCAAGAAGAGCTCACTCGCGCCCTGCCCTAGAACAGCCCCGTGAGCCTCCGGCCAGGCCAGCTCAGCAGGCGCTGCCCAACTTCTCCCTGCTCCTGCTGAGGCCGGCAGTTCCCACCGGCCGCTCGGCTCGGGGCGAGGAGGATGTGGCGGTGGTACCGCGCTCGCCGCGGCCTCGTGCAACCCCGCCGCCCCTCCCTTGCCGAGCAAGCCACGAGGGTTGCAGGAGCCGGGCCAAGCCCGCCGGTGGCCCCGCAGAGCCCTGCTGCCGCCGGCCTTGGGAAGCGCAGCCTGAGGAACCCAAACAGCGGGATAAGCCCCAGGAGACCCTGCCCCTGCCCAGAGGAGCCGTGGCCCCATGGGAATGATTCACAGCAGGAGCCCAACTTGCACATCACAGGAGACGGATGGAGCGACACGGCAGATCTGCGGAGTGATGATAAGGGCGAGCGCCCACGTAGCAAAGGATGCCGCCCACAGCGGGGTGTCGCGCCCTCGGCCCGCTTCGTCCAGACGCATCCAATCTGACAGCCACACCGCCACCGCGCAGCGCTTTCCTTTTCGGAGGAGCTCACCCGTCACCCTCGCTCCCCGGGCGACAGCTCCATCTGCCGACACACGGCCCTGCAGGGAGCTGGTGCAGGGGACGCCGTGCTCCCGGGCAGGGGGAGATGAGCCCTGGCTCCAGGGCTGGCCCCAAAGGGGTCCTCTCTCCATGGGGAGACACCCAGCTTTGGGGGGGACCGTGCACCCCCGCAGGCAGCTCCCCTCCATCAGCAGGGCCTTTCCCAGATGGGAGGAGGAAGCCGTGCCGGGTGGTGACACCGTGCCGGGTGGTGACACCGTGCCGGGTGGTGACACGTTCAGCCAGGGCATCACCGTGCCCCCCTGCGCTTCCACGACCAGGGATGCACCGTGGCTGATGCATCCTCAGAGGGGGCAAACGCTCCTTCGCTGGGCTTGGGCACGAGCACCAGGGCACAGGAGTGCCCCAGCACAGCTTGAGCCCTGCAGCATCGGGGAGAGGGGAACAAGGACAAGCTGCCACCTTGCCCACTGCGGCACACGGCCGGAGACGCTGTGGTTTGGCAGCAGCCTGCGGCCCAAGCGAGTCCTGCAGGATGGGGGGGGCAGGTTTGCTGTGCCCCTCAGCCCATGCCCAAAACAAACCACCCAGCAGCACCGGAGCAGGAGTTGCACAGGCTGCTCCAGCGCCAGCGGGTGTGCGAGAGCCCAGGTGACAGCACCCAGCGACACCGAGCCCGTAGGCTTTGTGGGCGCAGGCTGCTCCCCCAGCAGAGCCCCAGCAAGGCCACCATCCCACAGCCGCTTCACGGACCGGCTGTGGATGTGCAGACACACAGGACAGGCTCTGGACAGCCATGCCAGCACCTCCCACCTGCCTTCCTCAGCATCTCGGGAGCGGGAAAGGAACCAGCCCCAGCGGGTGACGGGGCAGAGGAGGGCAACCTGCAGGCAGAAGTGCTGCCATATGGCAGCGGGGTGCACCGGGTCAAAACACCGCCGGCGGGACTTTGCTCATGGTGTTCCTTAACATGAACTTGGGAGAAACCCACCCAAATTACCAGCAGAGAAAAGCCAGACATGTAGAGGCAGGCTGCTCACCTCCCTGGCCTGATCCTCCGGCTCTTCAGTTTAGAATCATAGAATCACAGAATCGTTAAGGTTGGAAAAGACCCTTAAGATCATCGAGTCCAACCGCTAACCCAGCACTGCCAAGGCCACCACTAACCCATGTCCCCAAGCACCACATCTCCCCGGCTTTTAAATCCCCCCAGGGATGGGGACTCAGCCCCTGCCCTGGGCAGCCTGGGCCAGGCCCTGACAGCCCTTTGGGGAAGGAGTTTTTCCCAATCCCCAACCTAACCCTGCCCTGGCGCAGCTTGAGGCCGTTCCCTCTCGTCCCATCGCTTGTTCCTGGGGAGAAGAGACCGACCCCCCCCGGCTCCAGCCTCCTTTCAGGCAGTTGCAGAGAGCAATAAGGTCTCTCCTGATGCTGTGCTGGGTCAGGGACGCGTTTATACCAGAGCTCTCTGTCTGCAGTCCCCGCTAGACACAGCGATGCGTACCCATCACCATCAGGGTGCACAGGCTCAGCGCTCGGCCCAGGGAATAGCCACCGTGCCCAGCTCACAGCCAGCATCTGGTTTTTTGCTCCCGTGAGCTGACGGCAGGGCTAGCGCTGCTGCTAACACACTGCAACCAAAACGCACGGGCTTGCTGCAATGCTACGGTCTGCAAAGGTGCAAAGCCTGCAAAGGTGCAAAGCCTGCAGACAGGCGCTCCCCGGGGGCGGCTGCTGCTCCGGGAGCTGTCGTCCGAGGTGCAGTGCTGGGGGGAAGAGATGCAGGGGTTTGGAGTTCTTGCAAAAAAACAAGCCAAGCCAAAAAAGATGAAAGAAAGGAAGCGGTGGGAGAGCCGCCAAGGAGGCTGCTGAGCTCCCGTCACCCCCGTATCACCAGAGATAACAGATCACTTCCCAGAGAGAGAGGGGAACCCCAGGATCTCCAAAAGCCCCTTTCACTGGGCATCTCGCAGCCAAACAACTGCTGGAAGCTTCTTTTCCGGGTCTCTGAAATAAGCCAGCAAGGGGATGGGCTCGGTGAATTGCCGGAAGGGGACAATAAACAGACGTGATGGAGCAGGAGCCTTAGCAAGGCGCTCCCTGTAACTGCCCGAGCAGACCCCACGCGCAACGCTCATCCTGCTCATGCGTGGGCAGCTCATCCGAGCAGACCCCGAGCACAGCACCCACCCTGCCCGGTATCCCTCCACGCAGTCCCTTCGGAGAGACTTGCTCCCAGCCCTCGCCAGCTTCCCGGCCCTGGGATAAGGGCACACACCTCTGACAGCTTCCCCTGAAGGTCCCTGCTTTGCAAAGCCATCACCTTCCTGGGGCAACACAGTCCAGGGAGCCCTGGGGACCCTTCCCCATTTAGTACTGGGGACTGTGAGGGTTGGACCAGCTGGGCAAGACGCATCCCCGAGGAGAAAAGGACAGGGAGGTCCAGGGAGCCCAGAGACCCAGGCAAAGCCGAGCGTACAGGAGGCACACGCGCGCAGAGGCAGCTTTCACGTACGGAGTTTCAAAGCTGAACGCCCTGCCCGCCCGCCTGCGGCTGTGCCGGTGCCCAGGGTCCAGCACTCACGCCGCAAACCAGCACGGCACCAAAGCCGCATCCAGGCGATGGAGGCAGAAGCCCCCGGGCTGGATCCTCTGCCTGACCCCCTGCACGACCGGCAAGTCCCGGAGCCCACCGGCCCCCCTCGCAGAGAACAGGACCCACAGCCAGCCTGCTCGGCGCAGCCGTTCCTGGGGAACGGGATAACACAACACCTGCTGCCTGCTGCGGGCAGCCGTTCCCAGTTTGCAGGGCCAGCAGGTTCCCGGTTCCCCAGCACAGAGAAGCCAGTTTCAGCTCAGAAACAGGCATCCTCAGCCAAGGAGAAGGGGTCAGTGAACCCGACCCACGGGGACACGAATGGGGTGGTTTTCAAATGTCAGCTGTAAGTGAAAATCAGAAAATAATAGGAAATTAAAAGATTCCTCCCCACTTTGCTTTGGTAAACCATGAATTTTGGTGACCATGTTTCCCAGTTTCACCTGGTGGTGGTAACTCCTTTAGCACCCAGCTATGGTTATTTCACAAGCGAGCGGCAGCCAAAGCCCTCCGCCGCCAGCCGAGAGCCCCCTCCCCAGCACCCAGCGCTGCACAGAGAGAAGAAAGGAAAGTTTCTGTACCTCGGGACTTACTGTGTGTTTCTTAGTCATTCTCCAGAGGATGCACGTCAGGAACATGTGGCCCAGAGCCGACGTGATAAAGACGATGAAGGCATTTTCATGGATTGCTGAATCAACAAGACAACAGGTTTCCTGTTAAATCTGAGCCAAGGGCACGAGGGGAACGCGGGGCAGGCTTTGGGAGGGTGAAGGCCTGCTTTCTGCAGGATGCGGTCCTGCTGGGAGCCCCAGCGCCCGGGAGATGCTGTGCCCCCAGCGCCAGCAGCGGTCCGGGGCCCAGGGTCTTCGCGGGAGGCAGGCACAGCACGGCTCCGCACCCCCTGCGCCCGCGCAGAGAAGGGGCAGGGGGATTTAACGACAAAGCTGCTCGTGCGTGCCGCGCAGCCCCCGTAAGCCCGGGGCTGCAGGGGGATGTGAGTTGCTGGAAGACTCATTCCAAAGGTGCCAGGAGGGTGTTTATGTGCTCTGCGAGCCTCTGTTGCTTCACACGGCTGTGAACCTTGGGCACCCTTGAGAGCAGCTCAGCATCACCACTATTGTTCTAGGGATGGGGAAACTGAGGCACGGAGCGGGGGTTTGCAGAGTGAGCCAGTCCAAGATCCAGAAAGGGCCATCTTCTGGCCTCCTGCATTATCCACCTGCCAATTAACAGCTGTCATCAGCCTCATCGCCAGCACCGAGGCCGCCTCCTGTGTCACTGAACTAGCACAGATTTAGGGTCAGGCTGGAAATGCCGCCGGAGCACCACTAAGCCAGAGCAGCTCACGAAACCCCAAAACCGCACACAAAGTCCACGCAACTTCAGGTGAGTTATTTTCAGATGAGTGCTTCTGTTTAAAAGAGTTTCCCAGCCTCTTCTCCAGGAACTGAACCACAGGCTGAGTTCCCAAACCACCTGAATGTAAGAAATGATCTTCCCTGCTTCCCCTTTCGATTCCAGGGGAAGGGAAACCACGCGAGGAGCGATGGTAAAGGCAGCTGTTAGAGGTGAAGACGTGAGCAGCGCCCTGCAGAGATGATTAACCTGAGCCTGTTCTCATCTCAGCACGGCAGCTAAGGTCTGAAACTTTCCCCACAAACCTGAGATTAGTCTGTAATAAGGATCTGAGAAAACTGGGTTAGCCTCAGCTCAGTGCGGCTTTTGCCCAGCCGCTCTTCTGCGCCTCTGTCTCCTCCTCGCAAAGCTCTGCACAAGCCAGGCAGAGCCGCCGGCTGCGAAACGAGGCACAGGCAGAGCCATTCCAGTGACAGGGCGCTTTGAGGCATCCAAACCCCAAAAGAGCAGCTGAATTTCTAAGGGCGTGCTCCCGGTCCTGATGGGCTGGGGAAGCCCTGCTGGCGGGTGGTCTGCAGTCCCCTGCCACGGTGGGGGCAGCTGGGGACACCGGCGGAGGCAGGCGGGGTGGCGACGGGATGCCTCGCCGTGGGGGACAGGGAGGGCTGGCAGGAGACGAGGAAGGCGAGCTGGACAGGAGCATCCCTGAGGCCACAGACCTCCATCAGCTGGAGGTTCGTGTCCGGCCATCCCAGCTCACTGAGCTCCGCAGCACACGGAGCTGTGGTTCCCGAACCCGCTCCAGCCCTGCAGCTCGGGGTTACCACACGCTGTGCTTCCCCCTGAAGAGCAAATGGTTCCGTGACACTCACAAAACAGGACTTGGGGAAGGGTCCGTTTAAACCCTGCTGTGGTCTGGGGGTTCAGATGAGACAGCACGTTCTGGAGGATCTACATCCTCACCCTAAAGGCTGGGGGGGTCCTTGGACGCTGTTCATGACACCGCAGCCCTGAAGCCACCAGGTGAAGACCCAGCGAAAGCCAGCGAGCACCCAAATGGTGGCAAACTTCACCGGACCGACAGCCGGTGTGCCAGCGACAGGCCCCGGGATGGTCTGCTCTGGGCACGGCTCCTGAGCGATGAGCAGGGGAGCAGAGAGGCAATAACCACCACGCTGCGGAAGACAAGCATCGGTGAGTGGGAAAATAAGCAGCGTGCGCAGAGAGCTGTCAGCTGCTGGGGCTCACGCACTTGCTAGCTGTTTTTCCCCGACAGCCTGCCGGTTTGGCATCTTTCTGCAAGATGCAACATCTCCAAATACCCACTTTGACAGGGAATCGGGACAGCGCCTGCAGTGCTCCGCGCTGCCAGTGTGACACCCTGCTCCGATGGCAGCAGCGGGCTGGAGGGACCTCAGAAATCACCCACCTGGTCCTCCGCATTGGGGCTGGACCCCTCAACCCCGCGGGCACGTTCCCAGCCTTCCTGGAGGGCTCCGGTGGCCGTAGCCCGTTTCCAGTTTGCTGCTCTAAGCAGCCGCAAGGCTTCCTGACCCTACTGCGTCTGCCTTTCGAGCGCTTGTTTTCCTCACCCTTTGTGAGTAGGAAGACACTCTCAGCGCAAAGTCAGCTGCATCCTTGCATCTGATCTCATCTCCCTTGCTGCGAGGAGACAACCCTTCTTCTGTCAGCCTCCCCTCACCGGCACCGCTCCAAACCCTCTCCTCCTGCAGCTCTGGCCTGGCCTCTCTCTTTGGGAGACTTTGTGCCTACATCCTCCAGCGCAGTCCTACAGCCGGACACAGCATCCATCCATCATCACCACCCTCAAACCGTGCGCAGCGACAGCCGACACACCACTCTCCTGCTGACAAGTCCCAGAACTGGGTTTGTTTCCTCTGCAACAGCACCACCTTGCTGGCTCGTGGATTTGAGTCCTCTCAAGTCAATCCCGGTGCCTCCTCCAGATCTCAGGATTCAACAGCGGCTGGATATCATCGCTGGCACTTAAATTCGTTTCAGATAAGACCATGTGGGAAAAGAGCATTTCCCAGCCTATCGTGACCATATTTTGCGCACACACTGATGTAACCTGAAAAATTCTGATTTTGTTTCCAGGTCAACACAGGAAATTTTACCCAGAAAATTTTGTAGGAGGGTATTTAAAACGCAGCTGGAACAGGGCATGGGCTGGAAGCCAGCTCAGAGCCAAAGCCAAAGCTCAGCAGCGGAGACAGAGCGGATAGCAGGGACAAGCACTAACCTGCCTTTGCTCAGCTGCAGTGAGATGCGTTAAGCACGGCCTTGCACACAAGTGGGGACCAAGCGCTAAAGTCTGATCCTAGGCTTGATACAAAAATTCAGCCTACAGTTTCGGCCAATTATCGGCAACCAAGAATTTTGGGAAGAACATGGCTAATTGCACATTATGGACACAACTTAGAATCATAAAATCATTTAGGTTGGAAAGGACCTCGAAGATCATCGAGTCCAACCGCTAACCCAGCACTGCCAAGGCCACCACTAACCCATGTCCCCAAGCACCACATCTCCCCGGCTTTTAAATCCCCCCAGGGATGGGGACTCAGCCCCTGCCCTGGGCAGCCTGGGCCAGGCCCTGACAGCCCTTTGGGGAAGGAGTTTTTCCCAATCCCCAACCTAACCCTGCCCTGGCGCAGCTTGAGGCCGTTCCCTCTCGTCCCATCGCTTGTTCCTGGGGAGAAGAGACCGACCCCCCCCGGCTCCAGCCTCCTTTCAGGCAGTTGCAGAGAGCGAGGAGGGCTCCCCTCAGCCTCCTCTTCTCCAGGCTGAGCACCCCCAGCTCCCTCCCCACCCTTGTGCTCCAGACCCTTTGCTCTATAAATACTGATTTTAATAGAACCTCTTTATTTTTACTGTTTTTCCCTCCAAACTGCCTACTTCCAATACACCAGCGTGAAGCAAAGCTCTGCAAAGCCTCAGCAGCCGCGAGCAAGACCAGCGGCACAATGGTCAGCAGAGAGCGTGCGCGGGAGGAGACACCTACCATAGTTTTCGGATGAGGACACATAGGTCAGAATAAGGAGGGCGAAGTTTTCGAGCAGGTTGAGCAGCAGGTTGAAGTGGCACAAGTGCAGGTAGCGGGGGTGCGAGCAGTGGCAGCTCTGGTAGTGGTTCCAGTAGGCGACGGCCACCAGGAAGCGGGGAGCCGAGTGGAGGCCGATGCAGAGGCGCCAGACGTAACGCTGGGGGGTCTCGCCTCCGATAGCGGCACTGATGGAGGGGAGGTAGTTAGGGACCTGGAAGAGAGACAGCGGCTCGTGGGGAGAGGCATAGGGAGGGTCATATTGTCGTATTTATAGCTCTCCAAGACGCTAAAACTGTTTGGTTATTTTTTTTTAAATCAGTTTATTCCTATTTCAAAAGCCAGGGAACAAAACGTGGCAGCAACCCCGGTTCATCCCCCAGGACCACGCAGCCCCCAGCCCTGCCAGGACAGTCCCTGGGCGCTGGGGGGCTCTGCTCAGGGTCCCACTCGGGTTTCTTAGCTTTATACTTCTGAGCTTTATTCCTTCCCTTTACTCAGTCGTGGTCCCCCACGTGCTCTCTGCCTCAAGTTTGGGGAGAGAGGAGAGGAGGGTGCGCAGTTTTGTTAGCCCAAGCCTAATGGAGAGAACTGACAGCAACAGCAGGCAGAGACAGCGTTCAGGGAGGAACACAAAAGCAGGAAAACCATCAACACAGGCCCAGAATAAACTCCCGACCTCCAGAGTTTCACAGTTCGGGGGCTTCCCCAGCCAGCCACGACTGCTATGCACCAGGTAATCCACCCTTCCACGATCCTGCTCGGTCTCCCCCAGAGCCCACGCAGGGCTGCGCATCCCCAGCGTCCAGTGGAGAGGCGTTCCCAGGTCGGCTGCTCTCTGCGTGAGGAACCAGCTCCCCTGTGGTTGCCTTGAACCTGCCACCTCCACACCACGTCCCCTACTCCTCGTACTGGCAGAGGGCGAGCAGTGGATCCCTGCCTGCCCTCTCCAGGCCAGCCACGACCTGAGGTCTCCATCTCGCCTCTCTCCGCTCTCAGCCCGTCGTCTCTTCCCGCTTGCAGCTGAAGAGCCCTCACTTCACCACCCCAGGAACAGGGGCTGCGTGACATCTCTGAGCGTGCTTGCTGCCCTGCCCCACGCACCCGAGTCGTGAGGAGGGGGCAGAACCGCACACTGGGTGCGCCCATTACTTATTTCTCCAAATCGAACTGCCCTGGCATTTCCTTGCTCCGTCGCCCCCCCGCAGCAGCGTGCCTCGCCCTCCCTGCTCCAGGATCTCGGCATCGCCGTCAGCCTGTGTCACCCCACCGCGTACGGGCATGAGGAACACCACAGACCCCATAAAGCCCTGGGGTCATCTCCTGCCGGTGTGAGAACCACCACCTGCTCCCACCCTCTGTTCCCAGCCTGTAACCAGCCGCTCATCCGCGCTTGTGCCGTGGCTGCTTGAAAGCCCTGGGGAGGAACCCGATCTCAACCCTTTTGGAAATCCAGGAGGTCCGTCTCAACCCGAGCTTCCCAGGCACATGCTTGTGCCTCCTCTGAAGAACTCCAGTAGATCTGAGGGGCAGCAATTCCTTTTATAAAAGCTGGGCTAACTTGTCCACAAGATGCTATATTTATCTATAGCTTCACCAGATTTATTCTATATCATAATCACCAACAACGTGCTCAGTACAGACATCAGCCCGACCAGTCCGTACTTCCCTAAAAGGAGCCGAAACCTCAGGTGCCAGCCCCAAGGCATCACAAGCGCAATCAAATAAAGCAGCTTGTTCCAGATCCCACAGCACATCTGGTGGGAAAGCCTGGAAGAAGGGAGGACCCCTGCCACCCCGCCGGCTGCCCCAGCCCAGCAGCCACAACCTCGGAGGACTTTGCATTTTGCTGTGAGAGTCGCTTACCCCGCAGTGGGTCGCTGTCGTCTCCTGGAAATGGAACAGCAGAGACCAGATCACACAGAAAAGGAAACCAAAGAGCGGGCAAAACACAGTCCCAACGGCCAGCGTGGTAAAACGGAGCCGGAAGAGGATCCCGTCTCGATCCAGGGGCAGCGGTACCTGTAACATCTTGATGGACCTGAAAACAAAGAAGCAAACGTTTCATGGGGATTCTCTGTCCTCCTGCAAGGTCCAGCCCCACGCAGCCCTGGGCAGGGACGCACACATGGCTGGCAGACAGCCCCTCACACCCGTGTTTCACAGCCGCACAGCCCCAGGGCGGGCATCAAGGACAGGCAGCTCAAAGCACCGTCCTGGAGACGCAGGAGGCCCAAGGCTCAGGTACAACAGCGAGCTGGGTCAGAGCAGCGGCCCGCATGCTGCGGGGAAGAGCAGGCGGCGGGACGTGCAGGCAGCGGGACGTGCAGGCAGCGGGACGTCCCGCACTGGGGCCGTGCTCTGGGCCACGAGACCGATCTGGCTGGAAAGGCACGTCAGCTCTTTTCGGCGGGGCGCGTCTATCCAGACCGTTCCCGGTCTGCGCTCGGAGCTGCCGCACAGGACAGCGCTGACGTAGCCGGGGCGCTGCGTGCTGCCCGCCGGTGCTGCGGCTCCTCCAGCGCATCCCCAACCACCTGCGGCACCGTCCTCGCTCCGCTACCACCGCGCTGCGACCGCACCGCAGCCCCACATCCAGCACCGGCCCAGCCGGGCGCTCAGCACCTTTACGGGCAAGGCTCCGGCTGCAGGACCAGGACCTTGCAAGCCCCACACCTTGCACAACGATAAAGCCATTGCTCATCGGGTCGGGCAAGCCGGGACAAGCAGTTTATCAAGCCTGGCAGCCCGCCTCCGGCTCAGGGCTCTCCATCAGCTCAGTCCCAACGCTCGCTGGCTGCTCTCTTGCCTTCAGCCACGGCTGTTCACCTTTAAACCTTCTCACGCGCCCACGGCCGCAGCCCAGCTGCCCTCAGACCACCGGGGTCAAAGCCACATTAAATCAGTCCCCATCATCACACGCGCCCTCCTTCGAGCTCTCCTCCCGCCGCGCCGGGCCCCGTCCCAGCCGGCTCCCCCCTGCCTGGGGACAGGGGCCACCGAGCAGCCAAAACGAGGGGCTGCGACGCCCTGCTCCGAGCACGCAGTTAGGGATCCCTGCCTCACCTCGCTCACTGCTCCAGGACAAATCCGATTTACAGACAATCCCGCAGAAGCCAGTTACCAGCGAGGGCAGGAATCTGGGCAGCAGCCCCCCTCCTCCAGCACTGTAAGCCCCCCCAGTGCAGGGACGATCCCCGCCAGTGCCGTGCCCACCCCAGCAGCAAAGGGCGATGGAAAACACGGCTCAGCCCCCTCCCCTGGGCTCTGCTCCTGCTTTACAGGCGGCCGCCGCGGGGATTTATTCGCAGGACGAAGGCAAAGCAAAAGGGCAGCTCTACCATGGCTCTGCCGGAGCCCTTTGGGGCCGGGACGGCAGCAGGCCGGACGGAGGAGCGGGATCCCCCGGCCAGCTCAGGCTCGGCTGCCCGGGACCCCCGCCGGCAGCGGGCCCAGCCCCGGGGGGACGCCCCTGAAGGGCAGGACGGGGCTGTCGGAGGCAGCCGCGCTTCCCGCGGAGCAAGGCCGGCGCTGGGGGCTCGGCTGTGGGGGACGCACCGTGTCATGGGGGAGCCGGGGCACGTCCACCCCGCGGGGGACAGCCTCGCGGGGGGGGACATGGGGTCCCTGGATCCCCGAAAAGGGAGCCCCCAGTTAGCCCCTGCCCCCCTCTCACGAGGGTCTTGCCCAAAGGGGGCAAATAAAAAACCACAGCAAATCTTGTGTGTGATGTGCTGAAGGGCCCCGAGCCTGCCCTGCACCCCACAGCCCCCAGAGACCCCCCCGGGGACCCCAAACTCCTCCTGAGAGCCCCCCCGGGCACCCCACACCCCCCAGAGACCCCCCCCCCCCGGGACCTCACAGTGCTGTGACCCCCCCGGGGACCCCAAACTCCTCCTGAGAGCCCCCCCGGGCACCCCACACCCCCCAGAGACCCCCTCGGGACCTCACAGTGCTGTAACCCCCCGGGCACCCCGCACCCCCAGAGACCCCCCCCCGGGCACCCCTATTCCCCCGAGCCCTCCCCTCGGGACCTCCCAGTGCTGTGACCTCCCCCGGGGACCCCCCCCCCCCATCCCCACAGACCCCCCGGGTCGTGTCGTCCCCCCCCCCCCCGAGACTCCCCCCCGGTCCCTCAGCCCCCCCGAGCTGCACCCCCCCATCCCCATCCCACTGCCCCCCGCAGCCCCTCCCCAGCCCCGCACCGCTCAGCCCCCTCGGCGCTGCTCCATGCCCCGGCCCGGCACCGCCACGCCTCCTCCTCCCCTTCCCCTTCCTCCTCCTCCCGCTGCCCGCCCCTTCCTGCCGCTCCGGGCTCCGGGCTCCGGGCTCCGGGCTCCGGGCTCCGGGCTCCGGGCTCCGGGCTCCGGGCTCCGGGCTCCGGGCTCCGGGCTCCGGGCTCCGGGCTCCGGGCTCCGGGCTCCGGGCTCCGGGCTCCGGGCTCCGGGCTCCGGGCCTCAGGATCGCCCCCTACCGACCAACCCACCTCAGGGTCCCTTTAAGGCTCTCGGCCCCGCCCCTTGCGTCACGGGCACGCAAACCGCCAGAGTTCTCTCCGATTGGACCGGCGGGGAGAAACCCCGCCCCCCGCCCAACACCCCGGATGTCGGGGCGGGGTTGCGGCACGGAGTTCTGGACCCTTCCGCAGCGTCAGCCCCACCCCTTCTGCCGCCTCAGGCCAATCGGCGCTCAGAGCGCGGTGGACGTCAGGCGTCACTTCACCCAATCAGTGAGAAAGACTCGCCGGAGGGGGGGCGGGAGCTGCCTCGCTTTCAAACGGCGTCAGCCAATGGGTGGCGGAGCGCGGGGGCAGCTGGGAGGCGCGCGGAGCGGGCTGTGACGCAGCTTCCCTCCCATCTGAGGCGGCGGCGGCGGCGGCGGGAGCGGCGCGGCGAGGCCCGGCCCGGCCCGGCCCCGCTCCCTTCCCTTGGCGGCGGTGAGCACCGGGGCGGGACGGCACCGGGGTTTCCCTCCCTGCTCTCCGGGGCCGGCGCAGCGGCGGCGCCTTCGCGGCCTTTGTTCCGTAGGGCTGCTCCGGGAGACCGGGCTGGCCTGAGGCCGCAGGCCCCGTGGGGGGGGCGGCCCGCTCTGAGAGAGCCCGAGCGGGAGGGAGGGCCGAGGGGAAGCGTCCAGCGGGGGAAGGGGGTGCGTGGGGCCGGGCCCCGCTCCGCCTGCCGCTCTTGGCGGGGGTCCCCGCGGGTGCGTGGGGAACTGCCTCCTGCCGCCCCCCCGCCCGTGTTTGGGGACTTCCCGCTGTTTCGGTTTCTCGTTCCGGGTTGTGGCGGAGGCGCCGGGGTGTTTGGGGGGGGGGGGCCGGGCTGATGGCGGCAGGAGAGCCGGTAACGCCGGGGGCTTGGGGGGGAACGGCGCGGGGGCACAGGGGCAGCGGCGCCTTGCGTACGCTGGAGGCCGGGGGCGAGGGTGGGCCTGAGTACGGTGGGTGCCTGGGGGTGCAAACGCTAGCCCGCTGTTGGGAGAGTTGTTTAAAGTTGTGTCCGTGAATTAATTGGATTTCTTTGGATGTGGCTGGAGGTTTATGTAACGCACTGTTAAACTGTAATTAGAGCCCTTTTCCTCAGGAGCGGGGGGGTGGCTCCGCTTCAGCTGGTGTCCAGCAAGCGGGAGAGGACCCTTGTGTAAAAAAACCCAACTTTTATTAATCCTACTCCAGCTCTTCTTCAGTTCTTGGCTGCCGCTGGTGTTCCTGCGGGCAGGGGCTCTGAGTGTGTTTTCATGGCACAGCTCAGAGCACGTTTGATTAACACAATGTTTTACACGTGCAGCCACGAGCCCGTTGTCTGCGTGCCTGTGCCCCCGCCGCTGACCGGGGTTGAAGGGGCTCCGGTGCGTCCGCGGCGTCAGTGACCACATAAAGCCCGAGTTCTGCTCTGGCTGAGCCTGAGCTGCCGAGGGTCGGTAGGTAAGGAAGGGTGGGTGTCAAAGGAACGCGAAGCTTCAAACCCCACAGGAGGGCGAAATCTTTTAATAACTCGTTTGCGTTTCAGCAACCATGCTTCAAATTTCGTCTGAAATAGAATTTGGCATTTAGCACTCCTCAGTATACTGACTTATAAAAACCAGTGGCATAAATAAGGGGAACAGTGGAAGAGGAGGGGGGTTTGTGGATTGCAAGTAAGATTGAGAGTAACAAGATTGAACAACAGCTGAAAGCTGCGTGGACGCTTTTTGTCTGGCTTTCAGTGAGACTTGCTTTGGGGCAAAGTGAGATGGCCAAAAGTAGCCTATAGAAATCGAGAAGAGTTGTGTCTGTCGTGGGTGTGTAGAGTTCAAGGAATGCACTCTCATCGGGCATCGGGATAAAATCTACCTTACAAGTGTGAAAAATAAATGGGTAGGATTTTTTAAGGATTTTTTTTTTTTAGTAGGTGGTGTAGCATAAGGGAGGGCAAATCATGAAGTTCAGGGTATTGGGAGGTGTCGGGGGGCGATGGATGTTCTCAGAAGCCACGTACAGGCAAGCCGGAGCCCGAAGGTGGGGTTTTGAGGAAGCGAACAGGAGGTGGCTCTGCGTCTTGTCCTGTGATCCAAAGCCAGGTTCTGCTGGAAAACAAAAAGCAGCCTTGGCACCGCAAAGGCGAGGTGCCTGTGGAGGAGCTGGGGTGCAGCTGGGGTGTACGTGGTGCGGGTGTTTGGGAGCAGGCCCTTGGGGAGAGAGGGGTTGCGGGGTGAGATGCGGCGTTACCCCGCGTCCCACGGAAGGATCCTGCTGCGTGGCAGGCAGCGCTTTCTTCCAGGAGGCAGCTCTAGGCTTAGGGTGCTCTGGTAGTTTGTCAGATCAGCTTTTTCTTCCTTATGCCAGAATAATTTTATTTAAAGTACTCATTTTATCATTTTATTTAAAGTGTGTGTAAGGAAGTCTGTAAGGGCTTGCATGTGTGAGTGGGAAGACGCTTAACACCACAAAATTGTGACGTGATGCTGGATTTACTGCTGCTCAGAATAGTTGAAGATTACCCAAAAGATCTTTTTAGTTCCTCTTTAATAGAACTGTCAGACACCAATTTGCTCTTGGCTGTTTTAGTCTCTAGTAGCACTGGGGTGGCTGCAGAGGTATGGTGGGTAGCTACGGCTGCTCAAAAGCTAGATTGGGCTGTTCCCAGAAGGTGATACGGGTTTTTGGGAAAAGAAATACTTATGATTTCACAGATAGGCAGATGGATGTAGTGACTTCACTCTGGAGTGGCTGTGCTGGGCCCCTACGCCGAGTACTGTGGGGTGCGTGCCGCCTCTTGGTGAGAAGGATGTCAAAGGAGTTGGAATTGGGGAGCTATAGAGAAGCTGTCAAACCTGGGCAGAGGTAAAGGTGTGGGTTTTGAGCTTTACTTAAATTGTTGGTGACCCAATGGAGAATGCTTGATAGGAGTTTGTTGCTATCCTGGATGCTGAGCCTCCTGGAAAACCTAGACGGTGTTTAAAAAATGCCGAAATGCTAAAAGTTAGTGTGTGATTACATAAAATGGTGTTATTGTAATGTGATAGTAAGTAGTGCTTTGTAAATATTCTTGGTATGGGTCATGTCTTACAGTTTTCTAAACTTCCTCATTCTGCACTGCTGTGGATTAGCTAATGCTGCCAACAGTCAATTTTTTTCCGGATAATATTGGCACTTTCAGTGGTGGAGCTAACAGCTGTTAGCCCCAATGCAGAAAAAGACTACAAATCTCTCTGACTGGAGCACGGCTAAGGATCTGTCGTGGGTTTACTTTAGCTCGGTTGCTTTTGCTGAAAAAAGCTGTAATGTTGTGTTTGTACTGGGAGAAGAGATTGGAGTGAGGTAGCGTTACTAAATGTATCTGTAAATAAAACGACGAGTGTCGTAAAGGTAAATTGGGCCCCTGCCTAAACGGGGTAAAACTCCTAAACGAGTATTTAAAAACAACAACTTTCAGAAAGTTAGGAAAATCCCGGGGTAGCCCCGTGAGCAATAAATGGGAAGCAGATGGAAGGCGTATTCCTGTAATTCTTGCGCAGCGCATTTCCGCTTGTCTTGTTTAAAGTAGTTGGCAAATAGGGTTTCACAGAAAATCCATCATGGAAAATCCCGGGAGTGTCGCAGCCACGGCTGTAGCCCGGCACGGATCCCTGCGCGTGTTCTTAGGGAAGCGTGCCGGTGGGGTGGTCTGCCAGGCGTTGAGGTGGCTGAGCGAAAACGAGTTCGTGCTGCCTGACGTGGGTCAACCGTAGCAGAAACAGATGCGGGAAGTGCTGGTAGCGTTGGGTGTTCTGGAGGATTTTGTTGAGAACGCGTGGATCAGGGGAACAGTTTCATTTCTTAGTTTTTTCAGTCTGTAAGACGTACAGAAAATCCAGCCATGGTTAGGGATGGAAGGCAGCTTACTTGTGATGTCACTAACGTATTCGTGTTCTTGTCCCTTTTAGGGTTCTGACTGTGTTTTAAATTGCTCAGTGTGACTTAAACACAGTCGTGCATTTTGTGGCATAAGTACTCAAATTAGATGGCTCGCATCAACAGTGAGGAAGATTAAAAATGAGTTTTCAAGGTAAACTTGAAATAAAAGCCAAATTCTTCTTTCCAGGTTTCGGAGAAAAACCTGACACATCCTGAAAATGTTTAACAAATCCTTTGGAACTCCATTTGGAGGCAGCACTGGCTTTGGGACAACTTCAACTTTTGGACAAAGTAAGTAATACAGCTATGCTGACTTTTCAGTACTTAACGTATATTTTCCTGGAGGCGCAGCTGGAGGATCAGGCGGAGGTGGCGATTCTTTGTGTGTGATGGAATTGGAGCGCAGCTAGGCTGTCCAGCTCGCTCGCTTTGCAGGGAATCAGGCTCAGGAGCCCTAGGCTTCTCCACTAACCAAGCTTTTAGTTTGGGTAGATACCAGGATTCCAGGTGCAGTCGTTGACAATTCCTTTTATAAAGGAGTGGGAACTCAATTGCTTAGATAAAGGCCTCTTGCCAGGGTGGGGGGAGATTCTTTGAATCGGGACTGGATTCGCTGGGAAGACTTGGAGGGGAAAAGCATGTAATCTGAGGGGTGTCTTCTGGAGATACATGTTGTAAATACCACAGTGGGTGAGTTTTTAGCCATTAAAGCAGACTATAAACTGGTGTGCATGCCCCGTTCGTTAGGAGGGAAACACAATAAGTCTGTTTATATTGCTCCTAAGCCAAGGTATGAGAAGAGCAACTTCCAGGCGCCATAAAAAGCAGTAGCGGCCTTGCAGAGGAGCATCTTTGCGTTCTGTTGAAGTGGCTGACTCAGATATTGTAGCTTTTTGCTTCAGCAGCTCTGTAGAAGAATTAATTGTGCATTTCACATATCCCAGGCGCTGATGTGTAGGTGGTCACGTGCAAACTTTTGGAAAGTTGAAAAGGCAGCGACAGCATTTTGTTCCTAGTACACGTGTTTAGAATGTGGTTTCATTTAAACTACAATGCTGATTTTCAGATGCTGGCTTTGGTACTACAAGTGGAGGAGCGTTTGGAACATCAGCCTTTGGGTCGAACAATAACACCGGAGGCCTCTTTGGGAGCACTCAGACAAAACCAGGTATTGCTGTGCTGTAGTGCAGAACGCAGTGCTGAAAGAGGGATATAAAAAAAAAGGAGGGGGGGGGGAGAAAAGGGGGAAAAAAAACCCCAACAAACCCAAGCAGCCATCAACAAAAGCAACAACAAAACCCAACCAAACACACCACACCCCCTCACTCCCCCACCCCCCGAAAAAAAACCCAAATCAACCAAAAAAACCCCAAGCAATTGATGATTGCGAATGATTAACAGTCTGTTTCTGTCTTCAGGAGGATTATTTGGTTCGACTACATTTAATCAGCCAGCCACCTCCTCCACAAGCACTGGCTTTGGGTTTGGAACATCAACTGGGACGTCAAATAGCCTGTTTGGAACTACCAGCACTGGTGGAGGCCTCTTCTCATCCCAGAACAATGCCTTTGCGCAGAATAAGCCTGCTGGGTTTGGAAGTGAGTAAAACTGCTGCATCTCTCGTGGGCGTTGCTTATTTTCTTTGATTGAAGAGCGCAGAACGCTGGATGGATCTGTGGGTCGGGTACAGGTGTTCACGTGGGGCTTGGGTGGTTTTTTTCCCCTGAAGGACACAGTGACGTTATTGTGGTCCGCAGTAGCCAAGAGTGAGCCTGATATGGTACAAAACCTGTAGCTGCCATTCTAGCCATGAGTTTTAAAACAAGTTGAAAAAGGTGGTCAGCTGGCATTTTCTATTCTTAAATACCTTTGGGCGCTGCTTGATTTTAGCTTTTTATTCTGCTGTTGTAGAGTGGCTATAGTTGGTTTTGCTTCTGACACTAGAATGCTGGAAATGCCTCTTGAACTCTATTGTAATTCCCCAAAGCACAAGCACCTGCTTGCAGACCCTTCAGAGAAGAAACCTCCCCGATTCCCTTTATACACGTAGTTTTCTTAGCGTTGTCAGGAGTAGAATGAAGCTGGCTGCTGCGGTTATGCTCGCATTTCCTGGGGTGATGAGTTCGGGGCAGTCTTCTGCTGCAGAATATTGCGTTAGCAGACTATAGGTTTCCAGCACTGCTGTAATTTTTTTTTTTTCCCCCTACCAGTTTCTTCCATTTCCAAACTATTTTGTAATTTGAATAAAATATTTGGGTTTCAGTTTTAAAATTCAGGTTTGTTTTAGTACTGATCTGTCTTTTTATTTTTTTTTTTTTTTAAGACTTTGGAACTAGTACCAGCAGTGGAGGCCTCTTTGGAACCACTAACACTACTTCCAATCCTTTTGGGAGTACATCTGGCTCTCTTTTTGGCCCAACTAGTTTTACCGCTGCTCCAACTGGCACGACTATTAAGTTTAATGTAAGTTCTGTTTTTTCTTCTTAATCAAGCCTGTTTACTGGAGGAAGCATTACATTTTGCAGTTACTGTCTTAGTCACTGAGCTGAAATTTAAAAATGAGTCAGTGATTTGAAAGCATCCCCTTTAGTGGAACTGTTGCAGTGGAAATAGGAGGTATAATTAACTCCAAAGAACTAGACTTCTTTTAATTCTGAATTTGACAAACTTCTCAAACACCGTGGAGTAATGCCCTATCTGGACTTGCTAGGTTTACAGCTGTGTTGAAGCTGAAGAGGTAAACCACGGCTTAAAATTGAGCCTTCTCGGGAAGGTAGGAAGTGCCACAGAATTCAGGGTGATCAGCGCTAAACGCTCACAGCAGTGGGGGCTAAAGACATCTGGGAATGGGTCAGAATAAATGCAGTTCTCCTATAAGTCAGCGTGGCTTTGGGAGCGTAAACTGAAATGCGAAGTCTGATCCCCTGTGTTTTCTGGACGGGTTCCCTTTAAGAAAGGGTTGAATAACATCTTGAAAGTTCTGTGGCAGTTGAAAATGGAGGGTGGCTCGGAAAGGAAGCCATCATGGAAATGGGGTAACTGATATCTGCTGGAAAGAGGCTTTCTTTTCCCAAATACTTGCTCGTGCAAGTCTCGGCCCTCTTCATTCCTAGACTGAGCTGATTGAACAGGCCGAGACACTGTTAGTTCTGGAAGTAGACAGAACAGTGATGAGCGACCTGAGCAGTCTGAGTGCTGTTGATGTACACTTCCATGGTACAATTAAAAAACCGGGGGATAATGAAATCCATGAATAGCTAGAGGACTTGTATCAGAAACTGCTTCTAAAGTGAAACTGGAAGATGAATTGCGCTGTGTTGTTTTGAGTGTTACTGGGGTAAATTCCACTGTTGATTGCTGCCGAACATGCCTCATCACTGGGTGAGGCCCCAGCTGTACAGACAGCAGTAACACGCTGCTTCAGGTCCTGTGCTGAAGTTAGGTTTTAACAGCACCAGCCCAGAGAGTGCCAGTGGTGTTAATGGAAATCTGTCTAGATTTTAAACTTGATATCTCGACCTCTTCTCTTGCAGCCACCAACCGGTACAGATACTATGGTAAAGTCCGGAGTTAGCACTAACATCAACACCAAGCACCAATGTATTACTGCTATGAAAGAGTATGAAAGCAAATCTCTCGAGGTCAGTCAATGAGTGTTCAAACACGCTTGTCTGGGTTGGCTGTTGGTCAGTGTTGGCTTAGTAGACCTTTTCTTCACTCTAATTATCGCCCATGCTCATTAATATGAGTACAACCTTTAATATCTGCGTTACGAAGAGAGGTATCATCAAGTAAAACACTTCGTGCATCACCATATTAATTGCATTTGTTTTTAAATGCTTAACACCGCCATTTTTGAAGAGCTGAAATTCCACCTCGCCATATACCAGAAGGGCCAGAGATCCTGTTGGGAGCAATCCTGCACTGTTGAGATAATGGCAGAGTCTCGGGCAAAACTCAGAGTTGTTTAATATAAACAAGCATTCCCAAGGATTTAACTTGAAGCCTTTCCGTTCAAGTTGACTTATTTGATATTTCAAAACAGGTCTTCTACTCAAAAGATGTGGAAAAAGCTCTGGGAAGTAAAATTGAAGCCCAAACGTGAATCTAAATTTAGGTCCTGTTTATGGTGTTGTTCTTTTTAAAAATGTGGGTGTTAACAGCTTTTCTTGATACCTTCGTCCTGGAGTGGGCTTGAAGGCTGTGTAAGCCTGCTAATGGCACTGTTCTAACCTTATCCTATGTAAAAAAAAAAAAAAACGTGTAAAGAGAATTGGTTTTTCCTTTGCTAGGAACTCCGTTTAGAAGACTACCAGGCAAATAGGAAAGGGCCCTCAAATCCTGTAGGAGCAGGAGCAGCTGCAGGCTTGTTTGGGTCTTCTACTGCTACATCAAGTACAGCTACGGGACTTTTTGGCTCTTCTACTACTAACACAGGCTTTTCGTACGGACAGAATAAAACTGCCTTTGGAACCAGTAAGTACTGCCTGTCCACTGTCATCACTGTGGCCACATATGCAACTGTTCTGTTAAGCTATTTAAAATTCTGTAATGAAAAAAGACGAGGAAATACTGGTGTGAGCTCAGAGTTTTAATAGTTGTGTTATCAACATTCAGTAATTAGGTTCTTTGCCATAAAGATCTCTCCAGTTCAAACAATTCATTAGAGCATCTGGCTTTACAAGAAAGCCAGCTAGTTCACATGGGCAAGTAAAACCACTGGGATATTGCTAATGACGGGTAGGGTGATGGCATCAGTTGGCTAATGGTGAAGTCAAGATTCTACTT
The DNA here is from genome assembly GCA_020745775.1 of Theristicus caerulescens. Lineage (NCBI taxonomy): Eukaryota > Metazoa > Chordata > Aves > Pelecaniformes > Threskiornithidae > Theristicus > Theristicus caerulescens. The sequence continues at coordinate 132,306,556 of CM036559.1, read as the reverse complement.
CTGCTAAGGAGCGAACGTTAAACTCCCTGGAAATGGACAAGTTAATTTATAGTAGCCTAACCAGACTTTGCCAGGAGCTGTTCTCCACTGTAGAGCAGGGTTAGGATGCGGACCTGTTAGATGTTGTGCCATCCTGGTTTCACGCTGTCCATTTTGGCATTCTTGGTCAAAAAGTAAAAGCCAGCTGTGAAGTAACTAAATAACATAAGTGCTTGCATGTCTGGCAGTCGCAGGTCAGTTGGGCTAGCCAGTTAGTGGAGTTTTTTGAATTTAGCATAAAACAAATGGTGCTGAAAAGTTCAAACACAAATTCTGTTGTTATTCATTTGTGCTGCAAACCTAAATGTAAGTAGATATTTGTATCTGTGGAATTAGAGTGTAAATAGAAGATCAAAATCCTACGGTCTGTAGAAACGGATTATCTGCTGTAGGAAAGGCTCTACTGTCTTGGGTTAGAATTGTGTCCGTCCTTAATGACGGGTGCTGCTGGGCTTAATCGCTGGGCCTGCTTGAGGCCCGTGTGGGTTGAGCCGAGCTGCTGTCCTCGAGAAAGATCAGCATACAGGTGGCCATGTTCCTCTGCACCCCGTGCAGGGATGGTTGATTACAATACAGGGGCTGCCCAACCTGACAGCCTCGCTGGGCTTCACGCATTTCTCATGCAGTCAGCTCCGAAGAAAGCACCTCGTTCTGCAGAGATCGCAGCGGCAGTTGTGAGAAGGAGCAAAAGCTCTTGTCTGTCTGATTTTGCCACATCACCTGTGAACAGCCCTTTTCCTTTGGGGAGAAAAAGGGAGGAGGTGTTTGACGTTCAGGTAGAAGTTTCTGTAGCAGTAGTTGTGGGGGCTGGAGAACAGAACCGGCGTGTGGGGAGCCCAGTGAGCTCTCTTCAGGCACTCAGGGTACGGTTTTCTTTGTACAGTGGAGAACAAACTGACCGCATCAAAGCTGGCATCTTTTTGGTCAGATCTATCTCTGAGGTAAACTTGCTGGTAATTCTTGGGTGTTAGGCTCACACGGGCTTTAGGACAGGGAGAACCCGATGAAATATCTGATAGGAACTACTTCCATCTGAACGCAGATGCCGTGCTGTCGATGACGCCGGCTGTTTTGCTGTTCCATGGAACCGAAGCCTCTTTTTTCCCGTTTGAATGTGCTGAGTGTGGGAACGTAGTGGTTTGGATAAATACTTGAGGGGTTTTTAACCGATGTGTTTATATGTTGTAGGTATGACTGGCTTTGGAACAGGAACAACAGGGGGTCTTTTTGGTCAGCAATCTCAAACTACAAGTCTGTTTAACAAACCCTTTGGTCAAGCCACAACAACGCAGAACACTGGCTTTTCTCTTGGCAATACCAGCACTCTGGGGCAGCCGAACACGAACACAATGGTGAGAGAAGTTGTTTGAACCCTTAAAGGTGTAAGTTGTGGTATAGCTCCTCCAGCTAGAGAGAGGAGGCTGCGATATAGTGCTCCAGATCTTCCTCAGATTGTAGTACAGCTGCGTAAACCTAGGACGCAAAGCTTTGAACGCCGCTGTCTGAGCTAGCGACTTCCTGCCAACCAGAATTTTTCATTCACGATAATTGGACAGCAATACAGCTTTTAGCAAATAACTTTTCCCATTCCCTTCTTTGAGCTGCTCTGTCAATTCAAGTATTTCCGATCATGTTCACACGGATAATATAATTCCATTGTTAACATTCTGTGGGAATTCATTAACAATTCTGCACTTTCTGGTGACTAATGAGCAGCATTCCTGGGCTCTCTTGATAGAAGGATGCTACATAGCTGTAACTTGTTGCATAGCTGGGGCTTTGGCTCCAAATATACTATATTCTTTCTGAATATGTTGTGACTTCTCCCAGAAAACACTGTGAAATGTTTCTTTTCCATCTCCCTCACTCAAAGTGATGAGGAAATTCCGATATCCTTTTAAGCTTGGAGCATAAATTCTTCAATTTTTTTTTTTATTTCCTTTTTATAACTAATTTCTTGGAGAATGAGTAAAGCTTCTGAAACGCTTTTCACCCATCTTCTTCCCCCAGTAAAAGGGTAACATTGTAGCATCATTTTATTACCTGCCTTTGTGTGTTGATGCTGTTCTCAGCAGTGCTAGCCTTGGAAAAGCACTGCAGCGTGATCTTAACCTGGCTCCTGTTTGTAGGGTCTCTTTGGGGTGACCCAGCCCTCGCAGCCCGGAGGCCTTTTTGGAACAGCTGCCAATACAAACGCTGGTACTGGATTTGGAACCGGAACCGGTCTTTTTGGACAAACTAACACAGGATTTGGTGTTGGCGGTTCGGTATGTTTGTACCTTAATAATAAAAAAAAGAATTAAGTAAAAGGAAAATAAAAACAAATGGCTGAGAGTCCTGTTACCTGGGTGTTGATCTCCATGAATGTAGCATTGTCTTAGGAGTTAAGATGCCTAAGATGCAAAAATAGCGTAGTTTTGTGTAAACTGAAGGATACAACATAATAGAACTAGTGTTGCAGAAATAATTTGTTTAACAAGCAATGTCTTGAGTGATAGAAGACAGCAAGAGAGGCAGAACATCTCGCTGCCTGTGCGTTGCTAGGGATGCCTCAGCGTAGTGTTGAAAATACAGCGGTTTAAATTGTGATGATGACTTAACCGAAAACGAACTTTGCTCTTGGTACTTAGTCACTTTGGCTTTAATGATGTGAAAATACTCGTTTCCAGAAGGTGCTTGCCACGTACTAGCGCATGTGGCTTGCAAATAACGCATCACTATTGGGAGTCTGGGTTGTGTGGTCTAAGCTGCGCCTGGCGTTAGCTCTGCTTTCTCGCCTGCAGTGAAAGACTAATGCAGTTCTTCTAATGTCAGTCTGTCAGGTTTCCAACTTCTGCTTTCTTCCTTTCAGACCCTGTTTGGTAACAAGCCTGCTGGATTTGGAACCACCACGACCAGCGCTCCCTCGTTTGGTACAACCACTGGCAGCGGGCTCTTTGGTAACAAACCAACCCTGACTTTAGGAACCAATACAAACACTTCCAATTTGGGTACATATAAAAAAAAGTGGGATTTCAGTCACTTAAAACTATACTGCATATACCACACACCTGGCTGCTGAATATCGCAGGCTGAATGATTATGAATGTTAAAATTCTCAGGTAAGCCACGCTTCTGATGCATGTTGCTGCAGGGAAACATCTTGGCTGCTGTTTTATGCCTTCCCTCGTGGTGGTACTCCCTGACTCGAGAAGGTAGTTAAGTAAAAGTACCACTCTTTCAGGGAGTGCTTAAGAAAAGGCGTAACCTGTAATCGAAAACTCTCGAAGTCAAAGAATTCCTGCAACATAGAGGTTTGTTAAGAGGCTGTAAATGCACTGTGGTTGCAAAGGAGTACCGAAGGAAATGGGGTGAAAACAGTGATATCTGGAACTTGATGGCAGGGATAAGGGGGTCTTGCACTGGAGCGAGGGTAAAACGAAACAGTCCCAGTTTAGCTGGTAGCTGTTGTCTTTCATGGTGTGAAGGATCAGAGTCCTGAAGAACTGGGTCTTGCGTTAATGCTGGCCTCTGACACTAATGTTAGAGAATTGGCGTTGAATGAGCGCGCGATCAAGCAGGAGAAACGTGTAGTGATAGTTCAAGGAAATGACAGGCTTCCTTCATGGGGCTTCTGTTGAACTCTGTTTTGGGGTTTCTCCTTGACTCCTTGACTTGACTCCTTGACTTGAGAGCAACAAAACTGTAGTCCTGAAATTGAGCAGGAGTGGGTTTCTAGCCTAACACCTGTCCTTTTTTTTTAGTTTTATTTTAATATCGGCAATAAAGTCTTAAAATGCAATTAGCCATACCAGCCTGCCAGAGTAAGACAAAGGGAGGAAACTGCCAAGGTTTCAGACTGCCAGAGCAGCGCCTTAGCAAGCACAGTTTCATTGTGGTGGCCAGCCTTGGGCAAACAGTTATCACACTATTTGTGAAAGTTGCTTCCAAGTCCCTTGTACTGTTCTCCAAGTTCTTCATAGCCACGTTAGTGCGTTGGCACTGTCTGGTAGCGAGCAATACTGATTGTAGTATGTGTGTTTAATTGGCCGACATTACTTGCAGTGGTACGGTTGGTAGGAAAAATGGAGTTTGGTTCTAAGGTGTTTCTGATGTTGGTCCGTGGCTGCAGTTTTCTGGTTTAATTCTGTCTTTGCATAGTAACCAACCATGGGATGGTTTCACAGTCTTCAGTTTAAGAACTAATCTGCCTAATGTTAGATTTGAATTGTACTTGGTTACAGTTAGAGGTGTGTCTTTGAACTCTGTGCTTGTACGAATCTGAGTGGTGACCTGCTTTGTTGGTAAGAATCCGAGAAGCACGTGTGTGGTATAAACAGTATAAAATGGGATTTGTTCCTTCCAGGCAGTCAAAGAAACTTAATACATTTTATTCTGTTGCCAGGTACTTTATCACCATGTCCGTCCTGGCTTTCAGTAAAACCTTGAAGCTTGTAACAAATTGAAAAGCTTACGATGGCAAAACAGTATTTTCCTGTACTGATGTTTTCAGTATTATGTTCGTAACTCAAATACCTTTTTTACCATTGAAGTCCCTTCTTGCTAGTTTAACTTGCACTGTTGGAAACAGTCTGTGAAATTTGACCTTAACTGTGGCAGGGCTGCCTTTGAGCCGGTGATGCTTATTTATTTAAATATATGTTTTTACTTTAATTTCTAATAGTGTTAGATTAACGAGTTACTGGTTCTGTTCTTGAAGGTTTTGGTGCCAACACTGCTGGAAATAGTTTGTTTGGAAATAAGCCTGCAACTGGGACCCTGGGAACTGGACTTGGAACAGGGTTTGGAACAGGTAAACAGTTTACCAGCTTATTTCGTGTCAGCCTAAGCCTGGTCCTCAGACTTCGGTGATGATATAGCCTTGGTGCTGCGTGCTAACTAATGTAGTAAAGGCTGTAGATGTTTTAGCTTGAAGCCATGAATCTCAGTCTCAAATCAGAACCAAGTAGAGCTTGCTAAGGCGGTGCTAAGTAACCTTTAAGAAATTGTAGGCAGCATTGCTTACAGTGGTGGCTAATGGCTCAGAAAACCGGTGGCCTCCTCTGCGTTTGAAGTCTCTGGTCTGATCACGTGAGTCTTGAGTGTCTGTAGCATTCATGGATGTGTTGAATGTTTCTTGCAATTTAATAAATAATTGATTCTTTGTTGTGGGGTAAATTGGCTTGTAAATTTGTCACAGTCTTGTAGTAAATGACAGTCGTCTCTCCTGCCGCAGCCCTTGGAGCAGGACAGACTTCTTTATTTGGAAACACCCAGCCTAAACTTGGTGGCACACTAGGAACAGGAGCATTTGGAGCACCAGGATTCAATACATCAACAGCTACTCTGGGCTTTGGAGCCCCTCAGCCTGCTGTAGGTAAGTGTACATTAGCCCAAGTTTAACTGCTGCTTCCTCCCTTGTTTCAGATGTGCCTGAACGTAGGAGCACATCCCACCCAAATGCTTTTAGGGGAAAAAAATGTTTGAGCATCTGTTTGAGGCCACTTCTGTTCTTGGTAGCAATGGAGACTGTGTTAATGACACTTTTTGGTGCTAATTATATATATATATTTTTAAGTAATTCAAAGCTACTTAACATTACTAAGCTTGATTGCTCTAGCAACAATATCAAAACTTTGCATCACAGCTGGTTTGGTTTTTTGGTTTTTTTTTGTCTTCCTTAAAAGATGCTTTGGAAGTCAAACGTATTAGTTCAAGGTTTTGGCAGGCCAGGCTCAATCTGCTGATGTGTAGCTCTCCATGCCTTCAGCTTTTCACAGATAAAAACTTTTGGAATGTGGTTGCAAACTCTAATGAAGGAATAGAATCTGATTTCTTCCTTCAGACTGCAGCAGAAATGGTGACTGAAGAGCAGGGGAAAGAAATGCTGAAGTTTGTTTTGAAATTTGAATTCCTCTGAGGAGATCCTCTGATTGGAAGGATGTCTATTCTGCCTATGCTGGTTCTATTAGCAGAACTGTTAAATGCTGAAAAACCATGTTCTTTTTATAGCTCTGACAGACCCAAATGCCTCAGCTGCCCAGCAAGCCGTCCTGCAGCAGCATCTCAATAGCTTGACTTATTCCCCCTTTGGAGACTCTCCGCTCTTCAGAAACCCCATGTCAGACCCAAAGAAGAAAGAAGAGGTGAGTGTATGTAAACGTTCAACTCACTTTCTGGGTAAGATTTGAAATGATTTTTAATTTGTGTTTTGTGCTCGCTATCTTCACTTAAGTACGCAGTGAGCAGCAAAATAAGTCGCCATCTGTATATTCATACTGGTGCAGTGCCTTTTCATGCTCTCCAGGACGCAAACTGCTTATACTGTGGCTTTGTTTACTGCTTTTGACTGCATCAGAGCCTTGGCTTTGGAGCTCTTGTTATGCTCACTGCTGCTAATTGAGAATAAAGATGGGTAATTGGCTGTGCTTGGAATATTTTTAGTGTTTACCTTGAGCTTTGCTTATGACAGTCTCTTTCCCTGTTGATATGTTTTAAAAGACCACAAACCAAATACTTTTCAGAAGAGAGAAGTGGTATGAAAATTCCAATTCTCCATCTTTTTGTTTCAGAGGCTGAAACCAACTAACCCAGCAGCTCAGAAGGCCTTAACGACACCCACCCACTACAAACTGACTCCACGTCCAGCGACCAGAGTGCGACCAAAAGCTTTGCAGTCGGCCGGCTCTGCTAAATCTCATCTCTTTGATGGTCTTGATGATGACGAGCCGTCCCTATCCAATGGTGCATTCATGCCAAAGTGAGTTTTTCTTGTGTGTATGTTGGAGGGAGGAGGTGGTGCAAGAATCTTCTGATCAGATTCAGTAAACTCCTGGATAGTGCCCTACATTCCATGACTGTTTTGTGACCTGGTTGAAATATGAATAGCAGTAACAAATTTTCTGTAAAACTTGAGTAGAACTGTTTTCTGTAGAGGAGAGAAAAATGGTCAGCTTAAACTGTTAAGGCCAAATAAGCTATAAAATGAGGTCATCCCGTGATCGGAGCAAAGCTCCTATAAAGTCCCTTAGGAATATTACAAGGAAAGCTTGGTGTAATACTTCCTGCTTCTGAAATAGTGTCGTTAGGTTTGCTAATGCAGGCAGTATGAAGACAGTGTTCTGACATTTTCATAGCCCAGCACTGGTTCTATTTCAGATACACAGATGTTTCTGTGAGAAATTAATAATGATGCTCTGGATCTACCCTACTGAAGCTTTTGGTTTCAGTCTTCAAGAGCAGTGGCAATCGGATTGAAAAGGGGCTTGGAAAGCTTTGGAGTTTAGTTAAAAACAACAAAAAACTTTGGAGAAAGATGCATCAGTCATTGAAAGTCCCTCTAAGCACAGGGTTTTTAAAAACATTTTGTAACTTTTGTGAACTTGGTTTGTGTTTAATTTAGCCCAAATCATCTGTTCACTTCCCAGGGAGAGAGCAGAGTATGGAAATACTCAGCGTTTTATTGAAAACCACCAAATGAACAAAAGATAGAACAAAGGGGTACTTAGACTTCTTTGAGTGTCATTGGCATGGATGTTCAGTGATCTTCAGATTGCAGGCAGTGAACCCTAGCCTGGCTGTTGACTTGCTTCTAGAGTGACCCTGCAGCAAAGAACCTGCATCTGTGGGCCAGACTTTTTCTGTGCAGGGTTCTGTGCTTCTGCTGGAAGAAAAGCTCTGCTTTGTGAAACAGATAACGCTGTGGTTTACTGAACTTGGGGTTTGAAGCTTTCAGTGACTTGTGCTTTTTACGCTTACTCATAAACCGGGGCCTTGAATGGAAGTCCAAAAGGAGTTTTAGTATCTCGGTTACTGCAGTGCTCTTACAGAAGACTTCGTTTAGGGAGGTGGTAGTGCCCCTGTATTTGGCACTGGTGAGGCTGCACCTCGAATACTGTGTCTGGTTTTGGGCCCCTCACTTCAAGAAGGAGATGGAGGTGCTGGAGAAGAAGGGCAATGAAGTTGGTGAAGGGTCCAGAGAACAAGTCTTATGAGGAGCGGCTGAGGGAGCTGGGGTTGTTTAGTTTGGAGAAGAGGAGGCTGAGGGGAGACCTTATTGCTCTCTGCAACTGCCTGAAAGGAGGTTGTAGCCGGGGGGGGTCGGTCTCTTCACCCCAGTAACAAGCAATGGGACGAGAGGGAACGGCCTCAAGCTGCGCCAGGGCAGGGTTAGGTTGGGGATTGGGAAAAACTCCTTCCCCAAAGGGCTGTCAGGGCCTGGCCCAGGCTGCCCAGGGCAGGGGCTGAGTCCCCATCCCTGGGGGGATTTAAAAGCCGGGGAGATGTGGTGCTGAGGGACATGGGTTAGTGGTGGCCTTGGCAGTGCTGGGTTAGCGGTTGGACTCGATCTTAAGGGTCTTTTCCAACCTTAACAATTCCATGATTCTATGATATGTCCTGAGTGTGGGATCAGGTCTTATACAGCTAGTTCCTGGTCCCTGGAACACAGGAATTAAGCGTGAAATATATATTTATGCAGTGGATATATCCAAATTTCTCTTTGGTGGTGTGGTTTTTTTGTTTGTTTTTTTAGGAAGAGCATCAAAAAGTTGGTTTTGAAGAATCTCAACAGTAGCAATCTGTTCTCGCCTGTCAATCGTGAAAATGAAGACCTGGCTTCTCCATCAGAGTATCCAGAGAACGGAGATCGGTATGTTGATTCATCATGCGGGTGTTTATACTTGCGAGAAACGCAAACTGGTTATGCCTGTCTCTAAATGATTATTGACAGAATAGGTAGTTATTTTCAGGGATGTCGTCTGAGCTGTCCCTTGGAAGCAAGTTGACCTGTTGTGAGATTAATTTCCTCTTAAACCAACAGTATGTTCTTCCTGTGTGGTCACATACCAATTCATTCCCTGTAGCGAGAAACTAGGCCATTTCTTGAGGGGGGTGACAAACCTGACCCTGAGGCGGGAACCACCCCTCCTTCTGCTTAGTCCTCCTCAGTAATGCGGGAATTGCAAGGAAGCTCCACTGATCCAAGTGTCTCATAATAGTAATGTATTTTCTACATATCCAAATGAGGAATCTCTAAGGCCCTTTCCCCCTGAAAAGCCTGAATACTTACCTCCCCTAAAGATCTGTGGCCATATTTCAGATTAAATCCTTGGGGTTCATTTTGGTTTTGGGTTGTGGGGTTTTTTTGGGTTTTTTTTTTTCTTTGAGGCTGGAAAAATTCCTGACCAGCTCAACATTTTGATTTTATTTAAAGCTACTAGAAGTAAGAACTGATTGTGGAAGTGGGGGGAACCTTGTTTCTGATCACCTTAGTCCCGACCTGGGCAGTTCATAACGGGGCTGAGGGATTCGTTAGCTGTGTTGCCAGCAGCCAGGTACACAGGCGGCTCTGGAGCTGGTGTTTTGGAGTGACTGTCACAATAGCGTTCCCAAGTTTGATTGAATCATGGTGCCTGCAAGACTTAATCATGCCATTTTTCTAAACAGCGTGTATTTTGGGCACAAAAGTCTGTAAAAGCCTGGTTCACAACTCACTGAATCTTTCAGAGGGGAGGTCTCTGTTCCTCGAGCAGTCTCAGCACTGAATTCAGGCCTGGTTGTTGTGGACTTTGTCCAGCTGGGTGTCTCTCACCTCCATGGACAGAGATTCTGCAGCCTCTCTGGGTCCCTGTTGCAATGTTTGACTGTCCTCATTGATTTCCCTCTTTTAATTTGCCCGTTGTTTCTCATCCTTCTGCCATGCGCATCTGTGGAGAGCCTGAATTTTGTCTTCGGCGTTGGAAGGCTGCTGTTACACGCCCACCTTGCAAGCCTTTTCACTCAAGCTCTCCTCACAGGGCGTGCGCTTTAGTCCCCCAACCATCGTGGCACCCCTCTCCTGGTCTTATCGCTACCTTTCTTGTAGTGGGAGCCCCAGATGAGATGCAAAACGGCAGAGGTGGTCTAACAAGGGCAGAGTGAAGGGGGATAATGGTTTCCCTCCGTCTGCCGACTCTGTGGTTTGTGTGGTGGTCCTGTTTGCTTTTTATGTGAAGAGACACCAGAATTTTCATGTTGACATAAATCCCTTAGAACTAAATAATTCAACTTTTATTCTTCATTTCTTCAGGTTCTTTTTGTCAGTGCCTCCCGATGAAAACCACAGACAAGACGGTGAGCGAGAGGAGGAGGAGGATCATCACGAAGTGACCAGGTTTTACACTAACCCCATTGCCAAGCCCATCCCGCAGACCCCAGAGAACACTGTGCACAAACACCAGAACAGCGTGGATGATACCATTGTGGCTCTGAACATGCGGGCGGCCTTGCGGAATGGTCTGGAAGGCAGCAGTGAAGATGCCTCATTTCACGATGATTCCCTTCAGGATGAGCGCGAAGAGGAGCCTGAAACCGTGCATCACCTGCATCCTGCAGGTTAGACTGCGTGTGCGGGCCGTAGATGTGTAGTTCCTGACAGCGCTTCATGCGTGCCTCGTTAAAGTTCTCTTTTGCTGTTTTAGACCCTCAGCTTTTTCTCTTTTCCTTTCCCTCCTCTTTCCTTCAGAATACAAACCTTGCTTTTCAGTCTCTTACATGGTGCAGAAATTTTTTCTGCTGAGTCAACGAGCAATTCAATTTCATCACTCAGTTTTATATTAGATTGAGGTAGTGAGATGCGTGAGAGGGAGGAGGAGGACCCAATCTGTAGTTGTTCTGCAGTAGCAGACTGAGTTGACTGTTGTTCAGGAGCAAGATCTTAGAGTTTAAAATCTAATGCTTGGGAGTTATCAACATGCAAACTGCGTTGTAGAGTTTGCCGGGACAGGAATGGGCCATAGAACGTGGTCGTGACTCTCTAGGCCCGGCGTGCGTGTGTTTTCAGTACTCTCAATTCTGGTCTCAGGATTTAGTAAAACTGAAAGGGAAGCATGAAAATGTTATGAGAAGTCTTGAGTACCTTTCCCTTAACTAAGGCTGTGTAGCTGGTGAAGGGGGGGGGGTATTAGATTGTTTGGTTTTGGTTTGTTTGTTTTTTTTTTAATTCATGGGTGATCTGGAGAAGGTGAAGAGGAAAAGATCCTTTCGGGTAATATGCAGCATCTAATGAAACTAGCAGGTGGTGTGCTCAAAAAAAATGTCTTCAGAAGCCTCAATGGCAAAAATTTGTAGATGCAAAAGGCTTTTGTGGATTTTAACGATCGCTAGACAAATTAATAGATGAAAAAGCGTTGGAGACTGTTACATGTAAAAGATGCTGCATCTTGGTCAGCAGGTGCCTGAGCCCCCAAATTATTAAAGCTGGGAGAGCGTTTCTGTCAAGCGTTGCTGTATGTGATTGCATTTTTCCTTTTACCTGCACATCTGCTGCTGATCTCTGCTGAGAGGTTGCTGGGCTGGAAGAACCTGGCATAGAATTGTCTTAAATTTGCTACGAGGGCTGTGGAAATAAGGCGTTTTGATTTCTCTGTTCGCTTTTGTTGCACTGATTCTCAGTTCATTTGGGGCCTTCAGTTGTCCAGGCTTGCAAAAGAAATGGAATGAAACTCCATGAAACAGCATGAAAATGCTAAAGTTGGGAACTTGCTGCCAACGCAGATCTCAATGAATTTTCTGTTGCAGGAATTGTTCTAACAAGAGCTGGCTATTACACCATCCCGTCCATGGAGGAGCTGGCTAGATTTACCAATGACAGAAACGAATGTATTGTGACAGACTTCACCATAGGCCGCAAAGGTGAGCACGTGCAGCTTTTCTAGTTGCTTAAAGCTGAGCCAGTCGTTTTAAACTGTGGAACCTGAATCTGAGTTCCATGCTCTCGGTAGGAGCCCTCAGTGTGATTATAAGTGGTGCCTTTGCATCGTGAACAGCTTGCATCAAAGGCTTGTAATCTTTCAGATGGGTAGCACTAACACCCTGTGTTACGGGATGATGAGAAGCTTGAATAGGAAAAGAAAAGCGCATGTAGCTTTTAAGACGCTTGCTGTCCTTAAATGTAAAGATTGTAAAATCCAAACTTGCTGGAGCATTGATGCAAAACCGATCATCGTTGCTTCCGTCTTAGTTGCTACCTACACTGGAGCTGACTGAGCTCTAGTGCAGAGCCTTCAGCCCAAACTGGATTCTTTACTGCTTTTATTTAAAAAAAAAAAAAAAATCCCATGTTGTATACTGTTTTTAAAAAACACTTTCGAAATATGCTATAAAGCTGAGGGTACGCTTAGTATTTGTGTTGGCAATATGAATAGGCAAGTGATAACAAAGAGCTTTCTGTGCCAAAGAATTGGCTATAAAAAAGTCGATAACACATGGTCAGTGTTTTCACACTGGGAGGGAGGAGTCACCTGTACCTTGTTCTGGAGACATGACAGAGCGAGGTGGTAAGGTGGGGAAAGGGGGAGTACAGCAGGAAGGTAGGTTCTCTGGCATGTGATTTTTTTTTTTTTTTCATGGACAAATTGTGATGTTTTGGGTTGTTTTGCAGGTTACGGATCGATTTACTTTGAAGGAGAAGTAAATCTGACTAACTTAAATCTGGATGACATTGTACATATCCGTAGAAAAGAAGTTATCGTTTACCCTGACGATGAAAGAAAGCCACCTGTTGGCGAAGGTTTAAATAGGTAATTTTTAAATATGTACTGTGTGGGGACAGTGGCTGGTAAGGACGTTCTTTATAATATTGACATTCTACTGCGTTTGCAGGCAGCTACCAAGAAATCTAAATCTGAGGCGTGCGTTCAGATTGCAGCGTTATACGGTTACTAGATACTTGCAAGTTTCTGAACCAGAACTTGGGTTTAAAAGCTGGTTTGAGCCCACACGTTCAGTTCTCAGCTCCTATAGGTGCACCTTAACGGCTTTGCCTCAGAACCTTGTAGTCTCTTACGCTTTTGTCCGTCTTTAACAGACGAGCTGAAGTTACCTTGGATGGAGTCTGGCCTACAGACAAAACATCGCGTTGCCTGATAAAAAGCCCTGAACGACTGGCAGAGATGAATTACGAAGGTAGACTGGAGTCTGTATCTCGGAAGCAGGGCGCTCGATTCAAGGAATACCGCCCAGAGACGGGATCCTGGGTGTTTAAGGTAACGTTTTTGTTCTAGTCCTAAAGTGACTTAAAAGAATATCGGAAGTACTCTGAAGTTAGTCTCCGAAGAACTCACCATTCAAAAACTTCGCTAAACTTCTGTGAACTGTCTCAAGCCCTTCAGCCGTAGTGCAAACTGTCCTCACCAAACCGATCAAAGCTTCTTTGAATGGCTGAAGACCTGCATTCAGCAGGTGTTCTCGGTCTGTCCAAAAGCTGAATTTGGTCCAGGTCTCACAACTGCTGTGTAAGGTGGGCGGTTATGCCAGCTCATCGTTCAGGCCTTTTGGAGATGGATGCCCAAAATGTATCTTCCAAGGTGTGACATATCTGCCCTTCTCATTCCCCAGGTGGCACACTTTTCCAAGTATGGCTTGCAAGATTCGGATGAGGAAGAGGAAGAGCATCCTTCAAAAGCGGACACGAAGAAGTTAAAAACGACACCTGTGCCGCCCCCAGGGCATCTGCCGCCCCAGCAAATGGCCCTAAACGGCAAGCCAACACCTCCATCTCAGGTAGAAGGAGGACAGTGACTAAAAGGGAATTCATAACGTGAAATTTGAAGAATAGCTGGTGCCTAGGGAGGGGTTGTTGAAGTAACAAGTAGCCTGGAAACCGAAGAGCAAAACCTTACACAAACTTGCACAAACTCAGTAGCTCTTCTGACCTCTTGATGAGTGTTTGCATGTTCTGTTTCGTTAAGATACTTGACGTTTCATACTGAGGATGTGTGGGGATGGGAAGGCTTTCAACCCTTATTCCTTGTTTAAATCCTGGTCTAGATTGAGTTTGGCATATTTGCACCACTTATGGAAAAAACCTTGTTTTTGTGAATATTGAATATATGCTATATAATTATAATGCCTTGTGCTGCCTGCCTTGATAATGATATTGTGCATTAATTTGACTTGACCGTCATTTAGTATGCAAGACTGTATGCTTTATATTTTAAGAATGTGCTCTATTTTTATTAAAAATTACTTTTTTAAGGCTGGTTATATGCTGGATTTTTAAGTGTATTTGAGTTGGATGTGACTGCTTCTAAAGCTTTGTAAAACATCCTCAGTGGTATGCCTGTCTCACATAGGGAAGGTAGCATTTTATCCAGTTCATTGGTAACCCATTAAGGCCTGACGCTAATTTAATTTAAAAAAAAATCCTTTTCTGTGGGTTTAAAGGTTGGTCTAATTGCAGCTGATACACTTGTGTTTTCCGAATGTAATTAGTATGGGTATTGTCAAGCTAAATTAGGAGCTGCTTCATTGTGGGTGAAAAAACAGCCTATTTGGAAGGGCATCCTGCCATCGATGGGGTAGAATATGCTCCTTATGCCAGGTGTTAACGGTAAGCGTTTGTGAACTACCTACAGCTTTTTGAAGTAAATTGTAAAACAGAAAGCAAGTGCAGAGAGCAGGTTTTATTTCCAAAACTGCATTCTCTGTTGCCTAGTTGTGAGAGTAAGCCTTCAGCAGTTAGGGCGTGCAGGAGGGTGAGCGGAGGGTATCTAGCGGCTGGGTAGGACTCGCTGAGAGGGTTTTGTTGCTGTGCAGAAGCAGGCTTTCTGTTTTACCCTTCAGTAATCTGTGACTGCAGCGCAAGGCGATCCGCGAGCCTGCAGCTCACGGAGGCATGGATCATGTGCCGGGCGCTGCTCGGCAGCGTTCGTGATGTGTCCTGTCACGGGGGAGCAGAGGAGGAGGGTTTTATTTCTGCATCTCAAGTCAAAACATGAAAAACAGCTTAAGAGGCAGTACTGTCAAATAGGTTCAATGCTTTTTTTCTTTTGGTGGTTTGGTTTTTTCTGTGTGTTTTTTTTTGGTGGTTGTTGTTTTGTGTTTTTTTTTTTTTTCTTTGTACTGGGTCTAGTCCTTTCGAAACCAGGAGACATTCTAGCAGCATTTCTCTTCTCTGGCCATTGGCTTTGGGTAACTTAGAGCCCTTCTGGACAAGGGTCTGTTCGTAGTGTCAGGAGAGAGAACAAATCAGAACAATTTTATTTACTTTTGTGGTAGGAAAACTGGGAATTGCTTTTAATAGTCCGTGATCTAGTTAAAACCTCTGTAGAAGCGCTCGAGCCTGCTTTAGGTCTCCATGCAGGGTAGAGGAGCCCAGAACGAACGGTCTGGTGGCAGCAGTTCACCTAAATGCCTTTCAGTACGGGCAGCGCTGGCACATTTCAGGATCCCGGTGGCAGGAGAACCAATCGCCGTACAAACAGAAAGCCAGTAACAGCGCGGTCGGCTCTTTGAGCAGAACATAGTACTGCAGGGACAAATTGGGTGAGCTGCCGCCTCTCCTGTGGATTCTGGCTTCGGAGAATCCCAAAGTTCTGCACAGCTGCTGCGTTATCGCTCCTCCTGGCTCCCTGGCTAATTAAAACCTGCTAGTTCATCCCGCTCTCCTGAAGTCCGTTCCTTAAGTATTTGCATTTTGTTTGAGGTGAACACATGGCTGCCTAACAGCCTTGCCTGTGTGTAGCACCTTTCAGTTTTCCTTCTTGCTTCTTGTTCCGATTAATGGGGACCAGAGCCGATGTTTTAAGCAGTCAAAAATATTGGGAATATGCGTGATTTATTCAGGCCTGTCTTACAGATTTAAACGTATTTAGCAAAAACTTGTGCAGGTTAATTAACCTCTGACTCGCATACCATTAACTAAGGTTTTCCTTTCTGAAAATAGGGAAAACATCGAGCTTTGTTTCCCAAACCTCTGAGAAACAACATAGCATGGCTTAAAAACTTGCCAAACTCTCGGTGTGTAAAGCATCTGAATATAATACTCTGGTCTGTAGGAAGCATTTAGGATCTAGGCTTGGGTTTGTTTTTTTTCTTTCCTCACTAACTTGAATATTAATGAATTTATTAATGTTTTAAGGTCCACAGGAAATAGTTACACCAGGGACCTGGCTGCATTAAAGCACAATGAAGGGAGTAGTGAAACTTTTGTGTTTGTAACCATATTTTGACTTGTAAATCTGTAGGCGTACTCAGATACCAGTAGCTGAGGCTCTTTCCATGTCTGCCATTAAGTTCTATCTTTACAGACCCCCAGTCTAATTTTATCTGCCTCATCTGATAACCTTCATCACATTTCTTGGCCGATTCTGATGAGCTAAGCAGCAGCCATTTGAATACGCTCTTAAATTCCTTAGCATGATTTCCCGTGCGCTGTCTGCCGCGGTTTCCTTCCTCACGTGTATGCGTTGCTCCGGAGCGTTGCTTCAGCAGGCTGTATGTCGTGGCTTCTGGAAAGCAAGGGAGCTGTAAGCACGAAGCTTTCACAGGCCACCCCTGTCTGAGCCAGAGGGGGTGGTTAGACTGGGGCAAACCCAGGGCACCGAGCCCGGGTTTGGGGTTGGAGCCCAGCAGGAACCACCTGAAGGCCATTCAGCTAACGAGGCACAGGCTGATTACTGCTGGGCCAGGTGCTGCTTTCAGCTCGGCCTGTTAGCTGTTGCACAATACCAGCAAGGAATGGCATTCTCCAAGGCTTTTTTTGTCCTTTCAAACAGTTCCTGGTAGCAGAGCTGACAAATAGCTGAATGGCTTGCGGTGGTTTGGTACCGCTCGGGGGGTCACTGCTGTCACCGCAGTCGGCAGGCTGGGCAGGAGCAGAGGCGGTGACAGTGGTCAGAGCTAATTTCTGATGTCTGCTCATTGCTTGTCTGGCTGAAGGTTTTCTGGCCCTGCAGGAGCGTGAGTACAGGTTGTCTTAAGCAGTTGGAGGTGTGTAGAGGTCACCTCAGGCTCCTCACAAGGGTGATGCCATGTGATTGCCTTCAGAAAAATCATGAAATTAATTCTTCCTCCTGCCTTGGACTAGTAGTAGAGATGAGAAACTGAGGTGCAGATTGGAAGAGAACTACTATATTTAACTTTCTAACTGCTGATGTGCTAGTGACAAGTAGAATACCATTGGAAAAACCCCACAACTTTCTGGTCCCAATGACAGTTGTGTCCTGATTTAAAATTTTAAAAAAAAACAAACCAAAACCATATGCATGCACACACGCTCTGTGACCCAGTCTTACGTGATCTTGAAGAGGCTCGTGTCCACTTAAAACTTCTATTAAGTTCTTTGTGGAATATAAACTCAATGTTTTTAATTTGTACTACGTCACAGCTGGTGAAACAAAGCAGGTATTCCAGTGACTCAGCTGCTCATCAGCCACCAGTGGTACCACACATTCATGCTGGAGAATCGCTGCTTTTGAACTGGCTGCTCAGTCATCTGAAATATCCCAGGCTGAACTTAGGCACTTTTCTTTGTGTGGTAGCATTTTGAGGGAGAAGGGGAGGAAGGCAGGACGACAAAATTCTCTTCCTTTTTGTTGGTCACATGAAAAACGGAAAGCTGAAGAATAGTTTCTTAAACTGAATGGCAGAACTCGGTAAACTTCAGGAGGGCTTCACTAAACCGTGACTTCTCCTTCACTGTAACTTGCACTGTTGTCTTACAACTCTGAAGAAAACAGGACTAGGTTATATATATTCATCCCTAAACTTAATGTGGAGTCTTGACACAAGCAAGGGAGTACTCCGCTTCACTTGCAGGTGATTGTTGAACCTATTAAATACTCTTTCTCGGCAAACCGTTGCAATCTGTTGTTGTCTGACATGGCCTCTGCATGTGCCTGCAGACCCCAGAAGTGGAGCAGCTGGGCAGGGTTGTGGAGCTGGACAGCGATATGGCAGACATCACCCAGGAGCCTCCCCAGGAGTCCGCTGTAGAGGACAACATGGTAGAAGAGCAGGAGGCAGTGCCTGCTTCGACTCACATCGTGTCTACCATGGGTATTAACCCCCATGTCTTGCAGGTGAGGGTCTTGCAATTTCCCCTCTCGGAAAGAGAGGACTTTGTGATAACTCCCACTAACTTCTCACTTTGCCTCCCCAAGGGTACTTACATGCCAACTTGTAATAAACTATACCTCACACCTATAGCATGATGAAAACTTACACGTTAGACATGAAAAGCTTAACGCAGAAATGAAAATTGTCTTAATTCTAGAATTCAGATTTCCAGATTTTGAAATGTGGGCAGTGTGATAAGCTAAACTGATACCTAGACAGGACTGCTCTGGGGCCAGTTTGTGGAAAACAAGGTAATAGGATAACTGGTCTCGATTTGGGTTTTGGTGTTGATGTTTTTATTTGTTTGGTGAAAGGATAGTACCTCAAACACTTGTGGGCTTCTACCTGTGTTTTTAATTTGTAAGGAAAAAGTAGTCCTGGAGTTATTACTGAAGCTGAAAAGCAAGTAGATAGAGCTAAGATCTAAGAAAACATGATTATTTTAGTCGTAACAAGTACTGTGACACCGATTTAATTTGTAGTTTATAAAAGTTTATCATCAACTGACAAGCTTGCTTCCGGTTCTCCTGAGCTACGCGCCTTCACTGTTACTTGAAATACTTGTGGCATGAGCGTATTGTTTGGTCGCATGCAACGCGTGGAAGTTATCTTGGTTGGGAAGGGAGCTGATTAGATCAGCTAGCTGCTGGTGTGAGAGTGATTACTAATCTGCAGGCTTGACTTACCACCTTTTTAGATTATGAAAGCTTCCTTGCTTGCTGATGAAGATGACCTAGATTTGATCCTGGATCATTATCCTGGGAAGCAACCTGTGAAAATTGATACTTCTCAAGAAATCTGTTCTCCCAGGCTCCCTATTTCAAAATCACAAGGACAGAAAAGATATTCAGGTATTGTGAGAAACCACATATTGCATGAAGAAAGAGTTCGATTCTAATATTAACAGGCAAAATCCTGTCACTGGCTTAACATACGGCAGAAGAGTTGTGCAGCGTGGTGGCTTTGGCCAGCAGCCAGGTGCCCGCCCAGCCGCTCTCACTCCCCCTCCTTGACAGGACAGGGGGAGAAAATTGGATGAAAAATGGGTTGAGATAAAAACAGAGAGATTGTTTTGTTTGTGACAGTAACTGGTAAGCAGACTCGAGTAAAATTAATTTATTGCCAGTTAAAATAGGTTTGGGTAGTGAGAAACAAAGACAAATTAAAACAGCGCTTTCCTGCCCTGCCCCCCCTTCCCAGGCTCAACTTCCCTCCTTCATTCCCGACTCCTCTACCTCCTCCCCGCCCCAGCAGGGATGGGGAATGCGGAGCTGTGGTCAGCCCGTAGCAGTCACTCCTCCTTCCTCACACTTTTCCCCTGCTCCAGTGTGAGTTGTCTCCCGAGGGCTGCGGGGCAAACACCTGCTCTGGTGCTGGAGCACCTCTTCCCCTCCTCTTTCTCTTGACCTGCTCACACTGCAGTTTCCACTCTTCTTTTTCCGCCTGTGTGGCGTTTTCTGCCCTTTAAGTTCTCACAGAGGCACCACCATCAGTGCTGATTGATTCAGAGGTGCCACAAACTCCCCTGATGGGCTCAGCTGTGTCCAGCACAGGGCAGCCCCTGGCCTCTTCTCTCAGAGACCATCCCTGCAGTGCCCCCGCTACCAAAACCATGCTGTTTACACCCAATACATCCACTAACTGGTGATTTCAGTAGGAATACCACCTCTCGTAACAAGCATGGAGTTGCTTCCTGGATTAAACGGGCAGACCCTAGGTGTTTCTGTGGGGACAGTTTCAGCCCTGTTCCTGTTAATAGCAATCAGTGTCTTCTTCCTCTGTGAGATGCTTCTGCTCTCATGGTCTAACTATGACAATATCCGTTAAATTAGCGACTTCTTTGGAAACTGAATTTGGGGGGGAGACTGTATATATACCGTTCTGGGTGTCATACCGTGTGCCTTTGTTTGGATCATGCAAATCAGGCTGCGCATGGTGGGTTTTGTGGTTCTCTGCAAATACTCATGCTTAGCTGTGCGTTACCATCACAAACCACGGCAAATGTTTCCACCGTCTGCTCAAGTACTAAAATACCTTTAAAATATCAGAAATGTACTGCCTGAGAAGTGAGTATCCCATTCGCTTAAACGTTCTTCCTGCTTCTTCCCTCTAGTTGGCGGGCTGCTGCAGTCAAAATTTGCTAATGTAATTTTCCAGTCACCAAGTGCTGCTCTGCAAGATTTGAAGGGACCAAGGACTTTGAGCAGTCCCCCTTCTGTTGCCTTTTGGTCGGCGACTTCTCCGTTAGCATCTGCGTTCTCTGTACCACCGTCAGTCCCTGAGGTGCAGATGAAAACAGTTGGCGTCCGCAGGCAGCAGGGGCTCGTACCTCTGGAAAAGTCCATCACCTACGGAAAAGGGAACCTACTGATGGATATGGCACTCTTCATGGGGCGCTCGTTTCGTGTTGGTTGGGGACCCAACTGGACGCTTGTCAATTGTGGAGATCGACTGAGCGGATCAAGTGAAATGGAAGATGTTCAGTGTGAGTCCGTGGAATACGGATTCCTGCCAACTCCTGTTGCTCCAAAATCGTGAGTAGCCCTTTCCTTTAGGATGGTTCTGACATATTCTCTCCGTGTTTGAAAGAATCTTGATTGTAGGTCGATATCTTTTTGAAATTCAGCTTAATATTCCTTCTGATCTGCAGAAGTGGTGCAAGATCATGTTAGCCATGGAGATTTCCTTCAGGCTGCTGCTTTACAAAAATCTGTATCTCAAAGAACTGCAATATCTTAGTAAAAGTAGGGTTTCTTTAAACAAGTAAACAGCACTGTCATCCAGTAGAAGGTTAAAGAGAGAAGGTTCAAAATTGTTGTCCATGAAGCTTCCAATCTGCTGTTGAATCCCCCTGAGGATATCTGCACTACCTAAGAAATGTCCTGTTTAGTGTCTGAATTCAGATGCCTTCAATTCTACTTGTATATAAAGCAGCGTACAGACCTTCCCTGGGCTGTGTAACTCCGTACCTAAACTCGACTGGCACATAGCTAGATGTTTACCATTTAGGTCTTCCAAAAGGCTTGGTCAGTTGATGTTCTCCAGCATATCTGATTTGCTGACCGAATGAGGTGCGCTCTCAAAATGCACTGGGGTATGGTAAGGTGTGCTAATTGCCTTTTAAGAGCTGGAAGCACCAGTTCAGTGAGGTTTATTTGCTGGGGTCTGGTTCTGAATCCCAGACTGTGTAACTAGGCTCTTCGTACCTAGCTGTTGACCGTGGATCATATGCCTTACTGTCTTTATGTTAAAATTAGGACAAGCTGCACAGTGCAGCTGCTCCGCGATGGGTGCAATTCACTTGCATGGAGAACGGTTCAGAACATTACTACCTGTTTTTATCATCTTTTTTCCTCCAGACTCTCGGAATCCTCTTTCAAGGTTCATGTAGAGAAGCTGAGCTTAGAACAACGGAAGACGGACAGAGACAAACAGCTGTATCTCATCCCTCTGGAGATAAAGCTGAAGCACAGCACTGTCCATATGGATGAACACTGTCCTCTGCTAGCGCCCAACCCGGGAGTTTCTGCTATTCACGACTATGCTGACTGGGTGAGGAAGGCATCCGAGGATCCTGCAGTGACAGAAAGTGAGCATGGAATAATTCTTTTCACAGTGCTGATGATGAATCTGGAGAACTGTCCAGTTCGGATTCAGTTCGGGTTGTATCAGAGCAGTGAAATTTGAATAAAACGGAAAAATTGACGGTACCTCAGCATTCTTTCTGAAAGCATAAACATGGTTGATTGCATTTGGGGAGCTAACTGACTTCCTCCATCGACAGTAGGATATTCTTTAAGATATCCTACAAGGTTATGCGTATAATCTTATACGAGTCCTCTCTAATAACATTCTTCTGTATGTTTTTACTCATGACTGAATAACTCTGTCCTGACAGCTGTTGTGAAGCACTGGTGCTTGACGTGGACTTTATGTGAAGCGATTTGGGGGAACCTGAAAGAGTTAGAGGCCAGCTTGGAGGAACCCAGTGAATACATCCTGGCCCTGGAGCGCCGGAGAGCCTTCTCTCGCTGGCTGTCAGAGACGGCTGCGGGACGCATTGAGGAGGAAGTCTCTTTGTCCCGGCACGGTAATCACGTAGAGGCTGTGTTCAGCTGCCTTACTGGGAAGAGAATTGGTGAAGCTTGCAGGCTGGCACAGCAGTCAGGTAAGATGCTTACATCTCTCAGCTTTTTGGGGGGGAGGAGGAAGGGAGACACACAAAGAGAATTTAAACTCGGAGAGCTGACAGTGACCGGCTGCTCCGAGTACGGAGTTTTCCCATGTCAGGCAGTGATTAAGGTGGGGGCTGGCTTGTCTCCTTACTGCTTGAGTACCTGGTCGTATTTACGCTGGCTTACTTGTCATCTCTCCTAGAGTTAGGAAGTGATGCTGTATTGCATTTGGAACTGTTTTTTTGCATAGTATCTCCTTTGAAAGGTTTTTTAATTACTGTTATTTTTAATTGAGCTTCTGTTAAGCATGTTACACTTGTTTTAAAAAAATCTGTATTTTCAGAGCCTAATGGCTAGTTTCATCTCAGTCTTTTATGTCAGCTCAAATCTTAAAACTTTTCCATTCATTTGTCTCCTTTGGGGAGTCCGTCCTTCCCATTCCTTTGTCTTCTCCCCCCCGCCCCCATTCTGGTAGGTGTTTATGGAGTGGTTTGTTTCATAAGAAATGGTGCGCAAAAACCAGTTGTGCAGCTGTAGTCTGATCCAAGTGCCCCACAGCTCAGAAGGAGATAGCTGTGGCCTGGTAGGTGGGAGGATTTGCCTGATGTGCTGCTGTCCCCTGTTGCAGGCGACCACAGGCTTGCCCTGCTCCTCTCCCAGCTGGCCGGTAGCCAGCCTGTTCGGGACCTCCTCACCATGCAGCTGGTGGACTGGCACAGGCTGCAGGCAGACTGCTTCATCCAGGAAGAGAGATTGCGGATCTTTGCCCTGCTTGCAGGAAAGCCCGTAAGTTCTGTTGCTCAGCTGTTTTGTCGTTGACTTCCCCTTCTTGACAGCAGTACGCTTAAGCTGTAGCACTCAACCACAGCATGTGGTACACAGCAGGAAAGGAGTACAAGGTGGTGACGTGGACTTTACTAATGTAACATCTTACTATTGCGTGCCTGCTATGTACTGACCATTGTGTGATAAATTTCATAGAATCATAGAATCATTTAGGTTGGAAAAAACCCTTAAGATCATCGAGTCCAACCGCTAACCCAGCACTGCCAAGGCCACCACTAAACCATGTCCCCAAGCACCACATCTCCCCAGCTTTTAAATCCCCCCAGGGATGGGGACTCAGCCCCTGCCCTGGGCAGCCTGGGCCAGGCCCTGACAGCCCTTTGGGGAAGGAGTTTTTCCCAATCCCCAACCTAACCCTGCCCTGGCGCAGCTTGAGGCCGTTCCCTCTCGTCCCATCGCTTGTTCCTGGGGAGAAGAGACCGACCCCCCCGGCTCCAGCCTCCTTTCAGGCAGTTGCAGAGAGCGATGAGGGCTCCCCTCAGCCTCCTCTTCTCCAGGCTGAGCACCCCCAGCTCCCCCAGCCGCCCCTCCCCACCCTTGGGCTCCAGCCCCTTCCCCAGCCTCGCTGCCCTGCTCTGCCCACGCTCCAGCCCCTCCAGCTCCTTCTGGGGGTGAGGGGCCCAGCGCTGAGCACAGGATTCGAGGGGCGGCCTCACCAGTGCCCAGCACGGGGGGACGATCCCTGCCCTGCTCCTGCTGGCCACACCGTTCCTGATACAAGCCAGGATGCCATTGGCCCTCTTGGCCACCTGGGCACACTGCTGGCTCATGTTCAGCGGCTGTCGCCCACCACCCCAGGTCCTTTCCCGCCGGGCAGCTCCCAGCCGCTCCTCCCCACGCCTGCAGCGGTGCCTGGGGCTGTTGTGCCCCAATGCAGGACCCGGCCCTGAGCCTTGTTGCCCCTCACACCGTGGCCTGTGCCCATCGACCCGGCCTGGCCAGGTCCCTCTGCAGAGCCTCCCTGCCCTCCCGCAGATCAACGCTCCCGCCCAGCTTGGTGTCACCTGCAAACTGACTGAGGGTGCCCTCGATCCCCTCGTCCCGATCATCGATAAAGATATTGAACAGGACCAGTCCCAACACTGACTAAACTTAGTAATTTGTTTCTTCAGGTGTGGCAGTTATCGGAGAGAATAAGTATCAATGTGTGTTCACTGCTGGACTGGAAGCGTTGCATGGCTGTTCACCTCTGGTACCTGCTGCCTCCAACAGCTTCTATTTCCAAGGCACTTGACATGTACGAGTCAGCGTTCCAGGTAGGTCAGTCAGGCCGGGGTAGAAGGAGGTCTTCCTCGGTACCATTGACTCTCTGATGCCGCACCGAGTCTTCTGTGAGCAGTCAAGTATCACTGCGGAGGTGCCGAGTATGGAATTGCGTATGGATTCATTATTCAGTTGTCACAGCATTGGATTCCTTCACCAGCTTTAGTGATGAGTCTTTGCAGCAGTTCACTTGGATAGGAATGTTCCTTTCCCCGTGGGAATGGCAATAAAGTGCTGGGGTTGAACCTGTTGGTAATTCTAGTCGCTCGAGAAGCTTAGGACCTGCTCTTTAGGGTGCTCTGGTAGTGACTTATTTGAAGTGTATCTCTTGCTGATTGAGTGTTTCCAGGTGTTTGACGGCTAGACAAAACTCGGAAGATGGCTAGTGGCCAACAGCAGGAAGGCCATTTGAGCTAGGTAGCCCAGGTTTCCCAGTGTGATGATTAATACTCAGCTGCCTGACTTCTAAACTCGTCGTTGCCGAACCATGCACCCTGTTTGCTACACTCGCTGTTTCTACAGCGAACGTGGAAGCTGTCCTACAGACCGTGCGTGGCTGCATGCATTATGCAAAGCCTTGTTTGTTGCTGTAGAGCTGTCAGCCTCTGTATACAGAAAGACAAAGGGTTCTGCTGAAAAAAAGCGTTTAATCATTTAACTAAAGATAGTTCAGGCCTTGATCTGTATGCCTAAAGATAGCTCAAGCACAGCATCAAGTCTAGTAACTCCTAACTGATGCGTGCTCAATGCTGCAGGTATATTTGGTGTTATCTTTGTACACAGTGTGTCAGTATAAAGTGTTCAGCGCTTCAAAATAGCAAGCTTTAGTTTTATCGTGACTTGAACTTAAGATAATGCTACAGGTTAGAATGTGGGGGTGGCCCCACTGCAGCCCGATGGTGTGGAGGAAACGTGGATACAGCTCGTTTCCAGAACTTCACGTAGGAGGGCTAATAACTGGAAAGCAGCAGGACATGGAATGCTCTTCCAAACCCAGATCTGGTGTTCTTACCAGCAGTGAAAGTGCCAAGAGGATTTCGGTGACCCGGGCTGGTTAGATGGTACGATAGACAACAGTTCTCCCGCAGTGCCGTGCCCTCTAAAATTCTTCTTGTCCACTCGGTGCGTTCAGCGCTGCTCGCTGAGCTGTCCGGACCCTGCAGGGGGAGAGGAGACTTGCAGGGATGCACCAGCTTTCTTTTAACCAAGTCATATGTAGTTATCCAGCTGTAAAATCATTCAGGAATACAGGTTGTGTGTGTGAGAGCCGCCTGTACCTCCACGCGGTGGCTTGTAAGAGCGCAGTGCGAGATGAAATTAAATGTGCCAAAGCATTTGGGGTTTGGGTGTTTTCTTTTTAGCATCGTGTTGGTATAGAGTGTAAGTTTTAACTGCAGGTGCAGTAGGGTGCAGCTTCTGCTTTGAAGCAGAAAGGATGCTCGTGGGCCTGCTGAGCTGTGTGGCACTCAGACTGCAGTTTTGCTCAGACTGCCATCTTTAAACTTACTGTTAAAACTATTTCTTTAGAACACACCAGAGTGTGAAAAATATGCCTGCTGTCCTCTGCCTCCTTACCTAGAAGATTCTGGTTGTGTAATTGAAGAAGATGATAATGCAGGAAGACCTCTGAGAGATGTCTGTTTCCATTTGTTAAAGCTCTACAGTGACAGGTAAATGGGTAAATAGTTCAAAAACGATTGAGAAAAATCGCGATCAGTCAGTGACTTGTTGAATTCCCAATCCAGGGGAATGAAATCAGCTTCAGTGTTACCTGAGCCACTTACAGCAGTCAAACCCTTACAGAATGTGGTGACGCTGTCACTGCTGGTGATGGTATAGCTGGTGAAACTTAAGCTTTGGAGCACAACTGTGTTGGTTTTTTCTTATGTGTGAGTCTGAAGAGTGCAGTAATCTTGCTTCACCATAGCTGCCCTTGAGATTGAGGTATTGAGAAATCTACAGGAAGAGCACGTATAAAAGAAAAGGTTGTGACAGTCTGGATGCAGACTCAAAAGAAGAGCAAAAGGATTTTAGCAGTTGTTCCTGTCTTTTTTTTTTTTCTTTTAAAAAAAACAACCAACCAAACAAAAAAAAAACCCCAAACCCCACACCCACGTAAATCGCATATATGGAATAACTGGAGGTGGGCGAAGGGAAAGAACTAAGTAGCACCAATTTCTGATTTTATGTGGACACAATCAGCTACTTGTGGTACAACTGTTCTTCCCTACAGGCACTATGATCTTGACCAGTTGCTTGATCCCAGGAGTGTAACTTGTGACCCTCTGGACTACCGTCTCAGCTGGCACCTGTGGGAAGTGCTCAGAGCCCTGAATTACACCCATCTGTTCAAGCAGAGCCAAGGCGTGCTGAATGCTAGCTACGCTGCCCAGCTTGAGAGCGAAGGGCTTTGGGAATGGGCTGTGTTCATACTGCTGCATGAGCCTGATACGCAGTGAGTAAAAGAATTCCTTAATTTTTTCCTTGGGAATAATGTGGTCTCTGTCTTATAGACCTGCTGTGTGTACCGTGGTTGTTATGACTTCTCTGATATTAAACTGGAACTGCGCAGCTGGAGAACTCCGTGCTGCTTGGCAGAACTGTGTGCCAGGGCTACAAAGTGGCATGAATAATTCTGCTTAGTTAGACGTCTTGTTATATAGAATCATAGAATCGTTAAGGTTGGAAAAGACCCTTAAGACCATCCAGTCCAACCGCTAACCCAGCACTGCCAAGGCCACCACTAACCCATGTCCCCAAGCACCACATCTCCCCGGCTTTTAAATCCCCCCAGGGATGGGGACTCAGCCCCTCCCTGGGCAGCCTGGGCCAGGCCCTGACAGCCCTTTGGGGAAGGAGTTTTTCCCAATCCCCAACCTAACCCTGCCCTGGCGCAGCTTGAGGCCGTTCCCTCTCGTCCCATCGCTTGTTCCTGGGGAGAAGAGACCGACCCCCCCGGCTCCAGCCTCCTTTCAGGCAGTTGCAGAGAGCGATGAGGGCTCCCCTCAGCCTCCTCTTCTCCAAACTAAACAACCCCAGCTCCCCCAGCCGCTCCTCATAAGACTTGTGCTCTAGACCCTTCACCAACCTCGTTGCCCTGCTCTGCCCACGCTCCAGCCCCTCCATCTCCTTCTGGGGGTGAGGGGCCCAGCGCTGAGCACAGGATTCCAGGGGCGGCCTCACCAGTGCCCAGCACGGGGGGACGATCCCTGCCCTGCTCCTGCTGGCCACACCGTTCCTGATACAAGCCAGGATGCCACTGGCCCTCTTGGCCACCTGGGCACACTGCTGGCTCATGTTCAGCCGCTGTCGCCCACCACCCCAGGTCCTTTCCCGCCAGGCAGCTCCCAGCCGCTCCTCCCCACGCCTGCAGCGGTGCCTGGGGCTGTTGTGCCCCAAGGGCAGGACCCGGCACTCGGCCTTGTTGCCCCTCACACCGTGGCCTGTGCCCATCGACCCGGCCTGGCCAGGTCCCTCTGCAGAGCCTCCCTGCCCTCCCGCAGATCAACGCTCCCGCCCGGCTTGGTGTCACCTGCAAACTGACTGAGGGAGCCCTCGATCCCCTCGTCCCGATCATCGATAGAGATATTGAACAGGACCGGCCCCAGCACTGAGCCCTGGGGAACAATGGGAATGTTAAATAGTACTGCGTTATAATGACCGTGACTCTGAACGGTGCTATAGAAGCAGATCTCGCCCTCATTTTGATACCCTGGTGCTGTGTATCTTGTCTCTGGCTCAGCACGCTTACTATGTTCAAGAACGTGTCCTGAAAACATCATTAATGCAAAATATTGTAACTGTTCCCATTGGGGCTGAACAGAAGCAAGTGTGTTTGAAAGGAAGGCTTGGGAATCACCAAAATGCATGTTTTGCTTTTGTGGTGAAATCCACACTTAACAAAAAATTGTCTTAAACTTGTAGATAATGCATCTTTTGTGGACAGGTGTCTTTGCCGTTAATGTTTACAGCTACCATTAATAGATTGCAATAGAATTTTTTTCCAACTGATAACTTCAAATAGAGTCTGTATGTTACTTTTAGGGGCCTGGATCATACTTTTTTAAGTATTTTTTAAGTTTTTTAAGCAAGTTTTTTGCCAGTTTTTTAACCAAAACACTAGCAATGACTTCTTTCTTAGTGACTAACCTGTACTGAAGGAGTTCAACTGATAGTAGAACTCTTCTTAATATCCTCCAGTAAGACTGTTGAAGGCCCGGCGAGGCCGGCTTTTGCCGCGTCACGCCTGTGCCTCTGCCGTCGCCAAGAAGTATAATGCAGTTCACTGCTGCCTCGTTCAGTCCTCGGCTACTCGTATTGAAGCGTATCCGCTGACGGAGCGCTACGAAGGGTTGCTTGTTGGAATAACGCCTTGTCCTCTCTTCCCCCAGCATACGGGAGAAGGCAGTGCGGGAGCTCTTAAATCGGCATTGCGTTCTCTCCGAGACGCCGGAGTCTTGGGCCAAGGAGACTTTTCTGACGCAGAGGCTCTGCGTCCCCCCGGAGTGGATTCATGAAGCAAAGGCGGTTCGAGCAAGGAACGAGGGCGACAAGCATAAAGAAGCCCTCTTCTTGTTCAAGGCTGGGCACTGGAACCAGTGTCACAGGCTGGTCGTCAGGCACTTAGCCTCAGGTGGGTCTGGGAATTTTTTTTCATTCTGTCTTGTGAACAGCACACACAAATACAGTAGGAACAAAAGTCAGTGGGTGTTCAGTAATATGAAGGGGTAGGGCTGTGTTTCTAGCAACAGGGTTAGAGAGTGGCTGGCTGTTTTGAAACAGCTCTCGCTTGATGCCTGGCGCGATGATGATTCACTGCAAACGCGTGAGAAGGGCAGTAACCTGCACGTCCACCTTCCTGTGCCAGAGGTGCCTCAGGGAACAAGGGCAGCGGTGGCATTCCCGGCGCCCCGATCCTATGGGTGTCCCTACTCTTGGAAATGGGATGGCCTTAGGCTTGCCTTTTGTAGGTCATACATCAAGGAAGCGTTTCTGGCTGTGGCTGAGGGTGTCAAGGAGTTAAAAACTGCCCGAGAGTACAGTCCAGTAGCTGCTTTTTCTTTTTAACATTCAATGTTTCCGAGTTGTAAGAAACCCCTTTGCTCTGTTACTAACGTGCTCGTCCTCTTTAGATGCTATTATTAATGAAAACTACAAGTACCTGAAAGGATTCCTGGAAGATCTCGCCCCTCCAGAGCGTAGTGCGCTCATCCAGGACTGGGAGATGGCGGGGCTGGTCTACCTCGATTACATCCGTGTGATCGAGATGCTTGACAGGATTCAACAGGTAACAAACTACAACAATTGTGCGGTTTTTTTCCTACAGTTTGGAAGCTCGTACGGAGTCTTGCTTTTAGGATAACCTTTTCCTCGCTGTTCAGTGCTGGTGTTTCCCTTTGGCAGACGCTAGCAAACAGAATGTGGTGCACCCCTGAAACGACAGAGAGGTTTGGTAGATAATGTCAAAATAAGACGTGGGCTCTGCCTGCAAACACGCGCTGTGTAGCGTGGCAGTGAGGTAGGTGAGGGAGAAGCAGCGAAACTAGCGGTTAGCGGGGAGTCTGCATGTCAGTCCCCTCTAATTCAGTTCCAAGCTTCCCATTTCCCCCGCTCCCGGTGTTAACTTCAGACAGGTTGTAGCGTAGATTGTCTTCTGCGGGATAGATTTGGCTTAGAGTGAACTGGGGTGGCCGGCGAGCGATTCTGCTGGAAGGCTTTGGGTGACTCGGAGGCCGGCTCTCTTGTTTGCTTTCAGCTGGATTGTTCCACCTACGAGCTGGAGCGGTTACATACCAAAGTGACGTCGCTGTGCAACAGGATAGAGCAGATCCAGTGCCACAACGCCAAGGACCGCCTGGCTCAGTCAGGTACGGGGACGTCGGTGTCTGGCAGCCCGCTGGGAAAGCCGGTTTTACAACCTAGCCCGGCCCGGCTGTCACCCGGGCTGCCGGTGTGTCTGTGTGTCTGTCCCTTGGCGCGTGCTGCGAAGGAAGGCTGGGGTGGGCGAGGGGAGCCGTGTGTTGCTCCGGTGGTTACCGTTCCTGCAGCTGTTGGTTGTCATTTCAGGCAGTTTTTGTTGCCTGGTTGACGTGGCAGCCGGTGTCTGGTCTCTTACAGCTGTCCCCTGATAAGCCCTGAAGCGTCTTGTCTCAGACTGAAGAGAAGGAAGAGATTTTTTTACACTGAGGGTGGTGAGGCACTGGCCCAGGTTGCCCAGAGCGGTGGGAGATGCCCCATCCCTGGACACATCCAAGGCCAGGCTGGACGGGGCTGTGAGCACCCTGATCTGGTTGGAGATGTCCCTGCCCATGGCAGGGGTGGGACTGGATGGGCTTGAAAGGTCCCTTCCATCCCCAACCCTTCTGTGATCCTATATTAGTTTTACAGTGCCAAATAAAGCATGAGCATGCTTGCAGAAATCAATCTGGTCTAAGGAATAAGGCCGATTTTTTATTAAACTCATGGAGGAGGTCTGTATGGAGAGAGAAGGTTCGCTGCTGGAGCTGAGAAAAGGCCAGGTCACGCTAGGCCGTGGTGCCACCAACCCAAAATGCCGAAATTTCCTGTCGAATCGCTGTTCAGGCTCACCCCTCTGCAGGGCGAGCTCCCGAGTGCTGGGCCGCCAGCTCCCGCTCTGGCGCCTGGTGCGGAGCACGCCCGAACGCTCCTCTCCTGCTCTTTCAGACATGGCCAAGCGCATCGCTAACCTGCTGCGGGCGGTCCTCAGCCTGCAGCACGCCCCGGAGCCCGTCGCCGACTCCACGCCCGACGTGCAGCGCGTCCCGCTTCGCCTGCTGGCTCCCCACATCGGGCGGCTGCCTATGCCGGAGGACTACGCCTTGGAGGAGCTCCGCAGCCTCACCCAGTCGTACCTACGGGAGCTGACAGTAGTGACTCACTGAGGAAGGACCCCTTCCGCCGATGGACAGTTTTTACCGTTTGTTAACCCTTACCCTTGTTCTGAGGGCGAACAACCTCTCTAGCCACACAGGTTTTTTGCTTAGAGGTGTAAAACAGCTTTAGTACGTGGGCTAACGCAGGAATTTTGGTAACCTGGGGGAGCATTGAGGCTGGCTGGACCTTGCCGGCTGGCACCCTCCACCACACGACACTTTCCTAGAATCAATAAAGCGCCTCTTGCCGAACCTGTCTGCAGGCGAGATTGTACCTGTGGAGGGGGGCGCGGTGCGGGCGTCGTCCCCTGGCAGATCCTCGCCACGCCGCCTCGCAGCGCAGAGGATGGCGGATACGTTCTGGGACCGTTTTCTGCGGGCAGACTCCCGCTTCGGTGGGACTGCGCTCGGTGAAACCGAGGAGCCTTTGGCACCTGAACTGACCGCGGATAAGCTTTAACTGGGGCTTTACGTTGAGAGTTTGCTCTGGGGGTGGGGGGCAGAAGAAACTGAGTTCAGAAGTGTCTTTTCCTGCATTCTCTTGCTGATCGGGAGACCTGCGAACGTGGTGTTGCTCTCGTTTCTCCATCCTCCATCTCCCAAAGCAAAGCAAGCTACTTCCCTGCCTCGGGAGAAGGGGAGGAGACGCCTGCGCGCGTGCCTTAGGGCGAGCTCTGCCCGCGCAGGCCCCCGAGGGCGGACATCTCCCGGGCCCGCAGGCAGTCAGACAGGGGCTTCTCCCAATAGTCGCCGCGTTCCAGGACCCCGGGCTTCCGAGGGGAGGGGGCAAATTCTGCGCCGAAAGCAAAACTGCCAAAAGCGGCGACCTGCCCCAGGAGCAGCGCGGCCCGGGCGCTTCGGACCGCGTCTTGGCCGCTGCCCGTGGGGCAGGGGCCCGCGCCGTCGCCTCGGCGTTTGCTGCGTCGCCGGGTTCCGTCGAGCGGAGCCCCCGTCCAGCGTAAGAACATCCCGCAAGCGAGCGGCTGCCCGTGGCCGCGTGCGCCGGTGTGTACAGTCTTCGCTCTTACTGTGTTTAGAAACCGACTATTTTTGGAAGAAGAAGAAAAAAAAAGCTGTTTATCGGTCTGCTCTGCGTTCAGGGTGACTGCGGCGGCTTCCAGCCTGCCTGGGGCTGCTGCGCCTCGGCTCTTTGAAGGTCTTTATGCATGAGGATTATGTAGAGGTTTTTATTAAAAAAAAAAAAATTATAAATAAATGATCTAGATTATTTTCCTGTCTTTTTGAAAACAATAAATAAAATGTTTATAGTATTCCCATGCTTTCCTTTGCTTTTTAAGTAAGGTTTGGGTTTCGTAGGCGCGTGTCCCTGGGCTGGTCGCACCCGGGGGGCTCGGGCTGGCTCAGGTGGTGGCACTACCGCCGCGGGTGGGGGCTGAAGCCCCCCTGGAGCTGATCTAGGAAAAGGTGGGGACCCGGTCGCAAAGGACACGGAAAAGGGACTGGATGTCGTCTTCCTCTTGGTCTTCGCTGGTAAGAGTGGCCTTCGCCAGCCTCGGCTCCCCCAGACCGGTGGGCAAGGTCGGAGCGAGGAAGATGCCTCGGTGGGGTGAGGCTGGGGCCAGGCGTCCCGGAGACGCGCTCGCACGCAGGAGGCACCCACAAGGGCTGAGGGCGCTGGCCCCTGCGCGGCCGTGGCGATCCCCCGGGGAGGCTCCTTCAGGGCCTGGGAAGAAAGCGGGAACACTTGGAATAATGAAAGCCGCCCCTGTCTTCCAGGGGCGCTGGGGCCCCGGGCCTGGGCGCGGCGACGGAGCCGTTTGCGGGGGGTGGAGGCGGCTGCGCGGCCGGGAGGGCGCTGGGGGTGTAAGGCTGAAGCGTTAAGAACAACTGTCTCAAGGCTTGCTTGTGAGCGTTCATCCGATGAGACCGGCCAGCAGGCCACTCTTCCGTCTGAGACCCGAGGGCGGACCGTTCTTTGACTTAACAAACGCCACCAGCTTGCAAGGAAACGTGCAAACTTGCTGAAGCCTCAGGCCATTCTTTGGCCGATCAGGCACCACCAAGAACAGGCCACCAACTGGTGTCCGGGCCAGGCCGCTTGCCCACCACCGCCACATACTGTGTGGTTAGGTGTGCACGTGTGCCGTACGTGGTGCTGCCCTGGGTAACCGAACCGAACCGAGAGGGCAAACTCCCTCTCCGACACCAGATACAAGTCGGCACAACGAAACCTGAGCGTGGCCACCCACCACCGAAGAACTGAGGACCAACGGGACGCCGCTGGATCCACGGTGGTGACCATCCTTTGCTCATCTCTCTGAACGCTTGCTTAATTTCCTCCTAATATTTCCTGCCTTTCCCATCGCTTTACTCCTTTATATTTACCCAATAAAACGTCTGATTGGCGGCACATGACCTCGGTTGTGTCTTAATTTCGCCCTTGGGATCATTACGGACCTTCCCCGAGCCTGACGATCAGACCGGGACTCAACAGGGGGAGCGCCCTTTCTTGGGCGCGGGATTTCGGGAAGGAGGTGCGGGATAGGCCGGGTCCCAGCTCCCTGGCAAAGGGAGGGAAGCGCTTTTCCCCGCAGCACGGAACGGGCTTGTTTCAGGCTGGAAACTCTGCGTGTGCTCAAAAAGGGGTTACACGAACCGCAGGTACGTGTCCTGGGCTGGGCGCAAATCCAGCCCTCTGCTCCCCGAGCTGGGCCGATGCCCAGTGCCCGGCGGTCGCTTCTGGAGACGGGGGCTGGGGGGGACCCGCTCCCAGCGCCAGCTCCAGGGCACGAAACACTGCAAAAGCAGCGGCGATTTGTGTCCCCTCGCCCACGCGGGGCGGCCGTCCTGCCCTGCCCTGCCGTGCCGCCATCGCCGCGCGTTGAACGTGACACCGGCCGTGCCCACCGTGCAGGGAGCCGGGTCAGTCCGGCTTCGCCTCCTTCCATTACCGTAATTGCCTCTGCAACCCCAGCTGCTGCCCTGGGCGGAGGAGCAGCGCGGCCGGGGTGTCAGGCTGGGGATGAATAATTCACCGCCTGGAAACAAAACCTCCAGCCTTAAAAGTGATCGCTGCGCTGCTTGGCATCTGCTGCCGGGGACCGGCGCGGGAGAGGTGCCAGGGAGGTGCCGGGGAGCGGGAGCCGGCGGCCTCCCGCATGGCTGGAGCTGGGGAGATGCTGCGGCACCCCCGCGGCTGCGACCGCTGCCGCTTGCTGCTTTGTCTCCTGGGCCGTGTCCCTTAACCGCCCGGGATTTTGTTCTCCCCAGACGGGAATAATCTTCCTCTTCCCCTTCCTCGCTCTTTTACTGAGACCGGAGAAGTGGGGGCACGGGATGTCCCACGGCGGCCCCTCCACCCCGGGGTCCGCAGCATCTCCCCTCAGCTCTTCCCGCTGCCATGGCCTCAGGGGGCTTCAGGCCCCGACCTTGGGTGCGGACAAGGCGACGTCTCCCTTTCAGCCCCGAGGTTTCCTTTTCCATCTTGCTCTGGGTCGGGACTGCGGGGAGCGACTGCCCTCCCTGCAGCCCCCCGGGTCCGAGGTGCCTCAGGAAGGTGGTTTCCAGCGCACGAAGCTGCGGGCTGGGAGCGAAGCCGCAGGCAGCTCCGGGCAGGCAGGAGCGCACGGTGCCAGACAACACGGTGAGGAGCGACCTCGTCCCTGCCTGCTCCAGCCCGCCGCTCGGTCCTTGTCACCATGGTCCTGGCCCCGAGCTGCCCGGAGCAGGCAGAGAAGGGGCTGCCCACCGGCGTGGCAGCGGGGGGCTCATGGCAGCGAGGGTTCGGGGTGCGCGTGGCTGCTGGCAGGCAGAGCCTTCCCCGGGCTTGGGCGGCCGATGGGCAGCCGACAGGCAGCGCGTCGCTGCCGGCAGTGGCTCAGCACCCAGACCCGGCCCAAAGGGGTTCAACTGCACCCAAACCCTGTCCCGGTCCCCTGCCAGGTCCCACCCAGGGCCCCTCGAGGGTCGCTCTCCGTTGCCCCCCACCGCAGGGCTCGCTGTTGCTCCCCAGGGGGCCGTGCCCCCCCGCCCTGTCCCAGCCCTGACGTCACCCCGGCGCTTGCAGGTGGCACGGCCCCCCCCGTGTCCCCCGGGACCCGCACGGGGCGGGAGCACGGCGGGATGGAGCCCAGAGCTCGCCCGCTGCTCGCCCTCTGCCTCGCCGGCTGCCTCCTGGCCCCGGGTAAGTGGCGGAGGGGGCGGCGAGGGGCGCTGACCCCCACCCAGCCCTGGGTGCGGGGAGAGGGTCCCCCGGCCCCTGCGAGCAGCAGCATCCCCGCGCGCTGGGCATCCCCGGGTGGGGGCCGGGGCTGGTGGGACGGGGGGGCTGGGGCTGGTGGTGGGGAGGGTCGGGGGTCTCGGCATGCTCCCCCACCTCGCTCAGCTGCCAGTGGGTCCCCACGGCCGGGTCCTGCGGGTCCCTGGGGAGGGGTCTGGCGCTTGCCGCCGCGGCCCCTCCAGCCCCGGCCTGGGTCCCCGCAGGCTGCCGGGGGGCGCAGGGCAGGTTCGCCTACAAGCTGCTCCACGACCTCTTTGCCAACTACTCCAGCGCCCTGCGCCCCGTGGAGGACACAGACCGGGCGCTCAATGTCACCCTCCAGGTCACCCTCTCCCAGATCATCGACATGGTGAGCACCAGCACCGGCACCGTCAGCCCAGCCCAGCCAAAACGAGACCGTCCTCGTCACACTCCTGGCCACCGCTTAGCCGGGCTCTGCTCCCCCCCTCAGCGGGTCCTGCTCGTCCCAGAGCTGATGCTCATCCCTTGAAACCAGCCCAGACCCCTCAAACCCAGCCCAGCTGCCCCCAGGCCAGCTCAGACCACTTGAAGACAGCTCAGACCCCCTCAAAACCAGCACAGCCCCCCCAAAATGAGCTCAGACCACTTGAAACCAGCTCAGACCTCTCCAACCTCCCAAAACCCCCTTGACGGCAGCGCAGCCCCTTGGGACCCTTGCAGAGGCTGCCGGGCGGGGGGCCGAGGCGAGCAGCTGGCGGTGCTGGGGTCCGTCCCCCGCGCCCACCCTCTCCCCTCGGCAGGACGAGAGGAACCAGGTCCTCACCTCCTACCTGTGGGTCCGCCAGGCCTGGCTGGACGCCCACCTCACCTGGGACAAGGACGCCTATGACGGCATCGACAGCATCCGCATCCCCAGCAGCTACGTCTGGCGGCCGGACATCGTCCTCTACAACAAGTGGGTTGTGCTCGGCAGCCCCCACGCTGCTCCCGGCGCCGGGGGGGCTCAGGCTGGGGCTGAGGGGGGCTGCACGGGGCATTGCCAACCTCGGGGCTGCACGGCTGCATGAGCAGGGGGTCCTGGCGTGGGTGATGCAGGGAGATGGTCACCTCGGCTGGGTGACGAGGGGGGGCCAGGGGGTGCGGGGGGGGCTGGCAGCAGCCGGGTGTGCCTGGCACCGACCTGCCAGCTGGGACGTGCCACCGCGGGGGGGGCGGCGGGCACCAAGCCCCCTCTTTGGGTGGCAGAGTGACGTGGGGAGGGGACATCGCGTTGGGGGCAGGCGCTCGGCCCTGGCCCCGCAGACCCTCGCCCTGCATGAGGCTCGGGGCCATCCTGGCCCCATGGCCGTCCCTCCCCCAGCGCCGACGACCGCTTCGGCGGCTCGATGGAGACCAACGTGGTGCTGCGCTCCGACGGGCACATCATGTGGGACTCACCCGCCATCACCAAGAGCTCCTGCAAGGTGGATGTCTCCTACTTCCCCTTCGACGGGCAGCGGTGCCGCCTCACCTTCGGCTCCTGGACCTACAATGGGAACCAGATCGACCTCCGCAACCGGCTGGACGCCGGGGACCTGACGGACTTCGTGGAGAACGTGGAGTGGGAGGTGCTGGGCATGCCGGCCACGAGGAACGTCATCACCTACGGCTGCTGCTCCGAGCCCTACCCCGACGTCACCTACACCTTGCTCCTCCGCCGCCGTGCCTCCTTCTACATCTTCAACCTGCTCCTGCCCTGCATCATGGTCTCCTTCCTGGCGCCCCTCGGCTTCTACCTGCCAGCCGACTCAGGGGAGAAGGTCTCGCTGGGGGTGACGGTGCTGCTGGCCCTCACCGTCTTCCAGCTGCTGGTGGCGGAGAGCATGCCACCCTCGGAGAGCGTCCCACTCATTGGTGAGCCTCAATGGCACCCAGGGCCCTCCCATGGGACCAGGGTGTCTGCACCGGGGTGACGGGCAGCACCCACACCGGGGGCTGTGGCGCGGGGATGGGGGTGCAGGTCTCTACCCCCGCTGCCGCGGCATCACCACCCATTGTCCACGCAGGGAAGTACTACATTGCCACCATGACCATGATCACGGCCTCCACTGCGCTGACCATCTTCATCATGAACATCCATCACTGCGGTCCAGGGGCCCGGCCCGTGCCCCCCTGGGCCAGGCGGCTCATCCTCCACCACATGGCCCGGCTCTGCTGCGTCTACGAGGTGGGCGAGAGCTGCAAGAGCCCCCGGCGGGCACCAGGCAGGCAGGTGGGCAGGGGGGATGCCGGCGTGCTGGGGGAGAGCCCTGGGGAAGGGGAGGTGGGAGCCGAGGCGGGGGTCTGCCCCCGGGACCGCTGCCTGTGCAACCATGATGGCCTGCTGAGGAACGTCAGCTACATCGCCGGCTGCTTCCGGCGCCACCGAGCCGCCCAGCACTGGACCAGTGAGTGGAAGAAGGTGGCCAAGGTGATGGACCGCTTCTTTATGTGGGTCTTCTTCATCATGGTCTTCCTCATGAGTGTGCTGGTCCTGGGCAAAGCTGCCTGATGGCCCTGCGGACCCACCGCCCCGATGCACGCCCTACCCACGACCACCCAGGGACAGTGGTGGCCACGGGTGCCCCATGAGGGTGGCTCATCCAGAGCACCCCCTGGCCTCCCATGGAGCTGCAGGGTGGAAGCTCCACCAGCAGCGGGGAAGAGGACCCCGACAGCGGGACCCCTGCCCCGGCCAGGGCCATCCCGGCTGCAGGGCTGAGCGGTCCCGGCCCCCCGGGTGGCTGCTCCAGGGCCTGTACCCATGTGCCCCCATTGCACCCTGCACCTGAGGAATCCAACAAATTGGAAATAAACGCTGGAGCGTGCGTCCTCCCTCTCCTGCCTGGGGGCTGGGGGGGTCCTGGGGCCTCGCTGCCCCAGGAAGGGCTGCGGCACTGGCACCAGCAGCAGCCAGCAGGGGCTGGGGGTGTGCACAGGGTGGGCAGCAAAGAGGTGTGGGACCCTCAGGAACCCTTCTCTCTGCAGGGCCATGCCCAGTCCTTGCAGCCCCATCCAGAGCTCTGCAGTGCAGGGAGGGCTGGGCAGAGCCTTTTGCTCCATGGATATGTATGTATATACAGATATAAAGATACATATAGACACACATACACACCCCTGTGTGGGCACCGCTGGCTGGCAGGGCCCTGCTCCCCGAACCCTCCCAGTCCCACAGCTATCGGTGCAGCTCGAGGGTCTCACGTCACCCCAAAACCGCCCATGAAACCCTACAGCACCCCGAGCTGTGGCCACTGTTCCCAGAGGTGCCGGCCACCTTCCGCCCCCTCCTGCGTCCCCACTGGTGTCTGCCGCCCTGCCCAGCCGGGGACTGGGTCCGCTGCAGCCCCCCGAGACACTGCTCCAGCACCCGGTGGCACCGGTGACGATCCCAAGGGAGTGGGGAAGGGCAGGGCAGGTCAGTCCCAGGGTCCATTGGTGCCTGCGCAGCCCAGACATGCAGCAGTGTCCCTCCCCAGGGACCCGTGTCAGCATGGCACGGCATGGCACAGCATGGCACAACATGGCACAGCACGGCACGTTCTGAGGCCCAGAGCCAAAGCAGATGGTACCACTGGGCCAAGGCAGCAGCTG
This sequence comes from Theristicus caerulescens, assembly GCA_020745775.1. NCBI lineage: Eukaryota > Metazoa > Chordata > Aves > Pelecaniformes > Threskiornithidae > Theristicus > Theristicus caerulescens. Next base: position 132,267,671 of record CM036559.1, on the reverse strand, counting down.
GTCCAGTGGGGGAGGCAGCTCGCAGACGGGCCCCTGGCCTCACTGCCGAGCAGAAGTGAAAGCCCAAAACCTCATCACAGCGGTGCAGGATGCCACCAAAGCGGCTGGGGACAGCACGCGCTCCCACCCTGAGCAGCACCGGTGCCGCCGTGCCCCCGGCACCCTTCCCTCCCTGCTCCTGGGCTGCTCCCTGGCCGCTGCTTGGAGGACGCACAGGGCTGGAGGGCAGCACTCCCCGTGAGCGGGGACCCCTCTCAAAGTTACCCCTCGAGGCTGAGAGATCCCGTACCTGACACCAGGTACTGACAAGTTGCTATGTGACGTTTTTTGCATGCGTGTAATGCTTAAGATATGTAGAGGAAGCTTACGCGATGATCTTTGCACCCCATCCTGAGTCTGAGTGCAGCAAACAGTAGAGTATTGACCACCGATCCATCGGCACTTCTGAAATACCTTACATACCCCCGCGTACTGATTAGACCTCGGTAAACTAACGACTGGATCAGCTCTGGCTGAGGGACCTCGGACTCCTCTGCTGCGACCGCGCCGGCAGCTCGGCCGTGCCCAGCCGCCAGCCTGTGCCAGGGCGGCCGGACCCGCCGTCCCCATCGCCGCCGCGCCCCCCACGTGCCGGCCGTCGGAGGTGTCGGGGCTGGGCTGGGGCAGCACCGAGGTCTCTCCCGGCTCCGCTATCGCCAGCGTCACCCAGGCGGGTTTTGCAGCGCGCTCGGGCACCGCGTGTCCGGCCACGCGGCACGGGGATGAAGCGACCGCTGGGTCCCTGCACCCCTCCCTCGGGGACCTGGGAGGGAGCCCCCCGGGGGCAAAATCCCAGCGGATGCGGAGCCCCGAAGCCCGGCAGGAGCCCAGGGCCGTGCCTGGCCCCCGAGCCCCAGCAGGGAGCGGAGAAGCCTGGGGCAGACGGGACGCAGCATCCAAACGCGGGGCGGCCACGGCACCCCCGGGTTCTCCTCCGCAGGGGGGTCCTGCTGCCTCCCCTGTTTCCCCCCCTACGTCTCGTCACTAATTAAACCGTCTTTGTCTCTAGCCAAGACTTTCCTTTATTTCCCGCATTTGCCCTCCCGATTCTCCCCACATCGCGCTGGGGGGAGCGAGCGGCTGGGGGGGCTCGGCTGCTGTCTGGGGTCAAGCATCCAGAGCGTGGGCTCAGGAGGGAGGGACCTGGGGTGGCTTTGGGCAGGACCTGGGCTCAGCATCGAGGGGATCCTCTTTCATTTCAAAAGCTCTGTGCAGTGCTGCTGTTGGCTGGAGGGCCAGGTGTGGGGGTCCTTCTCCTCCTCCTCCTCCTCCTTCTTCTCCTCCTCATCCTCCTTCTCCTCCTTCTCCTTCTGCCCCTCTTGTAAGCCCCCCAGGGTGCTGCCCACCCTGCAGACCGTGGGCTTCCATCAGCTGCCACCCCTGATTTCCAGGGAAACGTCCCAGCCCCTCCTCAGCCCCTCGCATCTGCCCATACCGGCCGGGGAAGGGCGTGCAGGGCCGCCGCGTGTCACAAAGGGGGGCTGTGCCTGCCCCATGTGTCATAGAGGGGCCGCGCCTGCCTGGCGTACTCTAAAAGGGGTCGGGGGCCCCGCGGGAGCAGGCAGCGGGCGGTGGGCACCGCACTCTGGCATCGTCTCGGCAGACTGCAGCCTCAGCCTCTGCCACGCCAGCAGCGTTGGAGATCCCGCCACCGGGGACCCAGGAGGTCGCTGGGGATCGGCATCGCGGGCCTGTGCTGGTGACTCGGAGCACCGCGGCCACACCGGAGCCGGTGCCATGAGGCGCTTCAGCATCCCCACCCCAGCTCAGCAGTTCGGGCTCCTGATGCTGGTGCTGCAGCTCAGCGTGGTCTCAGCCGCGCTGTGGGCCAAGCGGCTCCGGGTAGGTGGGCGCTGCACTGCACTGCACTGCGCCGTGGCATGGGGTGGGGTGGAGTGGTGGAGGGTGGCGTGGTACGATATGGCGTGGCGTGGTATGGCATGGTGTGGTGTGGCATGGCGTGGTGTGGAGTGGCCCGGGGGCTGTGGCGTGGGGCCGGGAGCTGCTCCCGTCTCACCCAGCTCCCGGGGATCCTGCAGAGGTGCCGCAAGAAGTCAAAGCGTCAGACAAGGGCGGAGAGAGCCGGGTCAGAGAAGCAGAGCGGTGAGTGGCCCCGGCACCGAGCGCCTGCAAACGGCCAACACCCCACGGCAGCCCTGAGCCGGGGCTGTGCCGGGGGCTGCCCACCGCTCACTCCATCTCCTCCCTCGGCAGCTTCTCCCCGAGCGGACAGAAGAGCAAAGGCAGCCAGGCTGAGCCCGGAGATGCGGTGAGTGCTGGGGGAGACCCCCGACCCTGCCCCAGACCCTCTCCCCGTGCCCTGCCCCTGCCCGCTGGCTGAGGAGGGGGTGCTGCCCGCGGGTCCCACTGGAGGGGCCGGGGTGCAGCGGGGTCTCCTCCCTCTGCTCCTCTGCAGGGCGAGCGTGGAGGCTTCGAGCAGGGAGCGTCGGATCCTGCGGGCCTCCACGGACTCCCTGGGCTCGCTGGCCTCCCTGTCGGGGAGCAGCTCCTCTTCCCTGGGCTCCCTCAACTCCTTCCCAGAGGCCGGGCTTGGTGCGGCTGTGGAGGGGGCAGCGCTCAATGGCTCGGGACCCCCAAAGGCTGTCAAGGGGCTGGAGGGTGAGCCGGGGCCGGCCCTCTGCCAGGACCCGCCACTGGAGCTGCCAGCGGGGACGGAGCAAGAGCAGGTCCCTGGGGACCACGGGAGCAGAGCACGCAGCCCTCTGGACGTGGAGCTGCCCCGCAACAGCCTCCCGGCCATGGCCATGGACAAGCGGGAGCTTGTCCTCCAGCTCGTCCGTGTAATCCAGGCCACCCAGGCAGTGACCAAGCAGTGCTGTGGGCTGCTGCAGGTGGCATTGGCCCAGTGTGCAGGGGAAGCACGGGGTGGCAGCGGAGCCGCCATGGACTCCCTGGGCTCGCTGGCCTCCCTGTCGGGGAGCAGCTCCTCTTCCCTGGGCTCCCTCAAATCCTTCCCAGAGGCCTGGCTTGCTGCGGCTGTGGAGGGGGCAGCGCTCAATGGCTCGGTACCCCCCAAGGCTGTCAAGGGGCTGGTGGGGAAGCCTGGGCTGGCCCTCTGCCAGGACCCGCCACTGGAGCTGCCAGCGGGGACGGAGCAAGAGCAGGTCCCTGGGGACCACGGGAACGGGGAGCGCAGCCCTGGGGACGGGGACCTGCCCCGCGACGGCCTCCCGGCCATGGCCATGCTCCAGCTCGTCCATGCAATCCAGGCCACCCAGGCAGTGACCAAGCAGTGCTGTGAGCTGCTGCAGGTGGTCTTGACCCAGTGGCCAGGGGAAGCACGGGGTGGCAGCGGAGCCTGCGGTGGGACCCCCCCCTGGGGAGCCCTCCCGCCCTCCCACCAGGATGGAGGTGCAAGACCAGCTGGGGCTGCTGAGGGACAGCGTGTGGCCCCGGTGCCTTGGAGCATACCTGCCGGGGTTCGACAAGGACACGGAGAAGGCTGCGAATGGGGCCATGGCCGAGGACACGCGACCAGAGAAGAGCAACTCCGTGGCGCTGGAAAGGAGCAGCCCCACTCAGTTGGGCAGGAGCAGCCCAGTGAAGCTGGGCAGGAGAAGCTGCATGGAAGAGCAGCGGCCCCATGGAGCCAGAAAGAAGCAGATCCATTGGGCTGAGCCGCAGCAGCCCCAGAGCTACTGCAGGAGGAGCGGCCTGGCAGAGCCCAGTGCCCAGCAGCAGGTGCCTGCGGGCAGGGCACGTCCCCGGGCAGCCCCAGAGCTGTGCAGGGCAGGACGGTGGCTGCGGAAGGCCTGCGCCTGGCTCTGGCGCTGCCTGAAGGCCTGCTGGAGACCCTGCTGACGGCCCCCTCTGCCTGCCCCATGTGTCCCAGAGGGGCCGTGCCTGCCTGGCGTACTCTAAAAGGGGTTGGGGGCCCCGCGGGAGCAGGCAGCGGAACTTCACCCCTGGACAAGGGCAGAATCCTGAAAAATCCTGAATATTTGGGAAAAGTATGCTGTCACCCTGGCAACTCTAGGGAGACACAAATCACCGCAATGTGCGGGGGCCTGGCCCGTGCCTGCCCAGCCCTGTCAACACTCTTCAGAACGCGCAAGGGGAAGAGAAGGTCTCTGGATCTGATGACAAAACAGCAGGCGCTGCGGCAATAATGACCTGCAAAGATGAAGAGGGACCAACGGCGGATGAATTGGCTGGCCATCTCCGACAACATGAAGAAAGTCTCTCTTCCTCCCTATGGGCCTGCGTCTTGGCTGTGGAGAAACCGCCTGACGTGCTAGCTGAGCAATTATCCTGGGATTTCCAGCGATTCGAAGAGGACACGTCCTACTCCTCACCTGTACGGAGCGGTATCTCGGCCATTAGGAGGAGGCGTCCCTCTGCTCAAGAGAGAGCATATGGTGGATACACGCCACGGGCCGCCCTGTGGTTTTACCTGCGTGACCACGGAGAGGAGATGAGGAAGCGGGATGGCAAATGGACCTCCACCCTAGAGGCACGGGTACGGGAGTCGCAAGGAAGCACAATCACAAAAGGGCGTTCTTCCAGGAAAATTGCTGCTCCGCTTTCCAGGGAGCAGTTCTCCAGACAGAGCAGAAGGACTGATTTTGCTTCTGATCTTAATAAAGGGACTTTTGATTCCCATTGACAAGAAGTGAGTAAGGAATGCTATGACCGGGACTAGAGGGGCCCTGCCTCCAGCTGGGTGGAGGAGAGGGACAACCGGGTGTACTGGACTGTGTGGATTCGATGGCCTGGCACATCAGCCCCACAGGAGCAGAAGGCTCTAGTGGACACCGGTGCACAGGGTACCCTAACGCCATCAAGCTGTGAAGGGGCAGAACCCATCTGTATTTCTGGAGCGACAGGGGGATCCCAAGAGCTGACTGTATTGGAGGCTGAAGTGAGCCTAACTGGGAAGGAGGGGCAGAAGCACCCCATCGCGACTGGCCCGGAGGCTCCGTGCGTCCTTGGCACAGACTACCTCAGGAGAGGGTATTTCAAGGACCCAGAAGGGTACCGGTGGGCTTTTGGCATAGCTGCTTGGAGATGGAGGAGATTAAAGAGCTGTCTACCCTGCCCGGTCTCTCGAAGGACCCTTCTGTTGTGCGGTTGCTGACGGCCGAAGAACAACAGGTACCAATCGCTACCGCAACGGTGCACCGGCGGCGATATCGCACCAACCGAGACTCCTTCATTCCCATCCATAAGCTGATTCGTCAGCTGGAGAGCCAAGGAGTGATCAGCAAGGCTCGCTCACGCTTTAACAGTCCCATATGGCCAGTGCCAAAGTCTAATGGAGAGTGGACACTAACAGTAGGCTATCGGGGCCTGAACGTCGCCGCTGAGCGCTGCCATGCCGGACATGTTAGAACTTCCATACGAACTGGAGCCAAAGGCAGCCAAGTGGTATGCCACCACTGACATCGCTAATGAGTTTTTCTCTATCCCTTTGGCGGCAGAGCGCAGGCCACAGTTTGCTTTCGCTCGGAGGGGCGTCCGGTACACCTGGAATTGACCGTCCCAGGGGTGGAAACGCAGCCCCACCCTTTGCCATGGACCGATCCAGACTGCGCTGGAACAGGGCGGGGCTCCGGAACGCCCGCAATACGTTGATGACGTCATCGTGTGGGGCAACACAGCAGAAGAAGTTTTTGAGAAAGGGAAGAAAATAGTCCCAATCCTTCTGGAGGCCGGTTTTGCCATAAAACAAAGTAGGGTCAAGGGACCTGCACAGGAGATCCAGTTTTTAGGATTAAAATGGCAAGATGGACGTCGTCAGATCCCAATGGATGTAATCAACAAAAGAACAGCCACGTCTCCACCAACCAGCAAAAAGGAAGCACAAGCTTTCTTGGGCGTTGTGGGTTTTTGGAGAATGCATATTGGGCCAGTCTGGGCAGGACGAGACATAAAAAATGTGCTCTACAGCGCAGCCGGGGAGAACGGCCCTACCTGGAGCCTCTGGCAGAAAGCGCCGGGGGAGACTCGGGGTCGGCCCCTGGGCTTTTGGAGTCGGGGATACAGAGGACCCGAGGCCGGCTCTACTCCAACGGAGAAAGAGGGATCGGCAGCATATGAAGGAGTCCGAGCTGCTTCGGAAGCGATTGGTACTGAAGCACACCCACAGTGGCCAAAGGGCCGTTCCAGCCCAGGTGACGTCATGCTCAGTATATAAGCTGGGGGGAGCTGGCCGGGAGGGGGGGACCGCTGCCTGGGGACAGGCTGGGCATCAGCCGGCGAGTGGTGAGCACTTGCATTCTGCATCACTTGCTTTGTATATATCGTTATCATGATTATTATTATTATTCCTGGGGGCCATCACGAGTCAATTAAAGCACGTGATTGGGAAAAGCCAACACGGCTTGACAAAAGGCAGATCGTGCCTGACAAATCTGGTGGCCTTCTATGATAAAGTGACCTCCTCGGCTGACATGGGGAGAGCGGTCGACGTTGTCTACTTGGACTTCTCCAAGGCCTTCGATACGGTTCCCCACGGCCTCCTCCTGGAGAAACGGATGCGTTATGGCCTGGACAAGTGGTCTGTGCGGTGGGTGAGGAATTGGCTGGTGGGGCCTCACCCAAAGGGTGGTGGGAAATGGCTCTTATTCAAACAGGCAACCCGCCACAAGTGGGGTCCCCCAGGGATCGATATTGGGCCCAACGCTCTTCAATAGCTTCCTAAGTGATCTGGAGAACGGGATCAAGCGTAGCCTGATGAAGTTTGCAGATGACACCAAACTGAGTGGGGAAGTAGACACTCTGGAAGGGAGAGCCACCCTGCAGGAAGATCTGGATGGGCTGGAAGAGCGGGCTAACAAGAACCTTATGAAGTTTAACAAGGACAAGTGTAAGGTCTTGCACCTGGGAAAGCATAATCCAGGAGTGCAGCATGGACTGGGATCCACCTGGCTGGAGAGCAGCTCCGTGGAAAGGGACCTGGGGGTCCTGGTGGCCAGGAGGCTCAACAGGAGTGAGCAGGGTGCTGCTGCGGCCAAGGCGGCCAACAGGAGGCTGGGTTGCATCAACAAGGGCATCACCAGCAGAGAGAAAGAAGTCATTATCCCACTCTACTCGGCGCTTGTCAGGCCCCACCTGGAACCCTGTGTGCAGTTCTGGTCCCCGTTACACAAAAAAGGGCCACCAAGATGATCCAGGCTCTGGGCAGCTGCCGTACGGGGACAGGCTGAGAGCTGGGCTTGTTCAGCCTGGAGAAAAAGAGGCTTCGAGGGGATCTCATCCCCAGGTACCAGTGCTTAAAGGGGAGCTACAAAGCAGATGGAGACTCCCTTTTTACAAGGAGTCCCATGGTGAGGACAAGGGGTAACGGGTGCAAGTTACTGCCAGGGAGATTCCGATGGGACACGAGAGGGAAATTGTTCACAATGAGACCAGTCAACCATTGGAATAATCTCCCCAGGGAAGGGGTTGACTCCGCTACACTGGACATGTTTAAGACTCAGCTGGACGTGGTGCTGGGCTGTCTCGTCTAGATTGTGCTGGAAAGGTTGGAGCAGATGATCCTCGAGGTCCCTTCCAACCTGGGATTCTACGATTCTATGATTATTACTACTATTTTACTTTGCTTTATTTCAATTATTAAACTGTTCTTACCTCAACCGACGAGTTTTCTCACTTTTACCCTTCTGATTCTCTCCCCATCTCCTTCTCCTCCTTCTCCTTCTGCCCCTCTTGTAAGCCCCCCAGGGTGCTGCCCACCCTGCAGACCGTGGGCTTCCATCAGCTGCCACCCCTGATTTCCAGGGAAACGTCCCAGCCCCTCCTCAGCCCCTCGCATCTGCCCGTACCGGCCGGGGAAGGGCGTGCAGGGCCGCCGCGTGTCACAAAGGGGGGCTGTGCCTGCCCCATGTGTCATAGAGGGGCATGTGTCACCGGGGACCCAGGAGGTCGCTGGGGATCGGCATCGCGAGCCTGTGCTGGTGACTCGGAGCACCGCGGCCACACCGGAGCCGGTGCCATGAGGCGCTTCAGCATCCCCACCCCAGCTCAGCAGTTCGGGCTCCTGATGCTGGTGCTGCAGCTCAGCGTGGTCTCAGCCGCGCTGTGGGCCAAGCGGCTCCGGGTAGGTGGGCGCTGCACTGCACTGCACTGCGCCGTGGCGTGGGGTGGGGTGGAGTGGTGGAGGGTGGCGTGGTACGATATGGCGTGGCGTGGTATGGCATGGTGTGGTGTGGCATGGCGTGGTGTGGAGTGGCCCGGGGGCTGTGGCGTGGGGCCGGGAGCTGCTCCCGTCTCACCCAGCTCCCGGGGATCCTGCAGAGGTGCCGCAAGAAGTCAAAGCGTCAGACAAGGGCGGAGAGAGCCGGGTCAGAGAAGCAGAGCGGTGAGTGGCCCCGGCACCGAGCGCCTGCAAACGGCCAACACCCCACGGCAGCCCTGAGCCGGGGCTGTGCCGGGGGCTGCCCACCGCTCACTCCATCTCCTCCCTCGGCAGCTTCTCCCCGAGCGGACAGAAGAGCAAAGGCAGCCAGGCTGAGCCCGGAGATGCGGTGAGTGCTGGGGGAGACCCCCGACCCTGCCCCAGACCCTCACCCCGTGCCCTGCCCCTGCCCGCTGGCCGAGGAGGGGGTGCTGCCCGCGGGTCCCACTGGAGGGGCCGGGGTGCAGCGGGGTCTCCTCCCTCTGCTCCTCTGCAGGGCGAGCGTGGAGGCTTCGAGCAGGGAGCGTCGGATCCTGCGGGCCTCCACGGACTCCCTGGGCTCGCTGGCCTCCCTGTCGGGGAGCAGCTCCTCTTCCCTGGGCTCCCTCAACTGCTTCCCAGAGGCCGGGCTTGGTGCGGCTGTGGAGGGGGCAGCGCTCAATGGCTCGGGACCCCCAAAGGCTGTCAAGGGGCTGGAGGGTGAGCCGGGGCCGGCCCTCTGCCAGGACCCGCCACTGGAGCTGCCAGCGGGGACGGAGCAAGAGCAGGTCCCTGGGGACCACGGGAGCAGAGCACGCAGCCCTCTGGATGTGGAGCTGCCCAGCGACAGCCTCCCGGCCATGGCCATGGACAAGCGGGAGCTTGTCTTCCAGCTCATCCATGTAATCCAGGCCACTCAGGCAGTGACCAAGCAGTGCTGTGAGCTGCTGCAGGTGCTATTGGCCCAGTGTGCAGGGGAAGCACGGGGTGGCAGCGGAGCCGCCATGGACTCCCTGGGCTCGCTGGCCTCCCTGTCGGGGAGCAGCTCCTCTTCCCTGGGCTCCCTCAACAGGAGGAAGCCTGGGCCGGCCCTCTGCCAGGACCCGCCACTGGAGCTGCCAGCGGGGACGGAGCAAGAGCGGGTCCCTGGGGACCACAGGAACGGGGAGCGCAGCCCTCTGGATGTGGAGCTGACCCGCGACAACCTCCCGGCCATGGCCATGCTCCAGCTCGTCCGTGCAATCCAGGCCACCCAGGCAGTCACCAAGCAGTGCTGTGAGCTGCTGCAGGTGGCATTGGCCCAGTGGCCAGGGGAAGCACGGGGTGGCAGCGGAGCCTGCGGTGGGACCCCCCCTGGGGAGCCCTCCCGCCCTCCCACCAGGATGGAGGTGCAAGACCAGCTGGGGCTGCTGAGGGACAGCGTGTGGCCCCGGTGCCTTGGAGCATACCTGCCGGGGTTCGACAAGGACACGGAGAAGGCTGCGAATGGGGCCATGGCCGAGGACACGCGACCAGAGAGGAGCAACTCCGTGGCGCTGGAAAGGAGCAGCCCCACTCAGCTGGGCAGGAGCAGCCCAGTGAAGCTGGGCAGGAGAAGCTGCATGGAAGAGCAGCGGCCCCATGGAGCCAGAAAGAAGCAGATCCATTGGGCTGAGCCGCAGCAGCCCCAGAGCTACTGCAGGAGGAGCGGCCTGGCAGAGCCCAGTGCCCAGCAGCAGGTGCCTGCGGGCAGGGCACGTCCCCGGGCAGCCCCAGAGCTGTGCAGGGCAGGACGGTGGCTGCGGAAGGCCTGCGCCTGGCTCTGGCGCTGCCTGAAGGCCTGCTGGAGACCCTGCTGACGGCCCCCTCTGCCTGCCGCACGTGTCCCAGAGGGGCCGTGCCTGCCTGGCGTACTCTAAAAGGGGTTGGGGGCCCCGCGGGAGCAGGCAGCGGAACTTCACCCCTGGACAAGGGCAGAATCCTGAAAAATCCTGAATATTTGGGAAAAGTATGCTGTCACCCTGGCAACTCTAGGGAGACACAAATCACCGCAATGTGCGGGGGCCTGGCCCGTGCCTGCCCAGCCCTGTCAACACTCTTGAGAACGCGCAAGGGGAAGAGAAGGTCTCTGGATCTGATGACAAAACAGCAGGCGCTGTGGCAATAATGACCTGCAAAGATGAAGAGGGACCAACGGCGGATGAATTGGCTGGCCATCTCCGACAACATGAAGAAAGTCTCTCTTCCTCCCTATGGGCCTGCGTCTTGGCTGTGGAGAAACCGCCTGACGTGCTAGCTGAGCAATTATCCTGGGATTTCCAGCGATTCGAAGAGGACACGTCCTACTCCTCACCTGTACGGAGCGGTATCTCGGCCATTAGGAGGAGGCGTCCCTCTGCTCAAGAGAGAGCATATGGTGGATACACGCCACGGGCCGCCCTGTGGTTTTACCTGCGTGACCACGGAGAGGAGATGAGGAAGCGGGATGGCAAATGGACCTCCACCCTAGAGGCACGGGTACGGGAGTCGCAAGGAAGCACAATCACAAAAGGGCGTTCTTCCAGGAAAATTGCTGCTCCGCTTTCCAGGGAGCAGTTCTCCAGACAGAGCAGAAGGACTGATTTTGCTTCTGATCTTAATAAAGGGACTTTTGATTCCCATTGACAAGAAGTGAGTAAGGAATGCTATGACCGGGACTAGAGGGGCCCTGCCTCCAGCTGGGTGGAGGAGAGGGACAACCGGGTGTACTGGACTGTGTGGATTCGATGGCCTGGCACATCAGCCCCACAGGAGCAGAAGGCTCTAGTGGACACCGGTGCACAGGGTACCCTAACGCCATCAAGCTGTGAAGGGGCAGAACCCATCTGTATTTCTGGAGCGACAGGGGGATCCCAAGAGCTGACTGTATTGGAGGCTGAAGTGAGCCTAACTGGGAAGGAGGGGCAGAAGCACCCCATCGCGACTGGCCCGGAGGCTCCGTGCGTCCTTGGCACAGACTACCTCAGGAGAGGGTATTTCAAGGACCCAGAAGGGTACCGGTGGGCTTTTGGCATAGCTGCTTGGAGATGGAGGAGATTAAAGAGCTGTCTACCCTGCCCGGTCTCTCAAAGGACCCTTCTGTTGTGCGGTTGCTGACGGCCGAAGAACAACAGGTACCAATCGCTACCGCAACGGTGCACCGGCGGCGATATCGCACCAACCGAGACTCCTTCATTCCCATCCATAAGCTGATTCGTCAGCTGGAGAGCCAAGGAGTGATCAGCAAGGCTCGCTCACGCTTTAACAGTCCCATATGACCAGTGCCAAAGTCTAATGGAGAGTGGACACTAACAGTAGGCTATCGGGGCCTGAACGTCGCCGCTGAGCGCTGCCGTGCCGGACATGTTAGAACTTCCATACAAACTGGAGCCAAAGGCAGCCAAGTGGTATGCCACCACTGACATCGCTAATGAGTTTTTCTCTATCCCTTTGGCGGCAGAGCGCAGGCCACAGTTTGCTTTCGCTCGGAGGGGCGTCCGGTATTATTATTCCTGGGGGCCATCACGAGTCAATTAAAGCACGTGATTGGGAAAAGCCAACACGGCTTGACAAAAGGCAGATCGTGCCTGACAAATCTGGTGGCCTTCTATGATAAAGTGACCTCCTCGGCTGACATGGGGAGAGCGGTCGACGTTGTCTACTTGGACTTCTCCAAGGCCTTCGATACGGTTCCCCACGGCCTCCTCCTGGAGAAACGGATGCGTTATGGCCTGGACAAGTGGTCTGTGCGGTGGGTGAGGAATTGGCTGGTGGGGCCTCACCCAAAGGGTGGTGGGAAATGGCTCTTATTCAAACAGGCAACCCGCCACAAGTGGGGTCCCCCAGGGATCGATATTGGGCCCAACGCTCTTCAATAGCTTCCTAAGTGATCTGGAGAACGGGATCAAGCGTAGCCTGATGAAGTTTGCAGATGACACCAAACTGAGTGGGTGTCCTGGTTTTGGCTGGGATGGAGTTGGTTTTCTTCCTGGTAGCCGGTATGGGGCTGTGTTTTGGGTTTAGGGTGAGAACAATGTCGATGATACACTGATGTTTTGGTTCTTGTTAAGTAGTGCTAAGTACTTGCTAAGTGGTGCTCACACTGGTCAAGGACTTTTCAGCTTCCCATGCTCTGCCAGGGGCACGGGAAGCGGGGAGGGGGCACAGCCGGGGCAGCTGACTCAGACTGGGAGGGGGCTATTCCATACCATGTGACATCATGCTCAGTATATAAGCAGGGGAGTTGGCCGGGGAGGGGTTCGATCGCTGCTTGGGGGACGTGCTGGGCATCGGTTGGCGGGTGGTGAGCAATTGGACAGTGTACCGCTTGCTTTGTATTACTACTGTTCTATTTTTTATTTTACTTTAGTTATTAAACTGTTTTTATCTCAACCCACGAGTTTTCCCCTTTTGCCCTTCCGATCCTCTCCCCCATCCCGCCGGTGGGGGGGTGAGCGAGCGGCTGCGTGGTGCTTAGTTGCTGGCTGGGGTTAAACCACGACAGTGGGGAAGTAGACACTCTGGAAGGGAGAGCCACCCTGCAGGAAGATCTGGATGGGCTGGAAGAGCGGGCTAACAAGAACCTTATGAAGTTTAACAAGGACAAGTATAAGGTCTTGCACCTGGGAAAGCATAATCCAGGAGTGCAGCATGGACTGGGATCCACCTGGCTGGAGAGCAGCTCCGTGGAAAGGGACCTGGGGGTCCTGGTGGCCAGGAGGCTCAACAGGAGTGAGCAGGGTGCTGCTGCGGCCAAGGCGGCCAACAGGAGGCTGGGTTGCATCAACGAGGGCATCACCAGCAGAGAGAAAGAAGTCATTATCCCACTCTACTCGGCGCTTGTCAGGCCCCACCTGGAACCCTGTGTGCAGTTCTGGTCCCCGTTACACAAAAAAGGGCCACCAAGATGATCCAGGCTCTGGGCAGCTGCCGTACGGGGACAGGCTGAGAGCTGGGCTTGTTCAGCCTGGAGAAAAAGAGGCTTCGAGGGGATCTCATCCCCAGGTACCAGTGCTTAAAGGGGAGCTACAAAGCAGATGGAGACTCCCTTTTTACAAGGAGTCCCATGGTGAGGACAAGGGGTAACGGGTGCAAGTTACTGCCAGGGAGATTCCGATGGGACACGAGAGGGAAATTGTTCACAATGAGACCAGTCAACCATTGGAATAATCTCCCCAGGGAAGGGGTTGACTCCGCTACACTGGACATGTTTAAGACTCAGCTGGACGTGGTGCTGGGCTGTCTCGTCTAGATTGTGCTGGAAAGGTTGGAGCAGATGATCCTCGAGGTCCCTTCCAACCTGGGATTCTACGATTCTGTGATTATTACTACTATTTTACTTTGCTTTATTTCAATTATTAAACTGTTCTTACCTCAACCCACGAATTTTCTCACTTTTACCCTTCCGATTCTCTCCCCATCTCCTACTCCTCCTTCTCCTTCTGCCCCTCTTGTAAGCCCCCCAGGGTGCTGCCCACCCTGCAGACCGTGGGCTTCCATCAGCTGCCACCCCTGATTTCCAGGGAAACGTCCCAGCCCCTCCTCAGCCCCTCGCATCTGCCCGTACCGGCCGGGGAAGGGCGTGCAGGGCCGCCGCGTGTCACAAAGGGGGGCTGTGCCTGCCCCATGTGTCATAGAGGGGCCGCGCCTGCCTGGCGTACTCTAAAAGGGGTCGGGGGCCCCGCGGGAGCAGGCAGCGGGCGGTGGGCACCGCACTCTGGCATCGTCTCGGCAGACTGCAGCCTCAGCCTCTGCCACACCAGCAGCGTTGGAGATCCCGCCACCGGGGACCCAGGAGGTCGCCGGGGATCGGCATCGCGAGCCTGTGCTGGTGACTCGGAGCACCGCGGCCACACCGGAGCCGGTGCCATGGGGCGCTTCAGCATCCCCACCCCGGCTCAGCAGCTCGCGCTCCTGATGCTGGTGCTGCTGCTCGGCACGATCTCTGCCATGCTGTGGGCCAAGCGGCTCTGGGTAGGTGACCGCTGCACCGCACCACGCTGCACCGTGGTGTGGCGTGGGATGGATTGTGGTGGCGTGGTGCGGTGTGGTGTGGATTGGAATGGGGGGCTGTGGTGTGGGGCTGGCAGCTGGAGGCTTCAAGCAGGGAGCGCCTGGGGGCTGGAGGGTGAGCCGGGGCCGGCCCTCTGCCAGGACCTGCCGTTGGAGCTGCCAGCAAAGACGGAGCAAGAGCAGGTCCCTGGGGACCACGGGAACGGGGCGCACAGCCCTGGGGACGTGGAGCTGCCCCGCAACAGCCTCCCGGCCATGGCCATGGACAAGCGGGAGCTTGTCCTCCAGCTCGTCCGTGTAATCCAGGCCACCCAGGCAGTCACCAAGCAGTGCTGTGGGCTGCTGCAGGTGGCATTGGCCCAGTGGGCAGGGGAAGCACGGGGTGGCAGCGGAGCCTGCGGTGGGACCCCCCTGGGGACCCCTCCCACCCTCCCACCAGGATGGAGGTGCAACACCAGCTGGGGCTGCTGAGGGACAGCGTGTGGCCCCGGTGCCTTGGAGTGGAGCTGCCGGGGGTGGATGAGGACAGGAACGAGTCTGCAGATGGGGCCATGGCCGAGGACACAGGACGAGAGGGAAGCAACTCTGTGGAGCTGGAAAGGAGCAGCCCCACGGACTCAGGCAGGAGCAGCCCAACGGAGTCGGGCAGGAGCAGCCCTGTGGAGCTGGGCAGGAGGGCGCAGATGGAATTGAAGAGGAGCAGGCGAGAGCGTGACCATCTCATGCGAGGCGGCGAGCGGCCTCCCCGAGCTCACGCTGCTCTACTGGCTGGGGAACGGCTCCTTCGTGGAGAAGCTGCACCCGGACGGGGCCGTGCGCGAGGGGACGGTGCTGTGAGTAGCGGGGCCGGGGGGTCCCGGGGGCAGTGGGGCTGCGCGGGGCTCTGGGGCTGGCAGGGAGGGGTAGCCCTGGCTGGGGGAGGGACCCCGGGTCCCCCAGCCCGGGGGGCGGTCACGGAGCCGGGGGTGGGCGCTGACGGGTCCCTGCTGGGTCCGCAGAGAGGAGCCGCGGGGCTCGGGGGTGACCCTGCGCCGCGACCTGCACTTCGGCTGCTTCGGCGCCCGGCACCTGCACACCAACTTCACCTGCGTGGTGCTCAGCCCCCTCGGCGTCGACACCAGGGAGGTGCGGTGGCTGCTCCCAGCCTCGGCCCCGGCCCGTGCCGAGGGCGGGGGACTGGGCTGAGACCGGGGAGCAACTCGTGACGGGTGCTCAGGCAGGGCTCTGCGGGATGCTCTGGATGCGGGAGGGCTGGCGATGGCGGGGGGGTGAAGGAGACCCCAGCTGCAGCCCTCCCCGAGCTGCCCCCAGCCCAGGGAGCCACAGGAAAGCCCGGAGACACCCCGGCCCCACAGCAACTCTTTATTTCTCGGGGAGCCAGGGAAAGGCGAGCAGCGGAGCAGCCGGCTGGGAAGGGACACCCCCAAAAGCAGCCCGGCTGCGTCCCCCCAGTCCCCGCCAGCACCAGCCCCCGTCCCTGGGGCAGCCCCTCGCACACCCCCACGCTCAGCGGCATCCAAAAGCCCCGGCCGCGGCTCTGCGAAAGGCCGCGTCCAGACTGCGCTGGCGTCCTGGGGCTGCCGGTGCGTGCCGGGGCCTGTGGCACCATGGCGGGGCTGAGCTGGGCACAGGCGGGCGCCATGCGGGACCCTGCAGCGGGGCCGTCCCCATGCCCCCAGCCCCTCCTGCCGCCCCGTCCCGTCCCGCCGTCTCCGCCAAGCTGCTGCCTCCCATTGCCGACCTCTTTTCTGTGCCGGGCTGCTGTGGCGTCGTGGCTCAGAGGCCCCAGGCGCCTGCCAGGGCCGTGGCTGCCAGGAGGAGCCCCCAGAGGCGCGGGGGGTCGCCGAGGATGCTGGTGCCTGGGGGTGGCGGAGAGGGGGGTCAGGGGCAGCTGGGGGGACAGGGGGGCCTGGCCGGGGTGGCCCTTCCCGGCTGCAGCGGGGGCTCTCGCCTCACCTGCGCTGAAGTCGCACGGCTCGTCCTTGCATCTCTTCTCTGCCAAAGAAACCAACGCTGTCTGCACGGCTGCTGCACGCTCCGCACCGCACCGCTCCTTGCCCCGACCCAGCCGTGCAGTGCCGTGCTTTGCTGCACCATGCTTTGCTGTGCCATGCTTTGCTGTGCCATGCCCTGCTGTGCCGTGCTTTGCTGTGCCGTGCTGCACCATGCTTTGCTGCACCATGCATTGCTGTGTCCTGCTGTGCCATGCTTTGCTGTACCATGCCATGCAATGCCATGCCCTGCTGTGCCGTACCATGCCCTGCTGTGCCGTGCTTTGCTGCAGAGGTCCCCCATTGCAAACCCCGGGCAGAGCGGCTGGGAGACGTGCAAGGATGCGCACCCCAAGGCAAGCTCCCCCCATCGCCCTCCCCACGACCAAGACCCCCTTTCCCGGCAGAGCTGGTGGGACGGGGCCGCCCCCCACCCCCTGGCCCCTGCACCCCGGCGGCGCGGAGGAACGGTCCCGCGGGGACGTCACCTTTCACGAACTCGCAGCTGTAGTTGCTAAATGCACCCTTGGAGTGGAGCTGGATGCGGGCTGCTTTCCCTTCGCGGGCGACATTGATGACCTGGAATCTCTCAAAGGGCGGGATGAGGACCTCCTCCTCCTTGGGGAAGAAGGAGAAGTCCCTGATGGGGACGCCATAGCAGGTGTCCACCGTGAACAAGGTGTCCTCACCGAATTTCCGGGCCTCGTCTTCTTTGAAGGAGGTGGAGGTGAAGTGGCCGAAGCGCATGAATTGGTTGCGCTGGGCGGTGAAGCGGGTCCTCCTCACTCCCCGGTAGACGTGGTGGCAGCGCCGGGGCTGGGCGTCCCGCAGGACACGCAGGGCCTCGCTCAGGAGGAAATGCAGCACCTTGAAGTCGAAGGCACCCAGGTATTCCTCGCGGGAGCGCCCGGCCTCACGCACGGCTTCATTGAACTGCTGGTACAAGTCGCCGTGCTGGGTGTACGCCAGGAGGGCGATCGCGTGCTCCGGCCGCAGCGCTGGCGGCTGGGGGAAACGGCCCCGTCGGTTCCGCCATTCAGCGGTGGCAAGGATCCAGGCCTCGGCATAGACGCTGTTTTTGGCGAACTCAGTGCGGTTGAGCTCCTCCAGCTTCTCCTCCATCATGCGGCTGCAGCCCTGGTACTGGTCGTCGAAGGAGGTGGGGGCCATGTCCAGCGCCTTCTCCTCGACAGGGTCGAGGTCTTGCCGGTGCAGGGGGCTGCCGGCGTCCAGGCTCCCGGCCAGCAGCACCAAGCCCAGCACCAGATGCTCCATGGTGGGCAGAGCCACCCCGAGGGAAGCCCCCGGCTGCTGCGGTGCCGCGGGCAGGGAAGCAGGCGGTTCCTGCGCAAGCGGCTGGGGAGGCGGCGGAGCGAGAGCAGGGTCAGGTCAGGGAGGGCAGCGGGGCCCAGGAGGGGGCTGCGGAGAGAAGCAGGGCAGGCTGGGGGAAAGCGCCCCAGGTGCACCCCAGCCAGGGGCACCCCCTCAGCACACGGCCCGGCACCGGCCGAGACCCCCATCCCGTTCCTTGCGTTAAACCCTGCCAACAGGCCGGCGTCCCCAGTGCCTGGCAGCGCGGCCCCGGCAGCCCGCAACTCTGCGGAGTCACCCGCCGGGAGCAAACCCCCCGGAGCCCCAGCGAGAAGCGTTACCTGTGCCCCGTGGCAGGCGTGGGGTCGGGGTGCTGCTCCCCGGCTCCGCGGCACCCAGCCCCTCAGCGCCCACCCGCTGCCGCCTGGAGAGGCAAGAAGCGGCTGCTCTGTTTTTATAGCATCCCCGGCCGGGATCGCTCGGGCACAGATCCAGCCCCCACCTCTGTCCTCACGGTTATTTTTGCCGTCCCCCCCGAGATAAATTGCCTTTGCTTTAACCTGGGTGTGGCTGCTGTCCCGCCGGGGCTCTGCCTTTTCCTGCGGGAGCTGACTCCGGATGCGGCCCTGCTGACCCGCGACGCGGTGCTTGCACGGACCCCCCGTCGCGCCGCTGAGGACGGGGCAGGTTGCGGCACGGGTGGCGCGGAGGCATCGGCGGCGCTGGCGGGGGGCATCCACGGCGGGTCAGCCCCCGCCCGCAGCCCCCGGGATGTGGAGGGGGTTGGATGGCCGGAGGCAGGGCAGGGTGCGGGCAGCACGGCTGGGGACAGCGCTTGCAGAAATCGCTTTCTAGCTCAAACGGAATCCAGTCCATAGCAGGGCTTGCTGAAGCCTTAGGCCAAGAGCTGCGAGCTTTCACTTTGGTACGCTGACCGTACACTGAACTTTCACTTTTCTACAAGACAGAAGGCCCTGAAACCGGTGCAAGCCAAAAAGATAAGGTAGCCACAACTGCCAGCACAACCTGCATCCATTAAGATAAGGAACGTCCTGCCCCCCGTGTACTGATTACCCCCGCGTACTGATTAGACCCCAACGAACTAACAACTGGATCGGCTCTGGCTGAGGGACCTCGGACTCCTCTGCTGCGACCGCGCCGGCAGCTCGGCCGTGCCCAGCCGCCAGCCTGTGCCAGGGCGGCCGGACCCGCCGTCCCCATCGCCGCCACGCCCCCCACATGCCGGCCGTCGGAGGTGTCGGGGCTGGGCTGGGGCGGCACCGAGGTCTCTCCCGGCTCCGCTATCGCCAGCGTCACCCAGGCGGGTTTTGCAGCGCGCTCGGGCACCGCGTGTCCGGCCACGCGGCACGGGGATGAAGCGACCGCTGGGTCCCTGCACCCCTCCCTCGGGGACCTGGGAGGGAGCCCCCCGGGGGCAAAATCCCAGCGGATGCGGAGCCCCGAAGCCCGGCAGGAGCCCAGGGCCGTGCCTGGCCCCCGAGCCCCAGCAGGGAGCGGAGAAGCCTGGGGCAGACGGGACGCAGCATCCAAACGCGGGGCGGCCACGGCACCCCCGGGTTCTCCTCCGCAGGGGGGTCCTGCTGCCTCCCCTGTTTCCCCCCCTACGTCCCGTCACTAATTAAACCGTCTTTGTCTCTAGCCAAGACTTAAATCCTTTATTTCCCGCATTTGCCCTCCCGATTCTCCCCACATCGCGCTGGGGGGAGCGAGCGGCTGGGGGGGCTCGGCTGCTGTCTGGGGTCAAGCATCCAGAGCGTGGGCTCAGGAGGGAGGGACCTGGGGTGGCTTTGGGCAGGACCTGGGCTCAGCATCGAGGGGATCCTCTTTCATTTCAAAAGCTCTGTGCAGTGCTGCTGTTGGCTGGAGGGCCAGGTGTGGGGGTCCTTCTCCTCCTCCTCCTCCTCCTTCTTCTCCTCCTCATCCTCCTTCTCCTCCTTCTCCTTCTGCCCCTCTTGTAAGCCCCCCAGGGTGCCCATCCTGCAGACCGGGGGCTGCAGTTCAGCGTGGTCTCAGCCGTGCTGTGGGCCAAGCGGCTCCGGGCAGGTGACCACTGCACAGCACCACGCTGCACCGTACCATGCTGCACCGCATGGCACCGCAGCGTGGTGGCATGGCATGGAGTGGCCCGGGGGCTGTGGCGTGGGGCCGGGAGCTGCTCCCGTCTCACCCAGCTCCCGGGGATCCTGCAGAGGTGCCGCAAGAAGTCAAAGCGTCAGACAAGGGCGGCGAGAGCCGGGCCAGAGAAGCAGAGCGGTGAGTGGCCCCGGCACCGAGCGCCCTGCAAACGGCCGACACCCCACGGCAGCCCTGAGCCCGGGCTGTGCCGGGGGCTGCCCACCGCTCACTCCATCTCCTCCCTCGGCAGCTTCTCCCCGAGCGGACAGAGGAGCGAAGGCAGCCAGGCTGAGCCCGGAGATGCGGTGAGTGCTGGGGGAGAGCCCCGACCCTGCCCCAGACCCTCACCCCGTGCCCTGCTGGAGCAGGGGGTGCTGCCCGCGGGTCCCGCTGGAGGGGCCGGGGTGCAGCGGGGTCTCCTCCCTCTGCTCCTCTGCAGGGCGAGCGTGGAGGCTTCGAGCAGGGAGCGTCGGATCCCGCGGGCCTCCACGGACTCCCTTGGCTCCCTCAACTGCTTCCCAGAGGCCGGGCTTGCTGCGGCTGTGGAGGGGGCAGCGCTCGATGGCTCGGGACCCCCCAAGGCTGTCAAGGGGCTGGTGGGGAAGCCTGGGCCTGGCCTCTGCCAGGACCCGCCACTGGAGCTGCCAGCGGGGACGGAGCAAGAGCAGGTCCCTGGGGACCACGGAGCTGCCCCGCGACAGCCTCCCGGCCATGGCCATGCTCCAGCTCGTCCATGCAATCCAGGCCACCCAGGCAGTGACCAAGCAGTGCTGTGAGCTGCTGCAGGTGGCATTGGCCCAGTGGGCAGGGGAAGCACGGGGTGGCAGCGGAGCCTGCGGTGGGACCCCCCCTGGGGACCCCTCCCGCCCTCCCACCAGCATGGAGGTGCAAGACCAGCTGGGACTGCGGGGGGGCCAGTGTGTGGCCCCAGTGCCTTGGAGTGGAGCTGCCGGGGTGAATGAGGACAGCGGGGCTGCGCGGGGCTCTGGGGCTGGCAGGGAGGGGTAGCCCTGGCTGGGGGAGGGACCCCGGGTCCCCCAGCCCGGGGGGCGGTCACGGAGCCGGGGGTGGGCGCTGACGGGTCCCTGCTGGGTCCGCAGAGAGGAGCCGCGGGGCTCGGGGGTGACCCTGCGCCGCGACCTGCACTTCGGCTGCTTCAGCGCCCGGCACCTGCACACCAACTTCACCTGCGTGATGCTCAGCCCCCTCGGCGTCGACACCAGGGAGGTGCAGTGGCTGCCCCCAGCCTCGGCCGAGAGCAGGGGACTGGGCTGAGACTGGGGAGCAACTCGTGAGGGGTGAGCGCCCCGCGGTGCGGGTCCCCGCTCCCACGGCCCCACACCTCTGCATGGGGACGCAACGCCTCCGTGGAGGGCCATCTCCGTGCCCCGCCGTGGGGTCCGCACGGCCGCGTCCCCCACTGTGCACGGGGCCCCCGCACCCCTCGCCGAGCTGGCAGCGCTGCCCAGGCTAGCCCCGGGACCTGCCCGCAGCCGGCTGTGGGGACCTGCCACTGGAACTGCCAGCAGGGATGGAGCAAGAGCGGGTCCCTGGGACCACGGGAACGGGGCGCACAGCCCTCTGGACGTGGAGCTGCCCCGCAACAGCCTCCCAGCCGTGGCCATAGACAAGGGGGAGCTTGTCCTCGAGCTCCTCCATGCAATCCAGGCCACCCAGGCAGTGACCAAGCAGTGCTGTGAGCTGCTGCAGGTGGCATTGGCCCAGTGGCCAGGGGAAGCACGGGGTGGCAGCGGAGCCTGTGGTGGGACCCCCCCTGGGGACCCCTCCCGCCCTCCCACCAAGATGGAGGTGCAACACCAGCTGGGGACCATGTGGCCCCGGTGCCTTGGAGCAGACCTGCCGGGGTTGGACACGGAGAAGGCTGCGAATGGGGCCATGGCCGAGGACACGCGACCAGAGAGGAGCAACTCCGTGGAGCTGGAAAGGAGCAGCCCCACTCAGCTGGGCAGGAGCAGCCCAGTGGAGCTGGGCAGGAGAAGCTGCATGGAAGAGCAGCGGCCCCATGGAGCCAGAAAGAAGCAGATCCATTGGGCTGAGCCGCAGCAGCCCCAGAGCTACTGCAGGAGGAGCGGCCTGGCAGAGCCCAGTGCCCAGCAGCAGGTGCCTGCGGGCAGGGCACGTCCCCGGGCAGCCCCAGAGCTGTGCAGGGCAGGACGGTGGCTGCGGAAGGCCTGCGCCTGGCTCTGGCGCTGCCTGAAGGCCTGCTGGAGACCCTGCTGAGGGCCCCCTCTGCCTGCCCCATGTGTCCCAGAGGGGCCGTGCCTGCCTGGCGTACTCTAAAAGGGGTTGGGGGCCCCGCGGGAGCAGGCAGCGGAACTTCACCCCTGGACAAGGGCAGAATCCTGAAAAATCCTGAATATTTGGGAAAAGTATGCTGTCACCCTGGCAACTCTAGGGAGACACAAATCACCGCAATGTGCGGGGGCCTGGCCCGTGCCTGCCCAGCCCTGTCAACACTCTTCAGAACGCGCAAGGGGAAGAGAAGGTCTCTGGATCTGATGACAAAACAGCAGGCGCTGCGGCAATAATGACCTGCAAAGATGAAGAGGGACCAACGGCGGATGAATTGGCTGGCCATCTCCGACAACATGAAGAAAGTCTCTCTTCCTCCCTATGGGCCTGCGTCTTGGCTGTGGAGAAACCGCCTGACGTGCTAGCTGAGCAATTATCCTGGGATTTCCAGCGATTCGAAGAGGACACGTCCTACTCCTCACCTGTACGGAGCGGTATCTCGGCCATTAGGAGCAGGCGTCCCTCTGCTCAAGAGAGAGCATATGGTGGATACACGCCACGGGCCGCCCTGTGGTTTTACCTGCGTGACCACGGAGAGGAGATGAGGAAGCGGGATGGCAAATGGACCTCCACCCTAGAGGCACGGGTACGGGAGTCGCAAGGAAGCACAATCACAAAAGGGCGTTCTTCCAGGAAAATTGCTGCTCCGCTTTCCAGGGAGCAGTTCTCCAGACAGAGCAGAAGGACTGATTTTGCTTCTGATCTTAATAAAGGGACTTTTGATTCCCATTGACAAGAAGTGAGTAAGGAATGCTATGACCGGGAGTAGAGGGGCCCTGCCTCCAGCTGGGTGGAGGAGAGGGACAACCGGGTGTACTGGACTGTGTGGATTCGACGGCCTGGCACATCAGCCCCACAGGAGCAGAAGGCTCTAGTGGACACCGGTGCACAGGGTACCCTAACGCCATCAAGCTGTGAAGGGGCAGAACCCATCTGTATTTCTGGAGCGACAGGGGGATCCCAAGAGCTGACTGTATTGGAGGCTGAAGTGAGCCTAACTGGGAAGGAGGGGCAGAAGCACCCCATCGCGACTGGCCCGGAGGCTCCGTGCGTCCTTGGCACAGACTACCTCAGGAGAGGGTATTTCAAGGACCCAGAAGGGTACCGGTGGGCTTTTGGCATAGCTGCTTGGAGATGGAGGAGATTAAAGAGCTGTCTACCCTGCCCGGTCTCTCGAAGGACCCTTCTGTTGTGCGGTTGCTGACGGCCGAAGAACAACAGGTACCAATCGCTACCGCAACGGTGCACCGGCGGCGATATCGCACCAACCGAGACTCCTTCATTCCCATCCATAAGCTGATTCGTCAGCTGGAGAGCCAAGGAGTGATCAGCAAGGCTCGCTCACGCTTTAACAGTCCCATATGACCAGTGCCAAAGTCTAATGGAGAGTGGACACTAACAGTAGGCTATCGGGGCCTGAACGTCGCCGCTGAGCGCTGCCGTGCCGGACATGTTAGAACTTCCATACAAACTGGAGCCAAAGGCAGCCAAGTGGTATGCCACCACTGACATCGCTAATGAGTTTTTCTCTATCCCTTTGGCGGCAGAGCGCAGGCCACAGTTTGCTTTCGCTCGGAGGGGCGTCCAGTATTATTATTCCTGGGGGCCATCACGAGTCAATTAAAGCACGTGATTGGGAAAAGCCAACACGGCTTGACAAAAGGCAGATCGTGCCTGACAAATCTGGTGGCCTTCTATGATAAAGTGACCTCCTCAGCTGACATGGGGAGAGCGGTCGACGTTGTCTACTTGGACTTCTCCAAGGCCTTCGATACGGTTCCCCACGGCCTCCTCCTGGAGAAACGGATGCGTTATGGCCTGGACAAGTGGTCTGTGCGGTGGGTGAGGAATTGGCTGGTGGGGCCTCACCCAAAGGGTGGTGGGAAATGGCTCTTATTCAAACAGGCAACCCGCCACAAGTGGGGTCCCCCAGGGATCGATATTGGGCCCAACGCTCTTCAATAGCTTCCTAAGTGATCTGGAGAACGGGATCAAGCGTAGCCTGATGAAGTTTGCAGATGACACCAAACTGAGTGGGTGTCCTGGTTTTGGCTGGGATGGAGTTGGTTTTCTTCCTGGTAGCCGGTATGGGGCTGTGTTTTGGGTTTAGGGTGAGAACAATGTCGATGATACACTGATGTTTTGGTTCTTGTTAAGTAGTGCTAAGTACTTGCTAAGTGGTGCTCACACTGGTCAAGGACTTTTCAGCTTCCCATGCTCTGCCAGGGGCACGGGAAGCGGGGAGGGGGCACAGCCGGGGCAGCTGACTCAGACTGGGCGGGGGCTATTCCATACCACGTGACGTCATGCTCAGTATATAAGCAGGGGAGTTGGCCGGGGAGGGGTTCGATCGCTGCTTGGGGGACGTGCTGGGCATCGGTCGGCGGGTGGTGAGCAATTGGACAGTGTACCGCTTGCTTTGTATTACTACTGTTCTATTTTTTATTTTACTTTAGTTATTAAACTGTTTTTATCTCAACCCACGAGTTTTCCCCTTTTGCCCTTCCGATCCTCTCCCCCATCCCGCCGGTGGGGGGTGAGCGAGCGGCTGCGTGGTGCTTAGTTGCTGGCTGGGGTTAAACCACGACAGTGGGGAAGTAGACACTCTGGAAGGGAGAGCCACCCTGCAGGAAGATCTGGATGGGCTGGAAGAGCGGGCTAACAAGAACCTTATGAAGTTTAACAAGGACAAGTATAAGGTCTTGCACCTGGGAAAGCATAATCCAGGAGTGCAGCATGGACTGGGATCCACCTGGCTGGAGAGCAGCTCCGTGGAAAGGGACCTGGGGGTCCTGGTGGCCAGGAGGCTCAACAGGAGTGAGCAGGGTGCTGCTGCGGCCAAGGCGGCCAACAGGAGGCTGGGTTGCATCAACGAGGGCATCACCAGCAGAGAGAAAGAAGTCATTATCCCACTCTACTCGGCGCTTGTCAGGCCCCACCTGGAACCCTGTGTGCAGTTCTGGTCCCCGTTACACAAAAAAGGGCCACCAAGATGATCCAGGCTCTGGGCAGCTGCCGTACGGGGACAGGCTGAGAGCTGGGCTTGTTCAGCCTGGAGAAAAAGAGGCTTCGAGGGGATCTCATCCCCAGGTACCAGTGCTTAAAGGGGAGCTACAAAGCAGATGGAGACTCCCTTTTTACAAGGAGTCCCATGGTGAGGACAAGGGGTAACGGGTGCAAGTTACTCCCAGGGAGATTCCGATGGGACACGAGAGGGAAATTGTTCACAATGAGACCAGTCAACCATTGGAATAATCTCCCCAGGGAAGGGGTTGACTCCGCTACACTGGACATGTTTAAGACTCAGCTGGACGTGGTGCTGGGCTGTCTCGTCTAGATTGTGCTGGAAAGGTTGGAGCAGATGATCCTCGAGGTCCCTTCCAACCTGGGATTCTACGATTCTGTGATTATTACTACTATTTTACTTTGCTTTATTTCAATTATTAAACTGTTCTTACCTCAACCCACGAATTTTCTCACTTTTACCCTTCCGATTCTCTCCCCATCTCCTACTCCTCCTTCTCCTTCTGCCCCTCTTGTAAGCCCCCCAGGGTGCTGCCCACCCTGCAGACCGTGGGCTTCCATCAGCTGCCACCCCTGATTTCCAGGGAAACGTCCCAGCCCCTCCTCAGCCCCTCGCATCTGCCCGTACCGGCCGGGGAAGGGCGTGCAGGGCCGCCGCGTGTCACAAAGGGGGGCTGTGCCTGCCCCATGTGTCATAGAGGGGCCGCGCCTGCCTGGCGTACTCTAAAAGGGGTCGGGGGCCCCGCGGGAGCAGGCAGCGGGCGGTGGGCACCGCACTCTGGCATCGTCTCGGCAGACTGCAGCCTCAGCCTCTGCCACACCAGCAGCGTTGGAGATCCCGCCACCGGGGACCCAGGAGGTCGCTGGGGATCAGCATCGCGGGCCTGTGCTGGTGACTCGGAGCACCGCGGCCACACCGGAGCCGGTGCCATGAGGCGCTTCAGCATCCCCACCCCGGCTCAGCAGCTCGCGCTCCTGATGCTGGTGCTGCTGCTCGGCACGATCTCTGCCATGCTGTGGGCCAGGCGGCTCTGGGTAGGTGACCGCTGCACCGCACCACGCTGCACCGTGGTGTGGCGTGGGATGGATTGTGGTGGCGTGGTGCGGTGTGGTGTGGATTGGAATGGGGGGCTGTGGTGTGGGGCTGGCAGCTGGAGGCTTCAAGCAGGGAGCGCCTGGGGGCTGGAGGGTGAGCCGGGGCCGGCCCTCTGCCAGGACCTGCCGTTGGAGCTGCCAGCAAAGACGGAGCAAGAGCAGGTCCCTGGGGACCACGGGAACGGGGCGCACAGCCCTCTGGACGTGGAGCTGCCCCGCAACAGCCTCCCGGCCATGGCCATGGACAAGCGGGAGCTTGTCCTCCAGCTCGTCCGTGTAATCCAGGCCACCCAGGCAGTCACCAAGCAGTGCTGTGAGCTGCTGCAGGTGGCATTGGCCCAGTGGCCAGGGGAAGCACGGGGTGGCAGCGGAGCCTGCGGTGGGACCCCCCTGGGGACCACTTCCGCCCTCCCACCAGGATGGAGGTGCAACACCAGCTGGGGCTGCTGAGGGACAGCGTGTGGCCCCGGTGCCTTGGAGTGGAGCTGCCGGGGGTGGATGAGGACAGGAACGAGTCTGCAGATGGGGCCATGGCCGAGGACACAGGACCAGAGAGAAGCAACTCCACGGAGCTGGAAAGGAGCAGCCCCATGGACTCAGGCAGGAGCAGCCCTGTGGAGCTGGGCAGGAGGGCGCAGATGGAATTGAAGAGGAGCAGGCGAGAGCGTGACCATCTCATGCGAGGCGGCGAGCGGCCTCCCCGAGCTCACGCTGCTCTACTGGCTGGGGAACGGCTCCTTCGTGGAGAAGCTGCACCCGGACGGGGCCGTGCGCGAGGGGATGGTGCTGTGAGTAGCGGGGTCGGGGGGGTCCCGGGGGCAGCGGGGCTGCGTGGGGCTCTGGGGCTGGCAGGGAGGGGTAGCCCTGGCTGGGGGAGGGACCCCGGGTCCCCCAGCCCGGGGGGCGGTCACGGAGCCGGGGGTGGGCGCTGACGGGTCCCTGCTGGGTCCGCAGAGAGGAGCCGCGGGGCTCGGGGGTGACCCTGCGCCGCGACCTGCACTTCGGCTGCTTCGGCGCCCGGCACCTGCACACCAACTTCACCTGCGTGGTGCTCAGCCCCCTCGGCATCGACACCAGGGAGGTGCGGTGGCTGCTCCCAGCCTCGGCCCCGGCCCGTGCCGAGGGCGGGGGACTGGGCTGACACCGGGGAGCAACTCGTGACGGGTGCTCAGGCAGGGCTCTGCGGGATGCTCTGGATGCGGGAGGGCTGGCGATGGCGGGGGGGGTGAAGGAGACCCCAGCTGCAGCCCCCCCGAGCTGCCCCCAGCCCAGGGAGCCACAGGAAAGCCCGGAGACACCCCGGCCCCACAGCAACTCTTTATTTCTCGGGGAGCCAGGGAAAGGCGAGCAGCGGAGCAGCCGGCTGGGAAGGGACACCCCCAAAAGCAGCCCGGCTGCGTCCCCCCAGTCCCCGCCAGCACCAGCCCCCGTCCCTGGGGCAGCCCCTCGCACACCCCCACGCTCAGCGGCATCCAAAAGCCCCGGCCGCGGCTCTGCGAAAGGCCGCGTCCAGACTGCGCTGGCGTCCTGGGGCTGCCGGTGCGTGCCGGGGCCTGTGGCACCATGGCGGGGCTGAGCTGGGCACAGGCGGGCGCCATGCGGGACCCTGCAGCGGGGCCGTCCCCATGCCCCCAGCCCCTCCTGCCGCCCCGTCCCGTCCCGCCGTCTCCGCCAAGCTGCTGCCTCCCATTGCCGACCTCTTTTCTGTGCCGGGCTGCTGTGGCGTCGTGGCTCAGAGGCCCCAGGCGCCTGCCAGGGCCGTGGCTGCCAGGAGGAGCCCCCAGAGGCGCGGGGGGTCGCCGAGGATGCTGGTGCCTGGGGGTGGCGGAGAGGGGGGTCAGGGGCAGCTGGGGGGACAGGGGGGCCTGGCCGGGGTGGCCCTTCCCGGCTGCAGCGGGGGCTCTCGCCTCACCTGCGCTGAAGTCGCACGGCTCGTCCTTGCATCTCTTCTCTGCCAAAGAAACCAACGCTGTCTGCACGGCTGCTGCACGCTCCGCACCGCACCGCTCCTTGCCCCGACCCAGCCGTGCAGTGCCGTGCTTTGCTGCACCATGCTTTGCTGTGCCATGCTTTGCTGTGCCATGCCCTGCTGTGCCGTGCTTTGCTGTGCCGTGCTGCACCATGCTTTGCTGCACCATGCATTGCTGTGTCCTGCTGTGCCATGCTTTGCTGTACCATGCCATGCAATGCCATGCCCTGCTGTGCCGTACCATGCCCTGCTGTGCCGTGCTTTGCTGCAGAGGTCCCCCATTGCAAACCCCGGGCAGAGCGGCTGGGAGACGTGCAAGGATGCGCACCCCAAGGCAAGCTCCCCCCATCGCCCTCCCCACGACCAAGACCCCCTTTCCCAGCAGAGCTGGTGGGACGGGGCCGCCCCCCACCCCCTGGCCCCTGCACCCCGGCAGCGCGGAGGAACGGTCCCGCGGGGACGTCACCTTTCACGAACTCGCAGCTGTAGTTGCTAAATGCACCCTTGGAGTGGAGCTGGATGCGGGCTGCTTTCCCTTCGCGGGCGACATTGATGACCTGGAATCTCTCAAAGGGCGGGATGAGGACCTCCTCCTCCTTGGGGAAGAAGGAGAAGTCCCTGATGGGGACGCCATAGCAGGTGTCCACCGTGAACAAGGTGTCATTACCGAATTTCCGGGCCACGTCTTCTTTGAAGGAGGTGGAGGTGAAGTGGCCGAAGCGCATGAATTGGTTGCGCTGGGCGGTGAAGCGGGTCCTCCTCACTCCCCGGTAGACGTGGTGGCAGCGCCGGGGCTGGGCGTCCCGCAGGACACGCAGGGCCTCGCTCAGGAGGAAATGCAGCACCTTGAAGTCGAAGGCACCCAGGTATTCCTCGCGGGAGCGCCCGGCCTCACGCACGGCTTCATTGAACTGCTGGTACAAGTCGCCGTGCTGGGTGTACGCCAGGAGGGCGATCGCGTGCTCCGGCCGCAGCGCTGGCGGCTGGGGGAAACGGCCCCGTCGGTTCCGCCATTCAGTGGTGGCAAGGATCCAGGCCTCGGCATAGACGCTGTTTTTGGCGAACTCAGTGCGGTTGAGCTCCTCCAGCTTCTCCTCCATCATGCGGCTGCAGCCCTGGTACTGGTCGTCGAAGGAGGTGGGGGCCATGTCCAGCGCCTTCTCCTCGACAGGGTCGAGGTCTCGCCGGTGCAGGGGGCTGCCGGCGTCCAGGCTCCCGGCCAGCAGCACCAAGCCCAGCACCAGATGCTCCATGGTGGGCAGAGCCACCCCGAGGGAAGCCCCCGGCTGCTGCGGTGCCGCGGGCAGGGAAGCAGGCGGTTCCTGCGCAAGCGGCTGGGGAGGCGGCGGAGCGAGAGCAGGGTCAGGTCAGGGAGGGCAGCGGGGCCCGGGAGGGGGCTGCGGAGAGAAGCAGGGCAGGCTGGGGGAAAGCGCCCCAGGTGCACCCCAGCCAGGGGCACCCCCTCAGCACACGGCCCGGCACCGGCCGAGACCCCCATCCCGTTCCTTGCGTTAAACCCTGCCAACAGGCCGGCGTCCCCAGCGCCTGGCAGCGCGGCCCCGGCAGCCCGCAGCTCTGCGGCGTCACCCGCTGGGAGCAAACCCCCCGGAGCCCCAGCGAGAAGCGTTACCTGTGCCCCGTGGCAGGCGTGGGGTCGGGGTGCTGCTCCCCGGCTCCACGGCACCCAGCCCCTCGGCGCCCACCCGCTGCCGCCTGGAGAGGCAAGAAGCGGCTGCTCTGTTTTTATAGCATCCCCGGCCGGGATCGCTCGGGCACAGATCCAGCCCCCACCTCTGTCCTCACGGTTATTTTTGCCGTCCCCCCCGAGATAAATTGCCTTTGCTTTAACCTGGGTGTGGCTGCTGTCCCGCCGGGGCTCTGCCTTTTCCTGCGGGAGCTGACTCCGGATGCGGCCCTGCTGACCCGCGACGCGGTGCTTGCACGGACCCCCCGTCGCGCCGCTGAGGACGGGGCAGGTTGCGGCACGGGTGGCGCGGAGGCATCGGCGGCGCTGGCGGGGGGCATCCACGGCGGGTCAGCCCCCGCCCGCAGCCCCCGGGATGTGGAGGGGGTTGGATGGCCGGAGGCAGGGCAGGGTGCGGGCAGCACGGCTGGGGACAGCGCTTGCAGAAGTCGCTTTCTAGCTCAAACGGAATCCAGTCCATAGCAGGGCTTGCTGAAGCCTTAGGCCAAGAGCTGCGAGCTTTCACTTTGGTACGCTGACCGTACACTGAACTTTCACTTTTCTACAAGACGGAAGGCCCTGAAACCGGTGCAAGCCAAAAAGATAAGGTAGCCACAACTGCCAGCACAACCTGCATCCATTAAGATAAGGAACGTCCTGCCCCCCGTGTACTGATTACCCCCGCGTACTGATTAGACCCCAACGAACTAACAACTGGATCAGCTCTGGCTGAGGGACCTCGGACTCCTCTGCTGCGACCGCGCCGGCAGCTCGGCCGTGCCCAGCCGCCAGCCTGTGCCAGGGCGGCCGGACCCGCCGTCCCCATCGCCGCCGCGCCCCCCACGTGCCGGCCGTCGGAGGTGTCGGGGCTGGGCTGGGGCGGCACTGAGGTCTCTCCCGGCTCCGCTATCGCCAGCGTCACCCAGGCGGGTTTTGCAGCGCGCTCGGGCACCGCGTGTCCGGCCACGCGGCACGGGGATGAAGCGACCGCTGGGTCCCTGCACCCCTCCCTCGGGGACCTGGGAGGGAGCCCCCCGGGGGCAAAATCCCAGCGGATGCGGAGCCCCGAAGCCCGGCAGGAGCCCAGGGCCGTGCCTGGCCCCCGAGCCCCAGCAGGGAGCGGAGAAGCCTGGGGCAGACGGGACGCAGCATCCAAACGCGGGGCGGCCACGGCACCCCCGGGTTCTCCTCCGCAGGGGGGTCCTGCTGCCTCCCCTGTTTCCCCCCCTACGTCCCGTCACTAATTAAACCGTCTTTGTCTCTAGCCAAGACTTAAATCCTTTATTTCCCGCATTTGCCCTCCCGATTCTCCCCACATCGCGCTGGGGGGAGCGAGCAGCTGGGGGGACTCGGCTGCTGTCTGGGGTCAAGCATCCAGAGCGTGGGCTCAGGAGGGAGGGACCTGGGGTGGCTTTGGGCAGGACCTGGGCTCAGCATCGAGGGGATCCTCTTTCATTTCAAAAGCTCTGTGCAGTGCTGCTGTTGGCTGGAGGGCCAGGTGTGGGGGTCCTTCTCATCCTCCTCCTCCTCCTTCTTCTCCTCCTCATCCTCCTTCTCCTCCTTCTCCTTCTGCCCCTCTTGTAAGCCCCCCAGGGTGCCCATCCTGCAGACCGGGGGCTGCAGTTCAGCGTGGTCTCAGCCGTGCTGTGGGCCAAGCGGCTCCGGGCAGGTGACCACTGCACAGCACCACGCTGCACCGTACCATGCTGCACCGCATGGCACCGCAGCGTGGTGGCATGGCATGGAGTGGCCCAGGGACTGTGGCGTGGGGCCGGGAGCTGCTCCCGTCTCACCCAGCTCCCGGGGATCCTGCAGAGGTGCCGCAAGAAGTCAAAGCGTCAGACAAGGGCGGCGAGAGCCGGGCCAGAGAAGCAGAGTGGTGAGTGGCCCCAGCACCGAGCGCCCTGCAAACGGCCGACACCCCACGGCAGCCCTGAGCCGGGGCTGTGCCGGGGGCTGCCCACCGCTCACTCCATCTCCTCCCTCGGCAGCTTCTCCCCGAGCGGACAGAGGAGCGAAGGCAGCCAGGCTGAGCCCGGAGATGCGGTGAGTGCTGGGGGAGACCCCCGACCCTGCCCCAGACCCTCACCCCGTGCCCTGCCAGAGCAGGGGGTGCTGCCCGCGGGTCCCACTGGAGGGGCCGGGGTGCAGCGGGGTCTCCTCCCTCTGCTCCTCTGCAGGGCGAGCGTGGAGGCTTCGAGCAGGGAGCGTCGGATCCTGCGGGCCTCCACGGACTCCCTTGGCTCCCTCAACTGCTTCCCAGAGGCCGGGCTTGGTGCGGCTGTGGAGGGGGCAGCGCTCGATGGCTCGGGACCCCCCAAGGCTGTCAAGGGGCTGGTGGGGAAGCCTGGGCCTGGCCTCTGCCAGGACCCGCCACTGGAGCTGCCAGCGGGGACGGAGCAAGAGCAGGTCCCTGGGGACCACGGAGCTGCCCCGCGACAGCCTCCCGGCCATGGCCATGCTCCAGCTCGTCCATGCAATCCAGGCCACCCAGGCAGTGACCAAGCAGTGCTGTGAGCTGCTGCAGGTGGCATTGGCCCAGTGGCCAGGGGAAGCACGGGGTGGCAGCGGAGCCTGCGGTGGGACCCCCCCTGGGGACCCCTCCCACCCTCCCACCAGCATGGAGGTGCAAGACCAGCTGGGACTGCGGGGGGCCAGTGTGTGCCCCCAGTGCCTTGGAGCGGAGCTGCCGGGGTGAATGAGGACAGCGGGGCTGCGCGGGGCTCTGGGGCTGGCAGGGAGGGGTAGCCCTGGCTGGGGGAGGAACCCCGGGTCCCCCAGCCCGGGGGGCGGTCACGGAGCCGGGGGTGGGCGCTGACGGGTCCCTGCTGGGTCCGCAGAGAGGAGCCGCGGGGCTCGGGGGTGACCCTGCGCCGCGACCTGCACTTCGGCTGCTTCGGCGCCCTGCACCTGCACACCAACTTCACCTGCGTGGTGCTCAGCCCCCTCGGCGTCGACACCAGGGAGGTGCAGTGGCTGCCCCCAGCCTCGGCCGAGAGCAGGGGACTGGGCTGAGACTGGGGAGCAACTCGTGAGGGGTGAGCGCCCCGCGGTGCGGGTCCCCGCTCCCACGGCCCCACACCTCTGCATGGGGACGCAACGCCTCCGTGGAGGGCCATCTCCGTGCCCCGCCGTGGGGTCTGCACAGCCGCGTCCCCCACTGTGCACGGGGCCCCCGCACCCCTCGCTGAGCTGGCAGCGCTGCCCAGGCTAGCCCCGGGACCTGCCCGCAGCCGGCTGTGGGGACCTGCCACTGGAACTGCCAGCAGGGATGGAGCAAGAGCAGGTCCCTGGGACCACGGGAACGGGGCGCGCAGCCCTCTGGATGTGGAGCTGACCCGCAACAGCCTCCCAGCCGTGGCCATAGACAAGGGGGAGCTTGTCCTCGAGCTCCTCCATGCAATCCAGGCCACCCAGGCAGTGACCAAGCAGTGCTGTGAGCTGCTGCAGGTGGCATTGGCCCAGTGGGCAGGGGAAGCACGGGGTGGCAGCGGAGCCTGTGGTGGGACCCCCCCTGGGGAGCCCTCCCGCCCTCCCACCAGGATGGAGGTGCAACACCAGCTGGGGCTGCTGAGGGACAGCGTGTGGCCCCGGTGCCTTGGAGCAGAGCTGCCGGGGTTGGACACGGACACGGAGAAGGCTGCGAATGGGGCCATGGCCGAGGACACGCGACCAGAGAGGAGCAACTCCGTGGCGCTGGAAAGGAGCAGCCCCACTCAGCTGGGCAGGAGCAGCCCAGTGGAGCTGGGCAGGAGAAGCTGCATGGAAGAGCAGCGGCCCCATGGAGCCAGAAAGAAGCAGATCCATTGGGCTGAGCCGCAGCAGCCCCAGAGCTACTGCAGGAGGAGCGGCCTGGCAGAGCCCAGTGCCCAGCAGCAGGTGCCTGCGGGCAGGGCACGTCCCCGGGCAGCCCCAGAGCTGTGCAGGGCAGGACGGTGGCTGCGGAAGGCCTGCGCCTGGCTCTGGCGCTGCCTGAAGGCCTGCTGGAGACCCTGCTGAGGGCCCCCTCTGCCTGCCCCACGTGTCCCAGAGGGGCCGTGCCTGCCTGGCGTACTCTAAAAGGGGTTGGGGGCCCCGCGGGAGCAGGCAGCGGAACTTCACCCCTGGACAAGGGCAGAATCCTGAAAAATTAGTAGAATATTTGGGAAAAGTATGCTGTCACCCTGGCAACTCTAGGGAGACACAAATCACCGCAATGTGCGGGGGCCTGGCCCGTGCCTGCCCAGCCCTGTCAACACTCTTCAGAACGCGCAAGGGGAAGAGAAGGTCTCTGGATCTGATGACAAAACAGCAGGCGCTGCGGCTACACCAGAGAAGCAACCTGGGCCAGTATCAGTTGCCCCTATACACAAGAAAAAATACACAAGAAAATCAACTTGTTTAGTCAGGGCTGATGATGAATGAGGGTCATCAAGAGACCAGGAGGAGGAAGAGGCAGAACCCACAAAGGAGGTGGTAACCACCCGATGCCTGTCCCTGAGGGAGCTGCGAGATATGCGAAAAGATGTCGGTCATTGTCCAGGCGAGCACATCGTCAGCGGGCTGCTCCGATGCTGGGATAACGGGGCCAGTAGCCTGGAATTAGAGGGTAGCGAAGCCAAGCAGCTGGGATCCCTTTCTAGGGAAGGGGGTGTTGTCAAAGCGATTGGAAAAAGGACAAAAGCCCTCAGCCTCAAGGCGACTCCTGTCAGGTGTGAAGGGAAGGCGTCCCGTCAAGGAAGATGTTAGATAGCACCCGGGCAAGTGGGCCACCATGGAGAGAGGTATCCAGTACCTGAGGGAATGAGCTGTGCTGGGGCTTGTTCAGCCCTGAGAAAAGGAGGCTTCGAGGGGATCTCATCCCCAGGTACCAGTGCTTAAAGGGGAGCTACAAAGCAGATGGAGACTCCCTTTTTACAAGGAGTCCCATGGTGAGGACAAGGGGTAACGGGTGCAAGTTACTGCCAGGGAGATTCCGATGGGACACGAGAGGGAAATTGTTCACAATGAGACCAGTCAACCATTGGAATAATCTCCCCAGGGAAGGGGTTGACTCCGCTACGCTGGACACGTTTAAGACTCAGCTGGACGTGATGCTGGGCCATCTCGTCTAGATTGTGCTGGAAAGGTTGGAGCAGATGATCCTTGAGGTCCCTTCCAACCTGGGATTCCATGATTCTATGAATTCAGTTCAGTCAGGTCACAAATGAAGAAGCTGAGGGTTTTTAGTTTGCTTGGGAAGTTCTGCTCCAAAGCCAGGCAGGCGTTTAAACAGAGGCTCCAGAATGGGATTTCACAATCTGCATTGTCTAAACCTTCCAGATGCAGAAGCCTGAAAGGCAGACTCCTCTAAGACACAAGTCTCGCCACGCAGAGGTGCCTCAGAGTCAGCAGACTGGACCAAGGCAACTGCAGCCAAACCTACGGTGTGCATCTTCGTTGAAGCAGGGCTTTCTAGCACTGTCACTTTCTAGTGCCACTCACGTTTGACACTCACAGCTTCTAGGACACGATTCTCTCACCCACTCTCTTGTCAACAGTTTGAAGACAGCTACGTCTCTACTTTCAAATTCTATACTTTTTCTATGACACAACACTCAGGCATCCCCTTTCTAAACCAGATCGGTTGTGGCACTGTACGTACTGATGACATCAAGCTGAAGCTGTCATGGTGGAAACAACATATAAACGAAAAGCCACAACTGCCGGCGCTGTTCGGGAGGAGAGACAATGAACCCTGGAGACTGAAGCCCCTCTGAATTCCAGGACAACCTCTCTACCTCAACCACGAAGGGCGCTTGTGCTGCTCCCTCTGTTTTGTATGCTTCCCCTACGCCTCAGGCTCTTGTCTTACATACGGAGAACACGTTCTGGTAAGACATCTCCAGAGAGGTGGATGAGCCCAGTGGATGAAACCACAGCCTCGCAAACCAGAAGGCAAATTCACGTTAGCGCTTTGCTGAGCGCATCACTCGTGTTTTTCTCAGTCTGTTTCAATTTACTCTTCCTGACTGAGAACTGGATAAAAATGGTCATGAGGAAGCGTGGCCTGGAAATGAGAAAAAGGTTTCTCGCCGTCAGAGAAGAACAGTACTGGAACAGTCTGTCTGTTGGAGTAACAGAGCAAGCGAACCAGCTGTAAGCTGGAAATAGCTCGGTTTACGAAACAATCATACAACGCGCTGTCTGGGGACTGCTCTGGCGTGACTTAGAAGATATCTTTTTCTAGCTTTCTAAAACTCCAGGCAGATCTGGTAACCGTTGACTTCTGCTGAAGTGCGCTACGTAGCAACACCTCATCAGTCTCAAATCACATAGCTTAAGAAGAAAAACCAAGACGCAACTCACTTGCTGCAGTTGTGCAGGTTTGTTTTGACAATATCGTAGTCTGTGTTGTAGAGCTGTCCTTGAGCAAGGCTTTCTGAATGCTGTAGACGTGCACACTCGCAATCGTCGCTAGTTTAGACTTCATTGCTGGGGAGAAAAAAGAGAAAAAGAGTCCTCTGTTAGCACGGCCTTTACAGAATCAGGTGGCAACTTAAAGTATCAGGCTCTACGGTGGAGAAAGACTGACAGACCGCTTGACAGCAAGGACCTGAATGTAAAAGTGTGTAATTGTACCTTCTTCCAATGCTCACTAACTGCCAATTCAAGGTAACAGGCCCCACAAGCCTGTCAGACGTGTTTTCCATTGTACACGCTTGGTTCGTACACAACGGAATTAAGAGCAATCTCTCTGTGTTTACCTTCAAATTATCCCGTGTTTGGGATCCAGAATATCTGTATGACTGCCTAAAGCTAAGGAAGAAAACAGATGGTCATAGCTCTGCCCTGCTGGAACTGCTCTCTGCCATTAAGGGACGTCCACCGTATCAACTAGCGTCACAGTGTCTTCTCTAGTAGTCGGCCGGAATCAATGTTTTGCCTCTTCTATGCTATTTAGACTGCTACTCGCTTAAGACAAGGGCTGGTTTTTAGGAATTCTTTGTTCATTGCTTATATTGTTCTTTCCACACAGTCCTGGTCTGAGACAGAGCTTCTAGGCACTGTAAAAATACACACAGTAATCATTTCTTGGGGCCAGTCCTGATGGCAGCCTTACTCCCATCACAAATCTCAGCCTCTTCCAAATGCAAGTCATACCTCTGGCCTGTCTTCTAATACAAAAAACACGAACAGCCCTTTCCTCCACAGCAAAACAGAGCATTACGCAGCGCACGTAACGCAACAAACGCGACAGGCAGTAGGTGCACTGCTCGACAATCTGCTAGCCTGATGAAGACAACTTTAGCTAGAAATCCACTTCAGATTTCAAAAGGGAAAATAAAGCAAGTCTTTCAAACAAAGTTAGATCATTGGCATGGATATTTAAGGTCACAAATGCCACAGGATGTTCTCGAATGGCAAAGATATTATTCGAAAACGACGAAGAGCCTGCGGCTGTGTTTCAATTGCTACGGATCAGATCTCATCAGCAGGACCAGACCTGGAAAGATGGTAAGACGACTGACAGGGCATGGAGAACAGTGGCAGGAAGCAGTGTCAGAGCAGGGGGTTTTTCACCTTTTACTGTGAAAGTAAATACCCCAGACAAAAGTGAGAACGCTCTTGTGGGACATTTAACTAATACCCACGTCGCTCAGGGCAAACAAAGACTGCAATTGCATTTAACCAATAACTAGAGTTATCTGCTCCTCGGGAGCCTGAAGGCTCGTAATTGTTCTAAAACACTGCGAGGCACTGCTGTACACTACTCAGATACTGCTGCCTTTAAGGAGGAGCCGTCTGTCAGTGGCAGGGAGGTGGAAAAGAATCGCTGACTAAAATGTTCAATATTAAATAAAAAAAAAAAATCAGATCCAAGTCAAGAGTCTGAAGTTACACAGCTGTTGGCTCAGATATTCAAAATTCTGAGAAAAAGCTAGTACAAGAAGTACACACCTGAACCCAGCAGCCTGACCAGGCGTTTACGTGCAGATGGCGAGTTCTGAGCTTCACTCACTTCGCTCTTCTTTCAAAGAAAAAAGTTAAAACCACATAATTTTCACAATCTGCTTACCTTCGAGTTTATCCTCTCTCACTACTGCAACCTTGTGGCACTGTAAAAAATAAATAAATCGCAACCTTAACATTTGAAAAGATCTGTTGTACAGAAGACTGATATTTTCAGTTATCTATTGAATAAGAAAGTCTACCGATTGGAGGTGCGGCTTTCTGGCTGCAAAGAACACTGCCAATGCCTTTAAACAGTCACCAGCCACTAGTTTTTAAAGCTCTGCCTTCCTACTTTTCTAACAGACTGTTTCACAGATCACTACAACCCCGGCCTCCGTTCCTGACGCTGGGAGATGAGACACAGATGAAACAAGAACTAAACTGCGCAGCACCGCGGAGGAAAGCGCAATAATGCAGCTGATGACCCAACTGCTAGAAATCCGCCGCGCTGGCCCACATCACCCACGTATGTTTAGTTTGCCAGTAAACTCTAACGTAGCAATCTGCAGAGCAGACGTGGCACCAGAGAAGCAAAACACCATGAGAAATTAAGCATTAATTTAAAAGCCAGAAATGAACGTTTCTGGAAATGTGCTTTACAGCCAGTCTGCAAGGACTGTACCTGCTCTACGACATTTCACAGGCTGCAGTTAATACAGAGAGTATCCACAGAGTCAGGCCGGACAAAATCCAACCATTAATTTGTGTTTAACTGATACCACAGGCTCGCCAGCAAAAGAGGTAAGAAAACGTAGGCAACCTGAAATGGCAAAGAAAGATTGAGAGTCTCGGTCCCTCACTGAGGCGGACAAAAGGCTGCAAGCAAAGAGCGTGCCGTGCTTAAGACGGGATGAGAATTATTCGTGACTGACTCCTATCCGGATCTCCCTTCAGAGGAGTCTTGCTGGTGAATCCACAGCCTCGGGGCTACCCCTGCTGACAGCAGGCAGTAGTGCAGGGCTACCAGCAAGCGCAGGCTGGCATCTAAGCACTCGCATCCCTTTCCTCCCCAAACCTGACTTCTCCCAGGTAACACCCACCAGCTGCTCCAGTGCCTGCACAGCTTTTGGAAGCAGCTTCCAGAGCCGACCTCTTCTCCCACCCGCTCCAGCGAGCCCTCAGACACCCAGGCCGAGCAGCTTTAAAGTCCCCGTGTGCGGCGTTCCTCACCCTGCCATTGCTTCATCTCTGCCCCAACAACTTACGGCACCTGCAGGTCACCTTTCTGAGCAGGCGCCGCTACTGCAGTATTCAAAAATAAGGTATTTAAAAACAAAACAAAACAAAAAAGTGCCCTTTGTATGTTTACCTTATAGTTCTTTCTTGGTTTACAAATAAATAAACTGCTAAGTCAGAGTTTAAAAACAATCGTCTATATCCTATGTCAGAATTCACTTGTTTGTTTTAAATACATTAAGGCAAACTTTAAAATATTACAATTACCTTATGGCAATCTTTAAAATATTACAATTACCTTATGACAAACTTTAAAATATTACAATTTATTGACAAATCTCTCACTAATTCTAGTGAGCCATGAGATGCTACCTTATTATTTCCAAAGGAAACTGGGGGAAAACCTATTAAACTCAGGCTATAAACGTGACACTATCTGTACAACTTTAAATTAATATATTCTGTTGTACAGAACTAATGTAATAAATAATTACCTTCAATTTCAGGCAAATTTGGGGAGGTAAAGAGAATATTCTATGCATGTGAACCAGTTTATTACTTAGGAAAAATCAAAAGAGGTTTCTTGTTTTCTTTTCCAATTTACAAATCAAAGCCAGGACACCCGGAGCTGTACTAATTCTAAATGAAGAGTGTGGATTGTATCGCAGGAGACACTTGGGTATCTAAAGGTATTGATACCTGAGAAATGTGGATTGAGGCTCCTGGGTGTTCCCCTTTTCCGTTACAAAGCTCTTGAATGCTCCCATTACATAACAAGGGAGAGTCCTTGGGGATAATTAAGTTTTGGGCCCCTGAGCACTCCCGTCTAGACAGCTAGGCGACACAAGAACTGAGTCTGCGCAGAAGCAAAGGTCAGTCAGCGAACACCGTGAGGAAGACTATGAGCCTTCGTCTGAAGACCCCCAAAGACCACCTGAGGACCACCACAGAGGATGACTGCGCATGCGGATCGGACATTTACATATGTTAATAAGTTCCAGGAAATCTCATGTTTATGTAGATGAATTCCCGGAAATCTTATGAATATGTATGTTTTCATGGTATATAGTTGCTGAAAGTCCGTCAAGCCGGCGGAGCACTTATGGAGGAATTATCCCCAGTGCTGCCCGGCGCCGCAATAAAGAATGCCTGCTTTCTAAAACTCCAAAATAAGTTTTAGGGAGTGAATTATTTTGCCGCTTTCCGGTAACAGATTTTGGCGACCCAGATGGGACACTGCTCTTGAATATCGACGGATCCGAGGGATCGAAGGACCTCCAGCCGGCACCGAGGGATTCTCGGGGAGACCCTCCGATCCCCGGACCGAAGAGTTCTGAGTAAGAACCATTAATTAAGGTAAAGGCATTCTTTCAGTATTTTTTTTCCTTTTTTTTTCTGTCGCCTGCCCGTTAGTCGTGGCGAAAGCTGCGCGGGGTTGGGCTGGATCCCTGGGGCAAAGGGAAAGGACCCTTTGAGCTGTCGCCTGCCCGTTAGTCGTGGCGAAAGCTGCGCGGGGTTGGGCTGGATCCCTGGGGCAAAGGGAAAGGACCCTTTGAGCTGTCGCGACTGTAATTAGGTGTCTTTGTGTGTTTGTTCCCCTAAGTCTTTGTAATGCTTTTGTATGTTTGTTGCGTAATTGTGTGTGTTGTTGTTGTTGTAGAAGCTTGGTTAAATGGTTTTGTGCCTTATTTTAGAATGAGAACTGGAACTTCTAAAGGGGAGACAATCTTGGGGAAATCTCCTCTCGGGTGCATTTTATACAATTGGAGGCAAATAGCGGGAGCCCCGGGAGGAGTCGCAAAGAAAGCTGATCTAATCAAGTATTGTAATCAGTGGTGGCCATTGTATCAGCTGGAGGATGGAGAAAAGTGGCCAGTTAATGGAACATTGAATTATGATACTTTGCTGCAATTGATGATATTTTTAAGACGGGAAGGAAAATGGGATGAAGTATTGTATGCGGATATGTTTTTCACTTTACGCTTGCACCCTGAATGGCAAAAGGAGTGCGGTATAAATTTGGCTCCCTCAGATCCTTTGGTGCTGGCATTGGAAAAAGATAATAAGACCAATGGAAAAGGGAAAGGTTTGAAAAGACGTTGTTCTGCTTGTAGTATTGGACAGAGGTGTTTAAAATTAGTTCAGGATGAGCCAGAGGATGACTCAGAAATGTTGGTTGCTCCCGGTTTGAGGCAGAGATTGCAGAATGATGAACCTGAGCCCCTTGGAGCAGGCGACTCTGAGAACAGAAAGCCAGAAGTGGCTCCGGTATCTGGGAGAACTCGCGGTCGGTAGGGAGCAGTGCTGAAAGCTCCATTGAGACCGGCTGTTGGAAATGAAGGACCGGTGATTGTGAGGGTGCCGTTTTCAATTGCTGATTTAAATAATTGGAAGCAGGCGGCGGGCAATTATAGAGATAATGCTGATAAGGTGGCTAAAGCCTTTGATACAATGATCAGGACTACAGACCCTGATTGGAAGGATATTGATGCTATTATGTTGGTATTGTTTGACAGCACAGAAAGAGAAATCAATGTGCTTATTGTAGACAGGAGGGACACTGGAAACGAAACTGCCCTTCCCGACAGGGAATGGAAGGAACAGGTTCTGTTTTGAGAACAATAAATGCAGTTAATGATGAGGAATGAAGGGGACCGGAGGTATCCTCCCCAGCAGAACCTCTGGTTAAAATACAGCTGGGGGGAGATCAAACTGAAATAGAATTCCTGGTAGATACTGGAGCAGCTTATTTGGTTTTGAATGAAAAAGGTTTTGAATTTAGTAATAAGAGAATCAAAGTTGTTGGTGCGACTGGTAATGCTGAAACTAGGCCATTCTTCAAGCCTTTAACATTTAAAATTGGAAAACAATGGGTGACACATCAACTCTTGTATTTACCAGGGTCTCCGAAACCTTTACTAGGGCGAGATTTGTTAGAAAAATTGGAAGCAGAAATACGATTTAAAGATGGGGAAGTCGATGTGTTAATTCCTGAATCTAAACTTGTACAAGCGACTGTGTTCCTATTGCAGGAAGATAAAATGTTAGGAACCTGCATCCCAGCAGAAGTGGAAAATGCAGTGATATCCCTCGTATGGGCCAGAGAAGTCCCTGGTAAAGCTAAGAATGCTGAACGGGTAAAAATTGAACTCAAAGCAGGAGCAAAGCCGGTAAGGCAAAAACAATACCCTTTGAAACTAGAAGTTAGAATCGGGTTAAAGCCCATTATTGAGAAATTTATAAAATATGGTTTGCTGAGGGAATGTGAATCAGAATACAACACCCCCATCTTGCCAGTAAAAAGGCAGATGGAAAAGTTATCGATTGGTCCAAGATTTAAGATTAACCAAATCACTCAGGATATTCATCCAGTAGTTGCAAACCCATACACTTTACTGACAGCAATAAATGAAAACCAAGAATGGTTCACAGTTACAGATTTGAAAGATGCCTTTTTCTGCATACCTCTCGAGCGAAAAAGTCAAAATATATTTGCCTTTGAGTGGGAAAACCCGGACTGGGAGCTATATTCAGACAGGAGCAGCTTTGTGAAAGAAGGGATCCAGATGTTGGGATATGCAGTGACCACAGTGGACACTGTTGTAGAAGCAGAAGCTCTCCAATCAAAAACATCAGCCCAGAAAGCGGAACTGATTGCACTAACCAGAGCTTCAGAATTAAGTGAAGGAAAGCGAGTGAATGTATGGACCGATTCCAAAGATGCATTTGGAGTATTACACGCACATGGAGCGATTTGGAAAGAAAGGGGACTATTGTCATCTCAAGGGACCGGAATTAAACATGCGGAGCAGATTCTCAAGTTACTCGAAAGTGTGCAGAAACCAAAAGAAGTGGCTGTTCTGCACTGCAAAGCTCACCGAACTGGCTGCACCCCACAGAAAAGAGGCAATCGATTGGCTGATTTGACCGCTCGTAAGGCTGCAGAAAAGGGTAAAGGAATATTGGCAATAATACCTGAAAAGCAAATAGAATTAGGAGAATCTCCTAACTATGACAGTCAAGACAGAAACTTAGTTGAAACATCAGGAGCTAAGATACAGGAAAATGGATGGGCTGTTACTCCTGTGGGGCAGGTAATTCTAACCCCAATTTTGATGCATGAAATAGTAAAGAAAGAACATAATAGTGTTCATTGGGGAACCGAGAATTTACTGAGACATCTACAAAAGTCGGTGGTGAGTCGTAATATGGTAGAAATTATAAAGTCCGTAGTTAAAAGGTGTGAAACATGTCTTACAAATAATCCAAAGACACAGAATAAATTCAATTTGGATCCACAAAAACAGGAAATACTCCAGGAGAGCACTGGCAGATAGATTTCACTGAACTGCCAAGAAAAGGAGGGTTCAAATACCTGTTAGTGTTAGTAGATACCTTTACAGGATGGCCTGAAGCCTTCCCATGTCGTACCAACAAGGCCAGGGAAGTTGTCAAAATCTTACTTAAAGAAATAATACCACGATTTGGTGTTCCTTTAGGGATTTCCTCTGATAGGGGGCCACATTTTGTTGCAGACATTGTTCAACAAGTAAGTAGAGTGTTACAAATAACATGGGAGCTGCATGCCCCTTATCGCCCACAATCTAGTGGACGGGTAGAGCGCATGAATCAGACCTTAAAACTGCAATTGAGTAAAATTTGCCAAGAAACTTCAATGGTTTGGATACAAGCACTTCCACTTGCTCTGTTGAGAATTAGAGTTCAGCCTAAGGGAAAACATTGGTTAAGCCCTTATGAGCTGATGTATGGGAGACCGTACCAAATTCCTAAATTACCAGAGGAATTAAACATCAGAGGTGAAACAGATTTACGAAAGTAT
Organism: Theristicus caerulescens; assembly: GCA_020745775.1. Classification (NCBI taxonomy): domain Eukaryota; kingdom Metazoa; phylum Chordata; class Aves; order Pelecaniformes; family Threskiornithidae; genus Theristicus; species Theristicus caerulescens. Next base: position 132,223,991 of record CM036559.1, on the reverse strand, counting down.
CTAATATCCCTAGGGACAGTGATACAAGAAATGAAAAAGAATGTGATTGTAAACAAATCTCTGAATCTTGATTCCCCAGTACACCCATTCCAGCCCGGAGATTCGGTATACCTGAAGTCGTGGAATGGAGAACCACTGCAAGAAAAGTGGAAAGGACCATTTCAGGTTTTACTGACAACATACACAGCCGTAAAACTAGATAAGAAAGGGCCCTGGATTCATTACTCAAGAATCAAAAAGGCTCCTAAACCATGGACTTCCGAGGAGACAGCTCCTCTCAAGCTCATTTTCAAACGACAACTTTAGTTTCTGTGTTATTAATAAATTCAGAAGTGTCTGGGCAGAAACTAGGAAGTCCATGGCCCGAGAATGTTTATGTACAATTAGCAGTGGAAATAGCTTTGGCTATTAATGCAAGCAAATGTTGGATTTGTGCTAAATTCCCGAAGCATAGCATTCAGTCCGATGTAACACAAATTGGCCTACCAATTCCTTTGAGTACCACTTGGAGTAAACTTTGGGACAGGTTCTTGTATGGTAGGGGTAGTATCCCCAGTTGGAAAAGAAAGAGCAATGGATAATCTATTGATTACTCGGTCTACTACCTTTCACTCATTTGTGAGATGATTACAATACCTCTTTTGGGTTTGAAGATATTTGGAATACTCTCACTTCTTGGTTACCTGATTGGTTATGGTTGAAGAGACTATTTTTTTTAATGATTTTTTATTAATGTAGTTTGTATTCTTGCTTGCATAATGATACAGTGTTGTAACTGCTGTACAAGTTTGTATAGTGAGGACTGTAGCATATAAGCTACAAGCCCTCAAAAAGAAAAGGAGGGATTGATACCTGAGAAATGTGGATTGAGGCTCCTGGGTGTTCCCCTTTTCCGTCACAAAGCTCTTGAATGCTCCCATTACATAACAAGGGAGAGTCCTTGGGGATAATTAAGTTTTGGGCCCCTGAGCACTCCTGTCTAGACAGCTAGGCGACACAAGAACTGAGTCTGCGCAGAAGCAAAGGTCAGTCAGCGAACACGGTGAGGAAGACTATGAGCCTTCGTCTGAAGACCCCCAAGGACCACCTGAGGACCACCACAGAGGATGACTGCGCATGCGGATCGGACATTTACATATGTTAATAAGTTCCAGGAAATCTCATGTTTATGTAGATGAATTCCCGGAAATCTTATGAATATGTATGTTTTCATGGTATATAGTTGCTGAAAGTCCGTCAAGCCGGCGGAGCACTTATGGTGGAATTATCCCCAGTGCTGCCCGGCGCCGCAATAAAGAATGCCTGCTTTCTAAAACTCCAAAATAAGTTTTAGGGAGTGAATTATTTTGCCACTTTCCGGTAACAGTATGAACAGACACCTAGTGGAATGTCAGAGGCATTGAGTGTTTGGCTATTAAATTCTTCTGAGAGGAAAGGGAAACAGGCACTCCATTTGCTCATCTTCTTTCAAAAACCCCTGGGGTACCTGTCTGACATTTTAGATGACATTCTTGAAAATCTGGCAAGGAGCAACGAGAAAAAATAAATACATTAACTACAAGCAACGATTCCTTTGCTTAATAAGTCAATGCATTTTAAATACAAAATACTATTAATAATTAGCATTAATAAAATACTACTAATAATATTAATAATATAAAATTTATGTTTCTGTTGTATACCAGGATAAAAAAAGTTGCTTTATTTAACAAGAGAACTTTATTTATTTATTTATTATTCTATTTATCGTTTATTATTAGCCTACTCTCTCCAAACACTGCTCTCCACTCCACAGCGGCTCCTGGGAAATGGATTCGCTGATCTCGCAAGGGCCCCTCCAGACTGTTCGAGAAAATTTGCCGTCCAACAGTAGCGATAGGATTGAGAGATGACCGGTAACAGGATTTAAGTTATTAAATAAAACCCCTGGTGCGTTATTCAGCACTGTATTACCAAACCATGACCAACTGATCTTTCCTCCCCATCGTTTGTACGCTGGGGCAGAGGTAGCGCCTTATTTTGTATGTGTACAGAAGACCTAGCACGCAGTGCCTGCTACTGGAAAAAGAGAGCAAGTTCAGCTTTTCCCCCAAAGATTACAAAACAAGGTGGAAGACACAAGAACAAAGAGCTCACAGACACCTTTGAGAAAGAAAACACTCACAGCGTGCCCATTCTGCATGAGGTTTCCTGCTACTAAGTAGGTGACGTGAAGCTGAGCTCCTGAATTCTCCTTTCGTTTCCTCTCCACGTAATCGTACAGCATCCTGCACAAAAGAAACCGGCGTTAATCACCTAGAACAGAAAGAGCCTGTCACCACCCCTTCCGTGAAGCTTGCAGAAAAAGAGCAAAGCCAGCCTGACACGGAAACATTTCACATAAGCACAGTTATTTTAACCAGGATTAAATTGATCTTACTGAGACACCTCTCTCCTCTGCCACTTTGAAGAATCTCAGCCCAACAACTACATAAACCAAAGGTGAAATGAACACGAGCTCTCAAAGCTTTAATAGTTGGTTGCAGATGGTCTCACATCCTCTGGGCAGCTTGTTCCAAAGGCTCCCCTCGAGAAGGCCGTTTCCCTTCTTACAACCCAGCCCTCTGAAACACCTGACAGAGGATCGGTGACTTTCGGTACGTGATCACGTTGCCAGGTGTATACATACAATCCCAGTTACATCCACTGACACGCACGCTCCATGCTATCTGGTAAAAATACTTGAAGATCCTCACTGCAACAGAGAGACTGCAACTACCACGCTGCCACAGCCAGCAAACTCACTAAAATAATTCACTTGTGTTATCAGGCACTTCTCCAGCTTCTAGGAGAGAGTTTTAAGCACAAAGATGCCACAGGAGTTCTCCATCTCCAGGTTGCTTTCAAGGGGATGAGAAGGTGCCGCCGTTTCACCTGGGCCATCTTCTTCACAGCAAAAAAAAGTTCTCTGGTTCCTTCTAGTTTACTGTATGACCAGAACCGTTCCCAGTAGAGCTCCCCAGTCAGGTCTACACCATCACTGAAGCACACTCACATTTACACATCATCTAAATTGTTCACACACAGGCAGAGGAAAGAGACCAAACAATCTCTTCGTTACATGAGATGCCCGAGCTGACATTCTGGTAGTTTGGACAAGACAGGCGAAGCTGGGCTCAGTACGCTCCAGCTGAGTACGCAGCAAATGCCCCTTTAGGTCCAAGCTATAGCCAGAAACAAGGAGAGAAAATATGTGTTTGATGGGCCGTGACGCTCTTATGCAACCTCCAAATCTTACGCTTAACTTTACCTTGCTGTGTAGCAACAGCCCCAGAATCCTTGGGAGCTCGTTCGTAGGATATTTAAAAGGGTACAGTTAAGTTTATTCTTCAAAATACACCAGGACAAGGTTACGCATTTGTACTAAGTTTGGAGAAGCAAAAACATCTGACAGCACCGCTGACTTCCCCACCCTTCAAATATTTACCTGTGCCCATCAGGCCCGGCAATGAGATATTAATAACGCATCACGCGCTCGCAGCAGGGCGATCAGAGCGATGAGCGTTTGCCATAGGCCTGAGCTGCTCTGCGGTTTCCCGACTCTGCTCCCAGCAATACCCACGGATAACGTACGGCGTCCTAAGCTGGGATGCGCGGGGCAGATTCTCACAAAGGCACAGCTCCCTTTGCAGGACCGGAGCCAAGGTCAGAAAACGCATCCGCACGTCGGGATGAACAGAGCTACGTACATTTCTGCAGTAATAACACGCTAAAACGCCTATTCTGACCGAAGCGTTTATGATATAAAGCGGCACGAGGTGTCCAGCTGAGCACTGCTCTCTAAAGCACAACTCCCATCACGTCACGGCAAGCTCTGCCTACGGGAGGAGGAAGGCACGTTGAATAACAGACCCTGAGAAGACATGCGGGATTCTGAAATATTTCCAGAGAGGTAATTTTAAGACGCTAACCACAATCATGAAAACAGCAATTCACAAGGCTTTGCCACAAAACAACACGTTTGTGGGATGCACTGATACCTACTGCTTAGCCTGGTTGACGTGGACTCCCAGAGTATAGCTTAGCCATTTGTACGTTACCTGTACAAGGAAAAAATACTTTAGTAAGAAACCCTCGGTCTCTTGGCTTGTTAAACCCCCCATCCTTTGCTTGTTTCATGGGTAAGTCAAACTTTTTCGATCCCCCCTGTCCAAGAAACACCCAGCAAAACCTGCTAGAAGTGAGAGCACATGGACGCCCACCCACCTGTGCTTTAATAATTAGCTCATCCCTAAAACCTGAACAAACTACCTACCCTAAAAGGTGCGGGTTTGTGAATGCCTTCTTGGAATGCCACCACACAAATAAAAGCCATTCGAAACACCCGCACTGCTTAGCTTCACAGCGGAGAGAAGAAAATTAAACAGCACAATTTCTAATTGTGAGGAGCTCTTATTGCTCTCCCAAACAGCTCCTGAGGGTTTATCGGATTTCTGCCACCCTCGCCGGTCACGGCGACACGGGGGTCTCCGGCCGGCTGCATCGCAACTCCGACAGCACAGCGTGCGAAATCCCAGGAGGCCGCAGCTCCAAACCCTGCCCTGCCACTGATCTGCTGTATTATTTAGGCAGGGCACGTCTTCTCCTCCTGCTCTGCCTTTTTAAACTAATCCGCAGGCTGGGGCCTCTCCTCTCTCCAATAAAACAGTTAAATTGAATCGTTATTAGCCTAGCAGTTTACTGAAATAAACTATAATGACATAGGCAGTTCATGTTAATGCAACTGCTTTGACAGACAAGATGCACCAACTCTACTTTCCAGGCAAAAATCTTTATTTTCCAAGAAGCACAGACACGCGTGCTTACCATTTTTCTGAATTGTCCTAAAAAAAGGCAAGACTTCAAGAGGCTACAGACAATAAGTAGTAATTTTAGTTTTAAGCTGAAAGAGTGGTCCAGACTGCCTCAACCTTTCATGGAAAAAGACATGGGTTTGTACATTTCTGGCATTTACAGCTTGAGCTAAAACACTGCTGTCACTACACTGCTCTTTTTTTCGAGGAAAAACAGCTCACCTCCTAGGGCGCCGAAGGAATTTGGGAAGAGCAGCTTTTCCTGGGATATAAATGATGCCATTACCAATTCCCTTCACAGACATTGGATTAATTTAAAGTGCTGGGTTAGCGGTTGGACTCGATGATCTTAAGGGTCTTTTCCAACCTTAACGATTCTGTGATTCTATGATTCTATGTGCCTTTTTCAACTACAGTACTTAAACCTCACACTTATATTTTTTGAGAAGGGACTCTTAATGCAAAAGTACAAAAAATCTTGGCACAAAAGACCGCACAAGGTACAGAAGTAAACCTATCTGCTCCTACCATTAACAACGCAACACTTCTCTTCGTGAAGGCATGCGGCACGGTGACGCACCACAGAACACGTGAGCGGACTGGGAACCAGCTCCAGATTAATACGCTTAAATTTCGGTGTCTCCACATATGCTGGGTGTCTAAAACTCTCTGTGTTGCTAGTGGAGACAGCAGTCAGTGCTGTCATAGAATCATAGAATCATAGAATTGTTAAGGTTGGAAAAGACCCTTAAGATCATCGAGTCCAACCGCTAACCCAGCACTGCCAAGGCCACCACTAAACCATGTCCTCAAGCACCACATCTCCCCGGCTTTTAAATCCCCCCAGGGATGGGGACTCAGCCCCTGCCCTGGGCAGCCTGGGCCAGGCCCTGACAGCCCTTTGGGGAAGGAGTTTTTCCCAATCCCCAACCTAACCCTGCCCTGGCGCAGCTTGAGGCCGTTCCCTCTCGTCCCATCGCTTGTTCCTGGGGAGAAGAGACCGACCCCCCCGGCTCCAGCCTCCTTTCAGGCAGTTGCAGAGAGCGATGAGGGCTCCCCTCAGCCTCCTCTTCTCCAGGCTGAGCACCCCCAGCTCCCCCAGCCGCCCCTCCCCACCCTTGGGCTCCAGCCCCTTCCCCACCCTCGCTGCCCTGCTCTGCCCACGCTCCAGCCCCTCCAGCTCCTTCTGGGGGTGAGGGGCCCAGCGCTGAGCACAGGACTCAATGATTCTATGATTCTAATTCCCACTGTTTTTCTGATGGTGTCTGATCCTAAGTCTTCCAGCTGTGGTTATCCATTTTGTATAGTTAAGGACAGAGTCATCGCCTTGACTCCGTCCTTAACTATAACTCACCCATCACACAGGGTTCCCACTGAAAAGTCCCCACTAATTCTGCCTGGTTATTTGTAATTTGTCTTGGTGGCAGAAAGGCGGAGGGTCAGACTCTGTATCTCCTTATGTATCTGTCTTACCACCTTCATTTCGTAACTGAAATCCTGCATTTCTGCCCCAAAGCTGGATCTTCAGAGGCCTCCAAAGGATTTGATGAGCTCCAAAAGGGAATGGGTGCCAGTACCTAGCTGAGTTTTGGACAGATTCAATTAACTGTGCTTTGACACTGTGGTGTCTACATTCCCGTTCTCCCTTCGGCGTTGCTCAAGGAAGTCCCCCTTCGTACGGCATTAATGAGAACTTCGACAGAACTCCTTTCACTCAAGCTCCTCCTCAGGCAGACGCTTGCCAGCTACTATATACAATAAATTTCCAGAGGCTCTGCCCATTCTCCTCTGTTTTTTGAAAGCACTGGTGAAACAACCGTTATTGTGAGTCCTCGGGCTCAGTTTCTGCTGGTGCTGGTGGTTTTGGCTGCGGGCAGCTGTAAGTACAAAACATTTTGTTGCTAACAAGCCATCTTTGAAAGAATCCTTTATAGTGTTTTGAGAAAAAAAAAAGGTTGGGAGTCGGGATACTTGGGCTTTACACCTGGGAGTATTGAAAGGTTCTTGGACAAATCACATAACCTCTCTGTGTCTCAGTGTCGTCATCTCTGAAATGGGGATAACACTTCTTCTTCAAAGAGGAATGTAGGTTCAATGTACTTTTTTCTGAGCCTCATATGGAAGTATCACAAATCTGATACAACAGAGTATTATCAGACCTCCCCTGGCCCCGCTCCAACAGCTCCCTGTCCTTCCCGTGCTGAGGACCCCCGAGCTGGACGCAGGGCTCCAGGGGGGTCTCCCCCGAGCAGAGCAGAGGGGCAGAATCCCCTCCCTCGCCCCGTGGCCACGCTGCGGGGGATGCAGCCCAGGAGACGGGTGGCTTTCTGGGCTGCCAGAGCACATTGCCGGCTCGTGGCCAGCTTTTCATCCCCCAGCACCCCCAAGTCCTTCTCCTCAGGGCTGCTCTCCATCCCTCCATCCCCCAGCCTGTGCTGGTACCAGGGGCTGCCCCCACCCGGGTGCAGGACCTTGCACTTGGCCTTGCTGAACCCCATGAGGTTCACACGAGCCCACTTCTCGAGCTTATTGCAGCTGACAACTGCAATATTTGTACGGGAATCAATGCATTCAGAGCATGAAGTCACAAATGGGATCAGCGCACCTTGGATCTTCTCCTGCCCCATCCTGATCTGATGTACGCCCTCAGGGAAATCTCATAACTTACCCCGAGCCTCTTTGTATCCCCCTCTCTGGTGCTATTTTGGGAGTTTAAGAGGTTCTGCCTGTCCCGTCACCATTTCTTTTTCCTTTAACTGTAAGAAAAATGTAAAAGGGCATTAATATGAAACTGCTCCATGCTTTGGTCGCAGGTTAAGTTTTTATTTCTTTGTTTGTCAGCTGCCGTGTTTCAAGCACTGTTGGATAGGAACGTTTTTGCCCAAGGACTTGATCCACGAGATGAAATTGCATAATGACCCCTCATCAGCGCTGGGCAGAACTGGAGACGTCTCATACGTCAAGAATAACCACCAGGTCCCAGGATCTGCAAAAAACCATTGCCTTTTCGTAAGGCAGAGCAGTATGTGGGTAATGATTTTGACCTTTCTCCTGCTCCTTTTGAAATCAGAAGGAAAACCTCTGACTTCACAGAGTGAAAGGTTCTGGCTCAGCACTTGCTAATTAATACTTTGCAGCAGCGCTGACGCTAAGGCTGGTGTCACGACCTCGGGCACCGAGAGGAGGATTACTCCTTCACGATGTTGAGGCTAATTTTGTCATCTTTTCTTGCACACCAGCAGAATCTGTCTCTCGACTTCTCCTCTGTTGCAGCTGTCGGTACCAATACAGGAACGCATTCGTCTCACACACCCAGATTTCCCTTGAAATTCTCCTGACGTTCAGCCCCGTAAGCTGCGGCACTCCGTGTGGACCTCTCCATTTCCCAAAGTCAGTACTCCTGGAGACAATACATAAATCAGGAAAAGACCTAGTGCTCATAAAAGTCATGTTTCAGTGATCTCTTTGTCAGAGCCACTCGCTTCTGACCCTGAAAGCACATTTTTCAGCTCAGCACTGCGGCCCACCTGAAAACACAGAGAGCAGAGGAAACACGCACCAGTTCTCTCCCGCGGGAACGGGTGTTGTGGCGGTGTTAGACGCCAAGAACTTATTTCTTTTGTGTTGCTTTTACCCAACCGTCAGTAAAACGAAGCAAGCCATCTGCATGCAGTGCCAGGGGAACACAGTTTTATTTTCCCAGCGAAGGGAGAGGTCTATGGAGTCGATTCAGGGTCGTTTCACGTGTTATAGACTATTCCTGACCGTTTAAATCGTAGGCTCAATTTGTAGGCAACGCTTTGCTAACCTAACTAGATGGTATGTGGCAAAAAGCAATTCATTGAGCTAAAAGGAGCTGATAAATGTGCAGGAGACAGAGGGATTCGGGTCGCTGAGGTCCAGGGAGGGTGGGAGATGGCAGGCATCCCTCTCCCAGCAGCAGCAGCCTCTCAGACCCAGCCAGCCCCCGCGGGGGACCAAGCTATAAACCAGCCAGGACAGGTAAATAAGAAACACGGCAAATGAAATGTAGTATAATCCACACTGAAAGGAAAAAAAAACCACCCTCAAAACCTCCTCATAGATTTTATCAGATTTTAAATTAACTTTATCATGGAGAAGTATTTAGAAAACAATATAGATATATCAATGAAGCCCTCAGCTTACTGTGAAGTTGTATGAAAAACAGGATGCAAATGGGATGGGATTGGGAATTAAAGATTGGGAATCTTGTGTTCCAGCGTTTGCTATTTATCTTAAAAAAGAAAGCATGCGGTAATACTTAGCTGGTGCTGTGAGCAGTGCTGGAAGTGGTCACCAGTGGAAATATGGGGACAGTTTAACTGAGAGTAAGAACGGATTTAAATAACGCCTCGCCCTGCCTTTTAACAACAGCGTTTATTTGGGGGAGGGAGTGGCAAGACTCCGATGCCTGGTTTGCCTCCGCCATTCCGGTGAGGATCAGGCAGGGCTGAAAAAAAAAGGAAAATTGGAAAAAGGGAAAATTGGTGATTCCCAAGGAGTGGGTGGTTTAACCTCCCTCGCTCTGTGCCATGGCTCGTCCTGCCCTGGGTGTCAGGGAGGAGGTGCGGGGTCAGCCCACGGCGGGGACGATGGAGGTGAGGAGTAGCGGGATGGCGGGAAGGGCGCGGGTCTGTGAGGGGATGGCGTGGGGATGTGGGTCTGTGAATCACAGAATCACAGAGTCCTTTAGGTTGGAAAAGACCCTTAAGATCATCAAGTCCAACCGCTAACCCAGCACTGCCAAGGCCACCACTAACCCATGTCCCCAAGCACCACATCTCCCCGGCTTTTAAATCCCCCCAGGGATGGGGACTCAGCCCCTGCCCTGGGCAGCCTGTGCCAGGGCCTTATCGTGCTTCTCCCTTCCACCGCTGCCACACGTAACCAACGGGGAATGTATCAGCCAGAATATAATCTCTGCTACCACCGAGTACACGTTGTCACATCTAAACCAAGGTGACGGACGTGAACGCCCTCAAAAGCATCGTGACAAATTTCCCGTGTTCAGCCAGGTCAGTAGCTGGCATTTCTGGCTTCAGGTTATGAACTAATGCCCACATCTCATGCCGAGCGCGTTCTCGGGGCTGTTTGCGTGGGAAGACTGATGGAATAGTTCCCCTATGGACTCCTGTTCTTGGTGTCCTTTATTTCAAGATAATTAGTGTGCCTCGGCATGGAGTATTTGACATTTATTCAATAGTAGGGTGGGCACAGAAGGAGCTGTGGGAGAACAGCTTGTTTTCTAGCAGCTATGCGGATCTGTTTCCACAAGCAGGCAGGCTATTAAAGAAGATAAACAAGAGTAAGCGCCAGGAAATAATGAAAATCCTCTGAAGAATGGCTACTGATAAAGCAGAGATGAGGATGAGCAGGAAAGCATCTCCCCAAACACAGGGCAGCGCACAGCGACAGCATCCCGGGGACAAGCAGGCAAGGAGATCTCGGGAGCAAACTCAGCCGTGTCACGCACTGTGCCCCGGGGAGAAAACAGGGCCACTCCTTCCCTCCTCCTATCCCATACCCTAGGCGAAGAAAGTAGTAAGAACATTTATCTTGCAATGCAAGATCTGAGCTCTGAGAATAGGCTGAAGATGGGTTCTTTGACGTCTCCGACCATCTTAACTTTACTGCTAGTGAGATTGCACTGCAAAAAAAGGCTGGTTAATAGATTTGGGGGAAAATAACCCGTAGCAGAGTTGAGACGTGGCGGCAAGAAACAGCAATTCTGAAAAAGACCCACTAGAGTCATGAGAGGGGTCATCTCCTTAAGAGAGCTTGCAAACGGCCAAACAACCACAGCAGATGCGGTCTGCAAACGCCTCGACCTCCTATCGAGGCGTGGGCACCGCGTTTCCAAAACCGCCTCTTCTCCTGCAGTTCCCTTCCGAAGTCAGCAGATGACAGCTGGACACCGCCATGCCTGGCAGCCCTGGAGCCGCTCGCCGCCGGCCTGGGCGATGAAGCTCTGCTGCTACTGCTGGGAACAGCGAGGGAGCGAGGGGAGTCTTCAGCTTACGCAGAGCAGAGCTCCTGCTGCTCTGCCCTACCTGCTGCCCACCGTCTCCTCCTCTCTGCCAGCCTTTGGGCAGCCGTGCTGCCAGCTGGGTCGGGAAAACCAACTTAGGTTAAACCAAACTTTTTCCTGCACTAATTTTAGTCTGGATCAATCCAGCTCAACGCTGTCACACAAACACTGCTGCAGGGGAGCACTGCTGGGTCTGACAGTGTGCAGGCTTCTGCCAGTTTAAAGTGCTGATGGAGTGGTGGCATGAATCATAGAATCACAGAATCGTTTAGGTTGGAAAAGACCTTTCAGATCATCCAGTCCAACCGTTAACCCAGCACTGCCAAGGCCACCACTAAACCATGTCCCCAAGCACCACATCTCCCCGGCTTTTAAATCCCCCCAGGGATGGGGACTCAGCCCCTGCCCTGGGCAGCCTGGGCCAGGCCCTGACAGCCCTTTGGGGAAGGAGTTTTTCCCAATCCCCAACCTAACCCTGCCCTGGCGCAGCTTGAGGCCGTTCCCTCTCGTCCCATCGCTTGTTCCTGGGGAGAAGAGACCGACCCCCCCGGCTCCAGCCTCCTTTCAGGCAGTTGCAGAGAGCGATGAGGGCTCCCCTCAGCCTCCTCTTCTCCAGGCTGAGCACCCCCAGCTCCCCCAGCCGCCCCTCCCCACCCTTGTGCTCCAGCCCCTTCCCCAGCCTCGCTGCCCTGCTCTGCCCACGCTCCAGCCCCTCCAGCTCCTTCTGGGGGTGAGGGGCCCAGCGCTGAGCACAGGATTCCAGGGGCGGCCTCACCAGTGCCCAGCACAGGGGGACGATCCCTGCCCTGCTCCTGCTGGCCACACCGTTCCTGATACAAGCCAGGATGCCGCTGGCCCTCTTGGCCACCTGGGCACGCTGCTGGCTCATGTTCAGCCGCTGTCGCCCACCACCCCAGGCCCTTTCCCGCCGGGCAGCTCCCAGCCGCTCCTCCCCACGCCTGCAGCGGTGCCTGGGGTTGTTGTGCCCCAAGGGCAGGACCCGGCACTCGGCCTTGTTGCCCCTCACACCGTTGCTGCTTCATAGCAGCTTCAGCTCACGCAGCTTGTGGCTGAAATGCGCCCGCTCCCCTTGATGCGCACTGGGGCTCCTGCAGTCACCTGCTGTGATGCCCGAAGGAGCTGAGCGAGCTGAAGAATAACCCGTTATACACGAATAGCTGGGTTGGGGCGAACAGGGTTGCGTGGTCCCAGGAGCAACTGTGATCTTGCACAGCCCCGAGGGGCACAGAGCCCCAAGAAGAACCGCTGGCTGGGGAGGGCCCCCAGCGACGCCGCACGATGGTAGCCGTGTTAGGAGGAGTGCACCTTGCTCTGGGCAAAGCCACTCGCTCCGTCGGAACTCTGGGTGGGTACAGACCCTCACGTGAATGCAACAATTTTTTACCTGGCAAAGGTCGGGGAAGGAAATCGCACGTGTTTAATAAGAGTTAAACTCACGTGGCGCACGCGGCCCGCGGCGTGCTGGTGTTTCTCTCGTGGTCACAACAACCGCGTTACGCAGCTGGCATCGTGTTCGTTTGGCTGGTACACAATGATATCCATCCTCTTCCTCCTGCGGGCCCGTGCGCTTTCTCTCACGCTCTCGTTCTCTCTTTCGCGTCGTTTCGCTGTGGCTATTCTTGTGCTGCGACATTTTGCTCCTGGACTGACATTCGCGTTTGGTTTACGGAAGGAATGTGCAGGTCTTAATACATTACTCAGCATTTTTTTTAAAAAAAAAGTTTCTTTTCATCTTTTGTTTTTTCCTCCTTTAAGTTTCCTGCTTTGAGCTTTCCGGATGATTTCCTGAGCTGGGTTAACGCGCCTGCTAACTGTAAAATTACACTTTTCACCTTCAGGGCACGGTCCGTGTGTGCCTTGCAGATTGGCTTGAGGGTAAGCCAAGTTTATTGAAGTTCTTAGCCGAGGATTTCTTTTCTGTTTCCAAAAATGCGGTGGGATCTGGTTCTGATTCACTCATACCTGCTTTGTGCTCTGAGGTAAGTAGATAGGCAGAAGTTGAAACAAGAGAGGTTCGGACTGGAGATAAGGAGCAGCGTTTTCTCCATGCGGATGGCCGGGCGGTGGGACAGGAGCCCAGGGAGGCTGTGCGTCCCTCGTCTTGGAGGTTTTCAAGACCAGGCTGGATAAAGCCCTGAGCAACCCGGCCTGATCTCAGAGCCGACCCTGCTCTGAGCAGGAGGTTGGACCTGAGACCTCCTGAGGTCCCTTCCGACCTGAATTACGACCCTACGAACCTCTGTGACGCCTGCTTTGCGGCATGGAAGCGAGAGAAGCGGCAGGTCTCTAGTCTGGAAGAGAAGAGAAGGAAGGGTAGGAGCTTCATTAATGCCTGAAGATTTATGCTTTTGAGTTTAAAAAGGCCTTTAAGATATCGAGCACTGCTAAACAGCATTTTTAAAATTTCAAAGCTCTCCCCATTCAGAATTTAAAAGCATTTAATAAATAAAGGCAAACACAATTGTTCCATATCACACGTGAGCACTCCCATCTTCCGACTCCTAACTGGCCTCCTGCCCAGTCTGGGTCCCAACTTCCCCCAGCTCACACCTCTCCTGGCTCATTTTCCAACAGCAGGTCATGGAAAAAAGGATCATCTGAGGTACAGTCATCCTACAGGGATTCATCCCAGCGCTTCCCGCCGGAGCTGGCTCCCCGCTGCCCCGCGGCTGCCTGCGGCTGGCTGCGCGAGCGGGGCGATGCGGGAGCGACCCGCCAGCTCTGCGATGCCTCGGACGGCGTTCGGGGCTCTTCTGCACCCCAGTGCTGCGCGGAATCCTCCGGCGGAGGCAGAGCAAGCAGCCGTTTGCTGGGGGGCTGTGAAAAGATCGCCCAGACCACCCCAAACTGCCGGCGAGGGAGGGTGGGGAGCAGGCGGGGTGGGAGGAGGCGGCCGTAATTCAGAGGAGCTGGCCCCTGACCTGCAGAGGTCCTGGTGGGCTGAGGAAGAGGAAGATAGGGGAGAAATCAGCATCCCAAGCCAGTAAGACGGAGGCAGCCATCGCCTTGCTGTCTGGGAGGATGCTATGGTGGGTTCGTGGCCTCTAAGCCCCGCTTTAGCTCAGATTTGGGGAAAAAGGCAGCGCCTTCTGGCCAAACCTGTCCCTCCCGATGCCAGCCCCGCTCTCCTTCTAGCGACACTCAAACAGCAGGGCCACAGACAGTAGAAACTGCAAAGCTGCCCCTGAAAGTAGCAGAATGCAGCCGCTCTTTTATATTTCGGTCGGTCTCTTCTCCCCAGGAACAAGCGACGGGACGAGAGGGAACGGCCTCAAGCTGCGCCAGGGCAGGGTTAGGTTGGGGATTGGGAAAAACTCCTTCCCCAAAGGGCTGTCAGGGCCTGGCACAGGCTGCCCAGGGCAGGGGCTGAGTCCCCATCCCTGGGGGGATTTAAAAGCCGGGGAGATGTGGTGCTGAGGGACATGGGTTAGTGGTGGCCTTGGCAGTGCTGGGTTAGCGGTTGGACTCGATGATCTTAAGGGTCTTTTCCAACCTTAACAATTCTGTGATTCTATGATTCTATTTGTAAAGAATTGATTTCAGCATGACTAGAACAGCAACTGCTGCAAATCCGCGTGTGCCGGTAAAGATGGAGCGGGTCTCGGAGATGGCTCCTGAAGCAAGGCTCCCTTATTGCTGCTGCAGCTGGCAGCTCCCAGACGGACACGGACGGGTTCATCTGCTCCTTCCCACAGAGAGAAAAAGCACCAGGTCTGATCCCTGACAGCTGGAATAAATGACCTTTTTTTCCCACTTTGGTGTCTGAAATACGACATTTTAAAAGAGACAACTGCTTCAAAGCAGAAATAACTTCTCTCAGGAGATTAATCCCTGAAAAACATTCTGAACTGGCAGGTTTTTGGCAGCAGAAAGAGAAGACAGAAGGAATAGCAATTTTTACCGTCCCGACTGTCACTTTTCACATTTCTTTGCACAGAGCACGAAGAGAACAGTATCAAATCAAAGGCACCTCAAAATTCACGCGGGGTAGAGATAAAAATGAAGAAGCTGAGGCTGATGTCGGAGATGAGTAACGACCCGTCTGAGCGACTTCTGCTCTCGCTCTCGAGTCAGAGGCCACGTGAAAGTGCACTGCAGAGTTATAATTCCAGGACAATTTGAGGTTTGGCTCTGCTTATACTTTGTACCAAAGTCATTTGGGTCAGGCAGCCAAGGCACAAGTTATTTGATGTGAGAGATGAAGTTTGTAGTGATTTCAGATCAGCGCGACTAGGGGGTAAAACGCTCTCAGCGCACTGAAACGGCCGTCGCTTGCAGCCGGCCTTGCTCTAATCTCTACGCGGCCGGACTGCGGCTCTGGGGAGAGGATCACAGAAGGGTTTGGGTTGGAAGGGACCTGTAAAGGTCACCTAATCCAACCCCCTGCCATGGGCAGGGACATCTCCAACCAGATCAGGGTGCTCAGAGCCCCGTCCAGCCTGGCCTTGGATGTGTCCAGGGATGAGGCATCTCCCACCTCTCTGGGCAACCCCTGCCAGTGGCTCACCGCCCTCAGCGCGACAAATTTCTTCCTTCTCTCCAGTCTGAATCTCCCCTCTTTCAGTTTAAAACCATCACCCCTTGTCCTGTCGCTGCAGGCCCTGCTAAAAAGCCTGTCCCCATCTCTCTTGTAGCCCCCTTTAAGCCCTGCAAGGCCGCACTGAGGTCTCCCCGCAGCCTCCTCTTCCCCAGGCTGAGCACCCCCAGCTCTCAGCCTGTCCTCCCAGCAGAGCTGTTCCACCCTCGGACCATTGCTGGGGCCTCCTCTGGCCCCGCTCCAACAGCTCCCTGTCCTTCCCGTGCTGAGGACCCCCGAGCTGGACACAGGGCTCCGGGGGGGGTCTCAGCTGGACCTGTCCCTAGGGTCCCTTCTGGGGCTGCTGTCCCCAGAGACCTGCCAACACCGCTGCATGCCAGCTCGCTCCCTAACTGAGCTCTTCCAGAGGATCCTTCTTAAACACAATGCTGTGACGAGCGTTTAACCTGACCGGGATGGTTTCGGCAGGTCTGTGAAGTCGCGCTGGTTGACCAGAGGGGAGGGTGACCGCTGGCAGGGTGGCTGGAGCAGCTGGGGACAAACCGGAGACGCGAGCATCTTCACTGAGGTCGATGAAGGCCAAGCGATGCATCCGAGCTTTGCGAGTGGAAACACCAGCTCCCGGCGGCACGGGAAGCTTGGAGGAGCGGAGCTGCCTGCCACGTCGGCTCCAGGATGGGTCAAACGATGACGACCGCCGAGAGAAGCGCAATCAACGCAGAAACTCACGCCGGCTCTGACCCGTCTCCCCAGGCGCAGCAAGGAGCTTCCTTAACTACTTCCTTAATGCAGCCCGCGGTGCGCGCAGCCCATGGCGCGCGCAGCCCGCGGCGCAGCCTTACACGTGCGTTTCCTTGTTTTTCTTCCCCTTTGTCACAGCCTCGGGAACGTGCTGCTTCGAGTCAATGAACAGATCAGGGGGCAGGAGCGGTTCTGGCTATGGGTCACGTCCACTGGGATCCCGCCCGAATGGAGACCTCAGCCATGAGCGATTCCCTCCCAACACCCGCAGGGAAAGGTTTATTATGGAATAAGATGTAGTGAAAATGTTTGGCCTTCCAAATAACCGCAGGACTGGTAGCTGGTGCTTGCAGGACTTGACTGATGCTGGTGTCCTGCGGAGGGATTTTGGCTGACCCTTCCAAGGTGTCGCAGAGGAACCTGTGGGCACGCAACTGGTGTAATAAGCATCAAGGAAAAACAAATCCAAAGCGTAAGGCTTCCCAGCACCGCCCCCGTGTGCACCGAGCCGGGAGACCTCTCCCTCACCGCAGGTCTCAGAGATCCAGCTGGGTGCCAGCGGGGATGGCCAGCCAGGATCAGACCCCGCCGGGGCGAGGGTGACAGAGGAGGTGACCTCCGAGCTCCTTCCAGCCCTACGGGAGAAGGGAGGCACGCGGTGACGGTTCCAGAAACAGCCAGGGATGCTCCGATGCCTTTGGGATAGGCTTTTTCTTCTGAGCTTCTGTAGCCCGTAGCGCAGCTGGGCTCTAGCCCGCGCGCCGACTCCTGCGCGCTTCAAATAATTCGTGTAATTAGCGCACGCGGAGCAGCGGTTAGCCCCGCCGCTGGTGGGCCCCTCCGGTACAATTTGCTCAGAAAAAAAAAAAGGGGGATTTGCTGAGAGGCTTGGGGCTGCCTGGGGAGGGGGTTGCTGTACCGGGAGGTGCGCGGGGCAGCCCAGGCCGGGCACTCCGCTCCTGGCTCTGCCCGTGACGCCGGGACAGCTCCGTCACCTCGCCGTGACATCCCGGCCTTGCCAAAGTCAACAGGAATTTTGTCCCGGACTTCACCGGAGCCAAGGTGTTGCCCTTTGCATCCGCCTGTAGCTCTCTGCGAGCTGTGACAGTCCCTCTTGCCAGGCACCTGTTTCACAGCCACCACCTTTGTCCTCCCCTCCCCTTCCTGCTATTAAGCCCTGACTTGCATTAGCTCTAAAGGTCCCTGGGGGAGGCTCTGCTGCCAGAAAAACGGGCTCTGCAATCAACGGAATTGGTGAGGATTCAAGAGACCGGGCTAACGTTTAAGGTACCCAAAGGCAAAGGGAGGCCAGACCAGCAAATTACCCTAGCATGAAGAAAAAAAAACCACTTTAAAAATACTCAAACCCCGATGGAAGGATGAAGCGTGAGCCATCCGTGGCTCCCGTCCATACAGATTTCCTCCCTGCTTCAAAAGCAGGATATTGACAGTAAATACCCCAGCGACGCAACCGCGCTCATCTCTGTCGTCTTATTTACGAGGATCCCAGACCTATTACACACAACTCTCCTCATCTTACGCATGCAGCGCCGCGGCAAGCCAAAAAGGAAGAGCATTTGGCTTTGATCTCCAGCAAGAAGTTGATGTTTAATCATAAAAAAAAGGAAATAACTCGATACGCACACAATGTTGGTGCAAAATACGAGTCGCTCCTGCCAAGGGCAGACCTGGGGCAGCTCTCCTGAAGCCGGCGGTCGAGGTGATGATCCCACCCAAAGCGAGCTGGGTGCTGCTCCGTGTGCTCGAATACGAGCTGATAAAACAGCCCAGTGGGGTTTATGGAGGGTTTTTCCCCATTTTTTTTCCCCAGGCCGTATTAATTTGATAATCCGTTGAAGCGCTCGCTCCTTTTCATCGAGAAAGCGCCTTCCCTTCCTTGCAAATACCTGCACAGAAGTTAAGGCTCTTGTCAGACGACAGCCGAATTACCTGCGGCGACAAAGGGTAGATTACCAGCGAGGCGTATTTTTGATAAAAACAAGAGTTTATTAACCCAGTCGATTGCTCTATAAAATCAAAACATACTTTCCCACGCTTAATGCGATCGATAACTTGGAAGGACTGCGGGCTGGGAATGGTTTGCTCAGGTTTTAATGGTTGACTCATTAGCGGTCCGACCAGCCTTGCGTATTTTCTCCATTTGTAATAAAAAGTTGAGGTGGGAAGGGTTTATCGCTTTCAAAGTCGCAGGGTGACTAACCGCAGCGCCCATCAGCAGTACAATAACGTTATTTACAGTCCACGGCCTTGAGGTGCCCCCCAGAATTCCCACTTTACCCCATTCGCTGTCCCCGCCTCGCCCCGTCCCCCACCCTGGTGCCCCGCACCCTACGGCAACGGGGGCCCTCTCTCTCCTCCCCATGGCCTCGTCCCCAGGCCTCATCCCCCCTCCCCAGGCCCCCCTCCCCTACCCCTAACCCCTGTCCCCAGGCACAATCCCCCTGTCCCCAATCTCCTGTCCCCTGTCCCCATCCCCTGTCTTCTATCCCCCACTGCAGGCCCCATTCCCTCTCTCGGGCCATGTCCCATGTCCCCAGGCCCTGTCCTCCATGCCCCAGCCCCAAACCACCATCTGCTCTCCCCCTGTCCCCTCCCCTGTCCTCCATCTCGGTCCCCATCCCCCGTGCCTGTCCCCTCTCCCTCCACCCCTGTCCTGTCCCCATCCCCTGTGCCTGTCCCCTATCCCCCCATCCCTGTCCCCTCTCCCCTATCCCCCATCTCTGTCCACTATGCTCCATCTCTGTCCCCTGTCCCATCTCCCCTGTCCCCTATCCCCCCGCCCCTGTCCCCTCTCCCCATCCTCTGTCCCCAACCCCTGTCCCCAGCCCCTATCCCCCCCGTGCCTGTCCCCTATCCCTCCACCCTTGTCCCCTGTCCCCATCCCCCATGCCTGTCCCCTCTCCCTGCAACCCTGTCCCCAGCCCCTATCCCCCCCATCCCTGTCCCCTATCCACCACCCCTGTCCCGTGTCCCCAGCCCCTGTCCCCACCATCCCTGTCCCCTATCCACCACCCCTGTCCCGTCTCCCCAGCCCCTGTCCCCCCATCCCTGTCCCCTATCCACCACCCGTCCCGTGTCCCCAGCCACTATCCCCCCCATCCCTGTCCCCTATCCACCACCCCTGTCCCCTGTCCCCAGCCCCTGTCCCCCCCATCCCTGTCCCCTATCCACCACCCCTGTCCCGTCTCCCCAGCCCCTGTCCCCACCATCCCTGTCCCCTATCCACCACCCCTGTCCCCTATCCACCACCCCTGTCCCGTCTCCCCAGCCCCTGTCCCCCCCATCCCTGTCCCCTATCCACCACCCCTGTCCCCAGCCCCTATCCCCCCATCTCTGTCCCCTATCCACCACCCCTGTCCCCAGCCCCTGTCCCCCCCATCCCTGTCCCCTATCCACCACCCCTGTCCCCAGCCCCTGTCCCCCCCACCCGTCCCCTATCCACCACCCCTGTCCCCAGCCCCTGTCCCCCCCACCCCTGTCCCCTATCCACCACCCCTGTCCCCAGCCCCTGTCCCCCCCACCCCTGTCCCCTATCCACCACCCCTGTCCCCAGCCCCTGTCCCCCCCACCCCTGTCCCCTATCCACCACCCCTGTCCCCAGCCCCTGTCCCCCCATCCCTGTCCCTTATCCACCACCCCTGTCCCCAGCCCCTGTCCCCCCCCACCCCTGTCCCCTATCCACCACCCCTGTCCCCAGCTCCTATCCCCCCCACCCCTGTCTCCTGTCCTCCACCTCTCCCCTGTCTCCCCCCGTCCCCATCCCCATCCCCTATCCCCCCCATCCCTGTCCCCTGTTCTCCATCCTCTCCCCCCACCCCTGTCCCCATCCCCTCCTCCCCGTCCCCCCGGGCTCCCACCAGCCCCGTCCCGTCCCGTCCCCGCCGCGGAGCTCCGCGCCGCCCGCCCCTCCCGCCGCCTCCCGGCGGCCCCGGCGGCCTACCCGCTCCCTCCTCCTCCTCCTCCTCCTCCTCCTCCTCCCCGCCATGTCGCGGGGGCCGGTGCGGGTGCTGCGCCTGGGGCTGCGGCCCTACGCCGAGGCGCTGCGGGTGCAGGAGCGCTGCCTGCGGGCGGCGCGGGCGGCGCGGACCGGCCCCGGCCCCGGCCCCGGCCCCGGCGGCCCCCCGGCTCCTTCCCCCGGCGCCGGGGAGAGCGTGGTGCTGAGCGAACCGGCCGAGCCCCTTTACACCTGGGGCCTGCGCGGCGCTCCGGAGGCGGCGTTGGCGGCGCGGCTGCGGGCGCGGGGAGCGGGGCTGGCGGCGGCGCGGCGGGGCGGGCGGGTCACCTTCCACGGGCCCGGCCAGCTCCTCGCCTTCCCCGTCCTCGACCTCCGCCGCCGCCGCCTGCCGCTGCGCGGCTACGTGGCGGCGCTGGAGGAGCTGGTGCTGCGGCTCTGCCGCCGCCTCGGCCTGGCCGCGGCCCGCGCCCTCCCGCCGCCCTTCACCGGCGTCTGGATGGGCGACAGCAAGATCTGCGCCATCGGTGAGCACCGGCGGGGCCTGCACCGGGGAGTGCGCACCGGGGGCTATGCACCGGGGGGGGCATGCACCGGGGGGGACACATGCACCGGGGGGGCCTGCACCGGGGAGTGTGCACCGGGGGCTATGCACCGGGGGGGGCGTGCACCGGGGGGGACACATGCACCGGGGGGGCCTGCACCGGGGAGTGTGCACCGGGGGCTATGCACCGGGGGGGGGCGTGCACCGGGGGGGACACATGCACCGGGGGGGCCTGCACCGGGGAGTGTGCACCGGGGGCTATGCACCGGGGGGGGCATGCACCGGCGGGAGTGTGCACCGGGGGGGGGCATGCACCGGGGGGGGACACATGCACCGGGGGGCACATGCACCGGGGAGCGGCGGGGGCAGCACAAATTTCGGGTCCCTGCAGCCCAGCCAGGGCCTTGCACCCAGAACCAGGGCCCAGCGCTTTGCACTCCTGCACCCAGGGCTGGGTGCCTGCAGCCTGGTCCCCTTCCCCTGCCCCCAGCCTTGCCCCTTCCCCTGCCCCCTTGTCCCTACTCTGGTCCCCTTCCCCTGCCCCCTTGTCCCCATTCTGGTCCCCTTCCCCTGTCCCCTCATCCCCAGCCTTGCCCCTGTCCCATTGTCCCCAGCCTTGCCCCCTTCCCCTGTCCTCTCGTCCCCAGCCAGGTCCCCTTTCCCCTGTCCCCTTGTCTCCAGCCTGGCCCCCTTCCCCTGTCCCCTTGTCCCTACCCTGGTTCCCTTTCCCCTGGCCCCTCGTCCCCAGCCTGGTCCCCTTCCCCTGTCCCCTCGTCCCTACCCTGGTTCCCTTTCCCCTGGCCCCTCATCCCCAGCCTGGTCCCTTTCCCCTGTCCCCTTGTCCCCAGCCTGGTCCCCTTCCCCTGTCCCCTTGTCCCTACCCTGGTCCCCTTTCCCCTGTCCCCTCATCCCCAGCCTTGCCCCTGTCCCCTCGTCCCCAGCCTGGTCCCCTTCCCCTGTCCCCTCATCCCCAGCCTTGCCCCTGTCCCCTCGTCCCCAGCCTGGTCCCCTTCCCCTGTCCCCTCATCCCCAGCCTTGCCCCTGTCCCCTCGTCCCCAGCCTGGTCCCCTTCCCCTGTCCCCTCGTCCCCAGCCTTGCCCCCTTCCCCTGTCCCCTCGTCCCCAGCCTGGTCCCCCTCCCCTGTCCCCCTCCGCAGGCCCCATGCTGTTCCCCTGCAAGCCCCACACCCCGCACCCCGTTCCTGGAGCCCTGCACCCCCAGCCGGGCTCTGCAGCCTGGTCTCGGGGTCCTGCAGCCCGGACCCCGCCTTTGCACCGCAGCCCCGTGTCCGAGCCCGCCTGAAACCCCAACGGTGGGAGGTGCTGGGGGACGCGGGGACGGGGCGGAGGGAGCCGGACACGCTGCACCCCATCTGCCCCCAAATTTGGGGAGCCTGCCTGTGCGTTCGGGGTTTTCCCTGGCAGGAGTGGGGAGCATGGCACGCAGCGGGGGTTTATAGCGGCCCGAGCAGCGCGGTCACTAAACATCTCACGCCGGGGCATCCCTGGGGACGGGCGCTGACGGGTGGGTGCTTTGGCCCCTCCAGGGGTGCACTGCGGGAACCACATCACCTCCCACGGGCTGGCGCTCAACTGCTGCACCGACCTCACCTGGTTCGACCACATCGTTCCCTGCGGGCTGGAGGGGAAAGGCGTCACCTCGCTGAGCCGCGAGCTGGGGCGGCACGTCACCGTCGATCACGTCCTCCAGCCCTTCCTCGATTCCTTCCAGGAGGTGTTCGACTGCACCTTGGTCTTCTCGGAAGATCCCGGGGACTAGGAGAGCCGCGGCACCTTGTTTCGGTGTTTCGGCAAACCCTCGGCGCGGCCGATGAGCAGCGCGGCAGCCGCCGGGGCTCTGTTGCGAGACGAGCTCTCGTGCCTTTGCCCGTAGACGGCGCGTGAACGGCGGCACAGGGGTTCGGGCTGTCGCTTAAACATCCAAACCTCTGTCGGGGCCGCTCTCCCCAGCCCCGCGGGTCTCCGTCCCTCAGCTGAGACCTCCAAGGGTACCACGTCCCCGTCGCTCGCTGGGGAGATGCCCAAACAGGTGCTTTTGTGTGGTTTTTCTGTCTCTCTCCTCCCAAAACGCCAAAATTTGGGTGAACGCTCATGCGCCCTTTGGACAAGAGGAAGAGGGACGGGTTGGCCGAGTGTCCTGCCCTCGCCATGTGTAAAAAGAGGCTGATTTTGTATAAAGAGTTGCTGTGAGCTTCGGCTGCTGATCCTTCGCTCGTTTATTTGCGAGACTTTATGAATAATGACCTTTTTTTTGCCCTGCGCCTGGAGAAATCCTCGCATGGCAAAGATCCTTGCTGTGGTGTTGGGACAGGCGGAACAATCGCTGCTAAGAGGCTGTAAGCGGTGGTTAAAAGGCCACCGGCGCGATGCCGACGCGGTGGGAAAGCGGGCGGAGGAGGGGAAGGGGTTGGGGTGCTCAAGGAGAGGAGCCACGACTGTTCCGGACCCCGTGGGACAGCGTCGGATTGAGCGTCCCGGCAGGGCGATGGGGACCTGCTCCCGCTGTGTCCGTGGTGCTGGAGATGTCGCTGGGATCCGTGCAGGCGGCGTCGGCTCCTCCGAAATCGCTGCCCCGGCTGCAGCATCCACATGGGCTCGCAGCAGCCGTTCTGGGCGAGGGGACACGGCCCCCCTGGGGTCCCAATGGCACTGGGGTCCGTGCCCATCCATGCAAACCTATAGGTAGACACATATAAACTGATTTTAATCGAAAGGTTTCTTAAGGGGTAAGAAGCCAACCTGAGACTGAGCTCCCCGGAGCTGCCTGCTGCCCCTCGGGAAACTCGCGGCTCTCCGGGTGCGTGGGCAGGAGGGGCAGCGCCCGGTCTGGGCTCTCCGAAACCTTCCCCTGTTGGTGCGTGGCCACGGCCACTTCTGAGTCACCCCCGTTGCTGGCAGACCCGAAGGCTGTGCCGGAGGCACCGATGATGGGCGGCTGGGAGTGGCCCTGCAGCCAGACAGATGCTTTGGGGTCAGGAGAAATGGAAAATGGCAAATAAAGTCCCCGTGCCCTGCTCGGAGCAGGACCTGACCCCCACCTGCAGCCCCTCACCGCTTCTTTCTGCCCCACGAGCTTTGGGGTTTCTCTGCTGCTGTGGGTGGCCCCCAGCCCGCAGCCCCCAGGGGTTTCGGGTGGGCAAGGGGCGCAGCGGGGAGCAATGGGGCTGGAAGAGCCCCGGGGAGGGAGCCAATGGGGAGGAAAATCCCATTTCACGGAGGCGGCTCAGCTCCGGGAGGGGATGGCGAGCGGGGATGAAGGTGCCCTGGGCAGGCTTGGCACGAGGGCTCGGGGACAGCGGGGACGGACAGAGGAGGGACAGGAAAGCGTGACCGGCAGCGTGTGCCGGGAGGGAAACGCTGGGTCCGGCTTTCCCAGCCCTGTAAGGCCTCCGGTATCCGGCCGGAGCGAAGGGGCCGTGGGGTTGGGGACAGGCTGGTGGCCCGTGTCGGGGCTGGGTGGCTTTGGCAGGTGGCCTTGCCCCGGGAAGAGGAGGAGGCTGGGCGGCACTCCCAGCCCGGCCGGCATCCCTCGCCGCCGCCCCAGTCCCGGCTCAGCCTGGCAGCAGCGCAGGCAGCGAGGGCACCCTGGTGAGTGCGATCCCCCCTTCCTACCCCCCTGGCCCCCCCTTCCCCTCGCTTGGCCCTACACCCCCCCTAACACGGGGTTCCCCCCCTGCCGCACCCCGTCTGTGGGTCCCCTCCTGGGATAAACCCCGATCTTGCCCTAAATCTCTCAAATTCAGCCTTGTCCTGAGTCCAACTAGTTTCTAAGTCAGGCAGCCAGCCAGGGCCGAGCCCATCCCCGTGGGCTCGTGGCTGCTCGGCCCCTTCCTCCTCCTCGCTGCTGGGGTCTTACCCCTGGGTTTGGGGTGACTCTTTTCGGGGGGGGGGTCAGCTGCCTGTGCGTGGGGCAGAGCTGCTGGGGTGCTCGGGAGCAGGGGGGGACGGGGTGGATTCTCCAGGGGCCGAGAGAGGTTTGTGTGACCGGTGTGTCCCAAAGGATGGCACACATGGGGGACCGTGTCCCCGTGTCCCTTCCTGTCCACGCTTGCTCCGAGGGCCCGGCGAGGTGCGAGGGCGCGCAAGGGCACAGAGGGCACGTGGGGGCTGGTAGAGGGGCACTGTGTCCCCAGGGAGGGGGCAGAGGGGGTCTGGGACCCATGGGGAGGGAAATCCCCGGGGGGGTTTAGGGCAGCGACCCCTCGGGACGGGTTCATGGGGACACGTGGGGAGCTGTGCCCCTCTCCAGGGTGGTCGTGGCTCCTGGCCCCAGGCTAGGACCAGCGGGGAGAAAAGGGGGTCCCTGCTCACCCCGGGGGACCTGGCCTGGAGCGAGTGGGGTCGATGCATGGCAGGATCAGTCCCGGAGCTGTTACTTAGGATGGGGACCCCAGAGAGCCCCCCCGGGGTCCCTTGGGTGCCGGCTCTGTACCCTGCAAGGGTGCAGGACATGGGTGGTGCTGGACACAAACCCACCGTCCCCCCACATCCTTGCGGGGAGCAGGCTTTGAACTCAACCATGCCAGCCCCCAGGGACAGCTGTGTCCCCACGTTGTCCCCAGCCCCAGGGAGGAGAGGGGGCAGGCGGCTGCCCCAAAGCTCCAGGGGCTTTATTCCATCCATGGAAGGAGTGAAATTTGGGGAGGGGGCTGCCACAAATGCAAAGGGCTTGGGTGCCCCCACTCCTTCCCTTGCTGTGTGGCAGAGGAGGTGCTTCAAGGACCATTTTGGGGTCTACGCTGGGCCTGGCAGGACATCCCCAGCACCATCCCGGGGGCACCACCGCCATGGGGACAGCCCCGGCTGAGCCTCCCGGTCCTTCCCCGCAGGCTGGGCGAGGACATGGAGGAGGACAACCGGACGGAGACCTGGCACCGAAGCCTCCAGGCGGTGCTTAATGCCTTGAACCAGACGCTGCACGGGGTCGTCCCCTGCCCCACCGACCGCCCTGCCACCAACACCGCCGCCGCATGCAATGCCAGCACCCGCGCCGGCCGTCCCGACCGCAATGACAACGCCTACATGTACATCCTCTTCGTCATGACGCTCTTCGCCGCCACGGTGGGGAGCCTCATCCTGGGCTACACCCGCTCCCGCAAAGTGGACAAGCGCAGCGATCCGTACCACGTCTACATCAAGAACAGGGTCTCCATGATCTGAGACCGGTCCCGACGCCTTGTCCCTCGGGAGCCGGTGGGTTTGGGGCCATGTCGCTGCTGCGCATCCTGCTGTGGGTGGGATGGGGCAGTGCTGCCGGCCAGCCCGGCCTCAAAGCTGCTGGGAAACCCCCCCTGGTGCCCCCATGGAGGTGCTCAGCCCCGGTGTGAGCAGCGTGGGGACGTCCTGGCCGGGCCACAGCTCCTGTCTGGCAGGAGCTGGCAGGGTGCGGACCCGTGGGCAGGTCCTGGTCCCACAGACCCACCTCGGCTGAGCCCCGGGGGCACGAGGCTGGCAGGGGCCTTCAAGGAGGAAAACTCACCATTTCCCTGCTCAGACCGGCCAGCGTTGAGCTCCGTGGGCTCCCAGCAGCTTCATGACATGGGCTAGTGGGCTTTTCTGGTGCTAAAACCTTGTAATTTTTGAGCCGGGCTGGGCCCCGCTTTTGTGGCGGGGAATTAAAGTAGGTGGCGGTTTCCAGTGGGGTCGCGTTTGCTTCTTTTCCAAGCAAAGTCGGCATCGGAGGCGATCTGTGGGGCACCCCTCCATGCTGCCAGAGCCCGGGGGATGCTGGAAGGGCTAAACCTGCTCCCTGTGTGCTGCCGAGGGGGCATCGCAGCCCCCGTCCCAGGAGATGAGATGCTTTCTCCTCGCTGCCGGCCGCGGAGCATCGCTCGAGCCATGGGCACGCGCTGCGAGCACGGCCCGAGCCTGGCCGGAGGCATCCGGCTCGGCGCGTCCCCGAAGGTCTCTCTGGGCTCTGGACGGTGATGCCGAAGTTTTTCCTGCTTCCTTCCTGCTGTCGGCTGTAGCTTTGGCCTTTTGTACCGCAGGTCCCAAAGGTGTTTTCCACGAGCGAGGGCGCAGCGCCGGACGGGAAGGGGATGTTCTCAGGTCCTGCTGGGCTCCTTGGCTCCTCCACTATCAAGCTGGCCGGGTTTGGGACTGGCCCGTGGAGTGGCCGGTGTCCAGGACACTAAACGTCCCCATCCTTCAAAACAGGCTGTGGTGACCCAGTCCCTCGCACGTCTTAACCTGTTAATAATGGCATAATTAATGTCTTTAATTGCAGCTAGATTAGCTGATCCATAGGGGCCTTTCCGCCTGCATTCAACGGTTAAACGCAGCTGCAATGCCTGAGCCCAAACAGTGACGCCAAACCCTAATCCAAAAAATAATACTGGATGTGAGCGTGTTTGGGGTAGGGCTGGAAATCTTGGCACCGGAGACACCAGGATGGCCACAGCTCAGCGGCCAATTCCTGATTTCCCATGCCCTCGGCTTGGGCACAAAACCCAAGGCAGGGGGTTTTGGGGAGCCCCCGGGGGCTGCCCGCTTTGGGGCTGAGCCCGCTGAGTTCTGAGCGGCCACGCGGTGCCGATGGGGCTTTCTGGGGGCGTGGGAGCAAATGCCACCAACGTCCCCCGGCACCTCGCCCGAGAGGGAAGTAGCTCAAGAGGCTTCGCCCTGTTTGTCTTGCGGTTGCAGTACTGGGAAAGGAAAACAAATCCTTTACCTGCAAATAAATCGGGGGAATCAGGCCAAGTGGGGACAGCCGAGACAGCAGCCCTCTGCCGGGTTGGTTTGTGTAAGCACACACCACGCTCGGGTTTTCTCCACCTCGGCGGTGTTTGTCCTCCTCTAATACCGGCTCCTCCGGCGGGATGAGCCATGGAGCAGCCGCCAGGGCCAGGATGTGGGTCCCCGTGATGGGACGGGTGCTGAATGGTGAGCGTGGCACCCCAAAACCCCCCGGTGATGTGGTCTGCTCGCCTCTCCTGATGGCCACTGGCTCTCCCAGGAGAGGGGGAGGCTGGCTGGCGTGGATCTAGTGACCCCAGAGTCCCTTCTGCTGCTACAACCAGGGTGGGACAAGCCTGTTACAGGGTGGCATGTCATAAAAACTGTTTAAAATGCTGCTTTTCCCTAATCCAGAAGACCCTAAGGGGGAAACCCCCTCCTGCAAGACATAGCTCCTGCAGTGATCGTTATTCACCCAATTTCCGATCCATCGGCAGCTCCTCCCGTCCCTCCCCGCAGTTAAATTCGGAGCAGAGCCTGCAGCAGGGCTGGGGGGACGCCCTGGGTGCCCCCACCCTGGGGCCTCGGGCTGGAGGCCACCAGGCTGGGTGACAAGGTGCCAGTGCCACCTTGTGGCAGTTGCCTCAGGGTTCCTGCGCCACGGCCACCAGCTCCTTCCCTGTGGCACCCTGGGATCGCAGGGCTGGAGAAGCTGTGCTTGTCCCCTCGGGACCCACGGCTCCAGGCTGGCCGGTGTCCCCTCGGGACCCACGGATCCAGGCTGGCTGGGTGTCCCCATGGGACCCATGGCTCCAGGATGGTTGGGTGTCCCCTTGGGACCCATGGCTCCAGGCTGGCTGGTGTCCCCTTGGGACCCACAGCTCTGGGATGGTTGGGTGTCCCCATGGGACCCACGGCTCCAAGCTGGCTGGTGTCCCCTTGGGACCCACAGCTCTGGGATGGTTGGGTGTCCCCTTGGGACCCATGGCTCCAGGCTGGCTGGTGTCCCCTCGGGACCCACAGTTCCAGGCTGGTTGGGTGTCCCCATGGGACCCACGGCTCCAGGTTGGCTGGTGTCCCCTTGGGACCCATGGCTCCAGGCTGGTTGGGTGTCCCCATGGGACCCGCAGCTCCAGGCTGGCCAGTGTCCCCTCGGGACCCACAGTTCCAGGCTGGTTGGGTGTCCCCTTGGGACCCATGGCTCCAGGCTGGCTGGTGTCCCCTTGGGACCCACAGCTCTGGGATGGTTGGGTGTCCCCATGGGACCCACAGCTCCAGGCTGGCTGGTGTCCCCTTGGGACCCACAGCTCTGGGATGGTTGGGTGTCCCCTTGGGACCCATGGCTCCAGGCTGGCCGATGTCCCCTTGGGACCCACAGCTCCAGGATGGCCAGTGTCCCTTTGGGAGCCACGTCTCTGTGTCAGCTTGACGAGCTCATCCTCAGCAGGGGGTTGTGCTGGACTGCTGAGGACGCTCGGTACGGAAACAGGGGGCTACGGGGAGGATGGCTTTGGGAGCCTCCCAAAATGGGTTTGCTTCAGCCAACAGAGGAATGATTTTGAGACTAATTAGGTGCTCACCCCAGAGCTCAGAGATTCCTCATCAAAGCCAATGGGGCTCTGGCCTCGCTCCCTGTGCTGCAGCCCCAGGAGCAGACGATTTCTGGGTAACGCTCACGCGGTTTGTTTTAACAGCAAGGAGACGCACTCAGGCACACAGAGAGGAGAGCTGGGGAAGCGCTGGCCTTGGCCGAATCACTAAATCCAACTGTGCAAATTGTAGCTGACTACATTTGGGTTTTAAGCAATGCAGCTAGAAAAAAAATAGGGCTCATGGGAGGCCAATTTATTTAAGATTTTTTTCCTTGGCACACAGCAATGAATCACGGGTGAGACGATGTCTGTAGCAGTTTGGTATTTGTTTCTGGTACTTGGAAAAGGATATTGAAACGTTGTGTGTATGGGAGATTCAGGCTGACCTTGGCTTAGCGAAGCAACAGTAGGATTGTTAGAGCGACAGGAATTGCAGAGGCCTGTTCTGGGACTGCTTTGATGCTGGGCATTTTGATAAGAAATGTGCAAGGTGAAACGGTAGCAGTGCAGGGACTGATAGCGATGGTATCGCCGAGCGATGCCAGCAGGTATCAGGGAATGATTAGCTAACAGCATGAGGTGCCTCCGGCAGTTTGTGGTATACTGGTTTTGGCTGGTGAATATGCGGCACGGTGGCACTCAGGTATGGGAAGGTTTGTTCAAGGAAGGCTGCTTCTCCGAGGCAGTGGTCAGTGCTCGGTGGGAATCCTGCGCTGCCGACAGGGCCAGCGTGCAGAAGAGCAGACTGCTGTCATGGGAAGGGCACACGGCTCTCCCGTCAGGTGTGCCGAGCCAGGCTCACAGGCACAAATGCTTCTTTGCAGCCCATGGGGTCACGATGGGGAAAGTTAATCTTGGGAAATATTAAAAAAAAAAGGGGGGGAGGGAAAAGGAAAGCACTCCCTGTTCAAGGCAGGGCAGAGAAGTGCTGGACAAGCACCCTGCACTGCAGCGGACAGACACCAGACAAGGATCTTCCACCTTGCAGCGGGGTGTTCCCCTGTATTTTCCCGGGGTAAACCTCCCCAAGCCCCTCTCACCCTCCCTGTCAGCCGTTCTTGCTGGTTACGCTCATTGTGCTGGCCGGAGCACGCTGTGATCTGGGGCAGACGCTGCAGCGCGATTTGGCTGATAGGTTTGGTGCATAGATACCACTGGGTGATGTTTATTTGCTAATTAAATGACTGTTAGCTACTAAGGAGTCCTAACGAGCTCTATTTGTTCCATGCATAGAGCTACAAGTAAATGCTACAAAGCAAGGGGCAGAAAAGGTTGAGGGAGCTGGGGGTGCTCAGCCTGGAGAAGAGGAGGCTGAGGGGAGCCCTCATCGCTCTCTGCAACTGCCTGAAAGGAGGCTGGAGCCGGGGGGGTCGGTCTCTTCTCCCCAGGAACAAGCGATGGGACGAGAGGGAACGGCCTCAAGCTGCGCCAGGGCAGGGTTAGGTTGGGTATTAGGAAAAACTTCTTCACAGAGAGAGTGGTCAGGCCCTGGCACAGGCTGCCCAGGGCAGGGGTGCAATCACAGTCCCTGGAAGTATTCAAAAAACGTGTGGATGTGGTGCTTAGGGACATGGCTTAGAGGTGGACCTGGCAGTTAGGCTAACAGGTTGGGCTTGATGATCTCAGAGGTCCTTTCCAACCTTAACGATTCTATGATTCTATAAAGCTGGGGAAGGGATTAAGGGCAGTTCATGCATCAGTGGCAATCGCTACCCACAAGAAATCAGACACGAAGGTGTAACGGTGTCCTGGCTGCGCAGGTGCAAGGCCGTGGGGCTCAGTGCTGCGGGTGTTGGACAAAAGCCCTGCGGCACAGCTCGCAGCGTCCTACAGAAACACGAGTGGTTTCAAGCAGGGACATTAGTTATTTATTACTGCCCATCTTCCTCCGGAGGGAGAGCAGAGGTGATGTCCCCCTGCGAGGTAACTCAACCAACCCTGCTTGGAGATGGGGTTGGCCATTGCCAGTGCTGCCTTAAAAGGATTTTCTGGGAGATGACGAGGTCATTATTATGGGAACGGGGCTGCTCCCAGACACACAAGCTCTTCCTTCACGTCAGAAACCCTCAGTGTCTGAAACACATCCATTTCTTCTAAATATATCAGTTCCTCCCACCAAAGACGCAGCCTGTTCCTACAACCTGCCTTGCTGATGGCCCCGCAGCGTCATGGCTGGAGTGACACCCTTGTTCAGAGGGATGAGAGAAACGAAAGTGATTTAAACTGAAGAATCTGACCTGTTTGGAAGCTCTGCAGGAATTGCCATGCAGGGTTGGTCGCTTGAAGTTTTCTATCATCCTGCTGCATTGGGTGTCCGTCTGTCTGTCCGAGTCGCCTCTCTCACACCAGGCTGGTATCTGATGCTTTAGATAAAGATGTGGGAAACCAAATTAATTATGTGCAGGCATGAAAAACATCTATTCTGCCCCTCTCCATTTTCTGCCTGTCCGAGCTATCCCCCTCCAGCCCCTCTGCGAGGTCAGGTTTGCCTGCTGCTGGCAGCGTGGGATGCATCTCTGCGGCAGCAGAGGGAGCGCCGGTTCCTGACGGCTCTTCTCCAGGGGATGCTCAGCACAAAACCCACCTCTGATATGTCCCTCTGCCCTAAAAGAACTCTGATGTTTGCTGCTGCAACGTTTTTCACTCACAGCCCTTCACCGAGCGGCACTGGGCGCAGTCCTGCTCTTGCCTAACCCAGATAAGTCATTTTACAAACTTTTTTTTTAAAGCACACAATGGAAAAATGCAGCGTTCAGGAGACTTCGGCTTTCTGAGGCTCTGGGCAGAGCACCATCTCCCTTCCCCGGTGTCTGGTACCGCGGTGGCCTGCACGTGTGATGGCACGGCTGCCTGTGTGCGCTCCCAAATTGGCACTGAGAGCTGCCAAATTAATTAGCAGAGGAGGCCTCAGCAGGCAGAGTCAGATCTGGGGCTACATCGGACCCTCTCCCCGTGACATCTTTCACTCACGGGTGAGACACAGCCCCGGCCCCCTTTGCACCGCGGCTGTTCCAGCAACGCAGGTCTGTCTGGCTTCCCTTTTTCGGCTCCTTTTTTCCCCTTTCCTCCCCTGTTCTCAACCAGGTGAGGGAAAAGGGAGCCCTGGGGTCAGTCCAGCTGAAGGATGATATCCCCGTGCTTGTGATAAACTATAGCAATGGTATCAGAAGTCTGGTCATAAAAATAACCGTTGGGACTGTGCAATCACAGGGCAGTTCAGTTCAGCCTGACTGCCCTACGGGTACCGACAAAACCTGCACCATATGGTAAGAAAAAGCAGTATTTCTTAGTAAAGATCAAGGCGTCATTTATTTTTACTGACAATTAGGAAATCCCAGACACCCGGAATCTCACGTACTCCCCTTGCAGAAAGTTTTCGGTACCAATTTTCTCAGTTCCACACAACTTACCCCGTACTTCAGGATTAATTGAGGGGATAAATTGGGGTGGAAAGCCTGATCCGTACTTCTTTCTTCTCTCACCAGAGGCAATCGGCCCATCACATCTCTCTTCTGCAGATGGATGCGGCTGGTGGACAACTGCTCAGCAGAGCATGCGCGTGGGCTATTAATACCTAGAGGGGAGGATTAAAAATAGCCAGGTCTGTGTTTGGTTTCTGGTTTGTAAAGGACAGGCGTTGATATATGAGGGGACTGGTGACCAAAGCCAGGCCCAAGCAAGCGAGAAGCGCCAAAATTTCCCCCCACGGGCCCTGGAAGGAGCCCGTGCCCCGAGCGAAGGGAGGACGGGGAGAGCTGGATCAGTGCCTCCTCCAGAGGGGTGCTGGGGACAGGGATGCTCACCGCGGCTTTCGCGCACCTACGCCTGGCACACTAACCCACTGCGCTACTCAGCCTCGGTAAATACCATCACCCCTACGTGATTAAGCCCTAGATTAAGTGCTTAGTCACCGGAGCCTATAAAATGTTTTTAATCAGTTAGGACAAAAGATTAGGGTGGGAAGAGGGGATGAGTTCCTCTCTGCTTGCCGGCTCGGGGGTGCTGCCTCGGACACGTGCCCATGGGCAGATTTGGACTTGTGGTGTGGTTTTGGCTCCAAGCTGTCCGTTAGGAAAGACTTTGCTGGCTGCGGTGGGGCCCGTGAACCGGAGAGCCGAGACTGCAGCAACGGCGAGGAGAGCTGCCCTCCCTTTGGGCTGAGAGCAGAGGTTTTTCCAGCGGCTCTGAGCTGCACATTATATACTGCATTTAAAGCGTGGGTATTTAGGGTGTTACGCTCCTGAGGAAGCTGAGGTGTTGTCAGTGGCGGTGGGTGCAGGATCAGGCCTTCTCCGTGCTGACATCATGAAGCACCAAGCCAGGGGCAGCTGCAGAATTTGAAAGCCATTTCCTAATCTCAGCGGTCCCTGCCGCATCCTTCCCACCTGCCAGCCGCTCCCTTTCGTCGTGCTCTGCCTGCAGAGCGCCTGTGCTTCTTCAGGACAAAGCGCTTTGGCTGCTTTGACCCCAGATCAGATTAAAAACGGCATTCAGGCCCAAAAAGGCACCCACCCCTCCCTGTGCAGCACGCTATCAACCGGCAGGGATGCCAATACTGCCTGTGTGTAGAGTTGCGCTGCCTTTCTGGCATTTCCCTCTGAGAGAGCGAAATGAAAGGATGGGAGTTGCTATTTTATTACCAGGTAACCCAAGAGGCACAGGAGAACAGGGTGTTCAGGATACATAAATAATAAAACAAAAGATGTGCAGCAGAGCGAGGGCATGCACAGTGCCTGCTGAGAGGCTCGGCAGCGAGCTGGAAGGATGCGCTGGGTTCATCCCGCATGACGCCGGCTCACTGCAGAAACCGGGGGCAGAAAAACAACCTGGAATATCATGGGAGCCCTGTTTGCGGGCAATCTGGAATAAACTGTGTGCGGTGAAATTGCCATGGAAACACTGTACCGGTTGTGTTCAGCCCCGAGGCTCTCCGGCGCAGGGCTGGGCAGAGCTTTGCGATCCACAGAGCTAATCCGGTTTGTTGTGGGTGAGGATTTGGTCTGCGGTACCAGATCGCTGAGGATGCTAATGTGACGGTACAGACGGTTTTTATTTCTGATATTCGGTGACATCACTGTGTGCTCAGCCATTCTTCTGTGGAAAAAAAACATTAAACACATTGGTAAGAACAAAATATGTGCATCATTGTTCGGGGGTATGATACTGAGATACTGCAAACCCAACCCTGCCAGGAGGACGGACACATTTACGCATGTAAAGGAGAACAGATGTGCCTTTTTCTTATGGAAACAGCCTCAAGCTGCGCCAGGGCAGGGTTAGGTTGGGGATTGGGAAAAACTCCTTCCCCAAAGGGCTGTCAGGGCCTGGCCCAGGCTGCCCAGGGCAGGGGCTGAGTCCCCATCCCTGGGGGGATTTAAAAGCCGGGGAGATGTGGTGCTTGGGGCCATGGGTTAGTGGTGGCCTTGGCAGTGCTGGGTTAGCGGTTGGACTCGATGAGCTTAAGGGTCTTTTCCAACCTTAACAATTCTGTGATTCTATGATTCTTTACCCCTGCACTGCATAACTGCAAATCCCAAACAGGAGCTATGTGCTATTAACGAGTCTCTATTACCTTCCATGATTTTGTTTACATTAGAAGAAAACTCTCATTTTGGGGGCACAGTTATCTGCCATTTCACGGGTGCAATTATGCTACACGTGGGAACGCTGGGTTTCCTAACAGCGGCACAGAGAGCAGGGCCTCTCCCTGCAAGCAGGAGCAACGCACGCAGACGGTCATACATATGCATATGCGGATGCACACGCTCGTTTTGGCTGGGAAGAAGTCATTCCCCCCAGCTGAGCCCCGCCACGGTCCCCGCTGGCTCTGGCAGCTCCCCGCACACGAGCCAGCGGCTGCCAGCAGCCTGTCAGCCTTTCTCCTCCCGGCCTGGCTCCTATTCATCGCTGGCAACGTGGCCTCTCCTGTGGTTTTTAGCCCCCAGACTGTTTGCCGCTGCTCAGTTTGGTCTGAGCATGCTGTGCCTCAATTAGGCGAAACGATACACGAGGGCGAAAACTTAGAAATGTTGGCTTTGCTTCACTTGCAGATTAATTTCCTATTTTCTGGCTTTCCTCCACGGCCATAAGGACTGGAAGTTTTGTCATTAGTAATAGATGAAAATAGAGATTTCTGCTGGCAACATGCATGGCCGGTGAGTGCGGGGAGGCTCTGCAATCACCTCAAAGTGCCGGGCCCCAGCGCAGTGCGGTCCAGAGTTGTGCTGACTTCTTTACTATCGCTCTCCGTGACAGCACAAAAGCAGATGGGACTCAGTTTAACTTTCCTGTAGCAACATAATCAGCTTTAAAAATTCTTCTGGTGGCTGATTAACCCTGAAATACATTGGACTTAGTTGTCATCTCCCATGAGGTCAGTGTTTTCTCCAGGCAAACACAGCAAATCTCCATAAGCGCGATCTAAGCCATATCACCTATAATCTTTTTATATGATTGCTCTGCTCTGGAGTTGCTCGGGCTGCTTGGCATCTGCTAGGCGCACTGTGGTGCCTCGGAGCCAGCTAACCAAAGTCCTCTCCCAGGGAAATATTTGGAAGCCAGATCGTCGCTCTCTGACTTTGGATGCATTTGCGAGATCCTGAGAAGTTTCAAACTCTCCATGCTGTGGTTATTCCTGGTAAAGAAATAACAGGAGGAGACTTTCATCTTTTATGAGGCTGTTTTATCTGTTTTTCAGGGAAATAATCATGGAGGAGCATTGACACCTGAGAGAATGATAATTCTTCTATATAGATATCTGAAGGGAAAATCCCGCTTTTATTCACGGCTGCATAGCTGAGCGTTGATAACGCAGGGTGCGGGCACGGCTGCCGCTGTCCTGCGTGAAACCACTTAATGAGGTTCAAGGTTTCACGTGCAGAAAGAGCCTGCCTGCTCTGATGGCAAAAAATCACCATTCAGAATAATGTAAAGCTTTCATTAAGCACCTAGGGGAAAAAAAGGAGGGAAGAACTGAAGCATTTAAGCATGAAGTTTCATTTTAACACCACCTCTTACTGCCTTTCCAAAGAGCTACAGAGTTTTTGTGAGAAACGCTCCTGTTCAGCAGGCTTTGGAGAGGTATTTAACATGGCCGTTGTCCTTTTTGGGGGGGGAAACAAAGGTTTTATGGGCTGAAGCTCCTGTTATGCTGGGCTCTGGCTTTCTTTCCTTGAAGACAAAACACAAAGGAGGAGAAAAGAGCAGCGAAGGTATGAAAAGCAGGTGCTGCGCCTCATGCTGACCCTCAGGTGCAAATTCACTGCCGGAGCCACCCTCGTCAGCTATTCTGAGATCTGGAGAAACGTGCCAGCATCTGGCTGTTTGGGACATGGTTTTAATCAGACTGCTGGGCTCAGGATGGCATCAGCACTGCTACAGATGCCACCTCTTTATGCGGAGATGCGGGAGAAAGAGAAAAAAATAAGAACGGGAGAGGAAACAACACGGGGGGTGGGTGGCATCGGGTACAGAAGCCACGGGGTGAAGCCAGAGCTGGGGGGAAGCGTGGAGCTGTGCAGTCCTGCTCTCGGGTTGGGCTGGCAGGGTCACCTCTGGTCCTGCAAGGCCCGGGACACAGCAGCTCAGGTCGTAGGGCCCTTTCCTACTGCCTCGCAGGCCCGCTCCTTCTCCGAGCATCAGGACCAATGGATGGATCCCCAAATCCATCCGGAGGCGGAGTATCCCACTCACATACCGTTTGATTCATCTATTATGCCTGATTTCCTCACTCGAACTTTATCAGTGTCCAGACTCTTCTCCTAGACCAGAAACAACCTTAGGAGAGTCCTTTAGTGATAACAGAAGACTTATGGTGACTTACTTCCTTCTTCTTATCTTTATCGTCTGTTGACTTCTATCAGTAATTTACTGTAATAGACCAGTTTAAAGGCTCATCTCCCCACACTGAGTCAGACCTCCGGACCGGAGGATTTGTTTGTGTCTGCAGCCAAGAAAGAGGTCCCTTCAGGACATTGACTCGAGAGCTTCGAAGGGGAGGGATGTTAAATTGAGATTTCTAAGCTTTCATATGATGGATCATTCCCTTCTATATTTACAGTTTTCCACAACATCCTTTGCTGTGCTGCCTGGGTATCCCAAACCGCCTCCCCACGTCTTTGTCGTCCTCCATTGCGTCTTCCTCTCCCTTCAGTCCCTCTTTCCACCTCCCCCAGGAGCCTGTGCCGCTCACAGCCCCGGCGTTTCGTACCTCCCTTCACGTCCCGCATCCCCTGGGCAGCAGTCCCACCGCCCATCTTCCCAAAGCCTGGCATCCCTCTGCAGTGCCTGCTGTCACTATGGCAACCTCTGCGAGGATGCTCTGCGGGATGAGGATGCTCCGCAGGATAAGGATGCTCTGCGGGATGACGATGCTCCGCAGGATAAGGATGCACTGCGGGATGTGGTCACCGCCACGGCCTTTTGTTCGGGGATAGGCAACTCAATTAGAACTGAAGCAACCTGGGAAGGGGAGATGGGGGTTATGATTTTCCTCCTAATGGCAATTTAATTGCTGCTGAAGCCCATCTGGAAATGCTTCTGAACAACGGGCGCATCCCCCGGGGTAGCGCCGTTTCCATTATCCTTGCAGAGGGAACAGCTAACGCGCTCAGCAGCGCGAAGGCTGCCTGGGAGGCTGAAGGAGGGGCACAACCAGGCAGGTTTTTAGTTTTTCCTCCTATGTATCACCCAGGAGGCAGAAAGCACCTGTTTAGCGAGGCGGTAAAAGATATACTGTACATTTTTGTTTACCTCAAGCAAAAGGAGGGAGCCTCCACCCAGCCCTCCCTGCCACCACTCTGCTCAGGCCGCCCGAGGGCCAAGCGCTGTGTGACAACACAGCGCCCACGGCTGCCCGCCCGCGGGGCCGGTATCACCACGCCGGGGAGCCCGGGGCGGGGGCAGGACGGAGCCGGGGCTCCCGAGGGAGAGACGCGGCTACCGGAGAGGGAAAGACCGAGCCCCCGCAGCTGGGCCGGCTGAGGGAAGGCAAAGCGCCCTCAGCCCCGTCCGCTTCCCCCCACCCTGAGGCGAAGTGGGCGCGCCGCGAGGGCTGCCGGGAGTTGTAGTTTCTCCCCGCCCGCCCGCCCCGCCCCTCTGCAGCCGGCGGCGGGAGCTCGGACTACATTTCCCATCGTGCATCGCGACGCTCCCCCGCCCCTCCGGTGGGACAGGGCGAGGCGGGATTGGCTGGGACCGCGGCGGGGGGGCGGGGCTTCGGTTGTTGTCGAGCGGCCGCGGCGGGCGGTGCTTGGGGAGGGGCGGTTGGCGGGGGCGGGCGCGGGCGCGCGCCCCGACCGTTGCCGGCTGAGGCGGCGGTCGCCGTTACTCGCCGTGACGAGCGTTGAGCTGAGGTAAACAGCGGCCGCCGCGGCGAGTCCCGGGCTCCCCCCGCCTCTCCCGTCCGTCGGGGCACCGTCCCGCCTCCTCTCGCTCTTCCCCCTCCCTCAGGCGATGCGCGGTGCCGCGGCGGGCGTCGCGAAGTGAAGGAGCGAAGCCGCCGCTGTCGTCGTCCATCCCCCCCCCCGCCGCCTTCCACCCGCGACCCCCGCAGACGGCGACATGGGCGAGTGCGGAGCCCCCGGGGACGTCAACTCCAACGTGCTGGTCGCCCGCAGCACCGGCGACGCGCAGCTCGACAAGGCGGTGTGGCAGTGGCTGAGCTGGGACAAGGTGGGTGTGTGGCGGGGGGCGGCGGCGGGAGCAGGCACCCCCCCCTCCGGGGGCTTCTCCGCCCTCCCGGGGTTGGTCTGTCATCGGTCCCGTCGCGTATTCCGTCTCCTTCCCACCCTGCCCGGTGTCCTCCTCCCTCTCCGGGGTCCTCCGCCTTCCCTCGGCAGGGCCCTTTCACCCAGGATCGCTGCCCTTTGAAAAATATCTATCTGCATCCAGCTAAATCCCCAAAAGCTGCCGTGACTGAGAAATTCTTAACCTGTGCGAGGGGAAAGGTGAGGTATACAGCCATCCAGGGGCTGTACCTGACGAAGGGATGGTATGATGTCATCTTACTGGCACATGGAGTACGGCTCCTGCTTCGTGTTGCTACCGCTTCTTCATTAAGACAGAAACATGCGTCTTGTGAAATCGGGCTGAAGGAAGGATTGTTTAATGGCTTAAAATGCAGTTAAGAGTCGGATGGCATCATTTTGTTAGCTTCCTGGGTTTAACACCCTCCCCAGGAAAGAAACAGGCTCCAGAGGTCTAAGTTCTGGCATGCTCCTTTTCGGCTCCAACAGGGTGTCAAGAGGACTGCAGGCTTGGTTAGTTCTGATCAAACCATCCAAAGCAAATTTGGGGCCATAATAATAATAATATGGTATTAGAGGTTATTTTGCTTAACTCATTGAAAGGGTTGCTTTTTTTTTCAGCTGGTTTGTCTCAACATCATGGCCTGTGCTTTAAAAAATATCTTGGAGATGGCAGAGGGTAAACTACCAGTGCACCAGTGGTTTAGGTTCCTGTCTGGGGCTTCTTTTTTCTTTCTTCTTTTTTTTCCCTTTAATGAGAGTGATTATCAATGTCTTTATACTGTTTCCTCTTTAGTTTCGTCCTGTCAGGATCAAAGCAGGGCTACAAGTAAAATCTACATGACAGCCCTTAAATGAGCTTTCTGCTACTTGGAAATATGCTCTCTTCTTTCATTTTTGCAGGAACTAACGCTTGCCATCTGCACGTTCTGCGCTCAGAGCTGCTGTTGTGAAAGTGTCTGGGAATAGTGGCGTGGGGGGAGGGAAGGAGTGGAAAAGGGAAATAACATTCCTGATAATGGACTTGATAACCCAGATTGAACTCTAGTAAAATTTTTTTTTTTATATAACTTCTGGTTAGTGTATTGAAAGGTGGTTTTGTTTTTTTTTTTTTTAAGGGATTAATGTATGTTTATCCTAAAAATGTATGAAGTAGGAGAACTTACACTTTTTAATGTTAAGGTTACTGGGGAAAAATATTTTGATTAAAACCAGCAATAGTGAAATATTACTGTTTCTATAGCTCCTTCTAAGGCCAAAATTAACCAATAAAATACAGACTGAAGAGTCAGTTTGATTGTACCTGTTTACCCTTGCTTCCCTAGGTGATAATCATGACCCTTCCTACAAGGCTGCTTGAACTTATTACTTGGAGAGATTTCAAAGAGAGTTCCTGTGGATTTTGAAAATTCAAAATCGCCTGGAGAAGGAGGACTCAGTGCTCCTGCAGGAGTGGGGGCTGCAGGGCTGGGGGCACGGGTGCTCCAGAAGCGCTTGCAGTTGCTCCGTAGAGGATGTAAACAAAAGAGGTGAAGGTGTTGTGGGACAGAAAGGCGAGGAGAAACCAGCAAGTACGGCATGAGGAGGGATTATTCATCCGATGCCCTCGTATTTCACCACAAACCTAGGAAATGAGGTCTCTGTAGGTTTGCTGCTTATCAAACGACAAGGAGCTGCCTGTCTCACCCCTTCCCCACCCCCAGTTTCCT
Organism: Theristicus caerulescens; assembly: GCA_020745775.1. NCBI lineage: Eukaryota > Metazoa > Chordata > Aves > Pelecaniformes > Threskiornithidae > Theristicus > Theristicus caerulescens. Next base: position 132,183,549 of record CM036559.1, on the reverse strand, counting down.
TGGCCGCAGGGACTTTCACTGCTTCTGATTAAGGAAAAATCTATGCACTACATTCACAGCTGTATTTAGCTGTGGGGAGCTTTTGTCCTCTAACTTAATTGAAAATTACTTGCTGTAATTAATTCTTAGAGCTGTGCTCTTCATCCTTTTTGATTTGGGTATACGCACTAACCTTGTCTAAAACTGGAACTGATTATGGGCTGGGGCGTGGGTGGGTGGAGGAAACCTGACCATATGATGATTTTTCTGTTTTCCTCCCCTCTCTCACCAGTATCGTGCATCTTCATTAATGCTTCTAGCAACTGGCTTAAAGGAAGCTCACTAACGAAATCTCCCTCCTTTCCCATTCTCTCTCCTTAATTGCTGCGTGTTTGCTTTTGTCTTTGAGACAGGCTTGGAGGCACAAGGTACCCGCCTTTTGTTCAGTCCTCATTGGTAAATTATGGCAACAATTACTCATTGTTCTATATTTTCTCCCTCTCCATCCACTCTCTAACTTTCCTATTGTACTTCCACATCTGCCTTGAGTCTCCAAAAGGAGTCTGGCTCGTGTAGAAAGCTGTGTCGGAGCAGTTGTCTCCAAGAAAACCACTGCTCTTTAGAGCAGACGTTAGAATTTTGGACCTCAGCTGTAGTAATTTTATGTGCTTGTAGTATTTTATGTGCTTGTCTTAGGTGGCTTTATAGCATAAAGCTACACACACAGTGGCACGAAAATGAGGTGTGCGCAGCACAGTAGCTGAGCGCTTGTTGTACGTGGTGGCAGAGGAGGTTTCAGTGTCAGTCCGAGGGTGAGATACTGGCTCAGCAGCTGGTGGGAGAGAACAGTATAATTACGATCCTGATCTACTTAATTAAAAACCTGGTCCTAAAGAAAGATTCACAGCGTTGCCTACAAGTCAGAGTAGATAACGGGTGCCCTCTTGCTTTCCCTCAGTAAGTCCTCACACTGTAAAAATGATGCTTAAGCTCAAGCTGTTTGCTGCTGGTTTATTAATTAGCTCTGTAGGATCGCTGACAAGAATCCTGTTCCTCGGGCATGCTCAGTGCTTTGCCCATCTTCAATAAAGATAGGGAGGAGTGTTTGTACACAAACTGCTCCGGGGCTGTGGTTGTTGTGGTGGAGTGCACCTGGGAGAAGGGGATCTTTTGTGCTTATTACAAAGGCACTGTTCGAACATCACATGGGGGAAAAACTGCAGTTAATTCCCCAGGAGCTGCATGTGCAGGCCCCTCTCACTGCGCTCTCATTTTAGTGCACTAATTCATGGGCTCATTGTCACTGCACAGACATAGCATGGATGGCTTCCTACTTGCTAACAAGGTGGCTTGGCTGGTTTGGGGTCTGGTTTTGTTGTTTTTTTTTTTTTTTTTGAGTGTCCCGAGTGTTCTTTTAATTTTTATGACTTTTAAGATGCGTTTCAAGAGGAAATGGACTTGGTAGTTAGAGACCAATAACCCACTTCTGCCATTCAACTTGCAATATTTTTTCTTATTAAGACTTCTAAGTGAATTTTTAAGAATAAAAATGGGAAAATAAAGTCTAGGAATTGGCCACAAACAAGAAGAGCAATTCTTCAAAATTACATGTATGCGTTGCTCTAGCATTAAAACATAGGAGATAAAATTGTGAATTATTCAAATAGCTGATTCTGGGTGGACTGGGGCACAAACCCCATCCTGGCACAACCAAGACTACTGAGAGCCCGTAAACAACTCAGTGAAATGGGGGAAGCTCTGAAATAACCCAAGGACTGTGCTTTAGTGCCTGTTCTAAGACGTTAAACTATATGAAGTCCATCAGGATAGTCTTGAAGCTTATACTTCACGGCATTACTGTCTGTATTGATAAATAGGCTATCTTGCTGTCCGTGTTGTCGTCATGAAGGTGGGAAAGGGTATTGCCGTTCCGTGCTTACGCACTCTAACTTTCAGATATCAGAAATAAGATTTGAGCATTAAGACTTGCTTTGTATAATTTGGAACTTCCCTGTGTTAGGTACCTCTGAGTTCATAAATGTAAAGCGTTTTGTATGACGTAGGATCTTTTGTGGGTTTTTAACTGCTAGTCTACACATATTTGGGTAGTCAAACGATTTTTAAATGTTCTGAGAAACGGATGGTTTTTATTCTGCGTTGGATCATAATGAGAGAATTGCAGAAAGGAGGTAGCCTCACCGTTCCTCATTGCTGTACTTCCCCTCCCTACCTGCCTGAGCTGGCACAATATTCATGCAGCTGGTCAGGGAATGGCTCCAGGGTGGCGGGGGGGGGAAGGGAGTGGATTTGTTATTGATCAGGCTCACTGCAGCTGCATAAACGTTTTTCCTGACACAAGAAAGGGGCCAGCCCATCAGTGGGAGCAGTCGGGGAAGGTGAGAACTGCCTCCTTCAGCAGCAGTGAGCCGTAAAGCATTACTGTGATAAGTCTCAATCCAGTTTATTTAAAAAGACATGCGGAAATGCCTGTGAAAAAGCAGTTATGTAAGGGGTTTTGTTGCTTGTTTTGTATTGGGCCAATATAAAAGAGGTGACTTGTCTGCTGGCCTGTGCGGCTGCCTCCCGGGGTACACTTTATATGTATATTTATATATGTGTGCATATTGCATATATATATATATGCACACACATGTTTAAAGATGCATAAATATAGGGAACAAGGACAGCAAGGAACAACCCCAAAACATTACCAAAAAAGACAGCACAAACTAGAAGAGCCAGCCAAAGGGTTCGTGAATCAGAAACTTTATTTTGAGGAACTTTATGTACTTAAGGTGGGTGGTGGGGAGGTTGCTCTGTTCATGGATGGGGGGATTCTCTAGCTGCCGGTACGGCGATGGAGGGTGGTGGGGAGGTTCCTTTTGTCCGTGGCTGTGGGGAGCTTCTAGCTAACTGCAGGGCAGTGACGGGGTGGGGAGGTGGTGGGTGGTGCAGTGCTCCCTTTGCCCATGGCTGTGGGGAGCTTCCAGCTGCCTGTAGGCACCTGATGGGGTATGGAGGTGGTGGGTGGTGGGGTGTGGAGATGGTTGGTGTAGCGGTGGTGCCTTTGTCCATGACTGTGATGAGCTTCCAGCTGCCTGTAAGACTGTTAATGGGGTGTGGAGATGGAGGGGTGGTGCAGAAATCCTTTTGCCCTTAGCTGTGGGGAGCTTCCAGCTGCCTGTAGGCCCATGATGGGGTACGGAGAAGGTGAGTGGTGCGGAGATACCTTTGTCTATGGCTGTGGGGCGCTTCTAGCTGCGTGTAGGACCATGACAGGGTACGGAGAAGGTGAGTGCTGCAGAGATACCTTTGTCTATGGCTGTGGGGCGCTTCTAGCTGCGTGTAGGACCATGACAGGGTTCGGAGATGGTGGGTGGTGCAGAGACCCCTTTGCCCTCAGCTGGGGGGAGCTTCCAGCTGCCTGTTGGTCCATGACGCAGTACAGACTGGGGCTGTGTGTGTTTCCTTATCCTTAGGTCAATGTCCTTGTAGAAAGGTGCAGCACTCTCTGGGTGAGTAGCGGAGGCTCTGGTCTGGTTATGTCCGTACTCGGGGCTGCAGCTGTCAAAGAGGGGAGAGTCAACAACCAGAGCAGTCACCTTCCATCACCTCAGACCTCCTTTCCCTCCCTGCCTCCTGCCAAGGCTGTCCATCCCATGTCTCCCTGGTGGCCAGGAGACACCCCTCCTAGGCCAACTGTGCCACCCACCCCCCAGTGACATGAGCCACCACCACTGTTCTGGCCACTGCATCACTAGTGATGGTGCCAGGAGCTCACGTGTGGCCCAGCCCACAGCTCTCCAGGGTAAAAGGATGGGGAGCTCCCTCTGCCCATGGCTGTGAGGAGCTTCCAGCTCTCTGCATGACTGTGATGGGATACAGGCGGGACACTTATCTCTGGAGGGAGAGGGCAGGAGCGTGCTGTGTCTGGTCTCATCCCTCTCTGGGTGTCCAGCTGTGATGCAGAGGACAAGCAACGAAGGAGGAACAGCCACCCTGCTCTCCCCTGCCTGGCACTGCCCTTGGTGTGCCTGTCTGGGGCTGGCTGTGTCACCAGCTCCTGTGACATGGGCCACCACCAATGTTCCGCCTGCTGTGACATGGCCGTGACGTCACCAGGGCTGGTGCATCACTGTGGCATGGACCATTCAAACAAGAAGAAACAAATATTAATAAAATACTAATAACAACTGATAATGCTGGGGAGGGAAACTAAGTAGCAATTTAAAGAACAGTAGCTCAGCAAAGGTTAAAATAGAATTAAAAGCAGCAGGTCCTACCTACTGCCCAATTTTAAAGACTTGTGCTGCTGAAGTTTGTGGGTTTGAAGGCTAAATTCTGGAAGAAAAACACTTGTCAAGTAGACTGGAGGTAATATTTCACACGTTTGAGATTAAAGGCATGTCCAGTGCCATACCCTGCATCCATGAGTTGCTGATGGCACTGAGGACATCTCAGTGTGAGCCGCAGGACTCACATCTTTCTCTCCCTGACGCAAACCAGAGATTTTGCCAGGGACTGTCCTGTGCTACGCACTTCAGTTAGACATTGGAACAAAATACATAAATTATCTTCCGTCTCCTTGGTTCATGGCAAAATTATTACAGCCCCTTTAACTGACAGGACCAGAAGAAATGGGCACAAACTGAAACACAGGAGGTACCCTCTGAACACCAGCCACACTTTTCACTGTGAGGGTGACGGAGCACTGGCACAGGTTGCCCAGGGAGGTGGTGCAGTCTCCGTCCTTGGAGATACTCCATAGCTGTCTAGACAGGGTCCTGGGCAACTGGCTCTCAGTGTCCCTGCTTCAGCAGGAGGGTTGGAAAAGATGACCTCTAAAGGGCCTGTGCTGTGAAACAAAAGTCTACTTGAACGTGTTTGTATGAACTGCGCAAATTCTTCCAGAAAAATAGAAGTAGTGAAATGAATGCCAAGAGAAAGATGTTCTCTTGTTTGCCGTTAGCATTTGGTCTTGCGTTGTCTGTTTTTCTGAAACGTGACTGTGGGTTTCTAATCAGAGAATTGCTAGTTCGGAGCTTTTTACAATACTTCCTTGCAGATACAGGTTTCCAGGTTTTAGTGTTCCTGAAAAGACAGCACGATGTCCTTGTCCCTCTCGGAGGGACGTAGCACGTCAGCGGTGCAGTCTGCGCGCGCTTTCCGCAGTACGGTGTGGCTGTAGTCCCGCTGTTTGTGGCCTCGTAACCTCCAGGGTAGATGGGCACTATTCATGCTGCATGGCGCTTGGTGGCGGCCCATCTCGTACAGTACGTGCAGCCTCCCTGCCTCAGGAACTCATTGCTCTTGTCAGTTCAGAGTGCTGCTGGGGTGGCGGTTTTGGTAGCGTGAAGACTTGAGTCCTGTGTGCATGGGTCGTGTGACGTATGGGGGAGGTACAGGGCCTTTGGAGACAGTATTGGAGGGCTGGTTTTGGTGCATGGAGCAAAACTATTCCACAGTTCGCTCCAGACAGGGAGAATGGATGTAGACTGTATTTAAAACTTTCTTTCAACCTGGCTTCCTCCACTCTTATGGGCTCCCTACCAGAAGCAGCCGACTGTTACGGAGGTGTTGTGGCTCATTGAGGGACCAGGATTTGGGAACAAACCAGACCAAGATGAACGCACCAGGTAAATGTACCCCCAGTGGGTACAGAGACAAGGGAGGATCCGTAGGGAACCTTCTACCCCTCAAGTACAGCACCTACAGCCGTACGTAGAGGCTGTGGTTTGCTCTACCACCACCTTTCCCTCCCACTGCAGTAACTAGCCCAAGTAACTGCTTGCCTGCAGTTACCCAACTGATTTTCACATAAAAATGTTGGTGCGGTTGCTGACTGGAAAAGAAATATTTCTTGCTTAACAAAAGGAAACGAGAACCTACAATTTCTAAGAGAAACTGTAAATGAGAACTTGATGCAAGTGCCGGTGCTGGTCTTTAGTTGTGTATATAAGGTGAGTAGCTATGCCACGGCCAATGCTCCATTTCTCTTTGTTAGGAGTTCCTACAAATAGATACTCTGGTGTGTTTGGATCTTAGGGACTGACCCTAATTTTATTTGAAAAAAAGCTTAAAACAATTGCCGATTAAGAACCAAAGGCTGGCTGGCAAAGCTTGATGCAGTTAATTTGTGGCTGAATTCTAAGCAAACTTGAGACCTTTTTTTCCTGTTCTTCCAGGCTACAGATGCAAAGAGTGTCTGCAAAACAAAAATTGATTGCTATGAGAGCTGTAAACTGCCACTTATTTTGACAGGGTATTAGCTTTGAAACCGAACTCTGGCAGTAAGTGCACATTATTAACATGATTGGGAGTGAAAGAACCAGTAAGAAATACTCAGCTAACGCCCTTGTGCTTTAATTCTCCAGTTGTTTCAGATTTTGTATCCTGATGAGCTACAAAAAAAGTGTAATTCTGTCTCAGTAGGCAACTGTGCAGTACATGGAAAACTGAAGATGAAGAAGCTAACACTGAATTCAGCAGAGAATATACTTTTTTTGTTTAATAAAACCTCAAGCCTTTCTTAAACGTGTTGATGTTGCAGAGTCTCAGCTGCTACAGGATGTGACCCCACCATTCTGCCCCACATCTGGTTCTGGCAGTAAATTTTTATAAGTAGTTGTTTGAAGTATATCTCACACCCCCAGCAGGCTCATCCCCTTCCCTCTTCTTAAAGGCCATTATAACCACTTTAAAATTTAAATCCACAGGACCACTAATATAGGTTATATAAAGTTCCTGACTGAGAACTAAAGTCAGAAAAGACACAGGTAACTTGCAAAAAAAAAAAAACAACCCCAAAAAAAAACGTTTTATGAGAAAGTAGTACTAGCTTTCTAGAGATAGCATGTGTATATATATTGGTGTAATAACTTCATAGGGAAAAAATAATGCAGAACTTTTTTTTTTTTCTGGTGCTCATGTGAGTGCAGAACTATGTTCAGCCTCTTACCCATGCAGCAGCCTCTCTGTCTCTGTCCCAAATGTTTCCTGTTTCCATTTCTTTGTGAGGGTGAATCTGAAGTGCTGAAGGGGAGGCTCTGATAGTCTCGTTCTCTCTCCTCCCGGCTGGTTAGTAATGCAAAAGCCCGCTCTCTGCGAGAATGAGAGGGCTCCCTGAAGGTACTTGGTCGAGTCTCCTTGAAATGGGATAGGAAAACATTGCCTGACCTCTGGCTGCTCTTTACTTCCCACGTATCAAATGGCAAGCCTCAAAGCTATTTAAAAATTAAGAATGCTTCACAAATTTACGTCTTAAAATGGTAGATTAACGTCTCTGAGGGCACTCGCATCACGTTTGTAGGTGCTGCCAGACTGGGAAGTAGACAGTTGAGGGCAGAGCTGCTATTCAGGGGGAAGTAGACAGGGCGGGGGAATGGACCAGCAGGGACATGAAGTTAAATTCAACGAGGACAGACTGTGCTTGAGAAAGAGGAACCCCCTGTGGCAGTGCACGCTGGGGCTCGGCTCTGCTGAAAAGGCCCTGGGAGTCTCTGCAGGCAGCATGCTGAGCAGGAGCCAGCGGCCTCCCCGGCAGCGGAGGAGGTCGACAGCATCCTGGGCCGTTGTGGGGGAGGAATTATCTCCCTTTACTCGGCACTTGTTAGCCCGCATCTAGATACTGTGTCTGGTTTTGGGGCTCCCCAGTACCAGTGGGTATTGACAAACTGGTGCAAGTTCAGCAGAGGGGCTCCAGGATGGCTGGAGGCTGGAGCACTCGCCCTGTGAGGTGAGACTGCGGGAACTGCTGCTGTTTCTCCTATTTGTCCTTTCCCTGCTGGACCCCACTCTAGCCCAGTCACCAGCCAGAGGCACCCCTTTCCTTCCCTCTCCCTTTTCTGGCCCCAACACTGTATGTTCAGGTGGCACGGGCCTCTCCTTCCAGGGCCCTCCCGGCTGCTGTCACCTTATCTGCCGCCTCCTTGTGCACTGCTGGCAGTGGCCAGGACCCCTTCCCCGCCTGGAGCAGGAGGAACAGCATCTGTTGCTTCTTGATTGCTGCCTTGTCCTGCCTCCTGACCTATATATATTATATATAAATATATATGTGTGTGTGTGTAGCTGCAAGGGGTGGGGCCTTACGGCGTGGTGGCTGCTTGTCAGCTGCGTGGAAAGCTGTTTTGCTGGCAGCAGAGGTCCCCCCATCCCTGTGTGCTCGGAGGATGTGGGTCTGCGGGTGGGTCTCGCCTCCATCCCCAGTGCTGCCCTCTTCCCTGCCCTCTTTGCCTTTGGGAGGTTGGTCCCTGTGGGCTTGAAGGACCCTGCTCTCTGCCAGATGCTTCTTCCACCAGTAAATAATCCTCTGAAAGCCAGTAGCAACGTGCAGCTCAGAGGCTTTGAAGGGTCCGTCGCTCCCTTCTTTGGGGAGAGTCAGCGCTGCTTCTGCCAGGCATCCTGCCCGGTGCTGAGCTCGGGCCCGTGCACATGCATTCCTACCGCAGCAGGCAGAGCCCACCAACGCCATGGTGCTGAAATGGACTCAGCCTCTTCTTTTCCCCCCTTCCCTAACCACGTCCTAGTGTGGGATAGCAACCTCAGCATAGTTACCGGGATATTCGCTGCTCAGCATCACAGGGCAATGAGGGAGAAACCAGTACCTACCAGTCAGCCCCAGACCCCTTGGGGTATCCCTGCCAGACGAGTCACCAGGGCGTCTGGAGCGGCTGGGGGACCCTGGGAAAGACCACAAGTCGCGTTGGTGGGGTAAGGCTGCAGCGCCGAGCTCACCACAGCACCTTTGCCCTCGTCTCCCACCCTCTGTGCCTCCAGCAGGGATGCCGCACTTGCTGGGGGTCCCTGCCCCGGCCTGCGGTCCCTCAGCTGCTCCGCTGTCCCGGCGTGCTTCAGCTGCTCTTCCAGAAAGTCTTGTTGGCCAGCAGGGCGGAGATTTGGCATGCTTGGTGGATATGTTTTCATATCATTGACATGCTTGACTTTAGAAGAAGCGCTAAATTCTATGGGCTCTTCAAATCACTAAATCCATGAGAAGAATTTGAATTGCTTTGTTAGAGCCATTGGGGACGCAAGGATATCTTAGAGCATTGCTTTTATTAAGGAATGACTATTTTTGTATGAAACAGCCTAGTTTATTTCTGCTTAAGACAGGAAGCTTTAGGCAGTCTTGTGTGGTTCTTTTTTTTTTTAAGGATATTAAAAATAATGTCCAACACTGTAGTTAATAATCTCTGAGGAACTTCTCTTTTGCTTACGCTAGGCTTCTGCGTTGTGATTAACGGAGCTTGCTGACATACTAATCCAGGCAACGGTTAAGAGCGGGCACTTCAGTTGTCCGACTTTGTGTTTCTAAGCTAATTGAGTTTGGTGCTAACTTCATGCTGCTGCCTCACTTGGCTTCAGAAGCTTGAGAAATTCTTTTGTAAGCAGTCATCTGGGATAGTTATTTTTGAATACATCAATGAACTACCTAAAGCTGCTAGTAAGCCTCTCATATCAGTGTCATGTAATTGCATCCATAGGTGGGATTGATGATATTTCCTTGGAATTTAGAAATACGATGGGATGCTGCATAGCGTGACAAATCGGATAAACCCTCCTAGTGCCTCTTGCTTCACGTGACAGGAAGGTTCGTGTTGACGGAGAGAGTGACTGTGCAGCGATACTAATGGCTTCAGAAAATACGCTTTGCATAAAGGCATGCTAGACCTTCTTCTTCGTAATCCCGGTCTCTAATATGAACATCTGTTGTGTGTTTTAACATTGCAGCTATTCCGCTTTGCAAAATGAACCTTCGTAAGGGCTACTGAGAAACTTTCAGATGTGGTACTTTATTTCATAACTATAAAGCAAAACAGCAAAAAAACTGTTTTTTGAGAATTTGCAATAGGGCTAAACGTCAACAGTGGAAGCTGTCATTATCTTTTAGCCCCACCCGACTGCAGTGCCTTTTGAAATTCTCAGTCTAGTATGGGAAATGGTGTTCATACCCAAGCGCTGTGGTGCCAGAAGCTAAACTGGTCCATAGGCTTTGAAGCTCCAACTCAGAGAAAAACTGGAAAGCAGGAAACAATGACAAGCGGTAAGGATTGTGCCGCGGACGGCTGTGCAAACAGCTGTCTTGAGATCAGTCTTGTAACGCTACTGAGTGCGTAACCCAGAGCGTGAGACAGGTCATCGCCACATCTGAATTTATACCAAGTCTTGTAAAATTCCTTCATTCTGTTGCCCCAGGAGTTTCAGGTCATCTGTGGAAAGCTTTGAGATTTTCTTCTTTAGCTTGTAACTCTTTTTTTCCTCCTTTCTTCTTTTCTGATTGCAGGAAATTTTAGCTAACTGAGTGTGACCCGAGCAAATTAAAATGTTATTTGGACGCTATTTTGGCTGACTCATTTTTGTTCCTAGGAAAAGAAATAAGGTAGCTTCAATCAAAAATGCATGTTAACCTATTTGTAAAATAAATGTTTGCGCTATCGCTTCAGGAGAATCTTGCCTCAGTTTTGCAAAATTCCAGACCGCAAACTGTGTAATGTACTACACATTATTCTCTTCTTGCAGGCAAGCAATACAGCGTATCCTAAACGGCTATTAAAGATGCTGTGTAATTTAATAACCTTATTTTAAAGCAAAAATTTATTGAATTATGATAGTGTGAAATGAGGTTTTCATGTACTCTTGCCTCAGACTCTTTTCAGATTAGTCATTTGTTTTCTGGTTGACTGCCTATGAACAGCTAAAAGAGAAGCTTTCACTTCTGGGATTTAATATTTGTTGTGCCCCATTGTTTTTGTTTTGTTTTTTAGGCCTGTTTTTAGCTGTGTTGTGAGTAATGGCTCACTTTGGTTGCAGAGCCATCTGAAAGCCTGAACAATAATGGCTTGCCTTTTTATTTTAAGGCACAAAGAAATTAAAATTTATTTTAAATTCACACGTCTCATCCTGCTAGTGTTCAAGATCTGCTGTCAAGCAGTGGAAATAGTTTCAGATTTTGAACAAGTTTTGTTGAATATTTTTTGAATGAAATATTGAATGGAAGTTCGTGCAGCTCATATCATTGTGCTTTTCCCAGCATCTTTAAATCCTCCTGAAGAGCCTCCCCCTGTGCAGAGCCTGTTCCCCCGTGCTGCAGCCGCTGCCTTGTGGCAGGCGGTGCGGGAGCTGAAGCTGGCTGACCTCTGATTTAAATGTCAGGGGTGCTTCACCCTTGCCTTTCAGACTCCATTTGCCTTTTTTAACCCTTCCTTGGGACCCTGCTCGAAGCAACACCGTTTTAGAGAAGCACTTGTGCAGCCTGAGCTGAACTGTTATACAGCTGGAGTCATTGTTTTTTACAGCGGTGTCTCAATTGCCTTCTACACCCTCTGTGGTGTTGGCAAGCCTGGCTGGGTTGCGCTGTGTTTACTATAGCTGTCCAAACTGGCTGTCAGGAGACAGGCTGAGTTTCTTGATGACCAAATGAATTTATAAAGCCTTCAAAATCCCTGTGTTATAAAATATGGGTGTTTACGCATCCGCTTCTTTCAAAACGCCATCCTAGGGGTGAATCGCTCCCTGTTAGTACATGCTGTAAAAGGACAGGCATGGATATTCTTCTGTCATTGTTTTTCTTTGTCAAACTGGACTCACCTTCTCTCACCTCCCCCCAGGTCTCCCCAGGCATGCCCAGGATAGTGTGGTTGGTATTACCATGACTATCTAATTCTAATCATCATAGGTAATGAATATTAAATTTTCCTTATTTTTTTTTATTTTTTCCTTATATTATTATTCCTATTTTGTCGCATTGTTTTCTAGCCTCAGTATCAGTTGGGGGTGCAGAATAACTACGAAGAACAAGTTGTGTGTATGCGCGCTTTGTACGCTTGGAAGTTCATAGCTTTGGCAGTAATGCAGGTTTGGGAAAACACTGAACAAGCAGAGGGAGACTTCAATAATCAGTGTCTTTTACCCATCCTGCTACGTAACATACGTAGCATAACATACATGCCCCCAGTAACAAGCGATGGGACGAGAGGGAACGGCCTCAAGCTGCGCCAGGGCAGGGTTAGGTTGGGGATTGGGAAAAACTCCTTCCCCAAAGGGCTGTCAGGGCCTGGCCCAGGCTGCCCAGGGCAGGGGCTGAGTCCCCATCCCTGGGGGGATTTAAAAGCCGGGGAGATGTGGTGCTGAGGGCCATGGGTTAGTGGTGGCCTTGGCAGTGCTGGGTTAGCGGTTGGACCTGATGATCTTAAGGGTCTTTTCCAACCTTAACAATTCTATGATTCTATGATTCTATACTGTGCGCTGCATAGGATTGACTTTAAAACGTTCATAGGGTTGTAGTGTTTCCTACCTTAAGGTAAATTAAGCCTTTCAGAGATGTGTATAATCACTCCCTCAGCTGAACAAGGAATGGTAGTAAATGTATTCTCTATACAGGGAAATGACAAACAGACACATTCTTTCATAAATGCAGTGACTCTGTTTAAAATGGAGTGGCTTTCAGATCAGAAGGATTGCTGCCTACTGTTCTGTTTAGCCAAACTTTTGTCCTGGCCATTCATTTTAGTCATGGGTTTTAGGTGATAAAGGCATAGGATGACAATGTTTTTAAAAATGTTCTGTCTGGTGTTTGTATCCCTTTTGTTGGTACAAGGAGCCATCCTGTGCAGATGAGGAACTCCCTACGTGGAAGATACTGAGATCGCCCTTGCACCTTTGTCCAGATTCCTGCCATGACTGCGCTGTCCTTGTGCCGCCTTCTAGGCATCTGCTGACAGTTGCTGGACTAACCCTTTGGTCCGGCCTGGTACGGCCTCTTCCAGGTCACGGCAGAGCAGCCGACGAGCAAGTCCCCGCTGCGATACGTGCTGTACAAACATCAGCACGTAACCGCAGGGAGCTTTCAGTTGCAATAAGCTGTGCAAGTGGAGGTGAAGCGGCGTAACCGTCAGCTAACAATGATACCAGAGAGGGAGAATGGCTCTGGATCTTCCATATGAACCATAAGACTCTTAATATATTGATATACATCAAACTAACTGATTGACATAATATTTGGTTTTTCAGTGTTTCCTCTGAGTAGGTTAGTGGGTGTATATTTTGCTGGTTTGGGGGGCAAATCATAAAGCAACGGCTATCTTTGTGTTCTCTAACACCCACAATAAAGTTATGTTTTACTGACACGAGGACTGCTTTTGGGAGCAGAAGGTTTTTTTCTTCAGAAAGATGCTAACTCTTAAAGATACATCCAGTGACTTCTGTGGAGAATTCTTTGTTCAGTATCACATACTGTGTGTGAAATGCATTCTTTCTGAACTTTTAAGTAATTGCGGAAATTTGTTTTGGATTCTCTGTGTTTTACTGACAAGATTCTTGAGACCCTCCTAAGTAGAGTTAAAAATCGAGGTTTGGAGAGTAGTGAAAGTGGCTATTAAAATGATGCACGTGGTACTTACCTTCAGGAGTAGGAGTAGTTTGGTTTTGTTTTTTTTTTCCCAACCCATTCCTATCAAGTGCATATACTGAGCAGGGAAAGTGTCAAAAATGGCTGGGATTCTCTGACAGAGAGAAATACCCATCTTTGTGTGAGAGTTTGTGGTAAATAGGGGCTTTGACTCTCTTGTACCCACCTCGCTAACGATTAATGTAACTTGAAAAGACAAGCTTTATTTTTGGTTTTACAATGTCAGCTTTATTTTACTGTGCCTGTTTACAGACCTTTCCTGCGGGTGGGGAGGAAGGAAGCACTGCTTTGAAGTTAGGATTTTTGTCTGTCTTCCAGCAGCACAGATCAAGAATTAATTTGTGTTACCTGCCTTGGAAAAACCTGTTCTAAAGTCTGTGTTCCTCACTACAGGCTTCATGGAGCTGGAAAGCGTGTTAATGACTAGGCAAACACATCAGCGTGTCAATGGCAGCAAGAGCTCTCAAATCTTTTATAAATAAGGCTAATAGAGAAAAGAGAATATGATAGAAATGAGAGTTAAAATAAAGGCTAGTTTGTGCAGACAGGCATTTTATAGGATAGGAAGAACTTGTTGCACTGCAGAAGTAGGAATTCTTTGAAAACAATAAGTAAGTTCAGATCCTGATTTCACAAACTAAATGAAGACCTTGATCTTCTTTTGCAGAACCAAAAAACAAAAGAACAGATTGAAAGCTTGTTGCAGAATGGAAAGCATAAAGAGCTACGGGATCGTCTCTGCTGCAGGCTGACCTTTGGGACCGCCGGTCTGCGCTCTGCTATGGGAGCAGGCTTCTGCTACATTAATGATCTTACAGTGATCCAGTCAACGCAGGTAAGCTGAATAGTTGCAGAGGAGACAGCTGAATGGTTTCACAGGAAACGTTTGGGTCTTCTCGTGTACCGCTGAAATACAAGCTGAGGGTGAAACACAGCAGCCATTCAGCAGTCGAGGGATAGCACGCAATGTTTAGTGCTGGAAGAAAATAAAGAACAGGTTCAATTGGACATCCTAGGAGGCAGAATATAGTCGCTGCCACTGGAATTTGGCCAGTAGTTAAAGTCTGTTATACTGCTCTGAAGTTGGAAAGCATTAGCTGTCATAAGAACTTTTAGTATTTGTCAAACACTAAACAAAACCCAAGAAAACCCCAAAAGCAAAGCCACCCCCAACCAAACAAGCCTTTACTTTCGCTTTTAGCCGAAGTTGTCAATAACTATACAAAAATAGCAGGTTTTACTAAGAAAATGAACAGGAAGTTAGATGAAGAAGCAAAGGTAGACTGACTGTGAAGAACATCTGTATTGTAAATGAACTTATGGGGAATCTTTCCAGTAACACTGGTTGTGTTACCTACAACTGGATTGGATAGCTGTAGAAAATATTGTGGTTAAGTGCACTGGCATTACTGTAGCTCTGTCGGTAGCTCTTGGCACTTCTTAAAGTAGAGATGCAAGAAAGTAATTTGAGATACGAACTTAAACTCTCAAACTGCAAATCTTATGTTACGTACTGTATCAGAGAGGTCGATGGTTCATGGTTTATCTATGATTTAATATTTGTGTATTTGGGTTAGAGATATCATTATAGGAGTATTTGCTAAGAAAACATTGTAAACAGATGTTGATCTTTTCTAGGACTAGTTCTTTGAAGTTTGGAGTAGAGTATTTTGGGGTGGACTTCTTGATTTGGATACAGACAGGGAGATCTTGGAACAGACGTAGCTCTTGACTGCCATTTTGATAGTTGTATTTTAGTGTTACTGGAAGGGGTCTGGTGGGATGGTGTGCTGTGCGGTAAGGTTTTGGCCAGGGAGGCTTTAGTCCTAATAGCCTGCTGCTCTGCCAGAGATGAGGCTCCGCTTGGTGGCGGCGCTGGATGTACCGTTAGGAGGGCACAAAAGCTGGTACGTGGAGTTGAGGAGCTGGGTAGAGGCTGCCGTGGAGTCATGAATGATACCGGTGCTGTGGTGGGGAAGACTCGTGGCAGAGACTCCTCGCTTCTGATGCATCTTTTCCTTGAACCATGTTTTAGGTTCTTTTGACTAGCTGTTTAAGTTGATTAACAACCAGAAACACAGCTTTCTGGACTTGTTTCTTTGATATCTTTTACCCTCCTTTTTTTCTCTGTTGCTTTTGGTCTTGCATGCCAGAAGAGGGATGGAAAATGATCTCTGTTTCCCTCCCTGCTTCTCTTTCAAGCAATGTTAATGAGTTGTATGTGTGTTGATTGTCTGAATAAATCAACCTGTTGATTAATATAAGGCTTAATCATCTCTGCTTTTCTTTGAAGCGCTGTTTTGTTCAAGGGCAGATGATGTATTCTTTCTCAAACAACTTGGTCCCCTGTTGTCTCATTTCTTCCCCCCCCTTTTTGATAAACACCTTGGGAAGGAACAGTTGATGTCAATTTAGTTTTTGATCAAAAGTGCTCCGTGTTCCTTTTCTATATTGCTGTCTCATAGTGGATTTGTTCTTAAATTTGCTTATTGTACAGTACCAGGGTGCTTTTCAGCTGGTGTGTTCCTCTATCAATTTTTCCCCCAAACAAGTAGATTAAATAACTAATCTTCACAACTGAACTTCATAAGAAATTAATTCAGAGTACATTTGAAATTGATCTGATATTATCCAGAATTTGAGCACATGAAAGAAGAGTCTGAATTTGAACATTGATTTATCTAGGTTGTCGTCCTGTTAAACTATCATTCCTGACTTCAGTAGTCATTCTTGCACGTACTTTGGATTCTTAATCTGCAAAATACAGCTTTCACCCCAGTGAAGGTAGTGGGAGGCAAGGAAAGAGAAGCGTTGAATCCTTTTGAAATTGAATAGCATGAGTCAGAAAATGGATGTTCTGTATTTCCTTTCCTTATGAACATAGACAAATGGGTTTGGACTGTGCATATTAACTATACTTAAATGTCTTACCTGCTCCCACCTTTATGCTTGACTATTGAAAATATAATGGACTGGTTTATTTGTAACCGTTCTACTTGGAACATCAATAAAAAGTTTTTGTTATGACAGACCTACTGAATCTTATCTACTTTGTCAGGTACTCTTTTATAAATGGAGCTTCAGCCATATGATAAAAGGTGTTTTGTTAGATGATTTACAAAGGGTTGATAAAAATCTCTCATTTATTACTGTGTACGTAAACATTTTAAAATAGTCGTCTCGTTGCGGGTTAATGCTCTGATACAAGTCCCTCAGTAGACATGACTGAAATAATTTGTTTTCTGCTGGCTCAGGGTGAAGTGGTGAGCTTAAAACTTGGAACGGCTGGGACTTTATTAAGCTGTTTGCCATGCTGCTAATGCCTGGATTTACAACTGGAGCCCAAACTTTCGTGGTGCAACCAAATTCCAATAGCTGCTTATGTAGGCTTTGCAAAGAATAGAAGTAACAGGTTGGAGCTCATTGGCAGCGTTTGAAACCCAGCCTTATATCTGACCGGTTTTTCTCTTCGGTTTTGTCTGGGGTCTAACAGAAAGTTTTCTGTAAGTTTCTGACCTCTAAACTGGACACACCTTAGAATGATGCTTCCTTTAATTCTAGCCTTACTGGTCTGAGTGTGCCCAACTCATCCGCTACAAATACTGTAATGGTAGGAACAGAACTTAGTGATGTGGTACAGGTGGTCTGCACTGATCCAGTGGGAACGAGCCGAAGAGATTAAGAAAAAAAACAGTTTAAAAACTAGTAGTTTGTTGCCAGCGATGGAATTGTTAGGAGTAGCGAAGTTGCGTTAAACAAGTCCGCTTTTCTTTGAAGCAGAGTAAACATCTTGATAATGCAGAGGAAGTTAATAACAGTCACTTTACTTTTTGGCCTTCGGAGTTGCTCATGCTCCCAGCGCCTGAATGTCGCATGCTGCCTTTGTGTTTCCAGTCTCATGAAAGCGTGACTGTGCTTGGATCGGCTGACTGATACGCGTTCTTGGCAGAGAGTGAAAAGTTTCATTTTGGTCAGCAGGGAATGTGTTTGCCAGTTCAGTTTCACGCGCATTACCGGTTTCTGAAAGTAACAAACTGGGCTGTATTCCTTTCTCCCTCTGCAGAGCTTCTATTTTTAGTTGTTTATTAAAGCCATGTATCAAGTTAGAAAAAACAATCTCTGGGAAGCAGATTAAAACTCGTTTCTGAAGTAAACTGCATTAGATTTAATCTCTTTGTTTGAGTACACTTGTTTTGGAAGCTAAGGACATGAACGGTTTTGCTGAACCTAATCTGAAAATGGGCAACCCTGTCTCTGTTTGTCCTTACCTGCTACAGGAATAAATGGCCATTCAAAACAACTAGACTTCAGTGTAATTAAAATATTTCCTTCAATGAAAATAAACCTTAGTTAAGTTGCATACTTAAGCGCATGCCGTGTTCTTCATTTGCATGATGATATTGAGATCATGAAAAGTCAGATCCAGAAAGGTACAGAATATCCAGACGTTGCTTTTGACTCATCTGAAGATTGTAGGAGCGTAACCTATGCATGAAGCCTAGACTTTCCTGCTCTGTCCTGCCGAACCAAATGCTTTTACTAACGGGTAAGTGACCCATCACTGACCTCCACCATGACAAAACCGGTCATCTTTGCATCGTTGCTGTGACTTTCCTGTTGCTATGTAAGCAAAGCTAAAGATAATAGTTGAAAGATTTAAATACTGGACTTCATAAAGCTGTTACTATCTCTCTTGATTTCATCAACCAAAAATCTTTCCACCCTGTTCTTGATACCATCACATGCAAGAGGATTATTTAAAACATGGCTGTAGAAGCAGACTAGATCTGCCTGGGAATTTTATATAGGGAAATCACCTGAACTGTGCAGTGGTATAAATATTTGTAATGCTTCAGTGCACCTAAAGAGAATTTTGTTTTAGATCCACTCAGGCGGTTACACGTTTGTACGCTGACACTTGCTAATAAGTTATTAATTATCACCAAGTATGTAATGGCAAGATATTGATGTGGATATCTTCAATTAGCTTTAATAAAGGTATTTGGATAGTAAACAAGTCCAGTAGGGCTGGACTAATTTCAGCTGTTGGATCTTTGGCTAAGCTTCAAGTATTTTGTTCTTATATAGCGTATCGCATTGTGTCTTAATTTTAATCAGAACTTCTTCATGGCAGAAGGTAAAGGCAGAAAGTAAAGACATTGCTGTTTTTACTCATATGAAATCTTTGATCCCTGTCGAACAGCGAAGCTGGTTCAAGAGTGTCCTAGGAAAAATCTCACCTCACCGTTGAGGAGAGTGTTATTCAGATTGTAGTGGCACCCCACCCATAGCTGCCAAAAATGCTCAGGCAGAAATAGCTGGCATGAGGTGTAGGGGAGAAAGTGCGGAAGATCCAGTCTACTGAAACGATCAGTATAGGCCCTTGCTTTGCAACAAACATAAATCAGTTCTTCTGTGTTTGCGGAATGAGGGAATGCAACGCTGGGAGGTGTACGAGGGTGCGGGCATTAGAGCCAAAAAGCCAAAGCAGCTGCGATGGTTGCCCTTGGGAAGTAAGGGGCGAGGAGGAAATTTGATGCGCAGAATCCTGGAGGTGCCAGGGTTGCCAGAAAGTTTGAGAGATGCCTCTGCTGTCGAGGGAGAGCTGCTGGGGGGTAGGTGTGAAATAGAAATCATGCGTAACAGCTTTACATCTGTAAAGAGTGGTTTGTAATGTATTGACTTTCTTATGTGGACAGGAGTATTAGTTGTTCTATCTGAACTCACCTTGATTCGTGCTGCTTCTGAGACAGGCTATAGGCCCGTTTGTTTTCTGCATCTAACTGGTACCAGTTTGTCTAATGTGGTCCTGCCTCTTCTGTAAATTTTGTCTTTTGTGCAGTTTGTTGATGTTTGAGGAACTAGTTCAGATAAAACTCCGCAATGTGCTCTGACCTCAAGATACCGCTAGCCTAAACAAGGGATCTGTTGATAACAAATCTGCCGTTCATCTCTTTAAATGTTATTTAATCTGTTCTAGGCAAACTTGAACAAGTTTTCCCCATTCCTCTCTTTCTTATCTCTTTACAACTGTGAATGGAAGTTCTTGATAAGTTGTCAGGGCGGTGTGAGCATGTTTGTGTATCAACACAGTTCAGTTCGGTGTGAAGGTGACTTCAGCTGGCCATCGTGCCATGGCACAGCTTCCAGTTCTGTCAGTGTTCCAAGTTTTTTATTTATTTTAAACTTCTTCTCTCTCTGTGAATCCCCCTATAGACACACACCACATCTGCAGCTGAAATAGTTCTCCGAAGAGATGCCAGTGTCCGCTTGTCTGTGCTTTGAAGCACATTTTTTGGTGAAAAGGGCAAGAACCGATTAAAAAAATTGAGCTCAACTGAATTTCATGAGTCGGAGTCAGGCTAGCTTTCCAGCTGAGAGACTGCTTACTGGTGATAGCGAGTCAGATCCAGATAAGAACCTTGCAAAGAACTGCAGTTAATACTGGGGGAAAAGCCTGCTTGACTCTAGTACAAAACATCCCACTCCTTCTGTCAAGAGGAAACTTGGACCCTCGTCAGAGGTAGCCTTTTTAGGGTAAGCTTGGCTATGGTAAGCTCACGGTGCTGTGTTTGTGTTGGGGAAGGCTGCTTTCTGAGTGTAGCGAACGGTGGCCTCTGGAAGCTTCCATTAACAACAGTGCTTCCATCTTTTTGTCTAAAACCGCTGATCCATCCTGGGTTGTTCCTGTGATGGATCTGCAGAGAGATTCTAACTGGGAAATGAATGGATGTGAAGGCCCCAGGGAAGGTGAAGCTGGAACGCCATGTAATGCACTATTTCAAAGCGCACCTATCTCCTCCTGTTTTGAAAAGAAGGGGTGGCTGACTGAGGGGCTGTTTGTTTTTCTCCTGTGTATGCTTCAGCCGTATTTCTCCTCACCCCCAAAGTGTTTTAAAAATTTACTCCCTTCACCTGCTCCCCTTTCTTCTCCCTGCACGGGGGTCTTCTCTGATACCTTGCCATTGGAAATGTTCTGCCTTGATGTATAGAAGGCAGCTTGTATTTGTGCTATTGTATCTGCATAGTATATAAATCGAGGACTTTAGTCTGTCCAGCTGGAGCCGGTCACTAGTAATAAACTTCCGTTTGAAAAAGTGGGTAAGGATGAAGCATCCTTCTAATGCAAATTTAGAACTAACGCGTTGGAAGCAGTGCTGAAAAGGTGTCTGACTTGTACCGTGAACCCAAGGATGAAGACCAGCACTGACTAGCACTAGCCTTACATTGCCTGAGTGCATGGACTTTCAAAAAAATGGATTTTTCTCAATTGGGTCTTTAAGAAGATGGTTTGAATACATAAAAGCACTGTATGGGTTGAAAACAACTGTTTGCTGCTTGACGATTTACGAGAGGAAATGGCCTCAAGCTGCGCCAGGGTAAGTTTAGGTTGGATATGAGGAAAAACTTCTTCACTGAAAGAGTGGTCAGGCCCTGGCACAGGCTGCCCAGGGCAGGGGCTGAGTCCCCATCCCTGGAGGGATTTAAAAGCCGGGGAGATGTGGTGCTTAGGGACATGGTTTAGTGGCGGCCTTGGCAGTGCTGGGTTAACGGTTGGACCTGATGATCTTAAGGGTCTTTTCCAACCTTAACAATTCTATGATTCTATGATTCTATGATTTTGCTGGCTCAAGCTTTCTGTTTATGCTGTTTGGTCACTTATTGTCGTACTGCTTTTATTTCCCACATTGTTTCTCGGTTTACTTTCTTTCTGTGATTACTTTGGGGAAAAATAAATATGCTGCTTTGTGAACATTATTATTGACATTTTTACTGAGCTGTATTTTGCCTGCTGACATTATACATCCTATGTGAAAGATCATTTTTAATGTTCGTGTGTGCTGCACTAGAGCTAATTCTTCCCTACTTTTTTCTTCTTTTTTTTCTTTCCAGGGGATCTACAAGTATCTTGAGAGGTGTTTTTCAGACTTTAAGCAGAGAGGCTTTGTTGTTGGATATGACACACGAGGTCAGGTGACCAGCAACTGCAGCAGTAAGAAGTATGAGTATTGATTACATTTGCAAGACTAGAAATTAAATTGTGGCTTTAAATGCATTCCGTTCTATCAGAATATTTTTGTCATGAACCGCGCACGCTCTTTCTCCTCCCTTAGTCCATGTAAATAGTAATGAGGAGAGACATGGACTAAAGCCTTTATAATACCAGTTGCCAGCAAATGTGGAATTAAGTCTAGTCACTTCACCAAAGAATTTATGGTCTAAATGCACAAGAACATTAGGCAGACATTAAGAAGTTGGTATGCCCGGAGAGAAATTTGAATGTGAAGGTAATTTCAGAAGACTAACATCTAGCTTGAAACCCCTAAACGTTAATGCACTATTGTTAACGTGTCCTTCTTTTGTATTACGCATCTGATTTAAACTTGCTTGGGGGAGAAGAATTCTACTTGCAGCCTACTGTCACCCAGTATTTTGGTACCCTTATGCTAGACTGCGATCTCGGTGTAGTTCCACATTGGGAATATTTGACCTGGAATGCTTAAAATGTGAACTTCCAGTGATGCCAAATTGTGCCCTTTGCAAGGAAAGGGGAGAGAGGATCTGTAAAAGAACTGCTTTCTGAATTCTGTAAGGAATCCTAATCCCTTGTCATTCGGGGAGCAAAACCCATGTTGTAAGGGCATGCTTCACAAAAGAGCCAACCCAGTAGCTAATTATGATTTAGTTAATGAGTAGTTAATTATTGTAGTTAATGTAGTTATTGTAATTAATTGTTGTAACTAATGTAGGGTTTGTTTTGTTGTTTTTTTTTTTAAATTTTTGTCAACATCTAATAATCTAGGGATGTGAAAGTTCTTGGTATAATAGAGCACAGAATCTAGAACTTCTAGA
This sequence comes from Theristicus caerulescens, assembly GCA_020745775.1. Classification (NCBI taxonomy): domain Eukaryota; kingdom Metazoa; phylum Chordata; class Aves; order Pelecaniformes; family Threskiornithidae; genus Theristicus; species Theristicus caerulescens. Next base: position 132,161,312 of record CM036559.1, on the reverse strand, counting down.
AAGTTCTAAGAGTTTCCCCCTTCCCCTGAAGTCTGCCTCTCCACGCCTTCCCATCTGGTCTTCAGATACGTGTGGCACATTATCCACCAGGCTTTGGCAGAAGGGTGTTAAACTCATCTGTCACACTGTGTTTGGAAGGCTGTTACCCAAATTGTCTGGATTAAAAATGTGGAAGTGTAAGAAAACCATTCCTTTTCAGCCGCACAGAGCTTGGAATTCAGACTTGATAGCAGCACAGTCGTCGCGTTTCACATGTCAAAGGAGCAATCAGTTCTCAACTACACGTTTCTTTTGTCCCCTTGGGATGACACGCAGTTACAGTAGTGCTAAATCAAGTTGAACCTCCCCAAAAGAGTGTTTGCAGTTGGATCAGCGTGCTTATCCAGCACTGTGTGAGCAGGAGCACCCCTTTCTTTGCATCGGTTCCAGTGCCGAGGGAGACGGCAGACCATCCGGCTGTATCCCGTAATTAAGTTGACATAAACCATTGTGATACACAAGCAAAATTTCAGTAGCTTCAGCTACAAGCTGAGCCCTCAAACTCTTTTAAGTGGTTTCAGGTTATGTCTGATAGGTGCTATAGTGAAATTCTGAGTAACTGAAACTTAGACTATAGTGTACTCATCATGGGAGATAAGAAGCATTAATGCTTGCCTGTAAAAACGAGTGCGCAAAGCAAACTTATGCTATTTAATCTCTCATCTGTTTTGACTCTGCGACTTCCCATTAACTCCTGAGCTGTGTGCACCTGACTTGAAAAGAACAGTCTCATATCAAAGTTACCTGAAAGAGAACGACTTTCCCTGCTGCTTGAAAGGAATAGCTTGTAATAAAGGCGAGGTTTCAAAACATGGGTGCTGTTACTGTTTCTAAACTTTCTGGAATAAGAGCGTGCTGGTTTGCAGAAGTATATTTTAGGAATAGATCTGCTTGATGGATATTGCCTGAAGCTGCTGAACAAGGCTGGCAAACAAGCTTTGCTGTGTGGGATACCGAATCCTTTCCCAAACCTGCTGTTGCAGACATCTGGCACTTTAAACTTTCTGGGAGAGCGGTTCTGTCCTTGAATGAAGGACAAGTGTCACACCAGTAGGTTCTGTATCTTTGGGTTTGATATCACTGGTTTATTTACGTGGTTGACTGAAGTGCCGTGTGCTCTTCAAGCACCAAATAAAAGCGCTGTCTCGGGTTCTACAGCCTGAAAGCTGTATTACATTGACTGTACAAACTGTAGGATGCTACTCTTAGTGTAAGCCCAAAAGCAACAGGGGGATTTAAGACACCAGTGAAATGAAGGTTACAGTAACACCGTACGGCTGTTGGATTGTTGTGGGGAGCTGGGTTGACTGAATGTTTTCTTTTTCATGTTGGCAGACTTGCAAAGCTCACTGCAGCAGTCCTACTGGCTAAAGATGTACCTGTATACTTCTTTTCCACCTATGTCCCTACACCGTTTGTGGTGAGTCATCTTCTCTCTTGTGTTGTTGAACCATGCAGTTAAGGGAGTATTTGAAAGTTTACTAAAAATGTGAACTAGCAATTTTCTTCTCAAATTCCATTATTTAAACAAAAATAGAGGCTGCTTGGTGCACTTGGCTCTCAAGGTGGCTGTAACAAGAACGTCACCGAATTCTTCTGTGTGCAGATAGTCAGTAGAGTCACATTCCACCCCAGGCTGCTGTGCGAGGACAGTCGTTATTGCAGTCCGGGCTTTGCTCTGTTAGTTACAGGTGAAGCATTCTGCTTGTCCTGTGCTTAACCACCTGGGTGTCATAAGGGTCAAAGATGATATTTATGTGTATGTGAATATATACACATATATAGGGACTGTATGGTTTTGGACACAAGACTTACACTGCTTAGAGTGGAAGAAATGAAGGATTCCCTCTACTTTTAACATCTCAAAACCCAGAGCTTTCTGTTCTAGTCTCAGAAGCTTTTTCTTGCAGGGTTTTAAACCCTTCTTCTCTGTTCTGCAAGCTTTTCTGGTGTGCCGTGTGTGCTGTGGATCTTGTTCTGAGGGGAGGACTGAAAGGACTGGATGCTCTTTAGCTGGAAATAGCTGTAACTTGTTTTCCAACAAGCCTTTTGGTGAATTCCTCCGTTCTGTTCCAACATGTTTTCTCTTTCTCAAATATTAGAGTAATCTGAGTGCAGACTTTCTTTAGTTGGCCAGTTAACAATTGTGTTTATGTGACTGGTAAATAGAACAATGTTCCTATGCAATGGACTAGAACAAGCTTTCTCTCTATTACTAGCTACAGGCAACAGAATGATGAGTATTCATGTATACAATTTTCTAATAAACTGGTGAAACATTAAGAGCCGCTTCTCCTGTAGCATCCTATTGCATAACTGTCCTGATAATATAATGTTATTTGTGCCAGCTGCAGAACTCTTGGGTAAATGGACGTTTCTGGGTTTCCTTTGCAGCCCTATGCTGTTCAGGAGCTCAAAGCGGTGGCTGGTGTGATGATCACGGCGTCCCACAACCGGAAGGAGGACAACGGATACAAGGTAAGGCTTGAAGTTCGTAGCATGTCACAGCCAGCTGCTTTCCAGTGTTACCTACGTGCCTTGGGCATTTGGCTGCTTCTGGAGGGCGCGTGTGCGTACGTCAGAGGCAGAAATGGTTTCAAGTAATTCATCCTTCTATAACCTGAATTACACACACACTTTCTCTTGCAACTAGAACTTAAGACCACGCTTCTTGTGTATCTTGAGCACAAGTCTGTTGTGACATTCCATAGTCTAATTAGCAGCTGAAGAAATGCTAAAGCAATTTATTATGCATTCGCTTCTTAGACTTAAAAATGAATTTCAAAGTAAGCTAGCACTTAGGTGAATTAGTCCACACAGTAGGTAACTGTGCTGAAGGTGGTGACAGTTTAAGAGTTGATTCATAAAACTTTGTAGTAGTGTGTTGCTCCCTGTAAGGTTGTTTTTCTGGGCATTGAGAGAGGCGGGTGGCTTCATTTTGAAAGCTTGGAACAGTATAACCATTCATAATAACAAATGCTGCTTAGGCAGCATTGTAACGCAGTATTTCCTTTCTAGACTTTATAAGAATCTGAACTAACTCTAAACTTTAACGAAACTTAGCATTCTAGAAGCTCAGTAACAGGTCAGTGAGTAATGGCAATGACGGGAAAACCAGTCTTCCTCTGCACAGAGGTAACTCTTGGAGGTGACTGTACTGCACTTGGCCTTGGTGGAACAAATTGTAAAGTGCTTCACCAGCCTTTATTTTTGCTTAGCTGTAGCAATGAATAAGAAAATAAGCCGCATCAGTTTTCCAGATGCTTCATTTGTCAAGAAGCTATTATGTTTGTCTCTTCTGATACAAAGCGTTTTACTTTTGTCAGGATATTGTTTTTTCTAGTCTTTCACAAGAATTGTTTTATCTTTCACTGTTTCCCCTGTGAATTCAGCAGCTTCTGAAGGTTTTGGACAATTTTAACCAAACTTGACAAACCCATAGTTTTGAAGATACCGAGTACCTATGGGTTTCATGAAAGCCAGCAGACAAGAAAAGAGAGACAGATTGGTCTGAGTAGAAAGTCCGCACTGCCAACTCAACCATGCTATTGGAAACAAACTGTGGGAAAACTGACATCTCAATAATTCTTTAACAAAGACTTTTTATAGTTCAGGGTTTGATAGTGTTTCCAGCTGAAAGATTACAGTTCAGTTACGGAAAAACACGTACCTTGGCACACTGCTTATCTGTTTTGCTTCGATTTCAAAAACAAGTTGTGCTTCTTTTTCAAATGGAATGCCAGACTATGGAGAAGGTAATGTTTTTCTTCTGTTGCAGTTTGCACAACACTCTCAAATGTGAGTGCCCGGTTTCGGTTTCTCACGTCCTGCCGATTTCAGTCATAATAGTTGAATACCAGCTTTTTTGTAACTGGGCCGTGTCGCTGAGTAGCAATCATTACATAACTGAAATCATAAACGGTGATTCCAAATGACTTTGGAGAATCGAGCCAGTCTGACGCTAGCTTTTTCTGCATGACTTCAAGAAGCAGGAAGTGTGCAGAATCCTATAGCTAAAAGAATTTATCAAGTTAATAATCTTTGTAAATAAACCGTGTCTTGTTTTCCTTAAACTTATACCAGGTTTATTGGGAAAATGGAGCACAGATCACCTCTCCTCACGATAAGGAAATTATAAAATGTATAGAAGAGTGCGTTGAACCATGGAATGGCTCTTGGAATGAGAATCTAGTAGACACCAGTCCCCTTAGACAGGATCCTCTGAAGAAAATTTGTGACTGTTACATGGAGGATCTGAAAAAGATCTGTTATCATAGGTATTGTATAAACCAAAATGTACTTAAATTATGTTTTTAAGTAAGCTCTGGGTTACATGTGGAGACCTGACTGCTGACAGATAGGCTTCAATAATAAAGCATGCGATGCTGCCATACATGAACATTTTTGATTTGGGTATAGGGATTGGGCTGTCTTCCAAAATTATAATAGTTTCGGACCTACCTGTAGTGATTTTTATCGTCACAAATGAGTGACTTGATGTCTGTCATTACGGTTCGCAGAAGCTGGGTGCTCCACTCTGCCACAGACATCACTGGCTGCTCGAGGCCGTTGCTCTGTGCTCTTCGTGGTGGGAATAATTTTTGGTCATCTCCCCATTCGGTCTCACCCCATCCCTTCGCTGATGTGTCATTAAATTAGGTGGTCACCATCGTTAGGACTAAACCATACTTCTGGACAATAAAGCAGCCTGCCTTTGGACACTAGGCTACAGCAAAGCACCCTGATATGAACCATTTTATGCAAATGAATATGCTCAGAGTTCTGAATAAAATGCAGGAATTCAGAGTAAAGGTGAGGTGCATGTGCATGGAATAGAGGTGAGAAGATTAAGTTTAAAGGTTAGGTGGGGCAGAAGACAAGAATAAAAGGAGGAGGATGAATAAGGTAGGTAGAGTAGAGCCAGAGTAAGATCTTCAGGGTGGTGGAAGAGCTCAAGCTTGATGCAGAAATCAACAGTTCATTCTTGGGAGACTTTCAGCCGATTCAGCAGAAGGTAAATATCTCATTTTCCAGGAGAAGCAGCTTTAAACCAGCAATTTTTAGTGAAAGTCCAAATGAGCACTTTTTACTTATTCCTCCTTTGAAATTAATGCAGAAATCAGCAGAATAGTACAAAGTGTAATTGCATTTTCTTTTGCTTTAACTTTCCCACATGAAAGTAGTCTTGTTAAATAACTAAAATCTTACTGAAACTCTTTTTTCCTTCTCAGGGAGCTGAACATGCAAACAAATTTGAAGTTTGTTCATACCTCTTTTCATGGAGTTGGACACGACTACGTGCAGTTGGCTTTCAAAGCATTTGGCTTTCAGCCCCCCATTCCAGTACCTGAACAAAAAGATCCAGATCCAGACTTCTCTACTGTCAAATGCCCAAATCCTGAAGAAGGAGAATCTGTGCTGGTATTTTTGTTTCTACTTCATTAGATTTCTATGAGCTTTCCTCTGTTTGGATATGATACTGTGTTGAAAAACAAATCAAGGAAGGGAACAGGGAGTACCTGCCTTTCAGCTCTGGTAATACAGTGGGCAATCCATAGGAGATTTTCTTTCACTGCATGTTATATATAAGTAAGAAGACTGTGGATTTATTTGCTCTTGTGATTTAATTTTTTTTTCCCCCCTCCCTCTCCTCCCACCAGGAGTTGTCACTGAGGCTTGCAGAGAAAGAAAATGCTAAAGTAGTAGTGGCCACTGATCCAGATGCAGATAGACTAGCAGTGGCAGAACAGCAGGAAAAGTAAGTGATGGGATCTTTTATTTTATCTTTTTCTGCAGAAGAGGTACTGAAAATCGTGAAATGTCCCCAGATGGTTGGCAGGCGCACACCTTCAACCCACTCTTTCCTGTTGTGGCTTAGCTCTTTGGATATTTTTCTTGCTAGTGTCATCTTTTGGTATAGCTCCACCTGAAATAATGTATTTTAAATAAAATCAGTTAATACCTCGGAAAAGATCAGATTAAATACTTACCAGCATTACAGTAAATGGCCAAATAAAACTTAACTGAAAAGTTGAGTGGTTACTAAAGACAGTAAAATCTTGTTGTTACTGTTTTTTTCACTTCTGTTAGACAAACAAATTCTGCCTTGGGACAGTTAGCTGTTGTGGGCTTTTTTGGTGTTGGGTTTTGTTTTTGTTTTTGTTTTTTGTTTTTGTTTTTCATTTGTTTGCTTTTCCCTGGCTGCTTCATATTGAATAGAAATTATTTTTCTTCCACTAACAGGCCAAAATTCTGATCACTGTGTAAGTAACTGTCTATAATGTGCAGTTGCGCAGGCATTGCCTGACTGCAGTGTATAGACTGCTACACCTCTGTTTGATAAATTAAAAAGACTTAAGTTGGTTTAAAGCTGACAGTAGGGATACTTAATTGGTATCTTTGCTTGCTAACAGAGTGCACTGGGCTTGTAAATCATTGAAATGTGATAAATGTGGAGTCCTCTTAGTACGGTGGCTTTGTATAGAGCAGCTTGTCAGTGGTGTGCTCAGATTCCCGCTGTTCCAGTGACTGCAGAAGGCATCTCCCCCTGAGTGGATGCTCCTGGGAAACCTGAAAGAGCTCTTACATTTTTTTTTAATCCTGTTTGCAGCGGCTGCTGGAAGGTGTTCACTGGCAACGAGCTAGCAGCTTTGTTTGGGTGGTGGATGTTCTCTTGCTGGAAGGAAAACTGCTCCGAAGATGCTGATGTGAAGAATGTTTACATGTTAGCGACCACAGTCTCCTCGAAAATTTTGAGGGCAATTGCACTGAAAGAGGGATTTCACTTTGAAGTAAGTGTGGTTTTTAGGATGTCGTCTTGGCAGAGTAAAACCTGATTGCTGTGTTCTCCATCTAGCCCCCCCCACTTATCGCTTCACAAAATGAAAAATAGATGACTTCCAGTCTTTTGGCTGGGAGTTTTTTATGCGTTCCAACTTGCAGAGGACGCTGTTTTACCTAGACAAGCCTGATTTCAGCATCTGCAGCGTTCTCAATGCGCGTTACAGTGAATGCAGACTGTGAGATCAACTTCTGCAAAGCTGCAAGGAGGCTGTGACAGGTGACACAGATTAAAACCTGAATTACATATAATAGAAATGCCTTTGTCTTGGTTATTTTCCTAGAGATAAACTCTTCTGTGTGAGAGAATGAAAGTGTGCACACCTTGGTGTATTTAGTACAAAAATGGAGTGCTTTTTGATGGATTTGTAACAAACACCTACAGGTTACACAATGTTCCTTCAGGTGCCCAGGTCACTAGTAGGTTTTAAATTTGGTTTTACTTCAAATTGTGACAGACAGAGGAACTCTTATGTTCAGACCTTTAATGTAGTTTCATTAAGGATTTGCTAAAAAAGAAAATGGGGGGTGCCCCCGCAGCCTGACAGTTATTATTTTAGTTCCTGCCTTCAAATTAAGGACTTGCTCTGATTTCTGAGACTGTTGGATGTTAGCCATAAAAGAGGCAAGTGCCCTAAAGCTTAGCACAAACATAGAAAGATCCAAGTTTTGTTTAATATATGTCTTAATTAAACCCATGTGCAATAGGAAAAAATATTTTGCCAAACAATGAGGAATTAAAAACTAAAATTGAGTGCAACTCTGAAAACCATTTTGAGTGACTGTCCAGGTATGTTTAATCAGGTTGAATATCACTGCCTTGTAGTGAATTTCGTTATCTCACTAAATACTGTTCATATTTTTTTTTTTCTGGAAAGGGACACATGTGACTGAAAAAGAAAAAAAAAAGCTAGGAATTTACAGAGCCCCTTGGTCTCCTCTAAAAGCTTCCCCTCTTTGTACCTCCCTTCCCTCCAAGAAGGACACTTTCTAAGCTTTTGACTGCTTTTGCATGATTTGAAGAGCACAAGCAGTGCTCTTCCCTCCCATCACCCAAAATTGATGTTTATATTTCTGCAGCTTTTCCTTTTGAATAACTTTGTACTGTTGTCTCATCTGATAAGCACCACGGGAGATCTTATCTGATCTCAGAGAGAACCACAGTCTCTCAAGCATGCTTACTCCTTAATTTGATATTCATGTCCTACTTGAGTATTCGCCAGTAAAATGCTGTCCAGTGACTCTTTGCCTTACTTTCCTAATCTAAACCGAAGACATGACTGTCTAACGTTTGTCTTTACTGTCTCTATTCTCTTTGTCACTTACTTACATTTAAATTCAGGGAAATTTCAAGAAAATCAGACAAATGTCCTTAAGCTTTAGTGTTTTGACTCTGCAGCAGTCTTGCCCATTGACCCTAAAACTCAGAATGCATCATTTTTTTTTCTTTTGTCTTTTTTTTTTTTTTTTTGTCTGAAGCATCCTAGAAGTGAAGGGAATAGTGGCGACACTTGACTTGAAACTAAATTGAAAATGTGTATTTAATGCGCACTTTTTTTTTTTCTGTTTCAGGAAACACTCCCTGGTTTTAAATGGATTGGAAGTAGAGTAAAAGATCTCCTGGATAATGGAAAAGAAGTTCTCTTTGCATTTGAAGAGTCTATTGGTACGTATGTTAATATCGCTTGAAACTGTTGAGAACTACGTGGGGGAAATCATAGAATCACAGAATCGTTAAGGTTGGAAAAGACCCTTAAGATCATCGAGTCCAACCGCTAACCCAGCACTGCCAAGGCCACCACTAACCCATGTCCCCAAGCACCACATCTCCCCGGCTTTTAAATCCCCCCAGGGATGGGGACTCAGCCCCTGCCCTGGGCAGCCTGGGCCAGGCCCTGACAGCCCTTTGGGGAAGGAGTTTTTCCCAATCCCCAACCTAACCCTGCCCTGGCGCAGCTTGAGGCCGTTCCCTCTCGTCCCATCGCTTGTTCCTGGGGAGAAGAGACCGACCCCCCCGGCTCCAGCCTCCTTTCAGGCAGTTGCAGAGAGCGATGAGGGCTCCCCTCAGCCTCCTCTTCTCCAGGCTGAGCACCCCCAGCTCCCCCAGCCGCCCCTCCCCACCCTTGTGCTCCAGCCCCTTCCCCAGCCTCGCTGCCCTGCTCTGCCCACGCTCCAGCCCCTCCAGCTCCTTTTGGGGGTGAGGGGCCCAGCGCTGAGCACAGGATTCCAGGGGCGGCCTCACCAGTGCCCAGCACGGGCGGACGATCCCTGCCGTGCTCCTGCTGCCCACACCGTTCCTGATACAAGCCAGGATGCCACTGGCCCTCTTGGCCACCTGGGCACACTGCTGGCTCATGTTTAGGCAGCTGTCAACCAACACCCCCAGGTCCTTTTCAGCCAGGCTGCTTTCCAGCCACTCCTCCCCATGCGTGCAGCGGTGCCTGGGGTTGTTGTGCCCCAAGTGCAGGACCCGGCACTTGGCCTTGTTGAACCTCATACAGTTGGCCCCGGCCCAACAATCCAGCCTGTGACTGCTCTTAGTTATGAAACCAAACACAAAAATACTTTCCTTTTGTTCTTGTAGTTACTAGTATTGGTATTTTGCTCTCATCAAATCAACTTGCCAACTATCATAATAAATGATATATGAATCTCTGATTCTGGTATTGTGCTTGTGCAGTTTCCTGATACAAACCTGCTCTGATACAGGTTGAAAGTCCTGAGATGCCAGAGCCAAACTACTCTTGCTTTGTGGCCTTTTAGCTGAGATTAAGCGTAGGATCTGTTCTTAATCAATTTAATATCTTACAGGTCCTCTCTGTGAGGACTCGCTGTTAATGGCTCTGTGGAGCTGGGACGTGGCCTGCTTTGGACACACTATCCAGTTCCTCCAGGAGCTGTACACCGTCCCCTCGTACTGCAGGATAATATGTCAGGAATCCAGACACGTGCAGGAATAGCATTAAATAGCTTATGGAAGTGTGTGAATATTCCTGCTGACCTTGCCTTGAGCGCGCTGTTTATCTTGGTAATCTTGCTGACACCACTTATCTGTAGAGAACTGTGGAGTGAACGTTTTGGCTGTAGGAATTCTTCACCACTTAGGATAAATGGCAACTTTCTGGGACAGCATATTCACATATAACATGGCATCTGAAAATGAAGCACGCACTGAAGAGGGTGTGTGTCCATGCCAGTTTCTTTAATAAAATTAAAGAAGCTTTTGACCATAAGGAGTTGATCTTGCTCACGCATCCCTTCAGAAAGAGGGCGTCTTGGCAGCACTGTGGTTTATGGGTTACCAAGGCTCTATCTGTATGGGTTCCTTTGAAATTACTGGCAAGACTCTTTGCAGTACTGGTGTGCTTGCACAAAACAAGCAAATTTTCATGTTTAGCACTGAGAGATCTCCTCAGAGAGCAGATGTTATCAATCTGGAGTGAATTCATTATAGCACATACCTTTCCAGCCCTCTAGCCCCTGAGTCAGTCAGATTTCTTAGAAAAGCGGAATGCATATGCAGTAACAAAACCAGCTTACGTGTATTGGCCAATTTTCTTCTACAGGAAAAAGGTTAAAACTTCAATCAAGTAAATCAGTGTAATAGGATGTCAGGTTATTTTTCCACAATCCATTTTTTATTTCTAGGCTTCATGTGTGGCACGTCAGTGTTGGATAAAGATGGCGTAAGCGCAGCTGTGGTCATAGCTGAAATGGCAACCTACCTGGAGGTCAAGAACCTAACGCTAGCACAGAAACTCATTGAGATATATGAAACGTAAGTTGTATTTTTCATTAGTACGTTCTACTTAACTATTTTGGAGTTGGGAATAATCTAGTAAATATTTTTAATGCGTCCCTCAGATGTTTTCTCATTGTAAGTTGTTTTTTCTGATGCTATGATGGACTACAGCCTTCAGTGTTACAGATACCACCTGAATACCCTATCTCCCACAGGCCTAAAGAGGCCCTTTCCGTCGTGTCTCTGCAAGAAATTGTGAAAGAGTAGAATTTTGCATATGGATCCACCGGGGCAAACTTTTCTCTCTTATTTGATTCATACTATGTTACTTCTTTTACCTTCTGACGGGTAGCTGTATCTTAGTTGTGGTCTGTGTGCCTCTCTTTAAACACTTACTATTTTCACTTCCGCACAGTCTGGGGATTGTTAGAAGATCACGTGCTGTTCTTGCAGAGATTTGTAATAGAAGAGAGGTTAAAGGAATGGCCTGTGTTCAGTAGCTATGGACAAAATTCACGGCAATAACGTGAGGAACATGTTTATGTCAGAATTAAGTCACGTACTGTGATAAGCCCAGTTCATCAGCAGAAGTTTCTATGCTTTAATGGAACTGGTGGCACAGTTACAGCAAATCATATATGCCATTCCTTCTCCTGCCGACCCAGCAGAAAGACAGAGTGTGGCCCTTGGAAACTCGGAACGAGGAAGCACAAACGTGGTCAGCATTTATCGCTTTATGGCACTCAGGAGTTGGCTCTGTCATGCAAACTGTAGCAAAACCAATTCTACACAGTTGGATTGAAAAGCTGTCAATGATAGCGATAACGGAAGGATTCATCTTCCAGTCACACTTAATTTTTTAAGCTGCAGAGAAGGGTCTCTGTAGAATGAAGATTGGGTGGAATATAGTGAAGAACAACTGAAAATTCAACCTGCAAACACGGTTGCTGCACCCAGTGACTGCTTGCATTAGGTCTGACTGGGGATAGTGGTTTTAACGTGGATGAAATAATCGGTCACCTTCCTCGGAGGTCTTTGAAATAATCTGTTGTTGTGGCTGCTCGTGTGGCTACAGCAGGCAATTTTTGATGGTGTGGGAATGATAGTGCATATTCATTTCCTTAATTAATTACCAAGGCTGCATTTAGCCAAATGGTTGGTTTTTATTTCTTTGGAACTGAAACCTTTGCTTGAATTTAAAAATAGCTTAAGATGATCTGAGTAATGCAGCGAAATCTGCTTCAGAGTCCAAACATTTGCCTATAAATATCTGTTTACACAGCTGTGAGAACTGCATTCTTTTTCTGCTATCGCTTTTCCAAACAGGGGCTTTCTTTAGATACCAAATGTGCAGAAAAATTCTGAATCTTGTAACTGAAAATGTTAATTTGCTTGTAGGTATGGATATCACATATCAAAGACTTCCTATTTCTTGTGCTATGATCCTCCTACTATCAAAAGGATATTTGAGAAACTTCGGAACTTCGATTCCCCTCAGTCTTATCCAAAATTTTGTGGTATTTACAATATATTACATGTACGAGATATTACCACTGGCTATGATAGCAGCCAGCCGAATAAGAAATCGGTGAGTTACAAAGTATTTTTGCAGGAGAGGTTTTGGTTTGAAGGGACCGAAAGTTAAATACACCAAGAACTATGCAGAAACTATGTCAACTAAGATGGCAGTACAATTACCATCATCTATTAAGACTGCTTAACAACATTTACTGGGGAGAAAACTGCTTAAATGCGAAACGGCTTGGCTATTGTATTGACTGTTTTGATATAACAATGAATGAACTTCTGTTAGTTGAAGTGAGCTTGATGCTTTTGCACCTCTTAAGCTGTCTAGCAGGCTTCCAGATGTTGGGATTCCAATGGGAGTAAGAGGCAGTCCCGTTATCCTGAAATACTGAGTCCGATCTAGGTGATGGGCCTGTCAGGCTGAAATGACTTGTTCTAGCCTGTTGCATTGGCTGGTGGATGTATGCTGCAGGGGATTTCAGCATGTTTATTTAGCTTTGTATGTACTGAACGGTGTATTTAAAAAAAAAAACAACGAAAAAAACCCCCAAAACCACCAACTTTTGTGTTAGTTGAGGTGTTCTGTAATAAAATGTTGTTGTTTACGTAGGTGCTGCCAGTGAGTAAAAGCAGTCAGATGATTACTTTCACATTTCAAAACGGTTGTGTTGCCACCCTTCGGACAAGTGGAACAGAACCAAAGATCAAGTACTACGCAGAGATGTGCGCGCTGCCCGAACAGAGGTCAGTAGCAGCTCCGCACGCACGCGTTGCACGATGCCTTTGGGCTGAAAGGTCAGTACGCGGGAATGGATTCCCTGCCTGCTGGGGATTCCTCTGCTGCCTCCTTGGAGACCTGAGCCTCAGCTGGCTGTTCCAGCCTGTTAAACTGGCCAGAGTGGTGCGCGTTCCTGCTCGTAAGGGATCACCTCTGTAGTGGATGAGACAAAGAACTGAATTTTCAGCATCTGCTACAGTAGGAGACTTCATCTATTAACCCAATTCCTCATTCACTTAGAATTAAAAAGCGACAAAGTTGTGCTGCTGCTGGCAAGTATGCTTAAACCCAGGTGGATTCCTGTTGCGTTTGGGAATCTGCTGTGTTGCTCTGAGCTACTGGGTAGTAACTAGAGATCCGTCCCCTTTTGACCCCCACCTGGATTGAGCTTCTTCCAGTTTAAAAGAGGAAAAAAAATTATAGGGTGTGTTTTACACCATTGAAAGCAGGAGTGCGAATGAGGAGCCTAGGTTCTCAGTCTAGCGAACGGAGAGAAGCAGGCTCTTGAACTGGATTCCTAACCTAAATTGCGTGAGTACCCTCCTTTTAGATTCGTGTCCCAGCATTCCTGTGGAGCAGAGAGTTGAAAATAACATAAAGGGGCCTCTGATTCAGTATTTAGTTCTGCTTCAGGGTGAGCACACTTTTATCACTGAATGTTTTGGTCAGATTTAGGCAGTCAGTGGATAGCGAGTGGTAGATTGCCTTGGCTTGTAAAAATGTGCACGTGGCGGGATGCACAGATCCGTGCCTAGACAGCTTTCCACCGGTTGCTGAAATATTCTTTAAAACACGGTTTATTGCTACGTGAAACGTATTAACACAGGTGCGGCCCATCTTTTGAATCGTGGTTTTACGTTGTCCATGGAATAACAGCAGGTCAGAGACGTGGTAGTTCTACACCCCGATTATCTGAATGGCAGCTCTTGCCAGAAGCTTGTATTTATTTGGTCCGAGAGCTTTCTGATTGTCTGGCGTCTGAATGCGCTTCTGTGTTACGTGGGTATGGAAATTCCCACGTCAGCTGGAACATGCTCCCGTAAACCTGGGAGTGGGCAAGGTACCATCCGGTCTAAATGCTGAAGAAAAGGTAAGATGTAGTGGAGGCAAACAGCTGTGCCAACAAGGAAGGCGCAAACGCTAGAAATAACCTAATCGTAAAACAAGCAAGGGCCAGACGAGTGAGAGTAGTGGGAAGAGAAACAAAATACCCGAGGCGCTTTGATGCGTCATTTAGGCTTCTGCTGCTGTTCATTCTGCGAAGTCAGAAAAATACATCGGCCTTTAGTTTTAGTAATACCTATGGTTAATGGCAATTATTATCTGGCACATGAAATTGAAAAGCTTTCAAGCTTCTCTGGTCCAAGGCATAAAACGGCCTGCAGGAGCCTCAAAAGGCACTCCTCGCCGTGACAGCTTTGCAAATATTTCTCTGCGTTGCTGTTTATTGATTATTCTTAAAAGCTGAGCATCAGGACAGTCAGTTTTATGGCACCATTTTTGGAGTGGTTTTTTAAAAGGCAGTGGTGACGTGAAGGGCAGTGGTGCATTGCCATTTCCACAAATGAACAAAGCAAATGTAAATAAGCCTGTTTTGCCTGTTTTCCTTTAAAAAGAGACCGAGTTCCTCTCCCTCCAGTCCGACTTCTGGGTTTATGCATTTTTAAAGGAGTGTTGCGATGCATTAGTGTTTGCGCATGTGGATGTTGTCTTTTTACTCAAACGCATGTCGGGGCATTTAAACAGGGAAAGGGTCAGTGTATTGCAGTGTCCTCTTGGAGCTGTGACACTTTGCCTGCTTACTCAACCCGCCTAAATTGCACTTCAGTCAAAATGCAATCAGATACCCTAGGTGGGCATCTGGATGCTGTGAAGAGAAGAATACAGGGTATCTACCTCTTCTAGTAGCTCGTTCTTACTTTTTAATCCATTTCCAGTCTGTGTCTGACCAGTCTTGCACTGGTTTTGCAGTCGTCAGTTCTTGTATTCTCTCTGCTAGCCTCGAGCCCCCTAGTGGCAACTTTTTTCTTTAATTACATCAATTTAAATTAATATTGCAATAGTCTCTACCAAAAAGTAGCTTGTTGAAGCAGGCAGGCTGGAGTTCCTACACGTTGATGCTGGTAGGAAACATAACAGCTCGAGTCCGTCACCATCACATCTTGCTTTTTATTTTATTTTTTTTTAACAGATGCTCGGTGTTTATCAAACCTCTGACACGTTATTGTTCTCGTTCCAGTGACAGAACCGTGCTGGAAGAAGAACTTCAGAAGCTTATTGAAGCTTTGATTGAGAATTTTCTCGAACCTGATAAGAACGGACTGATCTGGCGCTCCGCTTAGATCTGCTGTACCTGGTGTTGCACGAAGTGACCGCCTGCACTGCGTCACGTGAAACAAAGGAACCAAGAACAGAACTCAGTTTAATGCGTGTGTGTGTTAAACAAACAGCTACATTTTTATTCTGTAAAGAAGAAGCGTTCTTTTGTCAGGCTTTTCACCAAAGTCTGGGCTAGAAAATTGGGATAAGGAGAGGAAATGAGAGAAAAGGACAGAATTTATTATTACAATTTTCTGTCCTTTTGACCAAAAGACTAATTAACCCACACCAATGCAAATGAACTGCCCTGGTGGGTTTAAGACAGCTGATCTTAGCCAGTAGATCTTGTCTTAAACTAATTCCAGTTATCCAATACCTTTTGTGCAAAAAGGCTTTAAAATCGGGTAGTCGTAGTATTTGAAGGAAGCGATCGCTCCAAACTGACAAAAAAACCTGCTTCTTCCTAGCTGTTGTGCGTGACTGTAGGTATCATTGTTCCAGGTCTTAATTTCCAAAAACGTTGACGTAGAGTTCAGTGCTTAGCGTTTCTTGTTTAGGCAAGTCGTTCGATATGCCATTTTTCAGCTACTTAAGTATCCTTCTGTTGTTAAAGGTGCTCTTGGTGCATTGTATCTTTCCTGCGTGTATCTTAAAATATTTACTTGGCAGTGAAACAATAGTGGCAACACAGGCAGTTCCACCTGCAGGCTGGCTTTTGAATTATCTAGTGCCTTTCCAGGGCTTCCAAAGGAGTAGAAACTTGTTCGTTCCTCGGTTAAATTGCCCATTCTAACTACTGTAGGCTCTGTAACCATTCTTTGTCCCACGTCCCTGAAGGGACTTAAGCTTTTTTTTTAATAAAGGTTTCAGAAATTTAGCGACTTTGTAGGAATATTCCAGTTAGTGACTTTTTTGTTTTGATGGCTTGAATTCATACTGTCTGTGTATTAAAAAAAAAAAAGTGAAGGTGAGATGCTGACACCCTTGATTTTTTTTTTCTTTTTTTTACTAAATCATGATTTATTTTTTTTTTGGTCACGACTTATGAACTAATTTCTGTTAGAACAGTGGTTCGCAAATACTATTATTCTTTATCTTTTAGGGCAAATTTTTAACAGCTTCCCATTATCTGTTTCTTACCTTCTCTTGAGCAGTGATACTGCTAATCATTTTTTTCCAAAAAATAGACCGATACAGAAATGCTCATGTAGCTATCTAGGATTTCAGAAAATAAAAGCCATGTTTTGGCACAGAAAAGCTGCGGAAGATGCTTTAACTGAAGCAACACTTCAAGAAAAACTGCATATTGATTAACCGAGAATAATGCTTGTTAATGTGTGCTACTAAATTGCTAAGATAAGCCTTCGGAATAAAGTCAGCGATGCTCCGGACATCGTCCCGCTATCACTTGACAGCAATTAGATAAAAGAGAGGGATAAAACTGAACACTTAACCTCTGTATTGAAGGTTACATGAGAAGAACCTAAGATGCACTAAAGTTAAAGCCGTTGTTTTGCCACTATTGTTAAATCTCTGAATTTGTCCTCCATCTCATTATACCCTTACAGCTTGATGCCGTAGGATTGTGCAGAGTGGGTTTGTACGTGTTGCATCTGGGCGGCTTTGAAGAGCACCGAGGTCTCTGTGTCTGTGCGGGTACTGGGTGTTTCATGCTGACAGAAGCTTTGCACTATAACCGTGGATAAGTATTTTGCTGTATATGAATGTACATGTACTGCAGAAGGTCTGTGTTGCACAAATTCTTATTTGCCACCGGTATTTATTTATTTTTTATTTTAAGAGAAATTATTTCCAAATTGTTCTGTAATTGAGTGAAATGTATCTAATGCCAAAAACCTCCTTGTTTTCCTTGATTGTACATTTGACTGATGTGGAAAAAAACCAAAAGGGTGAAAGCATTTACGCTTAGAGTATACTATGTTCTAGTACAGCGCTGGGTAGGTCTCAGCAGGTGTGAGGGCATTTCTGACCGCTGCTTTGTCTCCACTTTTCACGAAAGGGCGCAGCTCTGCATCCCGCCTGCACTGAATTTGAAGGAGGTCTTGCCGTTTGTTCCACTGGCGGCACGGTAAAGCCTTAGGCGTTGGGATTTTGTTTTTAAATAGCCCGCTGGTAGTTCAGAAGAGAACAAGTGGCTTAGAACATAACTTTGAACAAGGTGAGCACTGTAAAGAGCGCAGTGTGGGTGACGAGGCCAGCCGTGTGGATAGCGTGGCAGTTAGCGTCAGGGGTTACGTCCTGTGGGTTACGTTTGTGCTCCTACAAAGAGCAGGAATCTGCAGTTTCCCGGAGAGATCCGCTTTATATCAGCGGGCAAGCGTTACAAATGCAGTATGGAAGAAAATCGTGATTCTGTTTTCAAATCAGCATTCTTAGAAGTTGGTAACCGTTCATAGTCCAAATATCTTTAATAATAAACAAATACAGGGAGTTAAGTATCTGGGATTCGTCTCGTCGATACGTTTGAGCAGTAAGTTATAGACGTAGTAGTGCTTTTGGAATGAGAGCAACAGGCACCGTGTCGTGAATGTATTCTAAGGGTATAATAACTATTGCTGTTTTAAACTGCTGCTACCGTTGTTTTCCTACTGTATTTGAACTGTTTGATATATTTATACTGTTCCATTTGCGGAACTCCTCCTTCATCTCCTCCCTCTGATCTTGCTTCCCTTACTTCTGGTACTGTGAAGGACTGCAATTCTCTTATTTCATCGCCCTGTAACTTTGTTGTACATCGTGTTCGGGTTGTTTGGGCTTGCGCACAGCCTCCTTTCAGTTGTCGGCTGTTCTTTGCTGCTTTTCAGATAAGAACAAAGGCTTTTCAGGCTTGAGTAGGAAGCAGATAATAGATCAAAGTACGTCGTGGATATTGTTTACTAGGCGCTTCCAGTTAAAATATGCCTTGTCAAAGGTTGGTCTACAGCAAGTCATTGGCTTAAACTGTAATCATCCAGCCAATGATTTGGTTTTAGCATTTCATAACATTAGGAGGGCTTGGTTTTGTCCTCCCGCTTTTGATGTGACAGGCTTAATCTCTGTCTCGCTCAGATACGTGGTCAAGTTGTGTTTCCGCGGGCCTAGGACAGGACCTTTGTAAGTACAGGAGCCTTGCCAGGCAAGGCTGGATGGCTACGATACAGAGCTTGTAGCTGAATTTTTGTATTCTAGTCGTGATATAGCGTCCAGCCTGTGGTTTAAATGGCTTCAAGTGCTGTTCACATCTCCTCCCGCCCCTCGAAAGGATGCCTCCTGCCACGAGTGAGTCGAACTCCCGCGTGGAAGAGAAGGAGGGAGCGCGTTAGCGCGGGGCGGTTTGACTGGAAGCTGCCAGCCCAGCTCTGGCTGCAGCCCAAAGCAGCGTAGCCCCTGCGTGGTGTTGCCATGGGCGCCGTGTCCCGCTCGGACAGCGAGCCGCGTCTCCTTCGCCCTTCCCGCGGCGGGACGCAACTCGAGGGAGCCAGGTTTCCCTTGGGCTGCAGGAGAACTGCGCTCTTGCCTGAGTAGGTCCCCTAATGTCCTTAATTTTACGTACCCAGCTCTTCCTTTTACGGAGGGGAGATGCTCATTTGTGTCCTCCACAGACTAAATTAAGAATTAAAACGCTGCGTGTTTCCGTTTCGGACACTGAGGTGACTTGCAGCGCACAGTCCGCGCTGCCCGGGGCTCTCCCCTGCCTTGGGCAGTTCTTGCCTCGAGCTGTCGCTGTACCTTTGCCCGGAGGATACCTGCGTGTTGAAATTTCCGCAGTTATCCCCCGATTTCGCGGCTCGGGTAGCACTTTGTGGCCCCTCTCTGCCTGGCTCCTGAAGTATTCAGGATTTCAGCTCCTGGTGTATTGAAGGGAGTGTGTTTGCGTGCAGCTATCAGGTCCTGAGGGAGAAGCCGCCAGGTGAATGATGGTTTCTGTCATTTGGGGCAGGGTGGAACATGCAACCTGCTTCAGAAAGCGCTTCCAAAAGCTTCAGAAAGCACTTGGATGTTCTCTTTAATTTTAAACCTATCATTGTCATCCCTTCATTTTGTCCCCCCCCCTTTTCAGCCTCTTCTCTCCCCAGGTAAGGGCGGGGGGCTCTCGGCATGGTGACGCCTGGGTGATCGGAGCCCATCCTGATACCAAACCCCTGGTGCACAGCACGTTTTCCATCCTCCCTCGCCCTTTGCCTGCTCAAGAGTAGCTTTGTACGAGGCGATTGAAGTATCTGAAGCTGCGTCGTTCTCCTTGTCCAGCGCCCCGGGCAGTTCTGGATCTGTACTCTTGTTTACCCGGCGTCTGTTCTCCCACAAAACTAGGGCATATTACAAATACAGAGTGAGAATTTGCACTTTTCTGAAGTATTTCTGTGTGTATTGCTATGTGGATTTAGCTGAATGAAGTGTTACAAGTAATAAAATATTCTCTTCGTAGTAGCAATCCTTTGTGTTTCTTCGGTCTTGTGTTAGTCAAACGCTATTGCCCCCGAAACGGAGCTGGTGGGAACCGTTCTGACCTGGTGTGGGAGATGCCTCCACCGCCGGGGCGGGTGAATCGGCACGGGGGAGAGGGGGTCTGATGGGTGACACATACAGAAATAATTCTTTTTTTCTTTTAAGCCAGGCAGGAATCTGAGGAAGAAAGCGCCCCGTGCCTACAGCTGCCCCCTCAAGGGACGCTTCCCGGCCGTGCTTGGCATCTTACAGCTAGGGCGGCACAGAGGTTGTCATCATCTGCACGAACGCGGGGGAGAAAACAGACGGATGACGCGATGTCGAGGGGACCGCGCTCCGGGAGAGGTGCGAGGTCATCCCAGGCTTGCTCTTCAGCGGGTTCAGGTGGATGTCGGGGCCGTAAGGCAGGCGGGCGCGAGGCGGAACGGGGAGAGGCCGGCCTTGCCGGGGCGAAGCTGCTTCAGGAAAAGCAGCGGCCCAGGAGGGAGCGAGGGGGTCTGTTGTGAGCCCGGGGTGGGGAAGAGGGGATGGGAGAGGAGCGGCGGCCGTGGCAGGCGAGCTGGGGTGGGTGCTGCGGGCGAGAGAGCGGGCCCGACCCAGGGGCGGCCCTCGCCCAAAAGAAAGCTTTCGGCTCCGTAGGGAGAGTCCCACCAGGAAAGGTGGCGAGGGAGAGGGACCGTCCTCTTGCTCGTCCCTCTGTCCTCAGGAGATCTGCTCGGGATTTCACGACGTTCTCATGCTCGCTGTTAAACTCCAAGACAAGAGCTGATTTCACCCCAGCTGGGCTTTAATATTTCAGGGCTACTTTAAAGCATCGTCAGGGCTGGTACAAGGTGGTTCCTGGGGGCACAGCAGCGTGTCCAGGAGGGTTCCCGCAGCCCTTCAGTGACGGCTGCAGGCTTCATCCCAGGGCTGCCTGCATCAGACCTCTTGGGCTTTCTTATTCCTTGCCAAGGCTGAGGAGCCCCCCTGCCCCACATCGCGCTGCTCTCCAGGAGTAGCTCTGAATTCATCCCCCGCGCCGCGCTGGCAGCGCAAGGGATGGTGCTTGCCAGGGAGAGACTTAACCCTACCCCTGAAGCCCTCAGCCTGGTTCTTAAATGGGAGAACAGCAGAAGGACGTGGCGATGGAGGGGTTTATTCGGGCCGGGGGCGAGGGGAGCAGCGGTGGCACCCACGGGCGCAGCGGGGCCGGGACCAGGAGGGACAGGACCCGGTCGGGGTGGCGATGGCTGAGCCTCCCCGGCCTCCACCCGTCTGTAATTGCAGGAACCGGCGCTGGATGTCACCACGAGCCCGTGCAGGGGGACAGAGCCCCGGCTGGCCTGCTGCACCCCTCCGCAGGGTGCGGGGGCACCCAAGGGACCGGCTGGGCACCCCCGGGGCTTGGGGCTGGGCTGCAGAGCTCCAGCAGGGAGAGGAGGACCCCGGGGCCGGGCCCTGCTGCCCTTATCCCTGCTTAATCCCTTATCCCTGCTAAACGGGGACATCTCTTCCAGGAACACCGCGACACAGCCTCCTCCAGGGCACGGGTGAGCGGTTTGGGGGACCAGAGCATCGCGTGGAGGCTCTGGGGTCCACCCGTGCCACTGGCCCAGCACCGGGACCCAGGGACACGATGCTGGGAGCAGCCGCGGGCGCCGGAGCCTGGTGAGTCCTGGCAGACAGCGGTGCCTGGCTTCACATTCACGTCTTGTCAATTTAAATGTTAATTTAGTAGCTAAATTAATTACCAACGTGCCAAGCCCAGCCCGCGTGGCCTGTCCCTTGGGCTCAGCTCTCCGGGGGCTCGTGAGACATCTCTGGAGCCGATGTCTCGTGGCTTTGTCCTGCTGGTTGGATCCATCTCGCCGTGTCCTCCCACGGCGAGGTGCCCCGGGGGCTGCGGGCTGGTGTCCGTGTCAGGGCAGCAAGAAGCAATGAGGGTTGCTTCCCCCCATTGCGTTACGGGGCAAAGCTAACGAGTGATTTCTGTGTGCCTGCAGCAACGTATGGAGCACACTACAGCACCTGAAGCCCCTTCAGAGGGCTTGGGGTCGGAGCAGGGCCAGCAGCTCCCAAAATTCAGTCTCTGGGGTCCAGGGGAGGCCCTCGACTGTGCTGCTCCCTGAAAGGGAAACTGAGGCACAGAGCAAGAGAGAAACACCACCCAGCGGTACAGCCAAATTCAGCCCGTGTCCCCCAAGCGCCAGCTCTGGTCCACGGGTGATGGACCTTGCTTGTGGGTCACCGACGGGTGGAATGCGGTGTCCTCGGCAAAGGGGTGGCAGCGATGCTTCTCCCGCGGTGCCACCGCTGTGCCAGGCATGGGCAGCGCTGGCTGCTCTCGCTCCTGCCAAGCCCTGGGCAGAGAAGCCACACGCGCGGTGCAGGGACAGGGCAGGAGGTGAATCCATGCACGTGGTGCATGGAAACCCACCTCTGAGGCTGTCAGTTTGGGCCATCCCGAGGCGAAGGACTGCCCTTCTTGTCCAGAAACCCATCCCGTGGGGATGGAAAGGGGCTGATCCTGCCCACGCAGAGCAGCAGCTCCATGGGTTGGAGGCTCAGAGGCCCCTCCTGCCCACGCAGAGGAGCATCTTCATGAGCTGGGGGCACAGGTTCTCCACTTGCGCATTACAGAGATGATTTTGGCTCCTCTCTGTGAAGAACACAGAAAGCTCGCCCAGAAGGGCATCACAGAAAGGTCCTTCCCAGGGGCTTCGTTTGAAGCAGGAAGGTTTGTGCAAATTGTACCACGATGGCGAGGGAAGGGAGCTGTGAGCAGCTGTAACCTGGCAGCATTACCGAGGCCTGGGCCAAGGGCTGGGACCAGTCACACCAGTGTCAAACCGCAGGAGGGGCCAGAGGGAGGGAGGGAACTGGTTTTGTCTCCATCCGAGCTGAGGATGTGTCCTCTGAACAATTAGAAGTGATGAAGATCATCTAAAAATAGGTATTTGTAAATGTCAGGCTGGCGAGTGCTTGGGAAACGTGCTGGGAGGACGGAGCAGCTCCGCGGGGTTATCTGTGCCGGCGCGTCCTTAGGCAGGACGAGGGACCGACACTGGTCTGCCCTGGGCTGATCCTGCTCACCCTGGCTCTCTGAGAGACCCCAAACCCCCCGAAACTGGCTGACATGGATCATCCTGGACATCCAGAGGCATTTTCTGTGCGTTTTATCCCGACGGGAGCTGCAGAAGATCCCAGCTCTGCTTCGGATGGGAGATGGGGCGGGGAGAGAGGGGCTTCGGGGCTGACACCAGTCCCTCAACGTCAGTTATTTCTCAGTGGCTTTTGGTAGGAGAAAACTTCAGCGAAGGCCCCCCCTGCCCACAGTAAGCCCCGTGGGATGGTCCCAGCCCCGTGGGATGGTCCCAGCCCCGCGAGCTGGGTGATGCGCTGCCAAAACCACCTCAAAGATGCTCCGGTCCCCACTCTCCAAGCAAACGACGGGAGCCTGGTGGCACGGGGCCACCCAGCAGACATGTTAGCCCCTCCGTCGCCTCCACCCCTGCCAGCTTCTCCCCCATCCCCAGAATCCCACTTGTCCCAAACGTGCCAAAAACTTGCTTAAAACAGCTGGGAAAGCAGGTTTATTTTGAAAAATAATCCAGATTGGGGCAGATTAGTGGAAACCCGTCCTTCCCCATCTGCCCAGGCGGTGCCGTGCCAGCTCCCTGCGGCGCTGCCCGGAGCCGGGCTCGGGTCAAAACACAGGCCAGGGTGGAAAACCACCCCCAGATAAATGGGTGGGATCCTATTTAATCCCAGTTTCTTTGGCCAGGTGCAGGGGTCACCTCTGAGCCGGAGGAAGGACGAACAGAGCAGGGGCTGTCCCAGGCTTGGAGGCCCCAAAGCTGCCCGGAGGTTTAAGTGAACCCTGCCGAGGTTTGAAATCCATTTCTGTGTTTTTTCTGCCCAAACCCTTCCCCGCTATCAGGAACTTGGCCCTGTTGTGTTTGTGCCTCGGTTTCCCCAATGCATGAGGGTAAGAGCTCCCACTTGCTCTTCCTAAAGGAATAAATGAAAGGCAGAGGGGTTTTTTTCTCCCTCTCTAGGTTTGGGTTAATCCCTGCTGACGGAGGAGGAGGAGGAGGATGAAGGAGCCTGGTGTGAAGCTTCTCAGGGGTGAAGCTGTTTGGGGAGAATTAATTGTTATTAATTGTGTGTAGTTTTGGAGGAGGAGGCAGCCGGTGGCTGATTTTCTTCCCTGTCCGAGTGCCGGGGCATCGCAGCCCTGCGGGGATGAGGACGCTGCTCCAGCCCAGTTATTTCCACTTGATAAATCAGGCAGCGATCGCCACACCAGTATTTTTGTCCTCTTCCATGCTAAATGAGACCATGCTCAGCATCTCCCCTGCAGCTCTGGGCGTCATGGAGCAACTTCCACCAAACCGGAGCAAAAATCCTTCTCAAAACGCCCCCGGGATGCCCTGGTCCAGCGGCACGAGCACCTCAAACCCGCAAGGACGTGGGCAGGGGGAGGATGGCGGGATGCAGGCAGGGTTGCCCGGCCCAGCTCCGGCTGCACCCACGTCCACCTCCTTGGCTAAATCTCACTGCTTGCCTCTTGGCCGGATCGGCCCAAGGAACAGCTGAGCTCTTTGGAAAATAAGGAAGGAAAAGCGGATCTGAAAGACCATGCTGGGTTGCAAAGCACCGGCGGCTTACAAGCCTCTCATACACAGCGCATATAAACAGACATTTTTGGGGTTTTTCCCCCTGTTTTTCGGTGATGAGCCACCGCAGAGGGCTCTGAGCATCCTTTGCTTGATTCGTATCACAGATGCTGTTTATATCCCGCATTGCATTCGGCTCCGGGAGCCGTCCAGGTGACTTTCCCCACGCCAGCGGCTCGCTGCCGAAGGCTTGGGGGGCCGGGGGCTTTGCATCCCCCTGGCCGAGCCCTTCGCAGAAGGGACGGCAGGGAAACGTGACGGCAGCCGGGTTTCTCTAAACACGCAGCCATTTTTGGGAACCCAAAAAGCACGTTTTGATCTCGGCTCACTGACAAGTCTTGGTTTCGCTAATCCAGAGGTTCCCTAATCCTGCTGATTTCTCATGCGTGGGGTATGCGCTGTACAGAATAATATTAACATTAACCAGCCACAAGAATTATGCTCCTACAGCTGGTTACCTACCCAGCCACCCACGTCCGACCGCTCGCACGTCACCTTCGCCGGGCTGACGGGGCTTTGCCTCCCCGGAGGGGGCTGGCGAATGCGCCCCGGGGTCTCGGTGCACCCAGCGAGGCTGGGGAGCTCATTGCTCCAGACCTCCCGCTGCTCGGTGCCGAAAGGAGGAGCGTCCTTGTCCCCAGGGACCAAAAGCCACCACGTCCCTCCCTCCAGCCTCGGGAAAAGCTGGAGCAACCAGCTGCCCGCGCTGGCCACCCCCTTTGCCAAAGGGCTTTGGGGCCAGGATGTGTTTAGCCACTTTTCTCTCTCCCCGGAGGTGATTTCCTTCCCGTTATCTATCGCCAGGCACCGGCGGCCGCTGCCGGGCAGATGCCGTGTTCCCTGGTCCAGCAACCCCCCGTCTGCCCACAAAGCCCTCCAGGTGCTTCTCCTCCTCACTGCAAGATGTTAAATCCCGCCAGGACTTCCCAGCACCGTCCCCATGAGCTGATGCTGCTCCGGTGGAATCGTCCGGGACGACCCGTGATGCTCAGCAGCGTTCGCTCCCGGCACGGCCTGCCCTGCCAGATGTGGCTGCCAGATGTGAAATCCACCCCTTGCTCTTGCTCTGAGGCTGCGTTTTGGCTGCACAGGGATAGGAAACCAAGGGAGAAGGTGGGAAAGCAGATGAGGATGAGGGGCAGGCTGAGATTTCTCCCCCACAGACCTGCCCGGTAACTCATTGCATGGGGTGGTGAGGTGGTGCCGAAGCCCACAGGCTCCTAGGATGGGGTGAAAACCTCGGGAAAAGGTCCCTGAAATGCAACAAGTTTTTGCTGGAGCAACTCATCTCCGCTGAGCTGAGCCGTGGGGGTCTCTGGGGTCTCCAGGTCAGAGCCAGGACCCAGCTCCGGCGGGGAACCACCTCCCTGCTCAGCAGGACCAGCCCAGAGCACCCAGGAAACTCAGTTTGACTCCCGGTGCCGTGCCCCTACCCGAATGCAGCTCAGACGCACGGCTCTGCACACATCCCGGCCCCCTTTCCCTGCCGGCTTGCCCACCTCGACCCCGGGCTTGCAAGGGGAGGAGATGTAAAGGGGTAAAATGCAATGGGGGAAAAAGCAAAAGGGTAAAATGGAAAGGACCCTGCACCAGGCCGCACCCTCCCGGGGCCTCCGGGCCCGCCTGGCATGGAAATAACTGTGCTTTCCCCCAGCAGAGCTTTCCGCCCGGCAGCTGAGTACACACACGCAAGCTCAGGGACCATAAATCCCCCAAACCTCTCGTTTACAAACCCGATGCACCAGGTACCTGCTGCTCCCCCCGCCAAGGATCCCAAAGCACCGGGCAAACACCGGCGCTGGTCCCAGCACGGCTGCGGGGCGGCGAGGGTGCAGCCCCCGTCCTCGCCCCTACCCGGCTCAGCCTCCCGGTACGGAGAAAGGCAAACACAGATGTAGCAAAATAAAACACGTACATTTTCAGCCCCGCACTGAAATTCAGCAGTTTAGGATGCCACGCTGCAAAAGCTACACCCTCATTTCGGGAAATGCTGCGAGCTGCAGCCCCGCGCTGCCTCTCCCCGCGTCTGTAGATGCTCAGCACTCCGGTGTCTCATGAATTAGGTACCAAAACACCCAGGAGATAAAAACTGCTTTAGAAACCTATTACCTGGGTAATTTTCCCAAGCCCCTGCCCCGCTAAGAGGGAAGGATGAGGACCGGCAGAGCCTGTGCTCTGTGCACGAGCCGTGCAAAACCTCCCTGCATCCCTGGCCACCAAACCAGCCCAGGAAAAGAAGTTTCTAAGCACCAGCAAAACTACAGAGGAGCCCACAGCCACCTTCCTCCGGCAAACCAACCGCAATAACATCGCCTCAGCGCGTTGAACCACGGCAGGGATATTGGGAAATGGTTGCAAGGAGCTTTATAGAAAATAGACGATAGAGCGGATGCAGCTTTCAATATATTTGCTCTAGGATATAGTAACAGGCACGGTTCTAAAGCAAACACGGGTGGGTGAACTAGGTCGAGAGCTTTCGCTTCGCTCGTTTTAAATTACAAAGTGCTGAGACAGCCTAGTCTAGGATATATTTGAGAGTCAGAAAAGGGCTGCCCCCGCATGGGGAACATGCACGCAGCCGGCGGAGGCGTTTCCTACACAGCTGCATCGCTTTGTGCCTGGAAAGAGCTGGAAATGTTATCGAACAAAACCGAACGGATGAACGGGCTCGGAAAAGCACGTCGCTTCTCGGGGAGAGCGGCTGGATGGTGTGCTTTCCTCTGTGTTTGGATCAAAAAAAAAAAGAAAAGAGAAATCAAGTTAAGTTTTGCATCTGTCAAATAGAAATCTAATAATAGGAAAGAGAGCTGTACATGGTCAAAGTCAAGTCCAGGCTCCAGGAACATCCAGGAGGACAGTTTCAGGTATTGCCCGCTGCTTCCCGGGACGTGCCAAGCAAACACTCACGTGCGCGCAGTGCCGAGCCCCGCCGGCAGCGTGGCATCCCGCAGTCCGCCGGAGAAACCCGCCGCCGGAGCGGAGGCGCGGGAAGCGGCTCACGATCCTCCCGGGAGTACCGGGGCTGCGTGTGCCGGCGTCCCGCGGGGCCGATCCGGATGCACTTCCCCCCGCCCGTGGGCGCTGGGATGGGGGGAACGGATCCAGCCCGGTCCCCTGCGGGAATCAGCGCTACGGGATCGATTAGGGCATGGGCAGAGCCGGTCCGGAGCCCTCTGGGGAGGGTGCTCCCTGCCCTGACGCACCCAGCACCCATCCCCGAGGCCGGCGCATCCTCAGAAGCTGATTTTCGGTGGTGCCATGGCAAGGGGATGGGGCTGGGGCTGGGGCGAGGCGGATGCCGGGAGCGGAGGCGTCGAGGGGCGGCATGGCGGGCAGATGCCGGCGATGCCGTCAGAGGCCGGGGGTGCCGATGGCGCTGGTACGGCGGGGATCGGCGTCCTGCTCGTAGCGGTAGTGGTAGCCCTCCATCTGGTCGCGGCAAGCCTCGCGCAGGTTGTGCAGCCAACGCTTGATGCCGCGGCGGTTCAGGTAGAGCACCATGAGGAAGACAATGCCGATGAGGGCCAACACGATGCCAAAGAAGACATAAGAGGCCGTCTCCAGCTGACCGGGCTCACCGCCCTCGGCGGCCGTGCATGCCAGCCCCTCGGGCCGCAGGCGCAGCAGGGCGGCCCCGCGTAGCGGCAGCGGTCCGGCGCAGCGCAGGCTGCGGGCATCGGGCACGCGGGCGGCGGCGGCACGCAGCCAGGTGAGGAACGGGCGCAGGGCGCAGTCGCAACTCAGCGGGTTGGCCCCCAACGTGAGCCGCAGCCCCTGCAGCCCCGGCGCTTCCAGGCTCCGCAGCTCAGCGGCCGTCAGCCGCTGCAGCGAGTTGTTCCGCAGGTCCAGCTCCTCCAGGCCGGCGGGCAGCAGGGCGGCCGGCAGCGCCCGCAGCGAGTTGCCCGCCAACTCCAAACGCCGCAGGCTGATGTTGCGCAGGGCCAAGGCGAGCTGCTCCTCCAACGGGGCGGCCAGCAGCGCTTGGTTCAGCTGCAGCGTGTGCAGCAGCGGCACGCCGGCGAAAGCGCCGGCGGCCACCGAGAGCAGCGGGTTGTGGCTCAGGTCGAGGGTACGTAGGGCGGGCAGCCCTTGGAGAGCCATGTCCTCGATGATTTGGATGTTATCGTGGCGCAAGCGAAGCAGGCGGAGGTCTGGCAGCGGGCGGGCAGCGAAGGCGGCGCGATGCAGCACGCTCAGGTTGCTGCCGGCGATGCTGAGGTTGTGCACGGTGGTCGGCAGCTCCTTCGGCGGTTCCTCCAACCTCTCGTACCGGCACTGCACCAGCTCCGGGGTGGCCACGCAGTAACAGGCGGACGGGCAGCCCCCGGGGGCGGCGGCGGGGGGCACGGCCAGCGGCAACAAGGCGAGCCCCAGCCAGGGCAACCAGCGCCCGCTGCCCGCTGGCCGCTCCTGCCTGCGGGCCATGCTCGCTGCCCGGGCATGCAGGGGTGGAGGGGGGGGACCGGGGGGAGAGGGAGGGCGCGGATTTGGGGAGGGGGGGTGATGGAGGATGGGGGTTGGGGGGGACACACGGACCTGCCTCCCTTCGGCCCCCCCCGGGGCTGAGCTGCCTCCGGCGCGGCTCCCGCACACGGCGGCTCTGCGGGAGCGCCGGCCGCGCCGCTGCCCAAATCGGGCTGGGGCGGGGGGGAGGAGGAGGAGGAGGAGGAAGAGGAGGAGGAGGAGGAAGGGGACGGGTTGGGGCTGCCTGGCGCTGCGGGCTGGGCGGAGGAGCGCCGCGGGCAGCTGCCGTCGGGGGGGGCTCGGCTTGGCTCGGCTCGGCTTGGCTCGGCTCAGCTCGGCTCGGCTCGGCTTAGCTCGGCTTGGCACAGCAGGGCTCGGCTCAGCTCGGCTCGGCTTAGCTCGGCTTGGCACAGCACGGCTCGGCTCAGCTCGGCTTGGACCGCTGCGGGGGGCTGGGGGGGGGGCTGACGGGGTCCCCTTCCAGCCCGGGGAGGGGTTAGGGGATGTCGCGGTCCCCATCACGCCCGGGGAGGATCTGGGGGGGTGTCCCGGTCCTTTTCCAGCCCGGAGAGAGGCTGGGGGCTGGCCCGGTCTCTTTTCAGCCTGGGGAGGATTTGGGGGTTGTCCTGGTCCCCTTTCAAGCCGGAGAGGGATCAGGGGATGTCGCGGTCCCTTTCCAGCCCCGGAGAGAGGTGGGGAGCTGTACGGGTCCCCTTCCAGCCCGGGGAGGGCTTAGGGCTGTCCCGGTCACCCTCCAGCCCCGGGGAGGGTTCGGGGGTCTCCCGGTCCCTTTCCAGCCCCGGAGAGATTTCGTGGCTGTCCCGGGCCCCTGCAAGCCCGGGAGGGTTTGGAGCCTGTCCCGGTCCTTTCCCAGCATGGGGGGAACTGGGGGCTGCTGCGGACCCCCCACCCCAGCCCTGGGGAGGGACGGGGGCTGCCACGGTCCCTTTCCAGCCCAGGGAGGATCTGGGGGCTCTCCCGGTCCCCTTCCAGCCCCGATCCCCATTCCCCGACCTGCCCCACAAACTGGGGGCCCCACAGCATCCCTGAGCATTGCAGCCTGGAGAGAGGCGCAGGCGGGGCTGTCACCGCTTGCCTCCAAGTTATCCCTGCTTTTGCTTTTCGGGACTCGGCCACATCATCCCGCGTGGGTCCCCGTCCCCTCCCCAGCTTCGCGGGGAGCCACGGGGTCCAGCCGCCGGGATGGCCGGCGCTCCCGGGAGAGGCGATGCTGGGGGACGGAGAGGTCATCGCTTTTATTAGACCGGCTTGGAAAAAACCTGACCGGTGTCGGGCACGCAGCGCTGGCCCCTTGTGCGCTCCCGGCTTTATTTTCTCTTTATTGTACCCGCCGGGCTAATAAAAGATATTACCTCTGCTGCAAAGCCTGCCTTCGTCTCACCGCCGTCGCAGGGGGCTGCTGACGGCGTCGGGGTGGGCACGGGATTTTCGGATGCTGGAGCGATGGACAGCAGCGCGGTCAGCAGCAGGATTTGGGTGCTGGACCCTCTTTGGGTGCCGGACCCTCTTTGGGTGCCTCTGCGGACCTGAGCTGGGGGTTGCATTAAATAAACTCCATCCTCAGCACATTTCCTCTCAGATCTCGAGTCTTCTCCTCCTCCCTGCCCTCGTCTCTCATCCTGCCCTTTTTCTCAATGGATTTCCCCCCCCTTGGCATTCCCCCTCCCTGAAGCTCTCCTGAATTTTGCAGGGACCGGGTACATTTTGGATGCTGCTGTGACCGGTGGCTTCAGCTGCTCCCGGCCACCCTTTACTGCGCTCCCCAAACTGGGCAAACCCTATATTTAAAGTGACAGCGTCTAACAGCAGCCAGAGAAAGCACAGGAGGTTGTGGGAGGGGAGAAGGAAAGACTTGGGAATACGTCAAATCATTGTGTGCCATCAAATATTTAAGCGTGGGGCAGCATCGGCTCTCGCACCGAAGGAGGGAAGAGCCAGACGCGCACAGCAGGTCGTGCTGAGCCGCACTCACGGACGGAGCCTCCTCTCCCCCAAAATAGCACTTTGGGGCCCATTTATCATTTAATTGCTATATTTAACGAATCAATAGAGCTCTGGAAAGCAAGGCAAACGGTGGGCCAGGTCCGCCGCTTTGCGTGGAGGTCCTGGCAAGCTCTCATCCGCCGAGCTGCAAAAATGCCGGCACCTTTTAGTCCTTCTCCGTGGCTCCTCGAAGGTGCGCCCAGGTAGGGGAACAGAGCGACAGGGCTCCGGGGGAGGCGAGGAGGTTGAGGAGCATCAGGGAGCGCGATAAATGGTACGAGGCTCTGCAAGTGGAACCGAAGAATAAGGAGGACGATGGTTCATCTAGCTCGGAGGTGTCGCCGAGGTTAAGTCGGCCTACGCCCTGCGTCAAAACCGCTCATAAAGAAGATGGGTCATTGTCATAGGAGACTCCCTTCCCAAGGGAACAGAAGGCCCGATATCCAGACTGGACCCAGTTCTTAGGGAAATCTGCTGCCTCTCTGGGGTTAAAGACGTGAAGAGAAAGCTTCCTACCTGGTACGGCCCTCAGATTATCATCCATTATTGATTTTTCAGGTAGGCAGCGATGAAGTTGCAACTAGAAGTCCAAGGGCAATCAGGAAAGACTTCAGAGCCTTGGGATGACTGGTTAAGGGATCAGGAGCACGAGTAGTGTTCTTCTCTGTCCGTCCAGTTGCAGGGAACGGTGAGGGAAGACACGGGAAGAGCCAGCAGATCAATGCCTGGCTCCAAGCCTGGTGTCACCGGCAGAATTTTGGGTTTTTTTTGAGCATGGGTTGGTCTACACGACACCAGGCCTGCTGGCGACAGACGGGGTACGCCTGTCTCAAGGCGGGGAAAGGATCTTTGCACAGGAGTTAGCAGGGCTCATTGAAAGATCTTTAAACTATATTTGAAGGGGGAAAGGGATAAAACCAGGCTCACATTTCTCTGAACCATTTCTGTGAACTGTTTCTGCTCCTCCTTTCCACCTTGTAGCATCTCTGCTCCTCGTTTCACCCTGGTCCAGCCCCAAACCGGCTCGGCATCTCTGTCCTTTCAGATGCAGGTGTGGAGGACAGATTTTTTTTCCCTCTTTCTCTTCACAGCCCCTGTTTTCTGGCCTCTCTCCAGTTGGGCCACAGCTTTCCTGAAGTGCAGAGCCCTAAACTGAAACTCCAGGCACCTCATGGAGCAGAAGGATGCCCCTGTCTTCCTCCATCCCCAAAAGGATGGGTCACTTCTGGATTTATGGTCTCCTCTTGCCATCCATCCTGTTGGTCCTGCGTGTCCGTCTCCTCTCTAGCAACATCCCCGTGTCCTTGCTGGATGCTCCCGGATCGGTTTTCCACCCCTTTTACCAGACTACAGTCTCAGTCTTGATATCTTGACATTGACCACCAGGTTGATGCTCTTCATTCCCAGTTGTTAATGGTCACACTGGACCCTGGAGCCTCTCAAACACGTGCTCCCCTTCAAGCCCCCCTGTTGGGTCTGTTTTGGGTCCTCCTACGCCATCTCCCCCAGACCATAATTCTGCCTTTGAAGCAGCCTCGAAGACTTCTTGCCATTAAAGGCAAGGAGATCTGCATCGCCCCGGTGTCAGGAGTCCATCACCATGTCGCAGGACGAGATTAGGTTGGGCTGATGCGATTTGTTCCTACGAATCAATACAGACCGTTACTCATCGCCTCGTTATCTTCTGAAGGCTTCCAAAGAGAATTGATTACTTGTGCCGTGTCTTCAGTAACCGCTGTAAAGCCACCTGCTCTGCGTTATTGCTTCTCCTCCCCCTCTTCAATGATGGTCCATGTTATTTTTGGTTTTGAAGCCTGGAGATGTGCAAGCAGGGCTCTGCTTCAGAGTTGAAGCCCTTTGGGCTTCCCAGCTCCTCTCCCACTGCGTCCTTTCTTTGCCGCTGGTGCTGCTCTTGTTGGCCGATTGCAGATGGCTTTTTAGCGAAGGCTGGAACGGCCGGCTCCGTCTCACGGTAAGGGCATTGTTCCTTCCTCCTCCATCCCTCTTCATTTCCCGCTGCTGTGAAATGAGGCCGAAGGCTCTCCTCCTCCTCCTCCCCACACCACCCTGGAGTCTTGGGCTCTGTAATTGTCCACGTATTTTTGCTTGCGTTTTACTTGCAGTTTGTGGACAGCGTGAAAGCCGCAGCGTTGGGTGCAAGGCATCTCGTGGTCCCAGCGTTCCCCTGCCTACGCTCCCGTGAGGGCAGCGGAGCAGGAGATCGCGGATGGCACAGAAACGCTTCTGGTGCTCACCAGCCTTAAACTGGCAATTAACAGCATTAAAACCGTGACCCTTTGTCTCCCCCGTCACACAGGCATGGTTAGAAGGGAAGATCTGAAGATATAATAGATGATTTTTTTAAAAAAAAAATGCATTTTCTGGCCTCTGCGCTTCTCCCAGGCACATTTTCAAGGCTTGCTCTGCAAGCGCAAAGGCTGAATTGCTTTTGCAGGGGGATGCTCTTGCACAGCCTCACACCGCCCCGGGCATCGGCGATGGGGAAGAGCTGATGTGCCGGCTGCGATATCATCGTGGATGTGTCGGGACAGAGGGGGAAGGAGCAGAGTGGAGCTCGCCTTGTGCGGCGGCTCTCTGCCTCCTCTGCCCTCTTGGATGGGGCATTTTCACTTCTTCTGGCTCCCTTTTGGGTTTTTTTTTTTTTGCTGTTCCTGATGGTCCCTTTCAACGGGTGGTTTTCTGCCCTGGCCATGTGCTTTGGGGCAGATTGATGCTCCTCGGCCAGTGTAAGAGCAGCCCTTTCACTCCTAAGAAATCCTATAATCCGTAAATTGCACCATTTGAAGCCAGCTATTAACCTTTGCTCAGCAAAGGCTGGCAGCAGCTGAGTGCAGCATCCCTTTAAAATCCACACCTGTGACACTGGAATTGCTCCTTTCTCTGTCAGAGGATCCTTGGAAAAATGCTGGGAAAGGAGGAATACTGTCTTTTGACATTTTCCATGTGAAGCCATTGGAAACCACACTTCTTTCACTCAGAAAAATCCTCCCACATCTGTTTGCAAGGGGTTTGGCCCTGAAGTGAGAGGTCCTGTTTCAGGTTTTGCTTCATCCCAGGCGATTTCTCTCCCTCCCTTGCTTGCACCCTCTTGGGATTGCCAAAAGATTTTGTAAAAAATCTGGTTTTAGCCCAATGTGGGACAGTCCCCAGGATGCAGGAGAATGAGAGAATAAGTCCCAGATTTTGTGTCTTGCTCCAGGGATGGTGCAAAGACGTGATGGGTGCTGGGGCTGGAGGTCAGGCTGGGACTCCCTGGTCCCATGGCCCAGCTGTTTCCCCATGACCCCCAGAAACCGCCTTCCCCCATCTTGTTTGCTCAGCACGAGCAGATAAGAAGTGGGAAATGAAAGGCAGGACAGGATGGGAAGACAAAACACGGCGGGGACGGCACGTCCCTGCGGGCTGTGGCTGCCGTGGTTATCGCTGCAGGCACGAGCTCATCCCTGGCATCGGTGGTCACCGGCAGAGACCCACCGCCGGCCGGGTGCTTCACGCCAACTCCTTTTCTTGCTCCACAGCTCCCGTGTCCGTATGTCCTGGCTGGAAGCACCCAGATCCCAGATGCCGCTTGGTTAGAGGACGGTGAGGGTCACTTTGTAGCGCAGCCACCATCTGTCCCACGGGGTCCCAGCCCACTGCGCTTCTGCTAATTGATTCATCGGCATCCAGAGAGCCGGGTGGAATTGGACCCGCTGAGCTAATTGGTGCATATTTTAAGATGGTATCAAAGATTTTGCATTTAAACATTATGGACTTGCAAATGCAGCTGTGGGCGGGCAGGTCTGCTGGGGCTGGTCGTGGTCATCGTGGGTTTTGTTGGGTTGCAGAGATGGTTCCTGATGAGCTGTGGAGGGAGAGGCAGGGGGCAAGTGCAGGCAGGGAATCGGGACCCCTGGGCATGGGACCTGGAGTCTTCAGGGTGGTTTTTCACCCCAAATAAATGAAATCCCACAGCGCTGGATTGTGATGGCCAGCTCACTTCGCGGTGTTGCAGCCCCCAGGGTTGAAAACAAGGGTGCAGATTAATGGGCATCAGGGAGCGGGTGCTTTGGGTGCCCACAGCCAGGCTGTGTATCCAGGACCCGGCAGCTGCACGGAGCAAACGCTACACCAGCCCAGCAAGGCAAAAAGCACCCATGGAAAAGCCCCAGGACCCAGGAGGGGAGAGATGTCCCCTCTGGCTCGTCAGGGCTCGGGTACAAAGGCAACGGGTCAGCAGAGCCCGTGTTGTGTTTAACTGCTCTATTTATACCACGATATCCGAAGGAGAGAGGACCTTTTCCCCAAATGTCTGCAAAGCACCGTGCGTGCTAGTAATGCTCTATAAATACATGAGCAATAAATAATGAATAACCTGGATGGGCATTAAAGTGTAAACAGGAGGTGAAGGGCTCTCTCCCATTACTGGTCCCCTGAGACCTACGTGCAATCCTCCCTCCAACTCTGGCTTGATGCAAGTCCAACTGCAGAGTCACAGCAGCGACAATATCATAGATCAGTGGCTCCATAGTTAAGAAAAACAAGCCGAAAATAGTCCGGAGGGCGCAGTCTTCCTCCTGATGGCGTGCTGGATTTGCTTGCATCAGCGTTTTTGCCTGCGGTGCTCCTCTCTCTGCCTGCGTGGGCTGACCCTCCCAAGGAGTCGGAGTCCTCTCCATGGCACTGTCCATCCCCAGAAAGCTTGGGAGCCCCCTGATTTGGGAGGTTCTATCCCCCTCAGATGTAGGAGAAGTGGGGAGCTGTGCCAGCTGGATGTGGTCCCCAAAAGTCACTGCTCTGTGACTCAGGGTGGCCCCATCCCCAGCATGGGGAGGGACTTGTCCCCGTTGCGATGCCCTTCTCCCACAGCCTTGCTCTGCTGAAGCTGGGCATGAATACATCAACCGGCTGCAAATGGCTCAGAAGTGGCTCTGCTTCAGGAGAGAGGGAAGGGATGAGCTCTTTGGCTACCCGGCTTTCATGGGAGTCTTGCGCTGAGCCACGGAGATGTGATTTGGGAGCTGTGCCAGCCCGGCTCCCGGCTTGCAGCATTGGGTACCAGCAAACCCAGTGCGCCGTGGTCTGGTTGGGCTCTTTTCTCTGGTTTTGCTCTTATCCATGGCTTTGGCAGCGAGCAGGCTGGCCAGCCAGTGGGTACCATGGCCCCACAGCAGCCCTGCGGCAAGTGTGGGCTGGGGAGGTAATTCATGGGGTGGCACGGCAGCATTGGCTGGGAATGGGGTGATCACAAGGTTTTCCACCTTGCAAAGGGGTGATCGTAGAATCATTGAATCATAGAATCACAGAATCGTTAAGGTTGGAAAAGACCCTTAAGATCATCGAGTCCAACCGCTAACCCAGCACTGCCAAGGCCACCACTAAACCATGTCCCTCAGCACCACATCTCCCCGGCTTTTAAATACCCCCAGGGATGGGGACTCAGCCCCTGCCCTGGGCAGCCTGGGCCAGGCCCTGACAGCCCTTTGGGGAAGGAGTTTTTCCCAATCCCCAACCTAACCCTGCCCTGGCGCAGCTTGAGGCCGTTCCCTCTCGTCCCATCGCTTGTTCCTGGGGAGAAGAGACCGACCCCCCCGGCTCCAGCCTCCTTTCAGGCAGTTGCAGAGAGCGATGAGGGCTCCCCTCAGCCTCCTCTTCTCCAGGCTGAGCACCCCCAGCTCCCCCAGCCACCCCTCCCCACCCTTGGGCTCCAGCCCCTTCCCCAGCCTCGCTGCCCTGCTCTGCCCACGCTCCAGCCCCTCCAGCTCCTTCTGGGGGTGAGGGGCCCAGCGCTGAGCACAGGGTGATGCTCGAGGGCTGGCTGGTGCTGGGGGCTGCTGACCTGGGCATGCAGATGTGATGGATCTCATAAATTCTCCACCTGCTAAAAAGAGCTGTAGGGAGCCAGAGGGTTTGGGGACCAAGGAGCTATGTGTCCTGGAATAAATTGCTTTTCTGGTGCTTCTGCTGCCCCATGTTTGGGGCCATGCCGTGCAGCCCCCCAGCTGGTGGGAGGATGCAGTGCGTGCTGGAGATGATGGAAACACCAAGGTGGGCCCTTGGCTGGAGGATCGGGTGCCCATCTCCATCCACCCCTCGTGAGATGGGTCTGTAGCAGGACCTGGACACAGGCTGGGGAGGCCCCACCTGGGATGCTGCCTGCAAGCCTGGAGGGGAGCAGGAGCGGAGGGGAAGGTTGTTGGAGGTGTGGTTGGTGTCCAGGTAGTCTTAACCCACCTCTGTGTTGAGAAGGATGTCTTAATCCTGACAAACAGACCCCATTTGTGTATTCGAGATGCCAAAAAGGGGGAAAAAGAGTCCCTGTCAAATTTCATGTGCATTTTATTTACTGGATCTCTCCTACCCATCACCAAGACCAGGGCCAGTCTGTATCGGTAAGAGTGCATATGTTTAATAAGGCAACATAAGCCATTAACATATATACAAAAAGGATAATAAATAGGATTGCTGGGCTGCAGCGGAGACTCACTTCCATCCATCACTGATTCCCCCTCTCCTGGTGCGGCTAAGCCGGCCAACAACAGCGATGCTGTTTAATTATCTGCCCAACACTTTCTGGCTGCTGCAGCATGGGTAATTAGGCGAAGGGCTCCGAAGGGCTCTCTGGTTGTATCGTCCCTCTCCTCATTGCAGAACCGCCCCCGGAGCCCTTCAGGCCTGTTTATCTTTTTGTACTGCTTCGGAGAACTATTATTTCATGCTTTTCAGGGTGTCAAATCCATTTCTAGAGTTTAACGAGTGGGTTGGAAACCACGCTAATGACATGGTCTGCTGGAGAGGGCAAACGGGACGGCGGCGGGGCTCACGGGGGAAGCCGACCTCCCGCTACCCCTCGCCGCTCCGGGCTGAGCTTTATACCCAGGCGATGGCTGATGCGAAGCTGCTTGTATCATCCCAAATCATCAAGTCAAGTGGAAGCCAAGGGAGTGATGCAATTAGAGAACAAGCAGCTGATGGGCCGCCGCACGCTCCCTCTGCGGCTCCGGCATGTGCTTCCCCTGGATATTTTTCATCGCCAGCCAGCTGAGCTCCTGCTACTACACCAAGCAAATAAAGAGCTATAAATTTTCCCGAGCTTGAGACTGGGGAGGGGAGCACGATTACTCATATCGGAGCTGACAATTAATAATGGAGACATGACAAATTACACACTCACCTGCGATATTGCACGGCACCTTGAGAATATTAAATTAAAGCTCGGCGCTGTGGCTCCCGGGCACCCTGAGCGTGGAGCTGTGAAGTCCTGGTTTCGATGTCTGATGGCAGAGATGAACCCAAAGCTCCTCCTGTGGGCATGGTGAGGGCAGGACGGAGGGACAGGCATCCTTGGGGACAGGGCTGTCAGCTGGGGACATTGCTACGGGGACGCCTGCTTGGTGCAGCCTGCTCCTGGGGATTTCCCTCTCCATCCTTGAAGGATGGGGGATGGCATGGAGGAGGCTGACCTGGGCCCCCATGGGGCTGTGATGATGATGATGGCGATGGCGATGGACCTTCCCGCCTGATGTCATGGAAATTAGGGCTTGGAGCTGTGAGGCTCCAACAGCTGGAGGCTGTTGCAAATCCTTTTCCTTCCTGCTATGGGAAATTAAAAGATAACCATGGAGGATGAAAAGTGGGGGGAACATGGTGGGATGCTGCAGCTTCACCTTTCCATCTCTGCCTGTGCTGCATCTGTTGGGTCATGGCGCTGGGTTTTAGCATAAGCCGAGGATGACGGTGTTGTGTAGTCCCGGCTTGGCTTCTCTTGGGGTGCTCGGTGGTGGCCACCCGAATTTGGTGTCCCTGGAGAGCTACAGACCTGCAAAAACATTTCCCTGTCTGCCCCATGCTGCATCCCACAGCACGGATGGGGATGTCGGGTCCTGCCTGGATCTGCTCTGGTGGGAGACCAGGTCCAGCGGTGCTTAGAGGGGGTCCATGGAAGAGACTCCAGGGGCTCCTCCCACCCAGCAAGCTGGTGGCCAGTCCCAAACTGGGGTGCAATGAGCTGGGGAGGTCTCTGCACCCTGCCTCCTCAGGGTATTTCTGTCTTCCAGCTGCTGAAACACCGTGGTAGGACCTGGTTTTGCATTATTCAGGTGGCATAAGTGGTCTCCTCAGTCTAAAGGGAAAAAAAAAGCAGCGTAAAATGTACTCAGCTGCCATGGCCATGCTGAGACTCCCTCTTGCAGAAGGTGACCGGGGGTGACCCTCACCAGTGACAGTCCTGCTCTGGGTGGGGACCAGGCAAACATGGCCTCCTCAGAGACAAGGAGAACCTAATGTAAGACCTCTGCAAAGGAGAGCACGAGGACTAAGTGTCCCGTAGTCCCCAGAGACCCTAAAGGATAGCTCAGATTTTGTCCCTGGGCAACAGGATTTTCATGGTATTTGAGGCTACCTTGAATTTGGGAGGGATGATGGGTGTAGCATCCAGCAGCTCACCTGCAATGAATCTGGGCTCAGCAGACGAGGTTTATGGTGAATTCTTCCTAAGGGAGATCTGATGATGATTTCTAAGCAAGGTGTGACAACAGAGCTAATTGTAATGTTTAAAAACCCCTGCCTCCTGCCTGCAGAAAGGATGCTCAGGGGAAAAGCAGAGGCCAGCGATCAGCAGGATTATAAATAACTTGCCGTGGGGACCTTCCACCTTCCCTTCTGTGGCACGGTCATAAATAGTTTGCTTTGGGAAGCACCAGTGCATTAGTGAGAGCTGTAAAACATCAAGGGCTTTGGCTTGGCGCTGCTGACTGAAACCCCAGCAAAAACCCGGGGAGAAAAATGAATCCCATTTTCTTTTATGAACCACGGTGATCTGCCAGCTTAAAATGCATTTTAGGAGGCTCACAAACTAAAGCTCAGCAAGGACAGACCTGCCCCTGAGTTTCACCCAGGGGATAAGTTTTTTGAATGAAGGTGATGCAAAACATGTCCCAGCAGAGCAGGCCATGAAGCCACCCCAGGTGTTGTCCCACATTGCAAGGTGACACCGGGAGGGACCTGCCAGTGATGCTGTGGCCTTGGACACTCTGTCCTTGGTGGCATTGTGAGGAAGAGGAGGGTTCAGAAGGGCAATAGGGTGGTTTTGTGGATGCTATTGGGGAGCTCCTCCCCAAGGGGCAACTTGGGAGAACTTGGGAGGTGTTGGACTTGCGTGGTTGTGGGCAGGAGTCAGCCCAGCAATGCCAGCTCCTTCAGGGGGATAAATGCTGCCCCAAAAGGGTGGCTGGGGGCCTGGGTTGGTCACCGGGCGATTGCAGCAGAGCTCTGGGTGGGTGTGGGCTGGACAAGCTGCCCTGCCACCCGACATGGGCAGGTCTCATGGAGCTGGAGCAGCCAGCACCACCCAGGGGTGTGGTGAGCTTGGACCTTTCTGCCTTTGGTCCGCAAGATGTGAGTGGCAGGGCTGGGGCTGTGCACTATCCATGCTTGGAGAACTTTCCTGCCTCTCCCCATCCATGATGATGTCTCCAAGCCTCTTCCAAGTCTTTCCCTGACCTTCCTGCACCGTCTCTGGCCAACGTCTTTGTCCTTCAACCCAAATTGCACCAAGAGATCCCATTTATGAGGTCTTGAGGAGAGCATGGTGGCAGCCGGCAGGCTGGAGAGCCCTGACTGGTCTCCTGGGCTGTCACCCTTGTCCATCTATAGCAAAAACCGGTGGGGTAGGAGGTGGTGTTTGACAGAGGGCTCCCAGCTGGGTGGGGAAGGTGCTTGCAGGGAGGGATTGCTGTCGAAAGCAGCGGTGTGACTCAGCAGAGCTGGCAACCTGATATTTCCTGCAGGAACATCTCTAGCATCGTGAATCAAAGTCATGAAGAACCCACAAGGCAACCGCCCTCCAAAGCTTCCTGAGCCTGGGCTGGGGCAGAGCCCTGGCTCTTCTGCCTCTGTTGCTCCTCATGCCTTGCACCCAAGCAAGGTGGGCTGTCCTCTGCCACCGGAGAGACCGTGGTGAGCAGGGCAGCAGAGCTGGTGCCTGAGTAAAATGCTGCAGCCAGAACATTTTGCAGGAGAAAATGCAGATGAGGGAGGTGATAACATCTGGTAAATGATCTTTCTGTTATTGCTGTTTTATTGTTGTTTAATGGTTGGCGTATAAAACCCCAACAAGCTTCATCAAGGTTGTGATGAAACCTTCTGAGAATCAAAGCAAGGGCTGCTCTGAAACTGCTGCGTGGGAGGGGGAGCATGGAGATCCCCCAACTTTTGACTTCTCAAAGACATTTTCTGAGTCACCTCCCTGGGGGACCTCTCTGCCGATGATGTGGGAGCCGAGGGAGATGTCATCTCCGCAGCATCCCCACACGAGGGAGGGCAAATACCTCTCAGCAGCCCCCAAATAGCTTTTATGCTGGGCTTAGAATAGAGTTGTTAAAAAAACTCTGCTACATGGAGAAGATTTTAGGGATGAGCAAGCCTGATGTGATCACATCCAGAGTTATTATTAACTTCAGAGCTGCTAGAATTGCTCGACTCTGGTGATGTACCAAGGGCGTGGGACCAGCTGGCCTGGGAGCAGAGCCAGGCCCGGTTGCCAGTATCCATCCTCACCTGGAGGCTGCTGCACATGGGGAATGGGAGCAGGGAAGGCCACCTCTCTGTGCTGGCCTTTGGGGACACATGGTTGTCCCTAGTGTCTTGTTCTGGGCAGGGGAATTATTTAGTCTTTGGTAGCCCTGCTCCTCTCCCAGCCACAATCACCTCTCCAGGCTGAAAGATGCTCTTTGGCATCTTCTCCTTGGGCTGCTGTAAGGAGGAACGTGTGAAACAGCTATTTCTGCAAGAGGAATCTGTCCATCCCTCTTTGCCCAGGGTTGTCCCATCCATTCACCCTCTAAGGGTCTTTCTCCAGGTACCATCAGGGTGTAGGGTCCTGCTCAGAGCAACCATCTCCATCGTCTCTGTTGAGGAAGCATCTCCCTCCCCTCCAACACTGACCCATGCTGGTCCTTGACCTCTCTCCAGAGCAACCCACCCACACCTTGCCATGGTCTGCCACTATCCCCAGGGCTGGAAGGAGCCGCTCATGCCCGAAGACCCCAGGTCATGGTCCCTGGAGGCAGCCCTTTGCAGACAGCCAGTGGGTTGTTTGTGACTGGCAGAAGTGATGGTCCAGCCGTGGTGGTTCTTGTTTGCTGGTCTGAAGCCTGCAAAAGATTAGGAGAAAACAGATGGCTCCTAATTGGCAGCGCCAGCTTACTTCCTGCTCTCCAGATAAACCATTAAATTAAGGCTTAAATCAAACTTCATACAAGTTAGGAGGCTGCTTGTAATTATTTTGAAATCTAGACAGACTTAAAGGCCTGGATTAAGGCTCTGTTTACTGTAAAGGATGAAAAACGCTTACTCTTTCCTGTAAGGCTGAGCAGCAAGGGGTTGAAGTGCTGGAGATGGGACTAGCAAACTCCTCAGCCTCTGACGCCCAAGGTTTTGGGGGAAGAGCAAGAGGTCATGGACTTTGTCCACTCTTTTACATGGTAGTAGACCTGTGGGGTCACCTGCAATGGGGCTACCGAGGACCATGCAACTCGCTATGGGACATGCCAACACAAGCAGGAGACGCTGGAGACCCGTGGGGAGCGAGAGCTCGGTGGCGG
This sequence comes from Theristicus caerulescens, assembly GCA_020745775.1. Taxonomy (NCBI): domain Eukaryota; kingdom Metazoa; phylum Chordata; class Aves; order Pelecaniformes; family Threskiornithidae; genus Theristicus; species Theristicus caerulescens. Next base: position 132,118,889 of record CM036559.1, on the reverse strand, counting down.
CCAGGGAGCGGTTCAGGGCTGATCAGAGACGTGGGATATTTTTAACTGAAGCTGACTTCAATCATATGCAGCTCAATTAAGATAAACAAAAATAAATGAGCTAGCCATCAGCTGAGGCTGCTTAAAAGGGAGCGATGCCTCTGGAGCGCATGTGAGCATCTCCCACCGGAGCAGCACGTGTTCGTGGCTGGCCTGAGGACGCGCAAGTGCATAAACCCATGTGTTTGGGAAAGACTTGTGTCACCCGTGTCACCTGTGTCCCTGTGCCAAGGCAGGGGCATTTCTACTGAGCCATTTTCACATTTCCAGGGTGCAGGAAGGACCCTTCCTGGCCTGACTTCAGGTGCATTTACACTTCAGAAAACCCAGGGGACATAAGCACATGCCTAGAACGAGAGGGAACGGCCTCAAGCTGCGCCAGGGCAGGGTTAGGTTGGATATTAGGAAAAACTTCTTCACTGAAAGAGTGGTCAGGCCCTGGCACAGGCTGCCCAGGGCAGGGGCTGAGTCCCCATCCCTGGAGGTATTTAAAAGACGGGGAGATGTGGTGCTTGAGGACATGGTTTAGTAGTGGACCTGGCGGTGGTAGGTTAACGGTTGGACCTGATGATCTTAAGGGTCTTTTCCAACCTTAACGATTCTATGATTCAATGATTCTAAAGAATTTTCCCAGGTGCCATGGGATTGCTTGAAACTTCAGTCTTTGCTGGACCAGACCTTCAGTTCCTGACCCGCATGCATTTGTAGACGTGCACAGCATTTGGAGCTATTCCTTGTCAGTCAGGAGTGTGGCTCCTTTTTTCCTTCCAGGCAACAAGTAGCAACATCTCACTGAAAAGCACCAATACCCCCAAAAAAGTCTCCAGGAGGTGAGGTTTTGTTGTTTTTCCTAGAAAAACCAGCACACCTGCAACTCTGACCAAGCGATGTCTGAAACTTCTCCCTTTCTCAGCCCATCCAAGCAGGGAAAATGCCCTCACGTCCACCCCAAAACCACTGGGGAGCTGCTATCTTTTCCTAAAATTTTTTTTGGGTGCCAAAATTTAACTTCTGCAGGAACTTTCTTGGCTTATTACCACTACGAGCAAAGCACAAACCTACATAAACCTGGAAAGAGGGGAAATACCTGGAGAACGTTAAGACTCATGAAGGATAAGGACCCATCCTTGAGGTATTAAGGCAACCAACTCACCCCACGTCAAGGTGATGCTTTTTAAGAATTGGACCCAAAAACCTTGTCCAGGGTCACACTAGGAGTCTGTGGCCCAGCCTCTTATCCAACATCAAGGTCTTATGTGCTGATAAAGCACAGGAGATGTTGAGCACAGCGAGTTATGGGAAATAAACATTACTCCTTCCCTACTTAAAGTTTTGCAGCTTGTGGTTTGAATACCAAGATTAATGGGAGGGTTTTGTGAATGTAAAAGCTTTATTTTGGGGGAAAAAGTGGTTTACTTGAGTATGGCATGAAATTTTAACCTCAGTTGTTACATGCTGGGCTACGTCTGTTATCCAACGGCATTTAAAAAGCCATAGATGCTGTGATTTGTGCACCACAGCTCCCTCCTCTCTCCAGCCGTGCAGGATTAGCCGCCTCTCCTGCCATGTGCTTTGCTCTCTGTAAAGCCCATTAATAAAGTTTCCTTTAATCCCAGATGCTTCACAGGCAGAGAGGAGACTCAACGGGCAGAGAAGTGGAGCTGGAGCCTCGTGCATGGCTGAGGCCAGTGTGGTGACTCAAGGGGAGATGCATCCCACGGCCGCTTTTCCTTCCCCCCTGATTGGGTTTAGGGGATAGCTAAAGCTCATCCAACTCCATAACGCTGCATGGCATGGGAAGGAAAGAGGTTGGGGTGGGCTGTGGTCCTGCACCACCCCTCGGAGAGGTTTCCAATGGGAGGTGGCACCATGAGCAAAGGCCACCCAACCCTGCGGCATCTCGCATCTTCCCTGCTCTCATCGGCTGCTCCATCCTTCCTCCCCTCTTGCTCCCTCGTGAACTTTCCTCCCAGGGCAGCTTTGCTGAGCCCTGTTTATTTGGCATCCCTGGCTAACAGCTTGCTGCAACGCTAATCACCGCTCTGAAATGGCAATTAGATTTGTTGTTCATGTGCACAGTACAAGCAGCCAGATTTGCCGTCCTCTGCAGCTCTGCATGCAGACAGTGCTGCTCTATTCAATCTTCATTAGCAGCGCCGTATGCCACACGGGGTGGGGAAAGAGGTCCAATTACAACAAAATTTAGAGGTTCTTTCCCAGGAAAGGTAAGACTCCCTGGGTTTTCTTGCAAAGGGTCATCCTGCAAGATGACTCCCCTCCTCTGCAGCATCCATCAGCCCAGGAGGAGGTGGAGAGCTCAGATGGGAATCACAGGAGTGCTGGCCCAGACCCCAAGAGCTGATTTGTTATTGACTGGGTCACATAGTGAAAATAGGAATAATATAATAAGTGATGCTAAGGTGTCACCTTGGTGCCTATCCATAACGTGATAGGAGCTTCTTTGCCACCACCTGAGAGCTTGGACCCCATGGGCTCCCTTCTAGCAGGGAGGGGAAAATTTGGTCTCTGTGTCCAGAGAGGTCCCAGGTCGCTCTCCAGCAGTGAAAGGACACGGTGCTGCATTTCTCTGGCTCAGGGGACCATGCGCTGCCAACTGCAGGCCTGCCTCTGCACAGCCGCACATTGCTGAGGCCGGAGCGGGGTATCTTGCTCTCAGCCTGGATTTGGCATCCCCCACCAAGGGATGTAGGGACTCACTGCTGCTCAGCGCGGTGCTCTGGGTCTGCCCAAGTGACTCGCTGTGATTTTAGTGCTGCAAAGAGGCTTCACAGCAATGGTGGTAGCTGCAGGGGTGATGTAGGGCTGCAGGGAAGATGGAGAGCTGCAGGAACCAGGTTGGGCTTGTCCTGATCTACCAGGGACTGATCCCAGGGAAGGACGAGGACAGGGTGTTCCCGTGATGCATGCTGTCTCCTAGGTCTTTGCTTGTGCTTTGCTTTGAGTAACTGGAGTTGGTTTGGTCCAGAGTGACCATCTGTGCTCATCCTTGGGCTTTGAGACCCTGCTTTGAACTGGGTAAATGGGATCATCACCCAGATCAGATCCAGCCGTGGGGCTCAGAAACCAGAAGCCAGGGTGTTCGTGACCTTAGGATCTCCATGAAAGCATGGCTTGCTCTTGACCAGAGGGGCTCGTGCCATGGTGCAAGCTGAGCTGTCAGGGAAGTTTGCTCTGTGATGGTCCCAATCTGAGGGCTCAGCCGAGTGTCCCCGGGGCTGAGCGGATCAGGGCTGGATTTGGAGTGCAATTGAGGTAGGCAATTCCCAGGAGGCTGGGAGGAGCAAAGAAAGCATCTATCATGGCACTTGGGATGACAAAGAAATTGGCAACACTGGATGTGGAAAAAATGGAACTAATGGTAGCGCTCACCTGGGAGAGAGGGTCTGGGACATGGGCTTTGCCTGCGGAGAGGGAAGGGAGATGGGCTCGTGTCCTAAAGACCATGCCTCCTTCAGGGGCTGGCACCCTGGCAGAGAGCAGAGGCTTACCCTGGCTGTAACGAATTGCTCTGCAGCCCCATGACACCCCTCGAGCTCCCATTCCCAGTCTCTTCACTAATCTTAGCTCAGGCTGAGCTGAAAATAAAAAAAGAAGGTTTTGATGGAAGCTACTCTAAAATCTCATGAATAACCCATACAGGGACCGTATTAACCTCTCAGCATGAACAATGACTATTGCTAATTAAACCTTTTTTTAGAGCAAATGGCTCCCAACAGGGCAAGTGCCACACCACACACCCTGCCTCCTCCGAGATGATGTCCAAGCCTCTCAGAGCCACAGTGAGCTGGCCGAGCATCCTTCCACGGAGGTGGGAGGGAGAGATGTTGCAAGCCCCATGCAGCAATCTGATATCAGCAGTCACGGCACCTCCGAAGAGAGCAACTCACTGAGCGCTCCCGGCTATCCCCAGCCCATGCTGACTTCCCAAAAATCAATTTAACGGTGAAAGAAAGGTTGTGCAGGAGATCTCCATCCCCCATCTCCTCCAGCCATGGGCTGTGCCTCCCCAGGGTGTGCTGGGCATGGTGAGCAGAGGGAAGGACGTGAGCTGCCATGCACCAGGGAACCCAGGGGTGAAAATGGGCAGGGTGTAGCGAGAGGGTGACAAAAGCATTGGAAGAAGACAGGAAGGGAACATGGGGACACTGGACATGGTCCTGGGCAACCTAATCTAGGGGACAGGAGCAGGGGACAAGGTGCCCTCCAGAGATATCTGCCAACCTCAACCTGTCTGTGACTCTGTGATGCTGGGATCACCAAGGGATGCTCCAGCTCTGGACAATCCCCATCCCGAGAGCTGAATGTCTCTGAAGGGCTTTTAAGGACATAGTGTCCCTCTGAGCTGAGAAAGTTTTTTGCCCAGACCCAGTTTGCATATGTTATAGCAAAAGTATGTATATAGAATCACAGAATCATTTGGGTTGGAAAAGACCCTTAAGATCATCGAGTCCAACTGCTAACCCAGCACTGCCAAGGCCACCACTAACCCATGTCCCTCAGCACCACATCTCCCCGGCTTTTAAATCCCCCCAGGGATGGGGACTCAGCCCCTGCCCTGGGCAGCCTGGGCCAGGCCCTGACAGCCCTTTGGGGAAGGAGTTTTTCCCAATCCCCAACCTAACCCTGCCCTGGCGCAGCTTGAGGCCGTTCCCTCTCGTCCCATCGCTTGTTCCTGGGGAGAAGAGACCGACCCCCCCCGGCTCCAGCCTCCTTTCAGGCAGTTGCAGAGAGCGATGAGGGCTCCCCTCAGCCTCCTCTTCTCCAGGCTGAGCACCCCCAGCTCCCCCAGCCGCCCCTCCCCACCCTTGTGCTCCAGCCCCTTCCCCAGCCTCGCTGCCCTGCTCTGCCCACGCTCCAGCCCCTCCAGCTCCTTCTGGGGGTGAGGGGCTCAAGAGTGAACATGGTAAACTGAACACAGTAATATATTATAGCAGAGTCCCTTGTCGATAAGACAGCCAGAGCTGCCCTTGCAGAGGGCAGGTTACAAAGAGTGGTGGCCTTGCTCCGACCCGGGCTGTACTGGGAGTGACATGATGGTGGCCGTGGTGGTGCATCTGGTGGGCCAGGCTCTGCCAGCTGGCACTGTGCGCTCTGCTGCTGCCCTTGCTGCAAGAGGAAGGTGATATGCCCCATGCAGCTGGGGTTCCCTGGGGGTATCTTACCCCAACCCACCCTTGTTTCATTTCTGAGGTCTCCCAGACCTACAGCAGAGTGGGGCAGGGTGGTCAGTGCTGCCCTGCTCCATGTGATGTGGAGGAGGTGATGCTCCTGTGCATCACCAGGCTCGGGGTCCTGGCAGAGCCATCACCTGCACTCAAGTGACAGCAGAAGTGTCCTTGGGAGGTGGCTGCCCTCCTCCCCACCTCTCCCTCCATTGAGGTGCAACACCGCAGGCACGAAAGCCTTGCTAAGGTGGGTGCACTAACGATCCTTGGTGTTTCCTTTCTGCTGGGGGCTGTGGAGAGGAGAGTGTGTTAAAAGCAAGTTTTGATTTATTGCTGTGCTGAGGGTGGGGGGAGCCAGGAAAGCTCCAGTGACGGTGACAACAGAGCTGAGGCATCGCTGGCTGCGGGTGTTGAGGAGGATGCTGGCTGTCAGTTTAGCTTATTGTGTCCATGTACTAATTAGCCGTACTATGATATAACAGGATGTTTCCGCCCAAACCAGTCCCTTTCCATATCCCAAAGTATCCTTCTTTCCTATCTCTCCCATTTATTACTTCTCTCCCTTGTGTTGACCCCTAGGCCTGATCTGCAAACCGAGGGAGTTCGAGATGGTGCCTTAAAAGGAACTTTGCCTAAACCAGTGAGTTTTCAATGCCACAAGCAAATAAAGACCACAGAAAATCCATCTAATACAGTGGTACGAAACATTTGCACTTGATCCTCATACGGAAACTGCAGGAGAGTGATGAGTAAATGTAAGAAGAAGGAAAAGATGCTTCGAATTAATAGAAAAGATTATTGCAAAGAGGCCTGACAAGGAGTTAACCTACTAGGAAGTAAAATCTGGGCATCTGCAGGTGGGAGCCTCTGCTTGAACTTGGGTTCAGAGCCGCAGGAAGGCTAAATCCTCCTTCCTCCTAATCTCTATTATAATCATCTTAATCCTTATAGGGCAACCAGATATCACTGCACATCCCACCTGCATGTAAGCAAGGTAAAAATTATCCCTACTATGTGATCAAGCTGGTTCTCTGACTCTCTGCCTCTCACTTACAATGTTGCCCAGTTGCCATTAAACTAATGAAAACTAATTTGACTGCATCACATCTTGTGGGCATATCTCTGAGAAGGACAACGGTCTCGTTGGGGCCGGCGTGGCAAATGCAGAGGTGGTGTTGCAGGCATGGAGTAGTCCCATTTTATCCCCAGACTATTTCCCATGCTGATCCACGGATGCTCCACTACAGTAAAAGAGCTGATATGTTTCTGCGCGTTGCCCAAGTGAGTTGGTAATACCCCACACATGGTTTCTGTAGCCCCAACAATTTCCTAGTAATCTAGAAAATTATTGATTGTGCCAAATGGCATATTCATGCTTCATCTCAGAGTGAAAAATTCGGTCCTGCCATGCAGTAAATTCAGCAAAGCATTCACGATTAATGCGCAGTTCCTGGCCGTGCCTTTTGGATGGGCTGCCACGGACTGATTGATAATAGGAATTTTGCTAACTGCTTTAAGGAACAAATTAAGGAACAAGTTAAAATATCTGTGCTTTGGGCACTGAAAAACCACCTCAATGAGTAAGCTTTAAGATCTCGTTAGTGTAGGTGGGCCTTTTAGCTGTCCCTGTAGGATCTGCCTCTTCGCTCATCCCTCCTCTTGGCCCCCCCGAAAATGAACATCCATGGGCACATGCAAAGGCAGACTTAGGGCTCAATTCTTGCTCCCACGGGAGGTTTCTAAATTCAAGCTCAGCTTATGTATGTCTACACTGGCCGGCAGACAAAGGTCCAAGCTCAACCTGAGGTCTGAACTCACCCACTAATCTCCATTTATCTTGCAGACCTATGCTCAGTGGTTGTCTCAGCTGGAGTTGAGGAGCTCCAGGAGCTCCAGGAGCAGATGAAGCTGGTCACCAGCACTGGCTTAGCCAGGACTGAAGGTTTTGTTCATGCAGTCTGGATGGAGAGGGCATGGCAGGGCAGAGCAGGCTGCAGCCCTGCTGATACCCCAGACATGGCTCTTCCAGATGTTTTGGGGTTGGTTGCCACCAGGTTCACGGGTAACACGTGGAAGGACACCACAGGAGCCACAGTGCAAACTAACAGGGATGTGATGGAGGAGAGACTGACACCCACATGCAGGGCTGCAGGTGCATTTGCCATTGCAGGAAAGATCCGATCCGTGAAAAACCCAACAAAGTGATGATGAAAGGGACTCAAATGCTATTGCTTTTTTTAGTGTATGGATGTGAAAGCTGGAGGTGCACCAGACCTAACAGCAACAGCTAAGTGCCTTGGAAAGCAAATGTCTCAAGGAAAGATTGCCTGTTAAATGGAATAACAAATACCAGTATCAATATTCACTCGAGAGCTCGCTATCACTTCTTCCTTGTCATCCAGGAAAGGAAGTCAGGCAGAACATCTGATATAAAGAAGAAGGGAAATGTAGAGGCTTAACAAACAAGATCCCTTCAGAAAACACCTCTGAGAGAGGGAAGATGAACAGGACTTCACACAGAACAGACATGCAAGAGGCCAGGCAGGAACAGAGATGCCTTGTTTGCATCTGCATGGGCTGCATGGGAAGGGTCCGGGCACAGAGCACTTTGCCAGCCCAATCTCATAAGACCCAGCTCACAAACCCTCCTTTCAGGAGGTTGTTGGGATCTTTCCCATCAAGATCTATTATTAACTGACCCTCATTGCCTCTGCTTGCACTCACACCTTCTTGATGAACACTACGTTGTAAAATTAAACAGCATTGAGCTTCACTACGAAGTCCCTGGAAGGGGAAAGCAATTTCAGGCTGACCGAAGCAATGGCTGGTCTACTGCTCAGCCATAAACCCTGAAGACCAACTCCCCTGTTGACTGCATGCAGCACCGACACAAATGCTTTGGAGCAGCAACCTCACCTCAGCGCGTTTATACATTTCAAAGACTTTGCTGCTATTCTCGTTTCATTTTGAGAATGGCCACGTTCAGCTGGATGGTAATACCAACAGGAGTTGTGTAACCCCGGCACAGTTAGATGTCTCTGCAGGAAAAGCAGGCAAAGGTTGTTTAAAGAATAAAGGAGCGCTGAAAAGCTTAACAGCATTGCAGAGTATGCACAGAAAAGAGCTCTAAGAGCCCATTGAAAATCAAGTGCCATTAAGGTATGAATAAGCAACCGAGGGAAAAAATAAAAAAGGCCTCCCTATTATAAAGAGGGATGAGGAAGAAGGGAGCAATTCACTGTAGGGAATGAAAGTGCTGCATCAGTCTGATGGCTCCATCAGCAGCCGGAGGGACCGATCTGTATGTATGCTGGGAAAGATGCCACCATCCCCAGTGATGTCTCCCCAGCGCTCTCCCGGTCACAACCCCCTCTCCTGAGCTGTGGGGGTGACTGGCTGCAAACCTGCCAGGTGCAGAACACCTCCCTGGGCATGCTGGTGTGACCAGACCTCTCTGCAGAAAGGATCTCCCAGCACAGGGTCAGTGGTGGTGTGTTGGTCCGTTTATTTTCCTGGTTGGCTTAGGGCTCCATTCCTTTGTTCCCATGGACTTCTGCTAAAACCCCAGCCAAGCTTGGCTGGGACACTGGGGACGGAGGGCTCCCAGGAGATGCTTGGCTGTGCAGGACTTTTTCTCAGGCACCGAGTTCTGCCCAATATTTTCCTAACATAACAGGTTCAGTCCCATCATATCCTACCTTCTAAGAGACGCAAAGGACAGCCCGTCTGGTTTCCTCCTGTAGACGCAGCTCATCTGTGCATCCCCATGTCCCCGTGGCTGATGGCCACGTCTTTCCGTTTCCCTGTCACATTTCATTGCGCGCTGTCACATCCAGCCTGAGATGCAGAAAACCTCCAAGGCAAAGATTATGTGGTTTTGTTTACATGGTGCACTGTTTTTCCAATCCTGGCTGGCCTCTGAGATCTACGGATAAGGAGATTTTAACAGCAGACTAGCAAAATAATAAAGATGATCCAGATGGGCTGGTTTCCATCACCCTGACCGGCACTCCTGTGGGTCTGTGGGAAGTAGAAGGCTCCTTTGGTTTGTTCCCAATGTCCTCCAGCTTCCCTGCCTCTCAGTTTTCACTCCTGTCCGGCACACATGGTGTATGAAGTGCTACCCAGCTGTATTAGGTGTGTTTCATGGGAGCAGAGCAGCCAAATAAGCCCGGACTGAGAGCACAGCCCGTGGGGTGGAGAGCAGCTGGGAAGGCAAGAGCAGGAGCAGTGAGGCCATCTCGTAGCTGGGATGAGACAACCAATCCCTTTTGATTTCAACCAAAGGGTCCGTGAGACCCCTTGCACCAGCCAACAGCCTGAAAACAAAGAGGTTTATGCCATGAATGAGGATGCCAATCTGCAGGTGAGAGTCCTGCCTCGGCAAAAACACCCCTTTAATGCAGAATTGCCTTTGGATTCACGTATGAGAAGACATAAAGAGACTGTAGCTTTAGTCCTGACTCCTCCATTACCTTGGAGGAAAACCGTCGGCAAGTCTCAGTGGCCCACGAGTTCAACCGCTGAGCTCTAGAGGTAGGACTTGAAACCGATATTAAGGGAGGGTAATTGCAGGTAAAGCACTGCCTGGAGACTCTGGAGAGATGATTCAATTTCCAGCTCTGTCAGGGGGGTACGGTGTGATCAGAACTGTGCAACCTTTCTGGACTCAGTTCCCAAACTGTAAAATGGGTATAATTCTGCTCTCTTATTTCTTGACTTTCTTATGTAGACCGGAAACTCTTTGAGGTCGGTATCATAACAAAGCCTCATTCATCGTGTTCCCTGATAGTACGAGCAGTGAAGGAGGAGGACACAGCTGCATTCAAGTGATACCTAAGCATCACCTTCATACTAAGGTTCCCGTATAAATGTACAGCATGTGAATTTCATAGTTGTGGTCCATCTCTTCCCGTCTTTTTCTGAATTATTCCTGTCCATCCCATCCCTGCTTTGTGCTAGCCATTTTCCCAGTGCTTGCTGCTCTTTAAGAGGAGTCTGTTGGACTCTGAAAACAGATGATGACTGTAAGGAGAGCACTTGTGCACTGAGAGAGAGGGGATGCTGATGGGTGTCAGGGGAGGAGAGCCAGAAGTGCCAGCAGGTGATGGATGGCTGTGATGCGAGGGGCACGCCTGGAAGTGCCTCCTCCCCTGGACCCTGGGTTACACAAGGGAGAGATAACAAAGGGGAAGAAGAAGGAGATAAGTGGGTCGAAAGGATTTACAGCTCCTGCACAAGAACGGGGGGGAAACTCTTCGGGGTCGCGAGGGAAAAGGCAGGGATGATTGCACTTGGCTGTGCAGCTGGTGTTGCGGGAAGGTGACCCAGCTGCCAGGCACTGCGGAGTTAAACAACTTTCCTTGCTTGCTGGCTTCTGACATAGCAATATGATTAATTTGGGGGAAAGCTGTATTTTTACAGCCTTAACATAATGGCGTGACATTCTGGACCTTCAGTATTCCCCTGGCAAAGTGCTGGGTGAATGCCCTTGCTGGTAAAGCCTGATGACCTCTCTGGAAATTGAGGGGCAGTCTTCGCTTGCAGGAGGATTTTATTCATCCATGCAGCAAAGGACCAAATTCAGACCACTACACATCGAAAAGCAAATGTCCCATGTCCCAACCAATGCCCCCGTGCTACCAGCTGGATGCAGCGATCCCCTGAAGACGGTGGCTGGCGAACAGCAGGAGAGGAGCATGGTCGTGGTCTGTTGCTGCACAGACAACGTCGTGCAGCAAGAAACAGCTGGGAAGAATGTTTTAACATGGAAAAAAAAAAGGGAATAAAATTGATAAATGCCTAGTGTGCATGTAGAGAGATATGGAGCGTGTCCCAGGTGCTAGGAAAGTTATTTGTAAGCAGCCATGAGCTGTTCAATGAATTTCCCTACGTTACCTGTCAGGAGCTGACTGCGGCTTCGTCATCTTTGCTCATGACATAGGATTATCGCCAAATTATTTCTTGCTCTGTTGATGGCTCCTGAGCTGTCAGAGCTTTCCTTGCAAAGGATGGCAAGCGCGAAGCTGGAAGATGTTTTCAGTGAACCCTGGTTCCTCCCTGGCTAATTGACAGGAAGCGGACACGGCAGGGACAGTCACATAGCAGAGGGGATTACTGATTATGGACCTGAGCGAAGAGTACAGCGATTTTTTCCGCACAGGTTTCTTCCTGAGACAGATGCATTAAGGACCATTTAGGGATATTGTGGAGGATGCAAAGATTTAACTACTTAATAGCAGAACAAAGCGAGAAAAGGTTTGAAGGCACCTTTGGGTTTTCTTTATACCTTCAGGAGTTCAGGCGGTGGAAATGAGAGTATCTAGGTGGGGATTCCCTCCCATGGCCCTGTGGCTCAGGTATAGACCCCAGAGTATCCTCCTTTCTGAGGGTGGCTGTAGAAGAAGACTTTCATGGTTTAGGGGGACCACAGAAGCCAGTCTGCCTATCTCAATTGCTTGAAAATACTTGTGTGTCCAGTCCCTAAAGAAGTTGTTGCAGGGCTTCATCCTCTCCTCTTAGGTCATAATTTCTGCTTGGAGCTCCTCACCCTTCAGTGCAAGCAGCCAGAGATGGTGCACGGCGCTGCTGACTGCATCCCTCACCATGAGCTGTCCTGCTTTTTGGAAGGAACAAGCTAACTTCACCAAGGCAGAGCTCGCACCTCTTTGTAGGAGTCTTGCAGCTCTTGTCCCCTTGGTTCTGCTCTTCTCAAGTCCACAGCCATCATTAATCACACCCTGACCAGCTGCTGGAGGGTGTGTTTTAAATCTCCCCAGACGGCTCAGCAGAGGGTTCATTAAACACGAGCGCTTGCCATCCTGAGAGGGAATTAAATGGGAGTTAACACGTCTTAATGAGGAACCTAAATGCCGGGTAATAGAAATAACAGCTGAACACTGGATTTCAATGCACGGATGGGACGCAGGGGACTCATCATGAAGTGCCCAATGATCTTACCTCTTGCTGGCAGGTGCCCTGATGGAAATGGGGAAAATGGGGATGATGTGCTGTGCTCTGCCACTAAAGAGCTGCACTGTGGTGGCCCTTCTGGGAGAGAAATGTCCCCGGGATCCCACATCCAAAGGCAATTTACTGCACAGCGGCGTGTGACGGGCAGTTGGGTGGAGGAGTTAAGCGTGTTTGCGATGTGCTGCTAATGAAAAAGATGGGGAGGGAGGAAGATGGGCAAAGAGAAAGATAAGGCAGGTGGCCAGGGACTGGGAATGCAAGCTGGAGAAATCAGAGGACACGCTGAGATTATGTGGGGAAGCGATGGATGGCCACAGAAACAGCATTGTCCCCTCAGAGGGCAATTCATACTTGATGTACTTTGATGATACTTCGCTCCTGTACGTAATCTAGAGTCAACAAAGTTTAGCGAGGAAGATGCTGGGCTTTGGAGTAGCTGTTGGTACAGCTCAGACTGCTAAAGGGGGAACTGGACCTACAGCCCCCAAAACAACTTTGCACCTTGGTTGGGAGGTCAGCTTCAAATGGCAACTCGCTGCTAGCAGATTGGCCCAGCTAATTGGTTAATTGGCTTTGCATGTTGTAAAGGGGTCCCTTGAAGTTAAAACCCCCTCCAGTGAGGACTTTCCTGCAAGCCCCCTCTCTATGGATGGGACCCCAGGGAACTGGGCTCAGGTCCGGGTACGATCAGCCCTTCCTTCTGCTCTGCAGAAGCAGCTCCGTTGTGTGAGAAGGCTGCTGCTCTTGGTTTATCAGAAAGGTGGCATAAAAAAAAGCAATGAAAAGAAGCTTTAAAATGTAACGTCTTATTTTTTCTGATGTCTATATATCTGGGGGCTGATAAATATTTGCATTTGCCTTGATAAAAGCCAGTGCATTAGAACTGTAATGGGAAGTGGGTCTGCTTCGCGGTGCAGTATAGATCTCGATAAATTCTAATCAACTGCTCAGGAATAGACATGGGGGAGTGGGGAATTGATAGATAAAGCATCAGCTATTAAAAGAAACACCGTGCAGCTTCTCCGGGCTGGATAAATTAAGGAGCCCTTTATATTCACGTTCACGTGTAACCAAGGAAGGCAAATTGATGAGCACTTGAGTTGTACTCTCGTGTCGGATTAAACTTTGATTTATGGCCTGGAAGATTACATTTAAATGTACCTGCTGTGGAAAATTCTTGTCTCCATTTTTAGCCATGCTTCTTCCCTACCAGCTAGGTGGTTAGTCAAGAAAATAAAAAAAAATTTTCTAGCAAAGTCAAAGAGCCAAACACATATTTCAGCTGGACACGCAGGGGCTAAACTCTGCGCTCCATTATGTCCACGGGACTCTGCGAAAATCATTTCAGAAGCAACACGTGCTCATACCAAAAGAGCTTAAAGAGGCATCTGACCACTTTTCTCCTCTGATCCAAAGCCGGTGCATTTGGTGATGCCGCCCCCTCCCCACCTTTACTCTTGGGGTCTGATACATGAGGATTCACACAGTGGAGGGAAATCTCAGTGATGATGGAAACATCAGAGGCCCTTTCTCCCCTGCGTGTTGACCCATCTGTGATGGAGCTGCCTGCAGTTTTTCTTTCTCAAGGGGACCCAGTCTATTCATCTCAGTCAGGCTTTGCACTGGTGCCATCAGCAGCACTGGGGACATCGCTGTAGTGCTCCAAGGATGCCCTTCAGCCTCAAGCCTGACCTCGATGTGTTGTGGATGCACGTGATGCCTCTTGCTGCTTTATTTAGCTGGGAACTAAGAAACATCAAAAGAAGCTGCTGGAAGGGGACCTTCTTGTCAAGAAGGGAGCTGGCAGCACTTAAGGGAATAATTTCTTGGTGCACCTCACTCAGGGGCTTTGCCAGGCTTCGTGTCCTGAGGCTTTGTCTGACTTTTGGTGGCTGGAGAGGTAGGAAGTGGCTGGGGAGATGAACAGCGAGGTTCAATATGAGACCTAGGGGATGAAGTCCCAGTGTCAGTTGCGGGAGTGACCAGAAAGAGCTTTCCAGGCAGAAAGTGAAGGAAGAAATATTACTCAGGTGATAAATCAAGAAGGACAAAGCTAGGCAGGGTGACAGTGGTGTTGGTCCATCTGCTCTGGCGTGTTGGGGCCAGGATCAAGTGCTGACCTTGCTCCCTTGGCAGCTGCAGTGATGAGCTGGAGCTGGGAATTATCCCCCTTCCCTGGTGCAAGGTGCCAATTCCCCAAATGTTCATTGCAGTCCCCAGCTGGAGGGTAACCGGGAGGGAGTTGGGTGAGAAGTGAAGAGATTTTTACTGATGGTCATTTCAGATGTGTTTGTATGCAGCTATTGATGCACTGGGCCAGGCTGGGGGTTTCTGTCCTGCGGGGAAGGGTCAGGATTTGGGGTGGCTGCATGTAATCACTGAAAAGAAAGTATATACAGACCCAACACTCACCGTAGATCTGTTCCTCCATTAGTTTCTCATTTCATTTCAAGGTTTAATTTACAATCCCTACCTGCCTTCAGAGAGAGATGGCAATGAAGCAGCTGGGCCCTTGGGGCAGCCTGGAGTCTTGATGTGACCTTGGGCACTCCTGGGGACATTGGACAATAAATTTTGGAGGCAAACATTTGCCCAAAGGCACTAACAGGAGTTGGCAGCATATCCTGCCACCACCAGCCTGGCCTGAAAAACTGAAGGAATAATTCTTGCTGACTTCTAATTTGTGACTTTTGTGTCTCATGCTCTCAGGCTTTCCTCTGAAAGCAGGAGGACTAGAGAGAATAATAGTTTTGGCATGGTGACTGCTGTTCTCACATAATCCCCTGACTCCCAGAGCGCTGCTTTAAGCCAAGTTTTTGTAATGCAGCATGTGACGGTCCAGGTGTGTGGTCTCATGCTCCTGCATGGAGATGGTTTGGGTTGCTCCAGGAGGCACACGGAGAGCGGGGGATTGATGTCCCTTTGGTCTGGTCCCCCACCATCTTCCAAACCATGAGCCACAGACACACACAGATCGCACCTCCCCTCTCCTTAGGTCTGTCCCTATCTTGTCCCCGAGCCCAGATATGTTGTGCGACACGGAGCAGTCCATGAAATGCATTTGCCGGGACCTGGCTGCCCAGCTGACGCTTGCCTGAGCTTTCCATGCCCAGCTTCAGCAAGCCCAGGTGCCTTTCCCTTGCTCTGCTGCAGACCACTAGCCTGGATAAGAAACTTGTTTGCAACTACCAAACAGAAGGGAGAGGAGAAAATAGCACCTCACTGGATCAGGGAAAGACAAGGGGAGAAGAGGGAGATTGGATATTGTGTGGGGCAGGATCTCTCTCTCCTTGTAAAATGCCGGTGGAAGACCTTGCCCATCTGGAGCTAGGGGCACATCGCCATGCAAACAGCAGTCCCAGGGAGATCACAAATCCAATGCTTGTCCCTTTGGGAAAAACGCATTCACTGGGGTTGGCAAAAGCATGGATAAACTGCATGGAGCAGCTTGGAGTGCAGCATCCGAGCCGTTGCACGAGCATCTCCTTCCATCCTCTTCTCTCCTTGATTCTGCACCTGTATTTTGGACCTGGTGGCAAACGCCTGGACGCAGCAGGGTGCACACAGACCTGGCCCCAGGGTGAGCTTTTCAGAGGGGTTTCACCCGGGGTAAAATCTGGCTCCCCTGCCAAAATCAGTCCCTTGCACCCTGCAGGAAATCTGAAGTCTGAAATGCCTGCGGCAGGTGAAGGTTTTGAATTGAGTTGATGGGAGGAAGGTGTTTAGCCCAGCTGAACTGGGCTGGCTGGATAGCAGCATTGCTTTTGTCTCTCTTTTCCCCCTGGTATGAGTGGACCATGACATTAATTCACAGAATGGAGTAAATAAACACATAACTCTGCCTATACGCAGATCTACAACTCGCTGTGAATACTGGCGTGCTGAGCCCAGGTAATTACAAACACAGGCTTTAATTTTTTTTGCTGAGGCTGGTTGAAAGTGGCTGAAAGCCCGGACAGCTGGAATGAGTAAACCCTGCTTCATCCCATCACCTCTCTGATGGCTGACTCTGCCAAGGCTCATATCTATTCCCAGAAACAATGTGGGACAGCCGTGGTGGTACATGGGGATGGAGGAGGATGGGGTCACCGCCCTCTGTCTACCTGATGCTTTGCACCTCCTGGTGAACGCAGCATCATTTCCAACGTTGGCCTCAGCAAGGCATCATGCAACAGCCTGGTCTGTCTTCTCCAGGCTGAATTTCCCTGCTTACTGGTCCCACCAGTTTGCTTTGCATCTGCTAGTGAGAGCAGGTGCTGGATGAGGCTGGTTTTCCTTCCCTGGTGTCCTGGGCCTCCCACCCTTTCCCAGACCTGGGGACACTGCCTTCAAAGAAAGCGGTCTGTGAAGCATCCAGCTCACACGTGGTCCTTGGAAGCACCCCTGTGTCTTTCCTGGTGCTGAACAAGCCTGGCATGTTTCTGAGGCAGCGTGAGGTGGAAACTCTTCAGAAGCTATTTGGAGTTATTGATAACCCAGGCAGGAAATCCTCATTATCTGACGGAGTGCCAGCAGCCTCTGCAGAGCGGTTTGGTGGAGCTCTACGTGCATGGGCTGCACAAGCACTTGCGAGATCCCTCGCTTCCCAGGGCAGATCAAACTCTTCTGCTCTCCTCAGTCCAGCCTCTGTGGTGATGGGGAGTCCCAGTGGGTCGCTGGTGTGTTTGCAACCACAAACAAGGTGGAGAGCTGACACGCGTGTTCAGCATAGGGAATGAGGCGGGGAGCAGCGAGGGAGAAGCACCGAGGAGGGAGGAGGACAGCCATGGAGATGCAGCATCTCCAGAAGATTCAGGAGGCAGAGAAAAGAGTGATGTGCGCTTTAGAGGATGCAGAGGCAATAAATCTATATTCTGCTTTGTGTTTACCAGCAGGGAGGGTGCCCACAGCATTTAGCTCCCCAAAACACTGGTGTCCAAGCTCCTGAGTAAAGACTGATAGTCACGGCAGCAGTGTCCACTCAACCAGCTCCTGGGCGGCCCAGACCTGGGCTGTGCCATCCCCACTGCCTGCAGATGCGCAAATCCCCGGATAAAGCTGGTGCATGCCTTTGCACTGCCTGAATCCACCCTGAGCTTGGGCAAGGGGATGGGGCAAACATCACCCCCTTGGTCTCATTTAGTGCCAGCGATGGGAACCACCACCAAAGCCTCCAATGCAAGCAGTGCCCAGCTCTCACCCATCCCCTCCATCCTCCTCTACGGGGGAAACTGGTCTGAGATGGGTCAGACCAGCCCTCTGACAGCAGCATTGCTAGGAAAATTACATGCACCGGCCTTGCTTAGAAATTAGGAGCATTGCGACCAAGGGAAGAAGCTGCTTGGCTGACTGCTGATGAAGAGCTCTCATTTCCACCTCCATCAGTGTGCAAATAGCTATTTGCAAAGGGCTCAGAGAGGGACATTAACCATTCGCTTCCTCCCCGCCCTTTTCCTTCCAGGGCCTGTAACTGATCCTTCAAGGCACCTGCTGCATGCAAAATGCATTTTCTTGCTGGTTTCCAGGTCAAGGCTTGCTGCAGTAGCAGAAGGTTTTGTCTTTCCTCAGGTCCTGTAGGGAGGAGGAAAGACAAGAAGAGATCACCTTTTTCTCTTTGAACCAGGACCTTTAAGTCACTTCATATGTCAGGGCAGGAAAGGAGTGCTGAGTGCTGGACCAGAGCTCACCTGAGGGGAGCTCCTGGATTCAAATAAAGTCTTTTGAAGGTGGAAAACACCGCTGTTATTCCCTGGCCCCTGTAATACAGCAATGCACTTTGTCAGAGGCAGTTCCCAGGGCCATGTGAGATGAAGGCAGATTGGTGCAGCTGGGGATGCTATAGGGCACATGTCGGTGCACCCCACTCCTGGTGGCCACACATAATGAAGAGCTCAGTATTGCCTAAAAAGAAAGTTGCTCAGTTGCCTGCAAAAAAACCCAGAACAGCCTCAGGTGATCTACAGCCCCATCCAGCACCAGGGAGAGAGAAGACCTCACAAACTTTGTCAGGAGATGACAGAAACCAGAAGGCACGTTCCACCGAGCTCATGTGAATTTGGTTTGCTCTTCCCTCTGAATGCCTTCTCCAAGGCAAACCTACAGTGGTCCCATTTGATGGCTGGGGCTGCAGTGTGCTGCTAACACTCGGGTGCCATCTCCAGCCCAGGTCACTGAGCTCCACCATCTCCTGGGAACCTGGCAGGGACCCTGGTGGAAATATCACAGCATCACTGAATAATGGAGGACAAGGCAGGACTAGCTGGTTCAGGTTGCTCAGGACCTTGTCCTGCCCAGGTTTTAATATCTCCAGGGATGGAGAGTCCACAGGCTTGGACTGTTTGAACTCCAGCTGCTCCAGCTCCCCCAGAGCATCCTCCTCTGTCCTGTCCTGTCCCCAGAACGTGTTTTCCTGGGAAAATCTGGGAGATACAGCCTCCTTTTTATTAAAAAAAAAAAAAGTGTCATCATTGGTTGTGGTTAAATTTGAATCATTATCACCTGTAGACCTGCTGGCTGGAAGTGGAGCTACCAGCAGACAGCCGTACTACTGAGGGGCACAGGAGAGTTCAGTGCTCTACCAGTGCCAGCGGCAGAGCTGAGAGCAAAACCCTAATTCCCTCGTTCCCCGTGCCTTTCTAACCATGAGATCACTTTTCCTTGAAAAAAGTTCCAAAACATAAGATGCACTATTTGCTCCATCGGTAGGTGGGGTAGAAAGAGGGTCCCTGGGACACCCTGCTCCCCCTCCTTCAGCCACTCAGAGAGAGGAAGGGGTCTCTCCAAATGTGGGGACACAGAAGAGGGATGGGTTGGGGACATCTTTAGCACATCTGTGCCATTTTGGGTCAGTTTTCTGGGGAGATCACTCTCCTTCTCACTCCCTCTCTCTCAGCAGAGAGTACAATCTACCTTGTAAATCGTCCTCAACTTCAGTTTTACCAAAAAAAAAAGAGGATGGTTTTCATCCTGAAACTGCTCCAGGCCCTGAATATTCACTTAAAAGCCTGGCAAAGGAGGAGAGTTCAACTTTCAGCCTCATTAACTAACGAAGCTCCCCACAGCTCTGCTGTCGCTCACCAGCCACCGCTGCCCAAGAGGGGCAGGTCCTCGTCGGGGGGTCGGGAGAGGGCTATTTTTGATCTGTGCTCCTTGCGCATGTTAATGAAGCTCAGCAGGGGATGTGACCTATTTAATCTCTCTTCAGTGGAAATGCAACCAGCCCAAGGACTCACTGTGTTTGGGTGGATGCATGCTGGGAGCACGTTGGAGAGGTGAATGGATGCACCAGAGCTCATTTCTCTCCATCGCTCTGTGGGGAGAAAGCCACCACTGCTCCATCTGCCAGCACCCCACCATGGAGCTACCCCAGCTGAACTGTCCTCCAGGTGGAAAGGTCTCAGGGCCACCCTTCAGGAGGAAGCCAGAGGTGCATGTAGACATCCTGACCTGTGCCCACCAACAGCCTTGGAGACACGAGGCAGCTCAGCTTGCAGAGCTCCTCGGCCATGGTGCCACCAGAGACGTTTCTGATGGGAAACATCCCATCCGTCCCCGCGGAGTTGTGTGTTGTGCTGAAATGCTGTCACTTACAGCACGGAAAGAGAAGTGAAGTTTTTCACTGCAGGCTGAGGTGACCCAAACTGAGTCACTTGTGTCTGCTGAATCACAGTCCTTTATTTTGGGTTGGTTTGACATGTATCAGCAGTATTTGCTGTGAGGACGTCAGAGGAGATGAGGAGCTTGGTGCTCCTCATCCAGGAGAGGGACCTGGCTGGTCTGCAGTGAGCTCCATGTGATGATGTGGGCTGCTCTGGAAAATAGAGAAAATCCCAGAAAAAGTTGCGAAGCACCTGAGTTTCCACTCTTATGACCTGCTGGAGCAGACAGACTGGTTTCATTCAGGACCAAATAAGCAAAACCTAGACTTTCTGATATTGCTTAATATTTTGGTTTTGTCCTTCTGCTCCATGAGGAGTGTCTCTATTTTGACATTTCCATTAGGGATGATGGTGGGTATCGGAATTTCCCGAGGGATGGAAATTCTCATTTTCCCTCAGGCCAGCCCAAATAATAAATCTGCAACCAATTAAACCTCCCACTCATCCCTATTCCACAAACCATGACCTCTTGGAAGTTCATGGCCCCAGCTGAGATGAAGCTCCTCCATTCCTCTCACTGCAAAGGCAGAAGCTGTTGCTCCTAGGGGACCCATTTTCCTGTCTTTCAGTGATTTTATTCCAAGCATTTACCTGGTCTAATTGTACCACCTGTCGTTTCTAGCCCACGACAGCTCTGGTTTGTCTTTACAAGGCTGCCAGCAAGCACTCTGGATTATTCCCGCATATTTTGCTTGCAACCATCGGTTAGTTTGAGCCCTTGTAATTCATTATTCTTGCAAGGACCAGAAGCTTTTAGCCTGGTTTGTTTATTTTTTTAAATGTCAGAAGAAATCAGTGGAGTTTGCAAACACAGAGAGGCAAAAGGTGGTACAAATATTCCATCCTGATGTTAAAGCCAGGAACTAGAAGTAAATTTAGAGACTGACAGGTTCAGAGAAAGGGTTGTGGGCGAGAAGAGGACAAGAGAGAGGAGAAATGCTCGAAGTATCTCATAAAGATGTGGAGAAACTTTCCTACAACAGAATACAGTGCAGATAATTGCTGGGTCTGCGAGTAAAGCCCCTGGCACTTCGAGAAAGATCCTTATGATCTTTGCACTTAACGAGGGATTTTCCTGTTAACAAGTTCTCAGCAAGCTTGCACTCAGGGGACACCAGTGCTCTGCTCCTGGACAATGGTGAGGTGAGACCTGTGTCAAAATGCCCCAAAAGCACCAAGTGACTGAGCTGGAACATAGACACGTACAAGCTGATGGCAAATACAGATGCATAGTGCATAGGTGGTGAGGGTCCTGCCGTCACTTTTGGCTCCCTGGTGCTAGAGGTGTCGGCGATTGGCATGGAGGTTATGGGAGAGCAGGCAGAGCTACTGATAAGAAAAGAGGCACAAGCAAATGGAGAAATAATACATGAAAAAGGGGCTATAAGGTGCTATTGAAGAGCCTCTGAGACACTCAATGCCCTGCAGTGGAAACTGATTGCTTGGTGACATCTCTTTATCCAAATCCTGCTAGCAAATACCTCTGCATATGCATAGCCTCTGCAGATAAACCCAAGAGACCCCTCTCAGGACTGAAGCAGCAGCTGGGGCTCATCCTGGGTTGATATCTTGTCTCCGGGTCATCATCTGGAGGAGAAAAGCCATACCTCCCTCTTGCAGAGAATCAGGAACTGAGATGCATCCCAATAGGGAATTGTCATCATTTCTGGGGCTGTGTCATCCCAGAGGGAGAAGAGCAGCGTGTGGCTGTCCCAGGACAGAGACAACCCTGTAGCAAGCGTGGGAGGAAGAAGATGAATCTGACTCATGCACTGCTCCTTCAGCTTGCAAATGGGAGCTCACGGAAGCTGCTCAGGAACTAAAAGGATTCGGTGAGGCAGTCAGCTTGGACCTGGGCTGTTAGAAAGATGGATGGGGACCATATGCTTTATTAACAGCAGGGACACAGATGAGCAGGTTTGAGGCAATGGATGGCTGTCAGCTCTGTCACGGTGTCAGGTAGTCTCATGTTTGAAGGATTTCAAACCCATCCTTTATTTCCGAGTAAACAGTAATGCCAGATGGGTACCGTCACTCTGCCCAACTGTGATGGACGCACTTGACCTCTTAACCAAACTAACAGCAGTTTGGTACAGGCTCCAAAGGAGGCAAAGGCCTGAGCCGTGGCCGGGCCAAAAACTCTGGTTCTGGTCTGTTCTCTGGGAACCCACAAAGGAGCCAAGTGGCACGGAGAGCGTCGATGCATGTGAGCTCGGAACATCGATCATGCGATTGACACGAATAGCAGGTGGCTTTTCCAAGACTCATTTATCAAGGAACAAAGAAAGTTGTGGGTACAAGGAGTCTCCTGCACACCTTTCCCATCGCATGTAATTTGACTACGAGCCAACCACTTTATCCCATAAATATGATGACCTAAGTGAGCCTTTTTTGAGCTCTCCCTGCTCGGCAGCGTGGCTGCATGGTGGTGATCTCCCCTTGAGCTGGGACACCTCTCAAGGTTGCTCCTTGAGGCAGAGAGACATTTTACCAATGGCAGATCTTTGGCAAGCGACTGATATCGTGCATAACCTTGTAGTATGGTAACTTTGATTTTGTCTTGGTAATGTTGATTGCATGCGGAATTGATGTTAATGAAACATTAGATAAATTTTCCATATATAATCCCTTAGACGTAAACCATTGTCCAAGCCTGAGACTAAGGTTGGACCTAGCTGCACATAAGCTCCATCATAGAATCATAGAATTGTTTAGGTTGGAAAAGACCCTTAAGATCATCGAGTCCAACCGTTAACCCAGCACTGCCAAGGCCACCACTAACCCATGTCCCTCAGCACCGCATCTCCCTGGCTTTTAAATCCCTCCAGGGATGGGGACTCAGCCCCTGCCCTGGGCAGCCTCTTCCAGTGAAGAAGTTTTTCCTAATATCCAACCTAAACTAAACCTAAACAGGAGTTTAGAAAGCAAGGGGGTCCACTCTGAACCTTGTGACTGAACGGGAAGGTCCTCCTTACCCTTTTGCATCCCTGGTCTCTCTGTGAATCATTCTAACCTGAGTGTAACTCAGTTTCCCTTTGTGTGTTTCTTCCACGCAGTAATTAATAGTGTGAACCTTGACACCAAACTTATTGAACCTTGGTAAACCGCTGTTAAACTTTGTTAAATTCCATCAGATTCATTGAAGTCTGTCAAAATTATTATTATACCTCAAAAAACCATATTGCTGCTTCTCTGAGTGAGGTGCGTTCCACTCTTTCGCGATACCGACCACCCACCTCCCCAGGTCCTCCTGGGCGTTCATGGATGTGCTGTACAAGCTGTCCCCTTGTGAGATGACTGCAGGTGACTTCAGGCCTTTTTGACGTTTGGCTTGCACAGGGTGAGGATATGGAAGGACCTCCAGGAACAATAAGGGAAAGAAAGAAATCTGGCAAGGGAGTTGTTAGGAAACAACCGCAGGGAAAAGAATCAGCCCAGGAGTATGGGAAACGAGAAGAACCTGGATTGCTTTAGAAATGAGGGAAAGAGCTTTGCCTGTGCAGAAGGAGGGTTGCAGGAGGGAAGCTGGGTGGGCTCGGAAAGCAGGCAGAGGCACCGCGCACCCATCCGTGGTGGTGGAGGGATCGAAGGATGCAGCACGAGCTGGGGGGGATAGGTGGGCGCACTGCTTGCTTTTAAATCCATTTTTTCCCCTTTGAAACTACATTCCCTGTCAAAGGTCTCAAGGGGAAGTGTTGCCGTGGCTTGAATTCACCTAGATTTCATGGACTTACTATGCCTAGCATGGCCAAACGAGAGACCTGGAGATCTCCAAGGCAGCTGAAGAGTGGAAAATGGTGCAGCTGGTCCTGCTCGGAGAGGGAACCTGTCCTGGGGGACAGACAGCTATGGACACGGGGATGTTACCAGCACAATTCACCTTACGAGATGGCATTGGGCTATGGTGGGCTGCTGGACGAGAGAGACCTTGGGTAGTTTTATGAAGGACCTTCTCACCATGGAGATGGAGGAACATGTATCCCTTGCATATACCTCCAGTGTTGACCTTAGCCAACAACCACAAACATCAGCAGCCTCTGGGTTAAGTTACCACCAAGGAGCCTCATTACCTCTAAAAGTATAAGTCTTCCCATTCAGTCCCCATTAAACCACACTGTGAAATCTGGCTGCCCTGATTCCCAGCAGTGCCGCATGGTGGAGGGAGCACTGCAGGGTCTCCTAGAGCATCCTGACATTTGATTTATCAATCAACCCAAAATGCTGCATCACCATGAGTGGCTTGCGGTTAATAACTGATGCAGCAGAGCACTTGGGGACGTGCAGGTAATAGGTGCTACGAACGCGCAAAATGGGACTTTGGCTCCAAGGTCGGGACCAGGTAAGGATGCGAGATGCACTGGGGAGTTAAAGGGCAGAGGGACAACTCCTTTGCCCTCTCTCTGTTGCATTTTTTGCAAGATGTGGGAGCGAGCGTGACTCTGCTCAGCACGGGTTGAGCCTAACCCATGTTTCTAAGGGTGCAGCAGTGGTAGAAAACCTGCAAAACCTCCCTTGCAGAGACAGCAAAGAGACAGCGTGGGGAAGGGCGGAGGGATGGAGGGAGATGACAACTGATAAATCACAGCGAGCAGACCAGGACTCCAGAAGGACATGATGGCTCCGAGACTCGGGCACCCAAGCAGGGTGACCCCCCCCAGGTGTGAGCTACCTGCAGGGTTAGGAATTCATTGCACCCCAAAAGTCACCAGTCCCAGGCTTGTTTACACAGGCAGGGCCCAAAGGAATGGATTTGGGCCACAGAAAATTGAAATTAAAGTTGTAGACTGTTCTTTTCTTTTTTTATAGCTTTTCTCTCCCAATCTTTAATCAAATGTTTCTTCAGCTTTTTATATAGTTCCTATCAAAAAACCCATCTGTAGAACAAAATTTCCCTCATTTCTTGTTTAATTTTTTTTCTGTGAGTGGCAAAATGTTCTTGTCTGAAAAATGTTTAATGAATTTTCCACTGTCACTTGCCTTTATTAGCTGTGATTTCCTATTTCTGGCAACGCGCTCTGCCATTCCCATGTTCCAGAGCCCGCTAAATTATTCAACCCATTTGTTTCTGACTTTGGGTATTGTTCTGATCTACCAGTACACACCAGTCAGATGGTAATGGGGAAGCTTTTCTTTATCAAGCTGGGGAATCAGCAGGCAGCTCCCGATACGAGTGCATGGGGCTATTTCTCCCCATCACGCTGATTCTTAGCAGCTCCACTGCAAAGTCTCTACCGTGCTCAAGTCCCTCCCATGCAAGATGTTGTGCCCTTGGGTGGCAAGCAACAATCCTGGCCCCTCGCCTTCTATGATCCCCATGGTCAGAGAAAGTTTATCCTATATTCGGGGGCTTACCCAAGGCACGGATGCTTGTGGGAACAGGCTGGTTTTAATGACCTCCTGTATGGGAAAAGCTCCTCCAGGACATCTCTGCCTTGTGCTATGGAGAAATGCTCTCTGACTCCAGTTTCCCATAAATATGAGTTGTACCTGCTCCAAAAGCAGACCTGGCTGTTAGTATTTATGTGACACAAGGGCAGGGAGGGGGTTGGCTGGGAAGGGAAAGCAGCTCATATGCAGGAAAACTGTATTTTCACACACTGCCTTTCTGACATTTGTTTGCCAGAAAAGAAATATACCTCCAGGCATGAAACAAATCGGTCCTATTTATGGACCCTCCACCCATAAAGCAATCATTTGCTGCCTAAAGCTCTGTGCTGTTGGAGAAAAGGGCTTTATTATTTTGGAAAGCAGGGCTTTGGGGAGGAGATCATTATCAGAATTTAGGAGCTGCAATAGAGACTTATCTGTTGCTAAAAGTCTGGTATTAAATGGGCTTCTCTTTACTGATATTCATGCTTTTCACCTGGCAAAAAAAGACCTCAATTTAACAAAGGATATAAGCGAAATATATACTCATCAATAAGATTTTTAGCTGCATGCTCCTTTTGATTACCCAGTACCCAGCCTCTCATTAAACATACATTACTGCAAGCAGGTGACCGAGATGGGGTAGGCTGAGAGAAGCTGGGAGACAAGAGGTCGCTGGTCCCACTTTTGCCCTAAGACAAAGAAGTCAGGAACTATATTAATAATTGAAGATATTATTCAGAGAAAGCATCACCCTTTACTCAGGGGTTCGTGGCCCCAGACCACAGAATAGTTGAGTTCTCACCTCCAGGAGTGCCTTGCGCTCACACACTCATTCTCTGCAGCATCTTTCCCCACCATTTGGAGATGCCTTGAGGTCTAATCATCTTGCACTGCTTCATAACAGCAATTAGGGTGTGCCATGCCTGAGTCAACCCGTAACGCTGCTGCACCCTTTCCCAAAGCTCTGATTTGACTGCTCTGCCTCGCCAAAGCACCATGAGCTGATCCTCCTTGGTTTAAGCCCCTTTGTTGTCTACCCCTGCTCTCCATACTGTTGCTTCTCCAGCATGGAAAGCCTGGCTCAGCTTGGCCTGGGAGATGGTGGGCATGGTTGAGTTTCTGGAGTTTCTTCCATGCTTTCTTCCATGCTTTCCCTCACTTTTCTGCATAAACTTCAGTGCAGCCACATCCTTGGTCTCTTCTAAGTCCTTCCATGGATGAGTCCCCAGCTGTGATGCCTCCTGAAGTCCTGACAGCAGCTGGGTTCTCAGGGATATATGACCAACGCTCCCACCAATGACCAAAACCGTCTCCTTGTCGCTCTACCTGGCTGCAGATGCCACCTCCATCCATCTGGGACATTACCTGCCCATTAAAACAACACTGCTTTTCCACCCAGCATTTGCACAGCACCCAGCGATGGGATCAAGTCCCCAGGGCAGCTCCTCAGCACTGCAACAACAGAAATAACTGCAATAGAGTTGACCCTCCCTTGGCCACGGGCAGCTCATCTTGTTTGAAGCTAAACCCTGTCACAGGTGAAGAGATATGCATGCCATTTTGAGTCCAGGAGGGCTGATTTTCTCTGCCTACGGGCAGCTATCCTGTCTGGGACCTGCTCAGGTCTGGCTATGGTGCAGCCCCAGCCTGGAAAGGCGATGCAGAAGCTCCCAGCGGTTCTGCATGGCTCTGGAGGCCTCCGAGGCCAGACCATCTGGAGAACTATGCATCACATCCTGGAAGGGCTACAAAGCTGGACACACTCATCAGGGACTCAGATAAGTTATTTCTGAACCTGAGCAGCTTCTTGTGTTTGCGTGATGCAGCATTTGAGATAATAAATCCTCCGGGAACAGGGTTGTGCTGCAGAATGCACCAGTGAATGCCCAGGCTGGGTCTGGAAGCAGCAGAGCTTGTATTGTCTAGGCTTTTCCTCTTATTTGCAGAATTCAGTCTCCTGTTACCCTGGATGAGAGAGAAGCTATTGCAATCATAATTAAATGTCACATATATTTAACAGAGTGTAAGTCTCTATTCCACACTCCCTCTTCCATCTGGCTCCAGCACAGCTGAGATCAGACTCTTCACAGCCTGTGAAATGATATTAGGGCAGTTTCTGTTTATCACAGCCATGATTGATGCCTGCAGTCAGCTCATGATATAATGAAGGGAGTTCAGGCAGTACAATGGGGGTGTATATTTAGAAGATGAAATAGTACCTTGTAAGCCATTAAGTATCATAACATTAGCACTGGGGAGTGTAAATAAGAAGCGTAACATAAGGGTTGGTGAGTCACCGTATCGCGGAGCTGCTTTCCATCCAATAAAGTACCTATTCTCTCTGAAGAGAGAAGAGTTGGAGCTGGATGACACTTACTGTGAGCCTTTCGTACCAGCGCCTTCCCTTCTGCAAGCTCTGCAGATGGCTTGAACGGGTGCCTCTTTCATTTACCTGCACCAGACGGGGGAACAGGCTTGTGATCATGGCTGGTGAGTGGTTTGGCCCCCAAACCTGCAGACTTGCCAGTGGCAATGTTCTTCAAACACTGCTGAGCCTGTCTGCCAAGGGGAGATGAGCGCATGTCCATAAACAGAGCCTTCCTGGGATGCCCCATCTCCTGCTGGATGGCTGTTTGCTGATACGAGCCATCACGCCAGACAGAGGCGGACTGGGGTTTCAAGCCATATGTGAAATGGGCATGTTTTCGAGTACGGGGCCAAGGAAAGCACTATGCATCTTGGCCGTGCCATGGGCAGCAGCTAGTTCTGGTAGGACCTACCTCCAGGGATGCAGGCAAGCTTGGGTGAGAAACCTGGGGAAGTTTACCTTCTGCAGGAAGATGAAGATGGCAGCAAGAAAAAGACTTGGCCTTTTTCATCGTGGTTATTTAAGTAAGGAGTTATGCAGCCAGACTGACATGGTAGGACTCTCAGATGTGTGCTGACCTCTTTGGCTGTAACTCTGCTCTTCCCCACGTGAGTGCTCTTCTCTGCAAGCACTTGTCTGGTGACAGGGTGACTTGTGCAGCTGTGGCTACTTCTTTTGGATGAGACCTGCCCTAATGATGGTATCACGATTATGGTATCAATCATGATTACCTGCATCTTTGCTTTGGAAGTAGTGCCAAAGGCTCAGACCTGGTGTGGAGTCAAACGTCTGCAGAAGCAAGCAGAAATGATAGCACGGCACATCAGGTGGTCAGAGGGGTATAGTGTTTTCCTGAACATCATAGGCCATCCCTGGGATCGTGGGGGGAAATCATAGCCCTGTGCTTCACCCAACATCCCAAGTGCATGCTGAGCACAAGCTACAGGTATTCCCAGGACAAAAGTAGAACCAAGCTTTGCTTCATTTCTACTTCTCAGTTGCCCTAGACAGAAGAAAGACAAGAAGAGATCTCCCAAGAGCTTGAGCTTCTGCTGAGCTTGCACCAGCCCCCTTGCATTGCCAACTCAAAGCCACCAGCACTGGCTCAGCCCTGTGTTTACCCAGGACCTGACATCCTCCAAGGGACGTCCTGCAGTCCTCAGAAACCCGGTGGCCCCTAATCCTGGAGAGCTTGCTGGCACTTCTGTGCAACCGCCTCTTTCCCTGTTCCTGCCAACAGCCTTGTTCAAAACATGTTAGATCAGGTTTGCAATTAAGTTCAGCAGGGGCTGGTTTATGACAGGTAATCACTGGGCTGTGGCTCATAGGTAGTGACAGACCTCACCGATCACAAATAATTTCGATGTCTACCTTGCCACATGCCAGTTTGTATCTTCATTTCAGCTGCAGTTTCCCTATTTGAGCTGACAGCAGCTCTCGCCATCTGGAGAGAGGTGTGCTTCTCCTTGGCTGAGCTGTTCAGCGTGGAGCTGCCCGAGTATCATTAGCAAACATCAGAAACTGGAAGGCGCCAGGTGTTTATTTCTCCACAAGCTGTTCTGGGATGTCTATAAATAGAAAGTGTGCTCCAAAGTGACCTGAGAGCAAAAGCATGCTAGATGTCCATGGTTGGGTGACCTGAGAGCAAAGGGATGCTAAATATCCATGGTTTGCTGATCCAAGAGCAAAAAGCATGCTAGACGTCCATGGTGGTGGCTCCCTGACTAAACTGGGGCTAAAGCTGAGAGCCTGGTCCAAAGCCACTTGATAGAGAGAAGTCCTCTCACTGGTTGGGGTGAGCTTTGCAACAAGCCCTGAATTTCTGCAGGTGAGGTTTCACAGTCAGATCGAGCCAATGGTAGCAGTGCATGGCGAGCAATGGACTCTGCCTTTGGAATATCTCCTATCCTCCCATGCAGTCCCTGGTCTGGTGCAGGGGTTTTTTTTGGTTGCATGACCCAATTTGGCCAGACACTGTATTTTTCCCAGAGGGTATTTTCAGCTGTAGTTCTGTGGTGCTGATGCCTGGACAGTTGCATGGAGAGGAGAGGGGTAGAACAGAGAGCAGATGGGACTCCTCTCTTGGGGTACTGGGTTGCTTTGGAAATAGCGACCTGCAAAGCCCATGCACAGAGTCTACCGTGGAGTATCACGGACACAGAGGAACCTTCTGCTTGGCCCTCCACCTGGGTCAAAGCCCATTGACTTAACCAAGCCCAGTTGGCTTTAGAAGCAGTCTTTGCCCTGCAAATGTCCTGGCCAGAGTGAAGATATCCTTTACAAGCCACCTTGTAGTTGGGAAAAAAATGTACCATAAGTCTGCCCACCTGGAGGTGACCAAGGGACTGCAGAATCAAAATAACCATGGATTTCCTCTGTGGGGGAGGACAAGGTACCGAAAGATGGAGATGGAGACAAGGTGACCCATTGGAGCTTTGCCATCTCTGGCAGGAGATGTTCCAGGGCCTATTTCCATGATAATGCCAGCTACATCTAAATATGGCTGTGTGAAAGAGCTAATCAGAAATGTTCATAACAATCTTGTGCCTGTAGGGGAATTTGGGCTGATTCAGTGAGCAACATTTTACAGATATGTTTAATTTCAACAAACCATTGAAAAATCCCCAGAGCAGAGTGTTCTTGTAAAGTTGAAATGGAACAGGTTTGTTTTTCCTTTTGGAACTGCTTTTGGGGGTTTTAATTTAAGCATGTTATAAGAAAAAAAAAGTCCCAAACCAAACCAGAGTATTGTCCTCTCTAAATGAAAAGCAGCACAAGATCATTTGGCCTCCTGACAAATTTTTAGAAATTATTCTGAACAGGAAAAACTACGGATGTATAGAATTTCAGAAGAGAAAAGAAAATAGTTTTTGTCCAGATCTGGACTTGGGTATGACCCATGGGCTGGGGAGAACTGAGTGATTTTCCAGCATCAGCAGCGAGACCACGCAGACATCTCCACGGCGTGGATCGCTACTTGATTCAGTGCAGAAGAGTGAATTATCTCAAGACATCTGTGTCCTTCTGGCTTTATTAAAGGCATCAAACAAGGTACCAGCATCGCTGAACTACTTTGTCAGAGAGAAGAAAACCTCCCAGAGCAGGAATATTGACAGAGTTTATAAACTCTGTTCTGACCTTACCTCCTTCACATAAACTTGCTGGCTGAGTCAGGACAATAAATCTGCTGCATCTCATTCACGAAGGGAAATGATTATCCATCTCCCCGTAATGAAAGAGATTTTATTCTGAAGCCTGCCGTCTTGGTGATTTGCAGACCTTCCACGTGGCAGGGAGGGATTTATACAGCAATAATGCAGCCGTGCGTCGGGGTGCAGCTACGTGGCATTTCCACGTTCCCGAAAAGGCATCCAGATGATTTTGCATCGATGCTGGTCACGGGAAGGAGAAAAAGAAGCAAGAAGAAAGATCTCAGCTGAGATCTAGAAACAGATGGGATATGGATGAGGCATGGAGAGATAAAGTGGAGAGCGTGCTGGCCCCAGAGCTGGGAAAAGAGGGATTTTGCACCAATGCATAATAACCAAACACAAGAACAGACAAAGGGCAGAGAAGCAGGATCTGTTTGGAGATTACTCATTAATCTCACTAAATAAAATATTTTTGCACCTTTTGCAAAGGTCCCCCCCAGGACCTTTGGGGAGTGCAGGAGAAAACGGAAGACGTGCTCACTCAGGGTGGTAAAGTTGAGGTTAGACATGAGGACCTGAACCAAGGAGCTCATCCCATGCTGAACACAGCCTTCCTGGAGTTGAGAGGAAGAAGTAGGGTTAACTTTCTTGACAGCGAGAACCAAGAGCTTATTTATGATGGACAGCAGCTTAGTGGGGCCATGTTTAAACAGCCTTATAAAGAGCAGAAGTGGTTTGAAAGCTCTGAATGAAAGCCAGTCAATCTTTTTTTTTTTTTTAAAGCCTCAGCAGGCTCTAAGCAGAGTTTGGCTTTGGTGCATGGCAGATGGTTCAGGAGATGTTTCTCTGCTCTATACATAGTAATTTTTGACCTAAATCTACTTTTGCCTCTTCTACAGAAAGCACACATATTTTTGCTGGTGTGGGAGATTTCCAGAGCTCTTCCAGGACAGATCTTATGGGAAAGGAGGGGGCAAAGCCCACTGCCATCCCCTGGCAGGACAACGACCCCTCCCAGAGACCATGCTGGGTGCTCTGCAGTTAGTAGGGCCAATGGCTTTCCTCTCTTGAGGAGGTGGGTGCAATTGGGCCAAATTTGTTGCAGCACTTGAACAATTTTCTGCACCGCTTTGATGCTTTGGTAGCCATTTCTAGGGTGCAGCTCAAGGCTCTGGGAATAAAACGAGCTTGGAGTCCAGCTCACCAGAAATAGCTGAAGTGAAGCTACATTTGTCCCTGCATGTGCACCTCCACGGCAATGTCGATGACAGATATGTCATGGTGTGAGAGTGCCTCTGCTCTGGCCCTGGAGAAGCTCAGACCAGCACCGGGTGAAATGTCTGCTTAAAAGCAAGATATGTATGAAGAAGGTGGATCTCCAACTGTATCCAAGATGAACAAATCCATAATCTCAGTAGGAACTTTAAAACCTATTAAAATGTCGTAGTTCTTGCCTGCAAGCACTGCCTTTTGGGCAGGTACCTCCAGGGGTTTATTTCCAATCCTGGTTGCTCATCCACGGTGCCATGAGGAGCCTTAGAGGTGGGACAGGATCTGAGGCCACCTTCCTCAGGCCCACGTGATGTAGGGTTTATTTGAACCATCAGTCCCTAAACCCCAAAGCAGGAGGGTGTTACAGGGTCACCTGCAGCGCTCCTGGCAGGAGATCGGGACGGGTGACCGAGACTCACCCTGCGGCACCGCTGCTTTGCAGCCAGCAGCTATTTGCTTTCACTCTGCAGGCTTTCACCCCGCTACTTTTGCTGGTGTTTAAAGAGGGAAGAAGAAATGAAGTCATCAGGGATGCTGTAACGCAGGAATCCTTTCAATGTGCTAATGCGCTTGCATTAGCACTAATGGGCACCTCCACCAGCAGGCTTTCAGGAGGAGGGACGATACAGAGCCGACCCACGCTGAATTCCTCTAATGCTTCTTTAATCCAACCGGTCTTTAAAAGTGTAATGAAAAGAGCTCCTGTTTGCAAATAACCAGGGCATCGTAGGGTTTTTAGCCATCTTCGGACTTGCTTGCTCCTCGGTCACTGCTGCTGAGACAACAGCCCTGGGCTGCGGGTTCTTCCTTGCATTGCGTTACCAAATCCCACTCCCAAAATCAGAAATCAGAAGTGTATCCTGTTAAATGACCAGGTTGCCTAAGCTTGGTCTGATGTACTGAAACAACATTTGCAAAGTGCAAATCCCGCTGCCAGTTACGTAACTGAATTATCCTTCCACATGCCAGACAGCAATTCTACAGTTAATTGATTTTAATCTAATCATTTGTAGCCAGTCACCAGTTTTAATCAACCCTGCCCACCCCCAGCCCATCGTTTTGCATGAGCCATCTTTCCAGCAATTCCTGTTTTTAATTATATGAAAGTCTGGTTACGTTTCATTAATTCTTGTCACATTACCACAACCCTCCTTTTCCACATCCAGAGTCCAGCCACCTCGGCATCATGATCCATTACAGCGTACAAACAAGAGCAGATCCTCGTTCCAGTTTCATTAGATTTTGAACGCTAATCAGGAAGATTCAGAGGAGGCAAAACATGGTTACTCACCCCTTTTCCTCTCCCTCCTCTCCTCTCTGCAGCCGGAGCAGCACAGCCTGGCTCCAGCATTGGAGACCTGCTTCTTGCCTGCTGGCATCTGGCATGGGGGCATCTGAACCAGGGCAGAGCCCAAAGCAGTGTCTGTTTTGCAGTATGCTTCATTTTTCCTTGAGGAAAGGTACTCAGGACCTCCCAGGTGAGGGGGAACTACTCCAATCCCAGCTCTTATTAGCAGCATTAAATGCATCCCTGGGGATGGGCAAAGGGAAAGGCACAAAACCTCGTGCTGGCTGGGGTGCAAACACGGCTGTGAGTCGCTGTGCAACAAGGTGGATGGTCTCCCTAGGTGGTGGGTGATGGAGAGCAGGGGCAGGGGAAGAAAGAGGAGGAAGAAGGGTGGGAACTGACCTCCAGGAGCATTTGAGAGGGCAAATTGCATGCCATGGACCAGACAGCGCCTGCATGTGAAGGCAAGAGCTTGGATTTGGTGCAAGGCTGGAGAAGTGACTGTAATCAGTGGGATGTATCTGGCCAGCACTCAGGATGTGATCTGAGCCAGGGAAAGAGGCAGGAGAGACAAAATTCCCCCTGTTCAGCCTGGTTTGGCTGACTCCAGAGGCTCAGAAATGGTGGCCCAGCACATGGCCCAATTCGAGTGGGCAGGGTGTCCTTGACCTGTTAAGAAAAGCTGGGTTTGGCCGGGAAAACTGCAAGCAGAGCTGGATTTTTTAAGCAAGTGTGAAGTTCAGGGGCTCTTGGATGTTCAGAGTGATGGCTGGAGTGGAGATGTCTGCTCCAACCTGAGCCCAGACTCAGGTCCCAGCTTTGCAAGATCTCAGTACCATTGGATTACTGCAATGCGATTCCCCCCAAAGAGCAGGCACTGGATCCCAGATGCACAAGCAGCCAGTGCCTGTACAGGAGACTCCAGCGTCTCCTTCCCCTCCATATAGCTCCATACTCCCTCCCTGATTTCCAACAGGGACACAGCCCCACTGGCTGATGGGGTGGTCCAGGTAGATGCCCAGAGATGAGACCTGTCAGTGCTCCTGTGGTAGGGAACCCCTTTCCTGCTCCCATCACTGACCCAAATGACTAAGTGATGCTGAGATGGAGAAACAGGCATCTTCCCAAGACCAGGGTTTGAGGGATGAGCATAGGCATGGGAGGATTTTGGATCTGGAAACACTCTACCTGCAGGCTGCCCATTTGTCTGGGTGAGTCACCCCAGCCATGGGGTCCAGTTTGTTCCTACTTAAACAAAAAAATACCTAATAAAAATGAAGGATTACTGCATGTCTAGCTGGAAACAACAGCAAACCCAGCTATTCACATAGGAACGTGGATATTTCCTTTTCCTAAAGCATCTTTGCAAGGATCCACTTGCTGCAGCTTGCCCGGAGTTGTGTGGGGGAAAGGAGATGCCAGGGGGCCTCAGGGGGGTTGTCCCTGCATCCTTCCTGCCATCCTCCTGCCGATGCTGGGGGGACGTGGGCTCTGGACGTGTCCTGGCCATGGGCTGGAGCACCTCTGTCCTGTCCTGTATCTCTCTGGACATAGCAGGACAAGCCCTCAACCCAAGGAACAACCCCAGCTCCAGAGGGACAGAAACCTCACGCACCCAAAGCAGGCCAGAAAAGGCAGCCAATTACTCCAAATTAGGAGGTGTCACATATAAATAATGTATTACCAGCGGAATTGTATAACGAGGCTTTTATGGACTACTAATAAAACAAACAGTAAAAGTCTCATTGCTGTCTAAGGTAACGCAGCCAGCATGAGCAAGTAATTTTGGCTCTGGGGACAACTTTGTGTTTACAACTTTGTGTTTAATCCTCCCTCTCACCATTTAGGCCAGTTTTATACAGATATGAATTATTGAATCCAGCCAAACCTGCCCTGCACTCCAGTTAGCCATGATCTCTGTTGCTGAAGACTTGTAACACTAGTACAACCACAGCAATAATACTCTTATAGGGGTTTCTGTGGGTATATAAATGAGCTAAAATGATATCTATAATAACTAGAATGTGATTACAACCTTTGTGCTGGTAATTGTATAGATTATCCAACTTTCATAGCACCTCTACATGCAATATGAGCATTTTATACACATTTATTGTGCTATAGATAAACGTCATATTGATTATTCATTTATAATTTCTAAGATTACCTAGCATAAGGCAAAATGCAGAGTACTCCAGTTGAGTGTTGACAGTGGAGGCAGACTCCCAGCCATGAAAGCCTCGGTGGCTGGAGCAAGGTGGGGAGCCCAGAAGCATTCTTGTGTTCCAGAGGGAGCTTTCTCCCTGTCCAAAGGAGAATGCATTACGGTGTCTGCCAAGCCCAGGATGGTCCTGATGACCAAGAGAGGCTGATCAGCTCTTTGTTGTAGAGAATGCTGCATGGCTGGAGTGTAGCTGTTGCAGATGATTAGTGAGGGAGACCAGCTGGGTACAAGGGAACATGATGCTTGTGCAGGAGAAAGAACCACCTGGACCTCAGTGGCTTTGGGGGGCTTTGTGTTGGACACCAGAAAGTCCCATCAGTCTCCTTCCCTGCCTTTGCCAAATCCTCAGATGAACTGAAGCCACGTGAACCCATTTTTAAAGCAGCACTGCTGGGGACTTGACGAATCTCTCCTAGCCCACTGATCTCCACTGACCATGTCTGCCCCAGACCTTCAGTCTTAGGCTCTGGAGAGGTGGCCAGAGCTGGTGAGGAGCAGCAAGCCCTCAATTCCATGTGCTACAAGTCCAGGGGGCTGAATGAGTGGACAGCAGAGGGCTGCCGAGCCCTCAGCAAGAACAGACACAGCTGGGAGGATGCTCAATGTGCGCTTGGCCACTCTGTGAAACTCATTTGGGCAAGCTGCAATGAATCAGCTGCTGGAGATAGCAACGGTGCTAACAGGAATTTACTTCTGCTGTGGAGGAAGCTCGTTCCCCGATGAAATGCCGTCCCTGTCGCTGCCGAAGAGGTATGGTGTGATTAAGTACGGCCAGGTTTCCCTGCTGGCTCCACTTCTGCCTGGTTGTTTTGCTAAAGCTTTTCTCAATAACTACCCGAGGAATTAAGCATCTTTTGGAGATAAAAAGGGGGAAAAAAAAGAAAAAGCTCTGTTTTCTCATGCAGGGAACCTGCCTCCAGGGAGCAGTGTTATGGTGATGAAGTGCTGGGGAGCTCTTGTGGGATTGGTTGTGCCGAGTCCTCTCCTTCCCACCCCACCGTCCCTCCCTGCAGGGACTTGTCATCAATCTGCCTTTGGCTCGAATCTGAGCAGGGGAAGGAGAAACCCCCCTCCCTCAGGATGGGTCGGGAAGAACTTGGAAGGTTATTTTGGTATTTCTAGTGGGAGTTGAGGGGGGGATACCGGACTGGGTTTTTCATCCTTCCCACATTCACCATTGGAAAAAAAATAGAGTTCGCCTCCCCTAATGCAGGAAAGACGCCCGAAAGAAGCAGTGGTGGGTGTCCCGTGCAGGGCTTGGGGGGCTAACTCCCCTGGGATTCCCATTTCCACGGGGCCATCCACATCCCTTGTGATCCTGCATCTTCACCATGCTTCGGGTCCCATCTATGTGATGAAGACAAGGAGACATTTGCTTTTTTTGAATGGCAATGGTTCTTTAGGAACCCAAGAGAGGGAACTGGGAAGCCCAGGCAGGAATTAGGCACTTTTCTGTGCAGGCTCTGCCCTGTGCAATGCTCAGGGACGCCTGCCAGTCCCTTGAACCCACAGCACGGGCAGCACCAACGCTCTGCCGTATTCTCTGGGCACATCCCAGTCCCAGAATAAAGCTGTCCCATGTGATGAGATTGCAGAGATCGTGTAGATTCATGCCATTTCCCGGGGCCATATCCCTGCCCTGGCGGGGTGAGGGTGGGAGAAGCTGAGGGTTATCTCTGCCTTTGCAAAGCAGGGAAGGAAATTGCCAATAACACCTTGCTCCTTGCCACCGCTGGCATCTATTGTGGAGATTTGCCTTTCTCATTTATGTGTAAATAAGCCCTTTTCTTTCTGACACCGAGCGGGTTCTGCAAGTAACTCTGGGTACGGAGCTCATCCTGTACCGGGGCTGTGAGCTGAGGACTCCAAATGTGCAGGGGGAGTCTGGGAGAACAAAGGGCTTTCAAAAAAACCTTGTGTCTGGCTAATCCTGTATGACCTGACATCATCCTCAGCGTGGAGAACAAGGTGCCGCTGAGCACACCTATTAAATTGTGTCCGCTCCGTCATGAATTATGTATCTTTGCATTTCCATTTCACCACCGCTGCTTGTTTGATGAAATTCTCCTCTGTTGATAAGGATTAAGCCACCTTCTTAAGCACTGAAGCAGCCCTGTGTTTAATAAAGCGGAGGGAGAAGGTGTTGCATTCCCAGGGCAGGGTTTGCACTGCAGCGCTCCAAGGCTGCAGCATCGTCCTCTGATGCCTCCCAGAAGATGGGAGGAGAGGTGAATGCAAACCAAGGGTGGGCACCCAAGTGTAAAAGGTTTAACAGAGGTGATGGGGTTGTTTTATACAGTATGCAATGTGTGGAGGTGGGCTGAGGGCTGGCAGACCTCATCCTGGGACTTCCTTGTCGAAACACCAGTACCTGATGCTGGTTGAGATGCCCTGTAGCATCCCGCAGACACTCCAGGAGCAGAGAGGCTTCCCCTGGGGTGCATACCCCACCTGCCAGCCCTGCGTGGTGAACGGAGGTGATGTTTAGCTGCCTGCTTTCTCATCAAACCTTGAAGGTAGGAGGGAAGTGATTTACATGTCCAGAGAAGGGCAACGAGGTTGGTGAAGGGTCTAGAGAACAAGTCTTACGAGGAGCGGCTGAGGGAGCTGGGGTTGTTTAGTCTGGAGAAGAGGAGGCTGAGGGGAGACCTTATTGCTCTCTACAACTGCCTGAAAGGAGGTTGTAGTGAGGTGGGGGTCGGTCTCTTCTCCCCAGGAACAAGCGATAGAACGAGAGGAAATGGCCTCAAGCTGCGCCAGGGAAAGTTTAGGTTGGATATTAGGAAAAACTTCTTCACTGAAAGAGTAGTCAGGCACTGGAACAGGCTGCCCAGGGAAGTGGTTGAGTCCCCATCCCTGGAGGGATTTAAAAGCCGGGGAGATGCAGTGCTTGAGGACATGGTTTAGTGGCGGACTTGGCGGTGGTAGGTTAACGGTTGGACCTGATGATCTTAAGGGTCTTTTCCAACCTTAACAATTCTATGATTCTATGATTCTAAGCGATCACTAAGTGATTTTAAAGGTTGGACTCGATGATCTTAAGGGTCTTTTCCAACCTTAATGATTCTATGATTCTATGATTCTGTGATTCTACTCAGATATCATAACCTGAGAGGCCGGCACAAAACTAATCACCATCTCTGTCTTCATCTTGTCTTTTGTCTTTTCCCTGAGGAGAACAGCCTAGTGTCCCTACAAAAGGCACAGCTCTGCTTCGGACAGGGGCCAAGCCTGCCTTTAAACCATCATGAGACACAGCACCGATGGCAACAGCTCATGGGTTAAACAGATGAGATGTCATGCAGCCATTTGCAAATATTGGCCAGAGTCAAATACAAACAGCAGAGCGCATGCGGACCTGCTGCTCTCTTTAGTGACAGAAGCCAGGGAGGGTTTGTCCTGGTTAAACACTGTCAGGAGAGGAGGAAGGTGTCTGCATGTCTTGCTTGGACATATTTGTAAGGTACGTGGTGTCCAAAAAGGGCCTCAAGGATGGTCCAGTTGCCAGACCTCAAGAGTTTCCCCTGGGCACTTCAAGATCCCGGTGTGCAAAGGCAGGAGTGTTTCTATAGCAGATACTACCAAGAAAGCTCTCCACCAGGTAAGAGGCTGGAGGGTACCCAGAGAAAGGAGAAAATAGGGTCAGAGTCAGGGAACGCTAGCAAAAGCAATAGCATTTTTGTGGAAAAGGGTGATCACTTGTGAAATCCAGAGATCAAGAAGGTTCTTGGGAGCCAAGTGTGGTGTTAAAGCAGCAAGTGCACATCCCATCTGGGATGTAGGTGCTGTGCATCGTCAGAGCAGCATGCGCTGGCAGGGATGGGTGTCCACCCACTCCTGCAAGGTGTCGTGCAGTCTCTTCCATCAGCTTGGCAGCTTCCATCCCGAAAGCTGTTAACAGGCTTTTTCTTTGGGTTTTGCCCCAATACTCTGTCTGGAGTAAAAGAAGAAGCCACCACCTGCCCTGAGGGTCTTACAGTGGAGAGCAACAGAAGGTAAGAGTGGAGAAGAAACAGCTAAACGAGATATAACCAGGCTTGACATCACCCTTTGGGGCAGCGGTGGCCCAGGAGGAGAGGACACAGCTCCTGCCTCCTCATTGCCCTCAGAGCAGCTATTCCCAATGAGCAGCCAGGGTCCACAGCGGGCTCATGAATCTGGAGGTGCAAGTGGAAGTGGGAATCTCTGGGAATGGCTGCCTTGAGCCATGTCCATGCCACAGCACTTAACTTCTGCAGGACAGATAATTATTCCTTCCTTGAGCATGCATCTTCTCTGCTTCCCACCAGCTGAGGTCCCCTGCTTATCCCCTCTCAAGACCTCTCATGCATCGACCCAGGCCTACCTGAAATGCTCCTGCTCTGTTTCTGGCTTTCTCTGGTGGCATCATGACATAACTCTTTAAAAAATACAGTGCAAACAGGAGCGATATGCCCAGACAGCCCCATTCTCCATTTGACCAGAGAGCCAATATTTGCTTTGGTGTTTATTTTCTGAGAGGAGGGAAGATTGATGGGAGAACCAGGCATGCCACTGACGTAACCCTGTTGGCCTGCAAAGCCCATCTTCTTCCTCCACATGGGTGTGAGCACGCATGCAATTTGTCCAGGGGCTGATTAAAGCAGACCCCTCCTGAACCCTTATCTCACCAGCCCGCTGCTGGCCCAGTAAACCCTTGAGGGTGTCAACCCCCCCTTAGAGTTATTTTCCTGCTGAAAATCAGATTACTGAGGCTGGATTTCTTCCTTCTTTAAACTAGACTTGAAGGGGGAGGCGGATAATATCAGGCTTGCCCGTGACAAGCTGTGGGATGACACGCCAAGGTTAGAGGGACGTTGTGCTAGCAAGGGCCCTCAGCCTGTTGCTCTGAGACATGCTGGGTACACTGGAGCACTCTTGAAGTCTTACAGAGATAAGCCAAGAGCTCCTGAGGTGATAGGAGCCAAGAGGGAAACACCAGTGAAATACCTCAAAGGAATTAAGGGGTGTTCCTCTAAGAACTTGATGTGGTTGCCAAGCCACTCTCCATGACATTCAAAAAGTCATGGCAGTCAGGTGAAGTCCCTGGTGACTGGAAAAGGGGAAACATTGCACCCATTTTTAAAAGGGTAGAAAGGAGGACCCTGGGAACTACCGACCTTTCAGCCGCACCTCTGTGCCTGGGAAGATCATGGA
This sequence comes from Theristicus caerulescens, assembly GCA_020745775.1. Taxonomy (NCBI): domain Eukaryota; kingdom Metazoa; phylum Chordata; class Aves; order Pelecaniformes; family Threskiornithidae; genus Theristicus; species Theristicus caerulescens. The sequence goes on along the minus strand of CM036559.1, from coordinate 132,078,206 downwards.
ACAGATCCTCCTAGAAGCTGTGCTAAGGCACATGGAGGACAGGGAGGTGATTCGGGACAGCCAGCATGGCTTCACCAAGGGCAACTCCTGCCTGACCAACCTAGTGGATGGATGGAGTGACTACATCAGTGGATGAGGGAAGAGCTATGGATGTCATCATCCTTCTCTCTAAATTGGAGAGATATAGATTTGATGGACTGTTCGGTGGATAAAGAATTGGCTGGATGGTCGCATCCAGAGGGTAGTGGTCAATGGCTCAATGTCCAGATGGAGATCAGTGACGAGTGGTGTCCCTCAGGGGTCCATACTGGGACCAGTACTGTTTAATATCTTCATCAATGACATAGCAGGATCGAGTGCATCCTCAGCAAGTTTGCAGATGACACCAAGCTGAGTGGTGCAGTTGACATAGGACGGGATGGCATCCAGAGGGACTTGGACAGGCTGGAGAGGTGGGACCGTGTGAACCTCATGGGGTTCAGCAAGGCCAAGTGCAAGGTCCTGCACCTGGGTGGGGGCAACCCCCGGTATCAGCACAGGCTGGGGGATGGAGGGATGGAGAGCAGCCCTGAGGAGAAGGGCTTGGGGGTGCTGATAGACGAAAAGCTGGCCACGAGCCGGCAATGTGCTCTGGCAGCCCAGAAAGCCACCCGTCTCCTGGGCTGCATCCCCCGCAGCGTGGCCACGGGGCGAGGGAGGGGATTCTGCCCCTCTGCTCCGCTCGGGGGAGACCCCCCTGGAGCCCTGCGTCCAGCTCGGGGGTCCTCAGCACGGGAAGGACAGGGAGCTGTTGGAGCGGGGCCAGGGGAGGCCCCAGCAATGGTCCGAGGGTGGAACAGCTCTGCTGGGAGGACAGGCTGAGAGAGCTGGGGGTGCTCAGCCTGGGGAAGAGGAGGCTGCGGGCAGACCTCAGTGCGGCCTCGCAGGGCTTAAAGGGGGCTGATAAGAGAGATGGGGAGAGGCTTTTTAGCAGGGCCTGCAGCGACAGGACAAGGGGTGATGGTTTGAAACTGAAAGAGGGGAGATTCAGACTGGAGAGAAGGAAGAAATGTTTTACGCTGAGGGTGGTGAAACACTGGCCCAGGTTGCCCAGAGAGGTGGGAGATGCCCCATCCCTGGACACATCCAAGGCCAGGCTGGACGGGGCTGTGAGCACCCTGATCTGGTTGGAGATGTCCCTGCCCATGGCAGGGGTGGGACTGGATGGGCTTGAAAGGTCCCTTCCATCCCAAACCATTCTGTGATTCTATGATTCACCTGGATCATTTAGCTTCACTGGTCCAACTTGCTGCCATGAGAGGTGAGCTGCAAAGAAGGGGTGACCAAGAAGAGCCAAACAGTGGAGGACCTCCTAAATATCCTTTGCTTTCAGCTTAAATATTGAAGGCAAAGTCCTTGCACAGTATTCAGTACTAGCAAGTCATGAATCCCCAAAGCTCTCCCACAGCTCTCTCCAGTGTGCTGTAAGTGCTTTTCTGGCTGTCCTTAGCTCTTGAGTGCCTTGCAGCCTTGCTCACACCTCCTCAGCCTCTGCAGTTGTTTTCAGTCCCTGCCAAAACTCCCTGTCCTTGACCTCTCCATGGAGCTTTTCTCCTGGCTGCTATTATTTGAGGACTATTTTTTCCTCCTTTTACCAGAAAGAAGCATAACTGCTTCATACGCTGTTTCTGAAGACTACCATCTGTACTAGCTTGAGCCCACAGAGTCAGTATATGAACTTAATGCCCGCATAGTTGTCAAGTGCAAGGTCAACCGTCTTATTCATATGGATAACATCTGCATGAACATGTTCCTCCTCTCATACTTGTCAAAGGGTAAAAGGTTTGGAACAAGAGCAGGGATCTTACAGGGACATGTGGAGATGCTGTCAGATGTTTCTGCAATTGCTTCTCAGCCAGTTAGCCGTGAAACCAGCCACCAGACTGGCTCTCTCCACCAAAGTATGGAAAATTTCCCTTAATGAACCTACTAGAAGATGGGAATGCTCTGTTTCTGGTGTTGTCTCTCTCTGTCAGTGTCTTGTCAAGCCACGCACAGCTCTGGCGCATCCCAGAAGCTGGCTGGAGCATCTGCTCAGCCCTGCCCTGCCCTGAATCTTACCTGCCCTCCCAGGGACCTCGCTGGGACTGGCAAGCAGAGCCTGGATACAGACGCAGGACCTGCCTGCTGCTCCTTTGTCCACATGGGCAGGGAAACTGGGGGTGGATGGCAAACTGGAAGGAGCCCGGGGAGGGACTTAGGCAAAGCACGGGTGGTGGATGCTGGGGAGAGATCAGGGGAAGGCTATAGATTTCCATCTGCATCTTGGAGCTGGTGGTGGCCACCATGAGCAACCCAACAAGCATCCCAGACTCCAAGGGGTAAGTTGCAGCCACAACACCCCCAATGCACAAAACTGCCCTGCTTATCTCCTTCCACCTCCCAATCCTGCCAGATACCAGGCACTGAGTAGTTTGAGGCCAGATCCACGGCATTTAGATCACTGCGGACAACCACGTGGTGCAAATGTGAGGAGCAAGCTGATCCACAGCCTCCTCCCCACGCTGTGACCCCCACTGCGTAGCAGAAGCCCCTCTTTGCCCGGCTGCACCTTGCAAGAGGGAAGGCAGGGTTGAGCCAGGCCACGGTGGTGTTGCCCAGAAGCTTGAGCAGGGACTTTCCTTGCAGCCAAGGGGCTTATAACAGAGCTGTGCCCTGAAGGTCCTGAGGCAGGTGAGGCTGCTTGGATGATTTAAACCGAAGGGTATGAAGCTCTGTAGTCTCCGGAGGACCTATCTGCATGGGATAACTGGATGAATTGGCTTCCTTTATCTCTGCTTTCTTTCCCCAGCAGTTTGTCAGTAAATCAGAGAGATGTCAGATGTTATCAGCACCCGCAACTTTTTTTTTTTGGAAGTGATACAGAAATGCATAGGTGACTTTGAGAGTGCTGAAAAAAAGGAAACAAGAGGTTAATAAATCTTCCTCTTAGCAGTATCCATTCTAGCGTCCTTACCCCATTCCTGGCCTTGCACAGAGATGTGACACCCACTTATTCCTCGGCCATGTTGCAAAGCCCTGCTTTGAGTTCCCTCCTCTCTTTTTGAAGAAAGGAGAGATGGGTCTGTCTTGGGAGAAGGGGAGTCACTCCGAGAATGAGTTATTGCGGGGGAAATCTGATCAGGCTCCCAGTTCTGACCCTCTGCTCCCTGTGCTCAGCGCAGCCCCACACTCCTGTTCATTGCACCATGTGGATGTGCAGCAGCTCAGCTCCGGGGAGGTGAGGGCAGCTCCCCAGAGTGAGCCAAAATGAACCTGCCAGGGTATCAGAGACAGCAGCAGGGAAGAGGGGAGGTGGGACACTCTGCAGGTCCAGGAGCGATGCTGGGTACCTGGGCTTAGGCAGCTGCATCCCACCTGGGGCTGGCAGTCAGCTCCCAGCTGCAAACACCGAAACAGGAGATGTTCCCCTGCGTCCCACCTGGCCTCCAGCCAGTCTAGCACGGCACATCTCCCCATAGGTCTTGTGTCCTCTCTGTCAGCCCTGTGCGGATGGGTGACTGAGATACCCCAGGGGTCTCACATGGTTTCAGATGCTCGTGTACAGGCAGCTGGACTGAGCCAAGGGGTTTAATGGCATACATGGGTGTCTAGAGCTGTGCTGGAGATGCCCCAGGTGTGCAAGAGACCTGGATGCAAAGCAGGATGCTAAGGGCAGCTGAATTGAGTCCAGTGGAGGAGAGGGTTATTGGTAGGTAGGTGCTTACTTTAGGGTGAGCAGAATTGCTCTCCAGACTCCACCAACAGCAATGACTATATAGAATCACAGAAGGGTTTGGGATGGAAGGGACCTTTAAAACTCCTCTAGCCCAACCCCCTGCCATGGGCAGGGACATCTCCAACCAGATCAGGGTGCTCACAGCCCCGTCCAGCCTGGCCTTGGATGTGTCCAGGGATGGGGCATCTCCCACCTCTCTGGGCAACCTGGGCCAGTGCCTCACCACCCTCAGCGTAAAACATTTCTTCCTTCTCTCCAGTCTGAATCTCCCCTCTTTCAGTTTCAAACCATCACCCCTTGTCCTGTCGCTGCAGGCCCTGCTAAAAAGCCTGTCCCCATCTCTCTTGTAGCCCCCTTTAAGCCCTGCAAGGCCGCACTGAGGTCTGCCCGCAGCCTCCTCTTCCCCAGGCTGAGCACCCCCAGCTCTCTCAGCCTGTCCTCCCAGCAGAGCTGTTCCACCCTCGGACCATTGCTGGGGCCTCCTCTGGACAGACTATATCTGCACTGAGTATAACAGGAGGTTGGACACCGAGCACACACGCAGGCACTTCTTCTTAGACACCTCCATTGATGTGTCCACATGCTGGACCCAAGCTGTACCCATGTTTTCCACCAAAATGAGATCCCCTAGACTGCTCCATGCCACAAAAACCTTTGAGTGGTGTTACAGTTGCTGTCCCCAAAAGATCTCTCCACCACCTCTGCACCACAGGTGTGACCTGCAATTTATGGGGCTGCCCCAGGTCCAGAGAGCCCATATCCACATCTATGCCAGCATGAGCCTACAGCCCCTTTGGTCATGCCGCTTCCAAGATGAATCCAGGCTTCTTCTCTTCCACTTGCTCCTCAGCTTTTCCTCTTGAGACAGATGTGGCTGCCCCATCCAGCAGTTAAACCTGATCTTCTCTTTCCTTCGCACTTTTCAGATTGTTTTCCAGAAGTGCAGCCCGGCACTGGAAGAGATCTGCCATCTATTAATTAACTCGGTACCTGACGGGTGTCATCATGCTGAAGGGATTTTTCGAGGACAGCATTCAAAATGATTAAGGTTAGAAGGGAGTGATTTATTGGCAGAAGATTAAAAGAGTTAAATATGTAAAGCTCAAGTGAATGATGGCAAAGGAGAATCTGATGCCTGTGCAGAGTGGTTTGAAGGGTATAAACATCCAAAACGAAGTGGTGGCATTGCTGAGATGGGGCGTTTCAGCAAAAGCCCCTGGGGAAAGCTCAGGGCAAGCAAACGGAATCTCTCTCTGCAAGCCTGCAGTTATCAGGGTCCACGCAGACCACTTCTAGATTCACTCCTTTAATTTAAATGCGACGAAGGATTATTGTCTAATGCAGAGGGAGCAAAGTGACATTGTTAGAAGCCCAGAAACTCAGTTTCTTCTCCCTCTTCCCCAGCACGGGTTCCTCAGTGCCTCGAATTGCTCCATGCTGAGCACTGCTGCATCTTCCAAGCGCCGGGGAAGCAGGGACCCGCTCAGGACCTTACAGACTTGTCTTGGTGCCAGCACATATTGCGAATGCCGATCAAGGCAGAGGCACGGAGAGCAACATCTGATTTCCTCTGAAGCACTAGATTTTGCTATCGTAGACTTGCTTGATCAGAAACTTCAATCTGTATGTGTTGGTCAGACGCTGTCTCTGCAGAGCAAGGTAAATGCGGCGCTGGAAAGCTATACGTTATCCAGGCTGGAAAAAGCCTCTCACGCAGGGTTGTTAATAGCAAGATCCATCCAAAGGAGCTATGGATGGGCCGTGTTTCCTTCCTATTTGCTATGAGAAATTCTGGTCTCCTGTCTTGCAGAAATACTGGTTTCCAGCAATACTGTTTTCCCTGCCTTCCTTCTAGCCAAATTCACCTCTGTATCTTAGAGGGCTGCAAAATGTTTATGCACTGCTCAGATCACGATTAAATGATAACCCAGCTAATGAGTTCCTTGGTGTCAACGATGTAGCTGAGGGGTCACTGCCAAACTATTCCAGTGTCTGTGCAATTAAGCATCACGCTCTTCTCCCCTGTTTAGCTGACCTCACTCTTGCATAGAGCTGCTACAATTACCCAAAGCTTCTAGAATGTAAAAAAAAAAAAAAATTGTTGCAGTTAGTCTAGTTCTTAATCATTTTTTCTTTAAAAAGTTTATACCTCTTAAACCAATGCTAATTATACTGTTCTTATGGGCAGCATTTTATCAATACAGCCAACTGGGACTGGAACACCAATTAAAGTCACGGAGAGGAGAACTACAGCTGTAGCAGAGCACCTGATTTTTTCAAAATTATGACAACAACTTAATTGTAACTTTTCAATCCATTTTTCCCCCAATTAATCTAAAGTGTTCTATTCTTAGGAGAATTTTGGAGTCGTGATAAAGCAAGTCAATGACCTGTTTTCTGCCCCTCTGCTAAACCGCTAATGACTTTTTTGGCGGGTTTCATCTCCGTTTTAATTGATGATGGACACAGTCAAAACCTGGTTAGGAAGTTGTAAGCAAAGTTGTGCTCTGCCTTTTGTGGCAGGGCCATCCAGTTTGGCTTTGGATGCGGAGAAAAAGAGTGGCTGGAATGACTCAAAACCGAGATGTCAGCTGTAAAAAAGGTAAGCAAGCAGTGCAATTAATGCTGGCAGAAGCGCCCAGCTGGGCAGATGGCCCCTCTCCATCTAACTCGCATCAGGACTTTGCTGGGTGGCTCTAATCCACTGTGTTGGAGCAAGGCTGCTCTATTTCCAACAGAAAGAAGAGGGGAGCTGGGGTTGGCAGTGGGGAGAGGGGAAAGTAGGAGCCTTGTACGTGCCCATCACCAGCTGATGATCTCTGCTGGGTAGGAAGCCATCTGCTAATACTCCTACCTGAATCCCCACCAAGCCTGCAGCCCACAGCTCTTATCTGTCCTGCCCCAGAGCTCATATCCCCCAACGTCAGCCCCGTCCCTCATTTCCCACTGCTCTGCCCTGCAGTCCTGGTCCTCCGTTCAAGCTCCTTCTTCCTCCCAGGACATCCCTATCTCTCCCAGGCCACTCTCTGCCCCATAGGCATAACTGCATGGTTGAGATCAAAGGTCTCCCCAGCCCAATGTCCCGTGTTTAAAGAGATGCCAAGGGAAGAAGAGGGCAAGCATGCAGCAGTACTGCCCCAAACCAGACATGCTGTTATCTGTCCCATCCCCTGTCCCTTTGCCTCTTGGTTCTCCTCTGGCTTTCCCTGAAGAGGCAAATCCCACCTCCTCCTCCTCCATGGGGGATTTCCATCACTTGCAGCTTCCAACATCTGTACTTACCAAACCACACTTGAGAAGGATCCTCAGGGCAGCAGGGAGGACACGTGTAGCTCTGTAACTGAAACGATGCTGAAATAGCCAATTCCTTCGGGGTTAGTGAGTGCTTACAGACTTCTCAGGAATGTAACCCGCAATTATCCACACTGCTTAATTGCTAGCACTCCTCCAGCCTGTGCCAACCAGGTCTTCTCCAAATAATGCCCGGACACAGCGCAGCGTGGCACAGACCAGGGATTGCTCCTGGGTGGCAAAGTGGGCGAACCCTCCAGGTTTTGGGGAGGAGAGGATTCAGCAGCATGGGCACCACCGTGCCATGCTGCCTGCCCTTGGGGCTGGAGAGCATCTCAATGGGTTTAGCATGGGAGAGGCAGCGAGGGAGACTCCCTCCTCCCGCCTCGAGGTGCTCATGGGCTCGGTGATTTTCGTAAGACCACAAGGAACCGTTACGATCAAGGAGGGTGACTGTGGCATTTTGTGAGCAATGCATAATTCTTCAAAGCAATGGAAAATCTCCACATCCTTCAGTAACCTGTTGTAGTGGCTAATTACCCTCAATGTTAAAAACATGTGGCTTCTTTGCCATGTGGCCCTTGTTATCTGCTAGCCATTAGCTGGCTAGAGGTAAGCCTCCCTTCCTATCATGAATTCTCTGTCTTCATTGACAAGCACAGAGAGCAATTTAACAGCCTCTTAACCTTTACTGTAATAATCTCCATAGCCAGGACTTCTTTCATCTCTTGCAGTAGCGCGTGCTTTTTCTAGCTCCTGAATCATTCGTATAACTCTTCCCCGCAGCTTCTCCCATTTATTTCTCTGCTCTTTTAGAGTCTGGACGCAGGAACAGATCCATCATTTCAAAATGACTTTCCAAAGAGTGCAGCTACAGCTAACAGCACCTCCTGGCTCCTGCACAACTTTCTTCTCTTAGCACATCCCAGAGCTGGGTCACCCCAAAATATACGGTGCTCAGCTCATGGGCTGTTTGTAGCAAACATGGTGCAAACCATTATGGGTGTTTGGGATGTGCGAGACCTGATTAGTAGAAAGCAAGACTGGGAGGGACTGGGAGAGCTCAGCTAGAGACTCAGTGTCCCAAAAAGAGGGTTGATGAAATGAAACCCCTCTTGGCTGACACCTGGCTAAAAACCTCCTTCCCTCTACAAGCACTCAGCCCCAGGCTGTGTTCTCCTTTTAGCTGTAAAGACTTTCTCAGCCTGGTTCTCTTTTGCTGTAATTTCAGTCCATGACTTCTTGTCCTGTCCCTGGAAGAGCTGTTTATTCTCCCCCTCTTTGCAATGACCTTTTACATAATTGAAGACTGCTATTGTGTCTCCTCGCCGCCGTCCTTCCTCCAGATTAAATGACACCAATTGCTTCCCAATAGCTCATGTTTTCCCAGCCTCTGATTATTCTTATTACTGTCACACGAACGCCCTTTGGGTTGTCCTTGAAGCGAGACGTTGAAACTGGACCCAGCGGTCCAGCTGTGGTCTGTAAGTGGAGAAGAGGCAAAGTGCCATTTCTGCTGTCACCTCCTCTCTGTGTCAGCCCCAGAGAGATCACCCAGAGGTCTGTGCATGCCTGAAAAGGGTAAATAAAGCCTGAAGGATGCCACAGGGTGGTATTGCTCCTCCACTCCAGGAGCCGGCTTGCAAGAATCGTAGAATCATAGAATCACAGAATGGTTTGGGTTGGAAGGGACCTTTAAAGGCCATCCAGTCCAACCCCCTGCAATGACCATGACATCTTCCTCTAGATCAGGGTGCTCAGAGCCCCGTCCAACCTGACCTTGGATGCTTCCAGGGATGGGGCATCTCCCACCTCTCTGGGCAACCTGGGCCAGTGTTTCACCACCCTCAGCGTAAAACATTTCTTCCTTCTCTCCAGTCTGAATCTCCCCTCTTTCAGTTTCAAACCATCACCCCTTGTCCTGTCGCTGCAGGCCCTGCTAAAAAGTCTGTCCCCATCTTTCTTATCAGCCCCCTTTAAGTATTGAAAGGCCAAGAAGATGCTGCTTCTGAGAATTGCACCGTACAGGTTTATCAGCAAGGCTTAACGTTGCAAGATCATGGAGATAAATGGGTTGTGGTTCTCCAGAACCAGTTTCACTTGGGGAGCCATGGTGACAGTCCTGAAATTACTGAGGACATTGCTGTCACAGAAAGGAAGACTGAGGATGTATGACAAGAGGAAGGCAATTAAGATGCTCCCGAGCTATCCGAAAGTGTGATGCGCCACTCATCTGTGCCAGAAGTCCTCGCATTTGTCAAAGCTTAAAGAGAATCAGACATAACTGACCTGGAGGAGAAAACCATCAGTGAGAAGCAATTGACAGTTGTACAAACGAAGCAGGTCAGATTCAATTCTCTGTTCACAAAGGAAACCATTAGAAATCACTGAACCCAAGTGTTTTGGTGATGATAGACGGAACTAATGAGTCTGGAAGTTTTACGAGCGACTGCCTGGGCTGCTGGAGCAGGGTGATTATTGGGGAGGGTATGCTATTTGTCATTATAACCATACCATATATTTGAATATTTCTAAAGGAAAGAAAAAAGCTATTTACAAACTACGTCAAATTTTATAGCCTTCAGTCTGTTTTTGCTCAAGACAAAAGATTTCTAAGGGACAAGATTTACGTACAAGCTAAGCTCTTTGTGGTGCATTCACAATATGGTAAAAGCCCCAGTATCATTCGGTGCAAAGCAGCCATCTCAGGGGGCTCCTGAAGATTTTGGCTCCAGCTGAAACTGTGCATTTATTTCTGGAAATCCCCAACATAATAGCTGACATGTTGGCCCCAACGTGGGCCAGTGCCCAGACCCAAAACCCCCTACAAACAACTTCTGCACCAAGATTTCTCCTTCTTCTTTCTTTCCACTAATCTATAACAGAGATATTATTTGCATTCAGAGAACAGACTTGCTCAGAGTTGGCTGGAGATATGATAGAGAGAAGCCAGGAGGATAATGAAAACAGGTGGAAATGCTGGCTGAGGAAGCAGAGGGAGTATTTTTATTCTTGCAGTGTCATAAAGCCTCTAACTTCCACCTGGAAGCAATGAGGTCGGTCTTAAGGTTTTCATACAAGGACAAAAAGGTCACCTGAGTTGGAAAAACCTGCACAGGATTAAGGATTTAACTAGACTAGCCTTGACCTTACAGCCTCTAGCATCATCGCCATTCCTGTTCACGCCCATCTAACCATGAGCACCATAGCCAGGCTCTACTCTGTGTGATTCGCTTGGAAATAAAGAAAATGATGAAAAAGAAGAAGGTAAAGTCTCAGGAGAGTGCATATATCCTGTGACAACCTCTCTCTTCTTAAAGCTGGACACAAAAAATTTCCCATTTCACAACAGCTGAGACAAAGCCCATTCCAAACCAGCATTAAAAAGAGCCGTACCTTCTCCCAGGTAGCCCAACGCAGTGGGAAGGACATCCCTGTGACCACAGCACCACATGCATATAGAGCTGAGGAGACCCTGGGAGATGGCCTAGCCCAAAATCTGCACCAAAGGGTGGTGGAAAATGGCTGGAGCCCCCTCCCTTCATCTCCTGGGTCGGGAGAAGGGCTCTTCAACAACTCTGCTTACAGTAGCTCCTTGCTTTGCCCTGCACCCAGAAACCACCAAGCAACTGCGTGCTGGCAAAGGCCATCATGCTTTGATGTGAGTGAATAACATTCCAGGAAGAAAGGACATGGGTTTCTTCTATGTGTTCCAAAACGGGAATCTTCCCTCATTCCTCTTGTTCCTTTTTCTTCTCTACGCTCATCATTGCCCTGGGGCCTACTGGCTTGGATTTCCCCTCTCAGATGTTAGGAATGTCCCTGGAAGACATCTTAGGGCAGGAGAACCAGCCCCTGTCCCAGCAGGGTCCTGTTCACTCCCGGCACCGCCTGAGGTGGCACATGGATGTCTCCTTGGCCTGGGATGGAGCCCTCCAGGCTGGACCTGCAGGACCAGGAGACACACGCGGGACTCACGGGGGGTGCCCTGGGCTGCAGGCTCATGACTTTTTGGAGCATGAACCTCTTGGCAGTGCAGCCATGTAAGTTCTAATGAAAGCTTTTCTGTTTCCCTGGGGTTTTATTTTAACAAAAAAGCAATTTCCCAGTCGGTTTTAATTCTTCTTGATATGCTGCCTTCCTCTTTGTTACTTTATGGTGTTAAATAGCTGCCACGTTTCACTCCAGGAGAGCGCAAATCCCTGTATTTCTGTCCCAAAAGGGGAGAAATAAACACAGATGTAGTCACAAGTGAAACCACTCATTCTTTTTCTGTCTCCCTTATCTCTGGTACTTGAACAAGATTTCTCCTGTGTCTGTCTTCTCCTTGATCTTGCGTTTTTCTGTTCCTATCATCTTCTTATCCTCTTTTCTTCCTTCCCATGGTTTCTGCAGTCCCTACCTTTTATGCACAAAACTAGCAGCTCTCTTTAATCAAACACAGCAATTAAGAAACTCTCAATTACAAGTGTCACCCATGTCACAATTTATTCCTGGCTTCAGGATTTGGAGTTCACTTATTATTTCTGTGTCTGAAGAGGTCTGTGGGGAATTAAGCACAGAGGAGTGGATCACAGAGAGAAAGCACCCCAAAGAGTAGCATCCCCTGTCTCCAGCATCCCCGAATTGTTATCTCTGGAGATTCACCAGCTGAGAGTTTTATCCCGATGCTTTTGCAAGCCGACAGACACCAGATACTTAACAGCTTGCTGGGAAGTCTTCCCTGCCCTCCCCATGGTACATGAGGAGACTAAGCAAAAAAGAGGATAACTCTTCCCTGGGGGTTTTCACATCCCCATTTTAGTACAGCGAAAAAAGATGATTATGGAAGTCATGAAGAGAAGAGGTTGTTTCATACAGGGTTGGAACCAGCTCAGGCAGCCATGCCAAAGCTGTCTTGGCAGAGTCAGACTGTCTTCAGCATCGCCTGTTGCCTCTGCGTGCACTCCAACCCTCCTCCTCCTCCTCCTCTCCAGGCTGCAATGATGGGGCATGAATAGATGTGCCAGCAACACTCCCTTCTCTGAATTCTTGGACGGCTGATGGATGGGGATGTGGGAACATTGCCCAGAGGGAGAGCAGGCCACGCACATGTCCAACATGCTGGGAAATTCCTTTAGGACAACAGGTCAACCTCTTAGCTGGGTCCTTGTGGTCAAGAGGCATGAGGGTTATCCGGAGTCTGAGCCTTCATTTGAGACTCCTGCTTTGGCAGGATGCTAATCCCAACCTAGAAATGCCCATGTCCCAGTGCTCCTTGACTTCAGGCTGCCCCACGGATAGTGGCCCTGGCAGAGATGTTTCCATGATTTATTTGGTCAGACGAATCTCCCTGCAATGCTGTGGCCATTCTGTCCAATCCCACCTGCAGCTGATGATTTTGTTTTCACTAAAAGACCTAATTTTGCTTGATTTGGAGGAGACTGTAGCTTACTTTTGGGTAGGAGGTGATTCCCAGAGGAACCAATGCTGCATTCTAGAAGACTAAAAGACACACAGCAGTTTCAGGGTACAAGAGAAGCATCTGCTTCCTTCTTTTTTTCTTTTTTTTTCCTTAGAAATTAGGTATCCTTGATCTAACTTCTTCCCTTCATGGAAAGCAAATGTGGAAGTGAAATATACTATCTCAAAACTAAAACCCTGCAGCGCTCCCTGCACTAGCAGCTAGCCAGGGCTGAGCCACAAGCTCCAGGATTTGCTCATTATCTTCTAGATTGCTTCATTGTTAGCTGATTCCTGAAACGCTGTTGTGTTTTTTCCGGACCATGCCTGAGGGTGGTTTGGAGGACAACACGGGCCAGAGGTCCGATCCAGATAAGCAGTTTGGATGCAGCCCATCAGCCAGGGAATGGAGCAAATTCATCTCTGCAGACATGCAGAGGTTGTGCTTCTCACCTTCCTCTTATTTACTAACAGAGACACAGCCTTTAGCAGTGTGTAAGTGCAGTTGCACAGCGGTTTACCGCAGACTAAACAGCCTGCAGTAGGGTTTAGTTCAGACGACCACTCCTGAGCAGCGAAGTGGGTTGCAGTGAAAATGAGCTGCAGAAAGATTGTAAATCTGCAGGCTGAGAGGCAGAGGGCTGCAGAGAAGTTTCCAATGCTGCTTTCGGGTTGTAACTACCAAGCATGTACTTTTAACCCTTGGGGCCTCGGATTCCCCTACACAAATGATACTGGTCCAGTTGCCTACCAGAGGTGTCCAGTGCAGTTTGAGATGCCCTTGGGCATCCTGGCAGGACCCCAGCCACCAAGGGCAGAGGCTTCTTGTAAGTCCCGTATCCTGGCTGCTCGCCCCATTCAAGAGGATTCACTCTTGATCCAAGCTGGTCACACATAAAGCTTTTCATGCACACTCATGTTCACGTAAGGCTTTTCATGCACGCCCATGCATAAACCACAGCACCGAGGAGGTCTGTGCAGCCACAGCACTTCAGTGATTCCCTGCACTCAGGGTGAGGGCTGGCCACGGCTGAAGTCTGGGGAAGGGGGAAAAAGGAAGGCCGCTGGAGTTCTGGCTGTGTTATGCGATGGAGAAGGCTATTTCCCCCTTCATAGGAAACATGCACGCATTTATACTATCCCTTATAAATCCGCCCTTTCTCAGGGGCTGGACACAGCACACCGGCACTTTTATTTGCATTTTGTGCCTCTGGACAAGAAAGAATAAAATAGCCATTAAGAAATGCCAGCAGAGGAGAGAAAATCATCTCATGGCAGAATGACAGCTCCTTGGGCATGAGCTTCCCCCAGCCAGGGTCGAGGATGGATGTCTGCAGCCCTCTCTACTCATACCTATTGCACCAAGGCAGCGATGGGATCTGTGGAGCAGGGAGACTGGGATCTGGGCTTCCTTCCTAGAAGATGAGCCCTGGGGGCTTGCACAGTTCCTGACAGAGCAGGGCTCCAGATCTTCTCTCTTGATGGTGAGTTTGCAGGTGCCCAGCAGCACAGCTGGAGTGATAGAAGAGGTTAGTCAAGAGCAAGGGGGTCCAATTCCCAGCTAGTTGAGCTCAGTCTCATTAAAGTTGAAGCAAGGTATTTTGGTCCCTAAAGGCTCCTATGGAGTTTGTTGCTTGCAAGGCAGCATATGTGAGATGGAGAAACCATCTGGCAGGTGCCTACCTTCACACAGAGCAGGACACAGTGGGAAACAGCCAGGCAGGTGAACTTGGGATACCCAGACCTGAGGATATATTTTCATGAGGATGATGTAGTTTTCAAAAAGCCTGGATTGTCTAGATCACCCAGAAGGTGTTGCAGGACTGAGGAAGAACTGGTATCTCCATATTTACATAGGAGGCTCTGGAGCCATCAGGGATGAAGTGATTTATCCAATGACAAGGTGACAGCGATGCAGCTAGGGACGGAGTCCCAGTCCACCCCTTACCCATGAGTCCCTCCAGCCCCACAAAGCCTTTGCCCTTGACCTATATAGTGCTGTGAACCACGATGCCATGATTGCAGAGCCATTATCAACACTTCCCTGAGAGTTTAATTTCTCACTGCTATCTGTAAAGAAATCTGAATACAATTAATATTACCCCGACTCCTTTCTTGCCTTCCCTGCTGAGTTCTTCTCCCACAAGCTGCTTGCGTGCCCTGTTCTCACGGCCGTCTCAGTTTATCATAGCCCATTCATTTGATGGATGCTGAGGCTTAATGATGACTTGTATACGACTGATAGAGAGACTGGGAAGCACCTGGCAATATTCACTTCTAGCTGGAGCCCCAAGTCCTCCTGCAGCTGAGTGCTGGAAGGGAGCAGGGAAACTGTAAATAAAGCTCTGAAATTGTTTCCTCGGGGAATTTCTGGATATTTCAGACTTTGGGTCACTCAAAGCTGTCCAGGTAAAATATAGCCCATGGAGATGTTGCTCTGTGAACATCCAGTGAAATCTGGGCCGTCTCACTGCTGGCATCTCAACTCATCTGGCTCCTTCTCCTGGGCATGGGGAGGGGCAGAGAGGTCTGGAGGCCACTTCATCCTGCCTCAAGATCATGTGTGTAGACCATCCTCTGCTAATCCCTCCCTGCAGACTATAGGGGAAGCCTTGACCCTAGTTTATCGGATACTGAACACGCAGCCAGGTACATCACTGAGCTTGAGGCAGTATTGGCTGAGGCATCCACCCAAGCACAATCTCTTTCCACTTGGGGTTCCTCTCCTGCTATATAAACACCGTATATGCATTAGCCTAGAAGAACTGGAAAGGGTTATTTTTACTGGCATGGTCTATAGGCATGAGAAACTGCTTGTCTGGCTCTCCTCTGGATCAAGCGTGATATGAGAAAGAAGTGATGAGGTCATCAACAGGGAGACTTCTTATTGCTTGAGTGTTGCTTTTTTGCTGGTATCTGAATGTCTTTACTCTTGAGGTTTGTAGCAACTGAGAAGAGCAAGCAGCAATCCTTGTTTGGTGGTATAGGCGATGAGAGAGGATGGACCAGGGTCTGGTGGAGGCTGGGAAGACCCATGGCTCTCATGAGTCTGCAGCAGACCCATCCCACCATCCATGCTATGAGACGAATAGACCCAAAGGCAGCAGCCCAGATGGCCTTGGGAGCGAAGGGACACCAGAGTGGTCAGCAGAGAAGTGGCAGCCTCTCTCTGCTCCTGGCCACGGAGCCACCCCCATCAGGGATTTTACACAGAATCACAGAAGGGATTAATTTTCCCGTATGCACAACATTAAACCCACCATTCCTTATCTCGAGAGGTGCTGGTAATTGATAAATAAAGAAATCTTTGTAGACCTGCCTGGGTTTCACTTGGCTTGCTCCTTCTGTCATCCGTCCAACGTTTTAATTGTGGCCTTAGCTGATCAAACTGCATTTGTGCCTGCTTAATCTAGTAGAAAATAAAGGGGTATTTTTTGCCCTGACCTCAAAGCCTCTGACTGTGGCCACATTAACGTCAAAGGCAGGTGGATTCAGGTTGCCCAGGGCATGCTGGTTTCAAGGAACTGCTCTTCATAGTAAATCTGCAAAGTGCAGAGCATCCCAGCTCAGGGGTCATGGGGGCCCTCAGCCGCAATGAGCGAATTCTCTCTGGGAAGCTCCAAGATTGAGTCCTGAGTCCTTTATTGAGTATTTAATATATCTGAAGTCTTGCACAGCATAGGAAATTCAGACTTACCTTTGTTTTCAAAGAGTTTGGCTTTTACAGTGTCTGGCCAAGGACCTCAGCTTTTGGCTGCTGAAGCTTACTGGGAGTGGTGGATACTCATCGGATTCCCAGCATCTCTCAGAAGCTCCAGGCATGTTCTATGATTCTGCATCCACTCCAGAAGCCCTGATATTAGAATCATAGAATAGAATCATAGAATCACAGAATGGTTTGGGTTGGAAGGGACCTTTCAAGCCCATCCAGTCCCACCCCTGCCATGGGCAGGGACATCTCCAACCAGATCAGGGTGCTCAGAGCCCCATCCAACCTGGCCTTGGATGTTTCCAGGGATGGGGCATCTCCCACCGCTCTGGGCAACCTGGGCCAGTGTTTCACCACCCTCATCATAAAGAATTTCTTCCTTATATCTAGCCTGAACCTACCTTCTTTTAGTTTAAAACCATTACCCCTTGTTCTGTCACTACAGGCCCTATTAAAAAGTTTGTCCCCATCTTTCTTATCAACCCCAACAAGAAGTGGCAAGTTGAGCAGCGTTTCCTTCTGCAGCACAGATAAATAGTCGTGTGGTTTCCTTTTTTCCCTTTTCTCTCTTGAATTATAGTGACAGAGAACCTCCTCTTGCCCAGAAATGCAGCTTTGAGTATTTGCATGTGCTTTGCTTCCTGCTGTGACTTTGATGCTGTGCTGCAGATGTGCTCTGAGTACACGGTCAGTGGCTTTTTCAGAGTCCCGAATCCCCATCCAAGGGAATGGGGCGTGCTGGCTCACAGAGGCGCAGTCAAGACAATGGTTTCTCTTCCCAGTCTTTTCCTCTCTGACCTTTCCAAGCCAAATCCCCACTCCTGTGTCCCCCTTCACTCTGTACAGCACTGGTGCCCTGGGGCCAAGGCTTGTTTATACCCATGGATTGTCCTGTGATAGGGATTATCCCTCTGCTACCCCACTAAACCATTGTTTGTTTGGTTTTTTAAATGCAGAAAGCACCAAGCACGTGGAATCAGGAGGGCTGCTTTGCCCCGTGTTTGCAGTGCATGGTTCAGCAGTTCTTGGCTGTTCCCAATGCTTTGGTGCTGATGGAGGTGGATGCTGAGGGTGATGTGGTCATCCCAGGGCTGGTGACGCTGCAGCCCAGCAAGGTGCAGTGGTAGGTCCCAGGTGACACAGCCATGCTGGGACTCTGATGAGTTAAATTTCTGCCTTGCTGTGTAAGACAGAGAGCTCTGCCTTGCAGGGACAAGCACACTTTGCTGGCCAGCAACGTATGGAGGTTGTTAATGGATGGAGTTAAACCCACTCGTATAAAGTGGAAAACTTCACGCTCATCCTGCAGCTGTGGAGGGACATTGGATTTAAAGCCAGATGGGGTTTTCCCAGCTCTTATTCCCCAAGTTGCTCTGCCTCATGCAAGGAGTCCCCATGGGATAATGTGCACAATGCTTGCTGCACCTGACCCCAAATCGAGCCAGTGACCCTCCGGTTCATGACAGAGCCCCAGTAGATGAAGCCAAGGAGGACCTCGAGCCTTCTCCTCCACAGCTGTCTGTGGTGCTCTGGGTCCTTTTCCACTTCACGTTTCATCTCTTCATTTCACTCTTGCCTTTGCTTTTGTTCAGTTCTTTCTCCTTCCCTATTTATTATTAATACATACATTTGCTGCCTCATTTCTCCCTCCTTTTCTATTATTTAGCCATACCCAGGCTATGGGTAGGCTCCTCTGGCTCAAAAGATGCTTTTAAATTAAAGCCGCAGCTGTGTGTGGACCAGAAGAGATTAGAGGTGTGTTTGAAAGCCTCCATCACCTTCCAGGGCTCGGATCAGCCCCAGCGCATGCTGCTTTCCAGCATCCCCAACACGATGGGATCTGAGGGCGTTCAGGATCTGCCGTGTTTTACAGAACCGTGTCCTTTAAGACTTGGCCGTTTGGTCGGTGTGTGCCAAACTAAATCTTAACAATTACAGTAGGGCTGTTACCTTTGGAAGGGTTTAATCCTGCAGCCTGCACGGATATTGTGCTCCTCTGAATAGTTTACATCCTGCATGATTCAGTGGAAAGGGGAGCACAGGAGGGGGCTGCGTGGGTCGGAAGGGGGATGTGCTTCTGGTCCCAAAGGGATGTGCTGAGGAACGGCCCCTTCCCATGCATTTCCCAGCACCTGCACAGCATTCTCGCTCCCCAGTCCAGAAACAAGCGGAAGGCTCTGTTTCCCTCCGGGAATCTGGAAAATATTTATTATTTTACATTTCTGGAGAAAAATAAGCATAAAATTCCTTGGCGAAAGGAGGCAGAGCAGGCCCCACATTAACCCTTGTGCATCCTCCTCCCATTGTCCTCTCCCAGAGAGGCTTCATAGGCAGAAACCACCCTGGTGCCACCTGACCTGGTCCATCACAACCTCTTCTGTGGCCTCTGCTTGGTGGCCCGGCAGCAGTGGCAGGTCGTGTGCATCCACCGTGACGTGCCAGCCTGTGGGATGCTTTTGCTGGATGGGGTATGCAGGAACATATTTTAAACATTTGGGATCCCACATAATAAATAACACTACACAGCTGTGTTTGTATAGCCAAATCTGGGCTGTAATGGGAGCTGAAATACTTGGTGCACATGGAGGCATGTGAACGTCCACATCTGGGGGATTTAACGTGCACGCTGAATCACATCCCAGCATCTGTACAGGGGAGTGAGGAAAGATGCTTGTGACTTCAAAATTATCATGGGCCTCATCACTCACGGGCTCATTTCTCTGCTCTGTGCACAGCTTGCACTTTCAGTAGCCCTCAGCCTCAGGAAAACGGGTGTGTAAGACCGGTACCCTAGGGACAGGTCCAGCAGGGTGGGAACGGGATGGTGGAGGCCACACAGGAGATCAAGCATCTCACTGATGTTACTGCTTTGCAGCATGCTCTCTGCAGCTGGTGTCTTGCTTGAGCTGCCATAGACTCCTGGCTTTTTTTCGATACTTCTCACTCCTGCATCATCTGTTCCCAGAACATCTTCTGCAACTGCTCCCTTGAGGTATGAGGAATCCCGGAGACTTTGCAGCCAGGATTTCGTGGAACGACATTGGCACAGCAGGCTGTTAATTGCAGCTTTTCTCTAGTTTCCTGGAAACAGTAAAGCTGTAATTTCCTCTGGTTTGCCTGTCATTATCGCCAGGGTCCAAGAGCAATGTGCTGCCTTGTGTGCCAAAACATCTTCAGTCCAGGATGAGCCCCAGCTCAGACCTGGGACACCTGGCTGTGTCACATCTCTGCTGGAGGGGACAGTCACAAGGGCTGTGCCTCTTTCTGCACCTGATATAAGAGACTGATGCAACAATACTCGATGCAAGACCTTCTGGAAGGGAAGGTAATCATAGAAGCATAGAATCATAGAATATCCTGAGTTGGAAGGGACCCGCAAGGATCATCGAGTCCGACTCCTGTCCCTGCATAGGACAACCCCAAAAATCACCCCATGTGTCTGAGGGCATTGTCCAAATGCTTCTTGAATGTTGTCAGGCTTGGGCCATGACTGCCTCCCATGGGAGCTTGTTCCAGTGCTCCACTACCCTCTGGGTGAAGAACCTTTTCCTAATGTCCAACCTAACCCTCCCCTGGCAGAGCTTCCTGCTGTTCCCTCAGGTCCTGTCATTGGTCGCCAGGGAGAAGAGATCAGCGCCTGTCCCTCCTCTCCCCCTTGTGAGAAAGCAGTAGACCACGATGAGGTCTCCCCTCAGTCTCCTCTTCTCCAGGCTGAACAGACCAAATGACTTCAGCTGCTCCTCATATGGCTTCCCCTCTAAACCCTTCACCATCTTCGTGGCTCTCCTCTGGACACTCTCTAGTAGCTTTGTATCCTTTTTGTACCGTAGCGCCCAAAACTGCACACAGTGCTCAAGATGAGGCCGCACCAATACAATACTTGCTTTAATCCAGATGGGTTTCAGTCATTTGCTCCTAGATTTCATCCACTCGCCTTCTGCTACCCACGTGTCTGCCAGAGCCAGGGTGTGCGTGCCTCAGTCTGCTCAGGATCATCTAGTGCGATGAGGAAGATCAAGGCTCCAAAGTCTGGTCCTCCCCATCTCTCTTGGATTCCTCTTCTTTGGCAATGACAATTTTTTGGGGGGAAGGGGTCTGTAGCAGGTATCTTTTGCCTCAAAATCTTGCTTATTTTGGTTTCTGTGAATCTTAGGGAAAGCTGCTGCATCTCCTTGCCCTGGGGCTAGGCACAGCTCCAGTCTGTCTCCCAGTGGGACAGCAGGATGAGGGCAGCTCATGGGACATGAGCTGGCACCTCCTTGCCACCCTCCCATTGCCAGTGCTGGTCTGCAGCAAAGGGTGGTTGTGTAGGGCTGTACTGGAGTGTGTCCATCGGGCACGGTGGGAGTATGGCTTTCCCCAGTGTTCCCAGTTTGTTCACTGTCGATGGTGTCCCCGTTTGTCAACATCCCATCCCTATCCACCTGGCTTTAGTGTTTCTGCAGGTGCTTTCACACACAGACATTTCCCACCTCCCTCCACCCAGACCAACCTCAGCATCTCTGTCACAGACCCCTGGGAGGCACAGGGTGGGATGCACCCGAGGGCACAAAGCCAGCTGGTGTCTCCTGTTGCCACGCTGGAAACACCTAGGGAATGAAGAGAGAAGATCTTTCTCCATGTCTTGCTTCTCTGGAGACTCTCTGAAAGAAAATAGGCACAACAGCTGATAAGTGTTGCCCTTGGCTGTCATGACCCATTCCTCTCCATCACTCCTCCTCCTCCCCTCCATCTCTGTGGGATCTCCATACGCTCTGACATGCTTAGCTTTCTCTCTACACCTCTCTCTACTCCACCCCGGAGGTGTAGATACCAGCTCTATGCTACCAAGGTCCTTCACATTGTGTCCCTGCCCACCATGGCAGCCTCTCAGCCCCCAGGTCACCGCTTTATCCACGTCTTTGTGTTTTCTCCAGGGTTGCCTGATGGAAAATCTATCTGCAAATATTTGCAGATATCTCTCTGCATCTCTCTTGCCTCCCTCACGTCCCACCTTGAAGGTCTCCCTTGAGAGCCGCCTACAAACAGAGCTGAGACTGAAGGAGTGGGTGATGTGCAACCCCACCGTGCCTCAGCCTGGCCAGACCCATGTCCTCCTGTTGTGGCCGCTTGTCCCCCTGCTTGCAAAGATTTCTGAATATCTCTGTAGTTGTGCCCAGCCTCTGCTCCAGAGCACTCCTGCAGTCATAAGAAATCAGAAGCTGGGGGGAAAAAAAAGCTGCTATCAGCCCATCACTAGAAATGGGTGCAAAGTCCCCAAAACTATGTAAGTGCAGTTTGGATACGTCCAGTCACCAGAGTGTAGTTCAGTCATGGCACTGGGAGAAGCAGGAGACAAGGAGGGTGGAAAGGGAAACTTTTTTTAATAGCAAGAAGGTTTCAATAGCAAGTTTAGCTGGGGAATGTGTTTTTTCACTAAAGTTTGCTCAGAAAGTTATAATGGTGTGCACAGCTTGGAACCATCTCAGGTTCTGGTCTCTTTAGCAAATGACATTTTAACTAGAAAAGTGAGGTGAGAGGGATTAAAATGTTATGGCAGCCTTTATCAGCACCGTCTGAAAGCACTTCTGTCCTTCAGCGCCCTGAAAGCAACAGATTAGGATGAAGCTGGGAATATGCTCAATGACGCAGTGTCAGCTCTTATCAGATCCGGAGGATAAAGGATGTTGTTCCCTTGCCACAATAATTTCAGAGCCTTCAACAACAAGCTCCTACACAACTTCGTTATAAGTACATTAAGCCCCAAAGATGAATTTCATATTTCATGAGTAAATCATTACTCAACCTGTCTCTAAACGCAGAAGAGACTTCCTGATTTATTCTGCTCTGTTTGTCTTGGGCCTTCAAGTAAGCAAAACTGGAAGACAAGATGGGAGGGCACTCAGAAATCAGTAGGAAAACGCATTCAATTTAGCAACACGGGGAGATAATTTTATGCCTCAAAGTGCAAGGGATTGTACCTTCTCAGCATAGGACAGCAAGTGAATTCTGGTGAATGCCAATTTAATTTAAAGGGATGATATGAGCTTAGAACTTTTATAATGAAGGCCCAGCATCTTGGCCAAATCCCAGCAAATTCTGCCTTTATATATACTCTTGCACATTCAGGCAGCTGCCATCTCCCCCACGTCCTGCCATGCTCTTGGCCAAGGGACAGGGAGGTCACCCCAGAGAGGGCTGCACCCCATGGATGGGATGGTTGTTCTTTGATACACAGCTCATTAATTCTTTTTTTTTCTGCAAGTTTTTTGAGATTCAGCTGAATGAAGAAAGGTTTGTAAATGGCAGGTCCTCTGTGACCTTCGGTGTCACAGCTCTGTAAGGAAATGTTGACCCAAGTAACTAGGACTGCAATGCAAGAACCTCTTGAAAAGGACAGTCAAATGCCACACAGCACTTCAGAGCAAGAAATGAAGAAGGGAGTCATCAGATAAATGGCTAATAGGGATGATTTTCTTGGTCTCGGTCTGATGGTGCAATTACTGCTTACAAGTAAAGCCCACCCAAGCAAGCAGGAGTGTTTCATGGGATCTGAGATATTTCTTTCTTGGTTCCTGTTGTCTAAAAAAGCACTATTTTGGAAAGCACAGCTGTCTCCTACCTCTCCCTGCCGTGCACCAGGCAGACCCCAAATGGCAGTGGGTCATTGATCAAACCCAAAGGCAAAGCCAACCATTAGATGACAGCAATGTTTCCTGCAGGACACAGTCTTTTCTTGACGCTCTCCTGTCCAAAGAGTGGTGCTGCCCCTGCTCTCTACTCGTGAGCTCTCCCAGAGTCAGTGCATGGCTCCAGCTGTTCGTACGACTGCAGTTTGCTTGGAAAGCTGAAACTCTAGATTTAGAGACTCTGTAGAAAGTAAAAATTTGGGAGCGATACCTGTTGGGTGGAGAAGCATCTGTGCTACTTCTTCAAGTGGGTGCAACAAGATACGGTCGCAGCACAGAGAAGCAGAGGAGCAGTTCAGATTCTTCCTGAAGCCGTGAATCTCTTGGCTCTCCCATTCCTCCTTTCATTTGGCACGATGGAAAAGGCAGGTGACCCTTTCTTTGCAATACTTCTGCTGAGCTTCAGTGTGAGACCTTCTGGAAAGCAGCATCAGATCACGCCACGTAGGTGTGATTCAGTGATTCTCTACCTGCTACAGCATTACAGGGTCTACGAGCCTCGTATTGCCTTGTATGAACAAGGATAGTCTCTGTCAGCTTAACAGTTGGACTCAATGATCTTAAAGGTCTTTTCCAACCTAAATGATTCTGTTATTCTATGACACTGCAGGATCCGTGCTACTGGAGTGGCAGATCCCAAAATCTGCTCCCACACCTCCCCTGGTGCTGGGGTGGGAAGCCTGGCTGAAACCCTGGGGTCCAGGGGCTCGCAGAGCCCCCAGGATGGTGGCTCTGTTCCTATCCCTGGACCCAGATGGATGGTCAAAACTCACAAAGCAAGGCAGCGAACCGACTGATGGCTGTGCTGGAGGCTGTTTTCATGCTTGCCTGCACAGCGCAGTGATCTCCAACAAGAAGCATGAATTTCTCTTACACATTTCCATGTCAAGGTCTGTTTTCTTTCATGTCGCTGGCTGGGGAACAAGCCACAAGACCAAGACACGTGTTGTTGGACATGGCTGCTGCCACATCAAATCACAGCAGTGCTTTGCATTGCTCTGTAACCTGTCTCAGATGCTGGACCACAGCAGAAACCCCAAATGCAAGCTCTCCTGCTCTCCATCTGCTTTGAAGTACGAGATTTTCTTCCCTTTTGCATTTCCAACCATGCCTGATCTAATTCTGCACATTATCAAGATTTATATGGATTTTACATCCTTTTAATGCCCAAATAAAGTCTTGGCTTTAGCTCTCCCACCCGCCAGTGAGATGCGCAGGTGAAAAAAGTTGTTCTTTGGGAAAATATTTCCTGTGACCATACTGAACATGTCGCCTGGCAGGTTCGCTCACCGTCACACAGCTGGCAGCACCGACATGGCAGCGATCCCGGCAGCGCTGCCAGCTCCTGCGCAGTGCCAGCTTGCACAGCTTCTCCACAGGGTCCCGAGACGTCCCCTCCATTTCGCTGCTCCTTGTCGCTTCGGTAGAGCCTGGGAAGGGCAGGTTGGAAGGGGCTCAACAGCTTCATCTATATTTTGGTCTAAGAAAAGACTTTGCCTTTATTACAGTCACCTTGTGACTTTGGATTAGACAGATGGGTATTTGCATTTCCCGTTCCTAAAACCTTCCACCGACGGACCCAGGGCTTTACAGTCTGCTCGGGCACCTCATTGCAGTTGAAGTTTTTTCCTGCTCCTCCACCTACATCTTTTGCCTAAATAACTTTTTCTCCTAGAAACAACTGATTTTCCCTCCTCCTTACAGCTACTCTGTATGAGAGGTGGCTGCCACATCCCCTTTCTCGCAGGCCAGATTTTGCACTCGAGCCCTCCTCTCTGGCACGTCTGGTTTGCTCTCGGTGTTGAATCTCAGCGTTATTGATTTCAGGCCATTTCTCCAATCTGCCGTGAATGATTTGAATTCTAATCCTGCCATCCGCAGCACTCGCGACTGCAGGCAGAAATTTTATTAGCTCCTCTTTCTCTCATCATCCAAGTCATTAATTAAAATATTGATTAGTGCCAGAGACAGGACAGACCCTAGTGAGAGTCTGCTAGATAAATCCTTTTGGGTAGGCAGTAAACTACCCATAACCCCTGGAAGTGAAGCTTTCCAATTAAGCATGCTCTTTCCCCTTCTTTTTTCTCCTCTCTGCATGATAATTTCATACGGCTGATAATTAGTTTATGAGAATATGGTGGGGTAGGGTCAAAATCCTTACTTAAGTCAAGAGGTAGCACAGCTTCCCCAGAAGGGCCCAGAAATTAAATGTTTGATGTGATCTGTCTGTGACAATCCATGACATTATTATCCAAGCGATTGTACCTGGATTAGCAATTGCTTCAGCATCTTTCTGGTGCTCAGGGCTGAGCTGGGTCTGGATTGCCCAATTTCTCTGTTTTCCCTTTCTAAGATCCTCCAGGAAGCCCCAAACTCTGGGAATTGTGGGGTTAATCAATAGCAGTTCAGTGATTCCTTTTCAGTATCCTAGTGGGAACTTCCCAGACTTTCCTAAACTGAGTAGTGCTACCTTTCGTATATACATATATGAATTATTTGCCTTCCCCTTCCCCAGCCTGAAGACCGAGTTGTTCTCTCACAGCTCTGCCTCAGTCCTAGGCTACGGCCAGGAACAGGGATTCTCCGTGTTTTTGCTACAAACTGGATCTCTTCAACGAGCATTTTTCTGGGAACAGATTTCAGATTGCTGGAGGCAGTTTGAGTGAATTTTAATAGAAACATTCAGTGGGGTTTGATACACATTTTTTGTTGGCATTCTGCAAACAGTCACCAAATCCACATGGGACCATCCCTACCCCCTCTGCTGAAAAACCTGCTCCTTTAACAGCAGCAGATGACCAGGAGAAGCCCTTTGGGCTTTGATTGCAGCAGAGAGGTGGCCAGGAGTGCCCCAGGGAGAGATCTAACTGAGATAAAGAGACCAAGGGGATGCTAGGTTATTTAAAAGCTTTAGCTTTGCTCTTTTCCAGAAGAATGAGCATTGTGTTTAGCTATAAAGTAGCTCTCAGCTCCATAAATGCCTTGGATCCTTCCCCACTCAGACAGACAGCGATGAACCAGGTTCACTGAATCTTTGGCAAACTCTGCCGATGTTTTTCTTCTCCAGCCTGCAGAGATTTGAATTAGCAGTGAATATTCACAGGTTGAAGACTACAGCCCAGCAGATAGGCTGTTTAGTGGGAAGCGGTTAAAGTGCCAGGAACAGCACCAGTGCAGTTGTCTACAAGATGCAATGTGTTGAAAACCCTCATGGAGATGGAGATTGGGAATCTGGCTTCCTCTGCCCCAAGCAAGGGTACTAACCACGGGGCAATGGGATGAAAAAAGAGAGGTGCTATGGCTTTCTAGGCAGAGATCTCCCTCACACCTCCCTGGTGCTTATCTCTGCTGGGTTCAAGCAACTCCCAGTACTGCACCTTGGCTTCTGCAAGCCCCAGTTGGAGATGCTGGTCTCCATCCCTGCCTTGCGTAAGAGCCTGTGGGGAAGGTTATCCCAGCCGTGAGCGGGTCCTCGCCGTGTCAAGTGCTGGAAATGCAGCTGTGTGCCTCTTTGGGCTTTCATTTATGTTTGGTGGGACTGCAAGGCAGCCAGCTCCCCCTCTGCTGCTGGATGGATGGAGTCCAGGTGTTGGCCAGGGACACCTGAAGAACTGCTGCGTTTAGCTCTCTCAATTTAATACAGTTGACAAGAGCAATTACTGAATTTGCTGCTCTCACCATTTGCACCACCGTTTGTCACTCCTCGGTAACGAGGCAGGCATCGTCCCTGGCTGGGACGCTGGTGTCACATCTTCTCCCTGAGTAACTGCTGGCCTCTGGCAAGGGGCTGCCAGGAAAGGCTGGGTTATGGCTCATCAGGGATGGAGGAGGCAGCCTTGGCCATGCTTTGAGGAAATCAAACGATCCTAGGAAACTTTTCCAATCCCTCCCTATCCTCTTTTCTTTGAGTTTGTGTCTCTGTCGAGTGTTGCGCTGATCCCCACACCCTCTCTCACCCCATTCCTGCCATTTCCCCAGCTCCTATACAGCAGTGCCTTGGGCACACAGACCTTGTCCTGGACACAGCCATGCTCCAGTGCTGTGGGTTCTCCCAGTTGATGGGGGTTTGATGGGTGAAACTGCCCTCCATGGGTGTTAGCACTGAGCATCTTCACCTTCCTGCTCTGGCCAGCCCTGAGGAAGCCCCAGCCGAGCCTAGCCGAGTGCTGCACTTTCAGAGATGTATGAAGGAACCAGAGAGAGACCGGAGGAGACAGCGATGGATTTATTAGGCGTTTAGAAAACACAAGCTAGGAGGGAGGGGTTGAATCTGTTGGGTTTGTTTACTCCAGAAAAGGGAAGGCCAAAGGGTAATGGATAAGTTAAAAAAACCAGGTTGGTGTCAAAAGGATAACAATCAGGTTTTCCCCTGTGTCTCTCAAGGAAAGACAAGAGGAAGTGTGTTTATTTTGCAAAGGAGAAGATTTGAGCTGGCTGCTCTGAAGGACTTCCCAGTGCTCTGACCACTGGGCTGGGCAGCATGGGCGAAAGGGGAAGGCCAGCTCTGAGAGGGCCGGTCCAGCTTTATTTTAGTGTCTCAGCTCCTTCTGGTTTGAAGGTGACAGACGGTAACTTGTTGAGGTACTTTGGGGTGGTGTCTCACTGTCCTGGGTACCACTGCTCTACCAGCATCGTGCCATCCTGGGTACCGAGGGATGCTGTGCAGCTGTTGGCACAGAAATCTTGTTGGGGCTGGATGAAAAACGCATGGGTCTGGGTTAGATCTGCCAAGAAAATGGATTCAGGGCTGGTAAGAGAGAAGGAGGAACTGGATCCATCAGGGGAAGATTCTGGGCTGGAAATCTCAGGCTGTTAGAGACCTCATGTCACTACAGCAGCAGTGCTGGTGGTTGGAGGCTCCTCTGCAGGACAGAAGCACCTACCTGCTGGCCAGACCTGTCATTTAGGGAGATTTGCTGCTTGCCTGGAGCCCAGATCCATGATGCTATGGAAAAATTGCTAAGGTTCATCCAAATTTCCAGCTTCCCTTGGCTGTTATCCATGTGGTCATCACTGACTCAGCCAGAGGACACCGTCAGCAGATGAATACAGCACTCAGGGTGTGAGGGAGTGGGGATTTATGTGGTGATCTCCATCCTTCCAGCCAAAGGGAAAAACCCAGACAGGCAACAATTTCCTGGTGCAGATGCTACAGGGGCTGAGTAAGGTGATGCTCTACCACGGAGAAAAACTGACAGCAAATATGTCCACAGAGGCAGCTGGGGCTGCAGCTGTCATGAAATGGGTGAGCTCAGGGTCTGGAGGAAGGCAAGGAAAGTGAACAGCAGTTATGTCTCAGGGCTTCAGGAAAGCAGATTTTCACTTGTTTGGAGACTGACTAGGCAGAATCCTCCAGGAGCAGCCATGGAGGGCTGCGGTGCCCAGGAGAGTGGGGCAGTTTGAAAAGAAAACTTTTAAGAACAAGCCATGAACTTGGGCAAGGAGAACAGTAATTTCAGGGGAAGGCCATTGGTAAGGAGCTTATCAATGAGCTAAAACACAAGAAGAGAACACACCACAGGAGTGAGGACAGGCAACAGAGGAAGAGTGCAAATGCATTGCCCGGGCTCTTAGGGACACGATCCAACGCACCAAAGCCCAGCTGGAGATAAGGCCAACGAGGGACAATGTGGTAACAAGAAGGGATCCAATGAGTATTCTACTTGTCAAAAAAGGATCAGTGAAAATGTGACTTCTTTGATGGATGGGGAAAACAGCTGGTATCTGATGCTATGGAAAAGACTGAAGTTCTCAACACACCCTTTTACCCTCTGTCTTTACAGAGGAAGCAGCTCCTAGACCTTTGTGTGCCCCAGCATGGTTGGGGAAGTAAATGGAGAGCCCAGGGGAGCAGCAGGACTGCTCAGAGAAGCTGGAACATTTACATCCACAGAGTCAGATGGGTTTCACCGCAGGGTGATGAAGGAGCCGGCCAACATGTTTGCAAAGTCACTCTCTATCATTTATGAAAAATTGTGATGATCTGAGTCCCAGACAACCAGAAAAGGCTTGAGAAGGTGTGGGCTTGTGGGCAAAGGGATGTTAGACAGGCTGAAAACTGGTGGGACTGCCAGGCTCAGAGGGTAGTGATCAATGGCTCGACATCCAGCTGATGGCTGGTAGCAAGGAGAATTACTGATCTTCAGGGATCAATACTGGGGCTGATATAGTCCAATATCTTAATCCATGATGTGTATGATGAGGCAGAATGCATCTCAGCAAGTCTGAAGGAGTTCCTAAATTAAAAGAGGTGACGTGATGCATGGGACAGCTTCAACCCAAAGGGGCCTTGAGAAACATGACGGTCAACAGAAACCTCTGGAAAGTTCATCAAGAAGTGTGAGGTACTTTGCACCTGGGTCAAAATAAACCCACTCACTGGTACGGGCTGGGAACTGCCTGGGTGAGTAGGGACCCACCGAAAAGGATTACAGTGCACACCAAGTGGAATTTAGGCCAACATACCACTCTCATCACGAGAAAGGCAAACCACACACTGGTAGCATCAGAAGGACCTGGAGGGATGGCTTTATCCCCTATACTCAGTCCTGGTGAGCCCACACCTGGGATATAGTGTGAAGTTTTGGGCTCCCCAATTCAAGAGTGATGGGGAAAAACTGGAGAGGGCCTGGGAAGAACCTGGGGCACATGGTCAATGGGAAGAAGTTGAGGGAGCTGGGTTTGTTTAGTCTGGCCAAAAGGATGCTAAGGGCAATCTAACAGCATCCTACAGCTACCTGAAGGGCAGGGAGAATGGAGCTAAACTCTTCTCAGCCTCTGCAGCCACCATGACAAGGGGCAACAGCCATAAGATGTGGTTTGGGAGCTTCAGGCGGGACACTGGGAAAAGCATTTTTCACCAGAAACGTGGTGCAGCCCTGGCACAGGTCACCAGGGAGGCTGTGGTGTCTCCATCCTTGGAGGGTTTTCTAGGTCAAGTCAAAGTTGTGGCTGCCTTCATAGAATGGTTTGGGTTGGAAGGGGCCTTTCAAGCCCATCCAGTCCAACCCCCTGTCATAGGCAGGGACATCTACAACCAGATCAGGTTGCCCAGAGCCCCGTCCAACCTGGCCTTGAATGTTTCCAGGGATGGGGCATCTACCACCTCTCTGGGCATCCTGAGACTGTTGTTGATGGTCTTGCCAACCAGATGACCTCCAGAGGTCTCTCAGAACAATTTCGTGATTCCTAATCCTCAAGGCAGGACAGCTGAGCTCTCGAGGGGCTCCTACAATGCTATATTTAGTGACTGCTTAAACTAGAGGCTGCATTGTACTGCAGATCAGCCATCATAACTGCATTAAAAACATATGTATAAAGAGTGTCAGCGTATGAGGAGAAGATGCTGTAGACCACAGATGAATTTGCAAGGATTGACATGAACAGGGTGATTCAAAAGTGTTAACTCTGCACAAAAGCAGCTCCCAGCCTTGGAGATATTTTCCTGCAGAGCTATCTGTCTTTGCTAACCAGCTTGCTGTCTTTGCTGGAACTGGTGCCACCCACCCTCCTTGCACCCTGCAAAGCCTTCTTGTAGTTGGGGAAATAGCCTTCCCTCCTGTTTTAATTCATCCTCTTGACCTCGCGCAATTCTCACCAGCCCTAAAGGCACTGGTTTACCTTCAGGTCTGTGACCCCCCGTACTACAAAGTGCTGCACAGAAACACCCAGTGCATTCAGCCCCTCGCCTGGATGTCTTTGCTATACCTGCCTTGCTGTAGGTTATCTCCTTTAGCCTTCCTGGAGCACAAAGGAGCAAGGCTGAAGAAAGTCAATGGACTTATGGCACAGCTGGATTGACTCATGTTAACCTCCCCTATGCAATTTAGGGCTGTTAGGCCTAAGGTATAACCTTAAGTGCTCTGTAATTCTATTTTAAACTGTCTCCAGGGGAATATCTCCTCTGGGGAAAACCTGGCAAAGCATAACAGCACAGGGTGGATTTTGCTGATGCTACACCTTCCTTTGCTTCCTTTTTTTGCAGTCCTCCTACCTGCCTGCCCCTTGCCCTCCATCAAACACTCCTCCTCCCACCTTGGTGCTGACAACCTTTTCATATTTCCTGGGTTTTATCTCCCTCCCTGCTGACAGCGGGAGCTAGCCTTTCCAAACTGCCTCTTTTTAATCTTCTCTTGCAAGTCAGTCCCTTTCAACAGTGTTCTTAAAGAGCACAGAGGAGAGGAAGGGGGAAAAGTGGTTTTATTTCTCTTTATAGAAACTCCAGCCCAAATTAATGGAAATTACCACAGCAAAAGCATAATAACAGGCTTATAGTTGACCACAAAGCTAAGACACACTGTTTGCATTTGCCTTGGATGCTTACCTACGGGGAACTCTCCTTTGCTGCAGTGGTAATGAGGAAAGGAAGAATTCAGGCTGTACCGGCTTGTGCATTGCCTGAGAAAAATCTCTGTATGCTGTGATAGGAGTTTTCCAGGTGGAAAATGGATGTAGAGTGCCAAGCCCAGCAATGAGAACAGACCATGCTGGGATTGAGCTGGCCAGGCCATCCTGCGGGTTGCTTCTGCATCCATCACGAGCCCAGCAGACCTGGCCATCTTTCCAGCTGGGTGGCCAAGGGATGGTGCAGCCTGCCTGCTGCCCAAAATAGCACCATGAATCCAAGGGAGGTAATTGAACTCACTGTTTATTTTCGCGTGATGCTGTTTGTGAACAAACTCACAAGACAAATTGCTGTGTAAGGGGTTTTTATTTTCCTTTTTTTCTCCTCCTTTCTATAAGCAGCACCACTGCTTCGGTAAGCGTGAGGATTAAGGAAGAGTTGCTGCAATCTGGGGGGCTTTCAGAAAGGCTGTGCAGTCATCCCTCTGAGGGTCTCCCTCTGATTTCATAGAACCATAGAATCATTAAGGTTGGAAAGGACCTCTGAGATCATCGAGTCCAACCGTTAACCCAACTGCCAGGTCCACCTCTAAACCATGTCCATAAGCACCACATCCACACGATTTTTGAACGCTTCCAGGGACTGTGATCGCACCCCTGCCCTGGGCAGCCTCTTCCAGTGCCTGACCACTCTCTCCGTGAAGAAGTTTTTTCTAATATCCAACCTAACCCTGCCCTGGCGCAGCTTGAGGCCATTCCCTCTCGTCCTATTGCTTGTTACTGGGGAGAAGAGACCGACCCCCACCTCACGACAACCTCTGTCTGCTTTGCAAGAGCACAGCTACCCCCTGAGCCTGTCCCCACCGCTGCCCAAGAGCCTGGCATGGCAGACCCATGCAGCACAGGACGAGCAAAGGTTTGGCAGCAATTTTGCAGAAAGATTGCATTGGCAGACCAAAACACAGAGCCCAGGACGCCTTGGACCTGTGCGGTGGCCACCAGCCAGGCTGTGCTGCTCTGGTGCTCAAGCGTGGTCTGGTCCCCATCTGAAGTCAACTGTCCTAATGGTAGGGAGCTGCAGCCTTTCTGACTTTATAAAGTCATTCTGCAGCCCCATCCAGGGCTATTCCTGGCATGGCACACTGCCGCTCTCGACTTTTCACGCCATACAAAACAAATAGTGTTGTTATTAGTTTGTTGTGGCTGGGAAAGTACCCGGGAGCGACTTGAGGTTGTGCTGAACAAGGCAGGAAACCGTCTGCGAGCCGAGAGCTTCTGCTTAGCCAGGAAAGAACCGTCTTCTCCACTGGATGCAGCGAGGATGCCACAAATCCATGGGCTGCCAAGAGCTGGAGGGACCACTGTGAAACATCATGGCCCGTCTCTTCCCTGCTCCTGTCCAAAGAACCTCATTCCTATTCCTAGTCTGTTTTAGAAACAGATGCTACCCAGTCATGGCTTGAAAACTGAGAATAGTGCAAAATTCCCCCAGATTTGGCTTTCTGATGCTCATGGTTAGCATATGCTACTCATCCTTCCTTGAATGAGTCCACCTACATCTCTTCAGCATCCGCTCTCACGTCTGTCTTCTAACACCTTCTTTTGAGCCAAGAAGTCACTTCTGTGTGTAGGTACCAGTGAATAGGGCTGTAGAACAAAAGGCGCTGCACAAAAACATGCAAAAAACCCCTAAAATAATAATAATAATTAATCTGTTACTCTGAGGTATGTTAATTTAGTGTCTCAAAATGGCTGGGCAAACAGTCTGGTGAAATTTCTAAACCAGCCACTTAACCACTGGCCTTTCCACCCTCCACCACCGCACCTCTCTGCACACCCCAGACCTTGCCATAGGACTACTTGCCAGGGTGTGAGGAGTTAATGAATTTTCTCCACTGTGTATTTCTTTTCCCTTCTGCATATTTGGGCTGAACTTAGAAGTTTTGGGTTCTCTACTGAATTCCATTTTGGAGCCAAAAATTACAAGTTACCCAATGGTCTGTGGTTGCCCACTGACGGTATGAGACCAGCAACACAATTTGTGTGTGGGTCGAAAGGAGCCCCAAGATGGGAAGAATGCAGAAAATAGAGGCAGCTGCACCACAATAACACCAGACTCGACTTTCACCCCATAATTACAGCTGCATCTGACAGTAACCCCTTCAAGAGCACAGCAAGGCTGTCTGGCTCTGTGGTCAAATGGCTTAGCCACGAGCTCTGCCCAGTCTGCAAGAGGGCTGGGTTCAGCCTCCCTTTCTGGTCCTGCATCCCTGGGAAAAGTTCTGCCTTTCTCAAACTGGAAAACAGGAAGGAGCCTTAACACTCAGATGCTTCGGTAAGCTCCTGTGACAAATACTGATAATGCAAAAATAAGAATTATTATTATTATTGCTGCAAAATGTGGCCGTGCTGCCAAAGTGCAAGTCTGCGGCTATTGGAGTTTCTCTCCTGGGCTGGGCCTATGGCTCCTTTTGATGTCCTCCCCTCCCCAGCACCCTCATCCCTGTCCTTCGCCGCCAAAGCAGCATCTACACAGCAGCCGGGTGAAGCACGTGAGTTGGTCCTTGCAACGGTCCACAGCCTGGGACAAAACTTCCATCAATGTCAGCTGGAGCTGGATGAAGCCTTCAAGGAAGAGAGACCATCTAACACCATGAGAGCAAAAGGAACAAGCACAACTGACGTTTTGGGGGCAAGGACAGACCATCATTCATGGAGATGTATGGCTTCGGTACAAAACCATTTCTTAAAAATGATTTATTAAAAACTCACAAAACCCTTCAGCTATATGGTTAACGCTCAGTGCTGGCATCACCAAGACTGTCAGCAGGAACAAATGCTTTGGAGGACATAACTCCAGAAGACTGCAGTGTCCAAAGGTTAACGTGTGTGGACTAATCCACGTGAAGGAGCAAGCTGCACCATTGAGGTGGAGGCAGCAGGCGTAGAAGAGCGAATGAACAGACTCCCACGGCAGTACAGAAGTAGTACATCCCACCCAGAAGATTAGGAAGCAGCCCCATCGTCTATCTCTCCAAGCATCCATCCTTCACAGTTCAAGTGTGGACTGATTCACATGGCTTCGCCTCCCTGGACATGGGTTGCAATTCACATTTTTGGCATCACACTTTGGATTCTGGGCTCTTTATGGAGTTTCCTGCCAGTTTTTCCTTCTCTGGCTCTGCCTTTGTCTCTGCTGCCTGGCTGGCTTCCCTCTCCTGCCGTCTGAGAATCACATACACAGCCACGAAGCACAGGAAAGCGCCCACCTCAAAGAAAAACTGGAGACCAAGATACCTGTGGTGTGGAAACACAATAAATCAGGGCACCAAGCACCAACATCCAATGTCCCCAGGCACCCAGCAGATACTGAACATGGGGATGGGCTCCTTGGGCACATTCAGCAATGGGCAAGCAACAGCTGCAAGCCTGGCTCCCGAGAAGGGTGGCAGAAAGAGGAGGAAGAGCTAGGAAGAGCTATGAATAGCTACTTCTCTTTGCTGTTACATGAACAGATCATATCTCCCGGTAAAAAGGAGGCACATAAAAACATCTCTTGCAGTTGAGGGTGAATAGGACTTGCTGAAGCTACTGGGCAGGGAGTCAACAATGAATTTGCAACAGGGATGGCAGACCACCTACAGCTCTCTTCCAGCCTCCCCACCATGCACAGTCTGGATTTGGTGTCCTCTGTGCTGTTCTGTTGGAAGATGAACCCCAGCGTGCAAGGCACCCTGCACGGACCCAGCACCACCTCACAGGCAGCTTTGAGGCTGGGGTCACCCCTGCTGCTGCATTACCTCCATGGAGAAGGCATCAGGACAGGCTGCTTGCATCTTTGCTCATGAAATAAGTAATCATAGCATCACAGAACAGCCCAGGTTGGAAGGGACCTCAGAAGATCATCTTGTCCAGCCTTTCATGGGAAAGGGTGCCTAGATGAGATTATCTAGCACCTTGTCCCTTCGCATCTTGAAAACCTCCAGCAATGGGGACTCTACCACGTCCCTGTGGAGGTCGTTCCAGTGAACGATTGTTCTCACTATAATGCAGGGAGTGCTTCTGGAAGTGTATCTCTGCGGTCTATAGCATCAAGTTAGCGTGGTCCTTGGCATGGTTTGGGCTTGTGCCAATGACTTCCCTCCAAACCATTCCTGAGCACTGCTGAGAGTTAGCACTGGCCAGGGGGATGTGAGCATCCCTGTTTGCTTACCATGGCATATACAACAGCTTATCCCACATTGGAGGTGACCTGATGCCACGTTCCCCCCAGGTTTCCCTCTGCACCCCCAGCCCTTATCCTGACCGCCCATCCCTACCTCTGCCTGAAGAGGTTGTTGTCGTAGTATCTGCAGGCTGCCTTCCTGTCGCACTTCTTCTCCCAGAGGATGCAGGTCGTGTCGATGGCGCTGCCGTACAGAACGGGTCCCGGCATCCACGCTGAAAGCAGAGGGGCAGAGTTGTTATGGGAGCACCTCTGCCGGGACAGACCCAACCCTGGTTACTTTCCCATGTCTTAGGGTGGAAAGTGGCTGGGGATGGTTTTCTTTGCTGTGGCCCGTGAAGCCACTGGTCCTGCACAACACACCAAGGGCTGGTTGTGTGTTTGCACCCCACCAAGATGGAAGATGGTCCTTCTTTCTCATCGCTCTTTGATAAGGGACCATCGCTCATCCCAGGAATGGTGCTCACCTCCTTCATGCACTGCACTCCTTCCCATGACTGCAGTGGCACGTTCTGGGGGCCTCCAGGTGAAAATTAATTTCCACCATAAGAAAGATCACTAGTGGGATCACAGGACATGGTTTGCAGCCACCCTGATATGCTGGAGGCAAAGATGGCAGCATCTGCACACAGCCAAGGGTTGCCCTCCTGGACCCAAATTTATCCCCTGCCCTCTTTTATTTACCCATGTAGATGTAGCCCCACGGAGATGCCCCTTCCCCTCCCCACCATGTGCAGGCCACCCAGACCCTGCAAGGCAGCATCCTTCCCTGGCTTAGGACAGGCTTTGGTCAGTCTGAAACTCTGAATAAAGAGCAATTCCGCAGCCCTGGGGCTGCTCAGGGATGAAATCCTCGTGAATCCCCAAGAGCTTCCATGATTTTCCAGGATGGCATTTCAACACATTTTAATTTACCTAAAACTCTCAGCAGCATGAACTGTATCCCAACCGCAAACGATTTGTCTTCAGGCTGGATGCTCCTGAAAAACAAAATGGAAAGCGTGCCCTCTGGCATTTGCGCAAAGATGGATGCTTCCCTCCCTGGCATCGCATGAAGCCTTACCCAAAAAGTCATCCTTCAACCCAACCACCAAGGACCTCAGGCGGTTCCTGTTTACATCAGCAAAAATGATGTTTCATCATTAGGGCTAGAAGCTTACCATGGCCTGAAAAACCTACCAAACTCTGTAGGAGACAGGGAGGAGCTCAGCAAAGTATTTTTGCTTTTAATTTAAAGAATCCGCATGAGCAACACACAAACAGAAACCAATGTAGCCGCTGGCTCTGCTAAACACAAGCAACACAAGGGATGCTTTTTGTAACTGAAAGAGAAAAGTGATTTACCCCTCGAGGAAGAGGCTTTTTTTGAGGTGGGATGCCCCCGTGTATATTTTGACAGTACCTCAGTTTTCTGAAATAAATATTTCAGGCTGTGTTTCCTGCTGAGGTCACACATGGGAGAGGACCGGGTGGCAGAGGACCTCCCCAGGGTCACCCCACCTCAAGGGACTCAGCTTCCCTTTCCTCTCTGAATGCCTAGTGTATGCATAGCTCACTCATGGCATAAAAGGTGATTTAATAACGCCTGGGGGTGGAGGCAAAAACAGGTTTTAACCACAGCTTTTCCCTAAAAAGCAATAGTTTGGAGTGCTTTGACCACAGAAATGTGCTTGGAAATATCATTTATAGACTAACACAGAGGTTCCCCCCTGGTTTTCCCCTCTCCCCCAGCACAGCCCCAGCCTCTCGCCCCCGTCCCAGGCTCCAGCCCCACCAGCCTGGGGCTTGTGTGGAGGCTGGCTCCAGCCTGCCGCTGCCTGCCCCGTAGGCACCTTTCCAAGGGTGGGGGAAACTGGAGTCCTAATTGCTTCTCTGCGCTAGGAAGGGAGGCTTTATTCAAGCAAGACCCATCAGAAGGAAGGAAGGTAATTAAACTTCTTAACACGGAGCTGCGTTAAAAAGTGCCAAAGTACCGCTGTGCTAAATTAATGCTGAGTTAATGGTGCATCTCGTTACTGAGGTATCAGCCGTGGGTGGGGAGAAGGAACAGGATGGCTGCTGCATCTGAAGGGTGTGCCGAGACCAGGAATGGGGGGTGCTGAGGGCAAGGTGGGGTTCCTGCGAGCCCCACGGCCCCGTCGGTGGGTGGAGGTGCTGTGGGGGCCTGGCATGGCGTGACACCCACTCACCCACCGGCTGCTCCTTGCCTGAGCCTGTTGGTGAACACCACATTGCCTGCAAGAGCAATCAGCCATGCAGCACTGGTGGCTCCATGGTAAAGCCTCCAGCAGCCTGAAATCTCCACTTGCTGCTTAACTCCACAGGGCATTCAGCAGCACCAGCCAAAGAGACCTTGGAAGAGCCTTTGTAGTCTTAGGGCAGCAGGACCTCTGTTAGTGCAGGGTCTTCAAGAGCAAGTCCTGAAGGTCTCTCCTGCTTCAACATTTGAGACTGGAGATTCTCGATGTTTCTGTCCTGCCCAGATATGCCAGGTCTTTGCTAGCAAAGTGCAGCCTGCCTCTGAGATAGACATAGCCTAGAAGATGGACAACTACATGCACTGCCAGATGACAGCAGGGAAGCCCCATTCCCCATTCCCTGCACCAACACATGCAAAAACCATGTGAAAGCAATAGGAGGAACTGGGCACGAGGTGCAATATAGGGCTGATTTGTCCCTCAGCTGGAGAAAACCTTCCTCTGCAACTCAAGGACCCCTTGATTTTCCAAACACAACCTCTGGATGCCTTTTCTGCTTAAAGGAGTGGCTGTGCCTAGACCGTGGCCAACCCAGTCTGCTCACCTGAGGATGAGCATGAAGGACGGCGTGTGGGACGTGCTGGCGAGGATCCCTGCCAGGCAGGACAGGACCACAAAGGGCAGGACGAGGTGGGAGCAGCCGGTGCCACAGGTCCCGGGCTTGGCAAACCCCACGAGCCCATTTTCAGAGATGCAGCTGCAGTTGGTGTAGTTCTGCAAAGAAGAAAGAAAACCCAGAGGCTGCTCATCTGCTCAAGGCTATGGAGATACCAGGGATAGAATCATAGAATCACAGAATTGTTAAGGTTGGAAAAGATCCTTAAGATCATCGAGTCCAACCGCTAACCCAGCACTGCCAAGGCCACCACTAACCCATGTCCCTAAGCACCACATCTCCCCGGCTTTTAAATCTCCCCAGGGATGGGGACTCAGCCCCTGCCCTGGGCACCCTGTTCTGATGCCTGCCAGCTGTCAGAGGGAGGGAGGGTGTTTAGGTTTTGTCTGTAAATAATTAGCAATAATTAACACTCAACACTTCAGGGAGCAGGGGGAAAAAAAGAAGAAGAAACGTACAGTGAAACTGGCTGGGGATAACAGACTGAGTGGATGAGGAAACACATTTCCCCATCCCCACTTCCAGCCTTCAACACGCTGCCATCTCTGAAAGGAGGTCCCGGTCCCACCAGGTCCCATGGGCATCACTCGGATGGGGGCCCACAGCAGTCCCTTGGTTCATCTCTCTGTGCTCCCAGCGGCCCCTGGAAGTGCTCCCAACCCAGACGCATCCTTGCCTTGTTCATGTGAGCCCCAGCAATGCCTCCCTACCCCCTGCAGCAATCCTTCTGTGCTCCTGCTTCCAGTCCTCTGTTTCACGCCTCTTGTGCATTAAAGATGCTTATGCACAGGTTTATTTCAATGTCGTCATTTGCCAGCTGAACGCTTTGGCACCCTGCATAAATCTGGACTCTTGGCATGGAAAAATCTCACCCACAGCTGATAAAACATTCAAGCCTGATGTGAGCTTCCTGGCTTGTGTTTATATCTTTTGGGGGAGATCTCCAGGGGAGCAGCCTCGGCTCCATCACCTGTACCCAGCTTGTCTCCTGCTGGGAGACCCTTCCTCCAGGGGCTATGTGTTGAGCAGAGCTGGCAATCAAAGCCAGAGCCCAAGCTCAGGAGAGTATTAAATCAGAAAACACTTGCTAGGGGAAAATGCAAAACCTCACCTTTGAGAGAAAGTCATAAATAACGGGCTCAGCATTAGCAAAGGAAGGATGCCCCGGGGCGAGGGATATGGATTTTTTATTTTTCTCCAAATTTTAGTCACAATTTTCTTTTTTTTTTAAAAAGAAACCTCATTTTTTTGGAAGAGACCTTTAAATAAAATGAGCATGATCTTATTGTTGCTGGAGTGGGACAGACTGACAGCGGGATGGCAGTTTGCAGAAGGGTGATCCAGAGGCAGGAGCAGCCCAGGGTCTCCCAAATCCCTGTTCCCACATCACTGCCTGGGAGAGAGGCATGGCTGATGCCCATAAAAGAGACCCACAAGGAACTGCTCCCGGCTGAGAGCACGGGGGGAGACGTGGGATGAAAGGGGACACAATCCCTCCTCCCACTTCTAGGAAAGAGGATTTAATATTTTAAATTAAGGCTGGGATTTATCTTCTCCAGCCATCTGAAACGAACTAAACCAAACTCATCATCTGGGCTTCTTCTGCAGTCACGGAGGGAGAGGTGGGTCTCCAGAGGACCCACCACAGATAAGTACCTACGATAGCCGAGATGAATTTGGGCCAAAGCAGTTAACAAAAATGCAATTAGACTAATTAAAACTCATTCAATCTGTGCAACTGCCACCTTTTACAGAGAATTGGAGTCACCATATTTAGGGGACTTGCACAAAGCCAAATGGAGACAAAGGGCTGGAGATGCATGCGATGGAGGCACAAGACCATGCTCTGCCCCTTTCATTCGAAACCTTGGAGGATTTTTAGAGCAGGGAGCATGACCCCGGCTGAAAAAACCTCCGAGCAGCGGGGACAAGCCACAAAGCCACCGGTGGCCCATCCCCATGAGATGCACCGTCTGGGCAGCAGTGCCACGAGGCTGACGCAGCACCAGGGCTGGGAAAAACCACCCAGCGAAGCGGGGAGAGGGGAATAACCGAGACCAGCCCTGAAACCGGGGCTGTGGTTTCCAGGCAGGGGCGGGCAGCTGGATGGCATGCGGCCAGCCCCGGGTTTTTCAGGGCTGTGTGTCAAACATCCCCAACAGTACCATTTAGAAATTGTTTTCTTAAGAGAGAAAGCTGCTCACATTAAACTCTGCCTGATGCTGTCTTATTTCTTCTTTTTTTTCCCCAGCTGGGACCTTCTGCTACCCAAAATTTTGGGGTGTGTGCTGACCAGCTCAGACCTGACCCAGCTGGCAGCAGAGGGATGTCCCTGCTCCCACCCGTGGCCATGTACGATGAGAGCAGAGCAAGACTCAGAAACCCAGAAGCGCCGTAGCATGAAGATTCCTGCAGTCCCGGGGGAGCCCCCATGGCCACCTCTCTTCAGCAGGTCACGCTGGACCTGAACAAATAGCAAAGCACTGAAAGGTTGTCACTCTTGGACAAAGTTTGCAGGCTCCTGCCGTTGCCTGTGAAATCTGGGGACATCGAGCGATGCAAAGAGCAAATCACTTTCAGTGTACAAGAGCTTTCAAATGAGAGCGTTAAAGCCAAGTTTGCACTGTGCAAGCCTCTTCTGGAAGGGCTGCAAGAAAGCTGAGCACAAAATTGCAGGTTTTCCTGCACGCTGGGAGCTTTTCTAGAAACCCAGGTGTTTGGGACATGGAAAGGAGCAGGCAACAGGTCCCTGCACTGGCAAAGAGCTGCTGAAAATAGCGAGAAAAGTGTAATAAGACAGAGAAAGCAGGCACTGGAGCAATGCCATAAAATGCAATAATCTCATTTTTCCTTTCCTGCAACAGATAATACCCAACACCGGAGAGGGACTGAGGTTGCTCTGTGGACACCTGAGCTCAGCCTCTGTAGCCACATCACCGTGTGCCATGAACCCCCTCTGTCCCAGGGAGATGCAACGTGCTCCGGCTACTACGTGCTGGCACATGGCTTGGCATTTGTAACAACATACTGAGATACTTATATTGGGTCAAGATGCATCAATAGGTGGCAAGAAGATCCAGCAAATTATCTCAGCACTAAAGGAAGAGCTAATGCTGGCTTTACTAAGTAGCGTTTGCATGGCATCATCAAGGGAGCCCTGATTGTGTTGTAGCATGTGGCTGCACATAATAATATGTATAATGACTGCAGGAGTGCGTCGTTCAGGAGCGCAGGATGTCAAAGGGCTGGAGGCACCTTTGAGGGGGAAGAAGCAGTTGAAAAGGATCTGTTGTACAAAAGGCAGGCACAGAGATGCAGAAAAGCACATTTGGGACTAAGCTTTGGCAGAAAACATAATTGTTATTAAAATGAAGTGTTGTTAATTAACAAAATGCTACTAAAAAGTGCCCAGACAGTCCCATGCTGCCATTATATCCTGTGCCAAGAACACAGAGGAAAACTACTCACCCTATATGGATTGCTAACATTTTTCAGCTAGGGTTTTGAATTGGCCAAGATTTCCTTGCTATTTATTTGTTGAACCGTATTGCCTGGAGACCCAACAGACAACTGGCACTGGGAAAACTCAGCCCTACTGGGGTTTTGGTGACAGGCAGAGAGCAGCAGAGGAGAGAGAAGCACATGGCAGCAAAATAACCTGGCCAGGTCTGCAAATGAAGGGAAAGCCATGGGCAAAACCCATTTCTCCAGCTCCCGCATTGGGACTCTCCCACTAAATTATCCTCTCACGCAGACATTTGGCTTGACAACCGGTACTTATGGAGAGGATGCACATTGCAATGAGATCATGACTTTTTATCTTGAAAAAACTGCAGGAGGAAAGGTGGAATAACATTGCTCTGAGCAGGCCCCCCAGAGCATTCAGTGAAGGTCTGCTAGATGTCAGTGCTGTGTGTGCTGGGGCAATGGTCCCTCCAGGCTTCGCTTGCCCAGAGCATACAGAGCTGCTCCCCGAGTCCCCCAGTGCAGGATTTACCTTCCCTCTCTTCATGCCTATACATGACCTATAGATGTAGCATAACTAAAGCAAGTCATAGAATCATAGAATCATAGAATCACAGACTCACAGAAGGGTTTGGGATGGAAGGGACCTTTCAAGCCCATCCAGTCCAACCCCCGGCCATGGGCAGGGACATCTCCAACCAGATCAGGGTGCTCACAGCCCCGTCCAGCCTGGCCTTGGATGTTTCCAGGGATGGGGCATCTCCCACCTCTCTGGGCAACCTGGGCCAGTGCCTCACCACCCTCAGCGTAAAACATTTCTTCCTTCTCTCCAGCCTGAATCTCCCCTCTTTTAGTTTCAAACCATCACCCCTTGTCCTGTCACTACTGGCCCTACTAAAAAGTCTGTCCCCATCTTTCTTATCAGCCCCCTTTAAGTTATACGATGGAAACACCCAGGCTGCTTCTGCAATGGTAGGTATCAGTTGAGTGTTTTCAGCTGGTATTTCCCCCCCACTCTGCAGGACGGCAGTTTGGACAAAGTGCAGTTTTGCATTTTGCTTCAGCAAAAATAAATAAATAAGTTGCTCATTCTAGGCTTCGAGCAGTATTTTAGGTCAAGCCCAAGCAAATACTATTGGGTGAGCAGCCTGGGTGACATCTGCTGCAAGACATCGAGGTATGTGAAAATGTGTGCCACCTGCACTGATATTTTGCCTTCACAACCCTGGAAAAATGGAAACACTTGGACTCCATCCAGTTTCAGAGAACTTCAGGCATGTGATGTCTAAATTGGGAGCCTGGTTTTGGTAGGTGCCTATTCACGGAGCTCAGATGGGTCAACTGACAGCAGGAGCCTGGAGGTGGGCTGACTCACGTCGGCGGGAAAGCATCCTGTGAGTACAAGAGGCATCCATGGACTTGGGGTCATGCT
Source organism: Theristicus caerulescens (assembly GCA_020745775.1). Lineage (NCBI taxonomy): Eukaryota > Metazoa > Chordata > Aves > Pelecaniformes > Threskiornithidae > Theristicus > Theristicus caerulescens. Next base: position 132,035,000 of record CM036559.1, on the reverse strand, counting down.
AGGTGCTGTGATTAGCCCTTCCCATACTGCACATCCTCCTGTCCCACCACAGGGAACACAGCTAAGAAAGGTGACCGTGTTGGTGACCGTTTAGGGGTGAAGGGAAAGGAGAAGGTCTTTGCATCTTCCATGCAAAAAGTCCACTCATGCTGCTGGGTAGCAAAGGAGATATTGAAGCTAGGGTCTGTGGAGCAAAACCTGACCGGGGGGGAGCAGTGGATGGGGAAGGACACCTTGACATCCTAAAAGGTTGGATACCTAAAAGGTTTCTGCTTGCTGCCTTGGCCAAGGACCTGTACTGGCAAGGGCTGCGTTATACTGGAGAGTGCTAAGAGACACCAGGCTTTTCCTGGGACGTTCTCAGCCTTCCCCTGCTCATCCCACAGGGTCATGCAGAGCTTGTCCAACACTAACGATCATCAGAAAACCTAATTGCCAGACCTGAGCCCTGCATTGGTCATCCCTCATTAGCCATCCCAAGCCAGGACGCTAGCGCAGTGGGAATGACTCACCAGGACCGAGTTGTTGCCTGCGTTGATATTTACGACTCTGCAGCCGGCGGAACAGGGCGAGATGTATTCAATACCGTTAGAGCCGCAGATGGGGTTATAGGCTTTCTCAGGGCAGTTACACTGGAGGTTACACTCCAAAGCGTGGTGTCCAAATTCAGAGCTACAGCAGGAAGAAAATATTAATGCATGGTATTGAGCATCATTAATATGCACTTATATAGAAAATATACCGCATGTATATTGAGATTAGTAAAGAAACACTTGATTGCTTAAAAAAACCTTCCCCATATGTAAGTGAGGACCCACAGAAATTCCACTATAAACCCCCAAGCCTTTGCTCTGCCTGGGCAAAGCATCCTGACCACGAATGCGTAAGGGAGTCACAAACTTCCTTCGTATTTGGCCCCAAACGTAGGGTCTTGGGGTAGTACAACACCACGCTGTGGGAGGTGGGGAGCTTCCCACTGAGGGCTCGGACCAGCTTCCACCGAGACCACAGCATGCTGAACATGTGAATTTACAGCAACTTGGATCAAGCCTTGAGGGAAGACAAGGTCCTGCCCACGTTTAGCTGCGTAGGGAAGCAGCCGCGGCTTTGAAGGTGTGAGCCCAGGGCTGGCCCCTGCCCAAATTATTTGCCTGTGAGTTAAGCACTGCACTTTCCAAGAGGAAATTTTAATCTTGTGCTGTTTGTGCCAAAAATGCGCTCACTTTGGGCTTCACCACCAGTCAATGAAGTTAGAAGGAGTAAGGATGCGGCCGATTCAGTGTTTATTCACAAAGCATTAATTTCTAGCCTTATTTTATCACCATTAATTGTTTCTCAAGAGGGAATAAACCCGTTTCTGGGTATTCTGCTTAACTTCCACCTCCACCCCAAGGAGTGCAGCTGGGGATGGGGGGTACCCCCAGCCCTGGGAATGACCCTTGCCCAGCCTAGCTGGAGCTGTCGGTACCTCTCGCTGTAGGTAACGCCTGCGACCTTCTGCGTGGGGCAGCCGAGGAAGAGGAGGGGGAAAGCCACGAGCAGGCAGAGGAACATGCCGAGGACGCACATGGCGCTGCATTGCCTCAGGGACATCTGGAACCGCTTCAGGATGGCCCCACCCACCACGATCCCCACCATCGCCCCAGGGATGTTCACAGCACCTGTGGAAAGGCAAGTCCTTGTTTTCCATCCTCTGAGCTGTATCAGTCCCTTCGTTATAGCGAAGGCCCAGAGGATTTGTGGTTGGGTTCCTATTTTTCAGCATCGGTCATCTGGAGGGCACCAAGGGTTTTGCAGGGTGGAATAACGCTAAGAAAGAGCAGTTTTGCAAAAAACAGCGGGACCCCACAGCAAACTGGCTGTCTTATGTATCCATGCATGGCAGATGTAGGGACCAGTGAAAAGCTGTGCTTAATCCAGCAAATGTGATTTTTCAATGTAGACAGGAGAAAATACCCAAGAAACCTGGAGAGGATATTTAATTTCTGTGTAATGCAGTAATGTGCCCACTTCTGTTGTCATCATTACAAAACTGCGAAGGTTTCCATGACAGACTTGGAGTTTTGCAAAACCCACCTTTATAATGGGATACCAAAGAAGTGCAATCTGGTTTACTCAACAAAGAATCAACAGGGAGGTTGCTTGCAGCCCATAAATACCCACACAAGGAAGGGATTTCCAACTACAGAAAGCTTTTTGATCTAACAGAAAAAGGCAAAGCAAGACTCAGTAGCTGGGAACAAAAGCTAGATAAATTCGAACAAGAAATACAGTGCACATCTTTAACGGAGCGGGTAAATCAAGCCTGGGAACAACTCAGCAGGGCACATCAGGGGAGGACACCGCTGCTTCAGCTTTTAACCTTTCTGCCTGTGTTTAGCCTGGGTTGCTGGGCTTTACCAGTCTGCTCTGCTCACTTTCTTCTGGTTTATTTGTTGCAGACTTCAGAAGACTCTTTCTCTGAGGATGCAGGCTATTTGTTCAAAAATATATTCCGTGTCTAGATCTCTGAACTCTCCAACTGATTGTAAGAGTAGGGCTTTATTCTTCATATTTTTATTACCAGGACAAGCTCACACAAGGAGACCTCAGCCCCGGACAGGACATCCTGGATATTACAATACAAGTAAAAGCAGCCTAATCTCATGAGCACATATCCTGCTTAACACTTGTTCCTTTCCTTCTTAACAATACCAACAACAAGCAATTAGTCCAACCGTTACAAGCAATTAGTCTAACTACAGCAAACGTTTTGAAGAGTCCAAGCATGATTGTTACACCAGCCTGACTGGCCTCTTGCTGCAAACTGTCTTCAAAATGCATGCATACATTACTGAAGTTTTTAATTTTATTTACTATCTACTTTTTTAAAGACCCTTAACCCAATGATCGATGTAAAGTACTCCCTGCTCCAGACACGTGCACAATTCATATCTGGTGTTTCTTTGCTCCCTTGGTGCAATGAGTTGGTTTCCTCTGCTTGATTACAGTGAACAGCTTTAGATAATAAACATTTCTCCAGGTCTTAAAAGATTTTATTCTAGCAAGCTCAGGCTGCAATGTAAAGGAAGGAAGGTAGATGGTAGCTGAGAAATCACATGGGCAAGGACCTCGTGCCACGTCTGTCTGTAGGTAACGGAAGGAGACTGGCAGCTCCAGAGGGAAAGATGCTTCTTAGTAATCTCTAATTATTTTCTAAGAGGTGCTCAAAAGCTGGCAAGCCTCGATAGCAACACTTACCGATGATCATGTTGGCCAAAGACGCCGTGAGGGAGAACTGTCTCTCCAGGAATTTCGCCATGAATGTTGCTAAACCAGCAACCATGGCAGAGAGGTTGACCTGAGCCAACACCACCAGCAGGTAGACGGGATGACGCAGGTTCCTCAACAGGACCAGAGGAAAATCTGAAAGGAAAAGGGGAAATCTGTTGCATACAGAGGACGTGTACAGCAAAATATTAATCCACGGGAAGTGGCAAAGCTTTGAATTTTCCTTCAATTTTTGTGCAGAATTAACTCTTTAGGAGTGGTGAGCTCTTCTGAACGTTTCATTTACAAAAGGGCAGAATGTGGGCTTTCAGGGTTTATCATTTCAGGGCTTGATTGCATGACCATTTGGATATTAAAAAGTCAGGATGAAGCACCAGGACTTTTCAAAACTTAAACACCTGAACACTGAGGTTTGTTGTAAATAAAGTAGATTTCATCTCAGCTAACAGCAGCCATCTCATGAGAGATGTCTTAGTTAAGTTGTCCAGGGTGAGAGAGGGAAGCTGATGACCCTCATCCCACCTGCCTCAGGAATCAGCCGTGGCATGGGTGAATCAATGGCAGAAGTTAGTTGTTGCAAAAGATGAAGGAAAAAAGTAGGGTTTTCAGTGCAAAGCATGTCCAGCCTCGAAGTGAACCTGAGGAGAGAGCAGCTCCTCTCTGGACACTTCCCATCCCTGTGGAGCTCACCTCTGTATCTGTTAATCCTTTTGATTTGCTGCTAAGGTCGGTCACACTTAATTTCTGCTGAAGCCTGTACAGTTGAGACTGGGAACTGCTCTGAACACACATGCACGCAGGCAGTGTGTAAAGGGTCTGTGCTAGTGCAATGGGAAACTGTTGGAGGCATCAGCATCGGGAGAAGAGAAGAGAAAAGAAGGGAAGAGAAGGGAAGAGAAGAGAAGAGAAGAGAAGAGAAGAGAAGAGAAGAGAAGAGAAGAGAAGAGAAGAGAAGAGAGAGAAGAGAAGAGAAGAGAAGAGAAGGGAAGAGAAGGGAAGAGAAGAGAAGAGAAGAGAAGAGAAGAGAAGAGAAGAGAAGAGAAGAGAAGAGAAGAGAAGGAGAAGAGAAGAGAAGAGAAGAGAAGAGAAGAGAAGAGAAGAGAAGAGAAGAGAAGAGAAGAGAAGAGAAGAGAAGAGAAGAGAAGAGAAGAGAAGAGAAGAGAAGAGAAGAGAAGAGAAGAGAAGAGAAGGGAAGAGAAGGGAAGAGAAGGGAAGGGAAGGGAAGAGAAGGGAAGAGAAGGGAAGGGAAGGGAAGGGAAGGGAAGGGAAGGGAAGGGAAGGGAAGGGAAGGGAAGGGAAGAGAAGAGAAGAGAAGAGAAGAGAAGAGAAGAGAAGAGAAGAGAAGAGAAGAGAAGAGAAGAGAAGAGAAGAGAAGAGAAGAGAAGAGAAGAGAAGAGAAGAGAAGAGAAGAGAAGAGAAGAGAAGAGAAGAGAAGAGAAGAGAAGAGAAGAGAAGAGAAGAGAAGAGAAGAGAAGAGACAAAAGAGAGAATGAAGCTCTAGGAAGCCTGTTCCAGTGTTTCACCACCCTCTCAGTAAAGAAATACTTCCTAAGTAAACTCTAACCAAAGCATCTTGACCTAAGAAAACTGATATCTCACGTCAACACTTGGGTGATGTGCTCAAGTGATCCTGAACATCTGCTAATGCAGAAGACAAATCTGCCGCCTTCTGCAGCGATACCTCCTGCTGAGCTCTTCTTCAGAGCTGCCAGGGTCTTATCATGACTTAGGAGAAATGCAAGTGGCTCTGCGATAGTTTTTCAGCCTCAGCTGAACCTCTATAGATACTGTCTCTATCTCCTGCCTTCAACGGGTGGACTGTACCAGGATGGCTGAGAGCAACGTGGAAACCTGCCTGTCTTTCCCCCACCACCGTGGGCCGAGGGCTGCAGCGTTGAGTCATTACAGGGGCTGCTACAAACACACATGGCCCGAGTAAACACGGCCTCGGTTCCTTTCCCTGAAGCTTTCTGGCAAGGCTTCTGCTAAAATAAATACAAAACTAGCTGGGAAGTCATTAAAAGTTAATTTATTTGTTTGCTGCGGTTGCAATTTCAATGTCTTTTTTGTTTCGATCATAAAAATGTATTTTTTGATTACAGGCAAGAAACACTCCAGCAAATTCCCCTGTGGCTGAACCCTTACTGCTTGAGAAAAAGATATCTTCAGCCTGCTCAGCAAAGACAGCTGCCCCACTCCCAGCACCATGGGAATCGGGATGCCCGATGCTGACACCCGCCAGCTGGGAGGCTGCAGTTCTCCAGCCTGGAGCGATTTCTCCTTCGTGCACATCCTGAACCCACTTTCTGCTCATCCCTTGCTCCCCCTGAACCATCGCTTTCCCCCGGGCTCTTTGTCCGGCTTTGGAGCACGCAAGCAAAGAGCGTGCACAGGGACAGCTTCCACACAAACATGATGAGTTTCCCAGATGAGGGCTCTGAAAGTCAATATGCTGAAGGAGAGATAAGGAATTAACAGGGAGGATTAATGCAAGGGCCTGCCATAAATTAATGGTGTTAATTCTTAGCAGCTCACAAACAATCGGGACAATCTTTGTATATGCTCCAGCACAGAGGCACTGGGGGACTGTTGAGGAAGAACCATCTGGTGCTTGTCTGGGATTTGCCCCAAGCTGTGTATTTGTTTTAGCTGTCCTAAAAAGTTATGTGAAGAGCAAAGGTCCTTCTGTGGATGCGAGGGGGTCTTCCGTACGCAAAGGCAAAGCTCTCATTCATGGGAGTATCACCTCTCCAGCTCAGTGCTCTGCTCTCAGGGTTAAGCAAGCAATTAAAGACATTGAGAAGCAGCAAACTCAGGGCACTAGAGAGGGTCCAAGCATGCAAGGCAAGTTCAAGGACCCTGAAATACCGACGTGCTGGAGAGCTGGGAGGACAGCAGTCAGCTGGAGAGGGAATGAGCTGCAATGATATCTTTGCGCTAGACCAAAGTGAACCCCAAAGAAGGGAGGTGGGTTTGCTCTTAAGTATCAAGAGAGGTCTTGCTTTTTGAAGCGTATTCCTGCCTAGTTTACATACTGGAATATCTCAGACATATTGCAAATATGAAACCTGCACTTGCTTGCTGAAAGATCTCCTGAGAGCTAATCCAGCCTTTTGTGGGAGTTAGTGGGAACCTTCCACCATAAAGATTTCTTTTCCCTAGAGTTCTCCGGTCTTTTCAATCAAACTACACCCCCTCTGCCACCCCAGATTGGAGCTATAAAGCTACGACAGAGAGCAGGTCTCCCACTTCATGGTGGGAGGCAGCAAGATGTCCTCTGCAATCGCCATCTCACTGCTAATTCAATCTTCCTTAGAGCTCCAGAGAGGAAGCTGGGCAGATACTAAAAGCAAGTGGAAACTTTAAAATAATAATAAAAAATATCCTTGAAACTATCTTTAGGCACCGCAGAGAAACAACCAAGTCACAAGCCCAGTGTTTTAATTGCTTCGAAGATCACCTTTAATGGATTAATTCCCAGTATGTGCAACAGAAGCTGAACATCCTCCCAGGTGTTTTCAACAGAAGCCTAGAAATTAGCAATGGAAATGACTTCAGGCTAGCTAAATCCTACTTTCTTGATTACTGTGAGCAGGTCCAATGCCTGCAAAAGGAGCACTTTGTGAGTACAAGGAGCAGGGTGCAACCCAATGTCATCCAGAGCATCTGTGCAAGAGCCAAGATCATTCCCCACAGTGCTTTGACTTTCCTACTTTTGAATAACTCCCGCGAGTGGAGCCTGCTCCCTTCTTGGGTAATTGACCTCATTGTTTGGAGATGTCCCCAGTGCTTTTCCTAAGTATTTATCCTGTACACAGCTTCATCCTGTTATTGCTGATTGTGAATGGAAAAGCTCTTCCTGTCCTTGAGGCAGAGTTCCCAGGGCTTTGCAAACTGCTCTCTGCTCATCACACCTTGCCCCAGAAAGATTTAAAGCCCAGTGGCTCCCAGAGAAATGGAGAATGTAAAGCATCTCATGGGATGGGCTCTACCCCATCCTCATTTTTTTCCCAATAATGTAAACGGCACAAATTCCCGCAAGCCTTATTTTGCTCTCAGTTATCTCCATGTGCACTGAAGCAACAGAAAAAATGACAGAATGCATTTCCTTCTCCATAATCACGCTTCATTTTGCATCATTTAAGCTGAAATAAGTGACTAAACAGCATTTCTGAACATCTTCCTTCTCCGGGTCAGCCTAGTCATTTAAGGCTTGCCTCTGCCAAGCCCTTAAGAAAATGATGAACCCTTAAAGGCACTCTTCAGTCTTGTTCTGCTCAAGGAGCAGCCTCGAGCGCTTTGCTGAATCACAGCCTAACCAGGCTGCGTCTTTCTCACCTGGAGTTTCCCCCAGGCTCGGGCCAGGTTTTCCCCACGTGTCAGTGCCGAGGGAAAGTCGTCCCCGTTCCCCCAACTGACAGGCAAAGGGACACTTCCCAACAGGAGACGCTGCCTTCCTCCCCGGCAAAGCGTTCCTGGTCCCAGTTTGAGTCTGCAGCCATCCCTCATGGGTGGCCCGTGTGAAAGGACGAGGCCAGTTTGCAAAATGCTTTAACACCAGCGATGAGCCAACTCCAAGCGATGACTCAATTGACTCCAACCCCAAGTGCTTTGTTTGGGCAGACTAAACACCGACGGTGCAACGTACCTTCTAACTGAAAGTGGATGAAGATCTGCAGATGAGCCAAATAAAAAAGCACTGCTCTAATCTCCAGGCCAATTTTTCAACCTACTTGCTGTTTTCAAACACCTCAGTCAGAGGGAGGAGCCTGTCTTATGAAGGATGGGGGAGGAACAGGACTGAAATATCACAGGGAAAAAGCTAAGATCTTGTGCAGTCCTTGCTTGATCCAACCCCTGCTGGCATCCTAATGCTTTCCTTCATCCCACCCCGAACAGGGGACCCAGAGCCACCAGTGACCTTCATCCCACCCCAAACGGGGGACCCAGAGCCACCAGTGACCTTCATCCCACCCCAAATGGGGGACCCACAGCCATCAGTGACCTTCATCCCACCCCGAACAGGGGACCCAGAGCCACCAGTGACCTTCATCCCACCCCAAATGGGGGACCCACAGCCATCAGTGACCTTCATCCCACCCCAAACGGGGGACCCAGAGCCACCAGTGACCTTCATCCCACCCCAAATGGGGGACCCATAGCCATCAGTGAACAGGGGACCCACAGCCATCAACACTGGGCAGGCCTGGGGCTGCCTGTCCCAGGGACAGCACCAAAGTATCAGGCAGCTCTGGGAAGGGGACCATCTGTAAAAGCTCCCCTTGGGATGCAGATGGACCAGCAAGCAGATGAGGTCCAATCCCCTTCTTGCCAATAGCCACCTCCAGCATAAGGCTTAGCTCCTTGCCCATAAAACTAATGTATTTTTTATACGCAGTGAAAAGCTGTGAGCGTAAGCCTGAATTAACACACAGCTTGCTATTTCTCTTGTAAGATATTATAGGAATCTACTTTGTGTCGTTTCTGCTGGTGGATTGGCACTGCCCATCTCCTAAATGCCCATCTCCTGCCTTTCTGCAGGGTGGGCTCCTGCTCCCCACGCTCCCTGCAGAGATGCCAGATGCAACCAGAAAAACCAAGGAGGTACGACTCAAAGATTTCCCAGCACAACCCCATCAGTTCCAGCCCCTGGGACCAGCAAAGCGGGACCCCTCTCCTTCAGGAGCCGGGTCATCCTTTTGTACCGGGATGTGGTGTAAAAAGGGCTCACTCTGAACATGCTACGGGGACCAGACTGTCCTACAGCATTTCTCCATCACATGTGTTTCATTCTGCCTCTCTTTTCAAACAACAGAAGGTATAAAATAGCAAGGTGATTCAGGCTGGAAAATCTCCAAGTGCTGTTTTCATAAACTATCGTGCAGAAAAGAATAATAAAAATAGCGAGGAAAGGATGCTGGGTGACAGAAAGAAGAAACAAAATAAGCAGGAGGTTACCTCCACAAAATGGGAGGTAAAATTGTCTTTCCAGTGACCTGTAAATGACCTAGCACTGAAGTTTTTAGACTTCAACCAAATTTTCCCCATCTAACCATCGCACAGTAGCTACCATCCAGTTGTTGGCTCTAAAAAGAGTTTTCTATTAGAAATCCCGGGGATTTCAGCAAGATTGCTCTCCTGACAAAAATTACAGACACTTAATTTTTTTCAGGACTGGGCTTTAGGGGATAAATTCTCAGAAATAGTGAATTTATTAGCACAGCTCCTGCAGCCCTGACAACAGCAGCCCTGATGCAAGCCCCGAGCCAAACCTGCAGCTCGAGCAGAGGTAAGATATTTCCCTCTCTCTTCACCCAGGGGCAGGGAGCTCATTTTTATTCATTTTTCAGAGGCAAAGAGCAGAGTATCAGTGTGAAAACCCCATCTGAGCGCCATAAATCTGTTCCCACGCAATCGCTTCCATCACATGGGTTTTCTAAATGACAGTGCAACAAGGTCAGTGGGGGAATAAACCCCCGACTTGCTCCTCTAATTTAGCATTAGGCTAGCGAGCAAACGATGCAACTAGCAGAATAAAAACCTGCCCACGCTTGTCTGGCTGTGCCTGCCCTGCACTGACCTTAATAAAACAGAGAATTTCCAATAAATTAAAGGGATAATATTCAGGAAACATGGAGGAAGCTGACATGGATTGACTTCAGAGGGTCACTTTTCTTAAGTAATTGCCAAAGTGCAGAGTATTTCCTTCAAAAAAACCAACCCTGAGCGGTAACCTTCATAGGTTAAAGCCCAGCTGATTCCCTTCAGAACGAAGAGCCTACTCATTTCTAAACAAGCTAATTGCACTGGATCACCCTGTACAAACATGCATCTGATTTTAATTGCTCAGACCCTGGCTCCAGGCAGGGCAGGCCATCCTCAGTGGGATGGGGAGGGCAGCTTGGCTCTGATATTGTCACCAGCCTTGAAAGAGGGGGGCTGAGGAGGCTTTTGGGGACAAAGAGCTGCCAGTGCTGCTGGGCTGATTCCTGCTGTGATCTGAGAGCTGAGCAAAAGCAGCCGGATGCACCCAAGCTGCAAAATCCCTCTAACTGGGGGACTCTTTCCCTTCCCATGGCTCTGCTCCAGGCTCACAGCTTGCACCCCTCTTCCCTGCCTGGCTTTGGGCTCCGATGAGGTTTTAGCCTCCGTTTCCCACCGCCCAGATGAGCCATAAAGCCACGCAATGTTGAGAGCTACCAACCCCAGACGCTTTGATCAGCGTGAGGTGGAGCGGGGTAGGTCTGGATGTGATGGCAAGCATCTGCTGTGAGCAGACCAGGAAGAGTTCTGCAGGTCTAATTAAACCCAACAGTACGCCTAAGTTGCATCTTGAGGGCTTACCTAGGAGTTAGGCTGAGCACAAGGAGGAACATCCCTTTTTCTTACCAACATTGCAACCTGCCCACTGCCAGGACGTACGTTTGTGCAAGCAGAGGAACCCCGTCCAAGTGGGAGGCGGGGGATGCACGCACTTACGTTTGATGAACTTGGTTAGAGAGAGGCTTTGCATGTGTTCGGATCTCGACCTGAGCTGGCTGAGCACATCTTCGCTCTTCTTGCTGCTGCTCTCCTTCCCGCTCGCCACCTGGGGACAGACGAAAGGCTGTCACTGCACCGACCACGCCAAAGTTTCCCCTGCACTCGCTTTTTCCACAGCTGCGTTGCTGAAAGAAAGGAAAATCTCATTCCCAAATCATGGCAGACAGCAGCCCATGCTTCTTGCAGAGGGAGTTTGCAATGTTTCTGGGTTTGGCCAGCACTGCCCGTGTCCAGCGTGGGATGTGCAGCCGCCACGGGACAGGCGTCCTCCCACCCACGGCTGCTGCTCGGTGCCCGCACCATCGGGTCTCCGATGGGGCTGAAAGCACCCACGCAGACATCTGCGTTATAGCGGTAAGAGCCAACTTCCCCCCCTTTCCCCAACAGTAATGAATCACACTTCATAAATACCAAGCTGGGCCATTAACCAGGTACAGCACAGCGTGTGCTCAGCTCACATTAATATGGAAATTCAGGAGGTGTAAGCCTTTGCATCGGGAAAGAGGGATACCCTTAGGGAGACGCTTTTCTTCCCAGAGGGTCTGTTTTGCCCCTGTGTGCAGGGGAAGCAGGCACAGGAACCCGAGGAGCCATGCACCTAGACCTCCACCCAAAGCAGGTTTGGACACTGGTTTTGGATGGAGGATGAGCATTTGGGTCTACAAGAAAGATGGGGGTAGTCTTTTTAGCAAGGCCTGCTGCGACAGGACAAGGGGTGATGGTTTTAAACTCAAAGAGGGGAGATTCAGACTGGAGAGAAGGAAGAAATTGTTTACACTGAGGGCGGTGAGGCACTGGCCCAGGTTGCCCAGAGAGGTGGGAGCTGCCCCATCCCTGGACACATCCAAGGCCAGGCTGGACGGGGCTGTGAGCACCCTGATCTGGTTGGAGATGTCCCTGCCCATGGCAGGGGTGGGACTGGATGGGCTTGAAAGGTCCCTTCCATCCCAAACCCTTCTGTGATTCTATGATTTCCCCTGTGTACCGTAACAAGCTGCTGTGCAGGTGCCACTGCCCCTGTTACCAGCAAGGAGAGCGGGCAGCAACTGTAGGAGGAAAAGATCCAGGCAAGGAGGGGGTTTGGGATGGAGGCAAAATATTTTTCACCCCCTAAAGGGCTGATCCAGAGCAATCCGGAGTCAGGACGTACCGGGGGTCACGGGGAGCAACTACAGACCCCTCAACCTCTCCCAGCCCCTTTCCACTCTTCTCCTGCTCCTGGAAACCCCACTTGAATTTTAGCAACTCCTACTTTCTTTAATGCTTTTGATTTTTTTTAGCCACATCTTTCCCCCTGAACAGCAGCAATATGGAAGGGACATCCTCTCCCATCCTGATCCATGGAAGGGGATAGATCCTGCAGCTCCCCCAGTCTTCCTTCTCCGTTCAGGGGAACAACACTTTGCAGCTGGAGGTCAGATGGCTCCAGGCTCTGCTTAATTTAGCCTCAGCTGATGCTTACAGCTCTGCAGGACATTAATTCAGGTGCTCACAGCATCTGCAAAGATCATAAGCAAAGAGGTGCTGGCAGAAGAGGAGAGGTGGAAGATGGAGGGCTTGGATCATCTAAGGTCCATCCCGGCCTCCTTAGGAGATGACTGCATGTCCAAGGCAAGTGTCCAACATCCCATTCGCAAGCAGGAGGCCAAGGGAGGGGAGGATTTCTTGGATGTGCATCGGATTCCTTGCTCTGCAGGCTTTTAGGGGAATCACTGGATGGAGGGCATTAATTAGATTAGACACGCTACTATGCATGTGTAATAGCAGCAAGTGTTCACCAGGAGTGTGGTTTTCACGGAAAACCACAGCGTATTTTTAGCCAGCAGGACAGAGCCAGCGGCCCCGTCTCTGACATCCCACAGCAGCTCAGCAACGGCACTGTTGCAACTCTTGACACAAATTTAATATGAGTCAGACAAATGAGTTCATTCAACAGAAATTAGATGTTCTTAATTCACAGAAAGAACCGGACAGCTCTTTGGCTAAAATGGTCTCTTTTCCTTTGAAACTGAGACTGATGATTAAATATCAGAGAGGTCAAAATGTCCCATGCTGCGAATGCCACATTCCCTTTTTGAAGAGCCTCTACAAGGCAAAAGTGATAAAACTCCTTTCATCGTTTTTATTAGTAGAGCTCGGAGATTAAAACGTTTTTCAAATGCAAAGATAAAATCCAGCTTCCTTTCACTTTTCAGCTAGGTTACAGGGTCTCTTCTCTCTGCTCTAAAATGGCAGTGTTTTCCAAAAACACGTTCACGCTGCTACTGACTGTGGCTTGCTCAGCTTCCAGCTGCTTGTACTTCAGCGAGGTAGCGGTCTGCTGGGCACTGTCTGCATATCCAAAAAAATAATAATAAAAAAAAGCCCCAAATCCCCCCAAATTCCCCAGTCTGGGATGCCTCCGCATGAGCATGACCCTTGCGAGCGGGACGTTTCTGTGCACATCTGCTGGCTCAGCACCCACCCGAGGAGCAGCTGCTGTCTGCACATGGAGCAAAGCCCTCGAGGAGGACGAAAACTCCTCTCCCCGCGCTGGCTTGGCCCCATGATATATTTTTTTGCTTCCTGAAAGGATCAGGACACGCATTCCTCTGGGATGAAGCAGGCGCGTTCACACGCCAGGGAAGCAAGCTGTGGACGGACCGGCACGAATCCTGCCTGCTCCCTGTGGGCAGAGAGGCGAACGGTGCTGGCTCTGCCATCGGAGATGCTCAAGCCCTTCCGATGATGCTGTGCTCCTGCCACAGGGGATTTTAGCATTACTCAGAGCAGGGAATTTGGCCAGCCGGTGTCGGTAGGTGCAATAACAGCGGCTGGTTGCTCAGCTCTACCCCGGCCGTCTGCCACAGCATCACGCCAAGGAAAAACAAACAAATGTGGGAAACAGCTTGCAAAATGTCCCCGCGCTTGGATTTTTCAGGATGATTCCTTAAAGGACTCGGTTTCCTGGTGCACGTCCACCAGTGAATGGGCTCTTGTTGCATGTCATGCTTTTGCAACGGGATTTAATTTATCGCCGTCACTTCCAGCCTTGTGGGGAGATGGAGGAGACAGGCAGGTTTTTGAGGAAGGAGGATGAAGCTCCCCCACGCTTTGTATTAGGAAGAGCATCCCTAACCTGACCTCCACCTGGGGAAAGCGCCCGTTTCCCTGCACGGAGATGACAAATCATCAGGTATGACTGAGCAGGGCTGAGACCTGGACTTGCTTTGCAGGAAAGGCAAATGAAGGCAGCTTGCCTGCAAGCCAGGCTCCTGCTTTCACCTGCCTGCTATTGCACCTGCGAGAAGGGCAGCCAGAGGTGCCGGCAGTCTTGTTTTATTCAAATACACCACTGGGAAAAGGGATAAATGACCTGCTCTGTGACAGAGAGGTTTTCCTTGCTTAATTTGAGGCTTCTGTGGAGTTTCCCTCTGGCTGTGCAAAACCTGGCGCTCCCGGCTCAGTGAAAAATAAGGTCAGAGAAGCTATTTTCATATTAAACAAACAAAATGTAAAACCTCATAGCTGGGAAAACATTTCTGTTCCTCCTGACTAGGTCATGCTCCCTACAAACACTTCGTTATGCCTCTTCCAGCAAGTGTGGGTCCCACCAGGGACCCTATTTCCTAGAGTGTTAAAATAACCAGCCGACAGGCACCTTGCTCACACAAAACGGGATGATTATTTTCAGCTGCTGTTTGCATCTGTCTTTAAAGCTCCCTGGGGAAAATCTGAACGTAGGGACCAGCCCATTCCTGTAACATGCCAGTGGCACCACCACGCCCTGCCACTTGGCCCCCAGTTGCTCCCCAGATAATGCCTTGTATTTCTAGACTGCCTTTGCTGGTGCTTTAGGAGCTTTAACGAGGCAGCCTCAGAGCATCACAGCCCTAGGAGCAAAGGTTTCCAGACAGAGACTGTGATTTCCGTGTCCCCGCTCTTTAACCTTTCCCCATTAACTGATAACCCAAATTGGGGCAGGCATTTAAGAGAGCTCCCCGTTGGTTATTTTCATTTCAGCTTTTCGTGTGCACTGGAAACGCATCAGGTCACTGCTGAATGGACGTGGGAGGATTTGTATAAATGCAGGCAATCTGTCCCGAGACAGAAACTGGAGAAGTTATTTTTCACTTCCCCAGAGCCGTTGCACAATGTCTCTGCCTGCACAGAAGGGTCAAGTTGCTGCCCCAGCGCCATCCCACCATGCTGGACCTGCCATGTCCGCTGGAACCCCTGGGGACAACCCCAGACAGAGCTGTCAGCTGTTTGCACCCTGCAAATACCCTCCGTGGCTTGGGAAGTCCCCAGCAACCCCGGCAAAGGGCAGGAGGCTCCTTGCAGGTTCAGACATGCTGGCGCAATCCGTGATGTAGCCGAGAGCAGCACCAGCATCCATGGGGCATCCTCAGGGCAGGGCAGGAGGGGTCCTGGCTGCGTTTTACCTGCAGGAGCTTCTCCTCATCACAAACCTTCTGCTTCGGGACTGGAGGGACGTGCGTTGCCTGGACCTTGCTAAGCAATGCCACCTCCAGCAGGAACGGTGATGCCCAGAGATGGACATGTATAGCCAGGACACAAACACATCTCTTCCAAGGTTACTCCGTGCTTGCAGCCCCCTCCTGCCACTGTGCACCAGGTGCTTTTGGGGATAAAACAAGTCGATCCAGTCTGCACGTTGTGGTCTTAAACTTGCCAGCTCCCCACTCCACAGCTTGAGGTACTGCCCAGACAGATGGGTTTTGCCCTGGGAAATGGGAGGTGACTTCTTAACCCTCTGCTCTGCCATGTACATCTCCTCCAGGACGGAGCTGCATGGCCAGCTTGGTGTTCCCCTCTTTCCCCAAGCGTCTGCTCCAACTACCCAGCAGGGCAATTGAAAGTAAAATCTGGAAATATTGTATAGATGACAGGGGACACATCCCCCACCATCCCAGCAGAAAACCCCATCAGATGCACTTTGCTAGGACACCACAGAGCCGTCGCGTTTCTGCACACCTTGAGCACTCCCACAGTTCACATCCCTCCAGCCCCACTGTGAAACGCCCCCAGAAATCCACCTCCTCTGTTCTGCAAAGGATTTCATCTCCTTAGCCTCTCCCAGCCTCTCCGTCCCATCCCACGGGAAACAACCTCGCCCCTTCCACCTCCCCCATTAGCAACGCCAAGGAAGCAGCACGGTTCCTTTCCACCCCATTTCTGCACTTCTCCCAGTTGAAATGCCGCACGTGAAGCTTTGAGATGAAGGACCCAACACGAAAGAACCATCGTCCTGCTCATCTCTTCTGATTGGCACCCACATGTCCCCCAGACGGATGAGTACCTTGGGTTAGGGGCTGACGGATCAGCAGCAGCCTGTTCTCCCTCCTCAGCACCGGGGATTAAATAAATAAAGGGAATGCAGTAGGTCTAATCTCTACAGAGCTGGGCAAAGCAGAACACGCAGCTCCGAATGGGAAACCATTAGCTAAACTGGAGAACAGGAAAATTAGCAGAGTAAACATGGATAAATAGAAGAAAGAGAGTGGAGCATCCCAGAGGGATGTACTGAGCTGCTGGGAGGTCTGGTGGCTTCCTTGGTGGTTTGGCAGAGAAGCCCCAGCTAATATTTTCAGTAACCGCCTTGGCATAGTGAGAAGACATGGACTACTCAATCTGCAGAGGAGAAGGAAGGTGGGAATTGTCCATACATAGTGGGCCGGGACACCATATAGGAAAAACTAGGTAACTAGAGTGCTGAAATAACAGAAACTGAACCAAACAGTGCAAAGGGCATCGCCATGCACTTAAGGTTTAAAAACAATTTCTGCTGCACAGCTGGAAATGTTGGAAATGAGAGGAGAAGAATGACAAATAGCTTCAGGTCTACCTCTGCATAAGCATATGGTGCAGCCATGGAAGGAGTAAGTGAGGCAGAACCGAGGATGGTGTTTCCAGGAGAGCTGGGGGAGCGCAGACCCTGCCGCACCACCACCGGAGACCAGATCCACACCGGTGCAGCACCGGGAAAACCAGCTTGTGGCTGGGATGGGTGAAGAGCAGAGCTCCTGGGATGGAGAAGCTCTTTAGCAGCAGAGGACTAGCTAGCCTCCCTCGCCCCCCAGAAGGAAGGCTTTCTATAACCACACCAATGTGGCAATGAGTAGGAAAAAATATTTAATCGGGATTAGGGGCAGAACAACAAACTAAAGGCTAAACTATGGACTGGAGATTAGACAAAGCTTTGCAACATGCAGGGAAATAAATTTCTGAAACGGTGAGGCTTGGGAGGAAAGCACTGATGAGTGGGACTGATATCCAGAGGGGATTGCGTGACAGCAAACCGGAGCCGACGGGGCTTGGACACGACCGGGACGTGTAGACCTGCTTCCCATAAAATCCATCTGAGCTTTCTCACGAAGCATCTGTTTGCAGATAAGATGTGCTGACTTTACAGGGGAGGCTTTGTCAGGGCGAGGAGGAAGTGTCATTCACCCCCTTTGTACGGCGTTTGGGAGATGTTTGGTTCTACGTGACTTTGGAGTGTCACAGAACGAAACCCGAACTGCGAGACAGTTGGGTGTACAAGACAGATCTTGCACGCGAGAAATGCTGAGCAAAAGCAATGCTTCTGCTTTTGTTTAAGGTGCTCCCGAGAGCACCCTTCCCCCTTTCAAACCCTTTTCACATCACCCGCGGAGCTGCGGGGACTGGGAAGGTGCTGTACCAGCTGCAATGCAACAGCCGGTAAGCCTGCAAGACAGACAGACAGACACTGTGCCGGAGCGAAACCATGGGGAAAGCCTTTAGCAGACAGAATACCACTGCCTGGGTTGGGATACGACAGCATCGCCAGCGACAGATGGTAAAGCACGAGCTAAACTTTGGCTCTCAGCAACTTTAAAATACGCAGATGCTGTAGTTCTCCACAATCCAGGACACAACCCCAAGAAATGGTTCAGGTTCATGGAGGCAGGATTAAACTGGAATTATTGGGAAAAAAATGGTCTTGACTGGAAACAGTTCATCCAGTAACAGCCTCATCCTCTCATCTCCTGCCTGAGATCATGACAACTTTATAGCTCTGCCGTGATTGTCCCTTAAATAGGATTATTCAGGATATTTTGGTGCTAGAAACTTACTGACAAGTTTCAAAGCAGAGGAATAAAAATGTTCTGGGTCTGGAGTGATTGATTTATGAAAAAAGATCAAAAGAGCGAACTCTCATTATCATTACCTTAACATTAAGTGCACAAGTCATTCCAGGAACTTCAAAGAAAGAAGCTATAAAATAAAGGTAAAGCTGGAATGTGGTTGTAGAATAAATAATCTAGATCTGTCTCTTCTGATGGGAGGAGGCAAATAAGTCTCCAAATAGACAGAGGGCTGGGCTGTTACTCAGTGTTTGCTAGATGATGCCCATTGAGGGGGACGGTCCTTGGTCTGGAGAACCCACCAAGGGCTCAGATGAGTTGTAGAGAGTGAGGAAGGAGAAAGAAAGGAAAATGAAGTTAGGCTGAGAATCAGAGAGGAGAAATATCGCTTTGGGCAGCAAGGAGGACTGAGCCATGGGCCAGTCTTTGCTGCTGTGATCTCATTTGGTGGACTCTGCAGTGGGGAAACATACCCACAGCTTGGTGTGGACATGTTATTCCCAGGCAGCCTCATCATCTACTGAGCCACGCGTGGTCCCAGGGGTCTTCAGAGAGCCAGTGGCACAAGGACAGCCTGGTCTGGGGCACCTGAAATTCCTTTTTGACCTCCAGAAATGAAACCCACAGCTGGTGGTGCAGAAACATCTCAGCTTCTTCTGTGGCCAGAGCAGATCTGTGTTTTGCCCATGTGTTACTATGGCTGCCATGCCTGGAGGTATTTGCTGTGGGTAAGATACTGTGCTGGGGCTTTACAAACACGGTGGAAAAGTCCAGTTGATGCTTCAAGTACTTGCAGCTTGTGGTTGCTCTGCTGGTAGCGTTTTTCCTGCTTTGGACCAGCAGAAACCCTGAAACCGAAGGCAGCCAAGGAAATGCCAACAGTCTTTGAAGCTGCAGCTGTATTTAGACAGGGTTGACCCAAAGGTTATCACAATGTCCGTTCTTGCTGATCTGCTGGTCTGTAAAACCCCGTGCTGACCCCATCCCTCCCTTCCCCTCTGCAGTGTGTCGGGGATGGGGCTTCATGCTGCAGAGCCCGGACAGGGAGCCAACACGGGGATCCCACCTTTCCTCGCTGCAATGTTGCATCTCCATCCCAAACCAGAGCCAAGCACAAGAAGAAAGAACAGCTTTGCTCTGTGCCGTGAGAGGAAACGTGGAGGCAACCCTACAGCCACAGCATGAGCCACTGTGTGTCCCACCCTACTGGGGAAGGGCGGCTGCTCCAGCTGGGGCAGAGGAAGGCAAAATTGATGTCAATGCTTCACCAGCACTGAGCTTTGTGCCTGGAAACACACATTTCCTTCCTGCATTGCATGTCTTACCAACTCTACCCATCCCTTCTACAGGGTTTTGCAATATATTCCCGGCTGGTGCTCTTTTGGAGGGGAACCACATCTCTAACAAGCTCAACGGCGGGTGCAGTAATTTGGTGGCCCTAGAGACGCTGCTGCCTCCAGCCCACTGGAGAGGAAAGGGGGCTGTCCTTCATGATGGAAAAGTGGTTGTGCTTACAGCCTTAGCTGAACACTGATTTACTCCAAGGCCAAGCAAGAGAAAGGGATTTATATTTTTTTTTCTACTACACCTACAGAAAATCACCCGTGCAAATGCAGATTTCCTACAAAGCTTCGAGTGCTCCCACAGCAGACAGATGTTTTACCCAGAACAGCATCTGGCAAAGTTTCTAAAGAGCTTTTTTTTTTTTTTTTTAAGCAGGGCCCTTTGCTGCCACTGGCAGTGCTGATACCCCCATGGGACAGGCACGAGCCGGCTCGGCTGGCCCTGGCATCTCCCATCCTGCAAGGGGGACAGAATTTTGCCATCCCTTAGATTATTTTCCTATTATTATTTTTTACTGTAAACAGTATCCAAAAGCTTTCTGGGGGAAATGGTAAAATGGAGAGAAATTCAGGAAGACCTGGGCTGCAAAGGGATAAATGGGTGCTCAGCCATGTGGAAGCGTTCCCTGCAGACCTCAGCCAGCAGAGCAGGTGACATCCTCCTGCGCTTCTCTTAAATCAATATCCAACCAATCCTCCCTTAAACTCTTCAAAACTGATCAGACTGATCAGAGTGCAGCACTTGCAAAAAAGCACAGTTGTTTTAGTTCGAAGTACATTATTTTCTCTCAAGAGCCGTTTATGAAATTAATATTCCCATCATCTCTAATAAAGAACCTTGCTCCTAAGATGTAGTGTGCCACCCTTGCACACTGAGCAGGTTCTGCCAATATAGATCATCCGTAATGACTTTAAAGTGAACCAAGCTTCACAAGGATAAATCAGGCACATTGCATTTAGTATCGCCCTCATCCTGCAAAGTGCTGAGCAGTTTCCACCCCATTACCTCGCAGGACCGCAGCACCTTTGCAAACCTCACAGCTTGCATAACCCAGGAGTAAATCATTATTTCCCCAGAAGTGTAACTGGTACAACAGGTCACATTTTCCCAGGCAGGTGAAACCCAAATCTTCCTGACAATCACTCATTCCTGCAGAAATTCAGGTAGTGGCAGGAGAAGTGAATTATTCTGCACCAGACAGTGCATGGACTTGTTTAGACAAGAAAGTTTCGACACTGCCCCAAGGTAAAACATATGTGAAAGACAATTACACAGGCTAGAGTATGGCCAAGACATCGAGATGAGCACAATTTCACCTACTAAGCGCGTCTCAGCAACTTCAATAACATTCAAAACCGTAGTGTGATGCATCCTCTAAAAGAACAATTTGTTTTGTGTTATTCCTCGCGACACGCCGGTTGCCAGAAAACCGGGACCCGCAGCCAGCAAAGCGCTTGGGAAGCTTGCAAGCTGTTTCTCGTCTTGGCGTGAGCGCTGAAGCACTCAGGGGGGCTCTGGAGAAGTTAAAAACGCTGGTAGTAAACACAGGGCAAAGTACTGACCCACCAGTGGGCTCCAGCAGAGCCGGGGACAAGCGTCCCCCGAGCAAACTGCGGGCAGGCAGATGTCGGTTTGGCTTGCAATAAGGGGTCCAGGCAGCTAAAGGCTTTTCCCTGCCAGTTTTCTCTGATAACTTTACAGAGCCAGGGTGTTTAGGGGTTGGAAAGTGTCTAAAATCTTTTTGGCCAGCAAAGAGGTCGCAGTGAGAAGAGGTGGTGGGTGAAGCTGGATGCTGGAGCAGCAGCTAACGCCGAGCCCCACGGAGAGTGAGTGGCGAAAAGGGGCTTTTGCAGTGGAAAGGAGACAAACCACCCTCCAGCTTCAGTGTTTCAAATGTCCCCAGGGTACAACCCACTTCTAAGAAAAGGCTCCTGATGCATTATTCATATTTCCTATGAACCGAGACCGATTTCCTCATCGGGCACATGCGGCTCCTCCTAAAGCGAAACAAGGGTCATCGGCGCAACATCTCCCACCAGCTCCCAAAAGAGATGCAGCAGAAGGAGCAGGACCCCTGCTTCCCTAGGGAAGGCAAGCAGTCCCACCTCCAGCTGAGCCAGGAGGGCGGCTGTGGGAAGGACCGCAATCCACATAGGGCTTGCCTGGTGCTATATGTTCCTGTGCAGAGGAATCAACTCACAGGTGCTGTTTCAGTGCCCCACCAAGGAAATTATCACATCCATTGAGCTGCTTGCACCATGCTGGGTTTCACTAAGCATCTGCTTAGCATACAAGAGCCTCTGACATGGGAGGCGAGAGCAACCCACAGCTCACATCTGACTTTGGGATGCAGCTATAAACTGCACGACCACTTCCATAGCCGTGTTTCCCACGGACACAGCAGCTGATGCTGGCGGCGAGGGAGGAATGTGCATGTAAACAGATGAGGTATTCGTGTGCAATGCCAAAAGGGCAATCCGCAGCATCTCTCCTACCTCTTTCGGCATTTCCCGCGGGAAGAAGAAATAAGGCACCGCAGACACGGCCACGAGACTGGCTGCGACCAGGAAACCAAGCCACCAGGCGCCGACCCACCGCGGGTCTTTGGTCGTGAGCTGGACGCCGTCTGCAACACAAATGGAGAAGCGGGCACTAAATCAAAGGTGAACGGAGGGACCCCAGTGCCCCAAAGGGATGGTGATGGGTGGCCCCAGTCACCCCAACGTCAGCGTGCTCCAAGGTGGTGGCTCCCAACCTGGGGACCATCAGTTTTGGGGTCTGAGCACCATTTGCACCTGATTCATCCCATGGTGTTAAATCACATTTCATTCTTCTTTATCACCAGGGTGTCTAAAAACCCACTCAGCCCTTTGGATGGAGATAACTGGGACAGGGCTGTCCTAGAGCTGGAAAGGCAAAGGAAAGCATCCCCATCACAGCTTTTTCAGGGAAAGGATACCCATGTTGAGAAAAAGCTTGGAAATACTCACTCAAGGGGATTAAGCCATGGTGTATGTCAATACAGAAGGAAAAATCCTTTCTTAAGATCAAAATGGAGTTAACTCCAATTAACTTTTGGCATCCAAGAGCACTGCTTTATTTTTTTACAGTCTGGCTACCCACACAAGGCCCCCCTGTTCACAGCAGGACTTGGACCCAGGAGCTCTGCCCACCAGTCCGCTCCACCAGCCAGTGCTGTTTGTAGCTCAACCAACAGAAGCCGATCTTTAAAAATGCTTTAATAAGGATTATATCCCTTTCTCCTGCCTGTCTTCCTTCAGTTCACCCAGCCTCCTCTCCTGTCGCCCTCGGGGCACTCTCCAAAGATAACATTTTCCATGGGGAAGGTACTTGGCATAAATAAAACAGGATATGCAGAAGCTAGGATGCAAATTCACAACAGGGTGAGTCTGAACCAAGAAATATTTCTACAGAAAAAGGGGATACCTGCAGTTAGATAGCATTCATGAACAAGCCCAGGAAATGAATCCTCCCAGAAACCTCTTCCTTAACTGTGAGGTTTAACAGGAGCGAGCTGTTCTCACTGGGGGGGGTGCAATTAAAATTGCAATCAATTTACTGGATTTTGGTACGGTGGATACTGCCACATCTAATCTCCCATCTCTGGAAGTAACAAGTGATAGGTCAAAAGAAATTTGATAATCTCCTCCCTGCACGGTGCATTTAGCAAATCGGAACTTTAAATCCCTTCCTGAATAAACACCAACAAGTGTTTTTCTAGGAAAACATGAGGTTAAATTAGATTTAGCATTAAACAGCCACAGCTCGATAGCTTTCCCCAGTAGGCTGAAGACATCTTTAGGCTGAAGACAGCTCTAAACCTGGGTGTTCTCCAGTTCTGGCTACTCCGTGGCGTTTCTCTTCAATGTCCTTCTGAAGAAGATGGCTTAGAAGAACGGAGCATCAGGGTGTGCAGGCAGACTGCAGACCCTGAGCCCTTTTCTTCATCCTTCAGAGGCAGGTAAGCCAAGACCCCAGACACCTCGCCAAGGCTCACCCACTGAGAGGATGGACAGCTGCAGCAATGAGCTTGGAGGCTGCCTGACAGGAGAGGCAACGTCAAGACTAGAGTGTGCTTTTGTTCTGCAATTATAATTGTCCATCTGCGGGAGGGCAGGGAGGCTCTGCAGAGGGACCTGGCCAGGCCGGGTCGATGGGCACAGGCCACGGTGTGAGGGGCAACAAGGCCAAGTGCTGGGTCCTGCATTGGGGCACAACAACCCCAGGCACCGCTGCAGGCGTGGGGAGGAGCGGCTGGGAGCTGCCCGGCGGGAAAGGACCTGGGGTGGTGGGCGACAGCGGCTGAACATGAGCCAGCCGTGTGCCCAGGTGGCCAAGAGGGCCAGCGGCATCCTGGCTTGTATCAGGAATGGTGTGGCCAGCAGGAGCAGGGCAGGGATCGTCCCCCCGTGCTGGGCACTGGTGAGGCCGCCCCTGGAATCCTGTGCTCAGCGCTGGGCCCCTCACCCCCAGAAGGAGCTGGAGGGGCTGGAGCGTGGGCAGAGCAGGGCAACGAGGCTGGGGAAGGGGCTGGAGCACAAGGGTGGGGAGGGGCGGCTGGGGGAGCTGGGGGTGCTCAGCCTGGAGAAGAGGAGGCTGAGGGGAGCCCTCATCGCTCTCTGCAACTGCCTGAAAGGAGGCTGGAGCCGGGGGGGTCGGTCTCTTCTCCCCAGGAACAAGCGATGGGACGAGAGGGAACGGCCTCAAGCTGCGCCAGGGCAGGGTTAGGTTGGGGATTGGGAAAAACTCCTTCCCCAAAGGGCTGTCAGGGCCTGGCCCAGGCTGCCCAGGGCAGGGGCTGAGTCCCCATCCCTGGGGGGATTTAAAAGCCGGGGAGATGTGGTGCTTGGGGACATGGGTTAGTGGTGGCCTTGGCAGTGCTGGGTTAGCGGTTGGACTCGATGATCTTAAGGGTCTTTTCCAACCTTAACGATTCTGTGATTCTATGATCCTATAAATGTATAGAGTGACAAAGTCCAGGTGAAAAAACATCTTGTGACGTCAGTGAGCCGGAATGAGCCGGAGGCACCCAGAAGGAGCCCCAGGTAATGCATCTGTAGCGCCAACACCCGCTGCTCATCCAGCTCCAGCCCTGATGCTGTCTGGTCACCCCCCAAAGGAGCCGGTCCGTCGTCCTTTTCCTCACGTGAGGATATGCTGAGCTGTATAATGAGTGTCTGCTCTGTTACTAACTGGGAAAGAGCCTCTTGTTTTCCAGGCTGGGTTTCAAGAGCAGCCAAAAAGGAGACGACTACAAATGCTTTGATAGCACGGCTCAGGAAGAGTTTTTAAAGGAAATCCCTTTCATGCTCCTCTTTTACCCTACCCAGCATTTCTCTTCTACTTGTTTTCACCTTCCTCCCACCCTACCCTTTCTTCTGCTTCTTCACGTCTCAGGGTCCTGGTACCCATTCTCCATTCCTTCTCCCTTACTTCTCCCCTCCATCTCTTTCATGTTTCTCTCTGGGTTTTGCTCATCCTCCACATCCCCGCTCTTCCCTGGTGCTGGCTGGAGGCAAAATGCTCCCGCTGCTGTTGCTGGCATATGGCAGAAAATTCGTAGAAGAATGAAAATCAGGTCTGCTCTAAAAGCACAATGCAGATGGGCATCCCAGACCTGGCAGCAGCCCAGGGGCGAGGGATCCCCAGGTCTGAAGGAGGAGAAAGCGCTGATTGAAATACAGGATTCCAGCAGCCACAGGGCCAGGTTTAACCCTGCAGATGTGTGTGTGACACTGAGTCGGGTGGGAAGGACCCACTTATTTGGGCCAGCTACCCCAGCACTGATGGGACCAGTCCCAGAGCATCCCCAGGTGATGGAAGTGATTTAACAGGGGAGACAGCAGGCAAAGGGAGCCAGCCCCTGCCCCGCAGGTTGCACCCTCATCCCTTGGGGGTCGGGATGCCCAGAGAGGGGCTGGAGCACTGCTGGCTCAGTAAAGGGAGGCAGGGTGAAGGGTGCCGGCTGGCTCTCCGAGGGCACGTTCACTCACCTCTGGTGACTTTGTCAATGTCGACATAAAAACGCAGCATGGCAGAGCCCAGCATGAAGGCCACCCCCGGCCCGATGACGGTCACGGAGAACAAGATCCCTGCAGAGGGGCGAGAGCGGAGAGGGGCTCAGCCCTGTGTGAAGGGACCAGGGGGGACGGGAGGTGCCTTGAGGCAGGACCGCGCTGGACCAGGGTCCACTGCATCTGCCTTCAGCATGGGCTATTTCCCTGGCAGCTTTCTTATCTCACGCCTTTCGAAGGATAACAACCCCATGCTTTCCAGGATTCCTCCCCTGGAAAGGGTTTGCAAAACTCAGATCTTTCCTGCCATTCTTCTTCAGCCTCCTAGAAAGACTGAAATACACCTAGGAACAAGATGTGCCCCTTGGTGTAAGAAATCCAGGAAATGTAAAGTTTTTTATAAGGTTAAGGAGATAAAAGTTATCAGCAAACTCTCCTATGTGAATTACTGATAAAAAAACCAAACGTGTTAGATTCAACTCCTGTCTTACAGGTGATCCTTTCAAATACAGTTCAGAGGTTTGGAGCATCTACTAAAGCAAAATTTGATGCAGTACTTCCAGTCTCTTGACAGTAATGACCTGTTTTTGAGTCACCCTTGCTGTCCCATTCAGTTCAAAAAGCCATCACAGATAACAGCTGGAAAAGGGCTAGAAGGACCTGCAAGGACCATCTTGTCCATCCCTCGCAGCTGTGCGCCCAAGCTGTTCTCCAGCACCCCCTCCCCTGAAGGATACTTGCCCACCTCCCAGATGGTTGATCCTGGTTTTTTAGCTTCCTATAATTTTCCCTATATCTAAAGTCTTCATTGCTGCATCCTGAGCCCATAACTGCCTCCTGTGAACACGGAGACCAGATTATTCCTCTTCTCCTTGTTGAAGCCTTTTTGGAGGAGGACACAGTTGTGTCCCTGTCTGGCTTGTCATTCTCAGGTCAAAAATCCCAGCATCTCCCTGAAATCACGTTTTCCAGCACGCCTGGTCTGTCTGCAGTTTGTCCAAGCTTGAAGCAGACAAACTATTTTTGCAGAAACCTTCCTAGCGCTGGGTAGAGCAGAAGGGCTATAGCAAACTCTGCTCTTGTTAATGCAAATTAGTACTGTCTGGCCTTCCTGTGGAGGGCTAATTCTGGCTGCCCAGGGCAGGGGCTGAGTCCCCATCCCGGGGGGGATTTAAAAGCCGGGGAGATGTGGTGCTTGAGGACATGGTTTAGTGGCGGACTTGGCGGTGGTAGGTTAACGGTTGGACTTGATGATCCTAAGGGTCTTTTCCAACCTTAATAATTCTATGATTCTGTGGTTTCCCCTCTTCCCACAGCAGCCCCAGCCTTACCCAAATAGAGGGGGGAATTCCTCTCACTGGCGAAGTCATCGATGTAGGAGATCCCAAAGGGCTGGATGGGGACACCACCGATGCCCAGCAGCGCCTGGGCGATGAACATGACGAGGAGAACCTCGTGGTTCTCCCTGGCGGCATGAGGGGTGCAGCCGGCATCGCTGAGGTTCCCCTGGGACCTCGGCACCCCGGGCTCACACAGGTCGGTGGTGTTGCTGAACATGCCTGCGATGACAAGGGGAAGCAGGTCTAAGGGGCTCAGACTGGAGCAAGAGCTTCCCTAAGAGAGCAGCAAGCACGTCGATATGCACTCGGTAGATGTCAGGAGAGAAACGTCAGTGGAAGAAAAGGCAAAGAAAGTGCAAATATTACTGAGCAGATGTTCACAGCGAGATGGATGCACGTGCCACAAAAAGCCACCTCCATGGAAAAAGCAGAGCTGAGATCACTTCCAGGACCTTTGATAGATCTTGCAATAAAGGTAAGTAAGCAAAACTGCAGATTTTGTGAATAGCTACTCAGGAAATGAGAACTCATTTTACCCAGAAATGGATTACAAAGCTGCCTGAGTGAAAGTGCTGATTCTAGCACCCTTATCTTCCTTAAAATACTGGGGGAGGGGGGGGGTGGTGTTTATAGCAGGATTTCCATGGTTATGCCCCAAATCATGTGCAACTGTGAGCGCTTGCCACAGGGCCACCTGCACCAGCACTCCTGAAATGCATGGCTAATTGTTTCCAAACTGGTGTTAGCACCTGACCCCTGTTTGCATCCATGAATTATTCACCTATTAAGTCTTCCTTTGGTGGCTGCAGCTGTGTGAACCAGCTGCGGTCTCTCTGATGAGCCAGAGAAAAGCTGTTTACTGGAGGTTTCTAAAAGATTTGCTGGACCCTCATGGCAGGATTTGGGAAGGTAACAAAAGAGTGGGTTTCTCCTTTCTATCTTTCCTCATCCCTTCACCATCTTTCAGGGAGGAAATCCAAAATCCACCCTGACCTGCTCCTCCATGAGTGATTTACACCTGGATGTCTCACAGGAGCTTGATTTTCTAGGGGGGTCTAAGACCTCAAAGCATTCCCGCAAAGACAGCTCACTTAGGCAGGGGAAGACAGGTGAGGTACCCCATAAGCAGAAGTAAGGTGTGAAACCAGCGGTCCCCATTGCAGACAACAGCGTTTCACCCCCAAAGCTGCCCCATTGGGTTGAATCAAGTTCCTTCCCATACCTCTTGTTTCCTTCCCGTAAAGGGCTTAGAGACCTTATCTTAACGTTCATGAGACTTCATCTTATCTATGTTATGAAAATAAGGGAGCGGTTCATGTGAATGAGGGCAGCTTGGTTCAACACATGGAAGATGAGAGCCCCGATGGCTGGGGAAGACCTTCCTGCTACCCGGTGTTTGTCTGCTGCGTGGATGTGCAGAAGACAAGGGGAATCAGAGGCACAGCCTATGTTTTGATGGTTTTCATGCCCTTTCCTGTGGTTCCAGCTGTCCCCTGGCTCTGCTTCCCACCATCAGCTGTTGCCTCTTGGTACTGAGATGATTTCATTCTCATAAAATTAAAATTCCCTGAGAATAAATCTACAGCTCGCAGCTCCCAACCCCTTGAGGGAAGGTCATGTCCTTTATCTGTCCCAAAAGGCATAAAATAAGTTCCTAGAGTACCTACTGGCAACAGATCGGTCATACTCGTAGGGTCCAGTTATGAAGTGGGGGAGAGACATGAGGAACCCAGCCAAGGAAACGAGGATGGCACCGCAGCCGATGAAACGGGGTCTGTGCACTCGGCTCCCAAAATAACTTATGAAGACGATCAGCAACGTGTTTCCAACCTGCAGCAGGACACACAGACCAAGAGGTCTCACAAAGGAATGACAGGAGCATGGGGAGAGCGTTCACCAGGTAGACCAGGAGAAGCAAGCTGGTTTTCACCTCATTGAAGGAAGCGAGCAGCCCTGATGTCTGGCTGGAGAGGCCATATCGTCTCTCGATGGTTGAGATGGAGCTCTTCAGATAGCCGGAGACCAGAAGCTGGGAGAGCTGCAGGAGCCCGTGGCAGAAAACGAAGAACTGCCAACACAAAAAGAGAGCATCCAGCGTGATTACTGCAAGCTGCAACACAACAAACTGCATCTCCTACACAAAGGTGTGATTATTGAACATGAACCTTTGATCACGAGCCTTTGAAATATTACCCTCCCTCCTGCCGTCAGTGGTCTTCTGGAATTAAGTCAGGGCCATTAAATAGTTCTCTGCCAAAAATGACAATAGGGTTAGTGTTTGCAAGGAGAGTGTAGTTTCTTCAGCTGAAACTGGCTTTGGACAAAGAGATCGCTGCGCTTGGGATTCTGCTAGTTTGTGTTGGCCTTGACCCAGAGATCCAGCAGCAGAAGTGGAAGGTTGCACAACCTCGCTGCTCCCGTCCAGCCCGAGGCAGGCAGCCATCCCCAGTGCTGGCAGGAGCTCTTCTGGGACAGGAACGAGCCCTTCTGAACACAGTAACAAACAGCTTCCTTAGAGAAAGTCAGGAGAAGGTCAGGGAGAATAAGTCAGACTTTCTGTTTTGCTTTCCTTCTGGATGTAAAGGACGTATCTCCTTTTGGAAAATGTGATCATTCATCTCCCCTTCCAGAAGGAAACCTTGTCAAAGACCATCAGCTCCCAGAAAATCATCTGACCTGATCTCCTCCAGAGTTTGGGACGTACTGGTGCTCGGCTGCCCAGGTGAACACGTGGCTTGAACTGCCCCACCATTACTGAGAGCAGCATCCATCTTCCTGCTCCTCACACAGAAGCATTTTGCAAGTACCAAATGAACTGCCCCAGGAGGGACGGAAACCACCTCCCCTTCATCCACAGCTCTGCAAAGTACTCGGCAAAGGAAAGGAGCTGGCAAGCCATCTCCTTCCCTGCTGCCACATGGCTCTCCACAGGCATCCTTCCAGTCCCCAAATGAGTTAAAACCAACTAACCAACCCAAACGGTCGCATACCCCAAGGAGACGGACCGCTCATCTCACTGCAGGACAGGCTGAATATTCCTGGGTCCTTCCAAAGCTGATGCCCTCAGCCTTGGATGCTGCCCAAAGCCACAGGGTGCTGCTTTTGGCAGGTGTTTTCCCAGTCGCTGGCCAGAGCAAGGCATTGCTCTGGCTCTACGTGTTTTGCAGCCAGCTCCCACCAGGCAGGAGTCTCGCCTGGAGGAGCTGCCCAGCCTGGCCTGGATTTCTGCTATGTCTCGTTCTCATCCAGGCCTGAAGTGGGGTCACAGCCTAACTGGACTGCTCTGTAAGCGGAAGGACTATTTACAGCACAAAAAGGGGAAAAGGATGGTCAAGCCCCCTCCTCTCCCTGAGAGCTGGAGCACCGGGGTATGGGTACCACCACCAGAAGTGATGCATTGGCATCATGCAAAGCAGGATGCGATCCAGGACCTTCCCCCTTCCAGGCTCATGTCACCACTGAGGGGTGCAACGTGTTTGGACTAGGAAAATGTCACCCAGCCAAAGGAAAACTTTCCCAAAGTCAGCTTTGCTAAAACTCCTGGCTATGTCCAGGCACTGTTTCCTGAATACATGAGTTCAGATGGAAATGTTGAGGCCAGATTCATTTTTTCCAGGCATCCATAACACAGAGCCCAATGGCTGTGCAAACCCAGGACCTTCCCAGCACGTTGCTTTACATCAGCTCAGCAGCCACTGCCCCGCATCCTCTTCAGCACAGAAGGTCAAAATGGGTTGGGAATCTGCTATTTTGTTCTCCCCTATCTGGGCAGACTAAAGCACAGAAAAGCGAGATGGCCCTGCAAAGGACTTGCAGTGGCTTGGTGTCAACACCGGGCAAGGACCCCAGTTCTTCTGGCTGCAGGGGCTGTTTGCTGTTAGCCATCAGATCACAGCACGGCTGGTGATCTGCCATGAAAAGAAGAAACAGACTCACAGACTTTAGACCTGCTGGAGAGAGAGATGTCCTGCTTTGTCTTTGGCTGCCGCTTTTTGTCCTACAGCAAAAATCACTTGTTTACATTTCTGTATCTGATTGAGACACCTGGCTCTCTAACCTGTATGGTCTGGAAAGATGCTCCTCATGCCTGGAAGGAGAGACCATTACTGACACCAGCGTGACCCTCGTAAACAGAGGGAGGGATTTCCCTGAGGACCAGCTGCTGCAGAGCATAAGCTCAGCTCTGCTCGAGAGCCAAAGGGCATAAATGCCTACAGCATCTCCAAGCTGCCAGAGGTCATATGGACATGCACACCCACATGCGCTTCTCCTGTCCCAGGAGATAGCAGGGTTAACCCTACAAAGCCTGCCTTCATCTAAATCCTCCCCTGCCAGCAGAGCCTGCTTCTTCATACTCCCAGCAAAAGGAGAGAGAAGCAGCAGCCAGCAGTGTTGTTAAGAATGAAGGCAAGACACTCAAATCAAATTATGTCTGCTTATCAGCTCCCAGAATACAAACCTCCCAACCTAGAGCATTCCTTTCCACCCTCTCAAAGTACAGGCTGTGAATCCTGTCCACGTTACAAGCCTAACGTGGGCTTGAAAGAGGCATGTGACACCAAGAGCCACGATTCAGGTGTCCTCCATTCAAATGTACGGCTGTAAGCCTAGTTTTGGTTGAGTCCCAAAGGTTGAGCCTATACTTGTAAATGAAAGCGGTCGGGAGCCATTCTCTGATGCCAAGGCCAGTGGGAACAGAATAGCCTGCATCCATCCTACCAAACTCACTGAGCCTTCAAAACAGGGCAGTTCCACCCAAAATGCTTGCTGGGAATGGTCCCCAGGCCTCAGTTTCTCAGGTTTTTGGCAAAGTAGTAGCTGGCCCAAGGCTAAGTCATGGAGTAGGTGATAATTCAGAGGTACAGCCAGATAAGCTGTAATGCTGAGGTCTGCTCGGGATCATAGAATGCTTTGGGATGGAAGGGACCTTAGAGGTCATCTAGTTCATCCCCCATCCATCCCCATGGGATCTCGGTATGCAAAATCCCTGGAGGAGCTGATCCGGGGACCAGCATCAACCTGCATAGCCATGGTCCCTCAGCCTCTGCTGGGATGAAGGTGCAGGGCAGGCTTGGTCCTGCCTTTGGGTTGTGCCCAGGAACGCAGCCACACCACGATGCTCATCATAAAATGGTTTTCATTTTCTCCCAGCAAGCTGCTATTTGCAGCTCCGGTCATCAAGACCAAAACCCTAGACTGGAAGAAGGATCCTGCACTTTCTGCAGCCTACAAAGCAACCACCACCTGTGTCCCCACAGTCTGCTCGGGTTTGGGGGATGCCACCCATGCCACAGCCTGGAGGGCAGGACTTCACGGGATGAACATCCAGACTTGGAGTGCAGAGAGCTCCTTCACTGAAATCTGCAGTGCGTTTTTATAGGCTGATCTTTCCCTTTTCTGGAAGAGAAAAGCAGTACTGCAGGTCCTGGGGAACATGGAGAAGAGCAAAAGCCTGGGTCAATGCAAGGGTATGAGGACATCATTGGTGGCAGGACATCCCAAGGGGATTGCGGCAGCTTAAGGAAACCGGAGGCAGAGGACAGGGGGCCTGGGTAACGCCAGGAGCTGGTGGGGGGGTTAAGGAGAGCCCAGAAGAGCCCTCAGATACGCACCGTGTCCCACCGAGGCGGCCGGGGCGGTGAAAGAGCTGCAAAGGCATCTGACCACAGTGCAAACAGCAAGATGAAACAAAGGGAAGGAAATCCCCATGGACAGCCTGGCAGAGCTTCCTAAGATCAAGCTATCGATAGCTGTTTTTAATTAAACATTTCAATCTCTTTTCTTCAACACATGCCTTTTTTGAAAATGACTGCTAACAACCAAACACATTAGAGGGGCCAACATCCAACATTTCTGCACCGTGTGTGTTGAAAGAGCAAAGACCAAGAGATTTATAAAAGCCTGGATACCCAGATGGTAACTGCACTAGTTGCTGCACAAAAGTTTTTAGACACAACTCAGAAGCCCAGAGTAAGCAGGGGAACATTTAGAAAGTCAAAAGCAAGATGGAAATAGTTGAGAAGGAAGAAACAAACAGGAAAGTGAAGACCATTGCTTGCATTTTCTCCAACTTCTGCAGTGATTCTAAGTCAACTAGTTCTAGGAAAATGTCACAGAAGAACTCAGCTTTTTGCAGGATCTGCCAGGCTTTCTGTGTTTCCCACTTCTCCACGATGGTGATTTACTTTCCTAAGGTAGCAATGTGGGAGGTCTTGCAGTTAAAGCTCTGCAAAGCCAAGTCTCCTTCCTGCTCCTCAGGGAGTCATTGCGGGCAGCCACCCTAACCACGGGGCATTTATAGGCTGGGGAATATTTTAATGAGTGAGAAATGAGTGGTAATTGCTAGTGTGTGATTTCCAGTTTGCCCCGTTGTAGCTGTGATGATGGTGGTGGGTGGTCGAGCCCCAGCAGTGTGTCTATCACGGGGCTCCTCTGGGACCTCCCATGATATTTGGTGCGGGGCTGATGACATGCAGACTCAGATGCCACCCTGCACCTTTCTCAGCTAGATCTGGGAGATAGCCCCTGCCCCAGGACAGGCAGCTCCTCTGCATCATCCTTCTGTGCCATCTAGTTACTTTTCCCAAGGACTTGAGGCTGGGGTCCCTCCACACCTAGACTGGGTCTGATGGGGAGGAGAAGATCAGAATGTGACCTGGGTCTGCAGACACCAGCCTTTTCCCAAGACCTGGGCCCCAACAGCAGGTTGCAGTCATGGAAAGGCAGGAGCAGCCCCAGAGCTGGGTGCTCCCAAAAGCAACCCCAAGCCCAGCTGTCTGGCACCTCTTTCCCATTATGGGCCAAGGCAGGCTCACATCCTTTCCCCTCTGCATCAGTAGAACTAAAACAACTCGGAGAATCCAAACGAGCGCTTGTGTAGGCTGAGGAGGAAGGAAGGGAGAGTTTTTTTAATGGCCTTTTTTAATAAACCTCTGTGAAGCATTATTATAAGAACCTGCTCAGGCTCTACGTTGGGATAACACTAAACATCGTACTAGACCAGGGACAGAGGGTGCTTGGTACTGATGCACCCCTGCCAAAAACAACCCCCCCTGCAGTGCCAGGGTGTAGAGCAACCTTCCTCCTCGGGAGATGTGCCACTGCCACTTCCCACCACCAGTGAGGCATGGACAGTGCCCGAGACATCTTCCCAGTGCCCCAGAGGGAAGAGCAGCATCTCCACCAGGTCTTTGGTGAGGTGCCCTCACCCACAGGCAGCGACATCCCAACCCAATGTCTGCACCCTCCACAACCAGCACTGGGATGAGTACATCTCCGCTCTACCACACGTTGAACGAGGAGCTTCTCTGCAATCGTGCACTCTTGGAGGAACTCACTGCTTTTCTGTTTTTCTCTATATTTTTGAATATATTTTTGCAGGCTTTGCTCTACTAAGCCTTGCATTGCATCAGCGAGATATTGCTGCTCCCACTCCGCACGTGTAAGAGCATAGAGAGATGTACTCAATCCTAAGCAGCCAATAAATTGCAGAACTGGGGATTAAACAGCAATATCTCCTCTCTCGGTGGTCTGGAAAAAACTTCTTACACAGCTTCCACTGTGTTGCTAGTGTCGATCATGCAGTTTGGCAACAAATCCTCCGTGTAAGGGCTCTGAAAACTGCACACAGAGTCTTGCCCCAGTTGTCACAGGGAAGTCCCTATCACGCTGTTTCCATGTGTTTGGGAGACTTTTGCTCCTATTTTAAGAAAGGGTTTTGTGCCTTAGCACGTGATAAAATCCCGTGCACTGGGCTGTGTTTACAGAGAGGAGAAAATGGGTCTGCGAGGAATCAGCTTGTTCCAGTTTGGTCAAAACCAGTTCCGTGTAACTGGGCACAAGTCCCTACCACTGCGCAGACCGCTTGTAATAAAGGCTTGGGGCAAGGACAGCTCTAGCTTGTTCTTGAATTAAAGCACAGAGCAGAAAACATCAAGGGCTGAAGCTCGCACAGAGGGTGAATGTCCTCAGCCAGATCCTTGATGGCTTTAGGAGGTGGGCACGTGCACGCCATCCCATGAGGAGGGGTGTTGGATCCACAGCTGTGTCTGCAAATGAACGTGGAAGCCACCTCTGAGGTATGAAGGTCGTTGTGCATGTCCTCGAGGCGCAGGATGGCAACAGGCAGGGTCTGGCAGGGATGGGAAACACGTGGCCGTGGGACCATGGCATCCCCCTGGGGCCACTCACCTTCCCACGCCTGTCCCTACCAAGAGGGGTTTCACCAACCTTGCCGCTGGCACAATGCCTCAAAACGTGCACCTCAGACAACCCAGCAGTGATCGCATTAGCAACCACAGTCTTCAAATGTCCAAGTGGCCTTTCAGGTCTTCCAGATATCCCAATTTTATTGGCCAAAACCTCTTTATATTGACTGCAATGGGTCACGCTCTGGACTATGCTTTCCTGCCCAGCAAGCCATCGCTCTCCGCCTGCTTCTTCTTCATCTGCAGGTGAACTGTTGCTGTAACACACCCATAGTCTTTCCAAAAAAGTTTCTCCCTCTGTAGCAGCCTCCATCAGAGGATCCCAAACTACTTCTCCATGTCTTTGCATAAGCAGCTCTTCAGCAGAACTGCTCTTCCCAACTTGTGTGCCCAGCACGGGATGCAAAACGCCCCTTGAAGCCAAGACAAGATATTGCAGTTGACGGGAAGCAGCAGCAGACCTGATTTAATCCGCTCTGATGGACTGTAGGAATGCATGCCAGGTATCTTAAAGGCTCATCAGCCCTAGGAGCACTCCCCAGAAGGACAATTTTGAGTTATGCTTCTCAGTTGCCTTTTGACACGTGGCAATTAGTTTTCGTGTCACATTCTCTCTGTAGATATATATATATAAAAAAATTGCAGTGCTGTGATTTTTGGTCCTTCAGCCACTTCAAACGCATAAACCACATTGTGCAATGATTTTGTGTTTCTGCAAGAGCCATTCAAACCCTGGACTTGAAGTTATGTTTTCTGAGCAAGTCATTTAGAAACCGGACAGGGTGACCTAACTTCTTGAAAGAAAAAAAACAAAAACCAAACAAAAAAACCAACCAAAAAAAGAGATCTGGGGAAAACATCCTGTGCCGAGTATAATTGTGTGCTTGGTGACACGCATGGTCAGGTCAGTTCTGCCTTTGGGGTAAAAACAAGTCTTTCAGCAGTTTAATGTGAAACATAGAATTGGAAAAGAGGATTTGCTCTCCTTGGCTGTGGGCTGCAGCCAGGATAACGCCTGGCAATGCCAGGATAATGCCTGGCAATGCCTTCAACGGGTTTGGTCCCAGCCTGCGGCGATTGCAATCATCCCTGCAGCCTCCTGCAACGCTGCTCTGACCTGGAGGGATCAGTTGGGGTTCCTCTGCTGAGCTTTCCAAGCAGAAATTCAGCAGTAGGGTGTCCATCAGGAGCAGAAATGGTCTCCACCAAAATCCCTCACTTTCTGCCCTTCTCAGGGTGGGCTCCAGGGACCCTTCAGAAAGCAATAGACCCTAGCAATCACGGGCAGTTGCAGAGCCGCCCATTGCCCTGCCCGGGTCTGGCCTGCAATATTCTGCATGAAGAGTTTCCTCTACATCTACCTTGATAGACACCTTCGCTCAGCAAAATAGATGTTGATGCTGCTCACAGACCCAAGCTGACTTTGCACCTCAGCAGCTTTAATCTTTGAAGTTTCAAACGCGTTTAAAATTTCTCTGCAAGGAAAAATCAAAGGGATTTTATTTTTAAAGATAACCTTGCTGACACGTAAAAAAACCCAGAGCTGAATGGACTGAAAAGAGGATGGGGGGAGAAACCTCAGGACTTTATGGCACCGGGCTCTCCCCTCTCCTGTGCCTCCAGCCTCTGGTAATGCTCTGCCTGGGTGACTTCTGAGCTCATTTCCCCGCTGCCACAAGGGATGAGGGTGATTAAATTACCGGCATTTGTAAAAAAAAAAAACAAAAACCAAACCCAAAATCTTCCCCACAAAAGTGACAGAGAAATCTTAAGCCTTTAACACTGGCTGTCATCTTTTGCTCTACAACCTAGTGAGACTCTCTAACTGTCAGGTAATTGTCTTCCAGCTACTCTGAATGTATCATTAAATCGGTGATAGTGCTGCCACTATTGATAAGGTGCAAATGATTCAACCAAAGGAGAATGAACCAGCCAGTGGTTCTGCAAAGAGCTCCTCAAACGCTGAGGTTGCACTGAGTCCAGCATTGCATTGCTGTAAGACTTCGAAGAAGCAAGGTTTATGTGCCTGGCTCTGGCTTACGTTAAAATTAAATGAAAAGACAACAGAGAGAGAATGAGGAATCTGATCTCCCAACTTACCAAGCCACTACCAACTCTCCTAAGCAAATGAAACCATCATTTCTCGCATGTGCTTGCAGTGACGTGCTAAGAAAAGCTCATGTGAAATCACGTATGTGCATACTGCATGTGTACAAAGAAAATCCCCAAACCTGTGGCTGCATAATAACAGAAAAAGCATTTTCCACCTTGTTCTCTGTTTATTCACCCAGCAGTTTTTGATCTGCTCCCACGTCATACCACCCTTGGCTCCCCCAGACCCCTGCGTCTCAAGGTCTCGCTTTGCAGTAGCCTATTCCCATAGCAAAACACTCCGTACCTGTCATCTGTTTGTTTGAACACGAGCATCTTGAACGTTGATGTTCACAAGCCAAACGACATGCTCCATTGAACATAGCAACTGTCATCCAGCTAGACCAACAGCTGGCTTAGTTTTAGTTTCCTGCTTCCTTGTGATGTGTAAGAAAAGAGCATAAAATTTCCAAAATGTCCTTTTTGTAGAAAAGAAGATGGAAATATGAACTTGATTCTGATGCAAGCTGAGAACTCGCTTTTTCCAACAATACTGTGGTCAATGCTGATTATTACTTCCACTTCGCAGATGCTTGTCTTATCTAAAAGTTTACACATTTTTTCTTTTGAGTGTTGCTACACTGAGGGAGCTGGGGGTGCTCAGCCTGGAGAAGAGGAGGCTGAGGGGAGCCCTCATCGCTCTCTGCAACTGCCTGAAAGGAGGCTGGAGCCGGGGGGGTCGGTCTCTTCTCCCCAGGAACAAGCGATGGGACGAGAGGGAACGGCCTCAAGCTGCGCCAGGGCAGGGTTAGGTTGGGGATTGGGAAAAACTCCTTCCCCAAAGGGCTGTCAGGGCCTGGCCCAGGCTGCCCAGGGCAGGGGCTGAGTCCCCATCCCTGGGGGGATTTAAAAGCCGGGGAGATGTGGTGCTTGGGGACATGGGTTAGTGGTGGCCTTGGCAGTGCTGGGTTAGCGGTTGGACTCGATGATCTTAAGGGTCTTTTCCAACCTTAACGATTCTGTGATTCTATGATTCTATGATTCTCCAATAGTATCTTGTAGCAGACCACCAGTGGTGTGATCATCACCGTTACATGGGATTTTTTAAAAATGCCATTAGCGCTATACAAAGAGAAAAGGATTCCCCACCACTTCCATGAGCCAAGGATCATGGGTCCTCCTCTGCAAACAACTGAGCATGCAAACATCTTTGCAAATAATGAGCTGAGGAGCCCCTCTGGTGCCAACACAGCCATGGGTAGGAGGTAAGAGGCCATGAATATCTGCAGGCAAGCTCAAGATCAGCATGCTAACCCCACACAGGTAGCACTGGCCCCACCACCGGAAGATCTCAGCTTCTAGTGCATCCAGCCTCACGCCTCTTCCCAACTTTGAGAAAGGGAGAAAAAGGGACCTTCACCCTGGGTTCCCCATGGCTCAGCGGTTTGGGTGCTCCAGGACAGAGGAAACGTAGCTTCACACCCGTGTTGGCAAGTTGAGCCAGTCCACTGCTTTCCCTGGGCAACCCTCTGCCCATCAGACTGCTGTGCAGAAGTGACCATGACCTCCTGCCATCCCCACCACAACCAACTTTGGGGCTTCTCCAAAGGGCTTAATGAAGTCCACTCATCTGGTTGCCTGCACTGGACCTGGCAGAGCTCTTGGGTGGAGGTTTGGAGGAACCATCTCCCTGCATGCCCCCAGATACCCAACAGCAGAACAAGAGGAGCCGGGTGAACTTACATCGGCGTCAGGCAGCATTGCAGGGTGGGTGGCCTGAATCATTGCTTAGGACATATGTTTTCAGTGAATAAATTCAAGCAAGGGCAGGGTTTAAGCCAACTAGATGCCATTCCTTGCCTAAATGGGGGCTAACACCCAAAGCTTTGCAGGCTGCTCTGTGCTGAGCTCCAAGAGCGAGCACCGATTCCCCCTTTCCTCCACCTCTGCTGTCCCCATTCCATGCATGCATTTATCATGGATATCATAAAAAACCTATTTTCACGAAGACTGAGGCTCATAGCTGCTTTAAGATCTGGGATTTGTTTCTCTTGAAGGTTTGCTTTGGACTCTGGGAGTTTCACTGACAGAAGTTAAACACTGCAGAAGCTGAAAGTTAAACTTGCATTGCAACATCGCTGTCCCACAGCTTGCTTTTGGACGGATCCGGCCGCACAACCAATGGCACTTCTGCTGTACGGAGCACCCGGAGCGTTTTCCAAATACGTTTTGTAACCAGGAATTCTGTCAATGCCTTCTGCAGAAAGCTTAACTCCTCTTTACCAGGCAAGTAATCCAAGGGCGGGGGTTGTATAGAAAGCAGGGGGTATTTACCTTGATACTGAGAAATGGGTTCCTGCAGAATGCTTTCCGGGACTGATCCGGGTAGCTGCTCTTTGTAGCGGTACTCGTCATTCTGTCAGGTCTGCTTTATCCGCCTGCCAAAATAAATCATTCAGTACAATGCTACATTCCTCTGCCTGAATTCGCCTTGCTCAGCACAGCAAAATCCTGTCATGCTTTGCAAACACC
Organism: Theristicus caerulescens; assembly: GCA_020745775.1. Taxonomy (NCBI): domain Eukaryota; kingdom Metazoa; phylum Chordata; class Aves; order Pelecaniformes; family Threskiornithidae; genus Theristicus; species Theristicus caerulescens. The sequence continues at coordinate 131,995,527 of CM036559.1, read as the reverse complement.
CACACAGCAAGCGCAGGGTCGTCATAAGCAATTATTAATTATTCCTGGTTTTCATTTTCTTTTAGCGCTTCGCTTCTGCAAAGCAAAAAGGCAGCATGCAAAACGCTAACATGCTAATCACCAGGGTACATGAGGGGTTAAAAATTATCAATCATTTCGCTTCAAAGCAACAAAGCAGCGCTGGGCCAGGATCTTGGTATTCCTAAATCCCAGCCATACCAGAGCATAATTGGGTCAATGCTCTTCGATATAATCAAGGCAATATTGTTTAAACATTATCTGGGTGAGCACTGTTTAACCGTTATCCTTATCAATGACCTGGGTGATGGGGCAGAGTGCACCCTCTACCAGTTGGCAGGAGATGCAAGACCGGGAGCAGCAACTGACACGGCCAACGGCTGTGCTGCCATCCAGAGGGACCTCAACGGACTGGAGAACCTCGTGAAGTTCAACCAGGAGAAGTGCAAAGTCCTGCCACTGGGGAGGAACAACCCCGGTCATCAGCACAGGCTGGGGTCTAACCAGCTCTGCAGAGAAGGACCTTGGGTTGAACACGAGCCAGCAATGCTCCCTCACGGCAAGGAAAGCCAGCTGGGCTGCATTAGGAGGAGCGTTGACATGATCTCCAGAGCTCCCTTCCAACCTCAGCCATTCTGTGGTCCTGTAATAATCATTTGAATACCCCTACGAGGAAGGAGAGCAATCTTTACTGTCCAGAACTATGGGACTTTGGTTGCTCTGATCGACGCCTTCATATCCTTGAAACACACAGGACATCTTGGCTTCTTTTTGTCTGGTATCAACCACACACCTAGATCGACCATCCCGATTAGTAAATGGATCTCCAGACCTCCCCTAATCCCACTCTGAACCCCAGCCACAAGGAGCATCCTAGGGTCTTCATATGGTGACTGGGGCAGGCTCCGGTCTCCACCGTGCTGGTGTGAATCTCCTTGAGCCTTATTCTCCTTCCCATGGCAGTGCAGCTCCACAAACCCCAGAGCAACTCCTCTGATTTGGTTAGCTACGGCTGAGACCAGGATCCAGCCTCCACATTATATATCGCATATGTCAAGCTGTCTTAGCTTTCTAGGCTTGTTTGTGATACACATTACACAGCGACACTGTAGCTGAAGGTCAATGCTACGGAGTGAGAAAAATACCCACAGCATTGAAGAGATGGGAAAAGGGGCTGGAAGGAAAAATCTAGCTGGAAATTAGCTCAGCTCTTGAACGGTGCTGGAGCAGACTTGGGCCAAGCGTGAGGGATCTGCCCAGACATGAAGATCCCACCGAGGTGAGGCCAAGCTCATCAGCTGCAGCTGAGGTCGCATTTGCTGCTAAACATCCTCATGGGATGTAACTGGTTTCAGCTCGCCATCACACAGGGCTGATGGATGCAGCAGGGCAAGGCGTGCAGAAGCATGTGCGTGAGATCAAGCAGCTTTGGAGACGCTGGCTGGCCAAACTGCCTTCCCAAGAGCAGGCTACAGACAACCTAAATGCCTAAATGGGGTTTGGGGACTCCCCTATGGGCTCAGAGGCAGGAGGCACAGGCAGCTCCTGCCTGCAGGAGGGGAGTTCAGCAAGCCCTTCTCCATCCCTCCATACGCTGGCTCTCTGGTGGATTAAAGCCCTCCTTTCCTGCCTCTCATTTTCACCCGCGGTGTTTTTGCATCTCCCCTGGAAGAAGCCTTCCACGCTTGCTTTCTGGCTCCCAGCCACCACCTAAATTTAACCAGGCAAAGAAATGTAAATCTGCGGGAAGCCACCGTCCCCTTCCCTGCACCGCTGACCTCCTTCCCTTCGGACCTGCGCTCCCTCCCCACCGGCTGCATCCGTGGAGTGAACGATGTGCGGGAGGACGACGTCTGTGTTGGGTTTTTAGTACCCAGACTTCCTCCTCAGGAAGCTGTATTGTTTGGAGGCACGTTAAACCCATTAGGCTTTAGCTTGTTGTTCAGTACACTCTAATAGATGTTTCCATCTCAGCGGCATCCGCAAGCTCCACAGCAAATGAGGTGAAAGGCTTTACATTATTATTTTGCGTAATTCTATTTTCCCCATGATGAGATGCAAAGGAGCAAGTACCGTAGCCTCAAACAAATTAACAAATGTACGGGTTGATGTAAATTCGAGCAAGAGGAGACTGTCTTAACTGTGGCATTTATACAACCCTTAAGTGCACTGCACAGGAGAGGTAAATTCAAGAGGGGGACCTGCATACCGCTGAGTTACAAGCCCCATGGCATCCTCCGCAAAAAGCAATTGCTGCCCTCAGCCCCATTTCAAGAGACGAGATATTGCTACAACAAAATACAGGATGGGATCAATAAAGTAAATTCCTTCGTAAATTAAAGCATCCATGAAAAGCTCCCCTGAACCTCTGGAGGGTTAAGCAGTGCAGGAGCAAAAGCACCTGCCTGTCTCCGGACCACGGCGTCCAATATTGCCTGTCTCTGGGAGCAGCGCCGTGATTAATTATTTACAGCCACCGACTTTGTTGCTGGAGCCTCTTGAAAGCTCAGGGGCTACACAGGGGAAAGAAGAAGGGTGCCAGGGTAGCGAGGGAGGAAACCAAAAGGAGTCTGAGCCCAGATTTGCAGGGATGGGCATGTTCATGGAGCTGGTAACCACTGTAGGCTTAATGCCCTTCTTTCCTCTGTTAACTGTATTGACTTTGCTAGCCCTCCTCACCAAAGATGCACACCTTGTTTGTTGCAAAGACCCGCAAACAACAAATCCTGTGGTCTCTAGGAGTATTTTGGTCCCCCTGCCCATCCTTTCCAGGCCTTCCTTTAAATGTGTTCATCCTTTACCCCTTCAGGGCGTCCACGAAGCTGCTACATCTGGAAATAGTCCGACCTCTTCCCTAATCAGCTTTCATAGTCTTCTTGGTAGAAGAAAATGATAGAAAGCACTGGTAGAAATGTTTTCACTAATCCCTGCCCAAACAGGGTGTAAAAGCCCCTCACCCTTTGCCGTGCACCACAATCACCCCAAATTTCCCACACGGCCAGGGAGGAGCTCGGTTCTGCTTTCTCCAGGGGAGTCCCTTGCGTTAAGGACAACCTGCATCATCTGTCAGCAGCTGGTGGCCGAGGATGCACAGCCAAGTCCGACTCCATCCCACCATGCACCCCTTCATCTCACCTTCAGCCAGGTTTCCTACTTCCATTTCAGTATTACCTGAGAGTGTGCAGTGCCTGCGAAAGAGGGTGAGCCACCGAGAGACCCGAGGGGAAACACTCAGCAGAGATCTGAAATGCTGCACAGGCTGCCAGCACTTAAAAAGGAGAATAACCTATTGCATGTAGAGACTGTTCATCCGCAACGTTTCTTTAAGAATAAACTGAAATAGAAGAGTACTTTGATCCAGCACAAAGGACAATGAGCAGACCAAATAAAAAGGCAGATAAGACTTAATCGACAAAAAAAAAAAAACTTGCATGAAGATAACAGCATGCTAAGGTCAGTCTGGTTCTTGTTTCCTTTGACCGGATCGAGCCCGTTTTGCTCAGCCCAGCTCTCCCATAACACATCGTATCTCCTCTGGGGATGGCTCTTGCTCGGCAAGAGCCGCATTTTTCTCCTAGTGGATGGGCATCTCCGGACGGAAAGGAAGATTATTTTCGATTAATGCAATTTCTCCTAGGTAAGGTCAAGAGGTGTCACTGAATTTGCTCCTCTGCAGGAAGGAGGCAGAACCGGTGCTGCAGGATTGGTGCTGCAGGATTGGTGCTGCAGGCTGGGTACGGCAGGGGAAGGAGGCAGAAAGGAAGGATGAGATTGCGAACACCAGAAGATATACCTGCATCAGAGTAAGGAGGGAGGAAAGCAAAAAGAGCAAAGCCCAGCGGGACTGGCATGGGGGGGACGTGCCTGGCGCAGGTCTGCAGCCCTCAGCTCCCTGACGGCCCAAGGAAGCATCCCGGGAAGAGGACACACGGTGGGAATTGCTACTCCTGCCTTGCTCCAAGCAGCCCCGCGTGTTCACCGTGGTACCCGTGGAGCGCACAGGGGCCACGGCAGCGCAATGGGAAAAGGTGAGAAATAGTCAATCCCGGAGTGCCAGCCCGTGATTTCGGAGAGCCTGACCCAAACCCGCTCCCAGACCAGCCCTGCAGGACCAGGACCGACAGCACCCAGCTCCCAACCTCAGCTCTGGAGCAAGCTGCTTCCCATCTTTGTGCCTCAGTTTCCCCAAGAACAAGCCAGGGAATAGATACCACTTGCCCCTATAAAGTGTTTGGGGAGCAGTGGATAAACTGGGACAGGCAAAGGCCGTGGGTTGCGACAGCGAGGGCTGACTTAGCACAGCGGGTGCCATTCCCCAGCAGCGCCGGGGAGGAAAGGGTGCTGCAAAGACCCTTGCTTGCTCCTCCCTGCAGCTTCTGCAGGCTGCAGCCAGCTGTGCCCTCGAAGGAATTTTGTCCTAAACAATAAAGCATGGGCTGAGATGTTGCTGCAAGAGCTTGGACTTCCTAACGACTTCCACAGCACCCCTGCAGCCGAGCATCTGCTCCATGTCAAACCTCCTCCGCCAGCTCAGAACTGCACGCGGAGGGTGTCAGACCAACACAACAGCGGAGGTTTTAAGAAAAACAGTGTTTGCTTTTCAGGGTGCCATGCCAGAGGCAGCTTTGGTGCCTCTCACAGCTGCAGGAGGTGAGTAAGCTCCTTCCTAGAAAAGCAAGGCCTTTTTGCAAGCAGCATCGCAAGGAAGGAACTAACCCTGGCTCGGTGAGACCAGGCTCCGGCAGACGCTGTGAATGCAGCACGCTGGCACCGTTTATAAACACAAGACCGAAATGACCATCCCACCTATCTTAATTAGCTATCCGAGAGCAATTAGGCTGTGTTCGCACAACATCCCATGATTATACAATGTGCTTTATGAACCCCAGAGGCTGCTGTTTGTGAGCTGGGGAATGCTGTCTAAAGGTCTGGGGTGGCTGAAGAATGGGGCTGTGGCCACGGGCAAATCCCTGCCTGCAGGAGTGAGGGCAGAGGTTGCCCTGAGCTCAGCAGCATCCCCTCTCTTTCCCGAGCTCCCTCCAGGCAGCCCCAGAGACGTGGTTTCTGCATGTTGGTCTATTGGTGCTGGCGATGGGACGTTTCTGCAAAGCTGGAGTAGATGCCACTGCTTGACTTCAGTCCTCTCCTCCTGGTGAGACACTAATCAGGACAACACGGCCGCTGGAAGCCTCCCTGGTGAGCTGATGGCCTCTTGCTGACCAAAGGGGATGAGCTTGCCCCATACACGGATGGGAAGGGATGTCCGAGAAACACAACGGTGGGGCAAGGAGTGATGGCAAAGGCATTTTTCTCCCTGAACATCTCCCGATGGAGGTGCTTCAGCAGCGGGGTCTCCTCCTCCTGGGATGGGCTTCACCATGGATGGCAAGCAGAGACATCTGCTCCCCATCACACCTTGGCATCTCGCTAGCTCACAGAGCAGCCCGGTGCTGCAGTTCTGCTCTGAGAACCCCCTCTGAGCATCTTCATCCAAACACTTCGTTATTCATCCTCCTTTCCCCTCCTCGACCACGAGGAGCGAAGCCCCACGGCAAAACAGCTGCTGCAGCCAACCCTGGTGTTTCTGCACTGCTCTCTTGTGTGCAGCTGTACCCGTCAGCTCCGACACAGCCGTATTCATTCACACATCATCAGAGGGGAGAGATATCTCAGCCCAGCGAGAGATTTATGACGCCAAACGCTGCTCTGTTGGAGCTCTCGACGGTGCATTTCACCTTTTCTCCCCCAAATCACAGGAGCGTGAAATTCATTTGCGCGGGAGACACAGCCACCGAGAGGCTGGTGTTGGGCGGGACGCAGGGCGACGGGCAGAAGTGGCAGGATCCGTGACCGCGAGCGGTGTCACTGACCCTGGCACAAAGCCCTTTAAAGCCAGCGCTGCACCCTGATGAAGCAGAAAATTGCTTCTTTATACACCTGCAAGTAAACTCTCAAGCAAAATTGCTTCTCCCGTAAAACTCAGAGGGATTTTCCGTGCTCAACAGCGGTGTTTAGGAGTCTAGCTAGGTGCACGGGTGGCCGGGTTTCACCGAGGGTCACCTCTGGGGGACCACGTTTTCGGTGCAGGGACTCAGTGGAGCGGCTCATGCAGCAGGAGCCCAGCCAGCAGCTACCGAGCACCCGCAGGATTTACTCAGTTCCTCCAGGGAAGGTGATGGATGGATGGTTGTTCAGAGAGCAAAGGTGCCTGATGCTGCAGATCCATCAGCTGCTATTATTCCTTTAGCTACGGATGAAGGCTTTGTCCTCGGAGCCCCATTTTCTCCACATTTTTGGCCTGGGTCACAGCATCTCTCAGGAAGGCAGAGCCTGGCACGACAAGCCCCGGGTGCTGTGGGTACAGGGAGCTGAGCTTGGACGTTGCCAGCAGACCAGTCCCGCACCAACTGATGCCATCAGGCTACGATAAAATATTGCCATTAATTACAGCCTTGCTTGCCTGATGCCACCGCTCCCAGGAGCCAGCGACCTGCAAAGTGGCAAAGCAGGGGGCTACAATCTGGGGAATAACCCCCATACGTACAGAGCTTGGCCAGATAATCCCATAAACATTTGCAGCACAGATTAAGCTGCTCCACTTGTCCCCAAGCTGTCCTTTCTCTGATACCAGGGCAACAGAAGTACCCCAAAACCTCCCAGTTTCTCTGGGACTTGCACAAGGGTCCTGACTGCGATAGCAGAGGACCGGGCTCGGTGGCATCAGACTCCTGTCCCACTCCCGAGGACATAAATCTATCACAATGCCTTTATTAATAGCAGCGCAGCTCCTCTTAGCTGAACAAGGAAAAGCACGCGCTGGGCTCAGCAGAGCTTGAGTAAATAGCGGCGAATGTAACACAGCAAATTAAATCCCAGCAGGGGAGACAAAATGCCAGCAAATATCCCGTAATCTGTCTTCCTTCTGCTGTATTTCTAGATAATTTACATTCACCGGTGGTAAAACTGGGATAGTGTCAGTGTGTGTATTTATTAGCGCGCCTGTGTTAAATGGGAAGCTGGCTTGGAAAATGTGGGTGCAAAGATGCCTTATAATCCAATGTATACACACCATTCCCTCCCTGGAAAAAGACGGAGGGATAAAATGGATACGTAGATGTGCCCGAAAGCTGTTTCCATCTTGCACCAGCTGGCAAAAAGAAAGTGAAAATGAGATCAGCCCAGCTCAGTGACTCTTTATAATGAGGAATGTGTCAGGGCTGACACATCCCAGAAACCCCACATGAAGCTAAGCAAAAGGTAATCTGTTACTGAGAAACTAAAAGATTACAAGAAAGAGAAAAATTGGTGTTGAAACACATGAAACGCAACCACGGGCGATGAGGAAGAGGCACCAGCCCTGCTCCGGCATGGGGCAGGACCCGCTGCTCTCTGGAGGTCCCTGCCGAGCCCCTCTGACTTGGGAAGGGTGAAGCCCTCCTCCCCATTTTTGTGATGAGGTCTCACAGACCTCCCTCCCCTCCTCGGCAGGCCCTGCCAGATGCTGGAGCCCTTCTTGGAGGGGTCCTCACCTGCTCCGGCACTGCAAGATGTGGTGAAGGGGTTGGAGCTCACCTGGCGGTACCGAAACAGAGACGGGAGCTCTCACACCGTCCCCCACGGAGATGAGGCACTGCAAAAGGGTAACATGGAGGAGCTGGAGCTGTGGGTGCCGTCATGAAGCTGTGGGGTTCACCTGACCCTACATCTGCACTGGGGACATCTGCCCCTGAGCCACCTCCTGGGCTACGCTTGCGTCCAACAGAGAGACCATCACAGCCCAACCCAACCCAACGTGGCCACCAGAAGTATGACAGCCAGTCACACCCTCAAGGTCTATTGGCTAACGGCAAAGGCAGCAACATATCCAGCCTGGGGATACGGTGCAAAGCCCAGCGGCCTGATGTAAGGTGAGATCAGCTGCAGTCGCACTCCTTCCCTGGAGGAAGGCAAAAGGGAGAGGTCTCCCCACTGCAAAAAAATGGGTTGCTTTTCGGTGGCCATTTTTGAGAGAGAACGCAGCTTTCCTGTAGCTCTGCAGATCAAGGCCAGCAGAGCCATAAACACGGCATGGGGCTGTCCCCATGTGTTGGATGACCTTCATGGTGGCGATTACCACCATCATGCATCCTTGGGAAGAAGCCAGCCTCCATCTCAAGGGTTGAGGTGGCCTCGCCTGCAAGAGGGGAAAGCACCCAGGAGCAATAGTGGCTCAGAGCGCAGAGGGAAGGAATCTCAGAGGTTATGGGCGAGGGAGGTGTTGCGGCTGAGATCCCCAATCTCAGCAAGTTGCATAAGCAGCAAGGCTGGGAATTGCATAATGAAGTGAATCATTTACATGGTTTCATTTTCAAAGGCTGCCCAGGGCTCCGGAGCCGTGGGGGTCTGATACCTCCAGAGACCCTCCGCTCTCCGTCTCGCTCCTGCTGCTTCCCAAGCTCTCGCGGGATGCGTCCCGCTCCGTGCAAAAGCAACGTCTCGTTAAACCTCGGCGCAGCTCCTGCCCTTGTTTCTCCCCGTGTGAACTATGGGTTTGTTTGTGCTGGCAGATGTGCCGTGGGGGAACGCGCTTCAGCTCAAGGACGTGTGAGACGTTTGCCAGACCGGGAGCTCACGGCTTTGCAAGTTTTACTCCTTCTCTATAAGATTTTAGGCATTATTTTGAATAAAAGGTTAGCCCTGTCCTTTGGACCATGCCAGATGCTGAGCATACTCTCATACGGGGGACGAACAGATGTGGTGTGTACTACAGAAAAATGATGTCTTGTATCCTCGGTGGGGATTTTCTATTTTAGCACCACCTCCTGTGTGTTTGGCAGGGAAATACTCCCTGCTTCAAGCAGCTCAAAACCTCAGGATAGGAGTTAAAATGATGAATTAAGTATGAAAAGCCCTTTCCCCAGCGGGGACCTGCCTTTCCGTAGGCTGCAGACACGGTGCTCCAGTCTATGGAGAAACATCTGCCAACAGAAGGCTGAAGGAAGGTGATCCCAAACCAGAGGTTTTCTAATTTGGGGTTTTATAGGTAAATACCTTCCTGATAATTTTTTTCCTCCATATTTTACTGATGCTTGGACAGGACTGAAGACTGAGAAGAAGACAGGCTTTTTGCTGGGCGTTTCCAAAGAGCTGTAAGACTTTGTAGTGCTGTTTGCAAGGAGCAGCTGGAGGAATCGTATGAAAGCGAGAAAAAGGCAGCAGCCAGAGGGGCTCCAGAGCCTGACGGATGCAAACACGCTCCGACGAGAAAATCTGACTTTTCAAAGGGGAAGCTGTTGCAAAATGAAAAGCAGGAGACGCTGCGAAAGCCTCGTGCCTTGTACACATAGCCTGAATGAAAAACCCAATGGCTTGCTGGAGCACAGCCTTCCTGGAGCAATCCAGATGTTGTTTGCTATATATTATCTATAACTTAAAAAAAAAAAAAAGAAAACAAAAAAACCCCAAACAAACCAGGATTTTCCATCTGCACCCACGGTCTGCCCAGGACCATGGACCTGATGCCAAGGATTGCATGAGGAGCACCCACACACCAATTCACTTGCTTCCCACCCGTTTATTTCCACGGGACGTCCAAGGGTAGCTCTCTTCTCCCTCCAGACTAATCCATAGATTAGCAATCAAAGCATCCCCAAATTTTTGGGGGAGACCAGTAAGATTTGCTTCACCGGGAGCCGTGAACGATGCCGGCCCACACGCAAGAGGACTTGATCGGAGGGCAGGTGCAGAGAAATGCTGCTACGATGAACAGGGAACTGAGAGTAGAGCTTAGGAGAAGTGAAAAACTTCCTTAGCCAGCAAAAGAGAGGGGGAGAGGAGCTGTTTATAAAACCCAGGAGGAAACACTGAGGGTAGAGGAGAGTTGGTGACATTATGGGGCAATGTTGGGACAAGGAGCAAGCCCCAGCCCAGCGCAGCCGTCGGGGGCTGGAGCTGGCACGGGAAAGGGAAGAAATGCTGATATTTTGGGCAGCAGGGGGAATTAATTCATGTCACAACTAAATGTCATTCTTCCATTATTTAATATTAATGGACTGCAGAAAGTCGTCTTTATTATGGAGGGTTATTGCTTCTTTTCTTTTTGCTGCCAGGTTTTTTTGCACCCTTTGGAAGAAGCATCTCCTGCTGACCCCGAGAGCAGGTACAGGCCGGCACACTCAGACGGATCAAGGAAGCCCAGGGAAAAAGGAGATTATTTTCTGGAAGTCCCCAGATCTGCAGCTGGAGCCACATCTGGCCCCGGCTGAGCTGCCTGTCTGCAGCCCGGCACCCAGCCGGCGGCAAGCCCTCTCCTGCATCCCTCTGAGCAATCTTGTCCCGGCGTTTCTCCAGCCAGCCACCCACTAGCGATCTCTCCCGGAGGGTGTTTCAGAGCCTCGCAGTATTTGAATCATATTTCAAGCCAGAAAGTCCCCTCGTTGCTCTTGCTGCTTTGCAGCGTCTTGCACCGCTGTCTCCATTTCTTTTGAAAATTAACATTTTTAAAGCCTGGGGGCTGACGACAGGTCCCGAGATGGGTAATAAGGCTCCGAAGCCATCCCTCAAGTCCACATTTAGCAAGGTCATGGCTCGAGACACCAAGAATTTAATCCACAGGATGGCTCGAGCCAGGGCACATGCAGCAGGCTCAGGATCAAGCTGGGATGTGCTGCCAAGCTGCAGTGAGAGCAGCATGGTGCAGACCAGCACCCCCAGGGAGGCACCGGGACCAAACTGGGAGCCAGGAACCACAGAGAAAGGGGGGTTGGGATCTATTTTTGACCAGACCAGGATCCCTGGAGACTCCTGGGCTGCTGCAGGGGAGGCAGCAGACAAGGAGCCCAGCAAGACTGAATGGCTGGGTTACGAGTGCTCGAGTGAGCCAGGACGAAGCATTTCAGAGCCTGGAAATGCAACCCACGTCCAGCAGCATGGCTGGCAAAGGCAAGAAAACTGGAAGTGTAGGAGGGAAAATGAATAGAAATGAGAGCACATTGCAAAATATCCAAATAATAAATAACAGCCAGGAGAACTGGGACTCAGGAGGGCTCTCACAGCCAGCTTGATGCCAGTGGTTCCTCCAACAGCCCTTCAGAAGCTTTATAAGCGAATTTTCTAATTCTCCTTTCTAATGCTTTTCACCTTTCTGGCATCTTCCGCCTGAGCACAAGACACCATAGACCAGGGCAGGGAGTGGAAAAAAATGCAGTCATGAAATTTCTGCAAATAACTGATAAAAGACCCTTTGGAGCAGATCGATATGGCTTGGACCACTGGTGAGAAATCAGATCCTGATGGAAGCTTGGATAAAGGATGCTCCATTGCCCGCTGGAGCTGTGCCAGCAACCGTGGGCGAGCTGCACTGCGCTGCCTTAAGCAGATGTTGTATGAGGTTATCATATACAGCTGGTAGGGTGAAATATAGACATGAATTCTGATAAGCTCCTGAAGCAGCTCAGCTCTGGCCTGTTTGTATGGCTGGGTATCCTTGGTTCTGCTCATAACCAGCCCTAAGCGTCTCTCTTTTTTGCCTCATTTGCCCTTGTTCTTTGATTTACTCCAATGCCTTGACTGGTATTTTCCTGCACCTGGAGCACTAAGAGCAGCAGTGCAGAGCTCAGAACATGCTCGGGTTGGACACGAAGCAGCAGGACCTGACAGCATCATTCTGCAGAGATCCCACCCATTTCCCAGTGCACTGCAGGGCTTCCAGCTGGAGAAAGCCCCTGGCACGGCTGCAAACCCAGGCACGCTGTGAAAAGGTGCCTCAGACGTGTCCAGGTGAGACGGGAGGGAGGGAGAGATGTGCCCTTCTGACACAGCAATTGCCCCAAAACACCAGAGATGTAGGAGATCCAGTGGGCATCCCTACACGCACCTTGCAGAGAGCCTTGGGCATAACGTGCCTCTTACGCAAAGAGAAACCTGCTCAGTAACTGCAGTACCAGGCTTTACAGCCTCTGTAGATGGACATAAAGCATCCTTGAGCAACCCCGAGTCTGTGTCCTGAGGTCTCCCCAAATCATAGAATCATAGAATCATAGACTCACAGAATCGTTAAGGTTGGAAAGGACCCCTGAGATCATCCAGTCCAACCGTTAACCTGACTGCCAGGTCCACCTCTAAACCATGTCCATAAGCACCACATCCACACGGTCTTTGAACGCTTCCAGGGACTGTGATCGCACCACTGCCCTGGGCAGCCTGGTCCAATGCCTAAACAACCCTCTGCTCCCTCTCCCTACAACCTGGAGGTAGTGCCCAGGATGGGGCAGCCTTGCCCCCGGCCAACCAGATCCACGGGGGCTGGAAGCAGAGGGGTGCAACAGCCCCCACCCAGGGTGGGACATCTCCCCCCTCCATGTCCCAGCACAGCCATCCCTGTTGTCCCCATGCCCACCAGGGACACAACAGCTGAAACCTGACAGCATCATAGAACTGGGCTGGAAAGGGGCTTAAAGACCATCTGGTTCCAACCCCCCTGCCACGGGCAGGGACACCTTCCACCAGACCAGGTTGCTCAAAGCCCCATCCAACCTGGCCTTGAACCCTTCCAGGGCAGTAAGCGTGGCCAACACATGACCAGCTGGGCTGTGCGAAGCCCAGCGCCTTCTTCCAGCCTTTAACCTCACCTTTAACTGTTAAAAATCAGGGTTTACAGGGAAGACAGGTTGGTCCCAGAGCTGACTCCCAGGAGGCTATGCCCACCTCAAGGCTTTCAGCATTGGCCAAGGCACACACCAGCTCCACCATGTGCAAGACGCAGGAGAAACCAAGAAGCCTGCTTCACCTTTTCCAGCTAAGGAAAACTCAGCAGGACGCTGGCAGGAGCAGGCAGAAACAGCAGCTCAGCCCTGAACACAGGGCTTGTCCCCAGGCTGAGCCCACACCTCCCCCGAGCAGCGAATGCCCCTAAATAAAAGGGATGCAACCCATCACCCTGGTCACTGGGCTGTTTGCATCTTCACCCACAGCCCGCAGAGCTGCAGAAAGGCTTTTCCCCCGGCGTTAACCCTTTCCTGCTCCCCGCCACCAATTTTCTCAGAGCCAGGAGGTCACATCAGCTTTTTCTAACCAACACGGTGCCTTGAATCGGTTCCTCTCCCAAGCAATGCACTGCTGGAGAAGCTCGGGTCTGGCCCAGGTCCCCGTGTGGCACCGACACTGTCCCACGCACGGGTCAGGTCCACACCTGCCTGGCATCCTCCCCGCCAGCCCGCCAAGACCTGGGGTGAGAAGAGGCATTGCCATAAAAGAAGAAGCAAAACTGTAAGAGAAACCGACCATGGCAGCCTCAGGGGTTGGGAAAACTCCCTGCAAAGGGAGAAATAAGTGGAGCTGCCTTATTGGAAAAAGATACTCAAAGAAATAAGCACAAGCAGAGAGGAAGCGACAAAATACATGTGCAGAAAGCCGGCACGGAGCAGGCGTGAAGAACATTTGTAATTGCTCCTTTTTTTTCCCCCTTTAGCTTTTAAGCTGCTGGAAATATCCAGCTCCGGAGCCAAATGGGTTCACCGAGTCTTGCAAAACAACACCGGGAAAAGCAGCGTGAGGAACTTCACATCTCCCCAGCCCTACACCCGTCCTGCAGACCGCGGGCAGACCCCGGCGGGCTCAGGACCAAAGCCCCCCTCGGCATCGGGATGGTGCAGCGGGCAGGTGCTGCCGTACTCACGATTTCAGGCCTCTCCCGATCCCAATCCCACTGCGCTGGGAGCAAAAGTTTTCCTCTGCCAGCGGCTGCTGGGGCCATTCAGTACTTTTACTTCCCAGCCTGGAGGTGGGGATGGGTGTGTGGAGGTGGGGCTTAGGCTGTAATTTCAAAAGCTGGAGTACGCTTTAACCAAAACTTTTGCAATCATCTCTTTCAATGGGAGGGTTTTTTTTTCCTTCTGAAGTTGCAAGCCAAAAATGACAGAGCTGCCCATGTGGTTTGCTGATACAGGGCTTTGCAAACTGCTTCTGCTGTCCCAGTCCGAACTGGTCTTTGCTTTCACTCCATCTTCTCCCGCTCCTCATCCCCTCTCCCCTCCACGAAAGGGTCCCATCCCTCCCAGGCTTTTTGCTGACATTCCTTTTCTTGTTCCAATTGCTTTATCTGCATTTATTTCTTTAACTTTGGAAGCTGTGGTGTTAGCCTGGGATTTGTGATTGGGAGTGTTTGTTTATATAACCCTGGGTTATTTATTTTTCAGTAACTCTCCCCATCGCTTTTTAGCACTAAGGCATTTCCAGATAAGAACCGGAGGAGTTAACAAACCGGCAGACCCAGTTAACTCCGTCAAAGGGAAGCTGAGATTTCTCCCTTTGGGATTCTTCTGGTGCCTTTGTGTGTTTGGGTTGCAGGCAGGGGACGGCTGCGGGCAGGCAGCGGGGATCTTCTCTCCTTGCTTGAACCCAGCCGATTCTCTGCCTGGCTGCTGGCACGGCTCCTTCCCAGCCCCACCAGCCTTTGCTGTGTGTTCCTCCTCCTCCTCCTCACCCCTGGTTCTTGGGTTTGCTCCATCTGCTGCCGGCTTGGCCGGGGACAGTGACCCGTGTGTGCCCGCAGTGCCACGGATGGAGCTGGCCCTGGCCCCGGCCACGCCGTGCTGCAGAGAGATGAGGGAGATGAGCTGCTGCCTGCACTCAGACACCGTGAACAGAGACGTGGGGTGAAAGCAGACAGAGCTACCAATCTGTTCTGGAAATGCATCGGCAAAGAAAAACTCGGTGGTCCCTTTTGCGTGAGCAGGGGGGTGGAGGTGGGCACGCAACCCGACGGTCACCGGGATCTGCACCGAGCATCACCAGCGAGGTGGAGCAAGATGGGGTTTAGCTCGCCACAGCTGGGGGGAGACCCATGATCTTTGGGTGGAGGCAGGGGGATGTAGCATGAGGATGCGGTCTGCAGTGGGAGCTGGCTGTGTTTAACCCGTGGGCTTGGAAATACATCCGAGCACCCAGGGGAGGACGCTCACCTTACCCACTTTGAGAGCTCGATCCACCCCAGGAGGTTCTTCTCGGTCACCTCTGCTGAAGGAGGTGATGGAAACATCACCAAACACTGCTGGAGATACTGCAGGTGCTCCAGAGAGCAGCGTAAACTGCCTCTCTCAAAGCAGGTCCCTGGATGTCCATCCCCCAGTCCTCCAGCCCCGCTGGCCTTTTGCAGCTTCAAAAATCAGCAGTCCCACACTTTACGGTGAAACCTGGGCTCTCCCTGCCCGTCCTAACCCTGCTCATACATGTCCCTGCTCAGAAAATCCAGGAACCTCTCTGCAACCATCTGCAGATGGACGAGCCCCGATGCAGAGCCCGATTTATAAAGCTTTTAGGTGGGACTGGGAAGTCGGTCCCTCTCCAGCTCCCTCCTCTCTTGCCCTCCTCCTGCCGCTGTGCCATGGTGGTGGGAAGCCCAGGGGCTGCTCAGGGACCTGGTAGCTTGCAAAAAGGTCGAGGAGGGAAAGGTTTTGGTAGAGCAACCTCAGTTATGGATCCTCCGAGGCTCAGCCATGCCCTCGGTGCAGGGGAGCCCAGGTTTGGTAGCGCTCCAGGACTGCTGTAGCCATCGTTGCCCCCCCTGAGCTTTCAGTGGGATGAAGAGGGCAGAGCAAGGCTGGTGTGAGATATGGGATCTGGACAGTTAATGCTGAAGGTGTTTTGCTGCTTTGCTTGATAACCCACAGTCTCTGGAGGTAACATTTTCAGGACCAAATGCCATGAGACTCCATGAGCTGCTGCTCTCTCCATGGATCATGCACCCTAACTGTGCAAACGCTTTTGCAAGTTCACCTTATAGTCTCCATAAAAGCCATTTGTGTGCATCTTTTTTCCAAAACCCCAACCAAACAGGTTGTTTTGAACCTTTTCAAACACCTGGATTTCAAAACTCTGGAGGATGAGTCCATCCCTTCACCTGGTGCTGCCACTTGGTCAAAATGCTGCGCCCTGCCCAGGCACTGCTGCCGGTCCCTCCCGCTGCCTTCCCCAAGGATGCCTGGGTGAGCACGGCCTCGGCTGCCCTGGACATCGGTGTCCAGGGCTGTCTCGGCTGCAAATGGGTGTACAAACCCAGGTGAGGTTTGCCAGGGCAAATTCACACTTGGATTTCATGATGCTGCAGCCTGGAGACGCAGACAGCTGCAAAGTCACATCCAAGGAGAATATAAGGTACCAGGGAAGATGGAGAGACCTTTGGTGGGTTCCCCATTCGCTTTTCATCCCAAAAGCCACAACAAGCTCCCAGATGGAAACTCCAAATGGGATATTTTCCAACCTAGGGTTGTGGTGCAGCAGCAGCCGAGAAAGGCACAGCCACCTTTTCCTCTGGGCATTTCTCATTGGGGTCTGATGGACGGGACAGAGCAGCCATGGGAAACGGGGCACGCGGGGCAGAGGGACTTGATGTTTCCGAGGGGAAGATTATCTGCTTTCCCTGCACAAGCTCATTAGATAATAATTAAACAACCGTTTTATTAGCTCTAGCAGCAGAAATACATTTTGCTAAGTAAGAGGCAGCCAAATCAGTGCGTTCAAAAATACTCTTCACCCAAGTGACCCTGAGCTGTCCTCCCAAGCAGGGCTGCATCAGACAGATAATGCACTGCAGAGAAAATAAACTTTATCAGCTCTTGTAGGCTCTGCGATATCTCAGGAAGGCATTATTAGATCTAAAAAAATGTATTATTAATATTTTACAGCTGCATAACTCCTTTCTTTCCAGAGAGGCTGTGCAGCGTGCACAGACAGCCCCCCAGGACCCACAAAATGTGGTTAATTTGGGAGTGGGAGGTCGGAGCTCTTTGACAGGCAGGAATAACCTGGTGGGAAGAGGAGGCTCTCCAGCTGCAAAGGAGCAAGAGGCAGACACCCAAAATGACCTGGATGAGGGGACCCTGACCCCCCACGCCTAGAGAGCAGCAGGGAAAGGTGGACACCTCTTTCAGCAGCAATATCACACTGTGGTATTGCACGAAAGAAGAGCACCATCTATTGACTCCTCTTCCTCAGCACCTCATTTCTAGCTGCTGTGAGCCAGCATGAGTTCTAGAATCATAGAATCACAGAATCACAGAATCGTTAGGGTTGGAAAAGACCCTTAAGATCATCGAGTCCAACCGCTAACCCAGCACTGCCAAGGCCACCACTAACCCATGTCCCCAAGCACCACATCTCCCCGGCTTTTAAATCCCCCCAGGGATGGGGACTCAGCCCCTGCCCTGGGCAGCCTGGGCCAGGCCCTGACAGCCCTTTGGGGAAGGAGTTTTTCCCAATCCCCAACCTAACCCTGCCCTGGCGCAGCTTGAGGCCGTTCCCTCTCGTCCCATCGCTTGTTCCTGGGGAGAAGAGACCGACCCCCCCCGGCTCCAGCCTCCTTTCAGGCAGTTGCAGAGAGCGATGAGGGCTCCCCTCAGCCTCCTCTTCTCCAGGCTGAGCACCCCCAGCTTCCCCAGCCGCCCCTCCCCACCCTTGTGCTCCAGCCCCTTCCCCAGCCTTGCTGCCCTGCTCTGCCCATGCTCCAGCCCCTCCAGCTCCTTCTTGTGCACCCATTTTTTTGCAAGTGCACAGGCTGCTGCTCCATCCCAGGACCTGGGCCTTTGCCAGAGCACCTTCAAAGGCAGAAGTATATTGTCTCTTTGCAGCAAAACGCCCTTGTCCTGCTGGTCCGAGCCGGCTGCTCAATGGCACAGCACCGGGTTGCTGCATCTCCGTGGTCAGGCAGGCTCCTCCTGCAGTCCCAAAGGCTGCTCGCCTGTCTCTTCCCTTGTAGGATGCAAACAGCTTTCTGCAAAGTATTAGAGCTGAAGGGGAATTCGTCTCTAAGCTGAGGGATGCCACGGGACAGCGGGTGCGTGCAGCCCGGCTGTGGCCATCACGCACTCCCCTGTGCAAGGGGCGTACAACAGCCACCATCCTCTTGGGCTGCGGGAATTCAATCAGCTCTATATGAATTAGCTATACATGAATTAGCAATATTAATTGGTATTGCATCATGTGGGAAAGGGATGCAGGAAAAAAACCCATGAACTCCTTGGAAGGAAAGCGTTCCTCTTGATGCTCTCGCCCTGCGGCTCCCAGCTCGGAGCCGTCTCCTG
Organism: Theristicus caerulescens; assembly: GCA_020745775.1. Lineage (NCBI taxonomy): Eukaryota > Metazoa > Chordata > Aves > Pelecaniformes > Threskiornithidae > Theristicus > Theristicus caerulescens. Next base: position 131,977,453 of record CM036559.1, on the reverse strand, counting down.
CCTGCTGCTGCCACTCTCTGACCAAGAGCTTTCCTGCAGTTCTTCCAGCTTTTAGGTCACTGCAAGCCTTTGACCTTCAAATATTTGGACACACAGACCCTGAGTGCATCTCGTGTAAATGAAAAGGATAATTTCTATTGAAAACCGAGCATTAAGAAAGTCCCAGAGACTAAAACCTGAATGGGCTACATGAAGTGCTTTCATAAAAAGAAATTATACCAATCTCATTACAGTCAGTTCAGTGCTGTTAAATCCTCCGGAGGACGTGATGGAAGGCCTATTTCTTGGAACAATTAAAACCAGTTTGCAGCAAACGATAGCAGCACTTATCTTGTGCAAAGAGATTATAAAATTTCATGTGTCTGAGATTATAAGTGTCCACAGATGAATAAATTGGGGCTTCCAGCCTGGAAGAGGCCATGTTAGCAAGCCCATATCTGCCCAGGCTCTGCCGGTTACTCCAACTCTGCTCCAGGTCCAAGAGCTAAGCTGGGTTTGCAAAGGAGCAGCTCGGTGTCCTGCGCTGGAAATGGGACTCATCCCTACTTGTGGGGCTGAGGCTGATCCTTTTCTGCACATTGGGTTAGGAAAAAACAGCTGGATGAGGGACAGGATTTTACATCTAAGCTCTGCTGACACCTTACAGAGAGCCAGCCAAAACCCGAGACACAAAGATTTTGAACTCTGCAGAAATTGTTTGCGGAGCTGGGATCTAAACTGGGTGGCCAGAGTCCACTGGTGGCAATTAGCCACCTTGCTGCTGTATACTTGGGGGCTGCTTTCGGAATCCCTTCCTCAGCTTTCAACGCACGCAGGAGTTGCACTGAGAGCTGTCAGCAACCGTAGCACAGATGTCGATGCAGGCTGAGTTCAGAAGAGTAAAGCCAAGGACAAAAACAGAGGCCGAACTCATGGTTCCCTTTCCCGTCCCTCAAGCACAGGACTTTCCTTCCCATCCTGAAGAAAGAGGAATCTCCTGGGCTGTGCAAATGCAGTGGGAAGTATCCTCATTATTCTGCTGATGAACCTCATCCTGAAATTCTTCTGTAGCAGCAGAGGAGCGAAATTTCAAGGCATATATTCAACAGGAATTTCAATTCTTATGAATGGGCAGTGCTATAGAGACACACAGGAGAGCAAATTGCGACGGAGTGGGGTTTCAACATCTGCAGCAATAGCTGGGAAGGGGCAGAGAGAAACCCTGCCCTGGGTGAGGAGGAGGAAAGCAAAAGAAAGGGAAAAAGTACAACTTTCCCCCATTCTGCGCTTGCGAAACTGCCAGCCCACTCCCTTGGGCGTAACTTTTGGGACAGCATCGCCCGCGATGTGTGAGATGCCTTCAGCCTCGGAAAATCTTTCAAAATACGAGAGTGTTTTTTATGAATAACACAGAAGGAATAATGTTTCCTGAAGGATGTGCTTTGACTTGAAAACCTTCCAGCGGGGGATTAACGCCGCACTCAGAGGCCGCCTGAGCTCAGAGCATTTATGTTGCTCCATAATTGCACAAGATGCACTTCTCGGAGACTTTCAAGTCTATTAATGCACTCCACTCCTCGGAGACGTGGTGTCAGAGAGACGGCGATTTATGGACAGAAGCCATCATGCTGTTTGTAATTCAATTTAAAAAAAAAAAAAACAGCTTGCAAGTCATGATGCCTCACAGCCTGGTCCAGATTTCCACCCCTCGCTACGTCCGAGTGCTAGGTGTTAATTAGGAGACCTAATGGCATTATATAAAGGCAAGTGGCTAAAACGTCAGCATGCACGTAGCAAGAATGCACTGAGAGAAACATCTGGTTTTCTATTTTCTTTCCTTTTTTTTTAGGAAGCACGTCATACAAGTCGGAAACAAGGTCTTTCCTTGGTCGAGGATGTCAGCTGGGTGAGCGCTTACACAGAAGGTACTTCGCAACGCCCTCGTTGTCCACACAGGCTTTCTGCTGAGGCTGCAGACGGATGCTAATTAATGACATTCATGATGGCAGCAGATTTATTGGAGCTTAATGTATGGGAAGCAGCCCCTTGACCATGTCCAGCGTGGGCAGCTTGATCCCCATCTAATGGGGAGATGCAAGGTCCTGCCATCTCCTGCCATTCCCTGAAGCCTTTCTGTCCACGCAGGCTTACAATTAGTCCTAATTGCTTCTAATGACCTGAGTGCTGATAGCAATGCCATGAGGAGGGGCAGAGTTTCTCCTAAGAAGGATCTTACTGAACAGTAATTAGTCGCTGAGCCAGACCGCGCAGCGAGTTCAAGGCAGGCACCGCCGGGTGCTTAATAATTGAACGAGTTCCTGCTTCTTGGAAGCATTTGTAATTTGCAGTTGCTACTGAAGTGAAACTTTACCTGAATTTATTCCAGAAATCCTTAGAAGAACTGTGCCTTTATCAGCCCTCAAAGTTATCTAAATTATAACACATTTTGCCTTTACTAGAGTAGGTTAAATAAATTTTAAGTAAATGTTATTACAGCCCTGATAAAGCACTGCATTCTTCCCATTTTCACCAGTATCCTTTTTCTCTTTTTTTGAAGATGTTTACTATCACCTATCAATTAAAATATAACCCCACCAAGCCCAGAGCCAGCCAAACCTAAAGGGATGAGAAAGAATTGTAGTGGGTTTCTAGAATGGAAAAGTCCTTGGGAAGGAAAGCCAGGCTGTACAGCCCAGCAAGGAGAGACGTACTGATGGGGCTAAAGTAATTTAGAAAATCATTTTTAATGAGAGCAATGCTGCAAGGATGCAGGGGACAGGGAAGGGCAGATCGTCTCCAGCAGACTCCAAACTGGGTTTCTCCAAAAAAAAGCTAATCCTGCTGGTTGAAGATTTTTTTTTTTTTTACCGTGTCCTCGCTGTTGTCCCAGGACACCCCAGTGATAACAAAAATCGTCCTGAAATTGCTCTGCCCTAGCACAGACTTTGCTGGGGAGAAGGAGGCGGGTGGAGATGCGAGAGGGCTGCACGATGAGCAGCTCTCTGCACAGAGACTCGCTGGCTTTCATCCATAAATCCTGAATGAGGAGCAGAGGCAGCAAGCGAGGAGAGCAGGGAAGGAGCAGGACTCGAATAAGGACCTAGACCCATGCAGAAATAGCGTTAGTCCTACCAGGGGTAGAAAAGAGGGATGAAGATGATGATGGGGCAGTCCACCCAACATCCCAGATGTCTCTACCTTAATGCAAGGAGTGTGGAGGGGAATAGGAAGAGCTGGAAGCCTGGACTTGGGTCAATGGCTCCTACTGCCCCACCACAGACCCAGCGAAACAATCTCCATAACTAGAATATTAATAGAAAAAGGACTAACGTTTTCAGGAAGGGCAGACAGGAGCGAAAGGAGCGTACTGCTTTCTGTACCATCACAGAGGTACAGATTTATTCTGAAGTTCAGACCATGTCAAGAGTCAGACCGGCTGAAAGTCTATAGGACATGGGACAAGAAAATGAACGCTGTTGTGTGGGTCTGCTACAAAGCCATGACGCTCAGGTGGAGGAAGCTTTGCAGGCAGCTAACAAGGTCAAAAAACGCTGGAGTTTACAGAAATGAGGGAATTTCAATTCAAGGGATGGACAGAAGGTGTAAGAGTGTGGTCTGGTGCTCTGATTTCAAGCCAAGAAGGAAACCCAGAGAAGATGGGAACTGGGCAAGATCGCTGGGACGATACTGAAGAGCAGCAGGAGCACGTAGGGGGGATCCAGCCAGCAAGAATGGCCACCAGAACCACAAGGATGGCCACCAGAGCCGCAAGGACGGCCACCAGCACGTGGAAAGGAGGAAGCCCAGGGAGGAGCCGGTCTTGCACTCCATGGTGGCATTGCCAGCCAACACCGCTTAATGGCTTTTTCACATCAATGTTCACCAAAAGGTCAACTGCAGCTGTGAGCCAAGTAGACACCTACAGCGGAGGGGAATGGACAGAGCCGAAAATGGTGAAAGAGGAGTTTCGGGAGTGCTTAGGTAATCTCAGTATTTTAAAATTGCTTGGGCCTTATTTTGGAGGACATAAGGACAAGGTCATTCCCTGGCTTTGAAAAGTCATGGCGAGACGCTGTAAATCTGGAAGAGGGCAGAGCGAAAGCAGCTGAGAAAACAGGCAGGAGCCACGCTAAGCCCCGCCGTGCCGGCTGCACGTGGAGATAAGTCGAGCTTAGAGCCAGCTACTGCTGACAGCTGAGGAGGGGCAGCGTGGGCAGTGCCACGGTGACATTCAGCAAGCTCCAACGTCCTCCCCACAGAGCCTCTGCCTGAGCAGGATGACGCAGAATAGCCTCAAAGTATTCACATTTAACTCTTTTTTTTCTTGATTTCCAAGTGAGGATCAGGTCTCACAGCGAAGCTGATATTCTCCATCACTGATCTCTGTTTTACACCAAGAGAGCCTCCCATGAGCAGGACATTTGGCCACCTCTCCAAAGGGCTGAGCTCAGCTGTGGCAACATCAGAAAAATACCTCCCAGGCACAATGGCACCTTCTCATTAAGCCAGGCTAATTGGATTTTCTAATTAGGAGAGGAAAAAGTCCACATCCGAGCAATCGTCCTGCTTGTGAGGAACTCTCAAAGGTTGCAGGAGCAATTAAGAAGAGGACACCCATGTCCAGGTGGCCAGCAGCACACCTCGTCCATGAGATGGTCCAACAGTGGCCCCAAGAGCATAACCATTTACAGTTCAACGTTTCCTTGAGTCAGGACAGTCATTAACTATTTAGCAACCCTGAAATTCTCTTCCACTGACATCCCAGGTCCTTCCTTGAACTTGTGTCAGCTTTATCTCGTAGTATCCCATGGGAGGGAGTTTCATGACAGGATGGATGGGACCCCACACGAAGAGCCACCTCCTCTCATTTGCTTTGATGCACCCACTGGTGGCTTCATTGGATGTCCCTGGAGTCACAGTGCAAACTCAGGCGTTCAGGTTGCCCAGAGAGGTGGGAGATGCCCCATCCCTGGAAACATCCAAGGCCAGGTTGGATGGGGCTGTGAGCACCCTGATCTGGTTGGAGATGTCCCATGGCAGGGGGTTGGACTGGATGGGCTTTAAAGGTCCCTTCCAACGAAAACTATGATTCTAGGATTCTAACGTGAGGTTTGCAGGGCCCTGACCAGCCCACGTCTCACAGTAGGGCTTCACCTGACCAAGTGGAGATTTCCACCTCCAGGTAGCTCCTTTGGGCTCTAATGGAAAAAAAACAGATGCTGCGAGGACCCAGTGCCCTGACCCATGCAGGTGACAGTCCCATTTGGAGGGGGAGGTTGGATTGGTGGTCACGAAGGTTTTTCCAGCCAACCCTCCCAGGGTCTGCGCCATGGGTCCAGGACAGATGTTGCAAACTCTTGCTCCACCAGCACATTTGTCCAAGTCCCTGGGCTAGGCACGGCTGTGCTGATATAATCCCAAATCCTTTCTTGTCTCACAGCACTGTGCTAGGGAGTATTAAAAGCGCGTCCATCGGTCATAAATCTACCGTAGATGAAAACCTGAATGCCGTATACAGAAACAGGTTGTGTGATTTGCATGGACACTGCAAGGAGGTAAGGCATGAGGGACCCTCACCCAAATGCCAGTCACTTGAGCCATGTATCCCCCCAAAATAACTCACTGGCAGGTATTTGTCTGCTGAAAAGCTGGTGGGAACATGCAGAGTTGTCAGTTGTTAGTTACCACTGCGGCTCAGGATGGAGAAGGATGATGGAGGCTAAACATCCTCCAACCAGCCTCCTAAACATGAGCCAGCAGTGTGCCCAGGTGGCCAAGAGGGCCAATGGCATCCTGGCTTGTATCAGGAATGGTGTGGCCAGCAGGACCAGGGAGGTGATGGTGCCCCTGTATTCGGCACTGGTGAGGCTGCACCTCGAATCCTGTGTCCAGTTTTGGGCCCCTCACTTCAAGAAGGACATCGAGGTGCTGGAGCGTGGCCAGAGAAGGGCAACGAGGTTGGTGAAGGGTCTAGAGCACAAGTGTTATGAGGAGCGGCTGAGGGAGCTGGGGTTGTTTAGTTTGGAGAAGAGGAGGCTGAGGGGAGACCTTATTGCCCTCTACAATTATCTGAAAGGAGGCTGTAGTGAGGTGGGGGTCGGTCTCTTCACCCCAGTAACAAGCGATGGGACGAGAGGAAATGGCCTCAAGCTGCGCCAGGGTAAGTTTAGGTTGGATATGAGGAAAAACTTCTTCACTGAAAGAGTGGTCAGGCCCTGGCACAGGTTGCCCAGGGAAGTGGTTGAGTCCCCATCCCTGGGGGGATTTAAAAGCCGGGGAGATGCGGTGCTTGAGGACATGGGTTAGTGGCGGACTTGGTGGTGGTAGGTTAACGGTTGGACCTGATGATCCTAAGGGTCTTTTCCAACCTTAACAATTCTATGATTCTATGGAGGGGATGGATGGATGAAGGGATGGAGGGAGGGAGGGAGGGATGGATGACCTCTTCTGCCGCTGGCAGAGAAGACGAGGCGTCCGGCGGGTCCTGGGGACGCTGGGCCCCCCAGGGCCGGCAGCTGTGTGCCGGCGTGCCGGGGGGTGGCAGTGTTAGAGCAGAGAAGGAGGCCGCTCCCTCCATGCAAGCAGGGAGCCTGCAAAGCCCCGAGCCCCGCGCACCCTTCACCCCGCAGCCCAGTAGCTCTCCGAAGAGTCCTGGGGCTGGGGATGAACTTTATTTCCATGCATATCTCTGGGAAAAGGGAGGAAACAAAAAAATAATTAATTTAACTGACAATTTTTAGCTAGGCAAAAGGAAAAAACAAACAGCCGTTCTGGGTTCCCGTTGCTCGCAGTTTTGTGTGAGCGAGGATTGCACCCACTCGCATCTTGAGCGGGTCCTAGGGACATCCCGGCTTCCCACCAGCCTCAGTTTCCCCATCTGCAAAGTCAGGGCTGTTCAGACGAATTTCCCAGTGAATCAAGTCGCCGCCTCTCAACCCGCTGCACAGAAAACCCCCATCCCTCCCTATAAATTTGGGGCTGCTCTCCTGAACAGCATCCTGGAGGCTGTGGGGTAGGAGCTGCATGAGACCAGCTCTGCTTTGGGGAATTGCTGAGTCCTTTGCCCCTTTTTAACAGGATGGTACATGCCTCGGGCACAGAAAAAACACAAGCACAACCCGGGAAGGAAGGTGTCATCCTCCCCCTGCCCCAATACCCCTCTCTGTTCTTGTTTTTGCAACTTGAGCTACGGGGGTGATTTATATAGAATTCACGTGCTGTAGGGAAATGCATTTTTATGGCATCCAAATACTGATTAGATCTAGCCGTGTCACTCACCTTGGTCATAGCATATCCATTTATTAATCTTCCCTTATTCAGCTATTTTATTAATTATCGATCATGCACGTTTGGTGAAATTGGGTAGCTGAAGAGTGACGTTCAGCATTTTAGGCACACAAAGAGAAATGAGCATTTCCCTCCCCAGAACTTCTGAAATTCAAAATCAACGGTGTGGTCAATAATCTTCTAAACTGGGGCAAGCTGGGTTCATTATTCCAAAAGCATTAGTTTGCTCCTATATAGGATCACTCCCAGCTCAAGCTGGGAGCAGGGTGGAGGGGATGGAGATAAGGTGAATGCAGATCTGACATTTGAACCCCCCCTCAACAGCAGGACCAGGGGATGCTCGCCAGAACCAGTACAGAAATGGTTTAAAACAGGAAAGTCCTGGTTTTATGCAGCAGGCAGTGCATCTTGGGGATTTGCAGCCCATGAGGCTGTAGAGATGCAGAGGAGCAGCAGGTCAAAGGGGGATTTACAGCCCACAAGGTTGTAGAGGTGCAGAGGAGCAGCAGGCCAAGCTGATGGACAACAGGTCCGTGACAGATGGCGAAGGGACGGTGTGACAGCTTTGGCTGCTGGGGCGGTGTGAATGCAAGGGAGCCCAGGAAGGGGCTCTCCCCGTTAGCGTCTCCACTGCGGACAGCAGACGGGGTGAGCTGGGCCATGGTCTGACACGGCTGGGCATCAGCTGTGCTCTTATGTTCTTGGCCAAACACTGCTGATTTCTTTTTAGGCAGACATGTTATTTTTATTTTCTTTTTAAAAAAAAAAGAAATGATGAAATAAAAAGTTATCTCAGGTGGCATCAATGCAAGAAATTTTTACATAAATGAATTCTTCGCTGGATCTTTTCTCTTTAAATCTACCATATATGTGAACATGAAAGTATTTGCCAGCAAGTCATAATGAGGAGAATGACAGCACTTGCGCTGCTCCGGGACACCCGCAGGGTACAGCAGTGTTCATGAGTTTACTTATGGGAGAACAAAGAGTGGCTCCAGGATGACGCCCCACATCTGCAGAGCAGCCCAAAGTGTAACCTCTCTCCATAGACCAAGGCACCCAGAGCTTCTCAACGTGTCAAGGCTGAAAAACAAAAACAGTTTAAAGGGTTTAAGACCTTTAAAACACCTACTGCGTGCTCACTGGGACCCACGCAATCTGAGGCTCGGGCACCGGCTGTGCGAGCCCTGATTACGCCGTCCCTGGATATTAATTATTCTGAAAAACATTTATAAAACCCTAAAGACCTGCAAGCCGCCAAGAGACCAATTTACACTGTTTTCACTGGCGTTGCCACCCGAGTGTAAGAATAAGTGTTTCAAAACAAGCAAGTTTGGAAATGCAACTTCTCCTGAATGTTTACGGGGAGCATTTTTAACACGAGCACCCAGGAGCTCTGCTGTCAGGGGCACCACATCCGCTTGGATGCAATCAGAAATTCAAGTGGGAAATTGCTCCAGAAGGCGTACGTTAGGAAATGTGTGGAAATGAGCAGAGTCATTAACTGTCCTGTTTGTGCTGAATGTGATCATGGCTTAGCGTTGGCGTTACTTGATCTCGTGTCCATGGAGCAGGGCCAGATCCTGCCTCCTGCACAGGGAGAAGGGGACAAAAGCCCTTGGTCTTCTTGCACCAACAGGTGCTCCAAAAAGTGACCGCAGAAACCAGATGACCAGAGATGAGCATGTGAGGGGGGACAGGGTAGGAGGGGTCGCAGTGTTGATTTGCAAATTGGCAATTTTTGAAAATCTGCAAAAAAAAATTCAGATTTGCAGATTGAAGGAAGGTGAAGGTGAGACATGGAGGGTTTGGGCTCCAGGCAGGGAGAGGAAACCATAGGGAGCACCAGTGAGACTCACGCAATGGCAGACAGTGGAGGAGAAGCGATTCATGAGCTGGAGGAGCAGAGTGTGGCAGTGGGAGAAGGCAGCTCAGACAAGTCTGAGGGCAAAGGGAAGGAGGGCAAAGAAGAGGAGATGAAAAGAAATATCTTATGGGCTGTAAGTAATGAACTTTGTGCTCAGCGTTGGGCCCCTCACCCCCAGAAGGAGCTGGAGGGGCTGGAGCGTGGGCAGAGCAGGGCAGCGAGGCTGGGGAAGGGGCTGGAGCACAAGGGTGGGGAGGGGCGGCTGGGGGAGCTGGGGGTGCTCAGCCTGGAGAAGAGGAGGCTGAGGGGAGCCCTCATCGCTCTCTGCAACTGCCTGAAAGGAGGCTGGAGCCGGGGGGGTCGGTCTCTTCTCCCCAGGAACAAGCGATGGGACGAGAGGGAACGGCCTCAAGCTGCGCCAGGGCAGGGTTAGGTTGGGGATTGGGAAAAACTTCTTCACTGAAAGAGTGGTCAGGCATTGGAAGAGGCTGCCCAGGGAAGTGGTCCCTGGAAGGGTTCAAGGGTTCAAAAACTGTGTGGATGTGGTGCTTAGGGCCATGGTTTAGAGGTGGACCTGGCAGTTAGGTTAACGGTTGGACTCGATCTCAGAGGTCTTTTCCAACCTTAATGATTCTATGATTCTAACTGAGCTGAACGATCATGGCGCTTGGCTCTTCTGCCATCCCGATGGGTGGTCCCAGCCAGGAAGAGTGGGAGGTCCCAAATGAAAAGACTTGGCCTTCAAGAGGCACTCAGGAAGGTCTGGTTGGCTTCTGTCTGACAGCTCTGCTGCCCGTCCCACACCTGGCCAGATGTGCTCGGGAAGAGGGGACAGAGCGGGGAGGCTGCTGCTCGGTGCAAACAGCACAGGGAAAGGATTTGTCCCCCACCCAAACACTGGCACAGGTTGCTCAGAGAGGTTGTGGAGTCTCCATTTGTGGAGATATTCAAAACCCAACTGGACACGGTCCTGGGCAACCTGCCTTAGATGATGCAGATGATCTCAAGAGGTGCCTTCCAACCTCAACAATTCTGTGATTTAGTCATTTGTCTTACAGCATTTAGCAACCTCCTTTGCTGACATCTGCTAGTCACACCTGAGCAAGTCCCCACAGCTTCATGTGTAGCATTTCCACGGTGCCATTTCTCCAGCTATTCCAGATGTCTGCTTCCGAATGAGATGAGTTTCCCCAGAGGAGCATCTCACCCGCCATGGCCTGGAGCAGGAACAGGGACCTCAGATCTGCTGAGGGCGTAAGTGTTGATGCTGACCTCTCCATCCTTCCCCCACCATGGCCATCCCACCTGGGACAGCTGCAGACACCACGGTGGTGACAGCACCAGGGCCTGACAGAGCTGCACTCCTGGGAGGAGATATCTCAGCTACAACCAGACACTGGTGTGCTCAAAACCATACAACGTTCAAGTCTAGCAGACTGCTGTGAACCAGCTGACACCTTGAGCATCTCCGTCCTCTCCCCAGGGAAGCCGGTGATGACATTTTAAGCCAGAGCAGCTCTTAGTCCTGTGTGTGTGGGTGTTTCACAGAATTGGGTAGTTTAAGAAAACTGCCGTCCTGAAGGAGGGATTGTTGTCCTGTAAGACATTTTTCCACCAATTTGTTGAGAATCAGCAGAGGCTACATAATCCCAGGATCATCTATAGTGGCTGTACCTGAAGCTACCTGTAATTAAAATTTAAATTATAACTGACAAGGCAAGATCACAGCTCGAATGGTTTATAATCAGCAATCAGTTCCTCCTTTGTGCCACGCAAGAGAGATTTTATTACCTGTTTTCCTAGAAGAATATTAGAACTAAATTTTCAGGTGACTGAAGGTAGGGGAGATTTTTCTCATCCATAGCCTAAGCTCAGGAAACCATCGTTATGTGGGTTTGTCCGCTTGGAAACACAGCTGGTGTCCCCGTTAGTCCCTGGAGCCAGATATGGACTTCAGGATAACACCCACAGCAGAAACGTGATGGAGAAGGTGTGAACCTCATACCAAAATTTCAACAAGCGTCGTGAGCACTTGGAGGCTGTCAAGGACACTGAGTCCATTCAGGAGGGACTTTGCACAGCTCCACCACATTACTGTTTCTGGCTGTGATGGCTTTTGGTCAGGATGTGACTGGAGAATGGCAGGGGGCAAGATAATCATGAAAATATACTGAGGATTCAAAGATGCACGCAAACCACCCACTGCAGTACGTTTATTTCAAAGGTTCTGTTTAAAAACCAGCTGGCCCGATCTGGCATAAATCCCATCTCACACTTTACAAATAAAACCAAACTGGGATCCATCTCTGTGTCCTCAGGTTCCCCAGAAGATCTCAACCTCCTGCCAAGCCCTCAGCAATGCTCTGCTGACCCCACCTCCCCCAGTCTGAGGATTCAGCCCCAGGGCATCGGACCCAAGGAACTGGTACCGAAACCCCACCTATATTCCCGCTTGACTTCTCCTCCCAGGGATCATCCTGGGCAAAATGACTTTGAGGACACACTCCAGGAGCACCACCAGATCCCACCACCTGGCAGAGCTCTCCAGCTCTTTCATTTATCAAAGACATGATTGCAATTTGGAGGAATAATTGGGTCAGAGCAATGGAAATGAGACTGCTTTGAGTTTTTGTTATGTATCTAGATGCTCCTGAAATGCAGGTGGGTGCATTATTCACGAATTGCTAATATGGTAATCAAATCTGCATTTTTCTGTATGGTGTCCAAGGACACATCCTGCACCACAGAAGCCTGAGCGCATCAGAACCTATTTACACAGGACAGGATTTAACCCTTTCTAATTGCCATCCTACAGCTTTCAGTTAAGATGGTTAGGGGACAGGGAAGATATTTATGTAGGCATCTGGAGCAAGAGGACATTTGTCTGGGAGGACATTTGGAGAAGGAGTTTAGTTCAGTAGCTACGAATTGCGCCTCAAAGGGAATGTCTCCCTCCATTGACTATAGACCCAGGTGGCAAGGTCTTCTCATGCCACTGGATTTCCCAGTCCATACAGCTCTCAAGGGCTGTCATTTTTCCCCGTGGCCTCGGCCATACTTGAAAAAGCCTTCAAAAAAAGCAGCTGTGAGGTTTAGAGGTGATGGTCTCAGGGATGGAGAGAGCAAGGAGATGGGCTGCTCACAGAAGTGGCCCAGGGGTGGCTGATGTAGTCACCTGGTTGTCCACGTAAAGGGGTTGTATATTGGCCAACGCACCTAGACATACCTAAGCATGGTGCATGGAGCAGTCCTGGGCTCCTGTCCGAGGTGGAATTAAGAACCAGAGGCCAACCTGCAGGGATGGCACCCAAGGAAACTCCCGAGCAGCCAGAGATATTGTCCAGTCCAGTCCCATGCACGTTGTCTTTGCGATTGCCTGCTCCTCCCGCACCAGCTGAGCCACATACCGGGCTTGACCTGAAAATCCTGGAGGAAGGAGATGGAGCTAGAACAGGTACAGGTCAGGATCCTCTGGGGTTGCGTTTGCATTTGGGCTGTGCCCACATTTGGGAGAGCTGCTGCTGGCCCTACCTGAGAGCTGCTCCTCTGCCTTGGCCATGCACTACACCTTCGGTGGATGCCTCGGGTGGCGCAGAGGGGGAGGTGGAGACTTTCACGCCCTCCAGAATGCGACCCAGGCATTGGAAAGGCAATGCCAAAGGAAGGGCCAATATTGAACCATGGGAAGCTCCTCCAGATCTGGGAAGAAAAGACTGGTCTTCCTCCAGTGGTTCTCCACTGGCCTTGACACAACAGCCCACTTCCATCACACGACAAACTTTGAGTAGTGAAAACTCTTCCGTTGCTGCTCTTGACTACGCAAATCTGTTGCACGATCTCCATCTGCTGTGAACTGCGGCGTGCGACAGGGGGATTCAAAACTGTTGAGATGCTCTGTCGGGAAAATAACGTGTGGGTCTCCCAGCTCAAGGCAAGAAAACATCACGGAGAGCATCTCTGGGGAGCAGCAGTGACTGGGGAGCGGGGCGGCGTGTTCAAATATGTTCAATATCAGTAGCGACTTTGCCTGTTGATTTATCGCAGGAGTTTTGCACTTCCCACCAAGGATAACGTTAAGGAAGAGGAAGACCTTGTTATAACTTCAAAGTGCAAGTGAGTTATCGTTGATACCACTCTGTTAATACGATAATATTTTTCAGGCTAATTAAGTGTTGCATTTTGATTTCCTTTTTTCTCATGGGGTCCAGGATGGAAAAATATGATTGTAATACATGTCAACAGGCTCCAAAGAATGAGAATTTGATCTACTATGTCTGAAAACAACTTCAAATCAATGCTAGTTTTAAGGACATTACATGCTGGCAATTTTAATTCAATACAATAAATTATCTTGGGCTTTTTAATAGCGCGGCATTGTTTATACAAATTACATCCTCAAAGCTTACCAGTTTGGAAAAAATAATAACAAGAAAGAGAAATGGGGAAGGGTAGATTAGATGAGAGGTAGAGAGTAAACAAAATATCAATTGTATTTAAATCTCAGTGCAGCAGAAAATCTATTTATTTGTAATATTAAATGGATCTCTCCTATATGGTTATGGAGATGACTTTCTGGGTGAAAGGTAAAACTATCTGAAAATTACCAGAGATTTAATAACGTTAGGAAATTGCATGAGACCAGCCATTACTCTCAACTACTTGTGGCCAAGCACAAAACATTTCCAAGAGAGCTTTATTTCCCCTCTCTTAAATTGGGATAAGGAAACCAAGAAAAGGCATAAAAACTTAATTAAGCTTCATTTCTCCTTCTTTTTTTAGCATAAACCTAATGAAAACAAGGGTGGGTTTTTTTCTGAACATTACCTTAGTTTTGATTTACCCAATGTTAGAGAAAATAGATAAATTCCAAAGGACTTTTTGCCCAGGAAAGTGCAGCAGCTGTTTCGTGGCTTGAACAGAAGATGCTGGAAGTTTCCACAACACTGCTTTATTTTGCCGCAGCAAAGACGCATATTCCATAGGGTTTGGGCATGAAATCTTTATGAGCAACAAAAGAAGTATTAGAGGAAAGAAAATCTTTGTAACGCAGGAATCTTAAAAACTCATACTGTAAAATAAATGGAAAAGTACGGCACGCTCTTTCTTACCCTTCCTAGAGAAATCCAAAAAGTATCACAAGTTTATATGAATAATGCAATTGTAGAGCTACATTATGTAAAATAAAGATATGTAATGGCTATAAGCTGTCACACATTGTGTCCCTCTCCATCCGAGCTGAAGTCACTGACGGATATTTATTCCTAGTTCTTTATTACAGCGTCTTTGAACTTCATGAATCTCTAAAATATTTCTTACTATGGTAAAAGAAATGATCCTGACCTACATCAGCCAAAAAAATTACCGTGAAAATTCCTTCGCTTTTATGTACCAGGAAACGACCTGGAAGTCAAAAGAAATTCTACATTTTCATCTGGATTTCAGCAACAGCAGCAGAAGTAGACGGCGCGCTGCAATGACCGTGGGAAACGCAGTGAGCTGCAAGTAGCCAAGCAGAGGTAACATGGGCATGAAAAACGGTGATGGGAATGACTTTGGGTAGCAAAGATTGTCATAACCTAGAAAAAGAGAGGTGGATGATTGACTGTTTCTGAGCTCATTCCCTGAATTCCCTTAGAGAAGAGAAATGGGCATTTCCATAACGCGACTCATCTCCTCCTCGGTGCAGAATGGGGCAGAGGAGCTGCATCCCCCAAAATGCCCCTTTTCCCCACGACCAGGAAAGGGACCCGGGAGGACCAGTGCAGATGGGGGGGCTCTGCACGGAGAGCACCCAAAGCTAGGTGAGATGAATCCTTGCCCTTCGTGCCCAAAGCTGAAGAGTGTGCCATCTACAGACGTAATCCACATCATCAACAGAGAATCCAAATCATCTTAATTGCGGGTTAGAGACAAGAGGGGCCGAGCTGTGCCTTGCAATGTGCTCGGCTCTGCAAGATTTCATCCAACGTGTGTTTTCCTTGCAGAACCTCTGCAAAGCTCCTTAGAGAAATGTCTTCCTGCACGTCAGCCTGTTTCCTTACTCCCTCTTCATCCTTGCAGGTGTTTTGACCAGCCCCACCATGGAAAGCTGCAGCAGCAACGCTTCCAATAAAGTATTTTTCTTGGTGGGGTTTCCAGCTCTCCAGGATTTCCAGACCCCCCTCTTCATTGTGTTCTTGCTATTCTACCTGCTGATCCTGGTTGGTAATGCTGTTATCATCACCGTGGTTGTGGCCGACCGTACGCTCCACAAACCCATGTACTTTTTCCTGATTAACCTCTCTGTGTTAGATGTGCTATTCACAACCACCACCATCCCCAAAATGCTGGCAATGTTCCTGGCCAACGCTAAAACCATCTCGTTTTGGGGCTGTTTTCTGCAGATGTACAGTTTTCACGGGTTGACGGTAACCGAGGCGCTTCTCCTGGTGGTCATGGCTTACGACCGCTATGAAGCCATCTGCAACCCCCTCCATTACCCGGCCAAGATGACAAGAAGAGTGAACATCCAGCTGGCAGCGAGCGCCTGGATCACTGCGCTGCTAATACCCGTGCCTGTCATCATGCAGACCTCTCAGCTAGCTTACGGGGACACAACCACGGTTCACCACTGCTTTTGTGACCACCTGGCAGTGGTACAAGCCGCATGCTCGGACTTCCGTGCCGATTTCCAGACCTTCTTGGGGTTCTGCATCGCTATGACAGTGTCGGTCATCCCTCTGTTGCTCGTCACCCTCTCGTACGTCCACATCATCCTCTCCGTACTAAAGATCAACTCCAAAGAAGGACGCATGAAAGCTTTTTCAACGTGTACTTCCCACCTGCTTGTGGTGGGCACTTACTACTCCTCCATCGCTGTGGCGTACATGTCCTACAGAGCAGACATCCCCGTCGATGTCCATGTCATAAGCAACGTTGTCTTCTCTATTTTAACTCCCTTGTTAAACCCCATCATTTACACTTTACGGAACAAGGAAGTAAAATCTGCGGTTAAAAAGTCTATTTTTCTGAAAATCTTTCCCTTTTCTAAAAAATTTAATTTATTTGGGTAATACTTACAGCAGTGCAGAAGCCTCATGCTATTTCTTATTTCAGTCCTCTGGTTAATTAAGACATCATCGCCTTTGGAGTCTGTTTGGTTCCCCTGAACTGTGGTATATCCCATGTTAATGTGTTTCAGCCTATTTCCGTGAAGTTTTTAGTAGACTTGCTGTAACATTTGTAATTTCCTAGTTTGGTTCCTATCCTTCAGTGACTAAATCACAGATGCACTAAACAAAGCTGAAAACGCACTAAGTAACACTGAAAAGGCACTAAATAAAGCTGAACTAGAGCGGTACCACATTTCTTTACACTTTCCCCTCCACACTGCACTGTGGAGGATGCATTATTTTAATTCCGTGGAGGATGCATTATTTTAATTCCTCCGTTTAAGAGTTTCAGGGGTGGCAGCAGTTATTTTCCCTACAAATGGCAGAGGTGACCCTAGACTGTTACTCCTGGGTGAGGAAACTACAAAATCACTTTACAGGACTGTGGGAAAAGTTAAAGATAAATTAAAAATGCAGCTTGTACAGCTGGATGAAACGGTTCCCGTGTGCAATATGGTGCCATCGACCACCTCTCAGATCCAACAGCCTGATCCACAGGTTCCTGCACTAGGAAAGCCGATGTCAAGCAACAGTCAATAAAACACCATGAACCTTAAATTTTAGACAGAGATGCTATCAAGCATCAGAAAGTGATTGCTTATCTGGAGCTTATTTAATTCATTTTTTTCTCCAGAGCAGGCAGAGAGTTGGGTGCAAATGAGCATCTCTGACTGTTTGAGACATGCCTGCTTTTTTCTGTGATTAACTTACTGAATATATGTCTTTCCTAGGGCGTCTGTTCAATGGAGCCTTTCAAAGCTCATTAAAGATGTTGAGGTCTGCAACAGAGATTTGGGGGAAGGCTTGGGCTATCTCCTCACGCCTTCTTCCACTGACATTTTTAACTTGAGACACTGATTCAACCTAGATTCAACCCGTTGCTTTGGTAGCCCATGTAAGATTAGAAGGGTCTCCGTCTCCAGTGTACAAACATCTTTACCCTCCTGTGACCAACCTTTCATGCTCTTGGCTGCCTCTGAGCAGAGGACCTCCAGCCAAGGAGGGCTGGAGAGGTGGAGACCCTGCCAGGTGGGCGAGGAGGTGACAACGGCCGCTCTCCTGCACTGTCCACCACCAAAAATGTACACGTAGACTGGGGATTAATTGAAAGAGAGTTAAGAAAGAGTTCATTTAAACATAGCAGTCAATGTTGGCAGAATACGTTATTTTTTAAAATGTTTTTTAAACATTTAGTGGTTCCCACTACACTGAGTCCCTAACGTGCAGAGCATCTTCTCTATCATGAGTGTGTGAGCAGGAGCTCAAAGCTTGTAAGTCACCGAGGGCATTTGCATGGCATCATCATCTTGGTTGCCTAAAAGTGGCCACCACGCTCGGGCACAGGCTCTTGTTCCAAATGAGGAGGC
Organism: Theristicus caerulescens; assembly: GCA_020745775.1. NCBI lineage: Eukaryota > Metazoa > Chordata > Aves > Pelecaniformes > Threskiornithidae > Theristicus > Theristicus caerulescens. Next base: position 131,959,802 of record CM036559.1, on the reverse strand, counting down.
ACCACGGGATTCATACAAGGAACAAAAGATGCCCATGTCTTCGTTAGCGCGTGGGCACGCATACATGGGCATACACATACGTACGCACGTGATAGCTGCACTAACGAAGCAAATCCTGGAAAAAAATAGCAGTAGGTCTTCCCCTCAGATGTGAGTGACCTTCCAGACGTTGTGGTTCCTCTGCGTGTCTTTAGCCTTCGTTTGCATGCATCCCACCGACGTGGAAAGGCTGCCAGGAGGTGGAGCACAGAGATTCCCCCAACAGAATGGGGACAGACCCTGAAATCTCAGCACTGACCCCCTGTTCACCAGAGCGGAGAGCTGCACACGTGTTAAGAAAGAGGTTTCCACCGGGGATCTTGCAGACAGACTAACAAGCACACCAAGTTCAGGTGCCTGTAGAGCTTTCGTGGGAGCAGGAGGTCTCTAATGAGCTTTGGGAATTCCAGGATCAGACTGTGTTAGAGAGTGGGCGCAATGGAGCATTTATTTTTCCTTGGTCCCAACTTTTGCAGACTGTGGCCTTTGGGTCTGGGAAAGCTGACATCTCCTTGTAGCACGAAGCTCCATCACTTCTAGCTCGACTGGAGTGGAGTTTTCAGTTGCTATCCCCTCCTAACAAATTGTTTAGCAGCAAGGAACCACTCATAACCACCAGTAAAATGTTCTTTTTTTAATTACTCGCACAGTTAAATACCTAAGCCTTATTTCCACTTTGATGTTACTCATTTCCCGCCATAAGATCTTGTTTCATTTTTTGTCTGACACCAGATCCCTGTTGCCCATGCAAATTCATGTACGAGATGATCAAACTCTTCCTTATGAAATGAGTGCCCAGGGGCTCTCACTGTAATACATATTTTCCAAACTTTTAACAAGTCTCATGACTTTTCTCCCAACTTTCTTTATGTTTTAACATTCTTCTTGAAGGATAATCATAAAAACTCGATATAATAATCCTGTATTGGCTGCGCCATCATCAGACAGAGATTATCACTACCGAGTACTTCCAGCATTCCCCCACTGATATATATAGGATTGGTTTACTCCTCTCAACAAGTCATTTTGCAGAGACGAGTGTTCCCAAGAAAAAAAGCCCTAAACATACAAATTTTAGCGACTATTTTCATTGCATGGATTTTGCCAAGAGCCCCGAGAACGGGAAGCAGCCAGCACATCGAGCGGGGAGCTGTGCAGAGCCCGGCATCGCAGAGGTGCTTAGCCCAGAGGGGTATCCCCCAGCCCATCAGGGTTTGCACGCCTTTTTCATCCACGGCGTGGAAACTCCTCCCAAAGCCCTGGGACGGGATGCTGGAAAGGGATTAAAAACTCACTGCAATCCGGAGGAAGAGGGAGCATGGTCTATGAGGAGACGGGGAGTGCTCTGCTCTCCCCTCAGATAGTCATCAGGAAAAAGAAAAACTAAGTCGTGGAGAAAAGATGCATTCAGGTTTCCCCCAGTGCCAGCAGGTAGGATGTTACCAGCTGCCATAAAAATCCCATGGTGGTCTTGGCTGATGGCTCGTAACCACGAACCGCAGTGGGAAATCAGCCACCGCAGCCGCAGGGGTGAGATGCTGAGGCTCACCAGCAGCACCGCTCCTCCCCTTCCAACACCCATGGGCAAACTGGGGTGAAAAAGCCCCAAAAAATGAACAAAAAATGAACATCACCTGTCATGTCTTAGACGTTTGTTTCATTATAAGGGAAGAAACCTCCCCTAAGCTGCAGGAGTCCCCTCTGTGTCCTTCCCAGGAGATGTCTACAGGAGCTGCACCCAGGAGGCATCATTCCAGCACATGCACATTTATCTCTGAAAATCATTAATATAAAGCCATTACTTTGACCTCTGTCCCTCCTTGCACATTGCAGCATTGCTGGGACTTCGCCTCGAGGAGGAGGGGACCTTTCTAGGACCTCCTGAGAAGGAGCAGAGCCTGCAACAAAAGAAGAGCCCTAGTGCTGCACCTCATCGCCAGCATGGCTATATAAAAGAAGGAAACCCACCCAAAAGATTTTACCTAGTTTTTAAATAGAGTTTTCCCCTTGTACAATGTGAGCTGTTCATTGACTTTGAGGAACTGGACTTTTTTACCTGGGTAAAGGCTGACGCTGTTGGCTGCTCGAGAGGGAAGCAAAGACCTCAGCTGGCGCTGAACACCTGCATTGAAGGGCACGGTTAGGGCAGGCAGGGGAGAGAGGCTTGCAACCAGCATTCAGATAACATTACAGAAAATAACTACCAAGATAGGATGCTAAAGCCTTCTCTGCTTCCCTCATTCATCACATTTGACAATATAATAATTTTACCTAACAGCTAGAAACCATTTCCAGCTAATATTATTTGTTATCTGCAGCAATAGCATTACACTAATATCCAGAGGGTCATGCAGCTGCCTTTACAAGACATTGCATTCACATAATGCATTTTCTGCTCCAAAACTTCATCTCAGTTTTATATGAAACAAAAAATAAACAAGAATTACATCGAGCAGAAGAATCTGCAGACGCTGAGCACCGGGTTTCCAGCGGCAGCTGGGTATTTCTGAGCCATGAGCTGCAGTCTGTGAACATGAACCCCCAAATCCCTCCCATACCCAATTTGTATGGCAGCCAGAACAACACTGCGTAATACTTCACCCTCCATCCAAACAGCAAATTTTCTCACCTAATACTCATTACTGTCCTTGAATTACTCCAGCGCTCTCCACCTCGCCTTCGGGGATGTCAGCCCCCCTTCCCCAGCCCCTCCACATCCCAGCAGCTCAGACCGCTCTCCTGTCTCAACAGAAATCTTGCAGGAAAACCATGATTTGATTTTTCTTTCTCATTTCAAACTGAAAGAAAATCAGAAAATCAAATCAAAAGATGCCAGGTTTTGCATCCATGTAAAAATATAGGCACCCCAAGGAGTTGATCGGTGCCCACTTTCATCTGCTGGTCTCCCCCTCCATCGTGAGAGCCCTCTCCCCCTCGACTTGCTGCTGCTTCTTCATGCCTGAGATGCCCTTCCCAAGTGGGTCATGAGCTTCTAGGTTGTGCAAATTATGTACACATGGATGCGAAGCAAAGGCCAGATTGTTTCAAGTGCCGTTATAATAATAGCTTAAAATGATATACGAGTTTACGTAATCTATTTTGCAATCGGAATTCTTCCACATAAAGTTCTTGTAAAAGCAGATCTTCTTTTTCCATGGTTCCTTTGTGCTCACCATCGAACACAAGAACTTCAAAATACATTTGCTTGCATTGGGTTTTGTTTGGTTTTGTCTGTTTTACATGGCGTGAAGTGAAAGCCTCACCCACCGCAGTGCTCCACGGAGAAGGCACCCAAGGGCACCCCCACGCACCTCTTTCCCCCCAACAAAAGCACAATGACCACTGGGGTCACTCAAAAGCCTCCAAAGAAACCCCCGAGCGCTGCGAGCAACACCCCGTCCCCCCCAGCTGACGTCCCCCCTTCTCATCCATCAGGGCCAAGCTCTCCAGCTGAGCCCCTCCATAGCCAGCAAGGAAAAAAAGAGACTTATTCAGGGGGAAGTCATCTCGCCTCCTGCGTTCCTCCATGAGGGATGGTCTGCACCTGGAAATGTTTGCAGTCACCAGGGTGATTGGGCAGGACACGTCTTCTCTCATTAAAGCAGATCAGCTCTGGTCAGCTCACGAGGGATCTTGCTGCAGCATCACAGCAGGGAAATACAAAGCCGTGAGGTTTCCAGGGCTGTTTATAGACTTAAGAGCCAGGGAAATCTGGGTCGAAATGTCACAACATCTGCAGTAGAGCGATACACATTTTGATTAATTGTTTTTAATCGAATAAAAGTAACGCTGCAGGTTGAGAGGGGGGTGTCCTTGCGGGCAGACCCCCCGTCACGCCGCTTCTCCGCTGAGACACGTCGTGGCAGAAGTCCCTGAATCTGGAGAATGAACTCATCGTCTCCTTCGTGCCTTAACACCAGGTTTCATAGTTTGCACCAGCAGTGGAGCACTTGATAGCACAGATTTCTGTTTTTTTCCCCTCTGCTTTTTGCATAGATTTTTCTGCTTTCGGCTGCATCCCTTCACTCCTGGAGAGCTACATGACATTTGCTGTGTATTTGCCATGCTGGAAGAGTCTGAAAATAGTCGAGGGGGGGGGAAAGGGTTCTTTTGTACAGAGAAGAAGAAAAGCCTTATGGCCCGAACCCCAGGGAGCCCGGGGAATAGCTGGGAAGCCACTCCCAAGTCACGCTCTACTGCAGCTTCCCTGCTTGATGGCTTTCTGCACCATTTTTTCCTTGGAAATCTGCACAGCTGCAAACCCCACCAGGAGCCTGGCATCTTTCAGAGTCTTCCAGTGGTCATGAAACTCTTGGTCTTCCCTGCACGCCTCTGCTTTGAGGTGTCTCCTCTCCCATGTTCTAGGTTGGTGACCTGCCCTTTCAGAGCAGGGATGTTGCTGTCCCTGAGATGAGATGGCTCCTCTTCCACCCGACCAGGCAAGAAGGGATCAAGAGGGATCCTCCTCCCTGCTCCTGCTGCTGAGAGCCTTCTCCTCGGTCCCTCTGCACCAGGCTGGTGGGAGCAGGAGAGACACCATGCCCTGGAAGATGCTTTTCCCATATGAAGCTTGTTCTTTGCAGTAAGTTGAGCTGAGCCCTGCACACCCCCAGGGCAGGGAGAAGGAGGTGCAGATGGGCAGTGTCTCACCATGAACCAAATCCTCCAGCTCTTGCTATTACAAAGGACGGGGCCTGGGGAGGTCATCACAAGGATCCTGTTTGGCCCCACACATCTTTCTATGAGTCTTCAAGACAAGAAAATGAGTAGCATCCTTCTGTCCGTGCAGCAAAGAAGGTGAATGGTGTCCTGGGCTGCGTTAGGAGGAGCGTTGCCAGCAGGTCGAAGGAGGGCTGTGTCCAGCGCTGGGCTCCCCAATACAAGAGAGACATGGACATACTGGGGAGAGCCCAGAGAAGGACCATGAAGATGGTGAAGGGACTGGAGCCTCTCTGCTATGAGGAAAAGCTGAGAGCTGGGACTGCTCAGCCTCGAGAAGAGAAAGCTCAGGGAGGATCTTGTCAATGTCTATAAATACCTGATGGGAGGGTGGCAAGAGGATGGAGCCAGGCTCTTTCCAGTGGTGCCCAGGGCCAGGACCAGAGGCCTTGGGCACAAACTGAAACACGGGAGGGTACCTCTGAACATCAGGAGACTGAGCACTGGCACAGGTTGTCCAGAGAGGATGTGGAGTCTCCATCCTCGGAGTTATTCAAGAGTCATCTTGACATGGTCAAGAGCCTGTGGCTCTAGGTGGCCCTGCTTGAGCAGGGGGTTGGACCAGACGACCTCCAGAGGTCCCTTCCCACCCCAACCAGACTGATTCTGTGATTCTGTAGCTGCTGGGGGAGATACTTGGTGTGGTTGCAATCCCACTGCACACCAGTGTCCGTGCCAGGGAATTACTGCTCTGCAAAACTATGTGAATCCCAATTCCTTGGGGGGGTTCGAGCTTTGTGAGCAAGATACGGGCTTGTACTGCCTTTGTGCACTTTGTGCGCTTCTCAGCCCTTAGATTTGCTGTCCATAACAGCAATTTTATCCATTTGCCTCCAGGAAGCTTCTGGTCTTCCCAACGCGTGTGCACAGATACATGGAAGTAGGGTTTCCTGGTCGAACCTGAATCTGGTAAGTCTCCGTGCTAGTTTGTGCTTGGGTGTATTTAAAACGTGTTGGTGGTGGTGTTCCTCTGCTTGAGAGATGCACTCGTGATGGTTTGGCTTTGTAATCTGCTTTATGGAGTAAAATGCAATATTCCCTTCGGTCACAGGCTGGAGAGGTAGAAATGCAAGGACACTGTTGTTGGTAAAACATGGTTTTATCGTTTATGGGTTTAGGAGTAGCTGCCCAACTTATATGTAAATTATACTTGCTAACATTTATCAACTTCATTGCTAAGGAAGGAGGATGAAGGTGAATTTAAAAGAACATCTAGGGAAAGCGGTGAAGCCCTTGGCATGCAAACCATTGGATTTGCTGACTGTGGGTCACTTGAACAAACTGGAAAGGGCTGCTCTGCTCCTCCTGCAGCACAGCGGGGAGCAAGGAAAGGTCGACATCGCGTGCATCAGCCTGCTTCTGGCTTGAATGGGAATCTACGGATGTTCATACCCAGGAGGGATTCGAGCAACTGACTGGGCACCCAGTTTTCCCATCCTCACCAGTTCCCCACCGCCTCTCGTGCCTCCTTCCCTCCTGCCAGCCCTCTCCAGCCCCTGCGGTGCGCGGGCAGGGCTCAGCCAGCCTCGTCCCCTGCAAGCCCAGGCAGCAGGAGGGACGGCACGAAGCAACGAGCAAACATCACTGCTTTTCTAGCAACATCAGCAACACGGGAATGGGAGCCTCTGCCTCTTGCTGGCAGTGGCAGCTCCGCTGCTGGGCTGGAGCGAGGCAGGAGCAGCACATCCCCAGAGGATTCTTGGGCTTTGCTGCCTAATTTCTACCTTTAAGATGTTAAGAAACACTCAGAGACGAGCAGCCCCTTGCACAAGGTTTTATTTCGGAGGGAAGCCGGGGGCTTCTTCCCCGGCCTGGGAACCTCGGCATGAGCTCAGTGCCTTGGGGCAATGATGCTTTCTTACCTCATCGCATGCACAAAGCTGCATCATTATTGTGCCCGATTTTATTGCAGCTCTCTCCGGTGGATGAGCTCTAACTTATTTCATACCTCCTGGCTACCCTCACCACTGTGTTCTCATCCTGGGAAGAGTCACTGCTGCTACAGCTTCCCACAGCAGCCATTTCCTTTGATTCTTCCCCTGACATCTCTGTTTTGCTTAATTTAAGCTGTTATGTTTTACAACTTAGCTAGCATTTCTATTTCAGAGACCTACAGAAGCCTGTCAACATTACTCCATCCCCTCCAGCAGTTTCTGTACATGGTTCCTCCTCCTTTATGCTTGAATAGTCCTTACTTTCTGTCTCTTACCCTCCCAAAAAATTCAAAAAAGGAACAAAGCTACTGTGGGCTAAAAGGAAACGTCTCCTGTAAATAAATACCTGGTTAATAGAGATGCTATTCACAAGGGTGGAAATTAAAGGGGAGACAGGCAGGGACTGGTCTGAGTCCCACGTAGTTTGTCACGCTTTTGCAAGAGAGAGAAAAGGAGCAAGCAGAGAAGCGGCAAAGTTTCCCATGATGCAAATTATGAAGGGAGGTAAACATGATTTGGGAAGAGCCGCAGAGAAATGCGCGATCCTGAATCGGTGGGTGATGGAGCAGTCGCCTGTTGGCACTGATGAACGCAGGGTAATGGGCATGGAGAAAGACAAGCTGACAACAGGCACTAACGAGTTGGAAATTAGGTGTTACCGCTTGGGAAAGGGCACGAAGACAACCATGGCAGCTCTCTGAAAACAGCAACTCGGCACCATCGGCTGCCCCCGAAATGGAGCAAATAAGCACGAACACTGGGAAGCAAACGGAGCAAAAGCATCATTATCCCGCACGGTGTCCTGAACCCTCAGATACTGCACCCACTCCCCATCCACCTCAAAAGGGATTATTTGGTGTTTCTCCTGCCACAAACACACCCGCAGGAGTTTTGCTCCAGCCCAAGCTGGCTCTGACCCTTCGTGTGTTGCTCCAGTTTTGCTCCTGCAGTCTCACACCGTGGTCATCGTGCTTCCTCTCCTTTGCTGGGAGGGCTCCCAGAGGAATGATTTCTCCCTGCATTTTTTGCATTCCTTCTACATTTCAGTACGTTGCCTCTGCTTTGCATCCATGCCCTCCACGGCGTTTCTTTAAGGACCTGCCAGCCCTTAGCTGAGGAGTCACAGGTAGCTGAGAGCCTCCGTCCCAGGGGAAGCCACACCGTGCCCGGGTGGCACGTCCAGGGGAAGAGCCTCATGCCACGGGCAAGAGATGATGGGCTGAGCTCGGCCATGACCCCCTTGCCCAGCACCGTGCCCCTGGGGGGAAGGAAAGACAGCAAGCACGTGTGAGGCAGCATTTTCCGTTCAAATGCCCTGATGGGAAGAATGACCGTTTCAGCATTAACGGATTTCTGGAATTCAGTTATGTGCTGCTGGAAAAGGCACAGGGGGGGCTGGATGCCAGTGGGAGGGCAGAGGAGAGGGCCCGGGAGGTAGGTGGAGGTGGGACAGGACAGGATGGGAGAGGACGAGTGGCAGGTGGATGAGGGATGGTGGCAGTTGGAAGTGGGATTGGGGTGCTGGAAGGTGGCAGAACAGGCCTGGGTGGCAGTTGGAGGTGGGATGGGATGGGGATGGGGATAGGATGGGATGGGATGGGGATGGCATGGCATGGCATGGGATAAGATGGGTGGGAAAGGATGGGTGGCAGTTGGAGAAGGGGTGGAGTGCGATGGCATGGCATGAGATGGGTGGCAGCTGGAGAAGGGAGGGAGAGGGAGGGAAGGGGTAGCAGGTAGAAGGAGGTTGGGGTGGTGGGAGGTGGCAGATGGAGTCCAGGCGGCAGTTGGAAGATGGCAGGGCAGGGCTGGGTGGCAGCAGCGTGACAGGTTGGGGTGGGGGCAGGACAGGTCCAGGTGGGGACAGGACACGAGGCCCCCAGTGCCAGCTGGCGGTGCAGGAGTGGAGCTGGATGAGGGCAAGAGCGGGGGCTTGGGCGCAGCTCGGGGCTGGTGGCAGCTGGGGGGACCCAACAAGGGGCTGAGGGAGATAGGGAGTGGGGCTGGGCGGCTGTTGGGAGAGGTGGGATGGGGCCACAGCCAGGATGGAAACAGGGTGACAACGTCCCTGGGGTGAGCTGAGGCCAGGCGAGGTTGGGGTGGGGTCCACGCTGACGGAGTGTCCCCACAGGGCTGGCCTGGCCTGGAGGGACACAGGGATGGGGACAGGGCGCTGCTCACCCCCAGGGGACGTGTGGGTCACGGCAGTGATCCTGCTCCTCTGCCCAGGTAAGGGACAGGGAGACGGGAGGATGGAGCAGGGCTGGGGCACCCCAAAGGGCAGGGTGGAGGGACACGGCGGGGATGCGGGTGGAGGGAGGTGGGATGGGAAGCGGGCAGGGGGATGGGGGGGGGCATGCACGGGGGGACATGGGATGGAGGACATGCATGGGCGGACACGGGATGGGGGCCATGCATGGGGGGGGCACAGGATGGGGGCCATGCATGGGGGGGCACAGGATGGGGGCCATGCATGGGCGGACACGGGATGGGGGCCATGCATGGGGTGACACAGGATGGGGGACATGCATGGGGGGACACGGGATGGGGGACATGCATGGGGTGACACAGGATGGGGGACATGCATGGGGGGACATGGGATGGGGGCCATGCATGGGGGGGCACAGGATGGGGGACATGCATGGGGGGACACAGGATGGGGGCCATGCCTGGGGGGACACGGGATGGGGGACATGCATGGGGGGAAATGGGATGGGGGACATGCACGGGGGGACACGGGATGGGGGCCATGCATGGGGGGACACGGGATGGGGGCCATGCATGGGGGGACATGGGATGGGGGATGCGGGCATGGGGACATGTGTGGAGGGACTTGGGGGACAGCAGGTGGAGGGATGTGAGATGGGGGATGTGGGCTGGGGGACGTGGGCTTGGGGACCTTGGTCGGGGGAAGGCAGGGTGGGGGACACGGGCTGGGGGACGCATGCTGGGTTCAGTATCTTGTAATTACAGAAGTCATCTAATTTTTCCCCTTTTTAAAAAACGTTCTCCAGAATTTTTTGTATCCTAAGCTTCATTAGAAGCCAGCATTAAGAGCAGAGAGCCGCTCAGCCACCTCCTTTATACCTCTCATTGAAGACAGAGGGACTCGCACAATTTAAACACGCCAAATTTTTCAGACTTCCACTTAAAATCCTCCTTCTGCACTGCAGGGGTGGGAAATTCTTCATTGCCTGGTGTGATTAATGCCCTTTTCCCCTAAATGCAGAATCTCTTTCAGGTTTTATTGAAGCATCGAGAATCATCTACTCCGAAGTAACAGTGCCCAGGCGGCTGGAAGCAAAGCACGGGACCTTCAGAGAGGTCATTTGCTTTTTAGGAAACGCTTTTTAGACCATGGGTCTAGACCATGGCCTCTGCAGGGGCCACGGGTGGGTGCCAAAGGGAGAGCGGGGCGAGGAGATGGCTCCGGCTTCCCAGCCAAAATCAGCCTGGAAATAGTGATTCCACTGTTGGATTAATTTCTGCAATTAATCAGTGCCTTGGCCGTTCCAGGGGGACACGTCCTATTTAATAACGGCAGAAGGAAAGCACCACGTCGTCCATCTGACGCAGGCAAAGTACGGCTCTTCCCCAGTTCTCCCTCCTCTGCTATTTTTTGCACAGGGCCATTACGGGGAATTAATTAACCCGCACTGAGGATTTCTGCTTTGCTTTTCAGAAATTTGATAGCCAAGGACATCGCGGTTTTCACGTACAGTCCGGAGGGACACCTGATAACCGAGTTTCCATATATTCAGGTAAGTTAGACATCTGTCAAGGATGCATCGACAGCCAGAACTACACCGGGGGTCTGAGCAAGGGATGGCTTTCTGTTTCTAAAAAAATCCATTATTTACACCATTTGTTCAAACAAAGGAAGGAAATTGTATCAAGACTGATAAAAACTGGAAAAACAATTTCAGATTGATCAGCACACTTGATTTCCCTTTCAAATTTGTAAAGTTTTTAAAATAATTTTGCTCCATCAAAAGAAAAACCTGAGAAATCAAAAAATACCCCGTGAAAATTCATCATTATCCGATGATGAGCTCTCAGGCTCCTGCTTTTTTCCTGCTTATCTTTTATGCCTTCACTTTTTTTGCACTTGAAATACCCCTTCCAAAATGGAGAAGGGTGGGTTTGGGGAGGTTTTATGCGTCCCTTTACTGACGCGGGGTTTTTTGACCTGGGCATGGGAGCTTTTCCCGCAGCCCGAAGCCACGTTTGCACCTTGCAGGACGACTGCTACTACGAGGGGTTTGTGGAAGGCTCCCCGGGGTCCATCGTCTCCCTCAGCACGTGCTTCGGGATCAGGTAGGGCTCAAGAACGAGGGGTTCGGCATCAAATTAACTGGGCTGGGCATTTATCTCCCTGTTTAAAGCAGGTGCCCTCACTTCTGCGTGCGATGCTTCCTCCTGCATCCCGCTACTAAAATTCTTCAAACATAGCTGAGATTTTTTTTTACCATTTACAGCATCACCGGTATAGATTTTAAAGGCAGATATTTCATAGAAAAACAGCTTTAAATGAAATTTCTGGCCAAAGAATGTGCTTTATATAGCCTCTAAGCAGGTGGCAGGTTTGACGTGCCAAGACAGCTCCAAGACTTACTTTAAAAGACAATAAACTAAACAAGCACTTCTTGAGAAACTTTCCTCTTCAGGCACACTCCAGAGCTGGGATATATTGATTTCCGACAGTGCAAGTTCTGAACACGAGACAGAAAGCGTATCTGTACGGGCATACCAGTCTCCTGCAAATCAAGACTTCCCAAAATATGGGTGGCCACCCACAACCACCACCACCATCCCTCTTGAAGTCCTTCCTCCAGAACTTTATAATACTAGTCAAACAAAAAGGAACAGCAGCGTAACCCCTCCTCTGAAGACGAAGAGGATATTAAACGAACCATGCATAGCTCAGCAGTCCTCTTCCTACATTATCCCTCTGCAACGCTGTCAAGCCCAAACCTTCCGTCTTCTCCAGAAATAGCAGCCCTGGAGAGCAGGAGCTGCTTTTTTTTTTTTTTTTTTAAAGAAGTTGTCCTAACTTTGAAAATGTTTAATTTTATTTTGTATTATTTTCACTGGCTTTGGTGGAAGGAAGTTATCCAGCCTCCATAACTTACCGCATCCAGCAGAAAAGCCCCAGTGTCAGACTCCCCAGCGCCAGTCTCGGCTTCCTTCACAGCCTGGATGCAGGGGACTTGCAGGGTGGGAAACTGGCAATTTTTTCACATTAAAGACCTTGATAAATGCGCTACAACTGCCTTAACAAAGTCTTCTGGGTTTCCAGCTCAGTGTCTGATGAGGCCACGTTTCCCTGTTGTGATGCACAAACCAGTAATTACGAACATTTTAGGACTAAATAACGCAAACGCTGGCAAAACTAAGACCCATTGATCCTCTCTTATAAGACCAGGCATGAGACTGAGATTTGGTAGACCCACCTGCGCCTTCTTTCTCAAACGAGCACCCCAAAACATCTCTGAATTAAGTGAGTTTTTTTAGGATGCAAATTTATTAGCAGATGCAGCCTATTTAGCTGCAGTGCCTACGCAGGGATAAACAGATCCTAAAGACAGATGCTCCTTGGAAGAGCCATAGCGCAGCGCTTTTATTGCCGTCTCGCTTTCCTTTAATATATAGCATTCATCTGCAGCTTCTTTACTTTTTCCTAAAGCTGCGTGATTGCTCTCTCGAGGCTGTCTTATGAATCCTAAACCTTGGGCGTGACACTTTTTTTCCATAAAAGATCTTTTAGGTGAGCTCCTTGTATCTTCTCATGGGATCCCTGCCCACAGAAGCAGTGGTATGAAAGAGCTAAATCTTTCCATATCTCCCCTTTAAAAAAAAAAAACAAAAAAAAACCATAAAACATGGGCTGATCCCAATAGCCCTGAATGCCAGAGGTGGCTCCTGGAGCTTCTACCTGTTGGTGGGACGCACAGGGCTGCCCCACAACTCCAGCCACGCTATGATGAGCATTATTTTTGTATTTACTAAATAATTTAAGAATTCATTTAGTTCACATCTTTTACTGACTTCTCTGTTTGAAAATTCGCAGTGGAGTTTTGCAAATCGGAGATGTGAGGTACGAAATCGAGCCCGTGGAGAACTCCTCGACGTTTCAACACCTCATTTACCGAAGGGCGTTGGAAGGCGGCTCACATCGTCTGTGCCAAGTGCCCGAAGAGCGCAAGGACCATCTGCCCGAAGAACTTGGGAACGGGAGTCGTAAAATCCTTGTTATCAACGTAAGGACTCCCCATCCACTCGTGTCGATGTTGCACGCTCGTGTGTATATGTACGGGCGATGTTAAATGCTGGGAGTGGCCCAACCATAGGGGAAATTCCTGTTGCGTTCATGAGAGCAGGGGTTTCACACTGTAAAGCATCGGCAGGTCTGGAAGCAAACAGGATTTCTGTATAGTGATGATGAGCAAAGCACCCTCACGTGGTATGGAAACCATACCTACAGCCATGCCTAAGCCTCGCACTGCCAACTGAGGACCTCGTTTTATTTCTGGAGGAGTGTGAGGTAGCACTTTGTCAGGTGCAAATCATCCTGCCCTGGGTTTGCTTCTCTCTTGAGATCCCTTCCCCCTTGCCAGTTCATCTCACAAACCCTGAAAAAAATATTCAGGTCTTAAAAATGGTGGTTGAATCAAAGTGGAAGGAGCAAACAAGAATTTTTTTAAGACAGCGATAAAGAGGGGAGGTGACATCTCTGTCAGCTCCAGAGGTAAAAGCAGCTGAAGGTTTCAATAAACAAATCTGAAATGATTAATTATTTTTAAAGACAGATAACATTTCTAAATAAGCTGTGATCAGAAGCTATAGAAGCAATGATTTCAATCATTACTGACTCTCTGTTATAATTTATTGATAATCCAGTATTTTACTGCCTGACTCCAGAAAGGGAAGTGTAGACTCGTGGACCAGGGGTCTGCATCCAGAGCTCTTCCCTCCAGACCCTCTTCTTGTAGGGCTGCCCAGCCAAGGAGCCTGGGAAGGACACAGCTTGGTGGGTGGGATCTGCTCCTGGGATGTGGGTGCTATCAGCTCCTCTGACAACAGTCTTGGGCTCCATCTCATAGGATGATCCAGGTTGGAAGGGACCTCAGGAGGTCTCAAGTTCAGCCTCCTCCTCCACGCAGGGTCAGCTCTGAGGTCAAACCAGGTTGGTCAGGGCTGTATCCAGTCGGATCTTGAAGACCTCCAAGGATGGAGACTGCACAACCCCTCTGGGCAACCTCCCGCAACGCTTGAATCTTCCTTATTAGTGTGTCAGAAACAGATGCTCTGAGGATGTAACTCCCCTTTTCTAGAGAAACCTCTGAACGTCTTCCAGCGCTCTGTCCGTCCTGCCTTTCCCTTACCTCCAGAGGGACCTGGAGGTGCAAGTCTCTGGGGCCACGGCTGGGGGCCTCTCTCCCAGCAGTCATTTTTGCTGAAGTCTTGTGAGCATTAAGGGGGGAGGTTATGCCGCCTGCCTTTACTGATGCCACTCCTGCTCCTACATCCTATTTGCTTCTCTTTTCCCTCATTGAATAGCAAGATAACGTCAAGTCTCATCACGGTTCATCATACTTTAGTTGGTATTAGGTTTAGGTTGGATATTAGGAAAAACTTCTTTACTGAAAGAGTGGTCAGGCATTGGAAGAGGCTGCCCAGGGCAGGGGCTGAGTCCCCATCCCTGGGGGGATTTAAAAGCCGGGGAGATGTGGTGCTTGGGGACATGGGTTAGTGGTGGCCTTGGCAGTGCTGGGTTAGCGGTTGGACTCGATGATCTTAAGGGTCTGTTCCAACCTAAACGATTCTGTGATTCTATGATTCTATGATACTTCTCTGATGGAGTCGTTCACCAATCCGCGAGCATGCTGTGTTAACCGCAGGCTGCTGGGATAGATGTTGAACAGTTTCTGCTCTGGGTCTGACTCCCTTAGGACTTCATTTAATGCATCTTTACATTGTGGCAATAAAGATCAGCAACTGCTCTCTCTGTGCCTCCAGTTAGTATTCACCTTACAGTAAGCAAATCTGAACTCTACTGCCCCGGTTTGCTTAACTTACACACAAAAAAAAGCCTTAGTGATGTCAAAATGCACACATCTGCTGGTTCTGTTCTGTTCAGAAACACAGTTCCCATGTTATCAAAGGAAATTAGTTTGTTCTGACACCGCTTGATATTGGATATTACTGATGCAGTTGTTTTCAGAAACACCTGGGTTAGAAAAATAGTTTATTTCCTTTGATTTGTGAATGCTTTTAGAGCTTGCGAGGACTTTTGTCATTGCTGTTCCTGCTCTCAAAAGAGCTGAGATAAAGTGTTATTTTTGTACCTACGAGTGTGGATTATTTATAGCGACAGTCTGGCCTATGCCAGCGTACTGTGATTGCATTCGGTGAAAGAAATGAAGAGTGACATTCAGAGATGCTGCCTCCTGATAATAATACGAAGCATTGAGATGAGAGAATTACTTATCAGCTCCCATGGCAGAAATATAGTTTTATAAATTGCTACAATTTCACTGAATTTACTGAGAACCTGCCAGGGAAAGAGGATAATTTATAATAATAATAAAGTGGTATTTGTTCAACAGAGAAGAGACATGAGTCCCCATGCTTAAAATGACTTAAGCAATAGCGGTTTTTTAGGCATGCATAACTGTGCAACAGCCAAACCATTTAGAAAGTTGTCTTTCTGAGAGATAGCAGCTCCTCCTCCTCTCTTCCACCACCAAAACACCTGGGAACTACTCAAGAGAAATGCTAACGCGTCTTCCTCATTCCCACCTCAGCCAGTGCCAAAGCTACCACCCAGGTTTTTGGAGGGTCACCTTCTTTTTCTCCTCATTACTTGACCAAATCTGCAGATCTTGAATGCCGGCGCAGTCTCACTGTACACTCACCCCTTCAGAGATGGGACGATGCTGCCACTGCGCAATACCACGCTCGGAGGAGAAGAATAACCCCCCAGATTACCCATTAACCAATTGCTGCCAGCAATTAATGTGCTGGATGTACAAAATGTAGAAGTCAATGAGCTCTACCCAGCCCAAGACCGAGCACGTCGCACTTAGAGCAGATTTTAACTATGGAGCTGCCCATGCGCAGGTAAATGTGCAAAGGGCACGAGCAAGAAATACTAAAATCCTTATTTCCAGAGGCTGCTGGATCCCAGGCGCAGGACGCGGTGCCTCTCACTGGCTGGGTCTATCGGTGGGCACGCTCCCATTTGCTGTATTACGTAGGTGGGCTGGGCAAAATGAAGCAAAACTAAGAGTTATTTTACTGGCTTTCATATGGCTTGAAAAATTTCAATTCAGGACCAGTTTTTCTCTGCAGTTATCTGTTTGCCCTCCTGGTTTCTAGCATTGAGCTGCTTGGTGCAGGCAGCTCGTGTTGACCCCACTCAATTCTCCCTTTGACGCAGTTTTTGTGGTGCCAAATTTAATTATTAAAAGATGGTCTGAGCACGTGCAAAAGTCTGCAGCCCACAGCGAGCTGGTTTAACATGAGCAACGCCAGGTAATCCCCCCGCTACCCAGAAACCCCCACCTCCCACTGTGTTCTGTCTCTCAATCTCTCTGCTCTCGCCCTGATTACCCGTTACGCTCATTAATCCTTCTCTAATGCATAATTGCTCTTTGTTCTTGTACTTAAGGGAAATTCTGGATTAGTTTAAGTAACACCACCTTGGTTTTTGCAATGCGGCGTAAGCTTTAAAGCTCCTGAACGTACCTCAATAACCACAGCGTAATTTGTTCGCTTCCAGGAGGTTTCTGGTCTTCAGAGACTGCCCGTGCCCACCAGATACTTGGAGCTGGCTCTGGTCACAAACAAACAGCTGGTAAGCACCAGAAATTATCCCCATGCCAGGGTGGTTGGGTTATATTGGAGGCAGCCCTTGGCATTCAGCATTGTAATGCAGCCCTTCTCCCCGTTCAGTTTAAAGTTAACAACTACAACGAAACCCTGATGCTGCATCTGTTCATTTCCATAAGCAACCTCCTGAACACGGTGAGTTTTAATGACGTGGTAATTACGATTGCCGTTCTGCTCCGTTGGTTGTCTGTCTAACCCTGGGAAAGAGATGAAGGATCTGTGCCTGACTGCAGCTACTCTACCGGGAACCAATGTGTTCCTCAATGCTATAAAGCCCACTTCAACTGTTAAAAAATTGCTTCAAATATCATAGAATCATAGAATCACAGAATTGTTAAGGTTGGAAAAGACCCTTAAGATCATCGAGCCCAACCGCTAACCCAGCACTGCCAAGGCCACCACTAACCCATGTCCCCAAGCACCACATCTCCCCGGCTTTTAAATCCCCCCAGGGATGGGGACTCAGCCCCTGCCCTGGGCAGCCTGGGCCAGGCCCTGACAGCCCTTTGGGGAAGGAGTTTTTCCCAATCCCCAACCTAACCCTGCCCTGGCGCAGCTTGAGGCCACTTCCTCTTATCCTATCGTTTCTTACTTGGGACAAGAGACCGACCCCCACCTCAGTTTAAAAATAATTTTGAAATCATCCCTATAAAGCGGTTGATTTGGAATATGCATTATTGTTACTAAATGCTTTCTGGTAGCTGGTTACGACCTCCCTTTCTCTTCATCCTCTCCTTGCTGAGTCCTCCAAAACAGGACATGAGTTCATCTTCTGCTGCTTCTGTGTGAATACACCAACAAGGCACCGGTGCATCAGCCACGGGGCACTCAAAAATGAGCTACACAGAAAGCTCCGTTAAATTAATATAATGCCTGAAAATAAACGCTCAGCTCTTCTAGCTGAGAAACTGGTCCTTGCACGAATAACGCGGAGACAAGCGCGGTGCCCAGGGTCGCTGCACGCCCCGTGGGATGCAAGCTCTTGCCGTTTTCCAGGTCTACAAGAGCATGAAGCTGCAGATCATCATCAGCGCGGTGGAGATGTGGACCAGGACGGACCAGGTGACGGCCGCCCACAGCCTGGCCCGGACGCTGCAGGTTTTTGCCACGTGGTGTCAGAGGGATGCTGTCGGTCGCATTAATTACGACCATATCCAGTTACTGCTGTAAGAGTCCCGCGTTTTAATCGCTCAGCTCACATACCGGCTGTAGGGAGATAAGCAGGGAGCAAGAATATTTGCATCTCTTTCTTCTAATTTTTACATATATATGCTGATAAGTTTTTTGTCCTGGTGATATCTCATGGAAAAAAATGTAACAGCTTAATCAGCCCATGTACTAATCAGCACATATTTGTCATGTAAATTGATACAAGAATTCGCTTTTCCCTTTCACTGTCCTCTTTTATATTTTTCCACACACAGTGTACAGCTTATTTCCAATTTTGATACAGTTTTCCGTAACTGAATTATTTTAATCTCATTTTTAGTTTTTACTCATTTTTATATATACAAGCCACTCATTTTTTAGATATAACAATTCATTGTTATGTGGTTTACAACTCAATATTTCAATTAAGCCTTTTTGCTAGGACGAGGGAGTTCGATCTCAAACTGCAAGATGTTTAATCACTTATTTCAGTCATTTGCTTTTTAGGCCTAGCACATTGTTTCTGTTTTGTCTGTTGCTTTTTCCTTTATTTTGGGGGAAAGAAAACTTCTGCACAGTAAAATAAATATCTCAAAATTTACTGAATATTTCTTTATTCAAATTCAACATCTTATATTGCCAAATCTTTTTAGAATAATTTTGAATAATTCTATTTTATTGAAATACCCTTTAAAGTAGGGAGGAGGCCAATGAGTTTATAAACCGTGGCTCTGCCTCCTTAGCACGATGCAGCGCTGGTGCTTGCACACCTGATCTGTGGGCACCAGCCCGGCTGCATACGGGGCTCCCATAGGAGAAACGGGTGATGCTGGGCTTCTCTTCAGGAAAGGAGCTTCTTGTTACCCAAAACCATTATTTTCCAGCTGTAATTCAGGCGATGCATCCCATCAGATGGTCAGAGGGCTGGAGCACTTCTCCTGTGAGGACAGGCTGAGAGAGTTGGGGTTGTTCAGCCTGGAGAAGAGAAGGCTCTGCGGAGACCTTATAGCAGCCTTCCAGTACCCGAAGGGGGCCTGCAAGAAAGCTGGAGAGGGACTTTACACAAGGGCACGTAGTAATAGGACAAGGGGTAATGGCTTTAAACTGAAAGAGGGGAGATTTACATCAGATATAAGGAAGGAATTCTTCACTCTGAGGGCGGTGAGGCACTGGCACGGGTTGCCCAGAGAAGCTGTGGCTGCCCCATCCCTGGAAGTGTTCAAGGCCAGGTTGGACGGGGCTTTGAGCAACCTGGTCTGGTGGAAGGTGTCCCTGCCCGTGGCAGGGGGTTGGACCAGATGGTCTTTAAGGTCCCTTCCAACCCAAACCATCCTGTGGTTCTATGATCCTTGTGACAAAGTTGTTCTGCATTTCTTTAATGTTCAAACTTCCCCACTGCAGCGGCCAGCACTACAAGGAACGGGGATTTGCCTGGAAAGGGACAATGTGCCAGATGAACTCCATGGGCGTCGTCTCGGTAAGGGGAGACCTCGCAGGTTTGCACTGCCTGAAAGGAAAAATAAACCTTTCACACTCGCAGTAAACCGTGGGAGTTAATTCGACATAACTCCTGGGCTCAGGCTTTTACCGATTAGCAGGTAACACCTAAACTGGGCATCTAAAGGAGGTGATACTGGTCTTGTTTTTGCCGTTTCTTAAAGAAGATGAGACAGTGAAAGAACAATTCTCCAATGCTTCCCCAGACCAACTCTTTAGGGGTCCTTTGGTTTCATTAATTGGTTGTTTGCCAGTGCAAGTCCCCAGTCAGCACAAATTTCACAATTACTGAGCAAAACATTGGACGTCTAGATCTTTCTCCACACCAATACACACCGACTTAAGAAACCATGGACCTTTGTTTTTTCTTCCCGCCTGCAGTTCCCTGGCCACGACACCATCAGCAGCGTGATGACACTTGCCCACGAGATAGGCCACAGCTTAGGCTTCAGCCACGACGACGCAAAACAATTTCATGACAAATTCTGTGATTGCAACTGCACCCGCAGAGGATGCATCATGCGAACATCCCCGGGGTAAGTAAAGCTTGGTTTCCCCTACATCATGGGGGTGAGACTTGGGTTGTTGCCTTCAGCTCTCCACCTCGGAGCAACCGCTGCGTTTCTGTAGGGGGGTGCGTACAACCATTTCTCTACAGCATCTTTTAATCTTCCAGCTCAACTTGGCAGAGGAGCCTAAGTTGCCCCTGCTTTGTGCAGGGGGTTGGACCAGGGACTTCCCGAGGTCCCTTCCAACCTAAATTACTCTACGATGCTTTATCAAGTGAAAATAGTTATTTAGATAATACAAGAGACACCAGTTCTCCCAGAAAAGTTGGCTGCCTTGGCTCCCCTGGTCACGGAGTAACTGTTCATTTATTTTCCTCTGGTTTCTCCAAGTGCTGCTTGCTTTTGGCTTCTTCATAGCTGTGTTCTGATGCTCCCCGCAGACGTGTGGGTTACTGCATCCCCTCCTCTTGCACTATTTACAATTGCTACCCATGACAATGTATCTTCCAGAAAAGGTGCCTCGTGTACAAGGAGCTGCTCCTCATACCTGCTCTCTTGATACGTGACCATCGTGAAGAAAAATAATTCCACTTATTAATTAATGTCTCCTGTGAAGAATATTTGGTAGACATCAGCTTCCGTTGTTTCAGCATCAAAGAAACCATATGATATTTCTTTCAACAACCCTGTGGTCAGCTCCAAGTACTGCTGATAATACAATGTCTTTAAAAATGACTCATTCCTCTTAGCTCTAGAGGTCCGCCCAACACGCAGTGAACTTCAGCAGGCAGTGAAGGTTGCTTCATTGCAGATTTGTTTGCTTCCAAGTCCCAAGATCCTTTCCTTGGTGTGAAGAAGTCCCCATCTCTGTTTCACTCTCTGCAATGCACATACTGCAGTAATGAGAAGGACACAGGCTCCATGCGTAATATTAGACCCTTATCTTCACCAGAGACCAACTAAGCCTCCCTGAAGACATTAAAGATTTGAGAAACTGAAGTCTCCTAGCAGATTTCTGTGCACTTTCAATAACATCAGCATTGAAACAGCCCTTTCAGTGCAGTCACCATCAGTCCTGCTTCACCCCGTGACGGTCCCTCCCATCCCGTCCACCTGGAAGTCACCTCCTCGCTGACCTCAAGGTGACGGAGGACCCAGCACACAACTGCTGGGGTGAAAACCTCAGCAAGTCAGAGCACTGCGTTCCATAGGTCTCTGATCCTTCAGCTTTTGCTGCCATCCATTCACATAGTAACCGTGTTATCCTAACGTACTCATTAAATTTATCTGTTTCCAAACCCCTCACTTGAGGCAATAGTTCTTCCAGAATTCCTACACCGACATGTTCGTTGCTTCCATTTTGGCTGCAGTAATTTCCATGCCCATATTTACGCACAACACCAGCGACTGGATTTCTGACTCATCCATCCTTCCATCCGCTGCTGCTTCTCACCTATCCCATGATGTCAATTTTTATTCCTCATCGGTCCTGTCCGTGTATCACCCTAGGGGTATGTAAGCCCTCAGCACTTTAAGGGATGTCTGCACAGCCTTGTTCCTTATTGGAATTGCTCTGTTGTCCCGCCACTGCTGCCTGACACCACGCTGAGCAAAGCTGAGGGCGAGCTCTCATTTTGTTTTGGGCCACATCTACATTTTCTTTGATATCTGCATCATGCTCACTACGTTACCATCTTACTTCAGCTTTTTTCTTAATTCCTATGATTACAAACTGCATTCCATTTCTCCTTTAAAATCCTCTATAAGAGAGAACTTCACACCTGGAAATTCCCATGCCCACGCCCCTGCCCGGTTCCTGAGTAGCTGTCGCTGATTTGCGCAGCTAGGCATGAAGCCACCCTGTTTCTCCCCTGGTGACTTTGCAAGTTCCAGTTTTCATAGCATTCACATGAAAGCAAGTAGATCCCTCTTTGACACCCGGTGATCCGCTCTCCACATTCTACCTTGCAATGAATCGTACCTAATCTCGCATTGTCCGCAGTGTGTCCTGTCCTCCGCCTTCAGCTTTCCACAACAACCAAAACACTTTCAAAGCTGCTTTGTGGCCTTCCCCTTTTCTCATCCAGGCAACTATTCCTGTCTCCCATGTCTTCCTACATGAAAAAAGGAGAGGAAAAAGGCCTATTCCCCCTAAAACTGCCCATACTCCTCTTCGTTAGTTAATCTATCTCTTCTTTGAGTCCATCAATTACGTTATGTATATGGTGTGGTTATATATGGTATTTTTTTCTTACAGATCTTGCTTGGCATTCAGTAACTGCACTATGGGAGAATATTACAATGAAGTAATAAGAAAAAATCTACCTTGTCTACTCAACATACCATCTTTAAAGCCATTTCTTCTTGAACTCTGCGGCAATGGTGTCTTGGAAAAAGAGGAAGAATGCGATTGTGGCAGTGACGAGGTTAGCAATTAAATATTTCACTGCAATCTACTTGTTAGGCTAGTGTTAGTAAAATTGTGGTGGTGACTCATGGGAAGAAATGATCTTTGAAGTGTTACACATTCAAACGAGCCCACTGGCTTCCACTTCTGTCAATTCCCTTGAAGTGGGGATTTTCCCAAATATGGCTTTATTTGTGGGCAAAGCATGCATGATATGTGTAAACGTATGCAGAGCATATCTAGAGGTAGATTCAGTTTTCCTTCCACGGCTATGGAGGGACCTTTTGTGGAAGACTCTGTGCAGACCTAACGGTGGGCTCTGCAAGTGTCTGATAAGGAGTCACGCCTCTGGGACGGAGATGAGACATCTCCATACCTCGTCCACAGGGAAAGGTGTTTTCCTTCTGGCTGTACTAATGTTCGTAAGAATGAGGGGTCTGAAGGAAAGAAAAGCATCTGATCAGTGCTGCAGTCAAAGTGGGAGACGCTGCAGAAGGGACATGTCTTTGCCTCCAAGCTGCTCTATATACAAGCAAGTTATGAGCGCTTATAGAAAACGAGAGTTTTTCTATTTCTGTTCTTTTTTCTGTTATATTTACCCTGAAGTCAGTGACAGAAGCTTGCATGTTGCTATCTCGCAGCTGTAATTCCAGGATCCATGCAGTTGCGACACCGCGGAAAGTTTGAGTTTTCCAGTGGACGCTCTTGTTTGCATTTTGTGTAATCGTTATTTGTACAAAGCTTCTGCGGCTTTGTCAAAACTCAGCCTGTGCACTGACATTTCCCACGTAGAGCGATTTGCACGGGTTTGATATTCAGGCTTAGGTTGAACACCCTGCAACTTGCTGATAAAGAGGATTCACCTGCTTTAAGAAATTACGCTAGGAAAAACTAAACCCTACCACCTACATCCCCCAGGCCCCCGGTCTCTCCAACAACCGGTCCCAGACCTCTTCTCCTCAATCAGACATGGGGCTCAGCCATACGAGTGCCCTGACCTGAAGACCCTTTTTATCAGCCCCTTTTATCCCTGCCCTTTTCCATTTTCCCGCAGTTCTTCCTCCCCAGTCCACCTTAATCTCTCCCTGCCTTTGCTCCTTCCCCTAACCATCCCACACAAAGCTTTGCGCATCCCCACATTTGCCTTAAAACATCCCACAAGAGGTTTTACACAGTCCTATGTTCCCTCTCAAACACATTATAAGTTTGGTCTCTTCAGGAGACCCAAGAAAATCTCATTTTCCATCAGCGACCTGAGAGCTCTCGTCTTTGCTAATGCCCCCATTACCTCCTCTTCGTCACCGTTGTGTGATCAGTTCATTACTGTTCCCGTCTCCTTGTTTTTATGCTAAAAAAGCCATTAACCAGTTCTCCTTACAAAGCCGATACCCTTACATCCCAGGTACCCTTAAAATCTGAGTAACTAATTTCGTTTATGTGACAGAGTCCATCAGCTCTAGCACCTTGAATGACTTGGGACTGGGAATCGGAACTTTTAAGGATACGGTGGATCATTGCTGAAAGAGTTTTAAAAGGGAAGGAAGGAAAGTATGAAAGAAGGAAGAAAAATATAGAAAAGGAGACTGATCTCTCCCATTGTGCTCAGAGGAGTTTCCAAGTACTTTGGAAACCTTAATGAACCTATTCTTAGAGCACCCCTGTGAAGGTAGGTTGGCTGATTAACAGAGGAGATGAGATGGAAGCATTAGCGTTGAGAGAAAAATGCAAATTGTTTTAAAAGTGTCTGCACGAGGCATCGCTCCCCTCGATGCAGAACTCCAGAACGTCCAGAGTCTGAAGAGCAGCAGAAACCAGCAGTTTTCCCTTAACTTCCTTTAATTCTGTGGCTCTTAGCTAGAGGAGATGATCCAAATAAGAAACCCCCATACCGAGATGGTACAGCATTATTTACTTCCAGGCATGCCTCCAAGAAGGATGCTGCTTCTCCTCCAGCTGCTTGCTCGCACCGGGGGCTTCTTGTTACAGAGGTGAATGCTGTCACAAATGTCAGGTGAGTTATAACAGCAACAACTGCTATCGGCTTTGTAACGTAGGGTAAACTAATGATTTAATCGTTTTTCAAAGCTGTTAGGTGCTATAATGTTTATTTCCTGCATTTCTCAGTATATCTGGTCAGAAAATATGTGTAAACTTGACGGGAAACTGCTCGTGCTTAGGTAGAAAACAAATAGTTGGGAAACACTGCGATTATGTCAGACAAAAACCATCAGCAGGAGCAGCAAAGCGAGGGTGTAAGGACAGAACCGACCAACCCAACACAAGCATTGGTGTCGTGGGCCAAACGTCCAACGATCACAAGTCTGGATGAAAGGAAAGAGATTTTTAAACCTTATTTACGTTACTGCTGATTTTGAGCTTTTAGGGAAAATCCAGCAACGCTGTATTTGTAGCGGCATTTCAGATTTAACCTGAAATGCGCAAATAAAACCACGAGTTTCTGTGCTGGAATATCAGCAATCACCATTTGCAATGTCTCAATTTCCGTAGGAGAGCAAGGACTTCAGTGCCTTATGCCCTCCTCCAGTCCTTATTCTGCCTGACTTTTTGCAAATTCAAGTTGCTGTTCTTCATCTTACACTTTTGGGGCATTCCCAAAGATTTCGCCACATGGGTTTCAGCAATTTAGGCCAGCCGCTCCAGTAAAAAATTCCATTCAAAACTCATTTTGTGGGCTTTTCTTTACAGTTTCAGCCAGCAGGAAAAATCTGCAGAGAAGACAGGAACATATGTGATCTTCCCGAGTACTGCAACGGCTCTTCGGGGACCTGCCCCATCGATGTATTTAAGCAAGACGGAACCCCATGTGGTGACAACGACCGCTGCTACGATGGGCACTGCCACAGCCACGATGCACAATGCAAAGCTTTATTTGGCAGAGGTAAGATATCTCGTCCAAGGAACGGCCAGACCGTCTCACATATGGAATTAGCCCTCACCTTCAGATAACACTTCATCTATTGACTCCTCCCCTTTCCCTGCCCTCTGCTTTAAAAAGTCTGGGTTTTCCACAGTCACTGAATCACAGAATTGTTAAGGTTGGAAAAGACCCTTAAGATCATCGAGTCCAACCGTTAACCCAGCACTGCCAAGGCCACCACTAACCCATGTCCCTCAGCACCACATCTCCCCGGCTTTTAAATCCCCCCAGGGATGGGGACTCAGCCCCTGCCCTGGGCAGCCTGGGCCAGGCCCTGACAGCCCTTTGGGGAAGGAGTTTTTCCCAATCCCCAACCTAACCCTGCCCTGGCGCAGCTTGAGGCCGTTCCCTCTCGTCCCATCGCTTGTTCCTGGGGAGAAGAGACCGACCCCCCCGGCTCCAGCCTCCTTTCAGGCAGTTGCAGAGAGCGATGAGGGCTCCCCTCAGCCTCCTCTTCTCCAGGCTGAGCACCCCCAGCTCCCCCAGCCGCCCCTCCCCACCCTTGGGCTCCAGCCCCTTCCCCAGCCTCGCTGCCCTGCTCTGCCCACGCTCCAGCCCCTCCAGCTCCTTCTGGGGGTGAGGGGCCCAGCGCTGAGCACAGGATTCCAGGGGCGGCCTCACCAGTGCCCAGCACGGGGGGACGATCCCTGCCCTGCTCCTGCTGGCCACACCGTTCCTGATACAAGCCAGGATGCCGCTGGCCCTCTTGGCCACCTGGGCACACTGCTGGCTCATGTTCAGCCGCTGTCGCCCACCACCCCAGGTCCTTTCCCGCCGGGCAGCTCCCAGCCGCTCCTCCCCACGCCTGCAGCGGTGCCTGGGGCTGTTGTGCCCCAATGCAGGACCCGGCACTCGGCCTTGTTGCCCCTCACACCATGGCCTGGGCCCATGAAGATTCACTGTTTATTCTTTATAAGGCAGGCAGGCTTAGACAGATGGGCCACTTACTTAAGAATATAAGTACTTGTATAAAAAATACTACAGAATACTTTTAAAATACCCTATGATTTTATAACAATAGCTATATAACTATACATATATATATGTGTATATAAAATATAGTATTGGACTCGTAAGGGTCCAATATATGATCTTAAAGGTCTTTTCCAACCTAAATGATTCTGTGACTCTATATATTTACAATAGTCAGGGTAACAGAAAAGGGGTTTTCTCGAGCAGTAGTTGTTGCAGTGCTGTTTAGGAACATCCCATGCCCAGTGTGCAACAGGAACGGCAGACGGGGCCACCCTCATCCGTTTGCCAGCAGAGGGTCCCCGGAACAAAGATGTGCTGGAGACAGCCGCCGAGATCACTTTTATGCCTCTGAAAGCAACCACACCCTAGAATTCGTGCATCTGAGTTTCCCCCAGTTCAAACTCGAAGGACGCATGTGATTTCTTTGAATACCTGCCCACATCCTCTTTCAGATTATTTCAGTTCTGGAGGAAGCAACCCAGCTTCCTCACTGCACGTGTCCTGAAGCTGCGGCAGAGCAGATCTGCTCTGCACTCCCTCGTTAGCGATAGCAGCGATGCCCGTCATGATCCGAGTCCTAGGTATCTTTAGGAACATACGAAAGTCTTCTGTGAGTAAAACCACAGTTCCTCTGTGACCTACCACATTTATGAGAAGTCTGGAGTCCCTGGGAACCCCTGCACACGAAGACAGGAGTATTTCTCATGAAAGGCACTGCTGGGAAAGGCAAGGATATTGATAAGGCAGAATATTTTGATAAGGCAGAATATTTTTGTCATCATTTCGACATGGGACACGATCACACGAACATTTATGCAGTGCTAATGTGGCCAACAGTGATCTCGGCCACCTCTGCAGGACAGCTGGGAAGCCCGGCAGCTGGTTTGACTTTGAGAACAGTTTGGATGCTTGAAAACTTCCAAAAACACCCGATGGGAGTCCTGCATCGACCAGAGGCTCCCCACCTTTTCCCTCAGTGCTCTCTACTCTTACACAACACTTGGTGAATATAAAGATGTTCTGAAAAAACTGGGAGTCCCCTGGGTTAGAAACGGTTCTGCCTTACTGAAATCCAGATCTGGGAGCAGTTTCTGACATCTAACAGGAATTAGTGTTGCTAATATTGAATATAATGGCAGTGATTCTGGTTTCAGGGTAAATCTAAGATATATTGACCTGCATCACACAGCGAGTTAGAATTAAAGAAAAAAAATAGGCTTGGGAAAGGTTTTAGGCTTTAATCTCATTTTATGGTCCACGTTGTTCTATATTGTTGTTCTGTAGACCATGGTCTATTCTGATCATTGGTTGATCTCTTGGTGGCAAACCCATTCATTTACCCACCTCATTCTCACACGGGTTATTCTGGTCCAAAAGAGGACCAGAACAAAAAGAATAGGTGAAAAAAAAAAATTGCCCACAAAACATGGCAAGTCAAATGCAAGCTGTGGTTGATTAGAACTTCATTTCAGAAGAAAATCACACAAATCATCCGGAGGGATTACGGGGGGCGCGTACAGTCCCTGCCTCTCCGTGAACACCTCCCTTTGCTCTGCAGCCGCCCACCGTGCCCCGCTGAGCTGCTTCAGGGAAGTGAACGTTCGAGGCGACCGGTGTGGGAACTGTGGCTGGAACGGGACGTACTACACCAAATGCCTGGAAGAGTAAGTGCTGGTGACTGGTGGTTACTGGTGTCCCAGTCCTGCCAGTAGCCAGGTAGAATCACAGAATCACAGAAGGGTTTGGGTTGGAAGGGACCTTTCAAGCCCATCCAGTCCCACCCCTGCCATGGGCAGGGACATCTCCAACCAGATCAGGGTGCTCACAGCCCCGTCCAGCCTGGCCTTGGATGTGTCCAGGGATGGGGCATCTCCCACCTCTCTGGGCAACCCCTGCCAGTGTCTCACCACCCTCAGCGCGACAAATTTCTTCCTTCTCTCCAGGCTGAATCTCCCCTCCTTTACTTTCAAACCATCACCCCTTGTCCTGTCGCTGCAGGCCCTGCTAAAAAGCCTCTCCCCATCTCTCTTGTAGCCCCCTTTAAGCCCTGCAAGGCCGCACTGAGGTCTGCCCGCAGCCTCCTCTTCCCCAGGCTGAGCACCCCCAGCTCTCAGCCTGTCCTCCCAGCAGAGCTGTTCCACCCTCGGACCATTGCTGGGGCCTCCCCTGGCCCCGCTCCAACAGCTCCCTGTCCTTCCCGTGCTGAGGACCCCCGAGCTGGACACAGGGCTCCATCTCTTTCTGTCAGAACTCTGGCAGCGGTGGAAGGGAGAAGCACGATAAGGCACTGGAAGAGGCTGCCCAGGGCAGGGGCTGAGTCCCCATCCCTGGGGGGATTTAAAAGCCGGGGAGATGTGGTGTTTGAGGACATGGTTTAGTGGTGGGCTTGGCAGTGCTGGGTTAACGGTTGGACCTGATGATCTTAAGGGTCTTTTCCAACCTTGGCAATTCTATGATTCTATGATTCACTACAGAGGCAGCACCTGAGCTTCACTGTTGCCACCTCTGGGAAGAGAGACGAGTTTCCGAATAACTACACCCAATTCTTCCTGGCTAAACAGCAGTATTTCTCATACAGTATATAAAATGGGCAAAAACCATAAAAAGTGAGGGTCAAAAAGTCAAATGGAAGTGTCTCTGCAGCTTCTGGAGAGATACACCAAAGGGCTGGGCCTATGTGCCCAAGGTACTGACACCAACTGGCATAAAAGAGTCTGTGTCAATACCAGCTAAATGTCTGAACCTCAGAAAGGGGGTGGTTGGGATGCAAACTGCCTAAAAGGATTGGTCCTGGCCAGCTGGAACCTCTGACCGTGCCCAGGGTTGCTCCAAGCATGCGAGCTGGAACGGGCCAAATTTGTACCAGGGTGCTCAAACAGCTGACGGCGCAGTTGTGTACCAGCACCATGGATCACCACGCCATCAGATGTCTCTACAGACCTCGCAGCAGTCTGTTTGTCTATCCCAGGAACGTCCTGTGTGGAAGAGTGCAGTGTGTTAACATTAAAAAAGTACCAGTCAGGCAAGACGGCGAGACCGTGGTTCAGACTACCGTGAACGATCAGCTCTGCTGGGGACTCGAGTTTCACCTGGCTCCAGACACTCCTGACGAGGGATCAGTGAAGGACGGCACATCGTGCGGTAGTAACAAGGTACCCTTAGAAAGCTAGGAGGATATACGAATAGTACAGGATGGAGATTAAATGGATTTTGTTCCTAAAGGAGGTGTTCTGGATCTCTGATATAAGCCACATAGTGCCTTCTGTTAAAGCCCCTTTAGCAGCTGAAAACTAGCAACATCTTGTATTTTGTGGGTTTTTTTTCCCCTCAGACTGAGTGGTTGACACAATAGCTGCTATTTTTTTTTCCATTAGAAGGGAAAAGCAATAGATCGTACTCTTCTTTGGAAGCTACTAACCAAAGTCAAAGTTCATTTGTTGTACATGCAAAAGAACTTGAAGTGTTGTTCCAAGAACAGGACTCACTTCTTCCCTTGACGCACGCAGAAGACAGAATTCCTGTCAAGCTGGTGACATACTAAAGGATGAGTTTCTTGCTATTACATGGCAGCAAAAATATTTCTGAGGAAAACAGAGGTTCTGAGTTCCACAGAAAGGGAAGCAGCTGTTCAGTGTTGGCTTCAGTAGAGTTCTCCTTTCAGGAGACATGGGTTTCACAGCACCAAATGCACACATTAATTCCAAAAATAACCAATTTGCAAGGCAGAAAGTTGAAAATATATCTCCTTCATTCTCCTTCTGCACAGAGGAGATGCGTTTGTGTCTCCTAGAGCTAGGAAAATGCTCCAAGTTATTCACTGAGCAAACAAAACATCCTCTGTAGTTCCAAGGTCTTGTTCACGTCGTGGACTGGACAGGACAAGACCGGAGTTCCTGAGCCACAAACTGCCGGGAGCTGGAGAGCATGCTGGGGACATAGCGTTGCATGGATGTACAAAGATCAGGATGATTGTGCAGGGTCAGTCCCAGAGCCCATCCAGCCCAGAATCCTCCACCAGTCTCGGGCAATACCTAGGGAAGGGTACGAACAGAGCAGGCACATATGGTACTGCCTACTAATACTGGCACTACCTGCAATTATTTTCAGCTCTTAATCACTCAGTTCCTGAGGTAGAAGTGGTTTCTGTGCATTTTGTAACCCTCAATGGGTTTGTTCAGTCTCCCCTTTGGTTCGTCTTGAATGTGGAACTCCAGATCTTCATTTTATGCTCCCCTAGTGCTTGTCTGGAGAGAGGGAAAGAAAAGTCTTGAATGAAATGAAATGAATGAAAAGACTTGCCAGGCTGGTTTTCACCAATTTTATCCCTATTCACCAGCCAGTGCCCTTTCCTAGTATCCGTCATTTTATCATTTCACTAACATAAAGCTGCCTCTTTCTGCAGATATGCATGAACAGGACATGTGTCAGCGCAGCTTTTCTCAACAATGATTGTAGGGAGAAAAAATGCAATTGCAGAGGGGTAAGTAGAAAACATCCAAGTATCCTTTGAACAGCAGAGTATATGAAGTGTAAATTTGTCTCTCAAAAGCAGTATTGGATGCCCAGAATCTTTCCTGGTTCAGCAGCACAGAGATTATTTTGGTTTTCACCCATGACTGTCCTCCCAGATTCTGCTCTGGCCATCCACAGCTCTTCATAGCAGTGTGTGTTGGTTACTTTTACCATTTTTCTTCTTCGTTCCCTCAAATACTGTGGAAACCAACTTCCACATCAGAACACTTCATCCTTCGTTGCGTCTGTCAGTGCGACTGAATTTAAATTAGGTGGAGTTGGAGAGATCCTCTAAAAAATGCATGCTCAGTTCTGTAACTTCGCTTTCCTTACAAATACCACAGAAACGGCACATTTTGTACAACATTGGCTGCACTTAGTCTCACATAAAACCTACATTTCAGACATTAACACTGGCAGAATTATTTCACGTGTGGATTTTTTTACATCATTTCCAAGGTACCTGCCCCTTTCCAGACAGATATTATTGTAGATGAGCAGAAGATCTGTCTGGGTGCTAGTGTGGATGTTAAGGGAGAATATTGGGAAGATCTGCCATCATCCGTCCTTTATCTGTAATATTGCTGAGGACCAGTAAGAAAAGTTACTGGCAGTCTGTCAATGTATAATTGGAAGGCTCTGAGGTCTGCTTTTCTTCTGCTCTGTCACCAGCTGTAGGTGGCCGAGTCCATCAGAAGTTATGTTCTTGGCAACAGTGTTCTCAAAGTAGTTGGAATAATTATGTCTTTTCGCTGTCTCCAGAGGGAAAGGTTATAACCCCCAAAATGCAAGCTTTTTTCTCGGGAAGCAGTTCTCCAAACTAAACACACATCCTTGAAAATTAAGAGTTATTGCTCTATATGGTCTGGGCTGCACAAATGAGTGAAGAAAGCTAACCTCAACCTTGTCCTCCCAGGAGAGGAGAGAGAAACATTACTCGAAGCGGAGATGCTATGTTTGGGTGGGAGACTGTCACTCCCTACACGGGCGTGTGAATTTGAGATGTGGGGGAGCAGAGCTATGGGTCCATGCTACCAAACAATAACACAAACCTAGACCAATAACATATAATAGGAAATCAGCTGATGAGCATCTAAAGAGGGTTAGAGAGGCTCCTGCACCACCGCAGAGCGTGCAATGACACGGGCTGACCGCAGACCCAGACTGCGGCATGACCCAAAATCAGGGTGGTGGCCCCAGGGGAGCTCTTCCCTCTGCTCCTGGCCCACAGCGAGGATGCTCAGGCTGTTGGGCAGCCCTCGCCGCACCCCGGCGGGCGTTCAGCTGTTACAGACTGTGAGTGAGAACCAAGGGACGCAGGAGGTGAGTAATCCAGCCTGGACAGGACAAATAAATGTGCAAGCAAGGGAGTCACGGTCCTATCTTGTAGGAAACCCTGTAATTTTTTAATCACAGGAAGGTGACAAATTCATTTTGGACATGTTTGTGAAAGATGTTGTCACGACAGAAATAGTCAAAGCACTCACAAGTGCAGGGTAGCTCTGCAATTCATAAAGACTGCAAAAACGCTTTCCAACTCTGAGATTAAAAATGGCTTGACAAATGCAAAAAGCACTCCTGCTAAGTTGGAAAAAGGCAAAAATATAACCATCTTTCACCTTCTGTAGCTGTCATCTCTTCCCTGCTGTGTTTGTAGCACCTCTTCCAACAGGACCATCACCGCAGCGATGGATCGGGAGCTCCCGCTGCCCTCACTTCGCCAGTGTGGCAGACACCTAATGATCGGTACGAGCCACACAGCCCACGACAGCCCGTGACCAGGGGCACCAGTCTATCGCCTCTGCACAAAACAGACTGAACATTTCCAGAGTGGCAGCTAAAGCAGAGTAACAAATTTATCTCAGGACACGGATTTCATCCAGCCTGTCTCTGCTCTGCCTGCCAATAAGCTGTGCTAGCAGCCTATTCCCCGGAGAAACGCAGGGCCACCTCACGGTTTCTTTATTTTTCATGCCGTAAAATATTTGGTTTCTTTTAGGTGTGCAACAATAAGAAAAACTGTCACTGCAATTTCGGGTGGGCCCCTCCGGACTGCAAGCTGCAAGGACATGGAGGCAGCATCGACAGTGGACCACCTCCTTCTTTTAACAGTAAGCGCGGTGGGGTGGGACCGCTCCGCACATCGCACTGCCTGTCGTAGCTTTATTTGTTCTTCAACAAGCTCAGCAGCTCCCCATCTATACTTTCAGATCACTTTAGACTTTGTTCACGCATCTCTTTGTCCCTTGCTGTTTAGCCATGTCAGATTATTTTTTTTCTCTCATCTCGCCTTCTTTATTATCATTCCAGTTGTGCTTGCCTTGCCGATCAGACTATTCCCAGGGCACCCACACGAACTGCAGATCGATTCCATTAAGCACAGGGGCCAAGCAGCCAGCACACAGTTCATTAAGATGGTTTATGAGGGGTGTCGCTCTGAGCTCATCAAAACCCTCTTAAAAGACTCTTCCTCTCCTCTTAACAGAGATCTCCAGCAGAGCTCCAATCCTGAGAGGACAGGACATGAATAAATATGATCCTGGCACGTACCTCTGAGAGTTATACTTTTGCCTTCCTATACATTAGGCGTTCTAACTTGCTGATTAAGAAATACCACACGGTCACTCAGCAGTACTCCACAAACCCATCAGCTGATAGCCTTCAAGCTCTTCCCCAGCCCTCTTTCCTCATTAGTTCTGCTGCTGACGAAGAGCTCTTCGATCTTCCCGCTCTTTATTTGACCAGGCAAATGGCGAGTTGCTCAGGCCGTAACAGGCCCACTGGCACTGCAGAAATAAAACTCTTTGGAGCAGGTAACAGTTTATGTGTCAAATCAGCTGTTCTTCAAATATCAACCCGTTGCGATATTTCACCTGCCTGCGTGGAAGGGAAGGCACCCAAGTGGCAATGTTCTGCTCCTCTCAATTCATGGAGAAAAGCCGACGCCAAGTTTTAGGCTTCTGCTAGGGTCTCCTTAGCTTAGGTGTGCTGGGAGGACTCAACCCTTTTACGCTTCCAGTACGAAAAAACCTCTCATACTTATTTATCCACACGCTTACTACACACTGAAGCCTCAGCCATTAGCTGCAGTAGGTGTTCAGCTCATGTTACTTATCCTTCAGTGCTATATTTGGATATTTCTTCACCTGCGTGTCCTTACCAGGGAACTACGTGGGAAGCCCTCCTGCTCGTTCGTTATGTCCTCAAACTCCTCACCATGCAGTCCCAAAGACTCCTCGTTTCCAGGCCTATACAGCAATACTTTAATACTACCTCAAGGATTCTTATTGTTTCTCAGAAAAATAAGAACGTCGGTAGGTCCTAAGTAGGGAGTGGTGGAGGTGCCTTGGAGACCCAGCCCGAGAGCAGAAGGGTGGGAGCATGCCAGTGAGCATCTGCTCGCTTGGGGTTGAGTGTGTGCGCTCATCAATATCTGAACATACACGACAAACTGATGTCTCTACTAGCGTTCCGTTGTGCCAGAAATGTCTGACGTGCACAGAGCATGATGTTCTCTCTTTCCCTTTTCCATTCCAAGTGTTGAGAGCTGCAAGAAAAATGGGAAAAGCTGCTGGAACGCTTCCTTTACTCTTCTTGATTTGGGTTGCCATTGCTCAGTGGATCCGAAGGTAAGTAAAACTCTGCTCATCTTCACATCACCTGGCAAAACGGAGGCACAGTTAACAATTTCTAACCAAGAGCATCCCTTTCCACGAAGGGCCTTACTCTGAGTTCACGGTGCAATGCCGGCCACCGAGTTCCTCTTGCTTCAAAGACAACCAGCGGGGTAATGCAACCAAACGTGCTCTGATCTGTGAACCCAGCTTTGTCACGATTGCCTCTTAACCAGAAACGGCAGCTAGAGCTTGATAGTTTTTAATCCCTTCTGGCACTTTTTGAAAGTTCTCCATAGAAATTTTGAGATGAAAATTGTTGTTTAACTTCAGGATAATTTTTCATAAAGTCCAGCTTTTTCTAAATGGCTCTTCCTTTTTTCTCTTTTCAAATGTTTAATCCCTTTTGTATTTTACCTTTTGATTTTGACTTTTTTCATTCACTGAAAAAATGCGAACGGAAGTTGAAAAAAGAAAGATTTCAAAATAGCACGCGGAGGATAAACACTCTCTTTATCCTCTTACTGTTTTGCACATTTTTCCCAGGTCAAATGTGTTTATAAGCTTAACTGAAAGAATATGGGAATGTGACTGCAGACAGGGAGAATGTTCAAAAATCCCAAACCAGAAAAGGAACAATGACATTCCCCTCGACGATCTCTGCACATCCACATGCTTCAGATTTGCTGGGCTAATTTGTTCTGCCAAGAAATAGGAAAAACCACAGGGAGGTTTGTTCTGCTCTTTGCAGCAAGACTGCCTAGTACCCCACTACCTTAGGTACTACCGATTTAGGTGTCTCTACCCAAAGTCTCCAGAACAGATATAATAAATGCTTTCCCCTTACCACGGTGATCTGTGGTATCTCTGGATCTCAGGTAAGAAACAGGATTTAACTTACTTCCTAGTCCTATTTTCCTGTCATTTTACATATCCATGTCAGAGAACACAATTTCAAAAAAAACCCCACCCAGCGTTTCTCCTAAGGTTGTCCATAAGCTAGAGCATCTTATTCTGCATGAAATCCCTGCCCAAAGTTCATGTTCACCGAGCGCTTTATGTTACAGGTGGCGACTCCGAAGACAGGGAAAAAACCATAATACCACTCCTTCTCCTCCTCCTGAAGAAGTAAGTGTGTTCTCCCATCCCCAGTTTAAAAACGCCGTTCTCAAAGGGGTTTGGAAAACTGTAACTTCTCAGTGCTTTCCAAACATCTTTCTCCTTTCTCAGTAATTCTTGCTCCCCCAGTTCTTCCAGCGCAAGGCGAAAGCTGCCAGCGAGGACACAACCAAAGAGCGCGTGCAGCATACCTGCAGAAAATTGTTTTGGTTTATGGCAAAAGACAGTTTAGGGTAAAAATACCAAGTTCCTATAAATAGAAGTGCATTCAGACTCACTGCTTCAAGAGCTGGCATTAGCGTGACAACACAGCTGAAGAAAGCACAAACAAAACATTAGTCCTTGTCAGAAAATAAGAACTTTGTCTATATTGGGACAAATACGAGATCTCTCCCAAAATGATCAATACGAGGTGGCAGACATCATAGTGTCCTGGCAGGGAGCAGGAAGGTCAAGTTCAAGCCTCTGCTCTGGTCCTGGCCATGGGGCTTTTCTGTGGTGCCTGTCGCTACTCAGCAAGGCTGCTCTATCCTCCAGGAATTTGGCTAATCTAAACTACGTCAAAGCTGATGCAGTTCTATCAGATCAACTTTTCCAAGGAAAAGCTCCCTGGGAAAAAAAAAAAAAAAAAAAGCCTGCCT
This sequence comes from Theristicus caerulescens, assembly GCA_020745775.1. NCBI lineage: Eukaryota > Metazoa > Chordata > Aves > Pelecaniformes > Threskiornithidae > Theristicus > Theristicus caerulescens. The sequence goes on along the minus strand of CM036559.1, from coordinate 131,923,855 downwards.
CTTCTAGTCAGAAAAGCAGAGGAAAACAGATAAGGAACGAGAAAACAGAAAACACAACAAGAAAGAAGAGCAGCTAAGGTCTCACCTCACACCATGTGCGTAAGGATCACCCATCCAGGAGGCCCAGAGAAGAGCCCTGGGGTCAGAAACTCATGGTCTTCAGGGAAAAATGGGAATACACGGGTTGTATAATTTTAAGGTATATTGGATAATATTGGATAATTGGATATTGGATAATATTGGACTGAGGAGATATTGGATAATAACCCCCAAATACATTCAAGGCAACCACAATTCAAACCTTACTTCTTAGGTTTACTGCAACACAAGAGATTTTGGCTAGGAAGAAGTGGAAAAATGCTGTGATTCTTTTTATATAGCACTGAGAAGGTCCACCACATCTCATAGAATCATAGAATCACAGAATCATTAAGGTTGGAAAAGACCCTTAGGATCATCAGGTCCAACCGTTAACCTACCACCGCCAAGGCCACCACTAACCCATGTCCCTAAGCACCACATCTCCCTGGCTTTTAAATCCCCCCAGGGATGGGGACTCAGCCCCTGCCCTGGGCAGCCTGTGCCAGGGCCTGACCACTCTTTCAGTAAAGAAGTTTTTCCTAATATCCAACCTAAACTTACCCTGGCGCAGCTTGAGGCCATTTCCTCTCGTGAATCTAAAAAGAGAGATGAGGAAAATTACTTTTTTCTGTCAATAGTTAATAAAAGTACGGCAGTCATTGTCACAAGATGCTGATGAAATCAAGCACTGAGCATAATGCAAAGAAGATGAGTCACATGGAGAGATAACAAGATTAACCAAAATGTTAACGGACTATTAGCATAACCCACAAAATAATTAAGAGGAACACAGAAGAGGCAGTCTAGGAAAGGTAAGTGAAGTCTGCCATCTTTGTTGTTAATACCTCATGCGTGGTCTTGAAATGCCACAGGAGTCTAGAAATGACAGATTTGATAAAATGCATGTAAATTAATTCCGCTGAGGCGATGCAATTTAAGAATTTCACTACAATTTTGCAAACATTATACATGAGAAAAGCCATTGAAGACAGAAAACATACATTAATTAAGAATACCAAGGAAGCACTGGGACACCAGGGCAGAGGTTGGAAACTCCAGCCCAGGGAAGAGGGGCAAAGAGAGGAGATGCCCTGGTTGCATTTGCAGGTAATACGCCTAGAAATGGAATAGACCACAACAACTAAAGGAGTTATAAACAGAACATGAACTGGCCCAGATCAAGGCCCGTCCAAAGCAGCACCTCACCTCCAGCATGCAACAGCCTGGGGAAAGCATCATCACCAGGACACAGTGAGCCGATTCCTGTCTCCTGAAGTTCTGCCGACGGCCACAGCCTGCATCCAGACCGCTGTATTTAAAGGTCCTGTGGGACTCACCCTCCACAAATGCATCTAACCCCTCTGAACCTACGTATCCTACTGCCTCCCCAGGATCCTGTGAATTTCACAAAAAAAAAAAAAAGTCTTCACCCTCTGGAAGTGCATCCTTCCAAACAGCTCCACTGTTCCAGTATACATTCCTTAAAATTGTAAACACTGGACTCTGTACCACCAGCATGCTAACAAAATAACCTCCATTTCAGTAGAATACGCTGTACTAACCTTAACATTTTATTTTTCAGGAGAACCTAGCAGAGGAAGAGGAAAAGTCCGTCTAAGGATTAAGCCTCTTTGCAGGACACAAGACCCCAGAGGGCCGAAAACAGCCTATGCAGGGCTCCGAGAGCAGCCTCGCGCATCGCTGGCTCTGCGGGAACTGCAGGAAGACATGCTTCCCAATCTGTCACATTAGTTTTGGGTTTGTTCAGCTTTAAATAGCAATGTTACCTTCATGGAAATAAACACGTTTTCTTCCTATTTCTGTTTACAGCAAATATCTTGTTATCCAGGAGGAAGCTGGACTCCACGCTCCTCCAAGGGTTTCCATCTCTGCTTCCTAGGCATTCTACATCTGCTGCGGCAGCAGTCCGGGTCATCACTTTAAAGGCCTTGCAAACTCTGTAGGCAGGCACGTGGCAGGCTGGATCTCGACATTTTGAAATTTTCAGGTGGAGTCTGTTGATTTGTGAGTCCAGAGTAACTGACTACAAACACACAACCCGAAGAAGGCAGACCTTGCGTGTGGCCAGGGCAAGCTCAGCGCCACAAGCCGGTGTGTACCTGAAAGGACGCACGGATTGCAGGATGAGTGGTTCAGAGTCCTTAGGATTCCTCAGCCTCCTTTTTTAGACTGGCTGATGGGAAGCCCACCTCCCAGTTCCCCACTGTCTGCTTGGCAGACCAAAGAGCTGCCACATCATTTATTTGATTTCTCAGACATAAAAGGAAAAAAAATGCATTTCTATTTGAAATACTCATTCCTGAACATATTGAGCCATGCAGTTGCCTTGTATGGGTCTGGATTTCAGAGTCACAGCAGAGGATGGGGCTGGATGGGCTCTGTGGCCATAGAAATGTCCACAAGGTCTGCTGCCTTCAAAAACTCAATGAGAACAAAGAACAGGAAAAAATATCATATCGGCGTGTTTGCCACAAGTGATCTGACGCCAATTCTTGGTGGCCATTCCTGTTCTAACTTTCAGTTGATCTTGCCCCAAAGAGCACAGGAGATCCTTGTGGCTCAAAACAGCTAACTCCAAGGCAGAGTCCTGAAGAAATGGCCTTCCCACCTCTACCTGAAGATAAGCAATGACTACAAGGGAAATGCAATAGTCCCAAAATTACATTTTGCTTGCAGGGAGGTCCTGTAAACACCACTGCCCACCACCTTCTCCCTGATTTTCATCAACATCTCACAGTGATTGGCACTGTCTTGGCCAGAGTGACTCTTGACTCTTTAACTTGGTCCATGTAAGAGTCGGTCCAAAGAGAACAATATTGTCTCAACATTGCCAACGGAGACCTGGTGATGGAGTGTGGTCCTCATGGATACGCAAGCACCCTGGAAAGGAGAACGGCATGGTACGAGGAGTACTATGCCGCTCCCTGCTACCTGGGACTGAACGGAACAGCCTAGGTAAGGCTGCATAACTGCTGTCCAACTGAACAGAACAACCTAGATAAGGATCACCACCATTGTTGTAACAACGAACCAAGAAAACTTGAACCTCAGGTGAACTTTCTTCATTGTAATATCATTATAATACAAAAACACACCTCCTGGTCTGAAGCTACCCGCCTCTAAGGTAAACCACGCCTCAGGCACTCCTCTTTTGGCACGCGTGGTAACCTTGTGCGAGAAGGCGGAGACTGGTAACACGCCATGGACCAGAGGAGGAGCAAGGTGTGTTGCTTGGCATAAAAGATGATTCCTTAGCAACTGAACTTTGAAGATCTTCCCCACCAAGGATCACGATGACCGGAAGGACCGGCGGGATGCTGCCTGGACCTGGGGCCACAGGGACGCCGTGGACCCACGGTGGTAGCTATAATCCTCTTTCTTTACTTTACCTTTTCTCCCTTTCCTGTCACTCTCCTCTATCGCACACCGCTTTACGGGCAAACAATAAAATTGTACTGTTGATCAAAGCATAACCCCCTTGGCGTGGTCGCCTTTGATTTTTGCGCTTCGAGATCATAGTAAACGAACCATCACGAGTCCACTGAGTGGACTGTGACAGTCCAAAAGGTAGGCTCTTCAGGGCAGCCAGCCTGCAAGAAAGGCAGGTCTACCAAACTTTCCAAGAATTCATCTACGTCACTTCGGAGTTTACTATAAAAGTACAAGGGGTGATCACTCTTGGTGCGCAGCCCACAGGAACATGAAGGACTGCTGAGTGTCTGCAGCCTGAGGAACAGCTCATTTCAGCACATACTTCATCATACCCCTCAGAGAAGGAGTACTGACCATCACCTCTGCTGTGCCCAAAACAATAATGCACTCAGGAACTTCTTCATCAAATAGTGGATGTTCTTAAGATACCTGCACAGGCAAAAATTCTTTAAGTGTTTGATAAATTGTATCAGCATCCAAAAAAAATCAGTTTTCTCTTACTATAAGGTGTTGCAGCTGGTAAAACAATGGTGTCTTCAACAAAGCAAATAGGAGGTACTTCCATCTACATTCAGAGCAGTCATGTACATCTCATCCCAGAAGCCTTTGTGAAAGCTCCTCAGATCGTTCTGTCTCAGACACCATCTCTGTGAGGCACGCCAGGCTGCCTCAAAACCTTCTCACTTCCCATTCTCCTTCTCCACATGCTTGCAGGGATTCTGTGGCGACAAATTGTCATAGAATAAAAAAGAGGCACTTCTGTGTCTTGGAGAAATACAAATGTCGTCTTTATACAGAGCAAATGGACTGTTTCCACATGGGGGGTAAATGAACAGATAGGTGCCTTCAGCCATGAACGAGGAATGATAGCCTCAGCCTTCACTACTTTCATTCTTCGACCTTCGGGGCTGAGCAGTACATTTTCATGGACAAGCTCACCCTTCATCCAAAGTCTCTGAAAATCCACCTAGTAAAGTTTCTTTGATGAATACAGTCTTTCCTCTAGCCTTCCATCAGCTCTAAGCTTTCAGCAGCGACAGTCACTCATCCCTGAAGACTGCAATATGCTCATACCTCGATAACTGATTAACTGAAGAAAAACTGTGACAGTAGCCAAAGGGCTCTGCCAGATCTTATAGATTGTCCCTACATGACAATTAAGGATCACAAAGGAGCTTATTTCTCTCGTGAGTTCAGAAAAGAGAGCTGAACAGAGCAGGGCCAGATTTCACAAAAACAAGGACCTGGCGCTTCAGGACAGGTTCAAGAACGGGCTGTCTCAGCAGCCAGGTTCATGCTCCCAGCAGTGGAGTTGGTCCACCTCAGCCTTCGAGGTCGGCTGGCATCCAGCATGTATAGTACGGGTTGCCAAATTTCATCCATGCGCACTTTCAGTGTGATAAAATGGAGTATGTGCCCACAGACACCACCTGTACAGGACAGCAGGGATCCTCAGGGAACTCTTCTTGGTAAACTGTTGTGAGGATTTTTCAGACTCAGGCTCTCTTGGACTCTGGAAGAGTTTTCCCACAAACAGGCAGACCTCAAGAGCTGCTTGTTTTACTTTGGCAGCGTTCCTTCCTAGCTGCGAGAGCTGATGATCCCTTGCTATTCCACTTCGGAGGAAGAGGTGATACGCAGATTTGCACTGCAGACTCGAAGTCTTCAGGTGGCACTGCCAGCGTTCCTACCCGCAGAGTCATTGCTTCAGCGCCACCAAAGCTGGAAGACAAGAGGACCACGCTTCTCTAACGGGCGAAAGGGTAACTCACCTTGCGACAAGCAAGTTTTCCGAGGAGTGCCGCCCACGGTTATTTGAGTAACTTCTGGGGTACAGCAATAACATCGGTCTGCGCGGGGCTGCACACACGCATACCTCCACTCCATACGGGGTCAGATTTCCGTTTGTGCAGAAAAGCTACAATCAAGTAAGTCCAAATAACGTCCTGAGCCTCATTCCAAGCTTTTGAGGGTGGCTCGGCTATAGAAATAGCAACTGGAAATATTATTTTTATCCTTGTAACTACCGTGTAACATTCGGACTGAAGGCTGCTCGGACATCCAGCAGGCAGCACCATTTCATCTCTTTTAAAGAGTGCATCGGTTCTCAAAGTGACGATTTCCATTCCGAGCTCCTTCACAGTTTCCTTTCCCAACACACGTCTCCAAGGCTGCCCAAAAACAGACACAGGGCAAAGCCAGCAGGCAGAGAGAACCAACTCAGGCTGTAGTACTCTGAGTCTCCTTCGCTTTGCCAGGCTCTCTGCATGCACAGAACCTGCTGAAAAAAACAGCAGTGTTTCGTATTTTCTTAAAATACGCATGGCAAAGTCACATGCTGAGGCACAACGAAGCGGCTTAGCCCGTTCCTGTTATTTTAACTTTGCAACAAATGTTCCCATTTTTTGCTCCTTCCCCTTCAACATTTTGAGATTAAAATATTTCTTTTCTGGAGAGATTTTGAAAAAGCCTTAAAATGTTTATTTTGTTTCAACTTAAATGGTCGTTTCAGTTGTTATCTTCATTCAGGCCTTGGTACTTCAAAAACACCCTGCGTTATCTGCGGTACTGGAAGGCTTTTCCTCTGTTCCCCCATTTACCCACTCTGCTCCCTCAGTACACTGGAAAGAGAAAAAGGAGATAAAATAAAAGGCAAGAACGTGCAGAGAAGAACGTTTTCGGGCTCTCTTCTCTCCCCACCTGGGATCCGCAGCATCCAGCCGCTCCCCGCACTGTTCTGCCTCATGCTCCGGGAGATAATTTCCAGTTTTTACCACCGCCTAAACCAGTCTCTGGAGTTCAGGGGAGACACAACCTGTTCCTCTGCGGATTATAAGTGATGCAGGGCAGTGTGAGAGCAAGGCTGCACCGCAGCTGCACGTCTGGCTCCCAGCCCTTCCTTCGCCATTTCTCCTTCTCTCTCTTCTCACGCCTTGCTGGAGGAGCACCTTGGCCACTCGTCTGCCTCAGGCTAAGCTCGTGTCATAGAATCATAGAATCACAGAATTGTTAAGGTTGGAAAAGACCCTTAGGATCATCAGGTCCAACCGTTAACCTACCACCGCCAAGTCCACCACTAACCCATGTCCTCAAGCACCGCATCTCCCCGGCTTTTAAATCCCTCCAGGGATGGGGACTCAACCACTTCCCTGGGCAACCTGTTCCAGTGCCTGACTACTCTTTCAGTGAAGAAGTTTTTCCTAATATCCAACCTAAACTTACCCTGGCGCAGCTTGAGGCCATTTCCTCTCGTCCTATCGCTTGTTACTGGGGAGAAGAGACCGACCCCCACCTCTCTACAGCCTCCTTTCAGGCAGTTGCAGAGAGCGATGAGGGCTCCCCTCAGCCTCCTCTTCTCCAAACTAAACAACCCCAGCTCCCTCAGCCGCTCCTCATAACACTTGTGCTCTAGACCCTTCACCAACCTCGTTGCCCTTCTCTGGACACGCTCCAGCACCTCCATCTCCTTCTTGAATTGAGGGGCCCAAAACTGGACACAGTACTCGAGGGGCGGCCTCACCAGTGCCGAATACAGGGGCACCATCACCTCCCTGCTCCTGCTGGCCACACCATTCCTGATACAAGCCAGGATGCCATTGGCCCTCTTGGCCACCTGGGCACACTGCTGGCTCATGTTTAGGCAGCTGTCAACCATCACCCCCAGGTCCTTTTCAGCCAGGCTGCTTTCCAGCCGCTCCTCCCCACGCCTGCAGCGTTGCCTGGGGTTGTTGTGCCCCAAGTGCAGGACCCGGCACTTGGCCTTGTTGAACCTCATACAGTTGGCCCCAGCCCAACAATCCAGCCTGGCCAGGTCCCTCTGCAGGGCCTTCCTGCCCTCCAGCAGATCGACACTCCCACCCAACTTGGTGTCATCTGCAAACTGACTGAGGGTGCACTCGATCCCCTCATCCAGATCATCGATAAAGATATTGAACAGGACCGGCCCCAACACGGAGCCTTGGGGAACACCACTCGTGACCGGTCGCCAACTGGACTTGGCTCCATTCACCACCACTCTCTGGGCTCGGCCGTCCAGCCAGTTTTTAACCCAGCGCAGAGTGCACTTGTCCAAGCCGTGAGCAGCCAGCTTCTGCAGGAGAATGCTGTGGGAGACGGTGTCAAAGGCGTTGCTGAAGTCCAAGTAGGCAACATCCACAGCCTTCCCCTCATCCACTAAGCGGGTCTGCAATTGCGGTGTCCTGCAATTAATGCACACAGATGAGAAAAGAGTTGACGGGAGAAGGCAGGCAAAAGGCTGACGTGGCTCTGAGCTCACGGAGTGCCGCACTGCTGTATTCTCACGTACAGCCGGTGCTGTCACGGCTTTACTTCCCGGCTCGCTCCAACATCCCTCACAGGCTTCTACCAACCAAAGGTATTAAAACAATCATGCTGTTTGCGTTTAAAAAATGACCTGCAGTCAGTTTGTTTCAGGTTCCTCACAAGGTGTTTACTCAACACTTTCTTTTTGAATCATAGTATGTAGAAAGAATTGCTGAGACAAGGCTTTTAGTGAATTTCAGACTGTTGAGCTATTGTACAAAAACAACGTCTATGAAATACCTCTTCATGAGAATTCTTGCCATTCTTTCTCTCAACCAAATACCAACATATCTTGAAGTGGCAAAGTGGAGGATGTCAGGAAAGTAACCACCAGCGAGGAGAAGTGCTTCTCACATCCATCAGCTCCAGCTCCTGCTTCCAGAGCAGCGCGCAGCCTCTTGGCTGAAGGAAGGGATCTGGCTTTCCATCCTTGTTCTCACAGCACTTCTGCCTCTCTACCTGCTTTTGCCCTTGCTTCTTCCTCGCTCACTTCTGCACTGACAGCCCTGAATCAGCCCCAAGCAGAGTTCAGACAGCACAGCCCAAGTCTGAGCCCGTCACGTCACCCGGAATGCCCTACCGCCTCTCCAAGCACTGCAGGTGCCCAGGAAACCACCCCACAAAACCGCCCAAAGCATTGGAGGGTAGGAAGGCCCTGCAGAGGGACCTGGCCAGGCTGGATTGTTGGGCCGGGGCCAACTGTATGAGATTCAACAAGGCCAAGTGCCGGGTCCTGCACTTCGGTCACAACAACCCCAGGCAACGCTACCGGCTTGGGGAGGAGTGGCTGGAAAGCAGCCTGGCTGAAAAGGACCTGGGGGTGATGGTTGACAGCCGCCTAAACATGAGCCAGCAGTGTGCCCAGGTGGCCAAGAGGGCCAATGGCATCCTGGCTTGTATCAGGAGTGGTGTGGCCAGCAGGACCAGGGAGGTGATAGTGCCCCTGTATTCGGCACTGGTGAGGCCGCACCTCGAGTACTGTGTCCAGTTTTGGGCCCCTCACTTCAAGAAGGACATCGAGGTGCTGGAGCGTGGGCAGAGCAGGGCAGCGAGGCTGGGGAAGGGGCTGGAGCACAAGGGTGGGGAGGGGCGGCTGGGGGAGCTGGGGGTGCTCAGCCTGGAGAAGAGGAGGCTGAGGGGAGCCCTCATCGCTCTCTGCAACTGCCTGAAAGGAGGCTGGAGCCGGGGGGGTCGGTCTCTTCTCCCCAGGAACAAGCGATGGGACGAGAGGGAACGGCCTCAAGCTGCGCCAGGGCAGGGTTAGGTTGGGGGTTGGGAAAAACTCCTTCCCCAAAGGGCTGTCAGGGCCTGGCCCAGGCTGCCCAGGGCAGGGGCTGAGTCCCCATCCCTGGGGGGATTTAAAAGCCGGGGAGATGTGGTGCTTAGGGACATGGGTTAGTGGTGGCCTTGGCGGTGGTAGGTTAACGGTTGGACCTGATGATCTTAAGGGTCTTTTCCAACCTTAACAATTCTATGATTCTATGATCTTCATCCCTCTCCACCACTTCTGCAGGACACTGACAGCACGCTGAAAAGCGAGGGGAAAATAAACAGTACAGGATGTCGGATAACAGCAGACACTGCACAGACTAAAACATTCATATTCAGATGTATTTCTGTAAAAACAAGTCGTTTTTCTAATTACTCCAGAGCCACCTCAGAAGCTGTAGGCTGCCACCTTGCAGTGTTACAGAAAATAGACACAGCTTGCCTCACAACACTGTGCACGCCAGCTAAAACCCAGCCAGAAGACAGAAAAAGCACAATAATCTGTAATAAACTCCCAGTTATCACCACTGATCCTGAAGCGTCACTGGTAACAGGCAGTGAGCCCGCAGCTAGAAGGGAGTTAGCTGCACCGATCCGTCAGCGCCTGCTCCGAGCCTACGCTGGAGAGAAACGGAGAGGAACGCATCGCTGAAAAAACCATCATCTTCTGCAAACGTGGGCTCACGGCGAGGCCCAGCCCTGCCATCTCGGTTCGAGCAGCATCCTCTTGGCAGCGGGGACTGGAGTCGATGCGATGATACGCAGCACTTGGCAGGAAAATAGGAAAGTACCTAAGAACGACACATTTAATTGTCAAAAATGAGAAAGCAGAGCCTATGTCAGGGAACCAGCATGGAACCACCATGTTACAGAGGCACTGGTATGAAGGGCAGAGGTTAGGCTGGATTTACAAAGATCTGGGAGGCTTCTGGATGCATCACTGCACCTGCACACTGATATTTCTGTATATTTATAGAATCACAGAATTGTTAAGGTTGGAAAAGACCTTTCAGATCATCGAGTCCAACCGCTAACCCAGCACTGCCAAGGCCACCACTAAACCATGTCCCTAAGCACCACATCTGCCCGGCTTTTAAATCCCCCCAGGGATGGGGACTCAGCCCCTGCCCTGGGCAGCCTGGGCCAGGCCCTGACAGCCCTTTGGGGAAGGAGTTTTTCCCAATCCCCAACCTAACCCTGCCCTGGCGCAGCTTGAGGCCGTTCCCTCTCATCCTATCACTATTTGAGCAGACACACAGACCTCCACCGCACTATTTAACAGTTGGACTCGACGATCTTAAGGGTCTTTTCCAACCTTAACAATTCTATTTTCCTGCTTCACTAACCTGGTCTCCTTCTATGACAAGGTGACCCGCTTAGTGGATGAGGGGAAGGCTGTGGATGTTGTCTACTTGGACTTCAGCAATGCCTTTGACACCGTCTCCCACAGCATTCTCCTGCAGAAGCTGGCTGCTCACGGCTTGGACAAGTGCACTCTGCGCTGGGTTAAAAACTGGCTGGACGGCCGAGCCCAGAGAGTGGTGGTGAATGGAGCCAAATCCAGTTGGCGACCGGTCACGAGTGGTGTTCCCCAAGGCTCCGTGTTGGGGCCGGTCCTGTTCAATATCTTTATCGATGATCTGGATGAGGGGATCGAGTGCACCCTCAGTCAGTTTGCAGATGACACCAAGTTGGGTGGGAGTGTCGATCTGCTGGAGGGCAGGAAGGCCCTGCAGAGGGACCTGGCCAGGCTGGATTGTTGGGCTGGGGCCAACTGTATGAGGTTCAACAAGGCCAAGTGCCGGGTCCTGCACTTGGGGCACAACAACCCCAGGCAACGCTACCGGCTTGGGGAGGAGTGGCTGGAAAGCAGCCTGGCTGAAAAGGACCTGGGGGTGATGGTTGATAGCTGCCTAAACATGAGCCAGCAGTGTGCCCAGGTGGCCAAGAGGGCCAATGGCATCCTGGCTTGTATCAGGAACGGTGCGGCCAGCAGGAGCAGGGAGGTGATGGTGCCCCTGTATTCGGCACTGGTGAGGCTGCACCTCGAATCCTGTGTCCAGTTTTGGGCCCCTCACTTCAAGAAGGACATCGAGGTGCTGGAGCGTGGCCAGAGCAGGGCAGCGAGGCTGGGGAAGGGGCTGGAGCACAAGGGTGGGGAGGGGCGGCTGGGGGAGCTGGGGGTGCTCAGCCTGGAGAAGAGGAGGCTGAGGGGAGCCCTCATCGCTCTCTGCAACTGCCTGAAAGGAGGCTGGAGCCGGGGGGGTCGGTCTCTTCTCCCCAGGAACAAGCGATGGGACGAGAGGGAACGGCCTCAAGCTGCGCCAGGGCAGGGTTAGGTTGGGGATTGGGAAAAACTCCTTCCCCAAAGGGCTGTCAGGGCCTGGCCCAGGCTGCCCAGGGCAGGGGCTGAGTCCCCATCCCTGGGGGGGTTTAAAAGCCGGGGAGATGTGGTGCTGAGGGACATGGGTTAGTGGCGGACTTGGCGGTGGTAGGTTAACGGTTGGACCTGATGATCTTAAGGGTCTTTTCCAACCTTAACAATTCTATGATTGTATGATTATTCAGACTGGATAGAAGGAAGAAATTTTTCATGATGAAGGTGGTGAGACACTGGCCCAGGTTGCCCAGAGAGGTGGGAGATGCCCCATCCCTGGACACATCCAAGGCCAGGCTGGACGGGGCTGTGAGCACCCTGATCTGGGTGGAGATGTCCCTGCCCATGGCAGGGGTGGGACTGGATGGCCTTTGGAGGTCCCTTCCATCCCCAACCCTGCTGTGATTCCGTGATGATTACCTACATTATACTTACAAACCTGCACCCAAGCCTGCACCGCCACATTTGAGGCCTCCCAATGTTAAACGAAGCCCACCGTGACCGGCCTGTGCCTCCCTTCGCAGGGCACCAGGCCGCCGGCAGCCCGGGCCGCCTCCCTCCCGCGGGAACGGCGCGGTGCCCCCCGGCCTCCCCTCCCCGCCGCCGCCCTCAACCGGCCGCCACCGGCTTCGAGCCGCCCCGCCCCGCTCGGCGACGTCACTGCGGAGTGACGCCGCGTGACGTCAGAGGCGCGCCGGGGAGGGCGGGTGTTGCCATGGAGGCGGTGGGCGCTGAGGCGGAGGAGGAGGCGGACGAATGGCTCCTGCAGTCCCTGTGTCTGTGAGGGAGCCCCGGCCCCGCTCCCCCGGCCTCGGCCCCGCTCCCCCGGCCCCGCTTCCCCGGTTCCCCGGCCTTGGTCCGCCGGCCTCGGTCCCCTGCTCCCCCGCTCCCCCGGCCTCGGTCCCCCGGCCCCAACCTCGGTCCCCCGGCCTCAGACCTCCGGCCCTGGTCCCGGCCTCGGTCCCCCGGCCTCGGTCCCCCGGCCTCGGTCCCCCGGCTTCGGCCCCGGTCCCCCGGCCCCGCCAAGCTCCCTTCCCTCCTTCCCCCCGCAGGTACACGGACCTGCACGCCTTCGAGCTCCAGGCGCCCACCCGCCTCATCGAATGGGCCCGGGGGAACCGTGAGTACCGGGGCGGGTGGTGCTGAGGGGAGGAGAGGGGCCGGGGCACCGGGGGTAGGGAAAATGGCGGGGCCGGGGCCACGGAATGGCGGGGAGGAGGGAGGCCACGGGGTCGGGGCGGGACGGGGCACCGGAGGGGAGGCCAAGGTGCAGGGCCGGGGTCCCGGGAGCGGGGCCAGGGGCTGGGGTTGAGCCGGGGCTGTGGGTCCAGGATGGAGCAGGCTCGGGGGTCTGGCTCGGGGAGGGGGGGACATCCCTCACCGTGTCCCTGGTTCTTCATCCCCCACCTCCAAGGTGTCTGCGTAGCCGGGTACGGACAGTCTGGCAGGAACGAGATCCTGCTGCTGCTCCCACCACCGACGCTGCAGGCGAAGGAGACCCAGGTGGGTGTTGCAGCTGGGGTGGCACCGGGTCGTTCTGTCATAGAATCATAGAATCACAGAATCGTTTAGGTTGGAAAAGACCCTTAAGATCATCGAGTCCAACCGCTAACCCAGCACTGCCAAGCCCACCACTAACCCATGTCCCCAAGCACCACATCTCCCCGGCTTTTAAATCCCCCCAGGGATGGGGACTCAGCCCCTGCCCTGGGCAGCCTGGGCCAGGCCCTGACAGCCCTTTGGGGAAGGAGTTTTTCCCAATCCCCAACCTAACCCTGCCCTGGCGCAGCTTGAGGCCGTTCCCTCTCGTCCCATCGCTTGTTCCTGGGGAGAAGAGACCGACCCCCCCGGCTCCAGCCTCCTTTCAGGCAGTTGCAGAGAGCGATGAGGGCTCCCCTCAGCCTCCTCTTCTCCAGGCTGAGCACCCCCAGCTCCCCCAGCCGCCCCTCCCCACCCTTGTGCTCCAGCCCCTTCCCCAGCCTCGCTGCCCTGCTCTGCCCACGCTCCAGCCCCTCCAGCTCCTTCTGGGGGTGAGGGGCCCAGCGCTGAGCACAGGATTTGAGGGGCTGCCCCACCAGTGCCCAGTGCGGGGACACTATCACCTCCCTCCATATCACTGTCCTCCATGGCCTGGTGCCTTCAGAGACCGGGCTGGGCTGTGCTGGGCTTCACAAGCTGTCACCTGGTCTCAGTTGCTCTGACAAGGGCCTGGCCAGGTTTTGAGCAGCTTTGTTCAAAAGGTAAAGCACGTCATTCACCCGGCTGCTGTCCAGTTGAGGTAGGCAGTCCGGGTTGGCCAGGTTGCCACCAGGTTGGCAGTCCAGTCATGTAATCCTGCTGCTCTGCGGGCAGCTTGTGCCATGAGAACTTCATCTCCAGATGTGTGAATGCAGGCGTTTCGTGGGGAAATAGGACAGATGAGGACATGGAGGCTAACGAAGAAGGGACTGGCTGAGGGGGCCGAGCCTGGGGCACCACGCTGCTGACCAGCGCTGTTGGCCCTTGGGTAGGTGACCTCTAGCTAAAGTCGAAGGTGGTGTTTGGTCACTGTGTAAGCAGAAAGCTCCTGAGCCAGATGTGCACGGATGGCAACAAACCCAAGCAGAGCTCTTGGCAGGAGCTTTCTTCATATTTTTTCCCCTCTAACTATCTTGGGATCCTTCAATCCTGTAGCTCCTGTTGGAACAGGCGTTACTGGAGCATTTACCAAGCGAGAGTGTGTCTCACGTCTCTGTTCGTGGTAACTGACCCCACCGAGTTCTGCACCACTAAGTGTGAAGAAATGACTTTGCCTCTGATTTCTAGGGTCTGTGTCCAGAGAGAGATTTCAAGGTGGAATGTGGTGGATTTTCAAGCCGCCCGGTGTACAGCCTGAAACACGTGCCGGACACCAGGTACGGCCACGGGGTCCTTCCAGGGTGGATTGGAGATGGAAGGGGGCTTGTCCGCTGAGAGAGCGCTTTTCCTTGCCTGCTTCCCAACCCAGCTGGGCAATCCTGCCGGCTCTGAGAGCAGCATGAGTCTGAGTGGGGATTTGCTGGCCGGTGACGCGTAGCGGTCCTCCCGGAACCCCGTCGTGGTGTTAGGAGAGGAGCCATCCATCGGGGTGCTCAGCAAAACGGGGCGCGCCCCGCTGCTGCGGTCCTGAAAGCTGCAGTGATGTGTCTTGTGGAGCAGCTGGCAGGGAAACCGAAGCCGCTGCTGGATAACTTGAATCCTCAGCTTCTTCCCGAAGCGAACCGCAGGGGCTGCTGCCGTTGATGCTGGCTCACCAGGGATCCCTCCCTGCCCCACTTCTGAGCAGCGGGGGCTGTACAGCTTCCTTGCTCTGCCTTTTCCATCCCTTCCTTCTGCGTTTGGCGCTGCGCGGCGGTGCTCAGCAGGCGGAGCAGGATACCAGTGGCTGCTGCCAGCGCTCTGTAAGCCCCTGCGTATGCAGGTTCGGGAGCTTTTTTTCCTGCTGCGGATTGTAGACCAGGCAAACACGTTTCCCTCCTGCTGAGTCATTTCACTCCTTCAGCTCTCTCCTCCTACACAAGCCCCCGTTGCTACTTCGGGGCTCCTCGCACCGTTCCTAGTCTAGCGCTTTTGGAAAATGTGCTAATTAAATGCCGTTGCCTGGGCTGTGTAGAGCACCCTGGCACGAGGCGTTCTGGAGGCAGGAGCTCCTGAGCGCAGGAGTGGCAGAGTACAGCCGTGCTCATCGTTAACCAGTTTGTCCCAGGCCGGGGAAAAAGGGCTGTTCTCTGCTCCTGCAGTTTTGTGGGGTTATTTTTGTTTCCTCAGCTTGCTGGTGACGAGCGGACCACCAGACAGCTCCCTCCAGCTCTGGCAGGTGTCAGCAGAGGACTCTGGTAAGGGAACGTGTTTCTGAGCTCGAGTAGTTCCTCAGCATAGTCCTTGCGTCAAGCATCGCTAGCTTCCCCTTCTTCCTGGGCGTAAAACGAGGAGAGGAGTGCCAGGCCCGTTCGGTGAAGTCCTGAGTGGCTGCCCTTGTGTGGCAGGGGCTGGAGAAGGGCGCGAGGCAAGCGTCTGCACCAGTTCTGCTGGCTTGGAAAGAAACGGACCTGATGGCACAGACCTCGTAAGGGAATCATAGAATAGAATCATAGCATCATAGAATTGTTAAGGCTGGAAAAGACCCTTAGGATCATCAGGTCCAACCGTTAACCTACCACTGCCAAGGCCACCACTAAACCATGTCCTCAAGCACCGCATCTCCCCGGCTTTTAAATCCCCCCAGGGATGGGGACTCAGCCCCTGCCCTGGGCAGCCTGTGCCAGGCCCTGACAGCCCTTTGGGGAAGGAGTTTTTCCTAAAGTAAAGAAGTTTTTCCTAAAATGCGTAGGTTTAGCCCTAGCACAGTGGCTTTCCACTTCTTTGTGAGCTCTTAGCCGTACAAACAAAAACCCTAATCATATCGTTGGCACGATGTTCCCCTAATAACTCCTAGGGTTGGAAATAAGGAGCTCCGTACATCGCCTTTCCGGATATACCATAACCCCCTCAGTTCTCCAAGCCGATGTCTGCCCGCTTCTAGAAAAGGGTTGCCATTGCTTTGTCTGCTCTTGTGAAATACTTTGAAACCACCAGAAAGGAAGTGCAAAATGTTAGTAGAAGTTTTCTTCTTCTTCACTGAAAATAAACATCTTGATTCACAGCTTTCCCCGCGTTTTGCTAGATTTAAATGGCTTGTTGTCAGTCCTTGCTGGATGGGTTGGAAGGAGTGGGTTTATTCTGGAGAGGGGGTTGGTCATAACTGGATTTCTCATTGGTTTAGTAGGTCACGTTTAGCTTTGCGAAACAGCTTAATCTTGTGGATTACTTGACTCCTGATGCGTTTCACAGCTTCTTACCTCTCTTTCAAACAGATGTTATTAAAGCTGTAAGTGCCATACCCACAGAAAATGGCACTGGGCAACCTTGGGCTAAAATTGCAACCATTTCGGCCAAAGCCCCGTGGGTCCTTCACGGCTCAAGGCTCAACAGCGTCCGAATTACAGAGGTCGAATCGAGGAAAAATGTCTACACGGCAGGTATTCAAACCAAGTCTAACGTGCGGTTTTTGGAAAGCTGGAGTTGGGTTAAAGCAAGGGTAACTGCTCAAGTGGCAAACATTTCCCTGGGTGGGTACTTTCAGGCATGTGCCAAAGGGGGTAAAGGTGTTGGTAAAGAAAGAAATTGGTAAAGAAAGAAATTGGTAAAGAAAGAAATTGGTAAAGAAAGAAATTGGTAAAGAAAGAAATTGGTAAAGAAAGAAATTGGTAAAGAAAGAAATTGGTAAAGAAAGAAATTGGTAAAGAAAGAAATTGGTAAAGAAAGAAATTGGTAAAGAAAGAAATTGGTAAAGAAAGAAATTGGTAAAGAAAGAAATTGGTAAAGAAAGAAATTGGTAAAGAAAGAAATTGGTAAAGAAAGAAATTGGTAAAGAAAGAAATTGGTAAAGAAAGAAATTGGTAAAGAAAGAAATTGGTAAAGAAAGAAATTGGTAAAGAAAGAAATTGGTAAAGAAAGAAATTGGTAAAGAAAGAAATTGGTAAAGAAAGAAATCGGTAAAGAAAGAAATCGGTAAAGAAAGATACTGGAAAGATATTTGTACATGGTATTGAGGAAAGAGGTTACAATGCTCTGGTGCATCTCCAGCTTCGCACTCCTCCCCCGACAGTGATTTCTGAGGGTTCTGCCCCAGATCTGTGCCCTGCAAGAGCCCCACGGATGGTTTCAGTGCAAAGAATTGGGTTAGCGGAGGGCTGCTGTGTAGGTAGTCCCAAAGGAGGAGGTGCTGGCCCCAGCCTCGCATCGCTTGGGGTTGTTGAAATCGGCGTCAACTTCTGAGCGAGCTCTGTGTTGCTCTGTGATCCGTCCATGCGGATGAGAGGAGGGATGATGGCGGCCTCGTTAAACCAGCCCTGCCTTACCTCGAGGTGGTGAATCCAGGTCTGGTTTGTCGGGGGTCCTGGAGACCCATCTCGCCTACACAGTAAGGCTCCGTCCCCACGCACCTCATCCCTGGTGAGGAAAACGTGGTGTCCGGCGGCTGTAACCCAGCGTGCTGAGCAACGGCGGGTGCTGTTTGTCACTGCAGCGCTCTGCTGCGTCCCCGTGCCGCGGGGACTCGTGTGGCTCCCGCTGCCGGAGGGTAGCGCTGGAGGCGTCTGCTGTCAGAGCCCCGGTCCGTGTCAGGAGCAAAGCCAGAGCTGGTGTTAGTCGTGGGCCTGCCCGTCTCCTCTGCGCGGGTGTTCACCACCTTTTGAGGGATCCTGTGCAGAAATAATTCCCGAGCAGGCTGTCAGCCTCTGCCGCTGGCTCTCTTGAAGAACTAACTAGCATTGCTCGAAAGCCGCTTCCAGGGACAAGGCTAGAAATCTGCTTTCTCAGGCAGGACTGCAGCAGAGAAATCGTGCAAACGCTCCTCGGGGCGCCTGAGACCTGCCTCTCTTTTCTAGCCTCCCGAAACAGCGAGGAGCTCAGCGGCCTGGCGTTCCTGGACTGCGACACGTTGCTCCTCTGCTGCGCCAAGGGGCAGCTGTGCCTGGCTGACCTTCGGCAGCCGCGGAGCCCCGTGGAGGCTGCGTCCGTCCCCTCGGCGCCGCGTGGCGAGCGGTGGTGCATGGGGGTCGGGCGCGGACCTCAAGGCTGTGACTCGAGCTCCCAGCCCGTAGCTCGCCTCTCGAGCGGAGGGCTCCTCACCCTAACAGACGTAAGAAAAACCTCCGAGCCCTTGGCCTCGGTGAAGTGCAGAGTTCCCTCTCCCGGCTCGGGTGCGGAGTTCCTCTGCGTCTCCTGGGCTCCCGCGCTGGAAGGCTGCCTTGCCGTTTCAGGTAAGCGCTTTGGGCAGAGATCTCCTTTTCTGGGTGCTTTTTTGATCTGTATTTCTATCGAGGCCCAGTTCACCCCACTTTAAACAGCGGTTGCTCAGAGCTCCTCCTGGAGCCGGCAGGGATGCGAGCTGGTCGTCCTCTGCAGCTGCCTCTCTCCAACAACTACAGAAGGGGCCTGGATGGGTTCTGGGGGACTCCCGCTTCCCTCCTGGGCGAACAAAGACCCCAAGCTCTTAGCAAACGCTGCCCTGATAGTGCCGGTGACGGCCTGGCCGCAGGGCTACTGCGCTGATGAGACCGGCTGGGCCGCAGGGCTGCCTCTTGGCCAGAGCGTTGCAAATTCAGGCTAGTGAATTTGCAGGCTTTTTGGATCTGGCCCGCGTTCTCCCCGGCAGCTGTTAGCTTGAGACAAGCTCCTGGGTGCTCTGCTGTCACAGCTTTGCCGTCTGGGCCTTTGCCCTCGTTTCTGCCTCAGCAGCCCTGCGAGGAGGTGAGCGTGAGCCCGACGGCACTAGAGCAAGCGATTTACTTCTGCCGTCTCTCCGGTTTCCTTTTATTCAAGGTTTTGACGGGACCGTGCACGTGTACGACGCGCGGAGCTGGGACAGCTCTGGCAGGGAAGCGGAGCCGATTTTTATTCACAAAGGCCACGCGTTCGGCGGAGCGGGCAGCAGCGGGGACCCTCCCCTGGTCACAGCGCACACGTGGCACCCGCAGAAACCAAGAACTCTGTTGTCAGCAGCGAGCGACGGTTCCCTGCACGTTTGGGACTGGGTTCAGCCTTGCGGGAAGCGTGGGTAGGTCATGCTCGCGGCGAGATGCGCTGCGTTTCCTGTCTGCGCTCTGGTTTGCGTAGGCTGCGAGGTATCTTGTTTGCACGCAGGGGCTGTTTTGAGGCAGTTGGAGTGCACAGAACCGACTGCAAAGAGTGCTATTTTAATGCAGTAAAAATTACGTGTTCTCCTGTCTACCGGCCTTCAAGCGATAGCTGCGACTGTGTCGTAGCCTGCAGTCGTGGCCGTTGTGTTATCGTAGACACGCATCGCCTCTGCACCCTACTTTTTGGAAGAAAACAGAGGAAAAAGCGCGAGTACGGTTCGAGGAAACGGGCTGTTCCGCGGCGCGTTTAACCCGCCGCTTCCCGGGCCCGCAGCAGCGGGGGGAAGGCTGTACGTCCGCCCGGCGGGGTGTTGCGTTTCATCACGTGCGCGTGTCGCAAGCGGCGGCCTCCGCTCGGGAAGTCGCGGTGCAAGCGCAGCCGGCTTGCAGCCTGCAAAAGGAAGAGGAACCACCTCTTCGGCCCCGGCCTGCTGCAAGCTTTGCCCTCCCCCTGTGTAGCCGGGGAGCGCCCGGTCTAGGAAGAAGCCTCGGTATCTTTTGGCTCCTTTCCCACTGACTGAAAGTTTAAATTTGACCGAGCTAATGTGATTTCCTCGGCCTGAGGAAGCCGGGCGATGACTCTTGCAACGCCTACGCTGTTACCAAGGTGTTACTGGGGGGGGGCGGGGAAACTGCTCCTTATCCTGAAGACAAAACCCAGCATTTTTCATCGAGGAGCTGGGGAGGGAGTCGAGAGCCGCGGCAGACAGCGGGGCAGGGGGTGCTTCCCCACAAAGCGGGGGCCCCGGCTGGCTCTGGCTTGCGCTCCCCGCTTTTCTGGGTGTAAGCTGCGGAGAGAGGGGGGTTGAGGACAGGCGAAGGGGGGTGTTGCGCTGGGTGAGGGTTGTCCTTTCGGGAGGACGGTGCTGGAAGCGGCTGGGGAAGCCGTGGCGCTGGGAGTGCGGCGCGCCGGGCTGCGCTCTGCCATGGCAACAGCCGCTCGGCTGCGGGTGCCGAGCCCGAAGCCTGCTCCCGTCCACGCAGTAACGATGACACAGGGAAGCTCCGCGCTGCTCGCCTCGTAGAATCGCTTAGGATGGAAAGGACCTCTGAGATCATCAAGTCCAGCCGCTAACCCAGCACTGCCAAGGCCACCACTAACCCATGTCCCCAAGCACCACATCTCCCCGGCTTTTAAATCCCCCCAGGGATGGGGACTCAGCCCCTGCCCTGGGCAGCCTGGGCCAGGCCCTGACAGCCCTTTGGGGAAGGAGTTTTTCCCAATCCCCAACCTAACCCTGCCCTGGCGCAGCTTGAGGCCGTTCCCTCTCGTCCCATCGCTTGTTCCTGGGGAGAAGAGACCGACCCCCCCGGCTCCAGCCTCCTTTCAGGCACTTGCAGAGAGCGATGAGGGCTCCCCTCAGCCTCCTCTTCTCCAGGCTGAGCACCCCCAGCTCCCCCAGCCGCTCCTCATCCCCTTCTCGGCCCCTGCTGTTGCACAAAATAGTTGCCTGAAGTTTGCCTCTGCTCTCCCAGTCTGTTTGGGCGCAGGAGACTGAGCTCCTGCTCTCTCCGTAGCTCCCCTCGCTGCAGCACGCAGCCTCACGCTGCAGCATAAAACCCAGGCTGGCGCTCGGTTTGAAATCGCATCTTCCCCGCGGTGAGGATGGAGACCCCGAGCCCCCTCGCTTCTCCCCCGGAGGCCGCAGCCACGCCTGCCCATCACCGTAGGCGACTCAAGCCCGCAGCCCCAGCCCGGCGCTGGGTGGGCGCCCCAGGAGGACGGCGAGGAGGGTGGAGGTGTCCGTGGGGCAGCGTCGGGGCAGCTCTGGCGCTGGACCACCCCGCCTCGGTGCGCGGGCAGCGGGGAGCCGATGCTGCAGTGAGCTCCGCGTCCCCCGGGGAGCAGGAGGAGCCAGGACTGGGGGGGATGAGCCAAATAACCCCCCATTGCTGGGCCTGAACTGGGGGACAGCCCCTCGGGGAAGGGCTGTGGCTGGTCCCCCCCCAGGCAAGGGGGGAGAAACTCAGAGCACAGCTTGCTCTGGCCGGCATCCACAGCACCATTCTGGATCCGCTCCCTGCTGGGAAACCTCGCCAGCCCTGCCTGTCCAGCCCGCTCGCCCTCCCCAGCTGCGGTGCCTGGCCCTGGGGTTAAACCAGAGAGGAAAACTCTGTGGCCAACTTGCCCCAGGGGTCCTGGGGGACCTTTCCGTGGTCCCACGGAGAGCAGAGGTTGGACATGCACACATCCAACGCCACGCTGATGCTGCGGGGACGGAGAGACCGTCCTTGAGCCAGCTCCATCACAGGAGCCATCCCCACCTTCCCCGCCGAGGGCAAACCCGGCTCCGGCAAAGCCAAGGTCCCCACAGCCACGCAACCGGACCCCAATCAAACGTTGGGGCATTGCCTGAAGGTCCGCGTTTCTCCCAGAAATGCCCCGACCACCCGGCGCGAGCTCTCCAGCGTCACATTTAAAGGGAGATCCCTCCTCTGTGCATAATCCCTCGCCATGGCAGCTGCAAGTACTTAATATTTTGGACATCTCCAGTCTCCTGTCAAATCTGGTTCAAGCTGGACAAGAAGGCTTAAGTTATTTTGGGAAAAACAAAAAAAAAGGAAGTTTAGATGAGTACAAACTGTGCTGTTGCTTACGCCAAGCAAATTTGCTTCCCTGTCCTCTCCGCGCTACCTGCATCACCGCGACGTGGGACGGGGTCAGGCTCGGGGCGGGGATTTAAAAGCCGGGGAGATGTGGTGCTTAGGGACATGGGTTAGTGGTGGCCTTGGCAGTGCTGGGTTAGCGGTTGGACTCGATGATCTTAAGGGTCTTTTCCAACCTTAACGATTCTGTGATGCTTGCAGCACCGCTGCCGACAGAGCCTTTGGAGGGTGCCTGGGTGTTTTTAAGGACTGGGGACTCCTGCTTTGAGACCTCGCGTTGCTCTCTCAGACTGCTGGGCCCTATTTGCGGGGAGAAGATTGGCACGGGCTGGATGTAGCAGGGCCTGTGCGTGCCCGTCCCCGGCAGCTGGAGCACCCTCTGCTCCTCGGGCCGCCCCCGTTTGCACCAGGGGCCATCCAAAGGGCCCTGTCCCACACGGGGAGGACACAGACCTGGTACCCAGCTCCCGGCGTCGTCCCTGGGAGTTGTGCCTCCCTTCTGCTACCCCGGGTACGAACGCACAGCACTGGCGAGAGCTCAGCTTTTACAGCGCTCTGGCTGCTGCAGGAGGTTGGGTTTTACGATGGTCGGTCTCCCTTCGTGCTGGCGGGCACCAGCTCCTGCAGTACCGAGCCCTGCGCTGCCAGCCCTTAGGGCACAACTTCTTAAACCATCGGCTGCGCATCCCTCAGCAGGACGCAGAGCGGGCATCGCTCGGTTAACGAGGATCTCGTTAGCACGCCGCGTTCGCCGGTACCGCCTGGCCTTGCGTTTCGCTTCCTAAATCATTCCCAGTCCCTGCTGTGGGATACAGAGGCCTTCGTCGCCTCCTCTTTGGCACGGATCCCATTGAAGCACCCACGCGTCCCCGCGCCCAGGGGACGGCTGTGGCCGGTGCTGCGACGAGGGGACGCAGAGGGAGGGGGCGGCTCAGCCAGGAGGAGCGGGATCCCCGCGGAGGCCGTGCCCATCCGCGCGGGTTCGTCTCGGCCCGCATCCCAGCGGACGGAGGGACACCGGCGTTTCTGGGGCAGGGCAGAGCCCAGCGCCTTGGTTCGGTGCCGTGCCCTGGATGTCTCTCCGCCGGCGGGGAGCCCAGGCAGGGCGGGCTGAAGCTGCGTTAAGTCATTTCTCACCCAACCGACCAAGATTTCAGACGGCAGCCGCAAGCGACGAGGGTGGCGGGAGGGGCGCGGGTCGTGCCGGGGCAGGCGGCTCTCCCGTGTTCCCCGTGTTAGAGGCAGCTTGGTGCGAGGCCTGTGGCATTTCAGCATCGATTTGTGCGGTTTCTCCTACAGCCCGAAGCTTGCGGAGCTCACCCGCGCGGACATTTGGTGCGAGCCGAGGACCGGAGCCAAGCTGGCACGTACCCGCTGCCTCTGCGCGAGCGGGGAAGCCAGGACGCGCCGGGGAGCGGCGATGGCCGAAGCCTCCGCCAGCCAGCGACAGGGGTTTTGGGGGGCAGCCGAGGCAGCCATCGACCCCCAGAGACCAGGCAGGGGTGTCCCAGCACCGGCGTACGGGCGGGCAGGGCGCTGGAAACGCCGGGGCGCTGCCGGAGACGTACTTCCACATTAACGCACGAATAACTTCATTTGCTGGCGAGGAAAGGTGCAGCTGAGGACGGGAGCAGCGGGACCGTGAGATGCTGTGACGAGGAAAGCTGCTCTCCTGTTTGCATTTGACTCGCTGGGGTGGGACGGAGCGGGCGAGGGCCCCCGTCCCCCCAGCACCGCCATTTGTAGGAGACCCCAGGACCGGGCCAGCTCCCCTCTCCTGAGCCAACAGAAGCGTCCAGGCGCTGGGATTCTGGTTTATTATTATTTTTTTTTCTGAGTTTAATAAACTAGAATAATTTATTTGACAGAACACAGAAACATCACAGATATGGTGGAGAAACCAAAGAAGCAGGTATCAATGAACAGTACAAAGTAACCACTTTACAAAAAGAAGTACCACGCTGCCCATCAGCTTTACCCAAAAATAACGGGGGGGCTCAGCTCTGCACCCCCGGACAGAGGGGACACAGCTGTCCCCACGGGTTGCTCTCCGATGACAACGCTGACCGCGACGGCACAATAAATAGTGAGAACGGCCTCTCGGTCGGTGGTGGGAGACCCGAGCCCCCGGCAGACCCCGGCGGGGGTCCCTGGCTGGGATGGGTCCCCCGGGCACCCAGCAAGGTGTGGGCACCGCCAAGGCGGGAGGCACAAGCATCTGGTGAAACACTGGTTAGGGCGGCAAACGCTGCGATCCCCTTCTCCCCCCATCCCCAAAAAGGTGCTTGACCCCATGCAGGCACAGATGGGGGGAAAACATCGGCCAGGGCAGCTTGCGGGGGGCCAAAGCATCCCTGGCGTCACCCCGCCGGGACCAAGGCTGTTACGCCACGACCCTGCTGGGGCGGCGGAGAGGCGTTTGCAGCCTCTCCCAGGGCGGCTGACGGCACCGACCCACGGGGGCTGCGCTTCCCCCCCGTCCCTGCGTGCCGGCCCCGAGTCCGCTGGCCTTACCCGGCCCCGGCACCTCTGGGCTGGCTTCCTCCAGGGAGGCTGCACCGGTGTGAAAACCAACGCGGCTGAAGAATAAACCCCCGGGCTTGGCCGCTTCAGGGGGATGCGGGGGGTAAGGGCAGGGGGAGCGATGCCCACCCGTCTCGCTGGCTCCAGACCCCGGTGCCGGGAGCAGCCGGGCTCGGGTCTCGGGCAGGGTCTAAGGGTGGAAGCCAGGCTCGTGCATCCCGGGGAGGGAACGCATGCAGCAGGGCCAGACAGGAGGGGACGGGCGGTGGGCGAAGGGAGGGGACGTCCGAGGTGCGCGGCTGCCCTTTCCCATAAGCAGGCTGCCTAGAAAAGACCCCCCCCAATTCTGCTGCACCCCCCCTCCCCGTAGCAAACCGGTGTTGGGACTGGGCGTGTATAAAATGCATAAAAGAGGCAGCTCGTAGGAAAGGGCTCTGAGCGCAAGGGGCTGGGGGCTGGACGGGGAGGAGGGGGGTAAGGGTGCTGCCACCCCGCAGCCCCCCCGCCGCCAGCACCCCTCCGGCCGTGCCCTGCACGGGGAACAGCGGCTCTGGCAGCTGGATGAAGAGTGACAACACGGCACAGCTGGAAGGTTATAATTGCTGTCGCCATCGGGCGATCCATAGGCTCCCGGTACAGGTAGAAAACAAAATTAATAATCATACAAAAGAGAAGCAGCCTAATGCACGGGTGTTACTGGCGCACGCCGGCCCGGCGAGCTGCGGGGGGCTCGCTTATCTGTCGTTGAGCTGCGGGGAGTTTGTCCGCTCCTCCTCGTCCTCCTTGTCGTCCTTCATGCCTTTGAGTCGCTGGCGGGCGAAGTCTTCGAAGACGATGTCGTCGTCACTAGCGGAGACACAAGGGAGAGGGGCTTTACGGGGGGGACGGGATTTGGGGGCACCCACCGCAAGGCTGGCCCGGCGAAGGCAGGCGCGCTCCCACACGCCCAGCCTGCACCGCGGTATTTCAGCAGCTCAGGGGGCTCTTAAACCCCCATCCTTCGGCAAACAGCCTCGTTTTCCAAAGCTTTGCCGTTCACGCGTGCCCTCTGCACCCGCAGGAGAGCCCCCAGACGGGTGGCTGCCTCGGTGCGTGCTCGGTGAGCGAGCTGAGCCCGGGAGCGACGCGCGGCGGACGCGGCTCTGCATCGGCAGCCCGCAGCATCGCCGGGGCTGTCCGCACCCTTTGCTCTGCTCCTCGGGGCCCGCAGCCCCGCGGAGAGCGGCTGGGTTGGCGGAGCGCTGCAAAAACCTCCCCGAACCCCTTATTCCAGCACAAACACAGAGCTGGGGATTAATCCCATTGGCGCCACGCGGCCACGGCACCCCCATCCCCGGGGACGCCGCGGGGACCCCCCTCCTCCGACCCACGAGACCCCGGCGGGCGCTTTCTTACTGCGGTTTCTCCTGGTTTTTGGAAAGCCATGCAGGGAGATAGCGAGGGAGGAGAGAAGAGACGGGGAGGGCATGCGTTACGGGCTACGTGCGCGGGGTTAGTCACGGTGCGCCGATCCCACGGCACGGCAGGCGTTAGCGGTTAGGGGGTGCCACGCAACGCTGTCACGCTTTGTATGCCCGCACAGACGCGTTTTGTCTCTTACTTTGTGTCCAGCTCTATCAGATTTGTATCTATGGGCGCTTCGTTCTCTGGAACTGGGAAGAGAGGGAAGCGTGGCACAGGGTTACTCACCGCAGGCACCGGGGTCGTCACCGCCACCCCGCCAGGATCTGGCTGCACCGGGGTGATGGGGGCACCCCGTGGCTTTAGCCCCCGGGACTTGTTGCCCAGCAAACGTGTTGCCCAAGAGCCGAAATCTCCATCGGGCACCGCGCAGCCTCGCCGGCACGGAGAGGGGAGCGAGCTGCCCCCTCTGCCCACCACCCCCCGCCCAGGGCCGGCCACTCACCGTCCCGGTGGGCCGGTTCCTCCTTTGGTTTGGGATGCATCAGCGTGAAGGGCAGCTCCACCGCGACGTCGCTGCAAGAGATGCCGGGGTAAAGCATGGGGCTGCCTGCACTTTGCAGGCAGGACGGGGCAAATTTGGGGGGGGCAGAGCAGCCCCCCACATTTCAGCTGCCGGGGAGACCACAAAGCCAGGCAAACCCCGCGTTATCCTCCGCGTAGCGTCCTTACGGCGATCGCTTCTTGCTTGGGCTTGACCCCGTGCTTTGGGATCAGCAAAAACCCCGCTGAGGGCTGGAGGGAGGGGATCGGCGCAGCAAAAATCTGCCTTTTAGCAGCTTAGCAGCATCTGGGGAGCCAAATCCCCCGGGTTTAGGCTGCGTGCCGGCAGCGCCGTGTGAACGGCAGCGGGGTCCGGGCACCCCCAGCGCTGCGGGGGGGTGGAGGCGGTGCACTGAGTTTGGCAGCGCTCAGCGGGCAGAGCGATGGCGGGGTGGGACGAGCTCCTCCGGGGACGGGGTAGGACGGAGCTCTGTCTCTTCCACCCGCGAGCGTGTGGCGGCGGGGGAAACGCGTGTTGTGTGCGTCACCTACGGCCCCGGCATCCCCCGGGAACGGCGAGCCGGCGCGGGGAGCCGTGGGACCCCGCAGGAGGGGAGCGATGGGAGGACGGAGACCGGGAAAGCCCCGGAGACTCCCCTCCCTGCGGCGGGAGATGCTCAGCCCCGAGGAGCCGCCCCGTGCTCTGCTCGCTGCCCCAGCAGCACCCACGGGCCCTTCTCGCACCGGCCCCGCTGCTCTGGCACGGCACGGGGGGATGTGGGACCCGGCCCCCGCCGGCATCCCCAGCCCCACAACTCCTCAGCCCCAGCACCGCGGCCCCGGCTCTGCGGGCTGCCTGGCCGGTGACCCCAATGGCGGTGGCATCCCGAGGCCGAGCGTGGGGTCGGGGACGGGGGGGTGTCACGGGGGGCCGCGGTGGCGATTCGGGGGCGTTCGGGGGGAGCGGCGCGGGCGTTACCTGGAGGCGAGGTCTCCCAGCAGGCTGGCACGGGTCAAAGGGGACAACACGTTAGTCACCGCTCCCCAAGGACACGCGACCCCCCCACCTTGTGTCCCCCCATGCTGCTGAGCCCCAGGAGGGGCTTGGGGGGGGGGACGGACCCCATCGGCGGCACGGGAGGGCTGCAAGCGGGGCCCCATCCTGCAAAAGGTGCGGCAGCACAGAGAAGGGGGGAGCGGGGTTGTTGTAAGGGTTAATGACCCCCCCCCAGCCATGACCACGCCGGTGTCCCCAGAAAGGGCCACCTTGCCCAGAGCTGGGCTCTGCCGCAGCTTCGCCATCCCCCGCCCCGGACCCAGGAGCATCCTGGGGGGACGCGGCGAGGCCGGTCCCAAGCCCAGAGGAGAGCAAGGGAAGAGAGGGGGTGCAGCACGGGGGGGGGTCCCCAGCACTCACCCTCCTCGGGACACCACCAGCTTCACCTTCACCTTGTAGGAGACGATAATGCCCAGGATCTCCTTGTTGGCGCCGTCTCTTAACCTGGAGGAAGGGGCAGGTGGGGATCAGCGAGGGGATGCTCACGGGGACCAGCCCCCCCGTTCTCTTGAAGGTCCCCCCACCGGGTCTCCTCCACCCCGAGCGTCGCCCCTGGAGCAGGAGCTGGATGCCCACCAGGGCTCGGTCCTCCCCCAAGCCCCTCCGTGCTGCCGGAGGGAGCAGGAGCCCCGGGGACGGGCGGGGGGCTCACAGCGTGCTGGAGGCCAGGTTGGTGTCCTCGTGCTTGAGCTTGCCGTCCAGCGCCAGCCCCCGCTTCTCCCGGTTGTTGGCGAGGAAGGGGGTCAGGGTGTAGACTTTGCAGAACGTCGAGCTTGGGGCCACCATGTCGCTGGGGACAACAGCCACCATCAGCCAGAGCCCTGTGGCACCCCTGTGCAACTCCCCCCCCATCTCCAACAACCCCATGGACCACCCTGGACATCTCCGTCCCAGCCCCAGCCCAGGGAACATCTCTGTCCCAGGCCCAGCCTGGAGGACATCTCTGTCCCACACCCAGCCTAGAAGATCTCTCCATCCCAGGCCCAGCCCAGTGAACACCTCCATCCCAGCTCCAGACCCAGTCCAGACATCTCCATCTCAGACTGGTGAACCTCTCTATTGCAGCCCGGTGAACATTCCCAGCCCAGCTCCAGACCCAGTCCAGACATCTCCATCCCAGACTGGTGAACGTCTCCATCCCAGCCCAGTGAACATCATCCCAGCTCCACACCCAGCCCAAACATCTCCGTCCCAGCCCAGTGAACACGTCCATCCCAGCTCCATCCCAGCCCAGACATCTCCATCGCAACTCCACACCCAGCCCAGACATCTCCATCCCAGCCCAGTGAACATCTCCATCCCAGCTCCATCCCAGCCCAGACATCTCCATCGCAACTCCACACCCAGCCCAGACATCTCCGTCCCAGCCCCGCCCTGGTGACCATCTCCATCCCAGCTCCACACCCAGCCCAGACATCTCCATCCCAGCCCGCTGAACATCCCCATCCCAACTCCACACCCAACCCAGACATCTCCATCCCAGCCTGGTGAACATCTCCATCCCAGCTCCACACCCAACCCAGACATCTCCATCCCAGCCTGGTGAACATCTCCATCCCAGCTCCACACCCAACCCAGACATCTCCATCCCAGCCCGCTGAACATTCCCATCCCAACTCCACACCCAACCCAGACATCTCCAGCCCAGCCTGGTGAACATCTCCATCCCAACTCCACACCCAGCCCAGACATCTCCATCCCAGACTGGTGAACGTCTCCATCCCAGCCCAGTGAACATCTCCATCCCAGCTCCATCCCAGCCCAGACATC
The DNA here is from genome assembly GCA_020745775.1 of Theristicus caerulescens. Taxonomy (NCBI): domain Eukaryota; kingdom Metazoa; phylum Chordata; class Aves; order Pelecaniformes; family Threskiornithidae; genus Theristicus; species Theristicus caerulescens. The sequence goes on along the minus strand of CM036559.1, from coordinate 131,894,751 downwards.
TCCATCGTAACTCCACACCCAGCCCAGCCATCTCCATCCCAGCCCGTTGAACATCTCCATCCCAACTCTAGACCCAACGCAGCAGACACCTCCGTCCCTGCCCCAGCCTGGAGTTCATCTGCAGCTGGGGGGACGCAGAGGGTGACAACCCCCAGAGTGCCATCAAAAAAGGGGTCTCCATCTCCCCGCTCCTCCCACCAGGACCTGCTCGCTGAATGCAACATCCCACTGCTTTGAAGGTGCTGCACTGTGGCAGGAGTCCTCCAAGGCTCCTCCGAGGTCCCTGGGGCCCCTCGCGATGTCCCTGAGCAGCCGGTACTCACTCGGCGTCCTCCACGGCCACCGGGCACTTGTACTGGGCGGTGTTGAAGAGGCAGATGTCGGCGTACTGGCGCACTGGGGCGAGAGATGGGGAGACGGGGGTCAGGGAGGGCCCCCACGGGGACGGGGACGGCAGCCAGGGGACCAAGCCCCGCTCCTCACCTGAGATTTTGATCTTCTTCACCGTCTTGTTGGTGTTGTTGGTGACATGGACGTTGACGCTGATGGGCTCTCCGTGGTAGTAGATCTGCAGGGAGCAGATTGAGGGGGACGGTGAGGCCCCTGTCCTCACGGGGGTCACCCCGCTGGTGTCCCCTCCCCAGTCCTCGCCCACCTCCTTGTCCAGGGACGCCTCGAGGTGCAGCGGTTTGTCCGACATGAGGAACTGCCGGGTGGTCTCTGCCATGGGCTGGGGGCCGGGTCGCTCCGGCGCGTACTGGACCTTACGGATCACCAAGCGCACCGAGTTCCTGGGGGGGGATGGCGAGAGGAGAACCCAGGCGTCCGGCTGCCTGCAGGCAGCTCTGCCCGCAGGCAGAGCTTGGCCCGTTTTGGGGTCAAATCCCTCTTTTCTTCTGGTCTGCTGGGTCAGGAGAAGGATGTGGTGGGAGGTCCCGGCTGGATGCCCAGCTGGCCTGCGCTGCGAGGGGGCAGCCCCACGGCCGTGCCAAGCTGCCCGCATGGCCCCATGTCATGGCAGGGCTGGGCTCCCTGCCTGCAGTGCAGTGGTAGATGTCTCCATCCCAACCCCTAGATCATCTCTCACCCATCCCTACCCTGGAGAGCATCTTCATCCGAGCTCCATCCTGGGAACACTGTCCTGGAGAGCATCTCCATCCCAGCCCCAGCCTGGAGGACATCTCTGTCCCAGCCTCATCCCAGAGAACATCTCCATCCCAGCCCCAGCTTGGAGAACATCTCCATCCCAGGGAACATCTCTGTCCCAGCCCCAGTCTAGAGGACATCTCCATCCCAGCCCCATCCTGAAGGACATCTCTGTTCCAAGCCCAGCCTAGAGAACATCTCCATCCCAGCCCCAGCCTGGAGAACATCTCCATCCCAGGCCCAGCCTGGAGGACATCTCTGTCCCAGCCCCATCGTGGAGAACATCTCCATTCCAGCCCCATCCTGGGGCCACCTCCATCCCAACCCCATCCTGGAGGACACCTCCATCCCATCCCCATCTCACCCACCGTGGGGAGCAAACCGGGGTGCCCCTTTCCCACTGCCGGGTCGCAGCCCCTGCCAGCACCCCGAGGATGCTGCTCCCGCCCAGGCTGGATGGATCCGCTCCGCTCACCTCTTGTGGATTTTCTCCTCCAGGTTCTCCGCACAGAAAGCTTTGACTTCATAGTCCACGCCGCAGGCCTGGAAACCAGGAGGGGGCAGAGAAGGAGGCAGAGAAACCCCTCTGCACCCCGCAAAGAGGTGACCCCAACCAACGGCCAGCAGCACAAGGACGGGTGGACCTTACCTTCCCCGTGTCCTCCGGGCCCGGCTGCAGCGTGACGGAGCAAGGCAGGTTGGGGGGGATCTGAAGGGGAAAGCGGGGTTCGGAGAGGGGCCGGGACCCCCATCCCCGAGCCGGCTTTTTGCTCCGGAGACCCACGGCATCACCCGCTCAGCTGCGGGGCCGGGCGCTGCGTCCCCTCCCGCTGCTGCCCCGGCTTTTCCCGCTGCTTTTCCCCGTCCTGCCCGTGGCGGGGGCCAGCCAGGAAGGATTTCCCAATTGCATTTCCTAATTGCATGTCCTAATTGCACGGTGCCCTTTTCCTTCTGGCCGTATTTCAACCCAAATCCCGCTCTGTGGCCGTCCTGGGCAGCGGCTCAGCCTCCTCAGCCCCAAACCCCAAAGGGTTACAAAAATACATGATTTTTTTTTGGTTAATCTGGAGGATTTGGAGGAATTACGATTGTTTCGCAGGGGGTCAGGGCCGTTTGCGAGCCCGCGGGGCTGAAGCCTGGAAAATGCCACGAGGTCGCCAGTGGCTCGGGGTGGGGGGGCGGCTGCCATCGCCAAAGCTGTGAGGGGGAAATTGGGGGTGCGGGGGCACAAAGGGGGGGTCCACCCCCACCCCGTTCCCCGACGGAGCTGCCTCGGCTCTGCTTCGCTTTGGGTTGGTGTCACTGCCCCGGTCAGGCTCAGGGCATGGACCCCCGTGCCCGCATGCGCCCCGTGCCTCAGTTTCCCCACTGGTGGCTGCTTTTCCTCCCGAGTTTTACGATCCACTGCATTTTCCGTAAGATCCAGCTGCAATTTCATCATGGGTGGCAGCACCGCACCCCCAGCCATGACCTTACAGGGCCAGAGGGGACCCCAGTGTCCCCAGGGAGGGACACCGTCCCCTCCAGCAGCAAGGGAAGGGCACCCAGGAGCATCGCCACCCGCCGCCACCCTACCTCGAAGGTGAAGGGGTAGGCGTGCTCGCCCAGCTTCTTGATCAGCCGCTCCTGCAGCCGCGTCAGGGGCTTCTTCTCCTCGGGGACCGGGGGGAAGGCCTGGGCGTTGGCCACGAAGAGGTCCTTGCGGAAGGTCAGCCCCAGCACGTCCAGGTCCTCGCGGCCGTAGCGGAAGGCGCAGGTCAACGTCACGAAGACTGGGGAGGGTGGCAAGGGGTGCAGGTTGGTGGTAGGGTGGCATCATGGTGTGGTGGCATCATGGTGTGGTGGGATCACAACATGGGGATATCATGGCATGGTGGTATCATGGGATGGTGGCATCATGGGATGGTGGCATCATGGTGTGGTGGGATCACGACATGGGGACATCATGGCATGGTGGTATCATGGCATGGTGGTATCATGGCATGGTGGCATCATGGGATGGTGGCATCATGGCATGGTGGTATTATGGCGTGGTGGCATCATGGCATGGTGGCATCATGGCGTGGTGATATCATGGCATGGTGCCATCATGGCATGGTGGTATCATGGCAAGGTGGCATCATGACATGGTGGTATCATGGCAAGGTGGCATCATGGCATGGTGATATCATGGCATGGTGCCATCATGGCATGGTGCCATCATGGCGTGGTGGCATCATGGCATGGTGATATCATGGCGTGGTGGCATCATGGCTCATGCCAGTCCCACCAGCACTGGGAAGCGGTGGTGGCTCCCAGGAGGTGCCATGGTTGGGGAGATGGGGACACAGCCCACAGACCAGCCTTGGGGTGCCCACCACAGGACGCCCATCCTCTGCAGGACAGGGGACCCACCATGGGGACAAGGGGGCTGGAAAACATCACCCGAGGGCCCAGAGATGCCAACGCCAGGGCAGGACCACGTGGGGACACCGGCCGTCCCCTGCGGTGGTGCCACCTCCACGGCCCCCGGCCCGAGGGACCCCGCGGGGAGCCGTTACCTTTTCTCTCCTTCAGGTACTCGGGATCCACCAGCACCACTCCGTCTGCAAGGGAACACGGCGGGGTCAGGGGACACGCCGGCAGGGACGGGGGGACGCAATGGCAGGGACGGGGGGACGTGGCAGCAGGGGCTGGCGGGGGGACACGGGGGCAGCAGGGGGACGGGCTGCACCCGCCGCACACAGGGGACAAGCAAAGACGCGGCAGGGGCCGCGCCAGGGACCCCGGGCGCCCAGCTCCTCGCGTGCAACCAGCCACGCGGCTGCCGCTGGAGACGGATGTATCCCAATATTTACACATATTTTTTAATTTCTATATATTTTTCAAGCCTTCTCTCTGCGGGATGGGAGAGAGGGGGGATCCGGGCTCTGCCTCCCGGGGTAATTAATCCGCGGCGTCTTTAATGAGTAATAAAATGTGAATATTATTCCAAACCGGCCGTTTTCTGCCTCCTCCGGCGCTTCCCTCCTCCGTCCCCAGCCAGCGGATGGGAACATCCCCGGGGGTCCCCGCTCCCCAACACCCCTTCCTCCCGGCAACGCAGGCTCCAGCGAGCCCAGCCCGCGCCGGCGCGGCCCCCCAGCCCGAGTGCCCGGCCCCACGTACCCACGGGATCCACCACGTCGATGTGGTCCACGAAGTCCCTCTTCCCCAGGTAGACGGTGAGCTGCGGGGAGGGAGGGGGGTCAGGGATTCCCCGAGCGGCCCCCCGGGCTCCTGGGGCCGGATCCGTGCCGGCAGAGCTCCGGGGGTGTCCTGGGGTCCCCCCCGTCCGGTCACCACCCACGGGGGTCCATCACCCCCACGGTCCCCATGTGCCCTGCGGCCCCCAAAAGCCTGCCCCATCCCAGCCAAAGCCTGGAACCCCTCCAGATGTCCCCAGGCCTGGTGGCATCTGGAGGCACAATGGCATCTGGGGACATTTGGGGACATTTGTCCCTGTGGGTCTTGCCGGTGGGGCAGGGCTGAGCCCCATGGCGTCACGCTCCCGGCTTTCTCCCGATGGGGAAACTGAGGCACGGGGCACAGGCGCATCCCCCGGGGGCCAGGAGGAGCATCCTCGCCGGGAACGCCGGGGGATGCCAGGCATGCTGGAGAGGAACGCCGGCTCCGAGCTGGGAGCGAGCCCCGGTGCCGGTGCACGCTGCCGCGGCTCAGCCGGGCCCTGGCTCGCCAGCTCGGCATCCCTGGCACCGAACGCGGTTTGCCTCCCGCCGCGCGGCCCCAGCAATCCCGGCCAGATCCCGGCTGGAGCCGGTGAGCTCCCCGCCCCAGCACCCATCTGCTCAGCCCCGCGGGGAGGCTGCAGGCAGCTCCGCCGCCCCCCCGACCTTGGGCAAGCCCCCCCCCGTCCCCGCCGTGCCTCAGTTTCCCCTCCCGCTGGCGCGGCAGGCTGCTCGGGCAGCAGGCAGCGTGCAGGGCGCCGGCGGGGTCGGGGTAGGTGCCCGTCCCCCGCTCCTGGCTGCGCCTGCGGGATTTGGCGGGGGGTCACCCCTGGGAGCCCCAGCTCTCCCCGCTTCCCCCCCATCTCCCCGGGGAGCCCCCGGCCTCCCGCTTACCTTCCCGTTGGGACTGGCTTTCTTAAACACCCTGCAAAAGAGCAAAGCGGGGGGGGGAGTTAGCGGCGGGGGCACCCGTGGGTGCTGCGGGATGCGTTTGCATCACGCCAGGGCGGCAGCGGGCAGGCGACGGCACCCGATCCCATACGGCACGGCACCCAGGGCGCCGGCCCCACGGCGCTGCGGGGCACAGACCGATGGTGCCCGACCCCGTGTACCAGAAGGCAGCAGCCAGCCCCAGCCCCGTGCCTCAGTTTACCACCCGGGCGGCACGTTGGGGCGCGGAGGCAGGGCCGGACGCCTCCCCGCAGCGCAGTTACGCCAGGGAGGGGTTTGGCCCCTTGCCTGCAGCAGGCAGGGCGTCCCGGCAGACCCTGCCTGAGCGGGACGGGACGCCCAGGGGCTGCGCGGCTCCGCTGCCGTGCAAGGCACAGTGCAAGGGGCCGTGCAAAGGCCCTGCCGCGCAAGGGGCAGCGCGAGGTGCCGTGCAAGTTGCGGGGCGAGGTGCAATGTAACGTGCAATGCAAGGTGCAGTGCAAGGTGGCGTGCAAGGTGCTGCACAAAGCCCCTGCCACGCAAAGTGCAGTGCAAGGTGCCATGCAAAGGCCCTGCTGTGCAAGGGACACTGCAAGGAGCAGCGCAAGGTGCCTGCAAAGGCCTTGCTGTGCAAGGTGCTGTGCAAAGGCCCTGCCATGCAAGGTGCAGTGCAAGGTGCCATGCAAGGTGCTGCGCAAAGGCCCTGCCGTGCAAGAAGCAGTACGAGGCGCCGTGCAAAGGCCCTGTGGTGCAAAGTGCCGTGCAAAGTGCCATGCGAAGGCCCTGCTGTGCAAGGGGCAGTGCATGATGCTGTGCAAAGGCCCTGCTGTGCATGGTGCTGTGCAAGGTACCGTGCAAAGGCCCTGCCATACAAGGTGCAGTCCAGGGTGCTGTGCAAGACGCTGTGCAAAGGCCCTGCCGTGCAAGAAGCAGTGCAAGGTGCCATGCAAAGGCCCTGCCATACAAGGTGCAGTGCAAGGTGCCATGCAAGGTGCTGCACAAGGGCCCTGCCATGCAAGGCACCATGCAAGGTGCAGTGCAAGGCACCATGCAAAGGCCCTGCCATGTAAGGGGCAGCGCAAGATGCTGTGCAAAGGCCTTGCCATGCAAAGGGTAGTGCAAGGGGCAGTGCAAGGGCCCTGCCATGCAAGGGGTAGTGCAAGGGGCAGCGCAAGATGCTGTGCAAAGGCCCTGCCATGCAAGGTGCTGTGCAAGGTGTCACGCAAAGGCCCTGCCAGGCAAGGTACAGTGCTAGGTGCCGTGCAAGGTGCCGTGCAAAGGCCCTGCTGTGTGAAGCCAGGCTTTCTGCAAGCCGGGGAACAGCAAGGCAGAGAGGCAGCCCCCAGCAAGTGGTAGAGCCCCTCGCTCACGGCCCCCCGGCACACGGAGCTGCTCAGCCCAGCCCAGGCCGAGCGCTGCGGGGAAGGGTCCCCGGGGGGCGAAACGCCCGCCAGCGCAGCCCCGGTGGGTGCCAGGATCCCGCCAACCCTTGGCATCCGGATGAACGAGCAGCCACAGCCGCTGCCGGCGCCCTGCTCCGGCGAGCCGAGGCGTCGGGAAGCCAGCGCAGCACAGCACATCGCACGGGAAGGCGCCCAGATACCGCCATGATGGGCAGCAGCCGGAAGCCTGCAGGCAGCAGAGCCACATCCCGGCACCCAGCCGCCTCCCAGCACCTTCGCCTGGGTTCATGGCGTTAATTTGTTTCTAATGACTTGAAAGTAAATTAAAAATAAGGTTTGCGCCGCACACAGGGATATGAAAAAGGGGGTTGGGGGGAGGCTGCGGCATTGCGGCACGGCAGCTCCCTCGGCGACGGGGACGGGGACGAGCCCTGTGGGTGCTGGCAGCAGCGCAGGACCCCGGGGACACCTCACCCAGGATGGGGGCACCCCGAGGGATGAACCCCCCACCCCGGCAGGTTTGCACCCGCCGTGGCTGTGGGGTGACGGTCCCCACCGTCACCTCTGCCCCGCGGGACGCGGAGCGCACGGATGGATCCCAAAGCCACCGGAGAGGCGAGGAGAGACCGGGGTGCTCCCGTCCCCGGGGCTTTCCGTCCATCCTCCATCCCCGGGGGTGCCCTGCACCGCGGGAACAGCCCCCAGGCACCTCCTCGCCCCCCAAAATCCCTCTGCAAGACCCCACGGAGCCGCGGGGGAAGGACGTGGGTCCAACGTGCCACCGCGGGGTTGCAAGCGTCGGGAAAGCCGGAGCATCCCCGATCCGCCCGCCGCAGGCAGGGAAAGAGCAGCATCCCCAGTCTGCCTGCTGCAGGCAGGGAGAGGGCAGGGGCAGGCAGGGCTTGCCCGATTTTGGAGGCTGTTCAGAGCCTGCCCTGGCACGCAGCCACCCGTAATGGGTTCGCCTCAGATAATCCCTCCTCGTCTTTAAATTCCATTAAAACCATCCGGGAAGATTAGCGACGGCGGTTCGGGCTGGGAAAAACAATTCCCAGGGCGGCTGCTCGGCTCTGCCGAAATCCCAGGGGCTCCTCCGGGCGCTGCCAGGACGGACCCCTGCCCCACGGCCAGGGAGAGCTGCCGGCGTCCCGCTGCCTGCGTTTGCCTGCACCCCGGCGAGGCGCAGGCAGGGACAGCGGCAGCCAGTGGGTTTGCTCGGCACAAGCCGGCAAGGAAAACGGCGCGGTGCCGCTTCGGGCCAGGTCAAACCGTGGCCATGGGGTGGGATGCGCCGGGGAAGCCACGGGCACCGCGCCGGGGGGGACGGGTGGCCACGCGCCGGGGAGGGTCCCTGCGTGGCCGAGCGCCGGTGGCTCGGTCCCCGCGCCGAGCGCGGCCTCGATGGGAGCATCCATGGGCCTGCTGCCGCCTGCGGGGTGACCCTCGTCCCCGTGCCCACGCGCTGGCCCACGCAGGGGGGACAGCAGTGCCAGGAGCGCTCCCGACTGCCAGCAAGCCCCAGCACCAGCCTGGCTAGCCCGGCACGGCGCCAGCGCTCGGCACGGCACAGCCCTGGGCTACCAGGGACGTTCATTCCCCTGCGGCCATCGTGCCCGGCGGCACCGGCACCCAGCAGGCATCACCGCCAGGTCACCGGGGACCGGAGCACCCGGCGCGGCACCGCTCGGCTCTGCGCTGTGCGCAGCCGGACGGGGAGAGGGATGCGGCTCCTTCAGGGAGCAAACTTCCACCACCCCTGAAATCCCAGGGAGGCTCCGGGAGGCCGCTGGGATTCCCCGGGTCTGGAGTCGCTCTCCCCAGCCCCAACGGGGAAGGGGCTCAGCGCTGAGATTTCCTCCGCTGGAGATTCAGCGATTGGGAAAAGGGGGAAAAAAGGGGATTGCTGAAATTCAGCATCCCCCCCGAGCGAAAACGCCTGGTTCTGCCGGGAAAGGACCCTTCCTTCACCGCTTCCAGCCCAGCCGCCTCCTCCGGCGGCAGCTCCCACGCCGGGGAAGCCCGGGCAGGAGGAGGAGGAGAGCAGGGTGCTGAGCCGAGGCTGGAGGAGGGCTGGGCGCCGAGCTGCTGCGGCAAACCCCTGGCATCACCCGCCCCAGCGCCAGGAGGATGCTCTTACACCACCCCCCTCGCCGTGTTGTGCCTCGGTTTCCCCACGTCCCCTGCCCTCGCGCCTCTGCAGGAAGAGCGGGGCGTCACCGCCTGGAGCGGGGTACGGCCCTTGGCCCGGGGAAAGCGGGGAGCGCAGGGGCACCCCGGCACGGAAAATCAGCCAGGAGCAGAGGCCTGCAGGGCCCAGGGTGGGGAGGGGCGGCACAAGCGTCCGTGCGTGCCCGTGGCCCAGCGGCCCTGTGGCCCAGCAGCCCTGCATCCCCTATCTCTGCATCCCTGCTTCCCCGCATCCCTGTGCCCCTGCATCCCCAATCCCTGCATCCCCAATCCCTGCATCCCCGTGTCCCCACACCTCTGCATCCCTGTGTCCCGTATCTCTGCATCCCTGCTTCCCTGTGCCCCTGCATCCCCAATCCCTGCATCCCCGTGTCTCCACACCTCTGCATCCGTGTCCCCACATCTGCATCCCAGTCTTTGCATCCTTGTGTCCCTGTGTCCCCACATCCCTGCATCCCTGTGTCCCCACATCTGCATCCCAGTCTTTGCATCCTTGTGTCCCTGTGTCCCCACATCCCTGCATCCCTGTGTCCCCACATCTCTGCACCCCCGAATCCCTGCATCCCTGAATTCCTGTGTCCCTGCTTCCTTGCATCCCCAAATCCCTGTGTCCCTGCATCTCTGCATCCCTGTGTCCCTGCATCCCTGTGTCCCCACATCCCTTTGTCCCCGCATCCCTGTGTCCCTGCATCCCTGTGTCCCTGCATCCCTGCACCCTTGTGTCCCTACATCCCTGCATCCCTGTGTCCCCACATCCCTGTGTCCCCGCATCCCTGTGTCCCTGCATCCCTGTGTCCCTGCATCCCTGCACCCTTGTGTCCCCACATCCCTGCATCCCTGTGTCCCCGCATCCCTGCATCCCTGCGTCCCCGCATCCCTGCACCCTTGAGTCCCTGTGTCCCCACATCCCTGTGTCCCCACATCCCTGCATCCCCGCATCCCCGTGTCCCTGCATCCCTGCACCCTTGCGTCCCTGTGTCCCCACATCCCTGTGTCCCCACATCCCTGCGTCCCTGTGTCCCCACATCCCTGCGTCCCCGCATCCCTGTGTTCCTGCATCCCTGCACCCTTGCGTCCCTGTGTCCCCACATCCCTGCATCCCTGTGTCCCTGTGTCCCCACATCCCTGCATCCCTGTGTCCCTGTGTCCCTGCATCCCTGCACCCTTGCGTCCCTGCGTCCCCACATCCCTGTGTCCCCGCATCCCGTCCCCTCGAGAGCAGCAGGGCCCAGCACGGCCTGGCCGAGCGCCGGGAGCGCAGCAGGATGGGGCCCAGCCGCCCCCTGACCGCAGCGAGCCCCAGGGGACGACAGAGGCTGTTGACAAATCCTCTGCCCGGCACATAAACGCTCGGGACAACCCGCAGGCTGTCCCGAAGCCGTCGGGAACGTCGGGAACATCCCATCAGCCCTTCCCAGGCGGCCTCCCCTCGGGAAGGAGCGGGTTGAGTTTTCCCAGCCCAGACGGGAGAGCGGGATGCTCGGCGCGAGGGACGGATGGCCGGCACCGCGGCCGAGGGCCGGATCCTGCGCCGGCGCGAGCAAGGCGGCGTTAACGGGACCGCTGCTGCAATTAAATAAATTGGGGAGGGGGAATAAGGGGCCTGGGCTGAGAAAGGACGGGCACGGCGCCACTACTCAGCAGTTCCCCTTCCCCGCAATTAATTAATTAAGCGGGTTTGAAGGCCAAGGGCACCCAGTCTCCGAGAGCCGGGGAGGGAGGGGGCGATGCCATCCTCCTGAGAGCCCCCAGCCATTAACGGGGGGATTTTTCGGGGTGATTAATGAGGCGTTACATAGAAGCAGGGTGGCAGCATCCCCTGCCAGCCTGCCACCCCCCTGCCACCCCGGGGACCAGCACCCAGGGGAGACCCCGCCGAGGGCTCGCAGCGGGGTCAGCGCGGGGGGCCCGGGGTGCCGGCTCCCGACCCCGAGCCGTGCCGGGAAGCCCCAAGCCGAAGGATGGGGGCTCGGCCGGTCCCGCTGCCAGGACCCCCCCCAGGGGCGATGCCTCCTGCCTGGCCCTCGTTACACAAACGAACCCGCTAACGAAGCCGGGCGAAAGCGAGATGGGTGGCGGGTGCTGCACAAGTGCCGAGCAGGAAATAATTACTCACTGCTCCTCCCCGGCACCCGCCCGCCCTGGCCCCACGCCCAGGGCAGAGCCCCACGCAGCCCCGCGCCACGGGCGCAGGAGCCCCACAGAGCCCTGTTATGGGTGCAGGAGCTCTGCACAGCCCCACGCTATGGGTGCAGGAGCCCCACGGAGCCCTGTTATGGGTGCAGGAGCTCTGCACAGCCCCACGCTATGGGTGCAGGAGCCCCATGGAGCCTGAGACCCACATGAGCCCATGCTATGGGTGCAAGAGCCGCACGCAGCCCTGTTATGGGTGCAGGAGCCTGGAGTGGCCCCACGCTATGGGTGCAGGAGCCCCATGGAGCCCAAGACCCACATGGCCCTGCGCTATGGGTGCAGGAGACCAAGTTGGCCCCACGCTATGGGTGCAGGAGCCCTACACAGCCCTGTTATGGGTGCAGGAGTCCTGCACAGCCCCACACTATGGGTGCAGGAGCCCCACAGAGCCTGAGACCCACATGGGCCCACGCTATGGGTGCAGGAGCCCCACAGAGCCCCGCGCTATGGGTGCAGAAGCCCCACAGAGCCTGAGACCCACATGAGCCCATGGTATGGGCACAGGAGCCCCACACAGCCCTGTTATGGGTGCAGGAGTCTGGGGTGGCCCCACACTATGGGTGCAGGAGCGCTGCACAGCCCCACGCTCTGGGTGCAGGAGCCCCACGGAGCCCAAGACCCACATGGCCCTGCGCTATGGGTGCAGGAGACCAAGTTGGCCCCACGCTATGGGTGCAGGAGCCCCACACAGCCCTGTTATGGGTGCAGGAGCCCCACAGAGCCTGAGACCCACATGGGCCCACGCTATGGGTGCAGGAGCCCCGCACAGCCCCACACTATGGGTGCAGGAGCCCCACAGAGCCTGAGACCCACATGGGCCCACGCTATGGGTGCAGGAGCCCTGCACAGCCCCACGCTATGGGTACAGGAGCCCTGCACAGCCCCACGCTATGGGTGCAGGAGCCCTGCGCAGCCCCACGCTGTGGGTGCAGGAGCCCCGCACAGCCCCACGCTATGGGTACAGGAGCCCTGCGCAGCCCAAAGCTGTGGGTGCAGGAGCCCGGGCTGCCCCCCAAAGACCTCCAGGGACGCACACCCCGAGGGCCCGCTCCGTCCACCAGCACCCACGGGAGGAGGGAAGGGGCAGGCGGGGACGGGGCGGCTTCTCGCGCTCCGGCAGCCGCTCGATGCCGGGGTGACCCTCGCCCCCCGCCGCTGCCGGATCCGGAGGGAGGGAAGGAGGAAGCGCGGAGCCTTCCCTCCCCCTCCAGCCCTTCCTGGTGTCGAAACGCCGGAGGTACGAGGCAGGAAGCCGCCGCCGCCGCTGCCCACGGGCCATCGCCAACCCTGCGGGCCCCACGCCGTGGGCTAGCAGCCCCGCTGGCCCCCGAGCCCCCCGGCACGCTGCCGCAAGGCCGCATCCCGCTCTCCTGCCCACCCTGCCCTCTCCCTGCCATCGATCTAGTACCTTAATGAGCTCGTTAGGCGCCCACGGCCGGGGCTAACGATGGCTTTATTTGGTGGCCGATAATTGAGTGGGGTCCGTTTGATCTCTGTTGGGAAGCTTTACGAGGATTTGACTCCCCTGGCCGTCGGAGCGGGGTCTGACGGCAACGCCATCGATTGCCTTTGAACCTGGGGCGGAGGAGCTGGGCTTTTCATGGCCTCTCACGCTAATGGGGCCGGCGGGCAGATCTAATTAGCCAGCACCGCGTTCGAAGGGACCTCCGGGGATAACGGAGCCGCCAGAAACCACATCACACGCTCCGGCGTAACCCCGCGGCGGCGGCCGGTGGCTCCCTGCCAGCCGTGCCGGGATGAGCCCGGAGCAGCGTGTCAGCCCATCCCAAAGCACGAGCATCCCGCAGGCCGAACGCTGCATCCCCGCTGCATCCCCCTGCACCCCGCTGCATCCCCCCTGCATCCCCCTGCATCCCCGCATCCCCTGCCAGGCTCGGCGGCAGCATCCCCCGGCCGGGTCGGAGCTTTGCCAGCTTCCTTGGCAAGGAAACACCTTGGCTGCGGGATCCGGGATGTGTCTGGATCCTGCTGTTATTGCCAGAGTTTGTTCTCCAAACACCATCCAGGAAGCAGGAGTCTCCCCTCCCGGGCCACCTTCCACAGCTCTTCCCAGCGGAGATCCTCTCCCGCTCCCGGACCCCACGGCTCCGGACGGGGGGGTGCTGGGATTGCAAAGCACCCCCGGGACCGGCCGGCCCTGGCGCGGATGCTGGAGCGGGGCAGGATGGGACCGTGGGCCAGGGGAAGGGTGCGGCGGGTTGCCCGGTGCCCACCGGGGTGGGCTCGGCCGCGCCGGGACCACCACGCCGCTTCCCCAGCTCCAGCCTCGTCTCCGCTGGGAAACCACCCTCCGCTGCGACGGGCCACCGGCCCAGCATCCCGCTGGCCCACGGAGGCCAGTGGGTGCCCATGGGGCTGCAGCCGGCCTGGCTGGGTGCTGGGTGCTGGGTGGGAGGAGCCGGAGCGGGGGGGGGATGCATCTTTTTGGGGAAGCTGCAAATAATTAGGCGACGGCGGCCGGGGCTGGCCCGGTCCCCGGCGGTGCCAGCAGCCACAAACTCGCCTGTTTGCTCTGCCGAGCCGCTTCCTCCGGCTCTTCCCACCGCAGGGCTTTGAAGGGGGCACGGCAGGAGGCTGGGAGCGACGGCACGATGACGCACGGAGCCGCGCCGGCCGAGCACCCCCCCGAGCACCCCACCGAAGCCGGGGACGGCTCCCGCGGCCCGCGCTCGGGGCTCGCCAGCGCCCTGGCTCTGCTCCTCGCCCTGCGTGCAGCGCCCGGGGCCGCGCCGGCAGCCGGGGCACCCCAAACCTCGTGGCACCGAGGCGGCAGGCGCGGAGCGGTGACGCCCACAAAAGCGGGGCGGCCCAGAGGAATCAGCAGAGATGATGCTTTTGGGGTATCCGATGGTAAATCAGCTCCCGCCGCCAAACCCCCCACCCATCTCCGGCGGCTTCGGGATGAATCCGAGCGGATTCGGGGTCGGAGCTCCGAACCAGAGCTGGAAGGGAGATGGGGGGAGGTTTGTCAGCCTGATTCCCCCCCGCTCCCTCCGTACGCGCTGCGTGGGCAGGGAGATCGGCTCACGCCTCTCCTGCCTGCACGCCTGCCCGCGGCCGCTGCCAGCCTACGGGAACGCCGCTCGCACCCCAAAACCTCCCGGGGCCCGAACCGGCTGCGTCCCGGGCATCGCACCCAGGGTGGGGGAACCCAGCGGGTGCTCCAGCCCCGCTGCTCCGAAAGCGGGGCTCCCCCCCCGGCCCCCCAGCTCCTGGGGGCTGCTCGCCCGCTCCGGGGGTGCAACGCGCCCGTTCTCGAGAATTGGGGATGCCGAGGCGGGGGGATGCGGGTGCTGTCGGCCACGGCCGGGGCAGCGGCACCCGGGCAGCCCGTCCGGCATCAACGGGCCCCCCCTCGCTGCTGGGGGGTCAGCGGGAGCCCCCAGATCCCATCCTGCCACCCCAAAAGGCTGCAGCGTTTCTGGAAGGTTCTGCCGAAGCAGGGCCGGACCCCCCCCGTGCCATCCTCCTCCTCTCGGGCCGTGCGGCACGGCGCTGGCATCGGCCGCGCCGCGGCCCCCCCGGCCCTGAGCCCGGGTGCCATGGGGGGGCCCAAGGGCAATGCCACCCCCCCACCGCCGCCTGGCCCTAATTAATTAACGACGGGGTGACGGATAGCCGGAGCGTTGACCCCTTGGCCACCCCACCGCGACGGCCGGAGCCGGCTGGGGAGGGGGGTCACGGCAGACACCCCCAGCCCCCCCACGCACGGGCTGGCGGGGGGCACCGGGCTCTCCCGGGGGGTCCCGAAATCCCCTTTCCCGGGGTGGGCACCTCCGCAGGCGGGGGCGCTGGGAAGGGACGGGGCGGCCGGAGGGTCCCCCGCGGGCAGGGGGGTCCCCGAGGGCCGGCGGCCGCGGTGGCGGGGACGCGGGCGTCGTGCGCCGTCATGGCCCCCGCGCCCGCAGGCCCGGCACGTGCTCCCGGTCCCCTCGGCTGCCGGCGGGACGGGGGGGAGACGCAGGGCCCCGCTCCGGGGTCCCACCCCCGCCACGAGTGGGAAGAACCGGGGTGACCCAAAAAATAAAAAATAAAATAAAAAAACATCTTGGCTCCCAAATCAGCCGGGACGCGAGCAATAACGGCTGCGAGCGCCGGCCGCGGACCCGTGGGGTGCGGGCAGGGGTGCGGGCAGGGATGCGGGCAGGGGTGCGGGCAGGGGTGCGGGCAGCGGTTTGGGACCCGCTCAGTACCGCCTGCGAGCGCCGATCGCGGACCCGTGGGGTGCAGGCAGGGGTGCGGGCAGGGGTGCAGGCAGGGGTGCGGGCAGGGGTGCGGGCAGCGGTTTGGGACCTGCTCAATACCGCCTGCGAGCGCCGATCGCGGACCCGTGGGGTGCAGGCAGGGGTGCGGGCAGGGGTGCGGGCAGGGGTGCGGGCAGGGGTGCAGGCAGGGGTGCGGGCAGGGGTGCGGGCACGGGTGCGGGCACGGGTGCGGGCAGGGGTTTGGGACCCACTCCCCAAACCTCCGCGTCCCCACGTCCGTCCGGGACACCCCCCCCTCTCCCCGCCCCGCGCAGCCCCGGCCAGATGTCGCGATTGCAACCGGGCAGCCCCGGAGGGCTGGGTGCAGGCAGCGGGCAGGCAGCGCCGAGACGGGCAGCGGAGGCGTTCCGGGACCCCCCCCCCCCTCCACCGCTGCCACCCCGGGGTCCCGCCCCACTCACCGGGTGCCTTTGTCTCCCATGGCCCCGCCGATCCTGCGGGCAGCTCGGCCGGGAAGCGCCGAAAGGGCTTGGAAAATTACTGGCTTGGATGGCGGCGGGGAGCGGCGGCGGGGAGCGGCGGCGGGGGGGCCCGGTACCGCCGGGTTCGGGGCGGTTCGGAGCGGTTCGGCACCGTTCGGGGCGGTTCGGAGCGGTTCGGAAAGGTTCGGAGGGGTTCGGAGGGGTTCGGAGGGGTTCGGGGAGCTGCCGAGCGCAGCCCCGCGGCGCTGCCGCCGCCGCCGCCGCCGCCCTCCGCCCGCCCCGGGGCGGGAGGGGAAGGGGGGGGGGAACACGCGTGGGGCCACACGCGTTGGGGGGGGGGGGGGGACACGGGGGACACGGCGGGGGGGGTGTGCACCGCCCTGCGCGCGCACGCGGGGGCAGAGGAGGGGGTGCGCCCCCCCCCCCCCGGGCGTGCACACGCGCATGCACACGCGGAGGGAGGGGCTGCCCCCGTGTGCACGCGCAGGGGGTGTGAGAGGCGCGCGCGCGCGCACGCACTCGTGTGCAACGCGGGCACACACCTGTGCACGCGCGGGCAGGCCCACAGCAGCGGGGGGGTGGGATGTGTGTGTGTGTGTGTGCTTGCACGCGCACACGCGCCCCGTTGTGCACACCCGCACGTGCGCACAGACACACGGGCACCCCCGTGCACGCGCCCGGGGGGCGGGGGGTGCACGCACAAGCAGACCCCCGGCGCATTTGTGCGTGTGCACCGCCATGGGCATACACACCCGTGTGCACACACATCCCTGTGCACCCCCTGTGCACACACACCCCCCTGTGCACACACCCCCCTGTGCACACACACCCCTGTGCACACACACCCCTGTGCACACACACACGCCTGTGCACACACTCCCCATGTACACACACACCCCCGTGCACACACACCCCCTGTGCACACACACCCCCTGTGCACACACGTGTGCACACACCCCCCTGTGCACACACACACCCGTGTGCACACACCCCTGTGCACACGCCCCTGTGCACTCACCCCCATGTGCACACACGCACCCCTGTGCACACACACCCCTATGTGCAAACACCCCCCATGTGCACACGCACCCCTGTGCATACCCCCCCCACGTGCACACCTCCCCACGTGCACACACCCCCATGCGCACACACGCCCATGCGCACACACGCACGCACCCCATTTGCACACACACCCATGTGCGCACCCCCCATGTGCACACCCACCCGTGTGCAGACACACCTATGTGCACACACACTTGTGTGCACACCTCCCCACGTGCAAACATCCCCCAAGCCCCTGCTTGCAGACACCCCCCCCGCTTGCACACCTACGCCCTTGCACACCCACCGCCTTGCACTCCCCCGCTTGCACACCCACCCCTTGCACTCCCCCCCTTGCACACCCCCGCCTGTGCACACCCCCGCCTGTGCACACCAGCTCGCGTGCACGCGTGCACACTCGCCCCCCCCAGGGCTCCCCCCCCCCCCCGTGGCGTCCCGGGACCCCCCCCGCCACCTCCCTCCCCTCCTCCAATGAAGTCCGGCCCTGCCTGCAGGCAGCCCCGCCCCTCCCCTTCTGATTGGCTGCCTCCCCCCCATTCGCCCGCCTCCTGCAACAGCGCAGCCAATCAGAGCCGCTGTGGGAATGGGACCCGGGTTATTCCCACGGGCACCCTCCTGTGCCGGGCAGGAGCGGGCAGGAGCAGGCAGGGACAGGCAGAAGCAGGCAGGAGCAGGCAGGAGCAGGCAGGAGGAGGAGGAGGAGGAGGAGGAGGAGGAGGAGGAGGAGGGGGGGGGGGGGGGGGGAGAGACAGGCAGGAGCAGGCCGGGCCGGGCCGGGCAGGAGCAGGCAGAGACGGGCAGGGGGAGGCGGGGACAGGCAGGAGCAGGCAGGGCCCCCCCCGGGGCGTGGCACTTCCCGCCTGCGGCTTCGCAACCGCGAGGCCTCCGGGGGCGGGCAGGCAGGGCAGGCAGCAGGGGCGGGGCCCTGCCTGCAGCACCGCAGGGTGTGGTTCCCCCCCCCCACCCTGCCCCCGCCCTGCGGGGCCTGCCTGCACCGGGGGGGCACTAAGGCCCTGCGGTGCGGTGCAATGCGGTGCGGTGCAGTGCAATGCTGTGCGGTGCAGTGCAATGCTGTGCGGTGCAATGCTGCGCTGTGCCGTGCGGTGCAGTGCTGCACTGTGCAGTGCAATGTGCTGTGCAGTGCTGTGCTGTGCAGTGCAATGTGGTGCAGTGCTGTGCTGTGCAGTGTGATAGAGTGCAGTGCGGTGCAGTGCAATGCAGAGAAGTGCTGTGCAGTGGGGTGCTGTGCAGTGCAGTGGGGTGCAATGCTGAGCTGTGCAGCGTGGTGTGGTTTGGTATGGTGCAGTGCAATGCTGTGCGGTGCTGTGCAGTGCGGTGCAGCATGGCACGGTGCAGTGCTCTGTGGTGCTGTGCAGTGCTGCGCGGTGTGGTGCAGTGCAGCGTGGTGCTGTGTGGTGCAGTGCAGTGCTGCTCTCCGTGGCACTGCGTGGTGTGGCGCAGTGCCGGGCGGTGCAGTGCTGTGTGGTGCAACCCCCATCAGGGAGGAGGGGTTGGAAGGATCCTGGGCCCAACTTGCTGCCAGGCCGCACCCATGGGTGCACAGCATCTCACTGCAGGATTGCACCGATGGATGCACAGCACCTTGCTGCAAGGCTGCGCTGATGGGCGAACAGCACCTTCCTGCAGGATTGCCCCCATGCACACACAGCGCCTGCCTGCAGGGTTGCACCAATGGGTGCACAGCACCTCGCTGCAAGGCTGTGCTGGTGGGTATACAGCGCCCTGCTGCAGGATTGCACCCACGGGTGCACAGCACCTCACTGCGAGGCTGCCTCGATGGATGCAAAGCACCCGGGTGCAGGCTTGCACCGAGGATGCCCAGCATCTGGCTGCAGGATTAGACCGAGGAATGCACAGCACCCGGCTGCAGGATTGCACCCATGGGTGCACAGCACCTCACTGCCAGGCCTGGACGGTGCCGTCGCAGGAGCAGGCCCTGATGCAGCTGGCGTCGGGGCTGGAGGGGACACGGAGCGGGGGGCTCAGCTCCCGGCCCCGCCAGCCCCACGGGGACCGGGCCCCACGCACGGGGTCCCGGCTGTGCCCCCCCCCCCTGCACGGCCCAAATCCTGCCGGGGGGTCCAGCACTGGGAGCACTGGGAGCACTGGGAGGTTTGCCCGCAGCGTGGCCACTGTGCAGGCAGCAGGTGCCACCTAGTGCTGGTGCCCAGCGCGAGCTGCCCGCTGCAGGCAGGGGAGGAGGCAGGGGGTGCTGAGCAGCCCCCCAGAACCCGCCCCGGCTGCGGGAGGGGGCCGGCCCGGAGGTGGGGGGGTGCCGGCCCCTTACTGGGGGTGACTGGGGTGGGATGGCCGGGGGGACGCCTGCACCCCGCCCAGGGGACGCCTGCACCCCACGGGGACGACGCTGCGCAGGGCACGGCCACCCACCCCAGCGTCCTTGGGGTGGTGGCAGCCGGACAGGCAGCCGGGGAAGGACAGACAGACAGAAAGCGCTGGCTGAGACACGCAGGGGGGACAGCCCCGAGGCCGGGGTGAGGGCCGAGACGGGGGGCACGGGGCTGCGGCACCCCACGCGCCCCCGGGAAGGCAAAGGGACGTCACCAAGAGCGCGGGGCCACCGGTGTCAGAGGCAGGAGGGGGAGCTCGTGGCTGGGGCCCCCAAACGCTGCGGGGACCCCCGGCAGCACCGGGCCCCGCGCCGGGACTCGCCCCGCGTTGAAGCCGGCGCACAGGATTTAATCCCGGGACTTGCTCTGGGCTCTGCTGCCGGGTTTAACCGTGGCCGGGAGCGGGGGGGGGTGGGGGGACACTTGACAGTTTTTGCAGTTTTTCACCCCAATTTCAGCACCAGCGTCGAAGCCTCCGGGGAGTTTTCCTCCGGCATCAAACGCCGCCGCCCGGGATGCAGCCATCGGCGCGGGCCGGGATGAAAGCGCTGCGTTGATGCGGCTCGTTGGGCCCGGAGCTGGAATGAAAGCCACAGCCCTGATGCGATGGTGATGGGCAGAGCTGAGCTCCGCTGAGGGCGGCGGGGGGGGTCCCCTCCGGGGCCGTGCAGGGAGGGCTGCTGGGCCCAGAGGAGCGGCCCGCGGTGGGATCCTGCCCCCCTGCAGCGCGGGGTGCTGGGGGAAAGGACCCACGGGTGACCGGGGGCACGTCGCGGCCGTGCAGCGCGGGGTCCTGGGCCGGCCGGATCCTGCCCTCCTGGCCGAGGGATGGGGGATCCTGGGTGGCGTGGGGCTGGGAATCCTGTCCTGGAGGGGTCCTCTCGTCCCGTCACATCCCAGCACAGCCCAGGACCGGGCTGGATACAGAGGGGGCCCAACTGGGGCCAGATCCTGACCCAGTGTCAGCCATGGCGGGGTCCCAGTCCAGGGCTGGGAGCGGGAGCAGGGGCTGGGGGTCCAGCAGAGCACCCTGGGGGTCTGGAGCATTCCAGGGGGTTGGAGTATCCCAAGGGATTGGTGCATTCTGGGGGGGCTGGATCATCCCAAGGGATCGTCCTAGGAGGTGCAGAGCATCCCGGGGGTCCGGAGCATCCCGGGAGATCAGAGCATCCTGGGGGCCAGAGCATCCTGGGGGATTGGAGCATCCCGGGGGTCTGGAACATTCCAGGAGGGAACAGGGCACTGGGGGGGACCAGAGCATGCTGGGGGGGCCGGAGCATCCCAAGGGATCATCCTGGGAGGTGCAGAGCATCCCGGGGGTCCGGAGCATCCCAGGGGATCAGGGCATCCTGGGGGCCAGAGCATCCTGGGGGATTGGAGCATCCCAGGGGATTGGAACATTCCAGGATGGAACAGGGCATTGGGGGGGACCAGAGCACCCTGGGGGGGGAGGGGCTGGAGCATCCCAAGGGATCATCCTGGGAGGTGCAGAGCATCCCAGGGGACTGGAGCATCTTGGGGGATCAGGGCATCCTGGGGGCCAGAGCATCCTGGGGGACTGGAGCATCCCGGGGGTCTGGAACATTCCAGGAGGGAACAGGGCATTGGGGGGGACCAGAGCATCCTGGGAGGTGCAGAGCATCCCAGGGGTCTGGAGCATCCCGGGGGATTGGAGCATCTTGGGGGACCAGAGCATCCCCGGGGTCTGGAACATTCCAGGAGGGAACAGGGCATTGGGGGGCCGGTGCATCCGGGGCGGTCGGAGCATCCCGGGGGACCGGAGCACCCCAGGGTGGGTGCCTGCTGCTGCCCCGCAGGCCTCGCACAGCTCACGCACCTTCGGGTTCATCCCCAAAGACAAGTTGCCCCTCCCTGGTGCCGCTGCGCATCCTTGAGGACGCCCCCGGAGAATCCCCTGGGACCCCCGACACGAGGCACCCAGCGACCCGCCGCGGGGAGATCGACGTATGAAATTTATTTAGGAAAACCGAAACCCACAAAAAAAAAAAAAATGAAGAAGGAGAAGAAGGAGAAGGAGAAGAAGAACGAGAAGGAGAAGGAGAAGAAGAAGGAGAAGGAGAAGAGTCGTCTCCTCCTCGGGCTCCGCTGGAGCCCGGAACAACCAGCGCCGCAAGAGGGGAGGACAGAAAAGCCGGAGGAGGTTTTGCACGCCCGCGCACGCCCGTGCACGCTCATGGGGGAGCCGGGCCGCGTGCCGGCCGCGCTCCCCAGTATCCACAGGGGTATGTACAGGGGCGGGAGCCGGGAAAGCATCGACCACCTACGCACACCAGCGGCGGGGGCTGGGAAAGTGGGCTACAGCTGGGAACCGGGCACCCCTGCGTGTCCCCCCCCGGCGTGGTACCCGGGATGCGGCACCCCAGTGCAGGACCCCCCCCTCCCGCATCCAGCGGCACCGGTTTAGGATGGCGAGCCCCTGACCCTGGACTGGCACCGGGCTGGGAGCGGCTGTGCCCGCCGGCACGTTGGTGGCACGGCCGTGCCGGCGTCACGCCGGGGCTCGGAGCCGCCTTCCTGCTCTTGCGGTTTGGGGGTTTGCTGCCTGCTGGGGCCGTCCCTGTCCCCCCGTGTCCTTGCACGGCGGCGTGGGGAGGGGGAGAAGGGCTCGAAGGGGGTCTCGTAGGCGAAGCCATGGGCCAGCAGCCGGACACGGTCACCGGGCGGGTCCTACCGGGGTCTGGGCAAAGCATCTCGCTAAAGGCATCTCCGAGTAGGTAAGGCAAAAGGAATTCAGTTCACTTCATCCCTGGGAGCTGCTCGGCTTTGGGGGCTCCCGGGGCTCCCGCAGCCACGCGCGCTCCGGGTACCCCGAGCGAACGGGCCAGGCGTCGCGCACAGACAAGGCGACGAGAGGAACGGCCGCCCCACAGCCCAAATCCGGGAGGGACCCGTCGCGCTGGGAGCGCCGCCGTGCCACGGGGACCCGCCGCGGCACCGCCGGGGCTCGGCGCAGGGATGCTGCCGTGGGATGCTGCGGCGGGATGGGGCGGCGGACGGCCCCGTGGCTGCACCCGCGCTGCCCTTGACCCTGGTGGGACCGACCCTGGCAGGACCAACCTCGGCAGCGCTGGTTCACCGTGCCGCTTCCATCGCCTTCACCTGCCGCGACGGTGAACCCAGCAGCCGCCATGAGCTGGATGATGCAGCCGGGGGGCTCAGCGCACCCCAATCCCTCGGGGCTCAGCCTCCGCCCTCATCCCGGCCCCTCCTTCAGCTCAATCCCACCAAGGCGAGCTGCTGGCGGGGCCTCACCCTGCCCTGGTTCCCCCATTCGTGGGTGTTTCGGGTGGCTTTGGCTGGGGTGACACAGAGCTGGGTCACACGCAGCTGGAGGGACCCTGCAGGGCTGGGTGAGCAGAGCCCTCAGGACTGAGGGGGTCCACGCACGGTGGGTTGTGGGACTGGAGGGACCACGGGGAGGTTGGCAGGGCCCATGCACGGTGGTCGGTAGGACAGGAGGGACCGCAAGAGGCCACCATCATCCATGCATGGTGGTCTGTAGGACCAGAAGGACCACAGGAGGCCACCACCATCCGTGCATGGTGGTCTGTAGGACCAGAAGGACGACAGGAGGCCACCACCGTCCATGCATGGTGGTCTGTAGGACCAGAGGGACCACGGGACAATGGCAGGGTCCATGCATGGCAGTCAATAGGTCCAGAGTGACCACAGGAGGACATCACTGCCCATGCACGGTGCTCGGTAGGACCAGAAGGACCACAGGAGGCCATCACTGCCCATGCACGGTGCTCGGTAGGACCAGAGGGACTACAGGAGGCCATCACCATCCATGCACAGTGGTCTGTAGGACCAGAGGGACCAGAGGACAATGGCAGGGTTCATGCATGGCAGTCAGCAGGGCAGGAGGGATGGTGGGAGACCAGCAGGGTCCGTGCACAGCCAGAAGGACCATGGGGAGGCCAGCAGGATCCATGCATGGTGCTAAGTAGGATCAGAGGGACCACAGGAGGCCATCACTGTCCATGCATGGTGGTCTGCAGGACCAGAGGGTCCATGGGAGGATGGTAAGGTCCATGCATGGCAGTTAGTGGGACCAGAGGGACCACAGGAGGATGGCAGGGTCCACGCATGGCAGTTGATGGGATCAGAAGGACTGCAGGAGACCACCAGGGTCCATGCATGGTGGTCTGCAGGACCAGAGGGACCACAGGAGACCATCAGGGTCCATGCATGATGGTCTGCAGGACCAGAAGGACAATGAGACACTGGCAGGGTCCATGCATGGCAGTCAATAGGACCGGAGGGACTGCAGGAGACCATCAGGGTCCACGTACGGTGGTCTGTAGGACCAGAATGACCACAGGAGGCCACCACCATCCATGCATAATGGTCTGTGGGACCATGAGACAATGGCAGGGTCCATGCATGGCAATCAATAGGTAGTCTGTAGGACCAGAGGGTCCACAGGAGGATGGCAGGGTCCACGCATGGCAGTTGATGGGATCAGAAGGACTGCAGGAGACCATCAGGGTCCATGCATGGTGGTCTGCAGGACCAGAGGGACAATGAGACACTGGCAGGGTCCATGCATGGCAGTCAATAGGACCAGAAGGACCACAGGAAACCATCAGGGTCCATGCATTGTGGTCTGCAGGACCAGAGGGACCACAGGAGACCATCAGGGTCCATGCATGGTGGTCTGCAGGACCAGAGGGACCACAGGAGACCATCAGGGTCCATGCATTGTGGTCTGCAGGACCAGAGGGATCACAGGAGACCATCAGGGTCCATGCATGGTGGTCTGCAGGACCGGAGGGACCGCAGGAGACCATCAGGGTCCATGCATGGTGGTCTGCAGGACCGGAGGGACCACAGGAGACCATCAGGGTCCATGCATGGTGGTCTGCAGGACTGGAGGGCCCATGGGACACTGGTAGGGTCCATGCACGGTGGTCAGTACGGCAGGAGTTGTGAAGCCACTGCAAGCTGGGGATGCTCATGGACATGTTGGACACCGGTGCAGCCGCTTGCGGAGAGGAGGCTCCCGGGTGGGCACCATGGTGCCAAGCCAAAGAAACACCCACGCACTGGGGACACGGTGGGGACACGGTGGGGACCGGACCCTCTGCGGTGTCCCTATGGGAGCGCAGCCCCCCCGTGCGTGCAAAGCAGGAGCCCCCCCCAGCCCTGGCACGCGTGTAGCCCTTGCAGGGGACGTGGCTGCGTGGGAGCAGGCAGGGCGAGGGACACGGGCCGGGGGGGTCCCCGGGGGGTCTTTTAGCCAAGGGATGCTCAGCAGCTGCTGGGAAGAGGCGGGAGCTGGTCCTGCAGCGTGGCGGGGGCCGGTCTGGCAGGACCCGGCAGGGGACGCAGGCAGAACATCCCGATGGCCATGGCCAAGGCCATCCCGCTCCGGGTGCCTCTTCCCTCCTCCAGCCAGCGCCAGCCTCCTTCTGCGGGCCTGATCCTGACTCCTCTGTCCTCAGACCTCCCAGCCCCCCTCCCACAGCCTCATGCCCCTCTCTGGGGTCCACGGGGACCCCCCCGTGCCCTGCAGCCCCCACCCCACCAGCGCTCCCCTCGCCATCCTGCCCCACGCCGTCCCCCTCCGTCCCGTTGACCCCCGCAGACCCCCATTTCAGGGGGATGACCCCTCCGGGGGTGCTTCCACCGAGGACATCGTCCCCACTGTCACCTCGTGGGGACAGGACCTGCAGCCTTAAGGCAGTTTAAAGCACATCCATCCCCCAGCCCCACGGTGTCCCCACGGTGTCCCCGGCCACCGAGGCAGAGTTCCAGCAAAGAGGGGTCTGGGGACCACCGAGTGGAGGGGACACCTGAATACCTGCCCCGGAGGGAGGGGACAGTCACCCACCGGTGGGGAAAGACCTCACCGTGGTGGTCCGGAGTCACTGATGTCCCCCCAAACCTCCTCCCGATGGGCTGGGGGATGAGGGTTGGGGATGCTCATGGCCCCCAGCCCCGGCCCGGCCCCCCATCGCCCCCCTCACTCGGCCCCCGCCTCGGCCTGGCCCCCCTCGGGCTCCAGGCAGCCGTTGAGCTGGGGGTCGGGGGCCTGCGGGTCGTATTCCTCATCCAGAAAGTCCAGGGAGTTGTTACTGGGCAAGCCCCGGATGGTGAATTTGTGGGAGACCTTCGTCCACTGCTCCCGGTTGCTGGCCACCCTCTCGTAGAGCTCCGCCGCCTTGGGGAAGAGGTCCTGCAGCAACCTGGGGGGGGGCACCCCATCAGCATGGGGCTGCACCCCCTTAGATGGGTGCAACCCCGCTCCCCCCATCCCCGCTGCTTGGAAACCCCCCCCTAACATCTGCGAGACCCCCTGCCCAGCACCCCCCGTCCCACCCTGCCGTGGCAAGGGGGGGTGATGGGAGGGGGCTTCCCCCACCCCGGCGCCAGCCCTGGGGGCTCACTTGTAGATGGGCATGGCGATGTGCTCCATGAAGCTGATCTGCAGCTCGGGGATGTAGGCTTTCTCCCGGTCCATCATCTCCAGCGGGCGGTTGCCCATGGCCTTCTCCTGCAGCGGTGGCAAGGGGAGGTCAATGCCGGTGGCCGTTCCCTCCCCGTTCCTGGGCAAGACCTCCCTGTCCAACCTCCCCCACCTCATCCGAGCCCCCTTGGCGCTTGCCAAGAGCGTTGGCCAAGCCCAACCCTGCCCCAAGCCCTGGTGCTACCTACCAGGTCACCCTGGGAGAAGAACTCCTTGTAGATCAGCTCCTGCAAGGGACAGGCTGTCAGCACAGAGGGGTCCGTGGCCAGGGTGACCCCCCCACCCCGCCTGCCCTCCAGACCCCTCTCCACGGCTGCAGGGGGACGGTTCTGCATTGGGCAGGGTCACGCTCCCAGCATGGAGGGGCTGCTCCGTGGTCAAAGGGTCCCTGCATGGAGGGACCCCCTCCATGGGGCACGATGCCACTGTGAGGGGCATGGGGATGTGCAGGTGCCTGGGGTGGGGTGGGGGGTGGCATTCAGGGTGTCAGCCCCATGGCACGGCACTCACCGCGATCTTCCTGGTGGTCTTCCAGCCCTTGGTCTGGTCGGAGAGGTCGCAGGAGGTCATGAGCAGGCAGAGCAGCAGGCTGCGGTGCTGCTTGTTCTTGGGGTCGTAGCCCACTGCCGGGCAGGGAGCGGGGCAGGGGTTGGGGTGGGGGGCTCGGGAAGGAGCCCCACAACCCCCATCACCCCCTACACGAGGACTTTGGGGACAGCCGGGACCTGCCGTGCCACTTCCCAGCCTTGGCGGGATGAGTCCCCACCACATCCCCAACCCCAAGCACAGGAGCTTCACCTTCTGCCATCTTCTGGAGGTCCTTGAAGATGCGCAGGTGGTGGGCCAGGTCGGTGGCCAAGATGATGTCCCTCATGAGGTCCAGCATGCGCTGGTAGTCCTGCGGGGCCAGGCAAGGCAGCTGCCATCACCGGCTCCGTGCATCCCAAGGGCCGGATCCAGGGATGGGGAGCTGGGGGTCCGGAGGGGATGAGGGGGCTCGGCCCGGGCAGGGGTGGGTGGCATGGGAGCGGTGCCAAGGTTGAGGGTTCACCTTGCGGGAGAAGTGGTCGAAGATGTTGCAGCCCTGGCTGTTGAGGATGGCGATGGCTTGGGCGAAGTGATGCCTCTGCGGGAGAAGCCGGGGCGGTGGGAGCAGGCAGGGTGCAGGCAGGGATGCTGCCACACAGCCGGAGCCCCGGAGCCGGGCAGGGGGAGGCTTTGGGGGGGGACCTTACCTCCATGACGGAGCCCTCCGAGCTGTACAGCGCGGCCAGGACCGATTTCTGCAAGGCAGAGCAGCCGGAGTGACGGAGCTGCGGGGGTGAAGACCCCGCGCCGAGCTCTGGCCCCGTCCCCCCCACCCCTGCCCGTCCCAGCGCTGGGCTCGGCTCACCGAGGCCACCTGGAAGGAGTTATTGGTGCCTCTGTGGTCCAGGTCGTGGCACATGCAGGAGATGAAGAGGGCAAAGATCTCGATGTCTCTGGGGGGGGGAAGGAGGGAAACTGAGGCAGGAGGGAGGGCAGGGAGAGCCCTGGCCGGGCCAGGGGACAGCGACAGGGATGGGGACGGTCCCTGGCCTTACTCCAGGTAGTTGACGAGCTCCAGGTTCTTGTAGAGCAGGTAGCAGAAGTGGGAGACGGAGAAGGCGTGCATCCAGTTGTGGTAGGGGGGGTCGCGGTAGCCCTTCTTCACCATCAGGCAGAACCTGGCAGGGGGGGACAGGGCCATGAGGAGGGGGGGCTTCACCCCCCAGGGACCCCCTGCCTGCCCGGGGGTCCCACAGGTGGGCAAGGGGACGGGGACAGGGACGGGGACCAACCTGGTGAGCGTCTGGCGGTCCATCTTGTAGTTGTTGATGAAGTTCATGTCCTGCAGCATGCTCAGGATGGCCTGCGGAGGGGACAGGGTGGGTGGCAGGGGGTGACAAGGACCCGACTGAGGGCAGGCAGGGGATGGTGGCAGTTGGGGACTGTCCCCGTGGCCCTCACCATGGAGGTGTCGTCCTCGGGCAGCGAGCGCGGCGTGTAGGTGAAGCTGGCGAAGTTGGGGTCGATGGTCGACACGGGCTGGATGCCCTCGCTCAGCAGCTTGGTGTACTCATCGTCCGACACCTGCGGGGGCCATCGCCGGTGTCCCCAGGGTGTCCCCAAGCTGTCCCCTGGGCCACCGCAGCCCCAGCGAGAGCAGAGAGCCCTGGGGCGTCACCGCCGCCCGCCCCGTGCCACCACCTCGGGGCCCCGTGCTGGCAGGGGGGGTCCCAGCGCGTGTCCCCGTCCCCGTGCCACCTCACCTTCATGTGGTACATCATCATCTCGTTGGCCAGGTGGCTGCGGTACTGCGCCTCGTTCACCTTCTTGTACAGCAGCGACTGCGGGGCGGGAGGGGGGTACGGGAGCGCTGGGGGTGGGCAGACCCCCAAAACCCCCCAGCCCGCCCTTGTTCCCCACGTGTGCCCTCCCCATCCCACTGCCACCACCGCTTGTCCCCATGGAACGGGGACCACACGCATCCCCCATCCCCGTCCCTCTGCGCTGTGGCCAGCGAGCGGAGGGGTCCCCTTGCACCCCTCGCCCAGGCTGGGGACCCCCCGGGCACGTACATGGGCGATGCTGATGCCGCAGTAGATGGAGAAGGCAGTGGCCAGGTCCTCGTCGAACTTGCTGAACCAGGGGCCGTTGATCTTGTTGACCAGCTCCGCCACCCCGATGACCTCTGGGAGCAGAGGTGGGGACAGGGGACAGGATCGTGCCCTTGTACTGGGGACAGGATTGTGCCCACATGCTGGGGACAGTGCTATGTCCATGTGCTGGGGACAGGATCATCCCCATGTGATGGGGAACGGGATGGTGCCCATGTGCTGGGGACAGGATCACATCCACGTGCTGGGGACAGGATCATGCCCACGTGCTGGGGACAGTGCTATGTCCATGTGCTGGGGACAGGATCATGCCCATGCGGCAGGGAAAGGATCATGCCCACACGTTGGGGACAGTGCTGTGCCCACGCGCTGGGGACAGTGCTACGTCCATGTGCTGGGGACAGGACCGTGCCTGTGTGCTGGGGACAGGATGGTGCCCCTGTGCTGGGGAACAGGATGATGCCCACATGCTGGGGACAGGACCATGCCCACAATCGTGCCCACGTGCTGGGGACAGGATTGCACCCATGTCCTGGGGACAGGATGGTGCCCATGTGACAGGGACAGGACCATGCCCACGCGCTGGGGACACGATCATGCCCATGGGGACATGGCCATGCCCACGTGCTGGGGACAGTGCTGTGCCCACGCGCTGGGGACACGATCGTGCCCATGGGGACACGGCCATGCCCATGTTCTGGGGACAGGATCGCACCCACGTAACAGGGACGGGACCGCGCCCAGGCGCTGGGGACAGCGCCGCGCCCTTGCGGGATGCCAGCACCGCGGCCACGTGCGGGGGCCAGCGCGGTGCCCCCGCGCCGCTGGGGCCGTGCCCCCCTCACCCTGGCTCTCGTTCTTGATGGGGAAGCAGAGGATGTTCCTGGTGCGGAAGCCGGTGCTGTCGTCCACCCCGCGGTAGAAGAGCGGGTGGGAGTAGGCGTCCTTGATGTTGAGGATCTTGCCGGTGGTGGCCACGTGCCCGGCGATGCCCTGGTCCGCGGGGATGCGGATCTCGTAGCTCTGCGGGCACGGCTCGGGGGTCACCGGCGCGGCCCGGGGTGGGAAAGCACCCAGGACCCCCCAAACTTCCCCCCCCTTGTCCCCACACTCACCTCGTCGTCCACCACGCCGCCGTCAAACACCTTGGCCACCAGCTCGTGGCTGAGCCGGTCCAGCAGGAACACGGAGCATCTGCAAGAGACGCCGCGGCCGCTCGCACCCACGGGGGTCCCGGCGCCCACCCGTGTCCCCCACCCACGCCAGGGCCCACTCACATCTCGGCGTTGCTGAGGTTTCGGGCCTCCGTGATGATCTCCTGGAGCAGAACGGAGACGTCGTCTGCAGGGAGGGGGGACAGGGTCAGGGAGGCCCCCGCCAGGCGGCTGCTGCGCGCCCCAGCTCCCCGCTCGGGCAATGAAAGGGGGGGGGGTCTCAGCTCAGCCTGCAGCACGGGGGGGCTGCGCCGGCACCCCCCGCTGCGGGGCACAGCGGAAAGGCTGGGGAGCGCAGAGGGACAGGGTCTGCACGCAGCGTGTGCATGCACGCGTGTGCACACTGAAGGGTGACGCAGCCTGTGCGAGTGTGGCGACAGCGCGTGCCATGCAGCAGGGTGCTTGCGCGTAGCGTGAACTGCAGCTGTGCAGGGGTGTGGGTGTGCGGCAGCGTGTGTGTTCCTGCAGCAGTGGGTCTCTGCAGCAGTGCATGTGTGTGTGCAGCAGCGTGTGTTTGCCTGCAGCAGTGCAGGTTGGGCTGCAGCAGTGTGTGTGTGCATGCAGCAATGTGTGCGCGCCACAGTGTGTGCATGTAACAGTGCCTGTGTGCATGCAGCAGTACACGCAGCAGCAGTGCATGTGTGCGTGCAGCAGTGCATGTGTGCACGCAAGCAGCAGTGCATGTGTGCGTGCAGCAGTGCATGTGTGCGTGCAGCAGTGTGTGCGTGCAGCAGTGCGTGTGTGCACGCAGCAGTGTGCGTGTGCATGCAACAGTGCACGCAACAGTGCCTGTGTGCATGCAGCAGTGCGCACACAAGCAGCAGTGCATGTGTGCGTGCGGCAGTGCATGCATGCATGCAGCAGTGTGTTTGTGCAGCAGCGCATGCTTGCATGCAGCAGTACGTACATGTGTGCAGCAGTGTGTGCACAGCAGTGCACATGCATGCGTCAGTATGTGTGCGTGCAGCTCTGCGTGTGCCTGCAGCAGCGTGCATGTGCACGCCGCGCTCTGTGCTCACACCACGTGCACGCGTGCAGCCCTGCAGCGTCAGCGCACGCAAGGCTCCGCGCCTGCTCGTGGCCGCCCTCCTGCGACCACCCCCCAGCAGGGCCAGGGCTGGCAGCGCAGGGGACAAGCTCCCCCCAGGCTGGGGACAGGGGACCCCGATGCCACCGTCCCCCACCCACGGCATGGGTGCTCCCTGCAGCGTGCACCTACCCAAATGCGTGAAGAGGTTCTTCGCCACCTGCAGCAGGGCCTGGCGGGGACAGAGGGGACGCCGTCGGTAACCGGCGTGACGCGGGACACGCAGACGCGTGTGCCCGGCGTGACGCGGCCCCGCGGGCGCTCACCTGGCACTCGCACTTCAGCTTCTGCTCCTTCTGGAAGGCCAAGGTGCTGGTGAGCACCGTGGAGGTGTAGCAGAAGCAGTGCTGGATCTTGTGCTCGTCCGCCTCCGTGTAGCTGGGGGGGGCCAGACCCAATGGCGGGGGGGACACCTCAGTCCCCTGTCCCACTGCTCCCCACGCTTGTCCCCCCCTTCCTCCATGGTGATGATGCTCCAACCCCCCCAGAGATGGATGCTCCACCACCCCAGAGATGGATGCTCCACCACCCCAAAGGATGGATGCTCCACCACCCCCAAAGATGGATGCTCCACCACCCCAGAGATGGATGCTCCACCACCCCCAGAGATGGACGCTCCACCACCCCCAAAGATGATGCCCCACCACCCCAAAGATGGATGCTCCACCACCCTCCAAGATGGACGCTCCACCACCCCCAGAGATGGATGCTCCACTACCCCAGAGATGGACGCTCCACCACCCCCAAAGATGATGCCCCACCACCCCAAAGATGGATGCTCCACCACCCCAAAGATGGATGCTCCACCACCCCCAAAGATGGATGCTCCACCACCCCAAAGATGGATGCTCCACCACCCCCAAAGATGGATGCTCCACCACCCCAAAGATGGATGCTCCACCACCCCAGAGATGGATGCTCCACCACCCCCAAAGATGGATGCTCCACCACCCCAAAGATGGATGCTCCCCCACCCCCAAAGATGGATGCTCCACCACCCCAAAGATGGATGCTCCACCACCCCCAAAGATGGATGCTCCACCACCCCAAAGATGGATGCTCCACCACCCCAAAGGATGGATGCTCCACCACCCCCAGAGATGGATGCTCCACCACCCCCAAAGATGGACGCTCCACCACCCCCAAAGATGGATGCTCCACCACCCCCAAAGATGGATGCTCCACCACCCCCAAAGATGACGCTCCACCAGCCCCAGCTCAGGGCAGGGGGGATGGGGCGAGGGCCGGATCCTGCCCCGCTGCTCACCTCTCCCCACTCAGCTTGTTGAAGGCGCAGGCCAATGCCACCTCCTGGGAGGTGGCCCGGCTGATGACGGGGACGCAGAGCATGGAGGTGACCTCGCAGCCCAACATGCTGCTCAGCTGCTTGTGCTCCTCCTGCGGGGAGGAGGCGAGATGGGGCCGGTATTGTCACCTCCAACCCCCCCCCCAGGAAGCCCCAGGGGACACCGCGGGTGACGCCGTGTCCCCCGGGTGCAGGAGGGGACACACAGTCCCCAGCCACGGCAGGAGAGCTGGCACCCACCTCGCTGATGTCCTTCAAGGTGATGGACTTCTTGTCCTCCACCACCTGCCCCAGGCGCCCGAAGGTGAGCTGTGGGTGGAGGGGACGGGTGAGCCCATGGGGACCCGCTGTCCCCCCCGCTGTCCCCCTCCCACCCCTCACCACCCCCCTGCACCGCGCTCACCGAAAAGCTGATCTCCTCCTCGAGGACACGGTCCCCCACCACCTGGAAGAGATGGGTTGGGGGGGGAGAGCTGCCATGGGGGGTGGCCGAGCCCCACGGAGCTGTGCCCGGGGGTGCAACGGGACCCGCTGGCCCCATGGCGGGGGGGGGTCGGGGTGGGGGGACCGGCCCGGTGGCACCCACCTGGCAGAAGAGCTGGTGGTTGTCCTCCGAGACGAGCAGGAGGCAGCAGCAGAGCGACTGGGTCTCCTGCTTCAGCTGGGGGTGGAGGGGTGGGGGTCAGCACCCCTGCCTGCCCCGAGCCCCCCCAGGGCAGGATCTGGCCCCTCCTCTGCCCCCCTGTGCCCAGGGCACCCAACCGTGCCACAGCCAGCAGGGTGCCCCCCTAGATCCTCTCCCCTGTGTCTGATCCGGTTCACGCTGGAGACTACTGATGGTGAGGGCAGGGCTGTTCACTCTGGACACTACTGAGGGTTGTGCAGAGGACGGGAGGGGGACCCACAGATTCTCTTTCAGAGTTTCTGTGGTTAAGGTAGCACTGTTAACTCTGAAGACTATCGATGGTTATGACAAGGCTGTTCACTCTGGTCACTACTGATGGCTGCACAGCTGATGCTTGAGATTTTTCTTTCCTTTGGGGGCTTTTCTTTTTTTTGGCAACAAAACAGGGCTCCCCGCTGTGCCCTGGGGCTGGGGGCGAGGTGGGGGGCCGGCGGGGCGGCTACTCACATAGTTGATGACCTTGAGCTGGAGCGAGGCAGCATCCAGGTCGTACAGCTCGCCTGCACGAGGGGCGAGAGCGCCGTGAGGGGCTCAGCGCCCCGGCTTCCCCCTGCCCACGCACCCCCCCGCCGCCCCCCGCCCCAGCCTCACCGCAGAGCTGCAGGATCTTGCAGTCCAGGTCACTGTAGCTGCTGTCGGGCGCCTTCTCGGGCTTGGCCAAGGAGTTCTGGGAGGAGCTGGTGGAGAGGCTGACCTGGGGCCAGGGCTGCAGCTTCTGCAGGGCTTGCAGGCGCCGGTACGCGACCAGGGTCTGCAAAGTGGGGCGTAAGGGACAAGGGACAGGGGTGGCAGGTCCCCAAGTGCCGGGTCCCGCAGCCGAGCCGGGGTCACTCACGTGTCTCTCCAGCGCACGCAGGTTCTGCTCGTCCGAGTCGCTCAGCTGGCCGCAGTGTACCTGGGGGGGTTATGGCGTGAGGACCCCGGTGTCCGGGCCCCGTCCCTGTCCCCCAGCGCCCTGCCCACGCCCCATGCTCACCAGGATGACGCACACCACGGCCCCGCTGTCCTTGTCCGCCAGCGGGATGATGAGCACTGCAAGCCGAGAGAGGGTCGGTCTGGAGCGGGCACCGGAGGCAGCCCAGGGCTGTGGCACTGAGCCCTCGGGGTGCACGGCCCCTCCATGTCCCCACGTGTCACCCACCCACGCACCCGGCCACCCACCCACCCACCTACTGACTTTCCCACCCACCCCACATCCACCCACCCACCCATCTGTCCACCTCCACACCTACTTGTGCCCCAGCACCCGCCAGCCCCAATGCCCACCTGTCCCTCACCCTCCATCCTGCTTCCGTCCACCGGCATGTGCCCCCCGTCACCCACCCACCCACCTGTGTGCCTCTTGTCCCATCCACCTCTCCATCCACCCACCCAGCAATCCACCCATCCATGCACCCACCCAGCAATCCACCCAGCATCCACCCATTTATCCCACCATCCATCCATCCAACCACCCGTATGCCCACCCATCCAGCCCCCACCCACCCATCCATCCACCCGCCTACCAACTCTCCCACCCACCCATCAACCAACCGTTCCACCCATCCACTGACCAGCCCATCCATCAACCCACCCACCCACCAACTCTCCCACCCACCCATCCATCCATCCATCCATCCACTGACGCTCTCATCCATCCATCCACCCACCCATCCATCCACCCGCCTACCAACTCTCCCACCCACCCATCAACCAACCGTTCCACCCATCCACTGACCAGCCCATCCATCAACCCACCCACCCACCAACTCTCCCACCCACCCATCCATCCATCCATCCACTGACGCTCTCATCCATCCATCCACCCACCCATTCATCCATCCATACTTTCCCATTCATCCTTCCCCATCCATCCTTCTCCATCCATCCTTCTCCATCCATCCATCCATCCACCCACCTACTGATGCTCCCATCCATCCATCCATCCATCCATCCATCCACCCACCCACCCATCATTTCCCATTCATCCTTTCCCATCCATCCTTCCCCATCCATCCATCCATCCATTCTTCTCCATCCATCCATCCATCCTTCTCCATCCATCCATCCATCCACTGACGCTCTCATCCATCCATCCATCCATCCATCCACCCACCTACTGACCCTCTCATCCAAACATCCACCCATCCATCCACCCACCCACCAACCGTCCCACCCATCCACTGACCAGCCCATCCATCTATCAACCCACCCACCCACTGACTCTCCCATCCATCCATCCATCCATCCATCCATCCATCCACCCACCCACCCATCCATCCACCCACGCATCCATCCATTCACCCACCTACTGACTCTCTCATCCACCTGTCCATCCATCCACCCATCCATCCATCCATCCATCCATCCATCCATCCATCCACCTACTGATCCACCCACCCACCCATGCATCCATCCATCCATCCATCCATCCATCCATCCACCCACCTACTGACCCTCCCACCCAGCCACCCACCCACCCATCCACCCATCCATCCATCCACCCACCCACCTACTGACCCTCCCATCCATCCATCCTTCTCCATCCACCCACGCCTATGCCCACCCATTCTCCCCCGCAGCCCCCACCTTGCATGCCAGGGGCCAGGGGCGCTGCCAGGGCCCCCAGCTGCCGGCCGGGGAGCTCGGCGGGGGGGCAGCCCCCCGCACTCCAGCCGCTTCTGCCTCCGCACCGCATCCCTGCAGGGACGGGGACAGGGACACCCTGAGCCGCCGCCCGGGGGGACCCTCCGGGCCCCCGGCAGGGCACCACGGGGCAGGGGGCCTGCATGGGAGGGGAGGGCGCAGGCCCCAGGGCTGCACAGCACGCGTGGCACGCGTGTCCCCTGCACACGTACAGCGCCTTGTGCACGCGTGTGTGGCCCTGCGCACGTGTGCGTGGCTCTGTGCATGTGTGTGTGTCCCCTGCACACGTACAGCGCCTTGTGCATGCATGTGGCCCTGCACACGCATGTGTGTCCCTGTGCATGTGTGCATGTCCCCCGCATGTGTACAGCGCCTTGTGCACGCGTGTGTGGCCCTGCACACGTGTGTGTGGCTCTGTGCATGTGTGCGTGTCCCCTGCATGTGTACAGCGCCTTGTGCACGCATGTGTGGCTCGCACACGCGTGTGGCCCTGCGCACGCGTGTGGCCCTGTGCACTCATGTGGCCCTGTGCATGTGTGCATGTCTCCTGCACATGTACAGCGCCTTGTGCACGCGTGTGCCTCTGTGCATGCGTGTGTGTCCCTGCGCACGCGTGTGTGGCCCTGTGCACGTGTGTGTGGCACTGTGCATGTGTGCATGTCCCCTGCATGTGTACAGCGCCTTGTGCATGCGTGTGGCCCTGCACACGCGTGTGTGGCCCTGCACACGCGTGTGTGGCCCCGTGCATGTGTGCGTCCCCTGCACATGTACAGCGCCTTGTGCACGCATGTGCGCCTCTGTGCATGCGTGTGTGTCCCTGTGCATGCGTGTGTGGCTCTGCACACGTGTGTGGTCCTGTGCATGTTTGTGTGTCCCTGCGCATGCATGTCTGGCTCTGTGCATGCATGTGGCCCTGTGCACGCATGTGTGGCCCTGCGCACGCGTGTGTGGCCCTGTGCACGCGTGTGTGGCCCTGTGCATGTGTGTGTGGCCCTGTGCACACGTGTGTGGCCCTGTGCACGCGTGTGTGGCTCTGTGCACATGCGTGTGGCTCTGTGCACACGTGTGCACCCTCTGCCACACCGCTGCCCAGCACCCAGGGAGCTCCCTGCGGGTCAATGCTCAGCTGAGGGACGGGGATGGTGTCGGAACAGGGATGGGACTGGGATGGGGACAGGATGGGGACTGGGATGGGGACAGGGACTGGGATGGGGACAGGATGGGGACAGGACAGGGACAGGGCTGGGGACAGGACGGGGCTGGGGACAGGACTGGGACAGGATGGGGACATGGGGACAGGGACTGGGATGGGGGCAGGATGGGGACAGGGACAGGGATGGGGACAGGGATGGGGACAGGACGGGGATGGGGACTGGGATGGGGACAGGATGGGGATAGGACAGGGACAGGGCTGGGGACAGGACGGGGATGGGGACAGGACTGGGACAGGGATGGGGACAGGGACTGGGATGGGGGCAGGATGGGGACGGGGACAGGGCTGGGGACAGGACGGGGATGGGGACAGGACTGGGACAGGGAGTGGGATGGGGACAGAATGGGGATGGGGACAGAATGGGGACAGGGATGGGGACAGGACAGGGACAGGGATGGGGACAGGGCTGGGGACAGGATGGGAGAGGGCTGGGGCCAGGATGGGGACAGGACAGGGATGGGGACAGGACGGGGCTGGGGCCAGGACGGGGCCAGGGATGGGGCCAGGGACTGGGACGGGGACAGGATGGGGCCAGGACAGGGCCAGGACAGGGCCAGGCTGGGGCCAGGACGGGAGAGGGCTGGGGCTCACCTGAGCTTCCCCTCGGGCGGCAGCTCGTGGGGGGGGTCGTCGCAGATCAGCCGGGTTTCCCCGTCCAGCAGGTAGACGTAGGCGTGCTCCTGGCGGGGGGAGAGCGGGCGGCGCTGAGGGACGGGGACCCCCGCGCCCTCGGCCCTTGTCCCCCCGGGGCCCAGCCCAGCTCTGCGGGGGCCGGCCAGCGCCGCGGAGCTGCTGCGTGCCTCAGTTTCCCCAGGGGCACAGGGCTTTTCCAAGGCAAGAGCCACTGCCCCCAGGCATGAACACACGTGCACAGCCACACATGTGCATAAACACACGTGCACAGCCACGCGTGTGCGTAAACACACGCACAGAAACACACGTGCACAGCCACACATGTGCATAAACATACGTGCACAGCCACCCGTGTGCGTAAACACATGCACACAGCCACATGTGTGCGTAAACACACGTGCACAGCCACACATGTACATAAACACACGTGCACAGCCACACGTGTGTAAACACACGCACAGAAACACACATACACAGCCACACGTGTGCATAAACACGTTCACAGCCACACATGTGTAAACACATGTACACAGCCACACATGTGCATAAACATACGCACATAAACACCCGTACACAGCCACACATGTACGTAAACACATGTACACACCCACACGTGTACATAAACACACGTGCACACCCACACATATACAGAAACACATGTACACCCCCACACGTGCACACTCACGCACACACACGCGAATACACACCTGCCTACACACGCACACACACACGCAGTCGTGCACACGCATGCACACTCACCTGCACACACACGCACCACACCTGCGCACACACGTGCATATACACACCTGCACACGCGTGCATATAGACCTGCACACGTGCTTGCACACACGCGTACGTGCGCCCCTGTGCACACTCACACACGCGTGCACACGGACCTGCTCGCACCCACACACGCGTGCACGCTCACCCCCCGCCCTTGCAGCGCCCCAGCCCCGCTGCAGCTCCTCGTGGTGCGGCTGTGGCTCCCCGTGGTACGGCGCTGGCATGACGCCTGCCCCGGGCCTGGCTACCACCAGCACCCTGGGGCCACCACCAGCACCAGGGCCACCATGAGCACCAGGGCCACCAGCAGCACCAGGGCCACCAGCACCCTGGGGCCTCCATGAGCACCAGGGCCACCAGCAGCACCAGGGCCACCATGAGCACCAGGGCCACCAGCACCCTGGGGCCGCCACCAGCACCAGGGTCACCAGCACCCCGGGGCCTCCATGAGCACCAGGGCCACCAGCAGCACCAGGGCCACCAGCACCCTGGGGCCACCACCAGCACCAGGGTCACCAGCACCCCGGGGCCACCAGCAGCACCAGGGCCACCACCAGGGTCACGATAAGCACCAGGGTCACCAGCACCCCAGGGCCACCAGTAGCACCAGGGCTACCAGCAGCACCAGGAGTACCAGCACCCTGGGGCTACCACCAGGGCCAGGGTCACCATGAGCACCAGGGTCACCAGCAGCACCAGGGCCAGCACGAGCCCCAGGGCCACCAGCACCCCGGGACCACAGGGGCATTAGGTACCCTGCAGCTCCCAGGGGGACTCCGTGCCGCTCCCTGCCCGCTCTGGGGAGGTGGCCAGCGAGGCTCAACCTCAGTATCAGCCAGCAGAGAATCCCCCACCCACAGGGCTCCCCCCAGCCCCTGGGGGTCTCAGAGCCCCAACAGACCCCCAACCTCCCAGGGGGGCTGCTCTGCCCCCCCCCCAGCCCCCCAAGGCACAGCACCCTCCCGCCACCCCCGGGGCGGGGCGTGGGGGCGTCCCCCCGGATCGGGCCCCGTCGCGCCCCCACCTACCGCTCTGGGCAGCAGGGAGAGGAGGGCATGGCGGAGGGCGTCCCGCAGGCCCGAGGCGGCGATGACGGCCCCCAGGCTCAGCAGGGCGTCCTGGGGAGAGAGCAGAGCGGGGCGCGCGGCGTTACGGCGGCCTGAGGCCACGGCGAGGGGCACCGGGGAACCAGGTCCCCCCCCCGTCACATCCCCATGGCACCCCCCAGACCCCCGTCACCCCCCCCGGAGCCACCTCCAGCGCCTTTGGGGCCAGAACGTCCCTTTTTGGTCAACGTCCATCGGGGGGGAGCCGGGGGCTCCCCAAAAAGTGGGGGAGGCTTCGACAGCGGAGGGTGGGGGTGCACTGGGCTCAGCGCACCGGCGTACTGGGAGCACTGGGAGCACTGGGCTGGAGAGCCAGCCCCGCGGGGGGAACCGGGAGGGTGCCCCCAGGGAGCTGAGGCTGCAGGACGGTGGCCATAAGAACGGGCTTGGGGACACACGGCTCTGCACTAGCCACGCTGACGTCTGCACTAGCCACGGTGACGTCTGCAGGCGCCACGCTGACGCCGGCGTAAGCCACGCCGGTGCCTGCACCAGCCGTGCCAATGCCGTGCCAGTGCCCGTGCCAGCCGCGCCACCGCCAGTGCTAGCCACGCCACGCCCAGTGCTAGCCACGCCAAATCCTGCACTAGCCACGCCAATGCCTGCACTAGCCACATCAATGTCTGTATTACCCAAGTCACTCCCAGCACTAGCCCTGCCAAAACCTGCACTAGCCAAGCTACCCCCAGCACTAGCCACACCAATGCCTGCACTAGCCAGGCTAACACCTGCACTAGCCATGTCAACGCCAGCACTAGCCACACCAATGCCTGCACTAGCCAGGCTAATACCTGCACTAGCCATGTCAACGCCTGCACTAGCCACACCAATGCCTGCACTAGTCACGCCACCCCCAGCAGTAGCCACACCAATGCCTGCACTAGCCATGCCAACACCTGCACTAGCCACGCCACCCCCATTAGTAGCTGCATCAACCCCTGCACTAGCCATGCCAATGCCTGCACTAGCCACACCACCCCCAGTGCTAGCCACACTAATGCCAGCACTAGCCATGCCACCCTCAGTGCTACCCACGCCAACGCCTGCACCAGCCACGCCAACACCCACACTACCCACGCCAATGCCTGCACTAGCCACGCCAACACCTGCACTAGCCACGTCAATGCCTGCACTAGCCACGCCAACACCTGCACTAGCCACGTCAGTGCCTGCACTAGCCACGTCAACTCCTCATTTCCCTCCAGGCGCTGCCGCTTCCTTCCTTATCCCCAGACTTTTTCAACCCTCCATGCATGGCTGAGCTCCTGCCCGCGCTGCCGGCAGGGCAGGCAGGGCCAGCAGGGCAGGCAGGGCAGGCAGGGCCGGCAGGGCCGGCAGGGCAGGCAGGGCAGGCAGGGCAGGCAGGGCCAGCAGAGCAGCAAACCTGGCTGCCCTGCCCTTAAATATTTGCGTCAGCACCAGTTCCTTTGCCTTACTAACGGGGGGGGCCAGCCTGGATCCGTCCCCGCTCCCCATCCCACACCGCCCCGGGGCACCCGTGGGGTGCAGGGGAAGGGGGTCCACGCTCCCCCCACCTCCCGTGGGTTTGCCGGAGGGTGCCGGGGCGCAGCCGTGGCCGCCACCCTGGCTCCTGCCAGACACCCAAAGGGAGCCTCGCAGGCAGGAAAATTCCTGCCGTTCCCCTGCCAGCGCCGCCATAAATCACCGGCGGGGAAGATGAACGGAGTTGGATAAAGCGCTGAAAGCTCATCTGAGGATTAACGACCCCACGGAGGGACGGAGGCGTCGGGACGGACGCACGGAAAAGCTGGGGGGAAGAGGGGGCCCCCCCGGCTCCATTCCTGCCTCCAGCCCCCGTCTGGTGGAGCGGGATAAGGATGACGCTGTTACGGGAATAGGTGGAGGCTCCGAGTCGGGCACCAGTTAATGGCGCCGGGATTTGCTCTTCCTTCGGTTCTGCTTTGGCCGGGTGGCTCCGGGCTCCATCCCCGGCTGCACCAACAACCGGCCCCGGTGCCACCGCGGGGTCCCTCCGGGGACCGTCCCCAACCCTGCACCCCAGGGACCCCGGCCGGGACAGCAGCCCCTCGCCGGGGCCGTGCCACCCGCCTGTCCCGGGAGCATCCTCAGCCGCGGGGCCGGATCCGGGCGGCGGGTGGGAGCGTGGCCTGCGGCGGCGAGGGCGCTTCCAGCTGAAGACATGGGCGCCGGCTGTTATTCCAACAGGGCTGCATCTCCAGTCGCTTACTCACACTGGAGACACATGCACTGTAGAATACAGCCAGGCCTCGGCCAGGTGTCCGTCCTGCCGTCCCTCTGTCTCTCTGGTCCCTCCGCAGCGGCTCAGCATCCCTGCCGTGTGCAGGGGGAGATGGGGCACAGCCCGAGCGGGACCCCCAGGGCTGCTCGGAGCATCAAATGCCGGCGGCACGCTCAGCGCGGGGACAGACAGGTGGCAGCTGGACGCAGGCGATGGCTTTAATAGGGCTGGGAATCCGGGTCTGTCCCCGGAGCGGGTGGAAAAAGCTGCAGGAGCTAAAAAAAAACCATCCCCAAGATGAAGAGCGAGCGGCGGAGGCAGGCGAGAGTGTTTGTTGCACGGGGAGGCAGCGGGGGGAGCAAGGGCGGCCCAGGAAGGGCATCCCACTCATCCCACTCATCCCACTCAACCCACTCGTCCCACTCGACCCACTCGTCCTGCTCGTCCTGCTTGACCCACTCGACCCACTCATCCCACTTGTCCCGCTCGTCCCACTCAACCCACTCGACCCCCTCATCCCGCTTGTCCTGCTCATCCCATTCATCCCACTCGACCCCCTCATCCCACTTGTCCTGCTCGTCCCACTCAACCCACTCGACCCCCTCATCCCGCTTGTCCTGCTCATCCCACTCAACCCCCTCATCCCGCTTGCCTGCTCATCCCACTCAACCCCCTCATCCCGCTTGTCCTGCTCATCCCGTTCGTCCCACTCGACCCACTCATCCTGCTTGTCCTGCTCATCCCACTCCCATCCCAGCTCCTCCAGCCCGGAGCGGGAGGTTTTGCCAGCTGCCCCTCGCCCCATGCTGCTCAGCCACGGGGATGCTGCGGAGCCGCGGCCGGGGGCTCAGCACCCCTTTTGCTGCCAGGATGCAGCCCTGCTCCATGCTGGGCAAGGAGCCAGCGCGTGGCCAGGGCCGCCACCCCGGTCA
This sequence comes from Theristicus caerulescens, assembly GCA_020745775.1. Lineage (NCBI taxonomy): Eukaryota > Metazoa > Chordata > Aves > Pelecaniformes > Threskiornithidae > Theristicus > Theristicus caerulescens. Next base: position 131,852,610 of record CM036559.1, on the reverse strand, counting down.
CATCCCATTTATTGCCATAAATAGTATTCCCCGATGGCCTCGGCCCGGGCCGATCCCGCGGCAGGCTCAGCCTGGCTGGGGCCCCGCTGTCAGCTCTGTTTATTGCTTTTATTTTATGACCCCACTTGGGAGCTGAAGCAACGAGTCCCTGCGGGCACCCAGGGTATGGGGAGAGCTCGGAGCCGCCCAGGGCACGGGGAGAGCTCGGAGCCACGCAGGGCACGGGGCGGGGGCACAGCTTTCCCCGTATCCCCCCCGCCAATTCCTCCTCCTGATGGGGAAGGGGGCGCGGGATGCGGGGATGGGCCGGGTCCCTGGGTTTGCCGGCGCAGCCTGGGGCTGACGTGCAAACTGGAGGGGGACACGGATGGGATGGGGGTGTCCCCCTCGCTGCCAGCACCTCGGGGTGACGTGGTGCAGGCAGGCTGCCTGTTCCTGCAGCTGCCTGCACCTGCCTCCCCAGCAGCAGTGCGCGGGGAGGGGGTTATCCCCGCTCCGGCTCCCACGGATGGGTCCCTACCGCAGGCGATGTGCAGGCAGCACGCACCCACTGCATCCTTCCCCGGCGGCTGTCGGAGAGCGGGGGGATGGGGGGGCAGGATCCATCCCTCCGCACCCCCAAAGCAGGCAGGGAGCACCCAGGGAGCTAATTAAGGGGTTAATTAGCCTTCCAAATCCAGGCAACTTGCATGGCGAGCCGAGCTTGCTTCACCATCCCTTGGGACGCTGCGGGTCCCCCATGTCTCGCTCCTGGCGCTCTGCACCACGGGCCCCATCCAGGCACCAGCCCAGTTCTCCGGATCCGTCCCTGGCTCCCACGGACACTTTGCTGGGCCAGGGTGTTTGGATGAGGCCGTCTTGGCACACGCATCCCTGGCACAGTGGGATGCTCCAGCGCCCGGCAGGGAGACGAAGCCATCGGCCACCCCATCCCTGTCACTGGGGATGTCACCAGGAGCCACCGAGCTGGGCTCGCCGCAGCCCCGGACCTGCACCCATCGGGGCAGGGGACCAAAACACTTCCCGGGAGAGGCGTCCCCATCCACCGCTGCCCATGCCTGCTCCGCATCCCAGCTTCCCTGGAGGCAGAGCAATAATAACGCTTCCCGCGGGGGCACGGAGGGTTAATTAACTTCAACGAAGCGGAGGGGAAGCGCGGAGCGATTGCATTTCCCAGCTGTCAGAGCAGAGCCAGACACCCTCGTCCCCAGGTCTTTGTGCCGAGCGGCTCCGTAGGAAAACGCGGGGTGGAAATGGGATGCCTGCAGACGGGCGCTGGGGGGGATTTGGGGCCAGACCCAGGGACAGGGGACGTGGCACGGCGCTGGGCATCACCGACAGCCCCAGGAGCTGAGGGTGCTGCTCCTGCAGAGCAGGCTAGAGGAGGGGAGCCGCCGTTGTCCCTGTCCCTGCAGCCGTGGCCCCATGGGACCATCAACCTGGGACCGCTGTCACCTTTGCTCTGGCCTGGGAGGACGGGGACGCTGGTCTTGCTCTGCCAGACCCCCAAGCCGACTGGCTGCCACGTGCCATCGCCGACCCCCCAGGTGCCCCAAGGGACCGTGGTGCCGACGGGGATTTTGCCGGCTCCCGCTCGGCTGGCACGCCAGCATCCCCTGGCACGGCGCAACGCCGGAGCCGTATCTGCCTCGATACTTCCCGACGGAGCCACCGGGTGATTAACGAAGCCATTCATCTCATTAGAGTAAGCAATTTGTCTTTGCTCCGACACGAGCCAGGGCACAACGCGGCCCCGCGCGGCACAAATCCCCGCGGCTTCGGCAAAGCCAAACCTCACCGCGGCCCAGCCGGCCGGACCGCAGGCTGCTCTCCTCCCCGTGGGAAATGGCACCCTATTTCCCCCCTATTTTTTCCTCCCTTTTTCCTTTCGGAGAGCGCTGGCAGCATCCTGTACCCAGCCATGACGGATGGGGACCCCCAGCACGGCCCCCCGCCTCGTCCCAGCCCCGCCAGGCTCCGCCAGACCCTGCCAGGATGGAAAAGCGTCTTTTCCAGCGGAGGGAATTCACCGGCAGCAAAAACAGGGCTTTTTTTGGGGAGGGATGGCCACGGGCTAGGTGGGGATTTCTGGGACAGATCCGTCCCCCTGCTCGCCCCCACCGGCCGCGGCAGCTGGATTCGGCCCCCTCGGCTTCTCCCCGGCCTCTCTGGATGTTTATGGAATAGAGAAATCCCATCCTGGCCGGCTTCCTCTCCGGAAAGGCTCCTCTCACGCCTGCCACGGGGAGGGAGGGAGACCGGGGGGGTCCCGCGTCCCCCCCAGCACCCGCGTTCACTGGCTCTCACACCTCGAGACTTGCGCCCATTCCCCTGGCCTCGCTCCCGGGCGATGGACGGAGACGGTTTTTCCCCCGCGGGGGAGCTCAGGGTGATGCTCCCCTGCCCAGAGCCTCCCCAGGGTGAGGAGGAGACCCCCCGGAGCGGGCAGAGGCCGGATCCAGCGCAGCGAGGTATCCGCTGGGATGCTCAGCCCCAAGGGGAAACTGAGGCACGGAAAGCGAGGCAGTGATACCTGCTCCTGGGAGCATCCTGCTCCCGGAGGGACATGGAGCCGGGCTGCAGGGCCCCCACCCTGCCCTGCAATGGAGGCCGGGGCTGGGTGTCCTGGCCAGCTCCCGGGCCGAGGACGGGGGTCCTGGGCTGGGGCGGGGGGGCAGATCCGCAGCCCGGATGGATCCTGCCATGGCTGCGGGAGCACCCGTGGGTGCTGGCTCCAAGGCGGGGATGCTGGCATCAGCCCAGGCTGCGGCAGCAGGCTCTTGCCGCGTCCTTCCCCGTGGGGACAGCAGCCCCTGCTCGCCGCGGGGACAAGGAACCTCAAGGAAATGAATCATCTCCCAGCTGAGCTTCCAGCCCAGCTTTGCCGTAAAAGCTGCAAGTAAATTATTTGACCGCCGTGACCCTTCGAGCTCGGAGGCGTCCGCCTCTCCGCGAGCCCTCGGAGCCCGGCTCCCGCCCCTCCCGCGGGACTTTATCCACCTAGGAACGCGAGGGAAATGATGCCAATTAATTCTGGAAGTGGATTAGTACATTAGCCCCGGCGTGAGCGATCGCCTTCGGGATGAGGCCAGACACCGCTCCGTCTGGACGACTTCACTCCCCGAGCTGGGGCACCCAAATCAAATTAAAGCATCCGAGATGCTGAGTACGCAGATCTCCGTGCCCAGGGGCATCGCATCCCCGCCCCGGTACCCACGTCCCACGGGCACCATCCCCACCCCCGGGCAGACGCTGCCCGATGCGTTTGCCCGGCTGCCAGCTCGGGATGCGAAGGGATGGGGATGCTCGAGAGCGTGGCGTACAGCGAGGGGGGTCTGGGGCAGGGAAAAGCCCCTCCATCACCCCCTTTATTGCCTTGTCCTCTCCGGCAGCAGACGGGGTGAGAGATGGCAGCGCCCCGGTGCAGCCGGGACCCCCTGCCAGCCCCCAGCCCCTCTCACGTTTGGGCCCATCCCATCGGTGGCATTTTTTAGCCCGCGCTGGCTCGGCCGCAGCCGCCAGCCTCTGGATCTCGTTACGCTCTCCCGTCTGACAGGCAAAAAGCAAATCACATTTGTATTCCTGCCGCCGCTCGCTGCCATCTGGGAGGCAGCCTCGCCTCCGCCGGCACGGCCCTTCGCCGGTCCCCGCGTCCCAGCCGGGGGACACCCGGGTGCTTGGGTCACCCTCCCCGGCCAGGGCAGCCCCGGGGGCTCCCTGCCCGCCCCCGAATCTGCAGGCAGCGGGTGGGTGCCCGCAGGCAGGGACACCCAGATCCTCTCCCACGGCACAGCTCCGGCTTCCCCCATCGCTCTCCCCTCTCCAGGGCACTTTCTCCCCTCCCGCCTCCCCTTTGCAGGGGGAGATGCGGGGCCAGGACCCCCTCCTGCCCCCACCGATTGCACCCAGCGTTGTCTCCCAGCACACGGGGACAGACGTCCCCGCCTTTGCCACCTCTCCAATGCGTGGCAGCAGGGTGACAACACCCTGCTGGCACCCCGGGACCCCAGGGGAGCAGCCGAGCCCCCCCTCGGTCCCCCCAAGACCCCCAAGCTGAGCCCCAGCAGCCGGCGGCTGCAAGCAAACACCCAGCCCCAGCGCCCGCGTCGCCCTGCCCAAGCATTTGCCGAGCAATCTGGCGGTGTTAAAAATATCCCCGAGCCGTGATTCATCCTCCTCGCCCGCCTCCCCCTCGCCTCCGGCAATGCCGAGCCCCCCAGCCCCGCTCCCCTCCCCGGGGGGCTGCTCCCCGCCACCCCTCGCAGTTGCACGGCTCCGTGCTCCGGCCACGGCGGTTAAATATAGCCAAGCTCTGGCTGTGTGTTAGCAACGCCGAGCTGACAACAAGCAGGCAGGGCCAGGCAGGAGGCCTGCGCAGGCAGAGAGCATCGCCGGGCTGAGACGCCGCGGTGCAAGTGGGGAAACTGAGGCACGGAGCGGGGAAGCGACTCCTGACGGCAGCAGGTCCCACCGCAGGCAGCTTTGGTGTCGCCAGCTCGGCCGTGGGCTGAGTGACGCTGCTGTCCCTGTCACCCTGTCCTTGCGCTGCTCCGGGATCCCTCCCCCGGCCCCCAGAGCCCCAGTTCCGCAGGGAATCCTCTCCATCGGGGCAGGGATATGGAGGCTGCGTCCCTGGGGCAAGCGCTGGGCAAGGTCCGGGGCAGCAGAGGACGGAGCGATGGACGGACAGACGGACAGAGCCGGAGAAGAGAGCCGGCAGCTCTGCCCGACCCCGGCCGGGAAGACATCCATCCCTTCCCAGCCTGCCCATCCCGGATTAGAGCGCTGCTTTCGCTCCCAAATTACATTGCTTTAATCTAATCAGGCAGCAGCAACCTGTAACCCGAGGTAGCTCCTTAATTACCTCATCTTTTATAGGGGGATAATGAGCGTCACCGGGAAGGAAACACTTCTGGGATCTCTCTTGCCTCCCCACGCTCGTTTGCCCGGGGTCCTGCTGCAGCAGCCGGATGAGGAGCTGGGCTGGAGGGCAGCAGCCTGGCACGGAGCCGCCCCGGCACCCAGCGATGCTGGGCTGAGGCTTCCCAGGGCCGGAGGATGCAAACCTGTGGCATCGGCCCCAAAAAAGCAGGCTAGGAGGCCTGCTCGCCCACGCCTGCCTCAGTTTCCCCAGCCGCGCAGGACCAGCTTTAAACAAAAAACCAAGCCCAGCCTTAGCCACCACCCAACAGGCACAAAGAGCCGCCTAACTGCACCAGCGTGAGCTGTTTGCTTCTCCTTAAATAGCACTTTAAAAGCCATTTCAGGTGCTCTTGGTCTATTAGCGAGTCCCAGCTGATGAGGCTGCAATATAATCACAGTTGAGCCTGGCGGAGAGCGGCGGCTGGCACGGCATGGCCCTGCCAGGCACAGGGCGGGCAGCCACAGCGGTCACTGCAGGGTGGTCTGCACGGGGTGGTCTTCGTGGGGCCATCTGCACAACGCCATTTGCACAACGCCATTTGCACGGGGCAGTTTGCACCGGGCAGTTTGCACAGGCCATTTGCATGGGCAGTTTGCATGGGGCATTTGCACAAGCATTTGCACAGGGTGGTCTGCACGGGGTGGTCTTCGTGGGGCCATTTGCCCAGGCCATTTGCACGGGGCAGTTTGCTCAGGCAGTTTGCTCAGGCATTTGCATGGGGCATTTGCACAGACCATTTCCACAGGGCACTATGCACAGGGCAGGTTGCACAGGCAGCTTGCATGGGGCGTTTGCACAGGCAGTTTGCACGGGGCAATTTGCACGGGTAGTGCAAACCATTTGCACGGGGCATTTGCATGGGGGCAGTTTGCATGGGGGCAGTTTGCATAGGACGATTTACACAGGCAGTTTTCACAAGCCACTTGCATGGGTCAGTTTGCATGGGGTATTTGCACAGGGCAGTCTGCACGGGCCCTTTGCACAAGGCAGTTTGCACAGGGCCGTTTGCATGGGGCAGTTTGCACGGGGCAGTTTGCACGGGCCCTTTGCACAGGACAGTTTGCATGGGGCACTTGCACAGGCCCTTTGCACAGGGCAGTTTGCATGGGGCACTTGCACAGGCCCTTTGCGTGGGGCAGTTTGCACAGGCCCTTTGCACAGGGCAGTTTGCACGGGTAGTGCAAACCGTTTGCACAGGGCATTTGCACAGGCTGGGACCCGGAGGACCGCCGCTCCCTGAGGACACCACAGTCTCCGAGCGGGGTTTTTTAATTTTACAAGCAAATTTTCCACCCTCCGTCACCCCCCCGAGACCTTCGGGGATGCTCCCCGGGTCCTTCCCCCGCATCCCGGCCTCGCCTCCCCGTGCTGATGGACCGGGGCCGGAGTCAAGGTCGCTTCCTGTTGATGTCCCTTTGTCGGGCAGGACAAACGGCCGGGACCGCGGCCATCCTCCTCAAGGATTTCCCGTCCCCAAGAACATCGCGGCCTTCTTGGAAGAGCAGGCCCCGGCCGGGCTGGCCAAACCATTTTGCCGCTAATTAGTTGTTGATAAGAGCGAGAGCGCGAGGCCGGGGGCTCTGCGCCGGGCGGGGAAGGAAGGGAAGGAAGGGAAGGAAGTTGTTATTGCGGTGGGAAGCGAATTGCGAGCAGCAGATAAATGGCTGCTGCGCCAGCCCTGCCCGCCCCGGGGACCGCTGCGCCCCGGGGCCGCCGGGGACCCCCCTGCACCGTGCAGGCAGGGCAGGGCGGCTGCTGCCCGCACTGCTGCCTGCACCCTGCTCAGCTCCACGGCCCCAGTCCCTAAGCCATTTCCCATGGCGGGGAAGGGGACAAGGACCCCGCTCAGCCCCATGTCACTTGTCCCTAAGCCATGTCCCATGGTGGGGAAAGGGACAAGGATCCCGCTCAGCCCCATGTCACCGGTCCCTAAGCCATGTCCCGTGGTGGGGAAGGGGACAAGGACCCTGCTCAGCCCCATGTCACCGGTCCCTAAGCCATGTCCCGTGGTGGGGAAGGGGACAAGGACCCCGCTCAGCCCCATGTCACCGGTCCCTAAGCCATGTCCCGTGGTGGGGAAGGGGACAAGGACCCCGCTCAGCCCCATGTCACCGGTCCCTAAGCCATGTCCCGTGGTGGGGAAGGGGACAAGGACCCCCGCTCAGCCCCATGTCACCGGTCCCTAAGCCATGTCCCGTGGTGGGGAAGGGGACAAGGACCCCGCTCAGCCCCATGTCACCGGTCCCTAAGCCATGTCCCGTGGTGGGGAAGGGGACACAGACCCTGCTCAGCCCCATGTCACCGGTCCCTAAGCCATGTCCCGTGGTGGGGAAGGGGACGAGGACCCCGCTCAGCCCCATGTCACCGGTCCCTAAGCCATGTCCTGTGGTGGGGAAGGGGACAAGGACCCCGCTCAGCCCCATGTCACCGGTCCCTAAGCCATGTCCCGTGGTGGGGAAGGGGACACAGACCCCGCTCAGCCCCATGTCACCGGTCCCTAAGCCATGTCCTGTGGTGGGGAAGGGGACAAGGACCCCGCTCAGCCCCATGTCACCGGTCCCTAAGCCATGTCCCGTGGTGGGGAAGGGGACACAGACCCCGCTCAGCCCCATGTCACCGGTCCCTAAGCCATGTCCTGTGGTGGGGAAGGGGACAAGGACCCCGCTCAGCCCCATGTCACCAGTCCCTAAGCCATGTCCCGTGGTGGGGAAGGGGACGAGGACCCTGCTCAGCCCCATGTCACCGGTCCCTAAGCCATGTCCCGTGGTGGGGAAGGGGACGAGGACCCTGCTCAGCCCCATGTCACCGGTCCCTAAGCCATGTCCCGTGGTGGGGAAGGGGACACAGACCCTGCTCAGCCCCATGTCACCGGTCCCTAAGCCATGTCCTGTGGTGGGGAAGGGGACAAGGACCCCGCTCAGCCCCATGTCACCGGTCCCTAAGCCATGTCCCATGGTGGGGAAGGGGACACAGACCCCGCTCAGCCCCATGTCACCGGTCCCTAAGCCATGTCCTGTGGTGGGGAAGGGGACAAGGACCCCGCTCAGCCCCATGTCACCGGTCCCTAAGCCATGTCCCGTGGTGGGGAAGGGGACAAGGACCCTGCTCAGCCCCATGTCACCGGTCCCTAAGCCATGTCCTGTGGTGGGGAAGGGGACACAGACCCCGCTCAGCCCCATGTCACCGGTCCCTAAGCCATGTCCCGTGGTGGGGAAGGGGACACAGACCCCGCTCAGCCCCATGTCACCGGTCCCTAAGCCATGTCCTGTGGTGGGGAAGGGGACGAGGGACCCCGCTCAGGCCCCATGTCACCAGTCCCTAAGCCATGTCCCGTGGTGGGGAAGGGGACGAGGGACCCCGCTCAGCCCCATGTCACCAGTCCCTAAGCCATGTCCTGTGGTGGGGAAGGGGACAAGGACCCTGCTCAGCCCCATGTCACCAGTCCCTAAGCCATGTCCCGTGGTGGGGAAGGGGACAAGGACCCTGCTCAGCCCCATGTCACCGGTCCCTAAGCCATGTCCCGTGGTGGGGAAGGGGACACAGACCCTGCTCAGCCCCATGTCACCGGTCCCTAAGCCATGTCCTGTGGTGGGGAAGGGGACAAGGACCCCGCTCAGCCCCATGTCACCGGTCCCTAAGCCATGTCCCGTGGTGGGGAGGGGGACAGGGACCCTGCTCAGCCCCATGTCACTGGTCCCTAAGCCATGTCCTGTGGTGGGGAGGGGGACACAGACCCTGCTCAGCCCCACGTCACCGGTCCCTAGCCCATGTCCCACGGCAGGGAGGGGGACATGGACCCCTCTCGGCCCACCGTCTCCTGCCCCAGCCCGTTCCGGGGGTGCAGCGACGCAGGACGTGACCCGGCCACCCTTCTGCTCCCAGCGCGGAGCTGCCCGCCCCGCAAGGCTGCGATGCCGATACGTAACGCGCCGGCGGATGGGGGCAGGCGGGGACGAGGAGGGAATGGGCCGGGGGGGTGCCCAGACCCGGGGGGTGATCCCATGGATGGGCTGGGGCTTTAGGGACGCTGGTCCCTAAGATCCTCCTCTCATCCCGCGGGCACCGCACGCCCTCCCCGTGCCACGGCTGCAGCCCCGGAGCCCTCCCCGTCCTCCCCAGGCAGCCGCAGGGAAACCTCTCCATCATTGGGAGCATCCCTGGGACCCGACCGCTTTCGCCGCAAGGGACGCAGAGATTTACAGCAGCCACCGTGCCCACGCTGGCACCCAGCTGCGGAGGGGGGCTGGTGCCGACCCTTGGGCGCTGGCACCGGCGTCAGAGCCGGGCACGGGGCCCAGCATCGCTGCCGCAGGGCCCGGCTGCGAGCGGTGCCGGAGGGGAGCTGGCACCGTGCGCATCCCTGGGACGCGGCGTTCCTGGAAGGCTTTCCCTGGCACACGGTCCCCCTCCTGTCCCCACTGGCCACCAGCACCTCCCCGCTGGCTTTTAAGGACTTTCCTAGATGTTTTCTGGCGAATTAGCCGTGCCGAGGCTGCCCTGGCCTGGCTCTGCTCGGGAGCATCGCCAAAGCCTCTTCCCAGGCGCTCCGGGGATGCAGAACGGGGGACGGGGACAGCCGGGTCCCATGGGGGGGACTCGGAGCAGTGGGATGGGAAGGGGGGATGCAGCGTTCCTGCATCCCCTCCCGGCCCGGCCGGCGCTAATGGGATCTGCGCGGTGATTAGGGAGCTCGTCTATCAGCCTCTGATGGGATCTGGGAAAATTGAATTCCCGGCCATCTGCAGCTGGGGAGGAATTCAATCTGGGGCAGCGCTGCGGAGCAGGGCCCGGGCGGCCAGGGCTGGCAGAGCCGCCTCCCTCGGGGGGTTTGCTCCGTATGCACGGGGACCTCTTTTATTTTCCATATGTAAGAGGGTTTGGTTACGGGATCCAGCTCTCAGCTGCCACGGAGGGGTCTGGGAATCGCGGGGCTCAAATGGGGAAACTGAGGCACGGCCAGGGGAAGCCCAAAGCCACCCGTTAATGGCTCCTCACACAGGAAGGTTTACAGCGCTGCTGTTTAATGGATCAGCACCCAGCTGGGGGTCCGGTCTCCAACCCCCCTGTCTATGGCCGGTCCCAAAGCCATGCCCAGGGCACCCCAAGGTGCCAGGCACCGTGCGCCCACCAGAGCCGCGGGCACCAGCCTGCCCAGCACAGGGATGGCAGAGGGATGTGCCGGCGGGGACCTGCCCGCGCCGAAAAGCAGAGAGAAAATCCCCTCTCTGGCTGAGACAGAGCTGCCAGGGAGGATTGGCTCCCGGGTTTGGCAGCATCCCGAGGGAGCCGGGCTGGGAGCAGCGAGCCCCGCTCCTGCGCCAAGAACAGGGAGTCTCAGGAACCAGCCCTGCTCCCCATCTGCTCCCCTCCGCGTCCCCCAGCACCTCCCTCCCCACGCGTCCCCCTCGGGGCAGGTCCCCAGCATCCTCTGCTCCACGCCCATGGGGCAACCAGGGTAGGGATGCGACCGGATCCGGCTGCTCCAGATCCCAGCCCGGTCCCCAGGCCCACGGACCCACCTCCGAGGGGGTCGGCCCGGAGCTGGTTTGGCTCCTCGGCCCCAGAGCCCATTTTAGGGATGAGCCTTCCCATGGCTGCGGATGCTTGGGGGGGCTCAGGTGAGACCCGGGTTCAGCCCCCCCCAGTAAGACCCCGACCGCCACGTCAGGATGGGATGGATGAGAAGACGCCGCTGAAGGCACCCCTCTCTCCTCCCTGCACTGCCGGGGGTGCCGTTGTCCCCGCGGCGAGCCCGCCGGGCGCCTGAGCCACCCCCGACCCGCAGGAGGGGATCTCTGCCATCACCTCCCCGCAAAATGTCTCAGCGCGGCTCCAAAAAGCCAAGGTCGGCGGCGGTGCCCATCGCGGCGGGGAGGACGATGCTGCGCTGCTGGACCCAGCACGAGAAATTCCTCCCCTCCAGCAAACACCAAAGGTCAAAACCTCCTCAGCACCAGCTGCCCCCAACCCACCTCCGCATCGCCCAGCAGCACCCAACCCCAGCTCCTCCATCCCTAAGGACGCAGCAGCAGCACCCAACCCCAGCTCCTCCATCCCTAAGGACGCAGCAGCAGCACCCAACCCCAGCTCCTCCATCCCTAAGGACGCAGCAGCAGCACCCAACCCCAGCTCCTCCATCCCTGAGGACGCAGCAGCAGCACCCAACCCCAGCTCCTCCATCCCTGAGGACGCAGCAGCAGCACCCAACCCCAGCTCCTCCATCCCTGAGGACGCAGCAGCAGCACCCAACCCCAGCTCCTCCATCCCTGAGGACGCAGCAGCAGCACCCAACCCCAGCTCCTCCATCCCTGAGGACGCAGCAGCAGCACCCAACCCCAGCTCCTCCATCCCTGAGGACGCAGCAGCAGCACCCAACCCCAGCTCCTCCATCCCTGAGGACGCAGCAGCAGCACCCAACCCCAGCTCCTCCATCCCTGAGGACGCAGCAGCAGCACCCAACCCCAGCTCCTCCATCCCTGAGGACGCAGCAGCAGCACCCAACCCCAGCTCCTCCATCCCTGAGGACGCAGCAGCAGCACCCAACCCCAGCTCCTCCATCCCTGAGGACGCAGCAGCAGCACCCAACCCCAGCTCCTCCATCCCTGAGGACGCAGCAGCAGCACCCAACCCCAGCTCCTCCATCCCTAAGGACGCAGCAGCAGCACCCAACCCCAGCTCCTCCATCCCTAAGGACGCAGCAGCAGCACCCAACCCCAGCTCCTCCATCCCTAAGGACGCAGCAGCAGCACCCAACCCCAGCTCCTCCATCCCTAAGGACGCAGCAGCAGCACCCAACCCCAGCTCCTCCATCCCTAAGGACGCAGCAGCAGCACCCAACCCCAGCTCCTCCATCCCTAAGGACGCAGCAGCAGCACCCAACCCCAGCTCCTCCATCCCCAGGATGCAGCAGCAGCACCCAACCCCAGCTCCTCCATCCCTAAGGACGCAGCAGCAGCACCCAACCCCAGCTCCTCCATCCCTGAGGACGCAGCAGCAGCACCCAACCCCAGCTCCTCCATCCCTGAGGACGCAGCAGCAGCACCCAACCCCAGCTCCTCCATCCCTGAGGACGCAGCAGCAGCACCCAACCCCAGCTCCTCCATCCCTAAGGACGCAGCAGCAGCACCCAACCCCAGCTCCTCCATCCCTAAGGACGCAGCAGCAGCACCCAACCCCAGCTCCTCCATCCCTAAGGACGCAGCAGCAGCACCCAACCCCAGCTCCTCCATCCCTAAGGACGCAGCAGCAGCACCCAACCCCAGCCGGGCTCTGGGCTCTCCATGCAGCCCCACAGCCGGCGCAGGGCTGTGCCACCATGGCCAGGCCATTTCTGCACCCCATCGTGGCTTCCACGTGCCTGGAGGTGGCCACAAGCCCGCCGTGATGCCGTGGGGCAGGAGAGGGCCAGGACCCACATCCCGAACCCCGCAGCCCCCCAAAAGCAGCGCCAGGGCACCCGCAACGCCGGCACGGGCTGATCCCGCACCCGGCAGCAGTCGCTCTGCGGAGCGGCCGCGCAGAAAGAGCTTTGCCGGCGGGGACCCCCGGAGCGGGCACCGCTGGGGTGCACCCCCCACCCCCCCGGTCTGGGGTCCCGCTCTGCCCCCCCGCCCTGCGGCTCGGCGGCGTGGGAGAGGAAGCCGGCCCTGTCCCGCGTCACGGAAAGAAGCCTCCCTGCCGCATTGTGCGCCGCGGCCCTTTCCTCCCCTTTATTGCCCTGCTGATGTGTTTGCGTCCGCCGCAGGAAACGCGGGGACCAGCGCCCGCACACGCGTGTCCCCGCGCCGCCCTCCACGCGTCCCCCGCCCCACCAGCGGGGAAACTGAGGCAGGAGCGGCACCGCGCCGCCGGCCGAGGCACCCCGCGCCCCGGTGGGTCGGCAAGGGGTAGGATGGGGTGCAAGAGGGGCTCAGCACCCCCAGCCCCTGGGCGCAGCGGGGCTCCTGCGTCGCCAGGCCGCGAACACGTATCAATTAGGGCTTGATTCATGGGCCAGTCAGCGGGTAATTGCATTGGGGCCGGCGGCTGGGAGGGAGAGGAGGCACAGACATCTTCAGCCTCGCCCCACAGCGGGGCGGTCGGGGGGGCAATAAAGCCCCAAGCCCTGTATCCCCCCCCCGGCTCGGGGATGGGGGTCCCAAGTGCAGCCAGCACCCAGGGCACCCACAGGGACCGGGGTCCTGGAGCGTTTTGGGGGGGGACGAGCTGTCCCCCGCCACCCATCCCTCGCCGGGTCCCTTTGCCCGGTGCTGCTGTGGCCTCGCTGGCCGGGGGGCAGCTCTGCCCCATCGCGTGTGTGTCCCCCCCCGGTGCCGCCCCAGCAGCCCCCAGCCCCGGCCGGCGGTCGGGGCTAAGCCCAGGCTTTTGCTGCCCCGGGCCCAGGGGTTGGGGCTCCCTCCCAGGTCCCCGCACCCCTCCGGGTCCCCTCGGGGGGCTGCAGCCGGGGCTCGGTGCCCGCCCGGCCGTAAGCCCCCTCCTGGGACGGGGGCTAGTTGGGTGCTGGGACCCAGAGGGGTCCCAGGGACCCCCGCACCTGGCCAGCGAGGTGTCACAGGTCCCGTCCCTGTGCCGGTGACGGCTCTGATGTCCCCAAGCTTCATCCTGCCCCTCCGGGGGGGCTCAGTGCGCCCCACGCCGAGCCCCGGCCCCCTCGGGCGCGGGCTCAGCTCCTTTCCCCCCGTCAGCAGCTTTCGGCTGCTTCCCGGCGAGCGTTTCCTTCCCCGGTCCCTGCCGCGCTGCGGCCTTGAACCCGCAGCCCCCCCGCAGCCCCCAGCCCACCCGAGCGGCACGCAGCGGGGCCCGCGGCCCTCGCACCCAACGCCATCGGCCTTGCCCGGCGCTTGGGTCAGGGATCCGGCACGGCGGACAGACGGACGGCGAGAGGGGGTGGGAGCGCTCCGGGCTGGGGTGAATCCCCCCCAAGCCGCCCCCTCCCCAAATCTGGATGCGTTTGAAGGCGCGGGAGCACAAAGGACCGAATATTTTCCCATCCGCGCACCGGGGTGCAGCCTCCCCCCCCCAAAACGTGCAGCTCACGCCGGGGGGGACGCGGGGCAGGGTGCTGGGGGAGCCATGGGCCCCCCTTCCCAGCGCAGCCCCCCACGGCGGGACGCGCTGCCTTCGGGGCTCCCACCGCGCCTGGTGGACACGGGGGGAGTGGGGACCCCCAACCCCAGACCCCGATACCCCCGGCGCCCGCGCTCCCGAACGCAGCACGTCCCCAAACCCCCAGCACCCAAGGGACCCCCGGCCCCGAGGCCACCGACCCCCGCGGACCCCCACGTCCCCGGGCGGCTGGGTGGAGCCCCCCGGGGGGGGACAGCGTGTCCCGGGGACGAGGGGGGGGACAGACACACAGACACGGCTGCCCCCCGCCCCCGGGAGCCCCCTGCCCACAAGGTACCCGCGCCGGGATGGTTTCGTGCCTCAGTTTCCCCACCGGGGACCCCCGGCAGCGGGTGGGGAGGGGGCTCAGCAAGGCTGGCCCGGGCCCTGCTTCCCCGGGCGGTCGGGGGGGCGCGGGTGGGAGGGGAGGGGGTTGGGATGGGGGTCCCGGGTGGGAGGGGAGGGGGTCGGGGGTCCCGGGTGGGAGGGGAAGGGGTCGGGGGTCCCGGGTGGGAGGGGAGGAGGTCGGGGGTCCCGGGTGGGAGGGGAGGGGATTGGGATGGGGGTCCCGGGGGGGAGGGGAAGGGGTCGGGGGTCCCGGGTGGGAGGGGAGGGGATTGGGATGGGGGTCCCGGGGGGGAGGGGAAGGGGTCGGGGGTCCCGGGTGGGAGGGGAGGAGGTCGGGGGTCCCGGGTGGGAGGGGAGGGGATTGGGATGGGGGTCCCGGGGGGGAGGGGATTGGGATGGGGGTCCCGGCTGGGAAGGGGAGCGGGTCGATGTCGGGGGTCCCGGGTGGGAGGGAAGCGTGGGGGGGACGCGAGGGGACACCCGCGGGGGGGGGTCCCGCCGTCCCTACCTGTAACGCCTCGGAGCCGTGCACGGCGTCCTCCACCTTCAAGAAAACCTGCTGGCCCCGTCTGAAAAAGTGGAGGAGGGCGGTGAGGAGATGCTGCAGCCCCAGCACCATGCCGGCTGCCGGCCGCCCGCTCCCGGCCCCCCCGGCCTTCCCCGCCCCGGGCTGGGGCCGCCGCTCCCCGCCCCGCTCCGCCCCGCTCCGCCCCGCTCCGCACCTGCTGCGCGCCGGCTCCGCGGGGCCCGGGGCAGCGGGGGGGCCGGGGTGGGGCAGGGAGGGGGGGGGTCCCGGTGTGGGGCGGGGGGTCCCGGTGTGGGGCAGGGGTCCCGGTGTGGGGCGGGGGGGTCCTGGTGTGGGGCAGGGAGCGGGGGTCCCGGTGTGGGGCGGGGGGTCCCGGTGTGGGGCAGGGGTCCCGGTGTGGGGCGGGGGGTCCTGGTGTGGGGCAGGGGTCCCGGTGTGGGGCGGGGGGGTCCTGGTGTGGGGCGGGGAGCGGGGGTCCCGGTGTGGGACGGGGAGCGGGGGATCCCGGTGTGGGGTCCGCTATGGAGCAGGGAGCGGGGGTCCCAGTGTGGGGCGGGGGGTCCTGGTGTGGGGCAGGGA
The DNA here is from genome assembly GCA_020745775.1 of Theristicus caerulescens. Taxonomy (NCBI): domain Eukaryota; kingdom Metazoa; phylum Chordata; class Aves; order Pelecaniformes; family Threskiornithidae; genus Theristicus; species Theristicus caerulescens. Next base: position 131,837,128 of record CM036559.1, on the reverse strand, counting down.
ACGGGGGGTCCCGGTGTGGGGCGGGGAGTGAGGGTCTGCTATGAGGCAGGGAGCAGGGGGTCCCGGTGTGGGGCGGGGGGTTCCCGCTGTGGGGCAGGGAGCGGGGGCTCTGGCTTCTGGCAGGGACCCCCACCCCACGTTGGACCCTCCCCCGGGGGACCCCCACCCCCTATTGAACCCTCCCCTGGTCGGGTTTGGGGTAGGGCTCGGGACGCCTTCCCCATTCTCGGGCAGGGGTCGCCCCCCAATTCCCCCCCCCCCCCGCAGTCTCCACTCAAAGTGCCCCCCCCAGAGCTGTGCCCTAGGCTTGGCCTGGGGGTCCCCCCGCCATCCTCCCCGGCCGGGCACTGGAAGCCTCACCCCGGTTTTGGGCAGCGATGCCCATCCCTGGCTCTGGGGTGGGGGGCACTGTGCAGAGACCCCCCCGTCCCCATCCCCGGGGGAGATCGGGGGTGTCCCACCCGCCACCCGCACTGGGACAGCACCCCCTCCCCGTTCTTGGACAGGGAGGTGCCCCCATCTTCCACGCTGGAGAAGCCCCCACTTGGGGACCCCCCCATGCACCCCCAGCCTCCCGTAACCCCCCCATCGCCTTCGGTGGGAAGTGACCCCCCGTCCCCTCCCCAGGACAGGCGCCGGGGTTTCGGGGACCCCGGGGGCCGCCTCGCCGCAGCACGCGGGGAGGAGAGGGGCTGCCCTGCCACCCCCGCACCCCCGGGCGCGGGCTCAGCTTGGGGAGCCCGCCCCAAAGAGAGGGGGGCTCCGGCGGTGACGGATGGAGAGGACGGTGTTTAACGGCCCCGAGGAGCCAACGCGGCTGCGGCCAGCGGGGCCGCGACATGGCGGCCCCGTGCCACGCCGCGAGGGATGCGGGCGGCGCGGCCGACTGAAAACCGACATAAACGGGAAATAAAAGAGGCAGGGGAGAGAGGTGCGATCGAAGAAGACATCGTGCCAAAGGCCACAACGGCCGGGGCTGGCGTCGCGCCTCCGTCTCCTCCGCGCGGAGGAGGGAGGTTCGGGCTGGGGGAGGAAGGCCTCCTGCTCTTCCTCCACACCCCGCGCGCCCCTTGGCTTTCCCGACGGCCCCTCGTCGCCCAGAGCAGCCAAATCGGAGCTAAACCAGCCTCAGCCCCCGGCAGCAGTCACTTAGGCGCTGCTCGCGCTCTTGTCCTCTCCGCAGCGCTCGCCTGCGTTGCCTAAGCCGATTTTTCGGCCGGGCTTGCGGAGGGGCTGGGTGGGGAGCCCATCGGGCGCAGGGCCCTCTGCGGGGTCCCTGCCTGCGCCGGGCGCTGCCCTCAGCCTGCCGGAGGGGTTTCGGCAGCAGCCCCCCCGTGAGCCTTCCCCCTGCACCCGCGAGCGCCAGGAGTCGGCCCCAGCCGAGCTGCGTCCCCCTGCGCGTCCCCGCCATGGCACCGGGGCTCGGCCCGCTGCAGGGAGGTGTCCCCAGGGCCTCCGCTCCGCCGGCGCTGCGGGACACCCCGAAGAGCCACGCGCGAGCGCTGCGCGCACAGCCACGCTATCGGACATCAGAGAATACACGCGCGCGGCTGCGGGTGCTGCCCCGCGCCCCGGGGAAGCTTTGAGCGGAGGGAAGGCGCAGGTCCCTGGCTTTGCCCCCCGGCAGCCGAAGGGCCCGGGGCTGTGGGGATGCGCTGGTGGCTCGTAGGGGCTCAACCCCACTCGCGTCGCCTGGCAGCCCGCGGGGGACGACCGAGCCCGCCAAAGCCCGGCCGCTGGTGGGGCAGCAACGCCCCTGAAGGGTGCAGAGATGGAGGGAGAAGGTCCCGGGTGCCCTCGCCCCCGCCAGCGCCCCGTGGGGACACGGGGTGACAGGGAAATGCCCCGGGGCCAGGCCCCCTCGGGCCCTGAGGAGGGTTTGGGGGCTACTGAAGCGGCCCCCCCAGCTCGCCCCCCCCGCAGCGGCGCAGGGAGGGCTCGGCGCAGCCCCAAAGCACCCGTGGGTGGCTGGGCCAGATCCCTGGGGAGCTGGGGGCCTGGCAGCAGGACCCTCCCATCTGCACCCTGCACCCCAAACCCTGCAACCCAGACCCTGCACCTGCACCCCACAACCTGTGCCCTGCACCCCACACACTGCACCCTGCACCCCAAACCCTGCACCTGCACCCCAAGCCCTGCACCTGCACCCCAAACCCTGCACCTGCACCCCACAACCTGTGCCCTGCACCCCACACACTGCACCCTGCACCCCAAACCCTGCACCTGCACCCCACAACCTGTGCCCTGCACCCCACACACTGCACCCTGCACCCCAAACCCTGCACCTGCACCTCACAACCTGCACCCCAAGCCCTGCACCTGCACCCCAAACCCTGCACCTGCACCCCACACACTGCACCCTGCACCCCAAACCCTGCACCTGCACCCCACCACCTGTGCCCTGCACCCCCACACACTGCACCCTGCACCCCAAACCCTGCACCTGCACCCCAAACCCTGCACCCCACAACCTGTGCCCTGTACCCCACACACTGCAGCCCGCATCCCAAACCCTGCACCTGCACCCCAAAGCCTGGACCTGCACCCCAAACCCCGCACCCTGCACCCCACATGCTGCACCCTGCACCCCAAACCCTGCACCTGCACCCCACACGCTGCACCCTGCACCCCACAACCTGTGCCCTGCACCCCAAACCCTGCACCCTGCACCCCAAACCCTGCAGCCTGCATGTGGCACCCTGTGACCTGCACCCTGCATACCGCACTCTCCTGCACCTCACACGCTGCATGTTGCACCCTGCTCCTTGCACCCCACACCCCGCTCCCTGCATGCTGCACCCTGCACCCCACACCCTGCTCCCTGCATCAACCTGCACCTCGCAAGCTGCACCCCAAATCCCGCACCCTGCACCCCACACTTCCCTGCATGCTGCACCCTGCGCTTCATGTGCTGCACCCCACACCCTGCATGCTGCACCCTCCCACCTGCACCCCTGCACCCTGCGTGATGCACCCTGCACCTCGCATGCTGCACCCCAAACCCTGCATGCTGCACCCACCACCCTGCACCCCACACCCTGCACCCTGCAGCCCCCGGGCGGTGCCGGGGCCAGGGAGGGGAGGGGTCACGGTGGCCAGCGGAGCCGCAGGGCCATCTAGTGGCCAGAGCCACCGGGGCCACCCCGGCCACCCCGGGGGGCTCATCCCGGCCAGCCCCCGCCGTGCAGGGAGATGGGCACCTCGTCCTGGGCAGTGACACAGGGCCATGGGCACCTCACCCTGGGTGATGGCACAGGGTCACGGGCACCTCGCCCCTGGTGGTGGCACGTTGTGATGGGCACCTCACCCTGGGTGATGGCACATGGCGATGGGCACCTCAGCCCGGGTGGTGGCACAGGGCCATGGGCAACCTCGTCCTGGGTGGTGGCACAGGGTCACGGGCACCTCACCCTGGGTGATGGCACAGGGTCATGGGTACCTTGCCCCTGGTGGTGGCACGTTGTGATGGGCACCTCACCCTGGGTGATGGCACATGGCGATGGGCACCTCAGCCCGGGTGGTGGCACAGGGCGGTGGCACAGGGCCATGGGCACCTCACCCTGGGCGACGGCACAGGACCATGGGCACCTCATCCCTGGTGATGGCACAGGGCCATGGGCACCTCACCCTTGGCAGTGGCACAGGGTCACAGGCACCTCACCCCTGGTGCTGGCACAGGGTCATGGGTACCTCGCCCCTGGTGGTGGCACGTTGTGATGGGCACCTCACCCTGGGTGATGACACATGGCGATGGGCACCTCAGCCCGGGTGATGGCACAGGGTCATGGGTACCTCGCCCTGGGCGGTGGCACAGGGTCACAGGCACCTCACCTTTGGCAGTGGCACAGGGTCACGGGCACCTCACCCTTGGCAGTGGCACATGGCGATAGGCACCTTATCCCAGGCGGTGGCACGGGGTCACGGGCACCTCACCCTGGGTGGTGGCACATGGCAATGGGCACCTCACCCCGGGCGATGGCACAGGGCCATGGGCACCGCACCCCGGGCGGTGGCACACCCTGATGGGCACATCACCCCAGGCAATGACCATCACCCGTGCCATCGCCCAGGGCGAGGTGCCCGTCTCCCTGCACCCGTGGCCACGTGCACCTCACCCCGGGCGACGGCACGAGGCCGCGCTCAGCTCCTCCCTGCCTTGCCGGGTGCCAGAGGAGCTTTTCGCTCTCCCGGGGCCTTGCCCTGCCATCGAAGCCCCGTGGTGCAGGCAGGCGGCCTGCCTTCACCCCCTGCCCGCTCCCCTGCCTTCACCCCCTGCCCGCTCCCCTGCCCGCTCCCCTGCCCTCCTCGCCAGCTGCTTTGCTCCCTGCTCCCATCCCCGGCAGTGCCCGCGTGTGCTCTGCTCCTTCTCCTCCTCCAAGAGGCGAACCTCTTGCCAGCCCTCGCAGCCGCCCAGGAGAAGCCCCGTGGAAAGGCCCTTCCTCCGCTCCAGCCTCAGTTTCCCCACCGGCCGCGGGAACCGGCCGGATCCGGGCGCCGGCGGGATTTGTTTCTATGGCAATGGGGATGAGCGCCCGCCGAGATGGGAGCAGATGCTGGAGCGGCGGCTGCCAACGGCCCCGGGGTTTGGGGCGAGGGGGGAGCACCCCTGAGCCGGGGTGACCCAGCGGGGTCCCCGCGGGGGGATTGGGGTGGGCGAGGGGCAGGGATCGGGCCCCGGTGGGTGGCGGTGGTGCCACCCTGGTGAGTCACCCTCCGGCTGGGCTATAATTAGAGCTGGCAGCGAGGGGAGGCGTGGGGAGCTTCGGCAGCCGCTGCCCTTAACGAGGCAGCCGCGGGGCACCCGCGCAGCCACGGGCCTGGCTCGGCACCCCCGGGCAGGGTGGGGGTGCCGGGGGGCGAGGGCAGGGCCCTCAAGCCTTGCACCCTGAGCCAGCTCCCCTGGGGCAGGGCCTCCCCGTGCCCAGCACCCCGAGCAGGCCACCACGGCACCCAGCGGGTCCCCAGGGGACACCTCGCTGCAGGGACCCAAGCATCATCTCAGCCGGACGGATCCTGCCAGCTTGGATGCGGGTGCTGCGCTCCGTGCACGGAGCAGATCCTCCATGGGGCTAGCGGATCCCCCATGGGGCTAGCAGATTCCCCGTGGGGCTGGCAGCCAGCAACCACCCCCCGAAGAGCTGGGTGCCCTGCGGCAGCTCCCGGGCTCGCAGGACCCGTGCCGAGCCTGGCACGCCAGCGTCACCGGAGCCACGCGCGGAGCAGGTCACAGCTGCCCGGGGGACAGAGAGCCATTGCTGAGCCCGCACAAGGGGACAGTGTGGGGCTGTCCCCGGCCTCCCTGGCCCCAGCTGCTCGCCCACGGGAGCCTGGGGACAGGGGAGTGGGACACAGGGGTGCGGGGACACAGGGGTGCAGGGACACAGGGGAGCCTGGGGATCGGATAGCGGGACACAGGGATGTGGGGGCATGGAGGCAGGGACACAGGGGAGCCTGGGGACGGGGCAGTGGGACACAGGGGTGTGGGGACACAGGGGAGCCTGGGGACACAGGGGAGCCTGGGGACAGGGCAGTGGGACACATGGATGCAGGGACACAGGAGTGCCTGGGGATGGGAGAGGGGGACACAGGGGTGCAGGGACACGGGGGTGTGGGGACACAGGGGAGCCTGGGGACAGGGCAGTGGGACACAGGGGTGCAGGGACATGGGGGTGTGGGGACACAGGGGTGTGGGGACACGGGGGAGCCTGGGGATGGGGCAGTGGGACACAGGGGTGCGGGGACACAGGGGTGCCTGGGGATGGGGCAGTGGGACACAGGGGTGCGGGGACACAGGGGTGCCTGGGGATGGGGGAGTGGGACACAGGGATGTGGGGACACAGGGGTGTGGGGACACAGGGGAGCCTGGGGACAGGGCAGTGGGACGCAGGGGTGCAGGGACATGGGGGTGTGGGGACACAGGGGAGCCTGGGGACAGGGGCAGTGGGACACAGGGGTGCAGGGCCATGGGGATGTGGGGACACAGGGGAGCCTGGGGACAGAGGAGTGGGACACGGATGCAGGGACACAGGGGTGCGGGGGGGACAGGGCTGCAGGGACACGGGGCTGCAGGGACACGGGGCTGCAGCACCGCGGTTGCATGCAGGCGCTGCTTCTTAGCCAGCACGCATGCAACAGAGCTCATCTCCCCGGCCAGCTCGTTAATGACCCGCTGTAATTATGGGCTGCTCCGGCTCCCTGGCTCCTGCAGCCCCCGGGAGCCGTGTCCCTCGGAGGGGAACGTCACCGTCGGATGGGGGACATGCAGCTCCGGCCCCCGGCACAGGGCCGGGAGCTGGCGGGGAATAAATCCAGGTGCTGGGGAGAGGCGAAGCAGCGCGTTTCCCGGCCGGCCTTCCCACATTTCCATTCTGCCTGGGGTTTTTTCCCTGTTTCCGAGCTGGGCCCGATAGATCGGCGCTGCCTCTCCCCCGGGACTCGGCGGCAGCCTGCCAGGCATCCCAGCCCTGCCTGGGCTGGAGGGCTTTCATGGCAGAGGAGGGAGCAAAGTACATGCAGGCGAGTAACTATTAACCCTTACTGCACACAAACGGTGCCGGCAGAACCCCCCTTCGGTGTTTCAGACCCCCGGATTCGGCTCTGCCCTGGGAAGGCAGGAGGTGCTGGCAGCAAACGGCAGCGACGCGCCAAAGCCGAGGCATTTTGGGGGGGGTTAAGAAGCAAGGCTGAGCCTTCGAAGCCCACGTAGCCCCAAAAGCCCGGTTTCTCCCCACACCCAGGCCCCTTTGCAGGTCGTATGTCGGAGGGGAAGCTGCAGAAACCTGCCCCCAGAGCAGAATTTTTGGGTATACTGGGTATACTGGGAGCACTGGGATGCCGCCTTGCACGGGGAGCCGGGGCGGGAGGGGCGCGTGGCCCGGCGGTTACCAGCTGTGCCAGCGTTGCTGTAAATCATGTCAGATCAGTGAAGCTTCATTAAGCCGCGGCGGCGGAGCCGGGCTGGATTGCAGGGCCCGATCCTGGCTCCCGGGAAGCACGGCCGGGACGAGGAGCGTGCCACCGCCCTGAGCATCCCTGACGCGCAGGAGGGAGGGGACCCGCAGCGTGGCAAAAGCCTCCGGCGACAAATAAAGCCTTTCGGCAAAGCCTCCGGCGCTAAAACCCCTCGTTGCACCTCGCAGCCCGGGGGCGCGGGGCAGGGGACCGGCGAGTGGGGAAACTGAGGCCGCGGGGTCCCTGCCTGCGGACGGGTCCCTGCCCGCGGATGCGTCCCTGCCGCGGAGGCGACCTGGACTCAGCTGGCTCGAGCAGAGCTCTGCGGCCGCGGCCGCTAATTGAGCTGCTGCGTCTACAGATAAATTGAGGTGTTATTCCTCCGGAGCTGTTCATCTGGGGGCCTCTGCCAGCTCTAAATTCAGGCGGAAATAAATCCATCTGTTCTCCCGCTCGGCCGCTAATCCCCCCGGCCGGAGCTCTCCCAGCAGCCGAGCCTGGCCGCTGGCTCGGCGGGGATGTAACCAGCGCTGGACGCGGCTGCGGATCGATATCTCGTTTGCTGCTCGCCAAGGAAGGCGGCGATGCTGTCTTCACCGATAAATCCTACCCGACACCACGGCCCTGGCTGGCGGTGGCCAAAACGCGGCTGCGCCGTGGGTTGCATCGCCCGGCGTGGATGCTGCAGCATCCCTCCCCGGGGCGATGCTCGGGGTCAGCCGTCGCCGAGCCCTGGGGACGACGCTCGGGGCACCGCGAGGCTCCGTGGGCCCAGCCGGTCGATAGCACCGGCTGCCGCAGCCAAACCGCTTCGGAGCAGCAGGGAGAAGCCGCCGGCTCCTTCCTCCTCCCATTAAAAACGACATTTCTGCTCCCGGGCAGGAGCAGGCAGGGCCTGCAGGGAGACCCGTGCATGTGCAGGAGTGAGGAAGACCGGTGGCAGGGCCGGGAGGAAGAGCAGGGCCTGAGGGCATCGCTGCTGGGGGCGGTTTCTGGGAGAGCGGGGGCTGGCGGGGCAGAGGCTGCTCCTGCAGCTCCCCCCGAACCCCCGTGTCCGTGCGCACAAGCGTGCATCTGCACAAGCGTGCGTGCATGGGTACGCACAGGTTTGCATGTTACCTGGGTGCACGCGTGTGTGCGTGCAAGGGAGTGTGCATGCAAGGGGGAGTGCATGCAAGGGGGTGTGCATGCAAGGGGGAGTGCACGCAAGGGGGAGTGCACGCATGGGGGTGTGCATGCGAGGGGGGTGTGCATGCGAGGGGGTGTGCATGCAAGGGGGGTGCACACTTGGGATGCATGGGGGTGTGCATGGGTGAGCGTGCACACGAGGGGTGCACGGATGGGGCTGTGCATGCACGGAGGGTTGTGCACACAGGGGTGCATGCAGGGTGCGCTTGCGTGTGTGCACACGGGGGTGCATGCATGCAGAGTGCATGCACAAGAGAGAACGCACATGTGGGTGTGTTTGTGCAAGCGTGGGGTGCATATATGCGCAGGAGGGGTTGTGTGCATGCGCTTGGGGGGCACGTGGAGCAGCAGCTGTGGGGGCAGCAGCCCAGTATTTGCCCCCCTTGCAGCCCCATGTCTGCACCCCCTGCAGCCCCACATCTCCACCCTGTGCAGCCCAGTGTTTGCACCCCCTGCAGCCCCACATCTCCACCCTGTGCAGCCCTGTGTCTGCACCCCCTGCAGCCCCACATCTCCACCCTGTGCAGCCCAGTGTTTGCACCTCATGAAGCTCCACATTTCCCCCCCTTGCAGCCCCACATTTTACCCTGCACACGCTGGTGTTTGCACCCCGTGCAGCCCCACATTTTACCCTGTGCACGCTGGTGTTTGCACCCCATGCATCTCCACTCTTGCACCCTGTGCACCCCGGTGTTTGCACCCCATGCAGCCCTGCATTTGCACCCTGCGCACCCCAATGTTTGCACCCCTTGCAGCCCCACATTTTTACCCTGTGCACCCCGGTGTTTGCACCCCATTCAGCCCTGCGTTTTCACCCTGTGCAGCCCCACTCTTGCACCCTGCGCACCCCGGTGTTTGCACCCCACGCAGCTCAGTGTTTGCACCCTGTGCAGCCCCGTGGCAGCTCAGCCCCATCCTGATCCCCCGTATCTGCCTGCACCGGGGCGCGGGCTCTGCCCTGGCCGGGGACACCCCTTCCCTTCCCAGCACGGGCCGGGGGCAGCGGCTGACCCTGAGCAAGGCGAAGGGCTCACCGACTCGCCCCATCCCCATCCCGGCCGTCACCGGGGCCACCGCTGCCACCCCAAGAGCCGACAGCCCCCCGTCACCCCCGGGCGCGCTGCCAGCCCCATCGGCACCCAGCACCCAGGCAAAGGGATGGGACCGCAGGAACCGCGGCCGAGCAGGACGCAGGTGTCCTGGCACCCGGCCCCTTGGCGGGGACAGTCCCCGGGCGATGCCAGCTGCGGGGACCTGGTGGCAGCGCGTCCCGGGCACGGGCAGGGAAGGCTTTGCTGTGGTTGTTGCTGCTCTCAGGACTAGCGCCGGATTTTTTGCTGGATAACGAAGGGGCCCGGCTGAGCGAGCGATGCAGGCGATGAATAAGTGATGGAGCCCTCGGAGGGTCTCTATGGAGACAGCTCAGGGCGCACAGGGGCCGGGGGGCCGCCGGCAGCCCCCGCGTCCCCCAGCCGCGGCCGGGGAGCCAGGGCTAATTAGAGGGGCGAGCAGGATGGCGGAGCCCTGGCTGCTCCCCTTCCCAGGAAGGCGGCTGGGCCCCCGCGGGGCCGGCTGGCAGGGGTTTAAATGGCTGTTTGCTCCCTTTCCAGCCCTCTCCCCCTCTGGCAGCAGCTTCCTCCCGTGCCTCGACCGCTTTCCCCGCGTGGAGCCAGCTCGGCCAGGCCCCGGGCATGAGCAAGCCCCGGCCGTGGTGGCCACGGGCATCTCCAGCTTGGCTTGCAAGGGCTTTTGCACCCTGGGTGGCTCAGCCCCGCTGTCACACACAGCCCGTCCCCTGAGAGCACCCTGCACGCCTGGGGTCAGAGCACACACCCGCGGCATGCTCCGAGGGACCAGGGACAGATGACATCCATGGGGACAGCGTGCGTCCAGGGGGACAGCGTGCATCTGGGGGGACAGCATGCATCCATAGGGACACCCTGCGTCCAGGGGGACAGCATGCATCTGGGGGGACAGCGTGCGTCCAGGGGGACAGCATGCATCTGGGGGGACAGCATGCATCCATAGGGACACCCTGCGTCCAGGGGGACAGCGTGCATCTGGGGGGACAGCACGCATCCATAGGGACACCCTGCGTCCAGGGGGACAGCATGCATCTGGAGGAACATGCACCTGGGGGACAGCGTGTGTCTGAAGGGACAGCACGTGTTCATGAGGGACAGCGGGTGCCTGCAAGGACAGCATGTGTCTGGAGGGCCAGCACGTGTCTGGAGGGACAGTAGCTGCCTGGAGGGACAGCATGTGTCTGGAGGGACAGCATGTGTCTGGAGGGACAGCATGCATTTCAGGGACAGCACATGCCTGGAAAGAGCATGCATCAGGAGGGACAGCATGCATCAGGAGGGACAGCATGCATCAGGGGGGACAGCATGCACTGGGGGACAGCATGCACAGGAGGGACAGCATGCACAGGAGGGACAGCATGCATTCAGGGACAGCATGCATTCAGGGACAGCATGCACTGGGGACAGCATGCACAGGAGGGACTGCATGCATCAGGAGGGACTGCATGCATTCGGGGGACAGCATGCACAGGAGGGACAGCATGCACTCAGGGGACAGCATGCACTGGGGTCAGCATGCATCAGGACGGACAGCAGGCACAGGAGGGACAGCATGCATCAGGAGGGACTGCATGCATTCAGGGACAGCATGCACTGGGGGACAGCATGCACAGGCAGGACAGCATGCACTGGGGACAGCATGAACTCAGGGGACAGCATGCACTGGGGTCAGCATGCATCAGGACGGACAGCATGCACTGGGGACAGCATGCATTCAGGGACAGCATGCATTCAGGGACAGCATGCACTGGGGACAGCATGCACTGGGGTCAGCATGCATTCAGGGACAGCATGCACTGGGGACAGCATGCATTCAGGGACAGCATGCACTGGGGGACAGCATGCACAGGAGGGACTGCATGCATCAGGAGGGACTGCATGCATTCGGGGGACAGCATGCACAGGAGGGACAGCATGCACTCAGGGGACAGCATGCACTGGGGTCAGCATGCATCAGGACGGACAGCAGGCACAGGAGGGACTGCATGCATTCAGGGACAGCATGCACTGGGGGACAGCATGCACAGGCAGGACAGCATGCACTGGGGACAGCATGAACTCAGGGGACAGCATGCACTGGGGTCAGCATGCATCAGGACAGACAGCATGCACTGGGGACAGCATGCATTCAGGGACAGCATGCATTCAGGGACAGCATGCACTGGGGACAGCATGCACTGGGGTCAGCATGCATTCAGGGACAGCATGCACTGGGGACAGCATGCATTCAGCGACAGCATGCATTCAGGGGACAGCAAGCGCCCGGGGCCCAGCCCACCCCAGCCCCCCCCGCGCTGTGTGCAGCAGGGTGCAGGGTCGCCCAGCCCCACGAGCTGCCAGTTATTCAGCCACAGGCACCGGGCTGGGACTCCGGAGAGCGAAGCTTAGAGCCTGACCTGCCTCCAACCCCCCCGTGCCTCAGTTTCCCCCAGAGCAAACAGCCCCGAATCCCCCCGAGCCCCCAGGCTGCCCCAGGCAGCGGCCACGGCACCGGGGTGCAGATCGACCCAGCCCGGCGCGACGGGAGCCGCATTTAGCAGCTTCATTTGGGTTTGCCTTGTTTTTTCCCCCCACTTTTATGACTGTAAATTTCTTTTGATACATCCGAGGTGAAAAATAAATGCAGCACCGGAGCCAGGCGGGCAATGTTCTTCCAGAAGTACTTACGCAAATCATTAGCGCGTTAATGACTGTGCCACGCCGGCTATTCCAGGTGGCCAAGCAGCAATAAGGAAGACCCCAGACCGGCCCAGGCATACGGAGGACGTGAATTTATTGCCAGATTAAATAAAAGAATAATAGGCGATATCTGTTGGCGACGGGCTGTGTCGCTCTGCGCTGGCCCCGCTCCAGCTGCAGGACACGGGGACTTCTGCCACCCGCTCCTGGCTGTCCCCTCCGCTCGCCTTGGCCCCTGGCTTTGCTTCCAAGCGACAACAGAGCGCGGTGCCGCCGGCGGCACCGGGGCTGTGCGCGGGGACGGAGAAGCGGGGCTGGTTTCCATCAGCTTTTGAGGCTCCTGAGGAATTTGGCGCACAGGGAAGGGGGTCCCCATCCCCAGGCTCGAGCTGACGGAGGCCGCGGGGATGCGCCTGGGCAGGACCCAGACGTTGCTCCCTGCTTGCAGCAACGTGTGCGTGCAAAGCCCAGGGGCAGCGGGCAGCCCATCCGGGGGTCAGCAGGGAATGCGGACACCAAGCCATGGGGGAGAAGGTTTGAACGAAGCCAACCGGGACGGAACGTGGCTCAGCGCGTGTTGCAAATGGTGCAGCAGTGAGCCCTGGGCACCAGGCAGACGGGCAGGGCAGGGGAGCTCTGCCGGAGAGGAGAGGGGCAGGGACGCCTGGTGCAGGGAGCAGGAATGAGACCTCACACGTGAACATATGAATCCCATGGGCTTCTCAAAAGCAGACCTGAATGACAACATCGCTGGTCCCAGGGATGCTCTGAGCCCCGACCCTGGGGATGCTCTGAGCCCTGACCCCAGGGATGCTCTGAGCCCTGACCCCAGGGATGCTCTGAGCCCCGACCCCGGGGATGCTCTGAGCCCTGACCTGGGGATGCTCTGAGCCCTGACCCAGGGATGCTCTGAGCCCCGACCCCAGGGATGCTCTGAGCCCTGACCCAGGGATGCTCTGAGCCCTGACCCCGGGGATGCTCTGAGCCCCGACCTGGGGATGCTCTGAGCCCCGACCCCGGGGATGCTCTGAGCCCTGACCCCGGGGATGCTCTGAGCCCTGACCCCAGGGATGCTCTGAGCCCTGACCCCGGGGATGCTCTGAGCCCCGACCCCGGGGATGCTCTGAGCCCCGACCCCGGGGATGCTCTGAGCCCTGACCCCGGGGATGCTCTGAGCCCCGACCCCAGGGATGCTCTGAGCCCCGACCCCAGGGATGCTCTGAGTCCTGACCCCAGGGACGCTCTGAGCCCCGACCTGGGGATGCTCTGAGCCCTGACCCCAGGGATGCTCTGAGCCCCGACCCCAGGGATGCTCTGAGCCCCGACCCCAGGGATGCTCTGAGCCCTGACCCCGGGGATGCTCTCAACCCTGACCCAGGGATGCTCTGAGCCCTGACCCCGGGGATGCTCTGAGCCCTGACCCCGGGGATGCTCTGAGCCCCGACCCCAGGGATGCTCTGAGCCCCGACCCCAGGGATGCTCTCAGCCCTGACCCAGGGATGCTCTGAGCCCTGACCCCAGGGATGCTCTGAGCCCTGACCCTGGGGATGCTCTGAGCCCTGACCCTGGGGATGCTCTGAGCCCCGACCCCAGGGATGCTCTGAGCCCTGACCCCGGGGATGCTCTGAGCCCCGACCCCGGGGATGCTCTGAGCCCTGACCCCAGGGATGCTCTGAGCCCTGACCCAGGGATGCTCTGAGCCCTGACCCCGGGGATGCTCTGAGCCCTGACCCTTCAAAAGGGCACCCGCTGGCACCCGCTTCCACCCTCCCCTCGCTCCGGGGCCACGAGCACACACCTCTCAGCCGCTGTTTCCCCGCCACGTTCCCTCGCTGGTTGGTCCCCCCTCGTGTGCCTGGAGAGGGACAGCTCTGTCCCCGAGGCACCACGGATGCCCGGGCACTGTATCCTGCTACAATGATGCTTTGAAGCATGCTGTGCCTCAGTTTCCCCTTCTAGCCCCAACAAGACCCATCTACAGAAGGGGGACAAAAGGGGACCCCAGCCCTTCCCTAGCTCCTTCAGGCGCTTCCCACCTCCTCCCGGTGGAAATCTCCTCCTCGGAGGCAAATCGGGCCACGAGGATGCTCCACTCCGGCAAAGGGATGAGCTGGGACGTGGGCAGCGCCGGCAGGAGCCTGGCAGGGCCGTCCCCATGGCCCCCCCAAGGACCCTGCTCTGGGGGTGACACCGGCTCTCGCTCCCCTCCCTCCTGCAGGCTCCCAGTGGTGTCCCCAGGATTTTCCCCCTCTCGGGACAACTCTCCGTGGCCATCCCACGGCCGGGCGCCGGCTGCCGCCCTCTCTCCTGCCACCTGCCTGCTCCAATTCCCCCTCGTTACCTCGCTTCTGGTAACGACGCAGTCGCTCACCAATTTAACCTGGATTAAAACCGGCTCGCTCGCTCGTTCTCCTCCAATTAATTTGCTCATCGCTTCTATTTCCAAATTAATTCATCAGGCTCTTTGGCAGGGAGAAAACAGCGGTGCCCAGGGTCTGCGCTGCTCGGGAAGGGATCAGGGTTAATTATCCCGGTGGGAACGGCCGGGAGGGGAAGCGGAGCAGGGGCTTATCCCGGGATGGGGACCCGGATCCGGTGTGAGCGGCATCCCCTGGACCGAGGGGAGGCCATGGGATGGGGGACCCACGGCTCAGCCGCGCTGGCCCCATTGCTTCCTCGGGAATGTGGCACGGGGACAAAATCCCCAGGGAACAAAGCGCGGCCCCTCCGGGGGGTCACCCCGCTCCGCGGTGGGGGCGAGGGGGCCAGGCTGTGCCCTGCAAGGGTTAACGCCGGGTACGGCACGGGGTGTTCGAGCTAAAAATACGCGGTGACTTTTTCTGTATTTGCTCTAATGAGTCATTCTCTTTAAGTAATTTATTGCTCGTTACATAATCACTTTCATTTTCAGCTCGAGAAAAATGGAATTTTTTTTTCCCCTTTTTTTTTTTTTTTTTTTTTAATGAAAAGGGCACCAGCAAACCCTGCAGGCGCACGAGCATCGGCCATTTTCCCAACTCTTCCCGGCATTTTTCCGGCGAAGGGCCGGGATGCTGCCGCCGGCGGCTCCTCGCCTCCTGTCGCATCCTCCAGCGAAAGCCGCCGGGGAGCCCGGCGCAGCGGGGCGATGCTGAGGGGTGCCCCTGGGTGCAGGGGGGCTCGGGGTGCGCGGAGGGGGGCACAGCACCCCGGGGCCGGCTCGGCGGGGCCGCTGGCACCAAGGAGGCTCTGGGATGGGCTCGAGGAGCCCCGAGGGCCACAGCTGCGTCCCAGCAAGCCCAGTGCTGCATCCCAGCTCGCCCAGTGCTGTGTCCCAGCAAGCCCAGCGTCATGTCCCAGCAAACACAACGGCACGCTCCAGAAATCCCAGTGCTGCATCCCAGCAAGCCCAGTATTGTGCTCCAGTAATTCCAGTGCCATGTCCCAACAAAGCGAGTGTCCTGTCCCACCAAGCTCAGTGTCACATCCTAACAAGCCCAGTGCCATGTCCCAGCAAACCCAGTGCCATGTCCTAACAAGCCTGGTGCTGTGTCCCAGCAAACCCAGTACGGTGCCCCAGAAAACCCAGTGCTGTGTCCCACTGAGCCCAGTGCCATGTCCCACTGAGCCCAGTATGGTGCCCCAGCAAACCCAGTGCCACGTCCCAGCAAACCCAGTGCCATGTCCTAACAAGCCCGGTGCTGTATCCCAGCAAACCCAGTATGGTGCCCCAGCAAACCCAGTGCCATGTCCCAGCAAGCCCAGTATGGTGCCCCAGCAAACCCAGTGCTGTTTCCCACCAAGCCCAGTACAGTGTCCCAGCAAGCCCAGCACTGTGTCCCAGCAAGCCCAGTGCTGTGCCCCAGTGAACCCAGTGCCATGTCCCAGCAAGCCCAGTGCTGTGTCCTAACAGCCCAGTGCCATATCCTAGCAATCCCAGCACTGCACCCCAGCAATCCCAGCAAGCCCAGTATGGTGTTCCAGAAAACCCAGTGCTGCATCCCAGCAAACCCAATGCTATGTCCCAGAAATCCCAGTGCTGCGTCCCAGCAAGCCCAGTGCCGTGTCCTAACAAGCCAAAGGGAAGCCGCAGGGAAGGGCACCCCAGCCACCTCAGCACTGGGGGGCGAATGGGGGGCTCCAGCGCAGGCCCCCGTGGGACTGGGGGGGATCTGCCGGCGGGGGGGTGGGAACCCCGCTCCCCCACCCCTGCCAGCCCTCGCTGCTGGCAGCTGCCTGCTCCCTGCCACCGAGGTGGGGGGAAAAGTCTCGGCTTCGGAGCTGCAGACTAGGAATTAACTACGCCAAATGTTTTATTTGTGTAGAAACGCAATTATGCTAATTAAAGCATATCTGTAATTACAGCACTTAGTGGCCCGTAAGTGCACAAGTGGCTCCGGTGACTTTGGAGGAGCTGGAAATCTGGAGGGTGGCTTAGCCCCGGCGCCAGCGAGGTCCTCGGCAGGGCGAGAGCCGGTGTCCCCATGGGAGGTGACAGCGGTGACCTCGGTGCCTGCAGAGAGGCCGGGCGGCAACCGCGGGCAGGAGCGAGCTGGGGGCCCATTGCAGAGGATGCTCGGCGCGCGCAGGACAGATGGGTACCCACAGCCACACCTCGGCACAGGTGCCTGCCGGCAGCCACGCCGCGGTCCTGCCTGCGCCGGGTGCGAAGGCCAACGGCGGGCGATGCCTCCGGCACCCCAGGGCCGAGGGAGCAGGAGGCAAAGCGGGTCCCCGGGGGCACAGCCCGGGGGCCACCGGTGCCTGGGCAAAGGCAGAGGCTGGGGTGAGCGAGGCGGAGCGGGGAGCAGGCTCGGAGCCCCGGCTCCGCAGGCGGCTGAGGCTCGAGAGCGCATCTGGAAGGGAGAAATAAACGGGAAGCAGAGGAACTCGACAGCCGGAGCACCGGCCAGGCGACCCGCGGGCTGGCCGGGGTCAGATACCTCAGGCTGCAGGCAAAGGCAAGGGGGGAGATGGCGTCTGCCCCCGCCGCAGTAAAGCCCTCGCTGTGGGCAGCGTGTGATGGGGGGACAAGGACCGCGGTGGGGGGACGGGATGGGGCACTGGGGAGCTGCTAAGGGGGCACGGGACAGCGCGGGGCAGGGCGAGCAGCACACCCGGGGTGTTTGGGGCTGGCGGAGCAGCAGGCGTCGATGGGGAGCGCCGGGGTCCCCGCAGACCTGGGAGACCTCTCCTCCATCCTTCAGCGGCGAAGAGCACCCGGAGGCAGCCAGCCTCCCACGCTGGCACCTGCCGACTCGGATTTCATCTTCCCCAGCCTCAAGCAGCGACAGAAAATCGCCTGTTTGCTGCGATCGCCGAGTCTGAAGCCGAAGGATTTAAGCCGCGCGCATCCGAGGGACGGATTGCGGTGCAGGCATGGGGTGCCCCATGGTTAAGCATCGCCGCGGCATCCGCAGGCAGGATGGGCAGGGATGGCTGCTGAGCTCCCGTGTTTAATTTGGAGCCATCGTCAGCTCCGGGTAATTACAGGCCTGCATATTAATGGGCAGGTGCTGCAGGATGCCGAGTGGCGACATGCCAGCTGGCAGGAGCGCGGGAGGGAAGGGGAACGGTGTCACCGAAGCTTTGCCGGGTGCGATTTATTTGCTTAACGAACGCATCCAGCCCTAAGTGCCTTCGATAAGTCTGCAGAAGGGCTGAGCTCTGTTTGCACGGCAAACGCACTTTCCCGGGTGCTGCCTGGCCCTTAAGCGTTATGTTCCGTGCAGGCAGCTGCCTTCGCTGCCAGGCTGGGAGAGCAGCTCCCCGGGGCTTCGAGGAGCCACAGGAATGCAGCCCAGCCTGCAAATCCCCATCCCCATCGCACGGCAGCCCTGCAAGCCTGCAAATCCCCGTCCCCGTTGCATGGCAGCCCTGCAAGCCTGCAAATCCCCATCCCCGTTGCACAGCAGCCCTGCAAGCCTGCAAATCCCTGTCCCCATTGCACAGCAGCCCTGCAAGCCTGCAAATCCCCATCCCCGTTGCATGGCAGACCCGCAAGCCTGCAAATCCCCGTCCCCGTTGCACGGCAGCCCTGCAAGCCTGCAAATCCCCATCCCCGTTGCACGGCAGCCCTGCAAGCCTGCAAATCCCCATCCCCGTTGCATGGCAGCCCTGCAAGCCTGCAAATCCCCATCCCCGTTGCATGGCAGCCCTGCAAGCCTGCAAATCCCATTGCACAGCAGCCCTGCAAGCCTGCAAATCCCATCGCCATTGCATTGCACCCCAAGACGCCAGGACCCCGGAGGGGACACTGGGCATGCTGGGTGACACGAGGAGCTTTGCATGGCAGCACCGGAGCAGGGAGGAGAGGAAAGCAGAGTGCCACCACCTTGGGGACCTCCAAGCGAGGCCACGGGCACCCCGAGGGAGCCGTGCCCGTGCCGCAGCCCCGGCACCAAAGCAGGCAGGAGCAGCGCCGGGTGCGGCGAGGCGGGGGGAGGAAAGACACGGTTACCCTGAATCTCCGGGGAATTGTCCTTGGATAAATGCAGTGCTACAGACTCTGCCAACTCATCTTTCAATTAGTAGGTTTAGTTGATAACCAGGGGGAAAAAAAAGGCAGCAGGAGGTGGTGGTTTAGCGTGTGTGTGTTATCTTC
The DNA here is from genome assembly GCA_020745775.1 of Theristicus caerulescens. NCBI lineage: Eukaryota > Metazoa > Chordata > Aves > Pelecaniformes > Threskiornithidae > Theristicus > Theristicus caerulescens. The sequence continues at coordinate 131,818,642 of CM036559.1, read as the reverse complement.
CCAGCGCTGTTTGCTGGTTTTTTCCCTTTCCCAGCTTTTTTTCCCTTCCCCAAGCCCCTCCCCATCCTGGCTCCCAACCAGCCCCAGGCTCATCCCTGCCCAGCACCGAACTGGGCTCAACCCCGCATTCGGGGTCTGGGATTCCCTCTACTCACTGCCATCAGCAAAATCCCATGGGAATAGAGCAGGACCCCAGCATCCCAGGGGGCTGGCGGGGGCCAACGGTGTGAGGGGCAACAAGGCCGAGTGCCGGGTCCTGCATTGGGGCACAACAACCCCAGGCACCGCTGCAGGCGTGGGGAGGAGCGGCTGGGAGCTGCCCGGCGGGAAAGGACCTGGGGTGGTGGGCGACAGCGGCTGAACATGAGCCAGCAGCGTGCCCAGGTGGCCAAGAGGGCCAGCGGCATCCTGGCTTGTATCAGGAACGGTGTGGCCAGCAGGAGCAGGGCAGGGATCGTCCCCCCGTGCTGGGCACTGGTGAGGCTGCACCTCAAATCCTGTGCTCAGCGCTGGGCCCCTCACCCCCAGAAGGAGCTGGAGGGGCTGGAGCGTGGGCAGAGCAGGGCAGCGAGGGTGGGGAAGGGGCTGGAGCACAAGGGTGGGGAGGGGCGGCTGGGGGAGCTGGGGGTGCTCAGCCTGGAGAAGAGGAGGCTGAGGGGAGCCCTCATCGCTCTCTGCAACTGCCTGAAAGGAGGCTGGAGCCGGGGGGGGTCGGTCTCTTCTCCCCAGGAACAAGCGATGGGACGAGAGGGAACGGCCTCAAGCTGCGCCAGGGCAGGGTTAGGTTGGGGATTGGGAAAAACTCCTTCCCCAAAGGGCTGTCAGGGCCTGGCCCAGGCTGCCCAGGGCAGGGGCTGAGTCCCCATCCCTGGGGGGATTTAAAAGCCGGGGAGATGTGGTGCTTAGGGACATGGGTTAGTGGTGGCCTTGACAGTGCTGGGTTAGCGGTTGGACTCGATGATCTTAAGGGTCTTTTCCAACCTTAACGATTCTGTGATTCTATGATTCTATGATCCCGCCTCTGCCGCCCGTGTCCCATCCCTCCCTGGGATCCACAGCCCCTCCCGGAGCATGGATCCTTTCCCAGGCTGCAACACCCTGGATTTCTCACCAAAACCTCCATGTCCGACCACAGTGCAAGCAGCAGCCGCTCACCGGGCCGGCCTCCCTCCAAAATGAGCCACATCTCAATGCCGAGGAAATAAATGCAGCGCATTCCCCTCGCAGGCACCATGCGAACACAAAACATTAACGTTAGCAAGAGCAAACCCGGGGATCTGGACCGTCAGAGGAGGGAAGGACGTGGCTACAAGACGCTCATGCCTTTGGGGACGGGGGCTGGCGGCAGGGGTGTGGGCAGCAGGGCTGGCACGGGCATCGGCGGAGGGATGGGGCTGGCAGAGAGATGCAGGGGCACGTTAGCCCCCCGGGACCGGGGTGTACCACCGGCCGCTGCAACGCCCCGGGGGAGGGCAGCGCGTCTTGTTCCTTAACCAAGCGAAGAAGCGGTTTTTATGTCTGACCAAGCCACCTACGCAAGGAGCAGACGCTTCACCCTGTCTCTCTCTCCCTCTGTCTCTCTCGGGGGGTGACGGTGGCGAGGGAGAGACCCCTCCTTCGGCGGGGCACCAGCAGCTGTCCCCAGCCCCGCAGCTGTCCCTTGCAGGGGGGACACGGGTCCCGACGCCGATGGGAAGGCCGGGAAGGTGGGCAGCTCGGCCCAGGATGGGCGCAGAGGTGCTGGATCCTTCGGCAATGGCCCCTGGTGCTGCCAAAGCCCCCTCAGCGCCGGCTCTCCAGCAATGAACTTCAGCAGGGTGGCCAGATCCTGCCGTCGGTGCGACCAGCGCTGGAGCGGGTCAGGCTATTAATGCTGGATTGCACTTTCTATGAATTAATGGCTTTTCAGCTCTCCCTGCCATGCCATGCCCCCCGGCAAGTGTCCCCAGCCCTGTCCCCTTCCCTTCGGTGGGGTCCCCACTGCAGGGTCTGGTTTGCTGCGGTGCAGGAGCAGCGATGCCAGGATCCGACCGAGCTGTATAGGTGAAGACAGAGCGGGGAGGGATGAAAGGGGGTTCCTGGGGTAGCACCTCGGCCCCACGGTCCCGTTGGTAGCTCCGTGCCTCCCTGCTGTGCCTGCAGATTTGGGGGTTGCGGGAGGGAGGGGGCGGGGGGCACGGCTGGGGCCCCCCTGCCCACCCTGCTCTGCAGCACGGGCTCTCCGCACGCTCGGCTCGAACGCGGGGTTCGCTCCCCGCCGCGCTGCCGGCTCCCATGCACAAGCGATGCACAAGCGCGCCTGACTTTGCACTTCTCGCCGAGCTGCGGGCTCGCCAGCCCACGGACCTGCTGTCCCAGCTCCCTGCCAGCGCGGCGGCGGGGGGGTCCCCAGCAGCGCCGTAGGCCCCTGCCAAGCCCCCACCTCCGCAGAGCCCCTCCGTCCTCACCAAAACAGCCGCGGCCGCAGCCCACCCACACTCCCCAGGAGCCGGCTCCCACGCTATTCCCAGGGGGAAGAGACCCCCTTTCCATCCCCGCATTCCCGTGGGAGCAGTGCAGCGGGACAGCCCGCTCCGGCTCTGTGAAGAGGGGGTGATGATCACGGCTGGAGCTGGGGGGCCCGCGGCCGTGCCCCCACCCTGCCCTGACGCAGCTCCCAGGGTTTGGGAGGGCACGTGCAGAGCCTCTGGTACCGGTACCCCCTCCACACAGCCCACGGCACGGCACGGCATGGCACGGCACAGCATGGCGCGCATCCTGCCCGGGCTCTCCCCATCTGGCGGGGCAGGATTGGTGCCGGGTGCCTGGCAGGGAGCCACAGCCATTCCCGGGAGTGTCACTTGCCTGGGGACAGCCAGCCCCAACAGCAGCCCCCCTCAACCTCTCCCCGAGCCCCCGTGGGGTGCAGCAAGCCCGGCTCCCACCGTCAGCACCCCCTTATCCCGCAGCATCCTCCGGAGCGGCTGCTTGCTCCGATCTGCAGCTGCCTCCGCTCCGCGTCCCGGGTTTGGCCGAGGGAAACCAGCACCCAAAGGGCACCTTCGTGCCCTTGTGCTTATTTCGGGGGACGCTCGACCCTCAGCAGCTGAGCTGGGGTTTCCTTCGGGGCAGGAGCCTCGCCGATCCCGAGCATCCCCCATGTCAAATCCCCCGCTAGTGTCTCGCGGCTGCCTTGTGATGGGTGACGGCCCAAACCCATCGTCCCGGGGGTACGGCAGGGCGGCAGCGCCCACGGTGCGGGCAGGCGATACCGGGCTTGCAAGGAACCCCATAATTAACACCTTGCAGTGCTCCGCTGGAGGAGCCTCTGACGGTGCAGAGCACTGGAGGGAACCGGGGGAAATAAAAGAGCAAAAATTGAATTAACAAAGGTCACGATGCTCCTGGCTCACACCGCTGAGCTGCGGCGCTGGCTGAGCCTGCCCCGACCCTCTCCCTCCGGAGGGACCCCCGGGACGCCCAAAGGCAGCCACAGAGGCGATGGGGAGAGCAGCCGGTGCACGCAGGCAGCCGCGGGGCTCTGCCATCGGTGCCGGCGGCTGCAGGCGTGGGCTGGAGCAACCAGAAGCCTCTGCGAGGAAATGCAGTATGCCCAGGTGCCCATCGCCCCGGCGTCCGACACCGAGACGGTCCTGCAGCCGACCCTTGGGCTCGCTGCAACTTCTCACGCCTTGAAACCTGCTTTATCTGCAGGCAACAGCAAGCGTCCCCAGCCCGGCACCGTCAGTCCTGGCTGGGGCTTTAGCAAAACACTCGAGTTTTGGGGGTTTCACCCACGAGCGTTTGCTGACTCAGCAGTGGTCCTGCTCCCCAGAGAGGCTGGGAAGGGTGGGAGACGAAGCCACCCGGCGTGGCAGGTCCCAGCCGTGCTCCGGCTCAGCCGGCGGGTGAAGTATGTGCAGTGAAGTGCCCTAAAACCTAACCCTAGCCCTAAAACCTAACCCTAGCCCTAAACCTAACCCTAGCCCTAAACCTTAGCCCCAGCCCTAGCCCCACAGGGAGGCCAAGCCCATCTGCCGTGCACCAGAGCCGCAGCCCCGAGCGTCCCGCACCCCAGTTTCCCGCCTGACCAGCCCCCAGGGCGCTGCAGAAGGACGGGGGGGTCCCCATGTCCCGCAGCTCCCCCGGACGATCACGCTCGGGACCACAGAGCCTCCCAGCCCCTGCTGAGCCGCGGGTCCCCTTGCTGGCGGCGGCAGCCGCAGCCCGTCCGGCAGAGATTTCTTGCGTCAAGTAGCTGATAATAAAATCATGAGGGGATGTATCATCCCCCTGCTTGAGCCGGGAGATTAACGGCTTTGCCGGTGCCGACACCTCTCCCCACTGCCGGAGCCGCCCTGCTCTGGCACTGATTTCTTATTTAAAGGCTGCACGGCTTCCCCCTGCTTTTCTCACGGGAAGGATGCTGCCATCGGCCTGGCTGTGTTACCACTAGTAAAAAATATGGGAAAAGGACCCAATTTTTCTGGAGAGCAGGGAAAAACACGGCAGCACCCATGGCTTGTGTCCTTCCAGCCGGGCTCCAGCCGAGTATCGGCTCAAGGACGGGGCTGCGGACCCATCCTGGCTGTGGGACCGGGGACGCGGGGCAGCCCCGGCGTTATCCCCTTGCAGAGAATAAACCCCAGCCTGCAAACTCCTGCACAGCCGTACGGATGTCCCAGCTCCCCTCGGAGGGGAGCGGGGGCTCCGGCCAGGGATGGAGCATCACCTCCCAGCGCCGAGCAGCCGCTGGCCTCGTCCCCGAGCCCACGCTGGCTCCATCAGTGCGACATCCTCACCAGGCTGATCAATCCCACCGCTTGGCAGGGCTTCGTGCCCTCGGAGCCAGGCTGGGTGCCATCCAGGCCAGCGAGGGCTCGTGTCCCGGGCTACGGCTCCCTGTATTGCCAGGGAGGAGCGGGTTCCGGCAGCCCTGCCTGTACCTTGCGCCCGCAGGCAGGAGCATTAGGGTTCTGCCGCAATGGGGTGAGGTTCGGGGTGCCCGTCAGCGAGGAGGGGTTTGCACGCAGGGTTTGCACGCCAGGCAACATCAGCATCTTCACCCTGTAGCAACCAGACCCTGAACCTCAGGGGACGGGGACGGGTCCCCTTCCAGACCCGCCTGCCCCAGGGCCACGTCTGCCCGCAGCCGCGTTTGGCCAGCAGCAGCTCAAGGAAAAAGGTAGGGGAAAAAAAGCCCTCCACCAGTCTTAGCCTTTCAAATGCTCATTATAAATAGCTCCTCAGTGTCTTCTGAGTCACCCAGCTGAAACGTGCAAGCTAATAACGAACTGGGAAGGGGCTGGGAAGTGATTACAAGCCAGGGGAGGCTTTCTGGCTAAGTCATCACTTCTGTGACGGGGCTGCACCAGCAGCTGCCGTTTGCTTTTTCCCTCCTCGGGTGCAACGATCCTCCACCGCATCTGGCGAGCAGAGGGCTTTGGGGATGCCGAAACACGCTGCGAGGCCGTCCTCGCCGGCCGCAAGCCAAGCCCCGAACCCCCCCTGGCCCCAGCCAAAAAAACCCGGTTTTAATATTTTCTGTGGGAAATTCACCCATTCGAAACCACCTCCTTTTTCTATTTGATTTCTTATAGAAAACACAAACTGGCCCAGAGGGCTTGAACCCACCCAAAACGCTGCCTGCGCGATCTCAAGTCATCCTTTCCCCTCTGCCTGCCCACGCTGCGTTGCAGGCAGGGCTCTGCCAGGCCGTGCCAGGGCAGGCAGGGCGCAGGGTGCGGGGACAGGACCAAGGGCTGCTGCTGCCACGTAACCAGCCCCCGGGGCACTTCCGAGCCGAGACTCAGCGAGTCCCGCGGGCTGCTGTGCTAGTCCACCCCTCGCGGACGCTATGTGGGTGACAAGGTTTGGGGACACCCTCCTGCTGCTTGCGGATGCCACAACATCGTGGACCACCATTGACCCAAGGACCAGCCGGAGACCCCCGACCCAGGCTCCAACCCACCTGAAACAGCAAATCCTGGGGTTGTCACCCATTGCTGCAAGGCAGGCGAGACCCCCACCCACCCTCGGCACCTCGGCGGGGGGGTCCGAGCTGCCAGGCTGCCCGTTGCCTGCGCTCTGCCGGCTCTCCATCGCCTACCCCCCCCGCTGCCACGCCGATGGAGCCGCAGCAGCAGACAAAGCAGCTCCCAGCGCTCTCCATCCCCCTCGCTCCCCCCCTCCAGACAGGCCCATCCATTAACCAGGACAGCTCAGCCCTTTGCAGGAGAAAGCTGGACAGGCAGAAAGTCCCAGGCAGCTCGGGCCCTGCCTGCGTTGCTGGCTGCAGCCCAGCGCAGCTCTCGGCGAGCCACGTGGGAGATGGGAAAGAGACAAAAGCGAAAGCGGGGACCGGGGTCGGAGGAGAGCGGGAAGCAGGAGGGATTCCCAGAAAGAGCTGCTGCATCCAGCGCTGCCCCGGGGAATCCCGCATGCCCCACGGAGGAGCTGCCGGAGAGCTGGCTGCCCGCCCCGATGGATGCTCATCCTTCCGGAGCCGATGGAGCAGCGCGGCTCCCGGGGGGATGCGCGGGGGCTCAGCTGCAGACGATGGCCGGGGCACGCTCGGTGCAGCCCCTCGCCGGCAGAGCCGCCGGTGCTGCCGCCCTGGGCCACGGCCAGCCCCACGGTGTGCCAGCCTGCCCGGCGGAGCGGAGGTCGGCCTGATTGCCTGCATCTGTGCTAGCATCTGGCCGGCAGCCGGCAAGAACCGGAGGTTAATTCCCCGACACTTTAAAACCGCTCGCTGCTCTGAAGCTGAGGATGCTCAAGGGGGATGCCCCGGGGCGATGGAGGGGAAGCTCTTGGCTGGGGTCCCCCCCACCCAGGGGACCTCCCCGGGCACGGTGCAGGGTGCCAGGAAGCTCGCAGCCAGGAGCTTCTCTTCCATCCTCTCCGCAAGGCACCTCCGAGCTCCGGGGCTCGGTGCCCACGCGGGTGGGTGATGCTGAAGTGCCCCAGACACCTCCAGGCCGACATGCCGGCACCAGGCTGCGCGAAAGGCAGAGGCACGAACAGCCTGAGGCTTTGCAAAAGCCTGGAAAACATCACACGCAGCCGCTTGCAGATCCCGAGGACCCCAGCAATGGGGCACCAGGCTGCTCTCACCCCGCTGAACCCCTTGGCCCCAGTAAGCGGGTGCCCTGGACGGGGCGCTGGAGTCGGTATTTTCCCCGGCACTTTGAACGTGCAGCCCGGGGACTGGCAATAACGACGAGGCAGAGGTTCAGAGTGGGCTCCGGCGGGCTCGGCAGCCTGCCCTCGGCTTTGCAGATGCTTGCAGACCTCCAAAAGGTGGCTGAACCCCTTCGCCAGGCAGCTCGCGCCCTCCGCGTCCCAGCCCGCGTTGCTCCCTGGGTACCTGCAGAGGTAACGCCACCGGAGCAAGCCACAGAATCACAGAATCCGAGAACGGTTTGCTTGGAAGGGACCTTTAAAGGCCATCTGGTCCTACCCCCACGATGCCACGTCTCTGCCACCAGCGCTGCCCTGCGGGCCGTGCTCCGGGAGAGAAGCGGGAGTAACGGTGAGGATGCACGAGGTGGGGAGGGACCGGGGTTTCCCTCTGGCTTGCGCCCGGGGCCACAGAGGCAGCGGCAGGTAGGGACATCAGCAGCATCACGAATGTCACCTCACGCCATCAGCCCTTCCAGCTGCGCCCCTGGGCACCCCTCGGGCCGGGAGCCCGGAGGAAGCGGCTCCCGGGTGGGTGCACCAGGGAGGTAACACGGGGATGGTGCGTTACACGTCGCCCCTGCGCGAGCCTTGATGGGGCCATGCCACCGGGGTCCTGGCATTGACCTGGAATAACGGGCACAGAGACTAACACACTCCTAAAGGTGTGTAAGAACCATCTTTGTCCCCTCACGGGACGCCGGGGCCGCTTGGCCGGCCGTGCCCGGGCAGGACGGAGCCCCTCGTCCCAGCTGCGGCCGCAGCCGCGGTCCCTCCTCCATCACGCGCCTGGCACCGACCCCGTCACCGGACCAGCGCTGAGCATGGTGACACTTGGCTGGTTGACATGTCCCCGCGTCTGCTCCTGCCAGGCAGCTGCCAGAAGCAAACCAGGCAGCGGGGAGAGCTGGATGAGGAGCAGGCAGGGCTGCCTGCTCCCCGAAGGAAGCCCTGACCTCTCCCCAGCCTCCGCTGAGCCGGGTCCTTCCCTGCAGGGATGCTCAGAGCATCGTCTCCTCCTCCGTGGTTTCAATCTGCAGAGCTCAGCTGCTTCTCCCCCAGCCCCGGCTGCTGTCAGATGCTGTGAGAGCCGCAGCTCCGGGCACCCTGGCATCCCACCCGCCGCTAACCGGGTCAGGAGCCGCCCGCCCGGGAACACGCTTCCCGCCGGGGGAAAAGGAGGAGGAAATGGGTTAAAACGTGACCTGGATAACGCAAAATGGCACTTGACTGGCTGCCACCCGACGCTCCCCTGCGATAAATCAGAGCCTTATCCACCGCTCACGTGGGTAGACCTGGCCCACCGATGGATCTGGGCCCCACGCAGCATCCCCAGCCGGGCAGCAGCGCTCTGCGAGGGTGGGCATCGGCATTGCTAAGATCTGCCGGCAGCACGCAAGACGAGCCAGCGTTAACCACGGGGCTCGAGCGCAGGCAGAGAGCAGGCAGCGTCACCCCGCAGCGCTGGCCTCACCGCGGCCACCCGCTCCAGCCGAGTGCCGGTGGGGCAGCCGGCTGCGCAGGCAAGGGCATCGTCCGAAAGCTTTCGGGATGCTTTTCCACCTCTATGCATCCCCCGGGGTGTACAGGAACAGGGACAAACCCCTCCTGGGAAGGCCATGAGGTTATAAAAGGGGGAAGCATCTTGGCTCACCGTTCCTGCCTCTCCTGCCCTGGGCGGCTCCAGGGGCGCAGCCAGTCCGGCTACACTAAGTTTCTATAGCATCTACCTTTCTTAAAAGCCATTAAACAGCAGCGGAGGCATTCCAGCCGGAGGAAACATGGGGATAGCATGGCATTTCAAGACCTTTGTGTGTTTTGCTTAAAGAAAAGGACACGGGCACATGTTCTGGTGGCAGCACGAAAGGCTCTCTGCAGGGAACAAAGCGCAGACGGCACCAGAGAGCGAGCCAGGAGAGCTGGGGGGAAGGATGCTGCCCGCAGAGGAGGTTGGACCCGGCGCCCACGGCAGCGTAGGGGGGTCGGCAGCTCTCGGTGCCTCCGGAAGGTGGGTCTAAGCCCCACACCAGGCGTAGGCAGGAGAGATGCTGGAGGCTGTTTTCTATAGAGAGAGGCAAACTTCTCATCTGAAGGTCACCTCGTGAAGGTGCGAAAACCTGGTGATGCCGGAGGGAAACGTGGGGCTGGGGCAGGGCAGCTTCCCTCGCGCCCCGATGGCGCTGTAATCACCCAAAGCACCCGCGCCGGGAGACCCGAGGCCGCTCCTGGGCCCATCCCCGGGCGGCGAGGTGGCCCCTGGGAGCGGTGGTCCCGGCGCAGGCTGCCGAGCCAGGCGGTTCGGCCGGTGCCTGAGCACGTGGAGCTGGCACCGCCAGACAAAGGAATCCAAGCACCGAGCAGCCTTCCTCCTCATCCCCTTACGCCCGCATCCCTTCCCCGCCGGATCAGCTCACCCCTCTGGCAACGTGGGGTCTGATCCCAGCAACCGCCGGGCGGGCCGAGGGATGGGGAGCCCCCAAGATCTGCCGGTAGCCGGGAGGCAGAGCACCCACGTACTGCAAATCGCCTGTGCACAGCCTGCTACCCAGCAGCTGTGGAGCCTCGTGAGTGCTACACACGCGCGCGCGCAGAGCCGGGGGGTCTCCGCCATCCCTAGCTGAGCCCGTGGGCGATGGGAATTCAGGCACCGCATGTTTCCCGTTAGCCAGTTCAGCCGCTCTTCCCACGTGGGCTCTCCGGAGCATCACCCTTCCCCGCTTCCAGGGAGCACTGTCATCCCTCAGCAAGGTCACCCCACGCTCGCACGCCGAGCCCCTCGTGCCTGCGCCGCGGAACGAGATCCCCGTGACCCCCGGAGCCCCTTCCCCACCTCGCTGCATGCAAACAGGCGCAGCGACACCGGGACCCCCAGACCTGTTGCGTGGGTGGGTGCGCGGGGGGGTGGCATCTCTTGTCGCCAAAACCACGATTCAGAGGCCTGACCTGCATTTCACAAAGTCACCCGGTCCCCTCCCAGCCCACCGCCCGGGCCAGGAGCCTTCTGCCCCCACGGGAAACCGCTACGGGGTGAGGGTGGCTTGGGAAATGGGGAGACGCTGTTCACACCAGCCCTCCGGCACAGAGCCCTTCAGTCAGCTGCCAGCGATGACCTGCCCTGGGCTAACACAGGTGGCTAGCGGGGAAACAGGGGGGCTCGCAGCCTCTTGTCATTCCCCCGCCATCCCCTCCCCACCAGCTGTCAGGCAGGAGGAACTTTTTCCTGCCTCCCCTCTCCCCAATGTCTCCCTGACTCCTTCACCCAGCATCACCCCCGGAGCATCCCTCCCTCTCGCCGCGGTCCCCCGCATCCCCGGTACCGGCGGGAGGGGGACTCACAGGTCAGACGCGGCCGCCTGGTACGGCTGGCTCCGGCAGAGGATGGAGTGTCCGCAGCCCTGGCCCATGGCTCCGCATGCTTCGGTTCTCGGTGCTGGCTGGGAGCGGAGCCTCCCGCCGCGTTCGGCGAGGGTGCCTCCAGCCCGCTGCTGTCACCGAGCCCGATGCAGCGCGCCGAGGCGTGCGGGAGGGGAGGGCGGAGGGGAGGGGGGGGGGGGCGACGCTGATTGACGGAGCCGCTGCGGCTCCGCGGGGCCGGGCGGGGGCCCAGCCGCTCCCGCGGAGGGGCCGAAGGGGTCCGCACCTGCCGCCCGCCGCCGCCCGCCGCGGGCCGCGCCCGGCCTCGCCCGCCGCGCCGCGCCGCGCCGAGGGGCCGCCGCCTTTGTCTAGCGAGGCACGGGCTGGCCCTGCCCGCCCCCGCGCTGCCCGCGGCGGCAGCGAGCCCGTTCTGCCCGGCTTCTGCCCCGGGGGCATCGGGCAGCACGGAGCAATACTGGGCAGCACTGGTTCTGCGGGCAAGTCCCTGCCCCAGGGGCACTGGGCAGCACCAGACCCACAAGCTGCTTCCTTCACCAGGGGCACCGGGCAGCATCGAGCACGATGGAGCAGCGCTGGCCCACAGGCACGGCTCTGCCCCGGGGCACTGGGCAGCACTGGTCCCACAGGCCCCTGCCCCAGGGTTACTGGGCAGCACTGGTCCCACAGGCCCCTGCCCCAGGGTTACTGGGCAGCACTGGTCCCACAGGCCCCTGCCCCAGGGTAACTGGGCAGCACTGGTCCCACAGGCCCCTGCCCCAGGGTAACTGGGCAGCACTGGTCCCACAGGTCCCTGCCCCAGGGCAGTACCCTCCCGCAAGCAGGTCCCAGCCCAGGTGATACGGGGCTGGCTGTGTCCCCCCGCCAGCTCCCTGCCCGGGCCGTCCAGGCGGTGTGGAGCTCCAGGCTGCGGGATGCTGCCCGCTGCATTGCCCAGCTGGGGCCAGGAGCAGGGAGGGGATGCTGAGCCCTTGGCCACCCCACATGGGTGAGCCCCCCAGCTTGAACCTGCCCCGAGCCCCAACCCGCTCCCAGGCAGGGCTGCAGTGGAAAAGCTGGAGCCTCCCAGGTGCCCGCAGCACCACTCCGTGCCTGTGTCCACGCTGTCACCTCCCGAACTAGCACAGCTTCCCTCCGGGAGCCCTGCTGAGCACACAGCCCTGTGCGGGTGTGCAGCACCGAGCACCACCGGAGCTTGTCTTGGCTGGGTTGGAGGAGCCACTGCACTGGCCATTCGGGCTTGCAGGACATAGAATCATAGAATCACAGAATCGTTTAGGTTGGAAAAGACCCTTAAGATCATCGAGTCCAACCGCTAACCCAGCACTGCCAAGGCCACCACTAACCCATGTCCCTAAGCACCACATCTCCCCGGCTTTTAAATCCCCCCAGGGATGGGGACTCAGCCCCTGCCCTGGGCAGCCTGGGCCAGGCCCTGACAGCCCTTTGGGGAAGGAGTTTTTCCCAATCCCCAACCTAACCCTGCCCTGGCGCAGCTTGAGGCCGTTCCCTCTCGTCCCATTGCTTGTTCCTGGGGAGAAGAGACCGACCCCCCCGGCTCCAGCCTCCTTTCAGGCAGTTGCAGAGAGCGATGAGGGCTCCCCTCAGCCTCCTCTTCTCCAGGCTGAGCACCCCCAGCTCCCCCAGCCGCTCCTCGTAAGACTTATCAGGTGTGTTTGTCCCCCCCAGCCACAGCGGGATCCCCTGCCCTGGGCCTCCCTGGGCCGGGGGCTGTCAGGGTGAGCTGTCACCAGCGTGGGACGGTGGCAGAGAGCGGCTGGAGAGGGCAATAGCTGCTGCAGTGCCAGCCCCGGCCGTGCTCTCCAGTCGGGGCCCATCTGCCGCAGCCGAAGACCTGGTGCACCGGAGCTGCGCTCCCAGGAGGGACCCTGGGAAGGGCGTCCATCCTGCGCTGAATCAGGGTCAGAAACCCCACATCTCCTGGCACAGGGGATGAAGAAGGAGCGAGAGCGGCCTGGACTTTTAAAGATATTTAAGCATTTCAGCGCCTTCCAATGCAAGCACTAAAGCCATCGGGTGAAGCTAACAGGAACCAGGTCCTGAGCAAAGAGCAGGAGGAGCTCATCCCGCAGGTGAAGGCGAGGAGCAGAACTTCTTGCCTCAGGATGTTGTGGATGCTAAAAGTTCACATGGCTTAAGGGCAGCATCCTCACGTCCACAACGACACAGCAACCCGACCGTCAGGAGCTCGGGACCTCCCTGAGCACCACGTGGGCAGAGGCCAGCAGAGACCTCGGGCAAGTGTTGCATGTACTTGCCCTGCTCTTACACTCGCCCTTGGCACCTCTTGGCCGCTGGCAATGCGGGGCGATGGACCTTTGAGCCAGGATGGCCGCCCTGATGTTGGGCTGGTGAACCCAGGAGCATCCCTGGGGTCCGCAGGCACCTACATCCTCCCCGCGCTCTCCGTGTGCTGCACAGCGGTACCCACACTCCCAAGCTGGGAGCTCGGCTTCAAGCAAGATTTGGCACCGAAAGGAGCTATTTTGGTTGCTCTTCACTAGTCTTGCGGATCTCCATCCCTCCGGGGTCACTTTTTGTGGGGAGAGGGGAAGAACGTGCTTTAAAATCAGCGTGGATGTGCTGCTACTCCCCTGCTCCGTCGTGAACCCACCAGCTGGGACTTTAAGAGCAGCAATAGATGCTGAGAGATTAGCACTCAAATCACATCAGTTCCTGACAAATTCACGAGGATTAATATCCCCATGGTCCACATAAACAGGCAGTGTACAGTATCAATTACACGAGATCCTCCGCCTGCGTTGTCCGGAGGGGGAAACTGAGGCCCAGACCTGTGAGGACTCACCCAAATTTTATCCCAAGAGCTGTAGTAGGGTTAATCTGAGATTATTTTAAGGACCATCACTGTAATCTAATCCCTATTTCCATCCTGAGTCTCAGATTTAACGATGTTTGCATCGTCTGTCGGAGCTCACCTGGGGGTTTGGAGCGCGTCCTGCACTCCTCTGGGGGGACCTGCTGTGGGACGCCATGGGACTGGGAGCCATCCCAGTGCTCGCCCATCTTCTCCCACCAAAGCGGCTGGTGTCAGCGCAAGGATGGGCAAAGCCTCGGGAGGCTCGATCGTTCAACTCGGTGATTTTATTTATCGCTCTCACTCTGGTTTTTTAGTGTTGTTGTTATTTGATTTCCTCCCAGCAGGCTGGATCTTGGGGGAGAACAGCTGCGCGACGGTGCGCGTTTCGGCGCGGGCAGGTTGAGCAGGCTGTCGCCGCACGGTTGCACTTAGCGTCGGAATTAATGCATCCAGACCGCAGCGACTTTCAATCTTTCTCAGTTTCTGGGCTCCGGTGGAGGTGCGGACCGCGCAGGAGGACTGGCGCTGCCTCGCTTTCTGCTTTTGCTTCTCGCAGCCTTCCTACAGCCCAAGACCTCAGGCTGACCTCGAGCGGGTGAGGCAGGGGGTGCTGCGCCCGGAGACCCGCGCGGATGCCGCGGGGCTGAGCCGGTCCCGACGGCCCGCAGCGGCGGCGATGGGCGCGGGGAGCGAGGCGGGTGCCATGCAACACCCACCGAGCCTGCTAACCCCCACGTGATGGAGCCGCCTTTCCACGTCATCTTGGCATGAAGGCATCTACGGGGAGTCCCCTCCTTCCCAGAAAAGCTGTTTCCCATGGTTGTTTATCCCAGCCTCTCTTATTCCCAAGAGGCGTTTTTCTCTGGCAACGGTCCCCAGCCAGAAGCGGCTGAGAAGATCAGAGCAGATCTGGGTGCAAGGCCCGCCAGAAGGCACCGTCCATCCCCAGATGTGAGGCCGGGACCACCACATCTGGATATTCCCAGCCCCCCACCCTGCTCCCAGCCCCCTGTGGATCCCTCCCGTGCGGCCGGTGTGATGCCTGGCTCTCTCCCCTATCCAGGTCTTATTCCTGGTATTTAAAGGACGTGGCTTTCTCTGCTCCACGTCACTCTGTACTATTTTCTCCTCAAGAGAAAACTCAGCCCCGTATCCAAGCAGCTTCTGAGAGTCCTTCTGCAAATGGCAGCGCGGGTGCTCGGGCTCTCTCCCTTGGAGACGCGGTTCCTCCTTTCAGTGTGCGCAGCCCCGGGAGTTCACAAATGCTGAGAAATTTAAAAAGCCTGACAGAAAGCTTCCACTGCTTTGAAATATTTTAATGCATTTCATTAAAAATGATCAGGTTTGGGGTTGGGTTTTGGTTTGGGGTTTTTTTGTTTTGGTTTTTTTTGGATTTATCCCTGCTCGCTCTTGCTTGGAAGCACCCAGGAGGGCTGGACTGGCGCCTTGAGGACCCGGGGGAATTCTGGCTTGGTTTCATAAGCAGCCAAGGGCTACGGGATCCCACGCAGGGTGAGGGACATCGCACGGGTGTCAGGAGGGTGTGACCTTCTGGTGGATGCCATGAAAACGGGCGGCTGATTCGGAGATGCTGAAGGCAGAGGAGCCTGAAGCGCCGAGCTTTGGCTTTCAGGCCACATCTTGAGGAGGTTTCTCAGCAGGTTTCTCCACCAGCCTCAAGCAAAGAGGTCTCTGCCTCTGCTGCAGCTCCCCGTCATCATGATGGAGACATCCAACAGGCTCCGACACCACCTCTGCACCCATCAAAGCTTCTCCTCCGGGTGCGGCACTTTGTGGGCAGATACTTCTCCACCAAAGCAGCCGGTCCCTGCCTGCTCCCTTCAGGTGGTGTTGGTCCAGCCCCTGCCAGCCCGCGTCTCCCCAAGAAGCTGCCATTTGGAGAAGGCGAGGATTTCTACAGCAAACCCCCTGGGTGTTTGCAAGCATCCGAGATGCCCCCGGTCTAGCGGGGCTGCTGCGGGGCGGGGGTTTCAGGTCGCTGGTCCAACCCTCCTGCTCAAAGGTGGGTCAGGCCAGGGCTTCACCTGATCCATCTCCAAGGATGGAGACCACACGACCTCTGTGGGCCACCTCTGCCACTGCTCGACGGTGGAGAGGTTTCTCCATACACCCAGTGTGAACGTCTGTGCTCGCTGTGGACGCCCGCCTGAGCTGCTCCGTGGGGTGCTCACGGCCCCCAGCCCACGTTAGGACCCCGTCGTTAGGAACGCAGCACCCTCCAAGCCCTCCAACACCCGACCAGCTCCGAGGCCACCTCCACCTCCTCCGCACGCTGCCCCGTGCCCACCGAGGTCCCGCGGGGCTCGAGCTGGTGCTGAGCCTGGCTGCCGGAGCTCCGTGGGGTGGGCACCCCGAGGGTAGACAGGGACGTCAGAGCTGGGCCATGGCGCAGGAGCGAGGCCCCAGTGACGGCCAGCGAGATCCACCAAGAAACCTTCTCCAGGTGAATCCAAAGGGCGCACCTTGCCCCGAGGAGGGAGAGGGTCCCGGGAGGGTCCGACACAGCGTTTCCTCCAAATCCCTCTTGTTTCTCCACGTGGTTCTGCGTTGGGTGCAGCAAACGCCCTTTTAACGGAGTTCATGGCAACCCTGGCTCTTGGCGCTGACACCGGCTCTGTGTCTCTATTTACTGTCAGGAAGATGAAGCGCTGCCGGTGTTTCAAAGGCATCGTTACAGTTACATGCCCTCGTACCAATCTTTGTGGCGTGAATATGAAACAAGCCTTGCTTTCGACTTCTGCGGAGCCTCCTTAGCTACAGGATTGAATTTTTTGAGCTCTGAATAGCCGTGCATTGTCCTCGAACGCTCATTGTGCAGGATACCAATTCCACCGCTAATGGAGATGTATTTGCTGATACAGAGCAATTTGCTCTGCAGATACTTTCCCTACAAAAGGGCTCGGCATCGCTGCCGCCCTGTGCTCAGAGCTGCGGGCTTCCAGAGAGCAATTTGCTCCCTTGCTGTGTACGCAAGCGTTGCTTCTTCCAGAGACACCCGGCAGCTCAGCCCAGCATCCCGGGATAATCCCGGAGACCGAGCCACACTCTACTTTCCTACTCCCAGGGTTTCCTTACGGCTGTCTCTCCGCGTGCATCCATCGCCCCGTGCATCCCGAATAAACGCCGGGCAGGGAGGAGGTGGGGGCTGAACGCTGGGTGCTCCCGGCGGTGCCAGGGCAGCCGCTGCTGCGGGGTGCTGGGGGTGCTGGGGATGCTGGGGGTGCTGGGGGTGCTGAGGGTGCTGGGGGTGCTGGGGGTGCTGGGGGTGCTGGGGATGCTGGGGGTGCTGGGGGTGCTGGGGGTGCTGGGGATGCTGGGGGTGCTGGAGGTGCTGGGGGTGCTGGGGGTGCTGGGGGTGCTGGGGATGCTGGGGGTGCTGGGGGTGCTGGGGGTGCTGGGGGCGAGGGGCAGTCCCCACGGGCAGCAGAGCAGAGCATCGGGCTTGGGAGCTCCACGCAGGACAGTTTGCAGCCCCGGTTTTTGCTCCTGCATCCTCGCCGCAAGCCTCCGGCGCGCTCAGGTGAGAAAGCGAGGGCCGGCGCGAGCTGCAACGCCGCAGCCCCCAGCCGATCCCGTTGCCCAAACATCTGCTTTTTCACAGCTTGAGCCCCCAGCCAGGGCAAGAAGGAGGAATCTGGGGAAGCCCCAGGGCTTCTGCGCGATGCGCGTGCGAGCCCTGCGCGGCCCAGCCGCCCGCCCGGGATGGATGCGGCCCCACGGGACGCAATATCGTCGCTATTCCCACCGAAGGAAGTGCCGGTCCTGTCGCGCCCGTGGAAACGTCGGCGAGAAAGTTCAATTTCAGCGAGTTGGGGTTTTTTTTTTTCCCCGCTCTGATTTTTCCGCCGTTTTCGCCAGCACGCTCGAAAACCCGAGGAGTCTTTCAGGGAGGGAAGAAAATGGCAAAATGGAGAAAAGCTTTTCCATTTTCACTGACATTTATCCTGGGAACAGAAAAAGAACAGAAAACAACACCCAGAGGAACCCGGAGCCTTGTTTTTATCGCAAGGTCGGTACAAGCTGTTCTCAAAAAAAAAAAAAAAAGGGAAAGAAATCCTTAATGATCGGGAAAATGATTTCCCACGTCTGCAGGTACAGCAGCTCTGCCGCGGCGTGGGCAGAGCGGGGGGAAGCCCCCCAGGGATTTTGGGGCAGGGACGGGGCTCCCGAGGAGTTGGCTGGGGGTTGTTTGGGGCTGTGGGGTGCAGCATCCCGCCGCATCCCGGTCCCCGCGCCGGGAAGATCCTGCAGGGAGAGGTGGGGTGCGGTGCCGGCTCTTGCCGAAGCCGGTCGCCTTCCCTGAAAGCAACCGGGAACAAAAGGGGATTGGGGGGATGCTTGGGGGGCTCTCGGCATCCCCTGCCCCCTCGGCACGGGGGCAATCGGAGCGGCGCGGCGGCCGGCGGCCGAGGAAGATGCTGATGAAAAGATCCTCTGACCAGATTGAGGAGGGGAAATGAAGCCCAGCGTCGCGGGGAGAGGCGATCTGCTCGCCGGCTCACGTTGAATAAGGACAAGGCGTTGGTGGGAGCGTCCTTGGTGGGGGGGCTCCGACCGACACCCCGGTGGCAGCCAGCAGCCCCGTTCCCCTCCCAGCAACCCCGTGGCAAACACCCCACCTTTATTGCACATTTTTTTCCCCATTTTTTGCTGTCATTCTGCTCCCCAGCAGCAGAAATGGGAGCAGAAGGCCACGCTCCCTTGGCCATCCAGAATTGCCATCGCATTTTCCACCGCCTGCCCTGGGCCGGGTCCCAGTTCGGTGCCGCTTGCCAGACGGTGCCGGGGCTCTGCGGCCACGGTAGTGGCCCTGGGACGTGCCACAGCCACGGTGCCGGCATCCAACCGGCTCGGCTGGGGGTGGAGAGCCCCAGAAGCCCCAGGAAGGGGCTCGGGCAGCCTGGAGGGGGCAAGGACTTTCCCTGGCCTTGGGGAAGTGGTTTGGAGTGGGAAGGGGAAGGGGAAGGGGCCGGGGAAGGGGAAGGGGAAGGGGAAGGGGAAGGGGAAGGGGAGAGGGAAGGGGAAGGGGAGAGGGAAGGGGAAGGGGAAGGGGAAGGGGAAGGGGAAGGGGAGGGAAGGGGAAGGGGAAGGGGAAGGGGAAGGGGAAGGGGAGGGAGAAGGGGAAGGGGAAAGGGGAAGGGGAAGGGAAGGGGAAGGGGAAGGAGAGAGGGAAGGGGAGAGGGAAGGGGAGAGGGAAGGGGAAGGGGAAGGGGAAGGGGAAGGGGGAAGGGGAAGGGGAAGGGGAAGGGGAAGGGGAAGGGGAAGGGGAGAGGGAAGGGGAAGGGGAGAGGGAAGGGGAAGGGGAAGCAAAAGGGGAAGGGGAAGGGGAGGGGGAAGGGGAGAGGGAAGGGGAAGGGGAAGGGGAGGGGGAAGGGGAAGGGGAAGGGGAAGGGGAAGGGGAAGGGGAAGGGGAAGGGGTCTGAGTCAGCCGCCTTCTCCAGGACGGCGTCGCCCCCCTGCAGGCTGCAGGCTGGCCCCAGCAGCCCCCCCGCCGCAGCTCCCCTTGCGTGACGGGGGCAGCAGAAGGGCGGCTGCTCCCGCGTCCTGGGGCCGCATCCAGCACTTGTCACTGAACCTGCCATTGAACCTGCCCTCCAGCCTCTGCCGGCGTCCCTGCCTGGTCGCATCTGTCAGCCGGGGTGCGGGGGGGGGGACAGGGACCCGCCGGCTTCATCGCGCCGAGGACTTCACACGGGTGCCCTTGGCCAGTGCTGACCCAGGGAGACGAGGCGCTCGTGGCCAGCGAGGGGCCGGGGGGACCCTCTGCTCCCCCCCTTTCCGACCCCCATTTTCATCGCCCAGCCGATGCTTCCCACGCCCCGCGGTCTGACGTGTCCCCGAGAGCGAAGTCTGGAGCAAAATCCCCGCGGTGCCGATTCCCCAGGAGGCAGCATCCGTCCCCGGGCTGTGCCGGGGGGTGACACCCATCATACAGGCGGTGGGAAACGGGAATTTAAGCAGGGCTGCGGGATCAGACCTGGAGAGACCTGGCCTGGCCGTGGGAATCATCGGGAATCATGGGGTTGCTCATGGGGTGCTCTGCTGGGTACCGCGGTCTGGGCAGCATCCCCGTAGCCCTCCACCATCCCATGGACCCCAGCTCTGTTCCCCCTCCACCAGTTCCCCATCCTGAAGCTGTTTTCGAGGTTTTGGAGATCCTCGTTGTCACCCTGGTCCCTTCCCAGCTCTCACATCGCTGCCCGTGGTGGGGAGCACGGGGGCACTGGGCACCCAGTCCTGGGTGGCACTGGGGTGCGGGCTGAGCCCAGAGGTCCCGAATGGGGAGTGCTCTCCCTCCCCACGGCCCCATCCGTGCACCGGGAAAAAAACAAGGGCTAAAAAGCATGATGGGCAGCTGCTGGGCAAAAATCAGGAAGGGGAAAAAAAAAAATATCAAATGAAATAACGCCTTTGCCCAGCCAGACGCGGGGCCGTGGAAATTAGCAGCATTGCTGCCCGCCTCCTTCACGCGCGGGTTGGCTCCCACAAAAGGGAGCAGAGGGGGATTAAACGTGCAGAAGGCAGTAATGGATTGCACAAAATCAATGCCAGGCGGCGGCGGGGGCTTTTGTTGGGCGATGATTAGGCGACGCGCTACACGGAGCCGTGCAAATAATCGCCTTGTCGTTGAACAAGCCCCCGGGGAACGCGGGGTCGGTGGCACCCACGCGCTCGGGCACGGGTTTGCGCGCTGTCCCCTGCCCCAGCCAGGCCACCCTCTGCACCGGGGACACCCCGGCAGTGGGGATGGGGGTCCCACGGGACAGGGGCTGCCGTCGGGATGGTCCTCGGGGGCCATGGAAGGGATAAAACCCGCTGCCTGGGGTTTGGGACATCCATAGGTCAGCCCTTTGCTTCAGCGGGAGCTGGGAAATGTCCCCTGCGCCTCCTGCTCCCCCCCGGCAGCGTCCCCAGCCCTGAAGCGAGCCCAAGTGAGCACTGAGCTGGGGAACCCGCTTGCTCCCGCGCATCATCCCCCCAAAGCCACCAGGAGCGTTCCCGAGGGACGGCACGAGGCACTGAACGCCGCTTTCCAAGGGGCCGCTTTCCAACCCATCTGCCTGGAACCGCAGCCTGCGAGCGGCGGGGAGAGAGCTCAGCCCCCCTGGCACGGCGAAAGCCTGTCCCCTGGGTGCCAGCCCCGCTCCCTGCCGTGCGCCAGGGCTTATTGTGGTGGGGAAAAGCAGGGCTGAGCTTTCCAGGGGTGGCGGGAGGACTCTGTGACCACCTGGGCTGCAGAAGGGACCTGCAGCATCCGTGCAGCATCCCTGGAGCATCCCTGGAGCATCCCTGGAGCATCCCTCCCCGGGTGGTGGCTCGGCTCTGCCCCCCACGCTGCAAACAGGCTCTCAGGTGGGTTAAGGCAGTGAAATCCCTGTGGAAGCAATCACGGTCACACAGAATCACAGAAGGGTTTGGGATGGAAGGGGCCTTTCAAGCCCATCCAGTCCCACCCCTGCCATGGGCAGGGACATCTCCAACCAGATCAGGGTGCTCACAGCCCCGTCCAGCCTGGCCTTGGATGTGTCCAGGGATGGGGCATCTCCCACCTCTCTGGGCAACCTGGGCCAGTGCCTCACCTCCCTCAGTGTAAAACATTTCTTCCTTATGTCCTACCTAAACCTGCCCTCTTTCAATTTAAAACTGTTGCCCCTTGTCCTCTCACTACAGACCTTGGTGAAAAGCCTGTCCCCATCTTTCTTATCAGCCCCCTTTAAGCCCTGCGAGGCCGCACTGAGGTCTCCCCGCAGCCTCCTCTCCCCCAGGCTGAGCACCCCCAGCTCTCAGCCTGTCCTCCCAGCAGAGCTGTTCCACCCTCGGACCATTGCTGGGGCCTCCTCTGGCCCCGCTCCAACAGCTCCCTGTCCTTCCCGTGCTGAGGACCCCCGAGCTGGACGCAGGGCTCCGGGGGGGTCACCTGGAGCCCTGGGATGTGACAGCCACACAGTTTGCATTGCTGCCCCTTCTTCCAGGACTTGGAGCAGGGACGTGGACGTGCAACGCATCCTCCGGGCCGGGCATGCCCAGCTCTGCACCCAGATGCACCAAGCTGGGGTTATCGCTGCGGGGCTTCACATCCCCCACCAAATGGCGACGTGGGGACCGGCACACCGGGCTCTCCCCCCGTGGCTGGGAAGCCGTGCGGTAACGGTCCCTCCCGGGAGGGACAGGGGTGTCGGTGGGGATCACCCAGGGCACCTCCTCCCCACTGCCTCCCATCGCCAGCCTCTGATCCCTCGGGATGCCCAGCGCCATCTCCCCAGGCGGGTACCACCCCCGGGTCCGGGTGGGTACCCCGCGCCGCGGCTGAGGTCAACGGCGTTTGCCGAACACCGCAGCACCAGGTGCCGGCGCGGCGCGAAGGTTTGTCACCGGCGGCCGGCGGGGACGCGCGCCGTGGCACATGGGGCTGGCACGCTGCCGCCCCAGCAGCGGGCCGCCAGGGCTCGCAGGTAGCCATGGAAACCTCCCGGCGGGATGCTGCGCCGATAAATAGCCAATTTAAAGTGATTCTCCTCAAAGAGCTTTTTTTTTTAATATGTGTGTGAGCAAGTCCCACTGGTTTTTAAGGTTTTCCTCTTTTTTAATTTTTTCTTTTATGTTGGATTCAAGGTCTGAGCGCTGCGTGTGATGGTGACTCGCAACGCTTCTTTGTGTTAAATGAAACAAAGCGGGTTTATCCTGGAAATACGGAAGCGGGGCGAGTTTGTTCAGCGGGTGCTGGGCCGTGCACGGCCGTGTGTGCACAGAGCTGCTTCTTACCTGGGCATTTATTTAGCACGCTTGGATAAATAAACGCGTGTGCAACTGCGTGTGTGTGCATGTGTTTGGAGGCATGGGCACGCACCCGCTCTGCTCCTGCCCTCCGGGCGTGCAAGGGGTTGTGCGCGCGCGTGCGGATCCGTGCACGTCGTGGCGGTGCACGCACCCCCGCAGCAGCGTGCTACCCGGGCGCTCGTGCACGCACGTGTGCGTGCGTTAGGGCAGGCACGGCCCAGCACAGGCGCCTCTGCAGGGAGGAGTCTCCCAGGGGACAAAACAAGGGGAAACGGGGATTTTCAAGTCCCGGTGAGCCACGTCTGCCGCAGGAGGTGACGGCCACCCCTGCGGCGGGAGCTCGGCCCCAGCCAGGTGCCTTCATCCTCCGCGGGTGGGGAAGCAGAGCCATGCGGGCTCCTCTAAGGATGCAAACCCGGTTTGGCTGCAGGATCAACCCAGGGCCCTGCTGAGTCAGGAATTATATATATCTGTGTGTCCCACATTGCAGACAGGTCCCTGGGGATCCCATCCTGCTTCCTTGGCGCTGGTCCCAGCTCCGTGCCCAGCCCCGGACAGGGACGGAGCAGGGAATTCTCCAGGCTGACAACCCAGGAGCATCACCGCAGGGCAGCCGGGGCGGGAGGCGATACTAACAGAGAGATTGAAAGCTCTGTTATTTTTAAATAAATGCAAATTGATGTTGGCTTAATGGAGAAAGACAAGCCCAGCTCCTCGCAGCGAACGGACGAAGGCGAGTGAAAAACAGCCCCGCGCCGCTGCCGCCGGCGGGGCGAGGAGCCGGGGCCCCGTGCCGGCACCCCGGGGCTTTGCCGAAATCAGGCCGCTGTGCCTGGAGTAGCGGCAGCACCGGTGCCCCCGCAGCCGCCCCGGCCTGGAAACGCGGCTGCTCGGCCGTCCCGGCCGGAGCATCCTCCCCCGGGTGCCGGACCCACGCGTCTCCTGGATGTAATGGCACCGTTCGCATCTGCTGACGCTGCCCGCGGGCTGGGCAGAGGTCTGGCAGCTGCCTGCGCTGGGGCTGCCCGCTCTGCTCCCACCGTGCCCGGTGCTCACGGCTGGAGCGGGGCACGGGGCTGTGCCGCCAGCTGCCTCCCGGCATCACCGAAGCCCCGTGGTCCCCGGGGAGCGGCACGTCCCTCCTGTCCCCCCTGCTCCCAAAAAGAGCACTGGCCTTGGGCCGCCCCACAGCACTGGGAGGGGGGTCCCTCCACATGGGAAAATCCCAGTTTGGCTCCTGCCTCCACCACCCGCCACCGACTGGTCTTGGCCGTGACGCCTTGCCCAGCTCTGGTCATGCCCAGCCAAGGGCAGCCCCCCCACCCAAACACCTCCTGCTCCATCTCCCCGGGGTGCTGAGCCCCCGACGCCCATCACCGGCACTCGGCACCGAGCCCCCCGGCGCTGCCGGCGCCCCGCGGGAGTCGGGAGAGGCAGATCCCCCCGTCCCACGGGACGCCGGCACCCTGCCCGCGGGCGGCAGTTCCCCGGGCACAACCGCCTCTGCACCCCCTTCTCCCCCGCGCCTGCTCGACATTTATTTAGTTATTTAAATTTCCTTTATTTTTCCTATTAAGGCAGGAGCGGCGAGTGGGCGGCTGCTGGGGAGGGAGGAGGGGAGCGCAGGGAGCGGAGGGGAGCACAGGAATGGATAAAAGGCTTCAAACAGCGGGGTCCTTCCCCTGCCCCATCACTTTATGCCCTTAAAACCCTCCAAGCGGTTCTTCTCCCCCTTCCCTGCCATCAGAGCCCCGTCCCACTGCTCTGGCTGGGCTGGAAGCGAGCGGAGCTGCCGGGTGGGTGGGAGACCCCGGACCCCCGTGCCGGGTTGGGGAGCGGAGCTGGCAGTTGTATTTTCAGGTTTCCCCAAATCCTTCCCCAGTTTAAGCCCATTTTATGGATGGGTAAACTGAGAGCGGAGGGAGGTGGTGATCCTCCATCCCTGCTCAGCCCTTGGTAGCACCCTGAGTGGGGAGGCAGCCCCACGCTCCAATAAAAAAAACAGTGATGGGGAAAAGGCGGGAGGGAAAGAAAGGGGAAAAAAAAATGCGAGAGAGCCTGAAAAAAGCCGGTGACAGTTTAATGGGGCTGCTGATGAAATAATGACTGTTTTAAAGTCTGCTGGAGTGTGGCTGCGCCTCTATTAAATCTGGGAGCTGGTAATCTGCTGAGTTCATTACCACGGTGGGGGAAAAGCAGCCGCTCGGCGGGACGCGGTGCCGGGGGCTGAGCTGCCGTGGGTGCGGGATGAGCGTGGGGGCCCGGCTGGCCCGGCGTGGGGGGACGCGTGGGGACAACCCCTATGGGTGCCATAGGGTGGCTGCAGCATCATGCCGGCATTGTCCGGTTCCCCCTCAGGGTACCCGAGATGGGGAGGGTGAATGTGGGGTGCCCCCCGCCCAGAGGTGGCAGCTCTTGGATGGGTGCAGGAAGCCCCCCAGTTCCTGGCAGCCCCCGGGGAGCTTTGGGGGCCCAGCCCGGCTGTGGCCCCCGAGCCGCCGCTCGACCAGGGGGTCCCGGGTGCTTTCCTGCAAGGGGCTGGGCAGGCAGCACCCAGGGCAGGCAGCACCCGGGGCAGGCAGCACTCGGGGCAGGCAGCACCCGGGGCAGGCAGCACCCCGGGCAGGCAGCACCCCGAGCAGGCAGCACCCAGGGCAGGCAGCACACTGGGCAGGCAGCACCCCGAGCAGGCAGCACTCAGGGTGGGCAGCACCCGGGGCGGGCAGCACCCGGGGCAGGCAGCGCGCGGGGCAGGCAGCATCCAGGGCAGGCAGCATCCAGGGCAGGCAGCACACTGGGGCAGGCAGCACGCGGGGCAGGCAGCACGCGGGGCAGGCAGCACCCAGGGCAGGCAGCACTCAGGACAGGCAGCACCCGGGGCAGGCAGCATGCGGGGCAGGCAGCACCCCGGGCAGGCAGCACTCAGGACAGGCAGCACTCAGGACAGGCAGCACTCGGGGCAGGCAGCACTCGGGGCAGGCAGCACGCTGGGGCAGGCAGCACCCCGAGCAGGCAGCACTCGGGGCAGGCAGCACTCGGGGCAGGCAGCACTCGGGGCAGGCAGCACCCCGAGCAGGCAGCACCCCGAGCAGGCAGCACCCAGGGCGGGCAGCACTCTGGGCAGGCAGCACCCGGGGCAGGCAGCACCCGGGGCAGGCAGCACGCGGGGCAGGCATCACCCAGAGCAGGCAGTGCATGCCTGCAGCCCTGGCATCTCCAGCCCGGGGCCCGTGGGAGTGACTGGGGCTGTTCCAGGAGGGGCCGGGGCCACGGCACAGCCCCGGGGAGCAGGACGGGGGGTGCTCAGAAAAGCAAACGCTGGGGAACAGCCCCGTAGCAGTGCATTTTATATCCTCTGCATGCCATGGGGCTGAGGGGTGCCCTGCGCCTCAGCTCCCCCCTCTGCAAGGGGATGAGCCCTCGGGGACTTGCCCTCTGCCAGCCGAGGGCCAAGGAATCGTCCTTGGTGGCACGCAAGTCCCTGACCTGTGCTCTGTGCCACCGCAGCGGTGACTCTTGCCTGGCATTTACCTAATCCATGCGTTTGGCACAGGAGATCACGGATGCTCCTGCCACCGCCAGACCACGGCCAAGGGCAGGGATGCTGCTGGCTCTGCCACGTGCCGAGGGCTCCTGCACCCTGGGAAGAGGCACCGGGTTCCAGCCGGCGGCTGCGGAGGGGCTAGAAATCACCCTCACGTGCTAAACCACCGCCGGTGTCGGGAATTTATTAAGTTGTTTGTAAATGACTCCGCAATTAATCACTTGTCTGTGGAAGGTATCACATGGCGCTCGCCCCCGCAGCGCTATGTATAGAGGGGAGGTGGAGGGAGGCTCCAGCCATCCCGCTCTGGAGAGACAGGCTCTTGGCTGGGCTTCCTCCCATCGCAGGGCCGAGGCTGAGCACGCACCAGCTCGGCGCAGCTGTGGGGCTGCTGCTGCAAAGCGCCCTGGCCCCTCCGTGCCTTCCCTGGGCTGGGGGACGTCAGGGCAGGGGGTCCCCAGCGTCACTGCTGCATCCCGGCGGCTCCCGCCTGCTCCCAGCTCCCCTCGGACGGTCCCTCAGCGGATGGGCACCAAGCGCCGGAGCAAGCGCGCGGTCAGGCACTAAATGCACCAGCAAACACCCTGTGCATGTGCAGATGAGAAGGGTGTGTGCAAACGGGGGTGCACAAGCACGTGCAGACACCGAGGATGTTGGAGATGAGCATGTGTGCAGGCTGAGTGCACATGCAGCACTGAGCTCCGGCTGCAGACATTGAGGGCATGAGCAAAAATGCAGACACCGAGCACGTGTTGCAGACGCTGAGCACGTGTTGCATGCATTGAGCGTGTGTTCCAGACACCGAGCATGCATTGCAGACAGTGAGCATGTTGCAGACACTGAGCCTGCATTGCATGCACTGAGCATGCATTGCAGACGCTGAGCACATTGCAGACGCTGAGCACATGTTGCAGACGCTGAGCACATGTTGCATACACTGAGCATGTGTTGCAAGCACTGAGCATGGATTGCATACACTATGTGTTGCATGCACTGAGCACGTTGCAGATGCTGAGCACACACTGCATACACTGAGCACGTGTTGCATGCACTGAGCACACGTTGCATGCACTGAGCATGTGTTGCAGACATTGAGCACGCCGTGCAGACGCTGAGCACGTTACAGATGCTGAGCACGTTGCAGACACTGAGAACATGTTGCATGCACTGAGCATGCATTGCAGACACTGAGCACACATTGCAGACGCTGAGCACATTGCAGACGCTGAGCATGTGTTGCAAGCACTGAGCACGCGGTGCAGACACTGTGCATGTGTTGCAGACGCTGAGCATGCATTGCAGACAGTGACACATCCCAGACGCTGAGCACGTTGCAGACACTGAGAACACGTTGCATGCACTGAGCATGCATTCCAGACACTGAGCACGTGTTGCAAGCACTGAGCATGCACTGCAGACACTGAGCACGTGTTGCATGCACTGAGCACATGGTGCAGACACTGAGCACGTGTTGCATGCACTGAGCATGCATTGCAGACACTGAGCACGTGTTGCATGCACTGAGCACATGGTGCAGACACTGAGCACGTGTTGCAAGCACTGAGCATGCACTGCAGGCACTGAGCACGTGTTGCATGCACTGAGCACATGGTGCAGACACTGAGCACGTGTTGCATGCACTGAGCATGCATTGCAGACACTGAGCACGTGTTGCAAGCACTGAGCACATGGTGCAGACACTGAGCACGTGTTGCATGCACTGAGCACATGGTGCAGACACTGAGCACGTGTTGCATGCATGGCCAGGCGTGGGATTGGCACGGAGAAACCCCAGCACAGAGGGCAGAAACAGCCGCTGCTGGAAGCTCAGCTGGGCTGGGCGCCGAGAGCTCGCGCGGCTCCTGGAACAGGGCAGGGCGAGGGTGCTTGGGTGTCCTGGGGGTGAAGGGGTGGGAAGGAGGAGGACAGATGGACAGCGGTGTGACTGGAGGGACAGGTAGGCTGCTGACGGGTGGGTGGATTGATGGAGGGATGGATGGGTGGTGGGATGGACGGATGGAGGGATGGATGGGTGGTGGGATGGACGGATGGAGGGATGGATGGGTGGTGGGATGGACGGATGGAGGGATGGATGGGTGGATGGGTGGTGGGATGGGTGGAGGGATAAAGGGAGGGAGGGATGGGGGGATGGATGGGGGCAGGGATGGATGGATGGGGAATGGGTGAATGGGGAGATGGATGGGATGGATGGATGGATGGGGACATGGATGGATGGGGGGATGGATGGGGGGATGGATGGATGGGGAATGGATGGATGGGGAGATGGATGGGATGGATGGGGGGATGGATGGATGGGGAATGGATGGATGGGGGGATGGATGGGATGGATGGGGGGATGGATGGATGGGGAATGGATGGATGGGGGGATGGATGGATGGGGGGATGGATGGATGGGGAATGGATGGATGGATGGATGGATGGATGGAGACATGGATGGATGGGGTGATGGATGGATGGGGAGATGGATGGGATGGATGGGGAATGGATGGATGGGGAGATGGATGGGATGGATGGGGAATGGATGGATGGGGAATGGATGGATGGGGGATGGATGGATGGGGAATGGATGGATGGATGGAGACATGGATGGATGGGGAATGGATGGATGGGGAGATGGATGGGATGGATGGGGAATGGATGGATGGATGGATGGGGACATGGATGGATGGGGTGATGGATGGGGAGGTGGATGGATGGATGAGTATCTGGACAAAGCTGAGTGCTAGTGGCATTTCATGGTGCATCACTGGGGTTTGGTGTCCCGCACGCGCTTCCCTGCCTGCAGGGCGCTCTGCCTGCAGGGCCCTGGGCAGCAGCAGCCCCACGGGACCCCCTGGCACAGCAGCAAGGGAGAGGGGGCATGGAGCTGGGGCTGGTGGAGGCTCTTCCCCTCTCCCCAACACCCGGGCCCTCGCCCCGGCATGGCGACGAGGGACCCAAGCCCCACGCGGGTGCCTCCCCTCCGTCTCCATCTCCCACCACCCCTTGCAGCGTCGCGGGTGACGATGCCGCCGCCGCCGCAAACCCGCAGCCCGCGGGTGATTGACAGCCCTCTCCCACGCGTGAGTCACTGCCCGGCCCCCGGGGGGGCTCGGCGCGAGGAGGGGGCAGTGGGACACCCCCACCCGGGGCCACCGCAGGCAGCTCCGCGCCGCAGCCATGCTCCCAGCCCTGCGGTTGCACCCGGCCCCCTGCATCCCTGCATCCCTGGGGACGTGGGCCAGGCAGAGGGACGGCCACCTCCTCCCACCCACAGACGTTCCAGCAAGGACGGCTGCGAGGTGGAGCTCGGTTTTCATGGCAAGGACCAAGGTCATGGATACCGGCAGGCAGCGGTCACGCGTGGCACCAGCCACGTGCTGTGGGGCTGACACGGGCGTTGGGGAGGAATTCCCGGGGCTGCCGTGCTCCCAGGAGCAGCCTGCTCTGCCTGATGGGCTTTAAAATGCCCATCGTGCCTCGCACCGCAGGGCACCGCTCCCTGAAACACGCCTGCAGGCACGTTCTCATGCATGCACATGCACGTGTGTGCTTGCACACGCACCTTCATGCACGCACACGCATGCTCCCCGCAACAGCAGCTGTTACGGAGCAGCACTGAGAGGCTGCGGGTTCAGTGTGGGCTTGGCCGTGGGTTTAGCGTGGATTTGGTCATGGGTTTGGCCATGGGTTTAGCATGGATTTAGCGTGGGCTTGGCCCTGGGTTTAGCATGGATTGGGCCATGGGGTGGCCGTGGCCGCAGCAAGCACAGGGCCGTGCGATGCATGGCCGAGCAGGACCTGGCACCCCCCCTGGGCTGCACCCAGCAGCGGGCAGGGTGCCACGGGAAGGTGGGTGCAGGCAGGGCAACCGCAAATGCTCGCCCACCCTGGGAGCCGCCTTCCATCCCGCTGTGCCAACATCCCGGCGCTGGCACGGTGTCCCGGCGTCCCGGGCAGGGCTCGGCGATGCCAGGGCTGAGCACGGCAGAGGACCGTCGGAGCAGGGTGCCACCGCTCTGTCCCCAAAAGCGGCTTGGCAGCTCGCTGCCCGCTCCGTGGCATCACCACCATCCCACGAGCATCCGGGGCCATCCCGCAGCACCCACGGGCTCACCGCCCCCCCGCTGTCCCCCGCCCTGCGCGGCCAGCAGAGACCCGGACACCTCCACGCCGTTTTCCCAAGACCTTTAATCTTGCCGAGAGGCGGCAGTGGGAAGCGGGGGCAGCTCCTGCCGCCCCCCACCCTGTCCCCCCCCCATCCTCCAGGAGCCGGGGGTGGGGGGCAGAGGCCGGTTGCACCCCCTCCCTGATTTGGGGGGATGCATAGGCTCTTGACGCCCTGCCCAGCATGGAGGGGACCCGGGGATGGGGCACCCGCTCCCCAGGAGCGATGGGAGCACTGTGATGCCAGTGCCCGGCATCCCACGGGGAGGGCTGCTCCCACCCGCCTTGTCATTTTAAAGGAGAGAAACTTGATAATAGAGCGAGGAGGAGGAAAAGCAAGAGCCCCCTGGCCCGTGGCCTCTCCGCCTGGAGCTCGGAGCAGAAGCGGCAGCCGAAAGCAGCCGGGGCACGGCGGGGTGCGGGGTCAGGGGGCTGGCACTGCCCGGTCCCCGTGGCTGCCTGGCCGTGGCTCCCGAGACCTGCTCCGCCGGCGGGTGGGTGGCCTTGCTGCTGTTTCCCCTCCTGGCTGCCCGTGGGTCACCGTGGGGGGAGGAGAGAGGGCCCGGCGGAGGCTCCGGAGCCGGCGGGACCCCCGGCGAGTGCCGGGGTGCGGGGCTGGCGCGGCTCCCCGAGGGCTGCCCCGCTTGCGGACGAACCTGCGGCACAA
The DNA here is from genome assembly GCA_020745775.1 of Theristicus caerulescens. Lineage (NCBI taxonomy): Eukaryota > Metazoa > Chordata > Aves > Pelecaniformes > Threskiornithidae > Theristicus > Theristicus caerulescens. The sequence continues at coordinate 131,788,093 of CM036559.1, read as the reverse complement.
GCGGAGAGCAAAGGGTCGGCGAAGGGGACCGTGTCCCCAAGCCGGGGTGGCAATGGGACAGGCAGAGCCATCGGCTCCCACCTCCCGCTGCCTCCCCTGCCTGCAGCGGGGCTGGGCAGGGGGTGTGGGCAGGGAGGGACACTCACCCGGCGTGTCAGGCCTCCAGCTCAGACGTTTCGCAGGAGCTGGGGACAGAGAGCAGACGCGTCCCCGTTAGTCCTCGGCCTCCTCCGCGGCTGGGCGTCACCGGCAGCGCCCAGCGGAACGCACCGAGGGTTGGGGGACAAAACCCAGAGCGAGGGGAGCCGCCGTCCCCCGCACGTCCCCCGAGCAGCCGGTGCGAGGGGACGCTGCGGTCCCAGCCGCTCCATCCCACCCAGGACCACCCAGCACAGCACCGGCGGGGGACACCCACAGTGCCCTCACCCCAGACCACACCAGCCCCTGCTCACGGCCCCTGGGGTGCAGAGACCCCCTGCCAGGGGTGGGGGGCCGAGCCCCGGCGGGAGGAGCGGGCGCAGAGCGGGCAGGGACGGCCGTGCCTCGCGCGCCGGCACACGCGCACCGCGAAGCGCAGCCCACGGCGAAGCCCCGGAGGAGCTTCCCCGCTGCCCCCCGTTATAAACCTGAGCCTGGGCGGGGGTCCTGCGGCAGGGCTCCCCCGCAGACCCGGTCCTGGGGGACGGGCACGGGGCGGGGGGCACCGGGGCAGGGACGATGCTGCTTCCTGCCCTTGGGGCACCCCCGGACGCCCGGCGGGCGATGCACGATCGATGCCAGCAGCGGGACCCCCCCACCCTGGGCACAGCCACGTCCTCAGGTTTATAACAGCAACGAGGGCCCGAGGGATCGGCTCGGGCGCGGTGGAACCGGAGCAGCTCGGTCCCACCGCCGGCCGGCGGCACCGGCGGGCCTCGTGGCTGAGCAAGGCTCCGACACCCACGGCCAGCACCGGCGGCAGGGGGGGATGCCCGGCGTGCGACAGCCCCCCGGGCAGGACGGCTGTCGCACAGACAGACAGCAGGAGCGGGGGCTGATTTGTGACCAGGACGGCATTTCAGAGAGACCACCCCTGTTATAGGAAAAATCAGGAGCCTGGCAGCATCCCCTCTCCTTGCATCACACGGTTTGGGACACCCCTGCACCCAGGAGACCACCCACCGCCCCCGATGCCCAACAGGGCACCCACAGGATCACCCGCCCCCCCCAGCTCTCTCCGGGGTGACCGGAGGCTGATGCTGGTACGTAAGGAGTGGGAGCGGGGGTGCCCCCCGCGCAGGTTTGGGGCCCAGGACCCCCCGGCGTGTGATGCAGGGGAGATGCGGCCCCGCGCAGAGGGACCCCCCGAGCCCCCGTCTCACTCACGGTTAGAGGGTCAGTAGCAAAAGCAGCCACACTGTTCCTCATCTCACTCTCATTGCCCCGCAGCGGGATGAGGGAGATGTTACCCAACCTGGAGTCCTGCTGCGACCGCGACGCCCGCACCTTGGAGGTCTCCGAGGGCCACAGGGCCCCGCCGTTCTGGGGACAGAGGGGACAGGGGCTGGAGAGGGGCCGGAGAGCGGCTTTTTGGCCCCCTGGGGACCTCCCCTCCACCCCGGGATGCCGGCATTTCGGGACGCTTGGATACCCCAAAGGGTTTCTGCTAGCCAAGCACCCCCCGGGCTGTCACCCCGCAGCGCTGCCCCGCGCCCGCTGCCTACCTGCACCTGGAGGAAGGTGGCGAACCACTCCCGCAGATCGGCCTGGGTGTCGCAGCACAGGTACCTGCAGGGACACGGCGTCAGCGGCCGGCGGGGACGGCGGGGAGGGATGCGCCTCTGCCCGCTGCGGGGACGCGGGGGCACCCGGCTGCTCCGGGCACGGAGCCGGGATCCGAGCCGCTGCTTTGCACGAGGTCTTGCAGACCCCAGGGGACCCAAGGGGACAAGGCCACGGACCCCGGTGGCATCCTGAGCGGGTCCGCGGGGGCCCAGCCAGGCTCTGCCCACAGAAATCCCCATCTACATCCCCACGCCAGCTCCGGAGAGCATGTCCGTCTGTCCTGGGGGGTAGCGTCCCCGTGTCCACCCCTTCCCTTACCATTGCTGCTTCTCGTGCTTCTCGTTTTCGTAGAAGACCGTAAAGCCCCAGCTGGAAGGGGAGAAGTGAAAACATGAAGACCAGCGGCCCAGGCTGCCCTGCCCTCGGCTCCAGCACTCCAGGTGTCAGAGTACCCCAGGAAAGCCCCCGTCCCTGCAAACCCCCCCGTCCCTGCAAACCCCCCGTCCCTGCAAACACCCCCGTCCCTGCAAACCCCCCCGTCCCTGCAAACACCCCGTCCCTGCAAACACCCCCGTCCCTGCAAACCCCCCTGTCCCTGCAAACCCCCCTGTCCCTGCAAACCCCCCTGTCCCTGCAAACACCCCGTCCCTGCAAACCCCCCGTCCCTGCAAACCCCTCCTGTCCCTGCAAACCACCCTCATCTCTGCAAACCCCCCCGTCCCTGCAAACCCCTCCTGTCCCTGCAAACCCCTCCGTCCCTGCAAACACCCCGTCCCTGCAAACCCCCCCGTCCCTGCAAACCCCTCCGTCCCTGCAAACACCCCGTCCCTGCAAACCCCCCCGTCCCTGCAAACCCCCCCGTCCCTGCAAACCCCCCGTCCCTGCAAACCCCCCCGTCCCTGCAAACCCCCCCATCCCTGCAAACACCCCGTCCCTGCAAACACCCCGTCCCTGCAAACCCCTCCTGTCCCTGCAAACACCCCCGTCCCTGCAAACACCCCCGTCCCTGCAAACCCCTCCTGTCCCTGCAAACACCCCCGTCCCTGCAAACACCCCGTCCCTGCAAACACCCCCGTCCCTGCAAACCCCTCCTGTCCCTGCAAACCACCCTCATCTCTGCAAACCCCCCCGTCCCTGCAAACACCCCCGTCCCTGCAAACCCCTCCTGTCCCTGCAAACACCCCCGTCCCTGCAAACCCCCCAGTCCCTGCAAACCCCCCCGTCCCTGCAAACCCCCTGTCCCTGCAACCACCTCCTGTCCCTGCAAACCCCTCCTGTCCCTGCAAACCACCCCCATCTCTGCAAAACCCCCGTCCCTGCAAACCCCCTGTCCCTGCAACCACCTCCTGTCCCTGCAACCACCTCCTGTCCCTGCAAACCCCCCCTGTCCCTGCAAACCCCCATCCCTGCAAATACCCCCCATCCCTGCAAACCCTCATCTCTGCAAACTCCCTCATCCCTACAAACTCCCCTGTCCCTGCAACCCCCCCCCATGCCTGCAAACAGCCTGCAACCACTCACATCCCTGCACACCACCCTCCTCCTTGCAAGCCACCTGCATCGCTGCAAGCCACCTGCATCCTTACAAGCTGCCTCCCTCCCTGCAAACCACCCCCAGCCCTGCAAGCCGCTCAGCCCTGCGCTGCTGGGTGCACAGGACAGGTTCCCATCGGGTTCAGCAGCTCGATGCAATGCCATGCAGTGATTCAGGGCAGGAAAGCAGCTGGCAATTGCCCCCAGTCCTTCCCAGTTTGCACCAGTTTGCAGTGCAGCGGGCCAGGCGCAGGCACAGCTACCCATGGTATTTCTTCTGCGGTCATGCTCTGCCTGGCCTCAGCTAGGCCCGAACGTCCCTGCAAGGCCTGGCCAGGGCAAAGCCCCGGCGGCTGCTAACCCACCCTGAGACCTGCAGCAACGCTGCCCAGCACCCACCCAAACCCCGGGGGGGTCAGGGTCACAGCCTTGCACACTCACATGCATACGCACCTACGCACGCACGTATGCATGCACGTATGCACACATTTAATGCACCCGCAGTGCAGGGCGGCCCTGGAGCATGTGGCTTTGAAGCCTCCCAGCAAGCCTGCGCGGCTCATCACACACGCACACGCTCGCAGGTAGGCATGTGCATGCATTGCATGCGCACACCCTCACACGCATGCATGCACACTAATATGCACAGGGACGCTGACATGCATGCACACACATATGCACATGCACACGCACACTGACATGCATGCACACACCCACACGCACACGCACACATGCACACGCACACATGCATACACGCTCACGTACACAACTTGCTGACATGCATGCACACCCATACGCACACACTCAGATGCACATACACATATGCACGTGCAGACAGATGCTGACATGCATGCACACATGCACACATATGCACACACATGCACACACACGCACACACACAGGTACACAACTTGCTGACATGCATGCACACACATACATACACACACATTTGCCCATGCACTCATATGCACATGCATGCTGCCATGCATGCACACACTCACATGCACACAAACATATGCAAATGCACACAACTCGCTGACATGCATGCACACACCCACATGCACACACTGACATGCGTGCACACAGACGCTGACGTGCATGCATGCACCCACATGCACACACTCGCATGCACCCAGACGCTGACGGGCATGCATGCACCCACATGCACACACTGGCATGCATGCACACACTCAGACACGCACACACGGAAGCAAGCTGATGTGCACGCAGATGCACACGCACACGCACACGCACACCCACACCCACACGCACACGCACACGCACACGCACACGCACACCCACACCCACACGCACACCCACACGCACACCCACACGCACACCCACACCCACACGCACACCCACACCCACACCCACACGCACACGCACACCCACACCCACACCCACACGCACACCCACACGCACACCCACACCCACACGCACACCCACACCCACACCCACACGCACACCCACACCCACACGCACACCCACACGCACACCCACACCCACACGCACACGCACACGCACACCCACACGCACACCCACACCCACACGCACACCCACACCCACACCCACACGCACACCCACACCCACACCCACACGCACACGCACACCCACACCCACACGCACACCCACACCCACACCCACACCCACACGCACACCCACACGCACACCCACACCCACACGCACACGCACACCCACACCCACACCCACACCCACACGCACACCCACACGCACACGCACACCCACACGCACACCCACACCCACACCCACACGCACACCCACACCCACACGCACACCCACACGCACACCCACACCCACATGCACACCCACACCCACACGCACACGCACACCCACACCCACACCCACATGCACACCCACACCCACACGCACACGCACACCCACACGCACACCCACACGCACACGCACACCCACACGCACACCCACACCCACACGCACACGCACACCCACACGCACACCCACACCCACACCCACACGCACACCCACACGCACACCCACACCCACACGCACACCCACACGCACACCCACACCCACACGCACACGCACACCCACACGCACACCCACACGCACACCCACACCCACACGCACACCCACACGCACACCCACACCCACACGCACACCCACACCCACACGCACACCCACACGCACACCCACACCCACACCCACACCCACACCCACACCCACACCCACACCCACACCCACACCCACACCCACACGCACACCCACACCCACACGCACACCCACACGCACACCCACACCCACACGCACACCCACACCCACACGCACACGCACACCCACACGCACACCCACACCCACACGCACACCCACACCCACACGCACACGCACACCCACACGCACACCCACACGCACACCCACACCCACACGCACACCCACACCCACACCCACACCCACACCCACACGCACACCCACACCCACACCCACACGCACACCCACACGCACACCCACACGCACACGCACACCCACACCCACACCCACACCCACACCCACACCCACACCCACACCCACACCCACACCCACACGCACACCCACACCCACACGCACACCCACACCCACACCCACACGCACACCCACACCCACACCCACACGCACACGCACACGCACACCCACACGCACACCCACACCCACACCCACACCCACACCCACACCCACACCCACACCCACACCCACACCCACACCCACACCCACACCCACACCCACACGCACACCCACACGCACACCCACACGCACACCCACACCCACACGCACACCCACACCCACACCCACACGCACACCCACACCCACACCCACACGCACACCCACACCCACACGCACACGCACACCCACACGCACACGCACACCCACACCCACACCCACACGCACACCCACACCCACACGCACACCCACACGCACACCACACCCACACCCACACGCACACGCACACCCACACCACACCCACACCACACACACCCACACGCACACCCACACCCACACCCACACCCACACGCACACGCACACCCACACGCACACCCACACCCACACGCACACGCACACCCACACGCACACCCACACCCACACCCACACGCACACCCACACGCACACCCACACCCACACGCACACGCACACCCACACGCACACGCACACCCACACGCACACGCACACACCCACACCCACACGCACACCCACACCCACACCCACACGCACACCCACACCCACACGCACACCCACACCCACACCCACACGCACACCCACACCCACACCCACACCCACACCCACACCCACACCCACACGCACACGCACACCCACACCCACACGCACACGCACACCCACACGCACACCCACACCCACACCCACACCCACACGCACACCCACACCCACACGCACACCCACACGCACACGCACACCCACACCCACACCCACACCCACACGCACACGCACACCCACACCCACACGCACACCCACACCCACACCCACACGCACACCCACACGCACACGCACACCCACACCCACACCCACACCCACACCCACACGCACACCCACACGCACACGCACACCCACACGCACACGCACACCCACACGCACACCCACACCCACACCCACACGCACACCCACACGCACACCCACACCCACACGCACACCCACACGCACACCCACACCCACACGCACACCCACACCCACACGCACACCCACACCCACACGCACACCCACACCCACACCCACACCCACACGCACACGCACACCCACACCCACACGCACACCCACACCCACACCCACACGCACACCCACACGCACACCCACACCCACACCCACACCCACACCCACACGCACACCCACACCCACACCCACACGCACACCCACACCCACACCCACACCCACACGCACACCCACACCCACACGCACACCCACACCCACACCCACACCCACACGCACACCCACACGCACACCCACACCCACACCCACACCCCCACACGCACACCCACACACCCACACGCACACGCACACCCACACGCACACCCACACGCACACCCACACCCACACCCACACGCACACCCACACGCACACCCACACCCACACGCACACGCACACCCACACGCACACCCACACCCACACCCACACGCACACCCACACGCACACCCACACCCACACGCACACCCACACGCACACCACACCCACACGCACACCCACACCCACACGCACACGCACACCACACGCACACCCACACCCACACGCACACCCACACCCACACGCACACGCACACCCACACCCACACGCACACCCACACCCACATGCACACCCACACCCACACCCACACCACACCCACACCCACACCCACACGCACACCCACACCCACACCCACACCACACGCACACGCACACCCACACGCACACCCACACCCACACGCACACCCACACCCACACCCACACCCACACCCACACCCACACGCACACCCACACGCACACCCACACCCACACGCACACCCACACCCACACGCACACCCACACCCACACGCACACGCACACCCACACGCACACCCACACGCACACCCACACCCACACCCACACCCACACCCACACCCACACCCACACGCACACGCACACCCACACCCACACGCACACCCACACCCACACCCACACCCACACGCACACCCACACGCACACGCACACCCACACCCACACCCACACGCACACGCACACCCACACGCACACCCACACCCACACGCACACCCACACGCACACCCACACCCACACGCACACGCACACCCACACGCACACCCACACCCACACCCACACGCACACCCACACGCACACCCACACCCACACGCACACCCACACGCACACCCACACCCACACGCACACCCACACCCACACGCACACGCACACCCACACGCACACCCACACCCACACGCACACCCACACCCACACCCACACGCACACCCACACCCACACGCACACCCACACCCACACCCACACCCACACCCACACGCACACCCACACCCACACGCACACCCACACCCACACGCACACCCACACCCACACCCACACGCACACCCACACCCACACCCACACCCACACGCACACCCACACCCACACGCACACCCACACGCACACCCACACGCACACGCACACCCACACGCACACCCACACCCACACGCACACCCACACCCACACCCACACCCACACGCACACCCACACCCACACCCACACGCACACCCACACGCACACCCACACCCACACGCACACGCACACCCACACCCACACGCACACCCACACCCACACCCACACCCACACGCACACCCACACGCACACGCACACCCACACCCACACCCACACGCACACGCACACCCACACGCACACCCACACGCACACGCACACCCACACCCACACCCACACGCACACGCACACCCACACGCACACCCACACCCACACCCACACGCACACCCACACGCACACCCACACCCACACGCACACCCACACCCACACCCACACCCACACGCACACCCACACCCACACGCACACGCACACCCACACGCACACCCACACCCACACGCACACCCACACCCACACGCACACGCACACCCACACCCACACCCACACCCACACCCACACGCACACCCACACCCACACCCACACCCACACCCACACCCACACGCACACCCACACCCACACCCACACCCACACGCACACGCACACGCACACCCACACGCACACCCACACCCACACGCACACCCACACCCACACCCACACGCATACCCACACGCACACCCACACCCACACGCACACGCACGCCCACACGCACACCCACCCCCACACGCACACGCACACGCACACCCACACCCACCCCCACACGCACACCCACACGCACCCACCGCCCCGGTTGCCCCCCCCCAGCGCCAGGCCCCGGCCCCCACGGCCCCCCCCCGCCCGGCCCCGACGCCTCCGGCCCTGCACCCCCGGCCGCGGCGGGGACCGGACCGGGGCCCGCTCCAGCCCCGTGTGCTGGCACCGGGCTGCACAAGCGTCCTGCGAGCCTGCTCTGACATCTGGTGGCTAAAGACACGGCCAGCAGGAGACGTGTGCCAGCAGCCAAAACTGTCCCTGTCCCCAGCCCTGCCTCCAGCCCTGGCCCTGTCCCCAGCCCTTTCCCCATCCCCGTCTCCATCTCCATCCCCATCTGCATCCCATCCCCATCCTCATCCCCATCCCCATCCTCAGCCCTGTCCCTGTCCCCATCCCCGTCTCCGTCTCCATCCCCATCCCTATCGCCATCCTCATCGCTGTCCCTAGCCCTGTCCCTGTCCCCAGCCCTGTCCCTGTCCCCATCTCCATCCACATCCCATCCCCAGCCCTGTCCCCAGCCCTGTCCCTGTCCCCATCCCCGTCTCCATCTCCATCCCCATCCCTATCCCCATCCTCATCCCTGTCCCCAGCCCTGTCCCTGTCCCCATCCCCGTCTCCATCTCCATCCCCATCCCATCCCTATCCCCATCCTCATCCCTGTCCCCAGCCCTGTCCCTGTCCCCATCCCCGTCTCCATCCCCATCCTCATCCCCATCCCTCTCCCCATCCCCATCCCCATCTCCATCTCCCTCCCCATCCCATCCCTATCCCCATCCTCATCCCTGTCCCCAGCCCTGTCCCCAGCCCTGTCCCTGTCCCCATCCCCATCCCCATCTCCATCTCCCTCCTCATCCCATCCCTATCCCCATCCTCATCCCTGTCCCCAGCCCTGTCCCCAGCCCTGTCCCCAGCCCAGCAGGGCACCGCGTTGCTGCTCACCACGTCGGGGGCCGAAGCTTCTTCTTAATGCCCAGGTAGACCTTCAGGTTCCTGATGGGCCACTCCTTCTCCGGCTTGTGGCTCTGGGGGGAGAGGGACCCGGCACCGGGTTGGGGGCTGCAGGGCCCCTCGCCACCCATCCCCACCCGCTGTAGCCCACACCGATGCCGGGAAGGGTTTTGTCCCCCTGGCAGGCAGGGAGGAGAAGCCGTAGGGCTGCGGTGATGGGGAAGGGGCTCAGCCCAGCTCTGGGCTTGCCAAGGACGAGGGCGAAGCCCGGGATGGAGCAGAGGAAGGGGCAGAGCGGGTGCCCAGCGCCCATGGCAGAGAGTGGAGGGGAGGGGATGCAGAGGCCTGTCCCTGCAGTGGGGTCCCCCAGAGATGCTGCCAGTTGCCTTCGGAGCTGGGACCAGCACTGTCACCTTGTGAGGGGGTCTCGAGGGCCTGGCACTAGACGTCCCCCATGGGGACACCCACATCACGCCCCTCCTCTGCATCACAGCCACAGCAGCAGTGACCCCAGCCCCGCTCTGCCGGCATCTCTGCCCCGACCGCATCCCCAAACCTCCGGCCGCTGGCACGGCACGGCAGGCGGGCACCTCTCCGCGGCGGGTGAAGGTGGGTGCCCCAACTCCCCGGTCCCGCTTAGGCTGTGCTGGGCTCCCCCCTGCATCAGAGCATCCTGCGGGGTGCCGGCTGCGAGCCGCACCCTCCCTGCGCCGAGCAGCATCCCGAGAGGAGGGATGGGGGAAAGCGGGATGTCCCGGCAAAGCCAGGGCACCGCCGACGCCAGCCGGCTCCTTCCCCGTGCTCTGCACCGTGGCAGCGAGCCGCTCCAGGCATCATCACCCTTTGCCAGCAATGTTTCGAAGGGGCAAAGCCCCGCAGCTCCCTCCCCTCTCGCCTGGGACCTCCCCGGTGCCGGCTGCATCTCGCCGTGCTGCGCAAGCCATGCCCCGGCAGCGGGTGACGTGATGGGGACCCCCCGTAGGGCCACCCGCCTGCGTTCGGGTGCAAGCGGCGTGACTTACAAGAGCCCGATCCAATGCCCGCGGGATGGGGGAGCCAGCTCAGCCCATCCCCTCCCTCCAGCACCGGCCCCTTCCCCGGCCCCATCTCCAGCTGCCTGGAGCAAAGGGCAGCGGTACCCCCAAATCGGAGGACCCCAGATAACAGGGGTGCATCAGCTTGCAGTGCTGGGGGCTAACGGGGAGGGGCGGCAGCACCGGGGCAGCTCCGGCACACGCAGCACCCCATGGCCTGGGTGACGGCGGTGGGCGCACGCGTGCTGCGGGATTGGATTTGGGATTGACCCCGGGCAGCCTTGTAAGGGCAGAGGGCGTGGGAGCCCCTGCGCGCCCGGCCGAGCCCCCCGGGCTCCTCTACTCACGTTCTCCAGGGGGGGGGTCCGCTGCTTCAGGCTCTGTTCAACAGAGGACGGGGGTTAAAGCAGATGGGGAGGAGGAGGCACGGTGGGAGGAGAGGGGACCACCCTACACTGCCTACGGGCAGGGGACGGGACGGAGGCAGCGACGTGCCAGGGTGCAGGGTCAGGCCAGGGAGCCGGGGCAGGGCGAGCAGGGACCGGAGAGTGGGGAGGAGGTGTCCCAGCAGGGCCGGGATGCCGGCGTCCCCCTCCTGAGCCCCTCGCACTGACTCAGAGCCAGCTCCAGACCTGCTCCGGGAAAGCTCCGGGTCTGGGAGAGCAACAGCACTTCTGGGGTCAGCCCCATCGCTGCCTGCAATTCCCGTGCAACACCAGCCCCACCGCTGCCTGCAATGCCTGTGCAACACCAGCCCCACCACTGCCTGCAATGCCCGTGCAATGCCAGCCCCATCGCTGCCTGCAATGCCCGTGCAACACCAGCCCTGTCATTGCCTGCAATGCCTGTGCAACACCAGCCCCATCGCTGCCTGCAATTCCCGTGCAACACCAGCCCTGTCATTGCCTGCAATGCCTGTGCAACACCAGCCCCATCGCTGCCTGCAATTCCCGTGCAACACCAGCCCCATCGCTGCCTGCAATTCCCGTGCAACACCAGCCCCATCGCTGCCTGCAATTCCCGTGCAACACCAGCCCCCACAGGTCCCCAGCACCAGGGATGTCCCACATCCTCACAGGACTCCCGGCACAGGGTCACAACGCGGCTGGGAAGGAAAGGGAAGGCAGGGGAAGGGCAGGCAGGGCAGGGCAGGCAGGGAAGGGAGCGCTGCCTCGCAGGCAGCCAGCAGGCAGGGCTCACCCGCACTTCCTTGTAGAGGCGCAGGCAGGTGTGGTTGAGGATGAAGTAGCGGTCGTGGAAGCCGGTGCTCAGGCCGAGCCCCAGCAGGTTCCTCTCCTCCCGAAACTTCATCATGCCGTGCTTGCAGTCGCCCACTCTGCTGGCTGGGGGCACACGCCTGAGCGGCTCCGGCCCCCCAGGGGGGTCAGGGCCCCCAGCAAGGGCGCGGGGTGCAGCCAGACCCCATCCCGCAGGGCAACAGCAAGGCCATCCCCTTCCCATCCCCATCCCCATCCCTTCCCATCCAACCCCATCCCCATCCCATCCCCATCCCATCCCCATCCCATCCCCTTCCCATCCCCATCCCATCCCCATCCCCATCCCCATCCCCATCCCTTCCCATCCAACCCCATCCCCTTCCCATCCCCTTCCCATCCCATCCCCATCCCATCCCCATCCCATCCCCATCCCATCCCCATCCCCATCCCCATCCCTTCCCATCCAACCCCATCCCCTTCCCATCCCCATCCCCATCCCTTCCCATCCAACCCCATCCCCATCCCATCCCCATCCCATCCCCATCCCATCCCCATCCCATCCCCATCCCCGTCCCCATCCCCATCCCATCTCCATCCCCATCCCTTCCCATCCAACCCCATCCCCTTCCCATCCCCATCCCATCCCCATCCCATCCCATCCCCATCCCTGTCCCCATCCCATCCCATCCTTGTCCCCGTCCCCATCCCCATCCCATCACCATCCCCATCTGACCCCATCCCATTCCCATCCCCATCCCATCTGACCCCATCCCATCTGACCCCATCCCATCCATCCCCATCCCCATCCCACCTGACCCCATCCCCATCCCCGTCCCCATCCCGTCCCCATCCCGTCCCCATCCCCATCCCATCCCCATCCCATCCCCCTCCCATCCCATCCCCATCCCATCCCCATCCCCATCCCCATCCCCATCCCCATCCCTTCCCATCCAACCCCATCCCCTTCCCATCCCCATCCCCGTCCCCATCCCCATCCCATCCCATCCCCATCCCTGTCCCCATCCCATCCCATCCTTGTCCCCGTCCCCATCCCCATCCCATCACCATCCCCATCTGACCCCATCCCATTCCCATCCCCATCCCATCTGACCCCATCCCATCTGACCCCATCCCATCCATCCCCATCCCCATCCCACCTGACCCCATCCCCATCCCCGTCCCCATCCCGTCCCCATCCCGTCCCCATCCCCATCCCCATCCCCATCCCATCCCCATCCCATCCCATCCCCATCCCTGTCCCCATCCCCATCCCATCCCCACCTCATCCCATCCCCACCTCATCCCATCCCATCCCCATCCCATCCCCATCCCATCCCATCCCATCCCCACCCCATCCCATCCCCACCTCATCCCATCCCATCCCATCCCCATCCCCATCCCATCCCATCCCATCCCATCCCATCCCCATCCCCATCCCATCCCCATCCCATCCCATCCCATCCCCACCCCATCCCATCCCATCCCATCCCATCCCCATCCCCATCCCCATCCCCATCCCCATCCCATCCCATCCCCATCCCCATCCCCATCCCCATCCCATCCCCATCCCCATCCCATCCCCATCCCATCCCCATCCCATCCCCATCCCATCCCCATCCCATCCCCATCCCCATCCCATCCCATCCCATCCCATCCCATCCCATCCCCATCCCCATCCCATCCCATCCCATCCCATCCCCACCCCATCCCATCCCATCCCCATCCCCATCCCCATCCCCATCCCCATCCCCTCCCTCCTCTCCCTGCCAGGGCCGTGGCTCCCCAGCTGCTCACCGAGGTAGATGAGCATGTTCTCCATGGACATCTGCTTCTTCACCACCAGGTAGCTCTCCGTCCCCAGGCAGTGCAAAATGGGCAGGACTTTTTCCGAGTAGTGCAAGGGCCGTTCTGCCGGGCAGGGAGACGGGCGGGGGTCAGGCAGCGTCCCCGGGGGCTGGCACCCACCAAGGGGGGGTCGCACGTGCGTCCCGAGGGTCTGCCTGGGGACAGACCTCCCGCGCAGCGCCATCGCCTTTTAATTGGATTCATTTCACGGCGCCGCTGCTTACTAATTGTCCCCTGGGGAGGTGACTTTTGGCCCATGGCGCTTGAGCAGCAGGGACCCGGGGACTGGACGGTGGCTGAGGAACAATTGCCAGCAGATATCGCAATTGCAAAACGTGTATGTTTTGAAAACGTAGGCTGCTGTAGGCGGTATGTAATCTGCACACGTGCTTGCAAAAATATGCACAGAGGCATTTCAAACATGCACCTTTCCACGCAAGCAAAGGGCGAGTCAAGAATTTCATACAGGTTCGTAGGTGAGTGTTCAATTTTAGGCTGATTTTAGCCCCTGCACAGCCTGAGGATCCCTTTTTTTTTTTTTTTTTTAACGGGCTTAGTGGTGCTCGGCTGAGCACGGCGCTTCGGAGCTTCCCCGAGCGGAGGCGGGGAAGCAGCACCCACCCTTTGCAGAGGGGAGCCTGAGCTTGACGGCTTGGGGTTGGCAAGGACCAAAACACCGCACCAGGGGCCTTCAGTGATGCCCGGAGCGCTGGCGGGCTCAGCGTCCCGCCTGTCTCCCTGCCAGGCACGGCCCCCGGGCACGCTCAGCCCCCCGAGAGCCGGCAGCAGGAGCTTGATGCACCAGCAGGCAGGACCAGGGCCTCATCCTGCTCACGCCAAGCTCTCGCTTGCTTCTGCCTACGGGCACCCGGGGCTGCTCCCTTTGGTGGCCGGAGAGCCCGGCCACCCCCGCCGGGTTTCAAAGGCATTTGAACCCCTAAGGATGCAGACAGATGCCCTGTGGGTCCTGGCCCAAGCCACCGGCCCACCTGCAGCGCTCGGCCACGTGCAACCTGCATGCAGTGAGCAAAGCCACGGCACCGCAGCTGACTTCCCCCGAGCACCTGGAGCCCGCCCCGGCATTGCTCCACAGTGCGATCCCCATGGGAGCCTTCTTGTCCCCATCACCATCCCCATCCCCATCTCCATCCCCATCCCCATCTCCATCTCCCTCTCCATCCCCATCTCCATCCCCATCTGCATCTCCCTCCCCATCTGCATCTCCCTCCCCATCTCCATCTCCATCTCCCTCCCCATCTCCATCACCATCCCTGTCTCCGTCTCTATCTCCATCACCATCCCTATTTCCATCCCCATCTGCCTCCCCAGCCCCATCTCCATCTCCATCTCCATCCCCATCTCCATCTCCCTCCCCATCTCCCTCCCCATCTCCATCTCCCTCCCCATCTCCATCTCCCTCTCCATCTCCCTCCCCATCTCCATCCCCATCTCCATCTCCCTCCCCATCTCCCTCCCCATCTCCATCTCCCTCCCCATCTCCATCTCCCTCCCCATCTCCATCTCCATCTCCCTCCCCATCTCCATCTCCATCTCCCTCCCCATCTCCATCTCCCTCTCCATCTCCATCTCCCTCCCCATCTCCCTCCCCATCTCCATCTCCCTCCCCATCTCCATCTCCATCTCCCTCCCCATCTCCATCTCCATCTCCCTCCCCATCTCCATCTCCCTCTCCATCTCCATCTCCCTCCCCATCTCCCTCCCCATCTCCATCTCCCTCCCCATCTCCATCTCCCTCCCCATCTCCATCTCCATCTCCCTCCCCATCTCCATCTCCCTCCCCATCTCCCTCCCCATCTCCATCTCCCTCTCCATCTCCCTCCCCATCTCCATCTCCCTCCCCATCTCCATCTCCATCTCCCTCCCCATCTCCATCTCCCTCCCCATCTCCCTCCCCATCTCCATCTCCCTCTCCATCTCCCTCCCCATCTCCATCTCCCTCCCCATCTCCCTCCCCATCTCCATCTCCCTCTCCATCTCCCTCCCCATCTCCATCTCCCTCCCCATCTCCCTCCCCATCTCCATCTCCCTCCCCATCTCCCTCCCCATCTCCATCTCCCTCCCCATCTCCATCTCCCTCCCCATCTCCCTCCCCATCTCCATCTCCCTCCCCATCTCCCTCCCCATCTCCATCTCCCTCTCCATCTCCCTCCCCATCTCCATCTCCCTCCTCATCTCCCTCCCCATCTCCATCTCCCTCCCCGTCTCCCTCCCCATCTCCATCTCCCTCCCCATCTCCATCTCCCTCTCCATCTCCATCTCCCTCCCCATCTCCCTCCCCATCTCCATCTCCCTCCCCATCTCCCTCCCCATCTCCATCTCCCTCCCCATCTCCCTCCCCATCCTTGTCCCCACTGCCCTCACGCCCCCGCACCAACCTGCCTCCTCCCTCTCGTTCACTTCGAAGCAGCTCCAATAGTCCTTCTCCTTCATGACAATTTTCCTCCGGTCCAGGATCTCGAAGGTGAGCTCCTCGGCTGTCATCGTGGCCGGGATCTGGGAGGGAGGGGACAGGTCTCCATCAGCCGGTGCCCAGGGCCATGCCACCCTCATGCTGCAGAGGTGCCGGCTCAGAACGTGCCCCCGTGCCACCACGGAGGCTTGGCCACGCAATGGGGGGGGTCCCTGTCCCCTCCGCGCCCTCCGCCCCACCGCTCACCTTGACGTGCTGCTCGGCCTCCGTCTTCTTCTCCTCCAGGTAGACAGTGCAGATGAAGTCCCCGGCTTGCTGGAGGGCAACGCAAAAGCACTTCAACCTGCAGCTTCCCACACGTGGGCTAAATCCCCCCCACCCAGCGTGGACATCCCCTGCCTGGGGCATCTCCAGGAGATGCTGGAGCAGGCGGTGGGGCCCCGTGTGAAGAGGGTGCGCCGGGAAGGTCCCCATGTCCAGGACCCACCTGCGTCCCACTGGACGCTGCCTCCCGCATCTTCATGATGGCCATGATCTCGTCCTGCTGCTTCTTCATCTCTTGGTCGTTGACCTGCCAAGGAAGAGGAGCCCAGGGAGCCGTCAGGGCTGACCAGGCCACCCTTAAGTTTCACTGCAGAAGCAGACGCGGGTCCCCAGGGGAATCTGCTCCCCTGCCCAGCAGCGCCGGCACCTCCAGGCTCGGGGGTCTCCAGGGTTTGCAGGGACATGGACCCCCCTCCCCTCATCTCCAAAGCAAGGAGATGTCTGCAGACAGATCCAGCTTCCTCCTCCTTCCACCTCCCCATCCCCTGGGAATATCCACACACGGGCCTGATCCAGAGCAGCACCGGAGCGGGGCTGAACCTACATTAAAGATCTTCACGTAGTGGCTGATGAGGTCCTCCACCACGCGCCCTGCCTTGTAGTCCTTCCCGTCCGTCTGGAAGAGCGTGGGCCCGAAGACGATGGCCAGGTTGTGCGTGTTCATCTGGTTCTCCCCAGAGAAGCGCTGGACCCTGCGGGAACCCCGTTACAGTTCCTGCCCCGGAGCCCCCCGGGACCCCTCCTCAGCCTTGCCAAGGGGAACGCGCTCCACGTCGGGACGTGATGCTCAGCTCTGGGCACAGCTTGACCCCAAAGCCCACGCCTTTGCTTGCCTGGGATCTGAGCCAAGGGGGGAGGGCTCTCCTCCGCCCCACAGCCTCCCCAGGACCCCGCAACGCCCCACGGGGGCTGGGGGAGCCCGGGCTCAGCCGTGCCGCGGACCCACCGCCCACGCCGTACCGAAAGAGGTGGTTGATGAGCGCCTTCAGCGTGGCCCGGTTCACCGTGGGGAGGGTGCCCAGGAGCCGCCGGTACTCGCTGATCTTCGCCTCCTCGTCTTCCAGTGCTGTGAGAGGGGCACAAGGGAGAGGATGAGTGCGGAGGGACATGAAGGTGAGATTAAGACCCACGGTCCCACCATCCCTTCTCCAGACCCCACCTCGGACCCTCCTGTCCCATCGTGGGGATGGAGCATCCCAGTTCCATGGGACCGGAGCATCCCAGCATCATGGGAACTGAGCATCCCAGCATCATGGGAACCGAGCATCCCAGCTCCATGGGACCAGAGCATCCCAGCATCATGGGAACCGAGCATCCCAGCTCCATGGGACCAGAGCATCCCAGCTCAATGGGGCCCAGAGCATCCCAGCTTCACCGGGACTGGAGCATTCCAGCTCAACAAGGCCCAGAGCATCCCAGCTTCATGGGGCCAGAACATCCCAGCTCTGTGAGGCTGGATCATCCCAGCTCCATGGGGCTGGAGCAGCCCGGGGCTGGAGCATCCCAGCTCCACAGGGCTGGAGCAGCCCAGGGCTGGAGCATCCCAGCTCCATGGGGCTGGAGCAGCCTGGGGCTGGAGCAGCTCAGCTCCATGGGGCTGGAGCAGCCCAGGGCTGGAGCATCCCAGCTCCATGGTGCTGGAGCAGCCCAGGGCTGGAGCATCCCAGCTCCACAGGGCTGGAGCAGCCCAGGGCTGGAGCATCCCAGCTCCACAGGGCTGGAGCAGCCCAGGGCTGGAGCATCCCAGCTCCACAGCACCGTGGCTCGTGGCTGTTTATCCGCTGGGCGCATCCAGCCCTGGTATTCAGGGGCCAGATCCAGAAGCGAAGGGCAGGGGGGTCTGGCTCTCTGCCCTGTCTCAGCCCAGCCGTGCCGGAGCACGGGGTTGCACGGGGTCAGCGCGGGCGCGCTCCGCTCCCCACCCACCGCTCCAGCCCCCAGAACACACGGGGCCCAGATGTGCTCCCCCCCACCATGCAGCCCAGAGGAGAGGACGAAGCGGGCTGCAGCAGAGCCGGGGAGCCCGACCCCCTCCTCCCACCGCCGCCCAGGGCTCACCCGTCGCCCGCAGCCAGTCCTGGCCCCACCGCCTGGTGAAGAGCCCGTCCCCGAGGTCGCGGAAGAAGCGTTTGAGGGTGTTGGCGACGTCGTCCACCTGGTGCTCGCCCTCCTTCAGACGGACGCTGCGGGCGTCCCGGCGCAGCATCTCCAGCAGGCTGGTGGTCTTCGAGTTCTGCCCGCTCTTGCGGTAGATGCCCTCAGACGTCAGCCCTGCGGCAGAGCCGGCGGGGATGAGACCCCCTCCGTGGGGGACAGCCACCCCTCCCGGCCCCCCGCCCGCCCGCTGGCTCCCCATCAAACGCCGCCGGCAGGGACCCGGTGCCGTGGGGCTTCCCACCCCGCTGGGCGCCATGGAGGAGCCGCGGGCTGGAGCCCAAGCCCTGCTCCAGCCGGAGCCCTCCCACGGAGCTGGAGCGGGTGCTCAGGGAGGGAGGGAAACACGTGTCACGAGTGTATCAGGTCTCAGGCTGCCGGGTCCGACGGGGTCCCCGCCGGCACCCGCGGCGGGCGATGGCACGTACCGCACTGGGTGATGTAGTCGATGCAGCGGTCCACCAGCAGCGGGACGTCCGACTCCGTCAGCTGCTGCTCCGACAAGGTGTCCCCCGAGCTGCCCGCAGCCTTCTGGATGGCGTGGACCCAGCCCAGGAAATCCAGCTTCCTCTCCCCCTGGATGTACAGCGTCCTGCCGGCAAGCCCGGCCTCAGCGGGGGGTCAGCCGCCCCCCCAAGCCCCCCTGCGTGGCCGGGACCCCCGGGAGGGCTGGCACCGGCGGCCCGGGGATGGTCCCGGCTCTCTTTTGGGGGTCCCCACTCCCCGTGGGGAGGGCGAAGGCACCCCAGGAGGAGATCTAACTGGAGGGGTCAAACCCCCCCCACCCTCTGCTCTCACCTCCGTCTCTCCACCAGCACCAGCACCTCGTTGTCGCCCTGGATGGCTGGAAGGGAAGGCAGAGAGCCCGTCACCCGCAGGAACACGGGGTCCCCCGGTCCCCCCAGCCCCAGGTGCCACGCGGGGGCTGTGCTGGCGAGCCAAGGGGTCCCGCTCCAGCCCAGGTGGGACAAGCAGCGACTTTCCAGGGATGGGAGGAGGATGGAGAGGAGGAAGAGCGGCTGCATCCCACACAGTGGAGGGACCCCGAGCTCCATCGGAGCAGCACCCACCCCCCCACACACCAAAAGCACCTTGGCTGGGTGCAACCCAGCTGCTCGGGGCAGGATTTGGGGGTCACCCCCCCTCCCCAAGGTCCCTCCCAGCCTGGGGGGACCCCGCGGCAGGGCAGGGGCACGCACAGAGCTCCTGCAGCTTGCGCAGCTGGAGAGGCTCCTGCCGCTCGCTGTCCTCGAAGCAGACGTGGAGCGCGGAGCCGGCCAGGGCGAACCAGCCCTCCTTGGCTCGCTCCAGGTTGAGGCCGCCCTTGTAGTGCAGCCGGCCGATCCGCTCGAAGTCAAGAGCCACCAGCTCCTCGGCGCGGGGATGGACGAAGGACTGAGCCGGGGAGAAGAGGGATCCGTCAGCACCGCGGTGCCCGGCTCCCTCCGGCACCCGCGGCCACCCCAGCCCACCGCATCCTACCTTGGCAATGGACTTGAGCCATTCCCGAGCGGAATCGGGGCTCTCCAGCCCAAAGAGGTAGAGCCTCTCCGACTCGATGTAGACCTCGAACGTGCTCTCGATCCTGCGGGAGGGAGGGAAAGGGAAGCCGGGACGCCCGCGGGTGGTGGGACGGAGCTGGTTGGGTGCCAGGGGCGACCCGGGTAGGGAGAACATCCCACCGTACGTCTGCCACCGGCTCCACTGACAGCCGATCCCATTTGGGATCCCCCCACCGCGTCCCCGGGCCCTGCAGCATCCCTGTGCTGCCATGCATGCTCCGACCGGGAGCACAGGGGCTGCAAAGGGCTTGCAAGGGGTTGCAAGGGGGTTACAAAAGGGTTGCAGAGGGGTTGCAGAGGGGTTACAAAGGGGTTGCAGAGGAGCTGCAAAGTGGTTGCAGAGGGGCTGAAATGGGGCTGAAATGGGGCTGCAAAGGGGCTGAAATGGGGCTGCAAAGGGGCTGAAATGGGATTGCAAAGGGGCTGAAATGGGGCTGCAAAGGGGCTGAAATGGGGCTGCAAAGGGGCTGAAATGGGGTTGAAATGGGGCTGCAAAGGGGCTGAAATGGGACTGCAAAAGGGCTGCAATGGGGCTGCAAAGGGGCTGAAATGGGATTGCAAAGGGGCTGAAATGGAGCTGCAAAGGGGCTGAAATGGGGCTGCAAAGGGGCTGAAATGGGGCTGCAAAGGGATCACAGGGGGGTTACAAAGGGCCTGCAAAGGGGCTGCAGAAAAGTTACAAAGGGGCTGCAAAGAGGTTACAAAGGAGTAACAAAGGGGCTGCAAAGGGGTTTTAAAGAGGTTGCAAAGGGCCTGCAAAGGGGTTGCAGAGGGGTTGCAGAGGGGTTGCAGAGGGGTTGCAAAGGGATCATAGGGGGGTTGCAAAGGGGCTGTAAAGGGGCTGCAAAGGAGTTAAAAAGAGGTTGCAAAGGGATGGCAGAGGGGTTGCAAAGGGGCTGCAAAAGATTTACACAGACTCCTTGCAAAGACAGCTGGGTCAGGCAGGCCACAAGTGCTGGCAGGGCCAGCGGCGGGGTTGGGGACAGCAGCCCCCCCGTGCCACCAGCCGTGAGCAATGCGGCGGCCACGCTCAGCCCCGCGGGAGCAGAGGGGATGTCGGGGTGCTACAGGGCGGCGCGTGGGGGGTGCAGCCTTACCCGTGGGCGTGGGGCGGGTTGTTCACCAGGCACACGATCTCCTCCACCTTGATCTCGCCGTTGGGCACGGCGTTGCGGTCGTTCTCGTAGTAGCTGAGGACGCCGTCCTGCAGCGTGCACCACCGCCGGCTGAACTCTGCGCGGCACAGGATGGTGCTGGGCAGCCCCGCACGCTCCGGCCAGCCCGAGGTCGCCCACCAGCCCAGCCTGGGTGGCCCCGCAGCACCCACTGGGTGCCCACCCACTGGTGACCCCCCCCCCTCGAACCGGGCTGGCCAGGTGATGCTGCACCTCCCTGGTGCCTTTGCGGCGCCCTGGGGAGCAGGGGACGGCGCAGTCCCCCTGCCAGCACCCCTTTGGGGCTGGCTCTGAGCCCCCCAGCCCCCTGCACCCCTATTTCCCAGCCCCGTGGGCCCCCACATACCTTCCTGGCCCTTCCGCTCGCCGACGGGCTTGGCCATGGAGGGGGTCTTGTAGAGGAAGCCGTTGTGGGTGACGGAGGGCAGGGGCACCGAGTAGGGCTTCTCCTCGCTGCCCCCCACCTCCAGGCGCGGCGTCTCTGCAAACGGGGTGACAACCTGTCACGGGGGGGCTGCACCCCCCCTGCAGACCCCCTCTCCCCAGAAACGCTGCCGGTGGGGGTTACAAATCAGCGAGGTCAGGCTTATCCGCCGGGAGGGTATCCCGCATCCCGCATCCCGCATCCCGCATCCTCCCTGCAGCCCAGCCCCAGGTGCTGAGCTGGGAGGGGACAGGGACGCTATGGGAAGGTGGGGACCGGACTCCCCCACCGGCGAGATCTCTCCCAGGGTTGTCCCAGGTCCCTGCTGCTCTGCGGGAGGAGGATGGAGCATCGCAGTCCTGCGGCTGAAATAATGGCCCAGGGCTCTGCCACAGCCTCCCCAGGCATGTCCCCCCTGCCTCAGTTTCCCCACCTTGCCTGCCAGCGAGAGGCATCCCCCCATTTCATCCAGGCACCAGGCAGAGATGGGGTGCAGGGACACCCCTAAAGCACCCCCGGCTCAGACGGTGGGGCTGCCCAGAGCTCTAGAGACGGGGAAACCCAGGAGGACGCAGAGCCCTGCTCCACCAGCCCAGCCCTGCTCCGCACACGGCGCTGGGCTCGTCGATCCCAGCAATCCCAGGACTCTGGAGATGCCTGCTGGAGCCAGCCCTGGTGGGATGGGCTCAGGGGTTTGGTTTTCTCCAGCTCACCGGGGCGGCCGGGAGGCCTCGCCACTCTCCCAGACCCCTTTTGTGCTGACATGTCTGGAACAGCAGGGCCAGCCCCGGTCCTGGGTGAACTCCAGCTTCCGCAGGCCGGACTTGGCTGCCGAGGCGGCGAGGGAGGTGACGGCTACGGCAGGCGCCGGCCAGCCCCGGCACACCTCCATCCCGGCTGCCCGAGCTTTCCAGGGCCGGAGGTTCCCCCCGCGTTAGGGCGCGGATCGGTCCCATGGGAGCCGTCAGCCCACCCGGAGCGGGGCTCGCTGGGGTGAGCAGGTTTAGCAGCATGGGAGGGGGTTTTTAGGGGGATGCTCTGCAAAACGCTTGGACCCGATGCTCGATGCTGCCCATCTGGCAGGGGGGACATCCCCCGAGGCTGCCCGCAGCGTGCCAGGACGGTGCGGGAGAGCTGGCCCCGTCCCTCCCGGTGCCTGGAGCACCAGCCCGCATCCCCAGCGGGGCTCTGGACCTGTGTCCCCGGCTGGGACAGAGCCTCCTCCCTGGCCCCCACCCAAGGGTGCCGGGAGCTCCCCAAAGCCCCTCTCCTGGGGTGCACAGAGCCAAGCAGCGCCAAGCAGCCAGAGAGCCCCGTGCTGGGAAGCTGCTGGGCAGGATACAGAGCTGGGACCGGCTCAAAACGTCCCGCCATCCCCCGGGACACCCCAGCAGCTCTCCTCCTCAGCTCCGGGAATGCCGGCGGTGGGTTTAAGCCCATGGGGGCTTCAAGGGGTCAGCCCTTACCTGAGGTTTTGTTGTGGAGCAGGAACTCCATCTGCAGCCTCTGCCCGCTCTTCTCGGCCAGGACCAGGGGCGTTGGGCACTGGGGGTCCCCGGTGGCACAGGTCACCGCCGCCCCGCAGAAGAGCAGAGCCTGCGTCTCCGCCAGGTCACTGGTGGTGACGGCCGCGCACAGAGCCTGTGGCAGAGCCGGGAGGGCGGCGGGTGAGGCCGAAGGCTCCCGAGGAGGAGGAGGAGACGCCCCGCGAGGAGCCACCCCGGTGAACGGAGCGGGGTGGGAGCGCGGCGAGCAGCCAGACCCCCGCCGCCTCCCGGCCGCCTGGGCAGGACAAAGGAGGCTGGAACCAGGAGAAAAAGTTTGGAGCAGGCAGCGAATCCCTCCCTTAAGGAGCCGGGGTGAAGTCATACAGCAGCGGGGCGGGACGGGCTAGCCAGAGCAGAAAAACAAACAAGCCCACATGCGAATTCCCGCGGCCACCCGGGCCCCCGGCGCGCCCCCGGCTCTTGTGCAAACACGGCAGCACCGAAGGCCGCCGGCGGAGCCATGGCGGAGGGGGGAGGCGAAGGGCCGGCGACTGGAGAGCCAGGATGGCATTCCCTGTGCCGGTTGTCCAGCCCAGCACCCTGGGGGACCAGGAATGGGTGCCCTGGCCAGGGATGGGGGGTGCTGGCCAGGCACCTCTGCCCCCGCCGCTGCAGGGTGCTCCGGGGGCTTCGAGCTGCTGCAGCCAGGGCACCCCCCCCGGGACCAGCCCCCCCGGAACCCCACCCCAGCCCCATGCTGGACGCCAACGCCATTTCCAAGCCAGGAGAGATGAACCCTGGCGGGGTCTGGCTGTGGGAAGGGGGATCCCACCTCAGACTGGGCTCTCCAGCCTGGAAACGAAGCTGGTTGTGCCCCATCCCAGAGGTGTCACCCTGTCCCCGCAGCCGGCTTGTCCCTCCTGGAGACCCCAGGCTTCAGCTCGGGGTGCGCGGTGGGGACGTAGGGTGTGCGGCAGGGGCTGGGGGGATACAGGCAGGGGTACAGGCAGGGGTACAGGCAGGGAGGGAGGGTGGGAAACCATCCAGCTCCATGCACAAGGCTGGGCAGCCTGCTCGGGCAGAGACCTTGCTCCCCAAAACAACCTCAGGACCCCGGCTCAGCACCACTTAGCACCCAGGCGGGACCCCCAAGACAGTGCCCGGCCCCGGGGGCCACTGACCCTGTTGAGCTCCTCCTGGTTGCCGAAGAGCGGGTGGTAGCGGCGGTACTTGCCCTCCCGGTATTTGGCGATGAGGAAGCGCCTCCTGTCCTGGCTGCCGCTGGCGGGGCCGATGGCCTCGCTGGGGGGCACGTTGGCGGCCCAGAACTGGTTGGCCACGGCGTTGCCGATCTGGTGGAAGAGCTGCGGGGACAAGGAGAGGCCGACGTGACGGTGCCACCGGGGGATGGAGCGGGGCCGGGAATGGGGGGCTTTGCGGGGAGTCTCCGGGGGTCTTTGCTGGCAGGGGGGTGAGGACAGCAGTAGCTGTGCTTACGGGGACGTTCACAGCCCAAAGCCGCTGCATTACTGCTGGCCGGGGGAGCAGCGGGGTGCAGGCAGCGCGGCGGGGGATGATGGGTGGTGCACGGGGAGCGGGGACCACGGGTGGGCAGGGTGCAGGAGCACCCACCCGCTGCAGGCACGCAGGGCTGCTCCCCGCCCAGCCCCATCTCCCGGCAGCACCGACGGCTCAGCCCCGGCGTCTGGCAGCCCCCGCAGCCGCTGACCCCCCTTCCTGCCCTGGAAAATCACATCTGGAAAGCAGCGCCCAGCTGTGGGCGACGGCGAGGGGGGATGCTCAGCATCCATCGGGGTGGATTTAAAGGGCTTTCCGCGGCCCCTCGCCATCCCAAGCGGTGCTCAGCCCAGCATTAAGCAGCAGGGGTTTCGCCCTGTCTCAGGGAGCCCCACATCGCCCCAGCAAGCCCACGGGGTGCTCTGCCAGCACCCCCAAGCTCTTCGGGGTGGCATGGGTGCAAGCGGGGCGGGGGGTCGAGGAGGGTCTGGAGCAGGCGGGGGGGGCCGGAGATGTTGGCCGCAGCTCCCCGCCAGCCCGGCGGGGTTCAGGGCAGCCTTCCCGGAGCGGGGAGGGGAAGGGGAGCAGCCGCAGCAGCAGCTGGAAGCGTTTGGGGGCTCAGGGAGCAGGCGATGCCGGAGGCGGGGGCTGCGCGGGTGGGACGCCAGGCAGGAATGCAGGATCCGACCGGGACGGCTGGGAAGAGCGAGGCCAGCCAGGGTCTCCCGGCTGGAAATGGCGACCGGGTTGGGTCTGGTAACAAACCCCAGCTCCCCCCGTCTCGCCCCGGCGCTGGCTGCGCCGACGCATTCCTCCGCGCCGGTGGCCGCGCCGCTTCGGGGGGGCTGCTCTGCTGCTTGGCCCCATGCCCTGGCCCCACGGCTCTGCAGCCGTCTCCCCACAGACACACAGACGCCGTCTGTCTGCAGCGCAGGCACACAAGCACCGTGCCCGGGTGGGTGCCGGCTGTGCACAGACCACAGGGACGGGGATGGAGGGCTGCTGGGGGTCCCCTCCCCAACCAAGCCACACCGCAGTGTCACCCCAAGGGGCTTGGATCAGGCTGGAAAAACCCTGCCGTGCTGCTGCGATCCCCAGCCCACAGCCAGCGCGTCTGCCATGGCGAGGGGGCTTCTCCCCCAAAAAGGGCTTTCGGTCTG
Source organism: Theristicus caerulescens (assembly GCA_020745775.1). NCBI lineage: Eukaryota > Metazoa > Chordata > Aves > Pelecaniformes > Threskiornithidae > Theristicus > Theristicus caerulescens. The sequence goes on along the minus strand of CM036559.1, from coordinate 131,761,665 downwards.
CGCCAATACCTCGATCAGCTCCTCCGTCCACACCTTCCTGTCCATCTTCAGGCTCCGGACTTTGGTGATGCCGGGACCCAAGCCCCGGTGCTCCCCTGCCAGCGAGACGAGCCGTTAGGGACCTGGTTTTGGGGTGGGAGAGGCCGAGCCACCCGGGTCCCCTGTGCCTCACACCCTGCATCCCTCCCCAGGGCAGGGGATGCGCGGCCCCTTCTCGCCCCCCCCGGGATGCGGGTACCTGCACATCTCTTGCAGATGACGACGCAGAGGTTGATGGAGGCCCAGTCGGGCTTGGGCGAGCCACAGTCGGCGCAGAAGCGGTTGGACTCCACCGCCCAGATCCTCTCCGCCACCTCCGAGTTGGAGAGAGCCTCGGCGATGGACTGCTGCATGGCTTCCACCCACTCCTCCTTCTCCTGGTCCGAGTCAGCGGAGAAGCTGCCAGCGGGGACGGGGGTGAAGGACGGCACGGCTGCGGCAGGGGGCAGCGCTGCCGGCACCCCCTCCCCTCCCTCAGCTCACCTGAAGATCCTGTACGGCGTCGTGAGGTCGAAGCCCCTGCGGTCCACCTCCTTGACGTTCCCCACGTTCATCTCGATGTAGGTGATGCCGATCCCCAGCCGATAGTCCTGGTGGGCGAGGGCAGGCAGGGGGTGAGGGAGGGCAGCGGGGACCCCTTCCCGGGGGGGGCACAGATGATGCTCTGCCTGCAGGAGCTGGTGCCGGGGCTGCCTGCACTGCTGCCCGCACACCGCACCGGTGCCAGTGGCTGGGAGCTGGGGTCCCCGTCCCCCTTCCCAGCCCAGCTCCCGGCCCCAGGGGTGCATGGGGTGCCGCAGGCTCTGGGGCAGCTGCAGTGGGTGCGATGCTCCTGGGGGACCCCAAGGCTCGGAGCCAGCGTGGAGAGGGGGGGCTGCAGCCCGGGGGTCACCGGCCTGCGGGGTCTGAGCCGTCCCCGCTTGCGGGGTGGCAGCCCCGGGGTGCCCCAGCTCACTGCCGCTCCGCTCCGGCTGTGGATGTGAAAGGAAGGGGTCCCCCTTGAAATGCCATCGGGGTCCCCCGTGGTGTCACAGACCCCCCCAGCCACCCACCTCCATGTTCTTGTAGAGGAAAACTTTGTCCCCGGCCACCGCCACGAACAGCTTGTGCTTAAACCCCCGCAGCTCCAGGAAGCCGCTCTTGTCGGCCAGCTCGGCGGCACCGTTGGTGGTCGGGGACATCAACGTCCTCTCCAGAGCTTTGCTCTTCCGCTCCTCCGCGATCTGCTGCAGGGTCCGTATCCACTCGTTACGGTCCGCTGTGGGGCCAGAGGGGAGAGGGGTCAGGATCATCCCCTGGGCCAGAGGAGGGGGAGCAGCTGGGGCCACCACGAGCAAGGACCCCCGTCACTCACCGTCGCTCTCGGCCCGAAACACGAAGTTGCGGTTGTGGGTGATGACCTCGAATTTCTGGTCCCCGACACTGGCGACGCGGGAGATGGAGGAGACGGGGATGAACCGCTTGGAGTAGGCGTCCTGGGGCAGGGCAGGGGTGGGGGGGAGACACACTGCTCAGCATCGCGGCCGCGGGGAGACGGGATGGGTGCTGCCCGGGGCTTGCGATGCTGAGAGCGTCGGGGTCTGGGAGGCTCTGAGCATCCCACATCCTACCCTGACCCCCCCCAGTGCTGGCATCCCCCCAGCAGCCATCCCTTGTTGCTCCCCGGGGTGCTGCCCCTTGGCACGGCCACGTCTCGTGGCCACGATGCCCAGAGGGACGTGGTCCCACTGGGGCAGCTCCTCTGCCACCTTCTCACCCTCATCCTTCCTCCCCACTCACCTTTTCACTGTCAAAATAGCGGAGGTAGTCGGCGTCGAGCTTCACCCAGCGCTTCTGGTAGATGTAGGACCTGGGAAGGGACCCGTTGGAGGGGACAGGGTGACCTGGCTGCACTGGTGCTGCAGCCCACCTGGGGCCGGTGCTGCTCCCAAGGGTGCTGGGGTGCAGGAGGGGTGGTACGAGCCCCCCGGGGCTGCAGCAGCCCCCTCCCCGCTCGCCCCTCGCCGGCCCCAGCCCCACGGCACGGGCTGTGCCGTGCCAGGCAGCACCGGCAGCTCCAGGCTGCACCGTGCGCCCTTGAACTGGGGGTCGCTCCGCTTGTGCCTTCACGCCCCAGTTGCCAAAAGCCTGGGGCCACCTCGCCATCGATCCCGCACCGTGTCCCCAGCCCTCGTGTCGCTGCGGATGGGGACTTCATGCTTTCCTCCGGGCACCAGTTAAAACATGGAGCTGGGAAAGGGGGCTGCCCCTGAAAGCCCCCCCAAATCCCTGTTTGCGCTCACTGCTCAGGACCTACAAGCTGGTGAGGGTTCAATCCAGGGGACACGTGCCAGGCGGTGCTGGTGGCACCCGGGGCTCTTGCATGGCAGCGGGAGAAGCCGGGCATCTCTGTCGGGATGGGGATGCAGGGGGGGACCCCGGGGCTGGAGCAGAGCCCACCAGGGACCCCTTCGCCCTCCCCAGCCCCGCACGCAGGCCGGCCCCACAGCGCAGGGCAAGGCGTTAAACCCTGCAGCCCATCCACCCCGGCGTCAGGGCTGCGGGAGAAGCTGAGCCAGTCCCACCGCCCTGCGATGCAGCTCCCCACCAGCAGCGCACCCCCAGGGCCCCCCCCATCACCCTGCCAGCCCCCAGCGGCTGTTGCTTAAGGGTTTGTTTGCTCAGGAAGGGTTTCGCCATCGCCGCACATGACCCCGGCGCTTGGCCTTTACGTAACCAGCAGCAGAAACCGGGATTAAAAGCCCTCGGCTCTGCCGTAGGCTCCCCATCAGGAGCTCGTCCCTGTCCCATGGGGTGCAGAGACCCCCAGCCCTGCTCTGACCTCCAGCTGCTTTTAGCTGCTGGGGGGGTTGGGGTTTCTGGTTTTCCTTCCATTGCCTTCCCCAGGCTCCGGCTCCACCCCAAGCAGCCGCCGGAGCAGCTTCCCAGGGACCTTCCAGCTGCTCTCACTTCCCCAGCAGCCCGGCTGCTCCGCTGCAAGCAGCCGGAGCTTCCTCCTCCTCGGCAGGACTGCAGCCTCGGGCCTTCCTCGTAGCCCAGATTAAGCAGCCCTCAAATATCCCTCACGTCTCCTGCTTGATTTTTGCCTGGTTCTGAGCTGGTTCTGCACCGGGATGGGGGCAAGCGTGCTCCCTGTGCATGCTGTGCTCGCTGTGCATGCTGTGCTTGCTGGGCTCCCTGGGCTCGGTGTGCACGCTGTGCTTGCTGAACTCGCTGGGCTCACTGGGCTCGCTGGGCTCCCTGTGCACACTGTGCACGCTGGGATCCCTGGGTTCCCTGGGCTCTCTGCACTTGCTGGACTCCCTGCACTTGCTGGACTCGCTGGGCTCCGTGTGCACGCTGTGCTCGCTCTGCTTGCTGGGCTCACTGGGCTCCCTGTGCACACTGTGCACGCTGGGATCCCTGGGTTCCCTGGGCTCTCTGCACTTGCTGGGCTCACTGGACTCGCTGGGCTCCATGTGCACGCTGTGCTCGCTCTGCTTGCTGGGCTCCCTGGGCTCGCTCGCCCTCGAGCACATGGACACACACCCGGCGGCCCCCATAGTTTTACTTCTGCAACCGGGTGCTCTGCACCGGCGCTGACGGCAGCACAGCTCGAGCAAGCCTCCGGCGCTGCGAAACGCCGGGGTTGGGACTGGCATCCCGCGGGCGCTACCAGCAACGTCTCCTCCCGTGCCAAACACGGAGAAGACAAAACCCACATGCATCCGGCGGAGGAGCCGGGGTGGTGGCGATGTCGGGAGGAAGCCAGCCCGAACACCCCGCTTCTCCCTCGCCAGCTGCTTTTTGGGGTTGCTGCTATTTCAGGGCTTCCCCAGAGCAAAGGCAGCTCCTTTCCCAGCGAGCCCGAGACACGGCGTGGGGCTGGGGGGAAGTCTGAGCTGCAGCCTTCCCTCCTCCTCCTCCTCAGCCGGCTCAGCGCAACCGTGGCGGCACCCGCTCTGAGGAAGGCTCTTTCACCAAAACTGGGCATTTTTAACCTAAATCAGGGGGTAGGAGGGAGCTGAAGGAACCCCTTGGGATGGCTTTTCACCAAAGCGAAATTACACCCCTGTGAGCAGGAATTACAGGCGGAAAAAGGGGGGGAGGCACACACGCGGGTGAGGGGGTCCGCGGTCCCCCCGACACGTCACTCACCCCTGCGGCGGGTTCTTGTCCAGCCACCCTGCTTTGATGGTGGGCGAGAGCGGGGCGGCGGCAGTGCCCTCCATGCCGACGCCGAGCGTGCCGGGGCTGCTGCCGGAGACGGTGGGCGCGGGTGGGCGCGGGCTGGGGCCGTTGTCACTCCAGCCGCTGCCACTGCTGGGGACGAGGAGCCGAGGGAGGGGGTTAAGAGCCGGCGGTGCCCGGGGGGGCTGGCAGCCGGGCAGGCACGGCCCCCCCGCACGCTTCGGCCTCCCCTTGCCCTTCCCCGAGGCGCGGGCAATGCAAGCGCCAGCCGTTTGCTGGTGGCAGCCCCCTTGGCGGGGGTCCCGGCGCGTCCCCCAGCTCCTGGGACGGCAGAGAGCCGGGTCGCAGCCCTGGGAAGGGGGGACGGGGGCACCCCCAGGGCCACAGCCCCAAACCCCGAGACGTGCAGAGTCCTCTCTGCTCGTGCAGGCACACACGCGCTCCCAGACACGAGTCCTGCCTGGCTGCGCGTGCACACACACCCGCGTCCCGTGAAGCCGTGCAGACACGAGAAACCCCAGCGCACCCCCGTGCACAAGCGCTCCCTGCCTGTGCTTACACACCCCTCTCCATGCACGAGCATCCCCTGGCATGCACACACACGCGTCCCTTGCCTATACACGCACACACACGCATGTAAAATATCACCAGCTGTGCACACACACACGCGTGCACGCAAATATCCCCACTCAGGCATTTGCATCCCATCCGTGCACGCGTGCACGCCCCTGCACAAGCATCCCAACTGTGCACACGCGTGTGCGCACACACACACACACAAACAACCCCTGCCCGCGTGCGGTCGTACAGATTCCCTGCCTGTGCCGGCACACACGTGCCTGCACGCAACCGCTCCTGCCCACACGCACACGTACACGTGCCCTGCCTGCACACACGCACACACGTGGCCGAAGAGCTCCTACCTGGCGGGGGGAGCATCGTAGTAGTCCTCGATGAGCTCGTCCTCGCTGAAGAGGCTGTTGGCACGCAGGGACCGCGGCCGCCCCGTCACGGGCTCAGCATCCTCCTGCGGGGACAGACGTGGCTGATGTGGGCAGCCCCGCGTCCCCCCCGCTGCCCGGAGCTCACGGCGGGGTCCCCTTGCTGACCCTGCCTGCCTGCACCATGAGGGACGGGCAGGGAATCGACGGAGAAAGAGGGGTCAAGATGCAAACTCCTGGCCCGCGTTTCCCGGGTCTGCAGCTGCCCACGGTGCCGGGGGTGCCCGCGCTGCCGGCCCCGGGGAAGGGGCACGCTTCTGCCCGCAGCAGGACGGAAACGCGGCCGTAGGGAGGAGCTGAGTGCCAGGCACATCATTTATAGAAACCAAAAACGTCTGTGCTCGCTGAGACATCCCGCATTTCCCCTTCGTTGGCCAGGGGCGGGCACACGCGTGTGGCTGAGAGCTGTCATGGGGGTGCCCGTGGCTGCAGGCTGGGGGCGAAGGGTGGCCAGGCAGGAGCAGGCAGCGGAGAGCCCCTGCCAGCAAGTTGCCACGGGTGTTTATCCACAAGCCCACGCTGCAGCCCCCGGGGCAGGGGGTGGCTGGGCCGGGGTTAGAGGCAGCCCCGGCACCGTCTCTCCCCATCAGCCTGTTCCCAGGCGAGGGCGGAGAGGGGGCTGCAGGCGCTCAGGGGTCTCTCCAGCAGCTGCAACCCCTCAAATGCATCCAGACCCACCCAAATTCAGCCTCGAGAGCGCAGGGCAGATATAAATCCCTAATGCAGGGATTAAATTCAGGCTGCGATGCTGCAGATGTCCACTAGCACGCACTCTGTGCACGCAAGTTTGCAGAGAGGCTGCATGGCGGTGCTGCTCCCCCGGGGACCTTGGGGCCGCCCGTGGGCCGCTTCCAGCACCCATGGGAGACCCAGTGGGTGCTCGGCAAGGCAGAGCCCCCTCTCTGGCTGCTGCAGATGTGCTCCTCCAACCCTAACCGGTATCTCCAAAGCAGGCCAACGCCAGCGCCTCTCCCTCGGGGACAGCCACCCCATCACCAAGCCCCACGGTGGGACCAACCTTGTCGGCCATCTCCCCCGTGGGACTGGCTAATTCCTCCTCCCAGGCGGAGTCCTCGTAGTCCGAGTCATCTGCAAAAACGGAGGGAAGATGCTGGGAATCAGCACGGAGGGGTCCCGTCACCCCCTGCCACCCCTCTGCATGGGGATGTGCCGGCACCGGCGCCCGGCAGGGAGGATGCCGGCTCTGCCCTTGGCAAACAACCGCTCCGTCGGTGTAACAGTGGGGGTTTTAGCAAGGAGTTTGGAGAAGAGCAGGGAAGGGCAAAGTCCTGCTGCTGGCAGCTCCCGGCACCATCGCGACCCTCCCGGCACAACTGGGAGGGGACTTGGGTGCCACCAGCCCCGGCACCGCAGCTTTTGGTGCAGAGGAGCGGCCGACCCGTCGGGGCACGGGGCAGGAGCAGCTTTCCTCCCCGCACCCTCCCGACAGAAGGATAACTTTCCTGTCCACGGCTTCTCCTAGCTTTTGAAACACCCTCCATCTCCCAGTTAAACCAGTGCTGCTTCCCGCATGGCTGCTGGCCAAGCTGGACCCTGGGCAGGCAACCAGCACCCTGCAGAGCCCTGCCCTTCCTCTTCCTTTCAGCAGAGCTATTCAAGCTGGATTAGAGCTATTAAATAAAGGAGCAGATAAAGCTGAGTTATTGCCATTACGCTGCAGCAGAGCCCGAACCGCTGGGGCTGCTCCCCAGGCGATGCTTCGGGACCAGAGCTGCGCCCCGGCACGGGGTCCCCAACGCAGCGTCCCTCCCTGCAGCTGGTCGGGCCCCGGTGACCCCCCGAGGAGGGGGCTGGTGGGTGCAAAGAGGTGCCCAAGGCTTTGCAGGGAGCCGGGGGTCCCAGCGCTGGGGCCGACGGCTGCGTCCTGCTCCGGCCGTGCTCCCCCGGCGCCCTCCACCCCCACCCGCTGCAGCTCGGGGACATCTGAAGGCGCAGGCATTTAACGTCCCTGATGGGTTTATTTTTTCCTCCCTGAATTGGCGTGGTTGCTTTCAGAGCCCATGCAAACCTTTGCTCTCCAAATCCCCAGCCCAAATCTTGCACTCCCTGAAAACCCCCAGCCCAGAAGGCAAAGGAGGGGATGGAGGAGGGAGGGACCCAGGCGAGGCCGTGCAGGACAGAGGGACAAACTGACGGGGGAGGAAGGCACAGCACCCATGCGATGGGTGGTGGCGGATGGGCAGACGGACCCAGCCAGACATCCCACGGGAAGATTTGGGAGAGGGGAAGATTTGGGGGGGCCCAGGCGCGGGCCCCCTCATACTCACCAAACTCAGGCACGAAGGGGAGGGTGGCCTTGGACGGCAGCTCCGGCGGCAGCGGGGCCGGCGGCTTCGTGCGGGGAAGGAGGGCCGGCGGGGACGGGGGGGACGCCGGGTGCTCTGTCGGGGACGGGCACCTCCTCTTTGGCAGGGATGCTGCGGGAGAGAGGAGCAAGCGCTGCCTTACACCGGCCCCGGAGCTCCCTGCCCTGCCTTCCAAGCCCTGATGCACCCGCGGCCATCGGAGGGGGGTCCGGGGTGCGAGAGGACCCCCAGCACAGCCAGCTCCAAAGGAATCAAACACCCCAAACCCCAGCAGACCCAAGCCCACAGACCAGTTCCTAACAGCCTCCCGTGGTAAAGGCTTCACCTTGCTCAGGTTATACCGGTGCTTTTCTAGCCTGAAAATATTTTCTAGCGTCCAACCTCACTTTCCCGTTGCTGCCGCCGCGGCTCAGGTTCCTTATCTGGCTCTCGAGGACACCAGAAGCCGCCTACAGCCTTGAAGCCCAGGTCCCGGATCAGGTTTTTTTTCTCCTCCAGACTAAACAACGGCGGTGCCGCTTCCTTGGCTGGTTTGCAGGTGGCCGCAGGGTCCCCTGAGTGGGACGGGGGTCCCGGGGATGCTCCCTTCCTACCCGGGTCCCCAGGGATGCTCCCTTCCTACCCGGGTCCCCGTGGTGGGGTGGGCACGGGAGATCCGGGGCGGCTGCTGGGGCAGCAAGAAGCCCCTTGGAAATGGAGCCTTGGGCTTCTCCTGGGTCGGTGAGCAGCACACCGTGCCCCCAGCCCCAAAACCTTGGCCGGGGGAGGAGAGGGACCCCAGGGACTCTCCTCCTGCCTGCAGCCGGGCTCGGCCACCCCTGCCTCCTGTTCTCCGCTTGCTTCCTGCCAACGAGCAATAAATAGAAACCTCTGGGGTTATGGTATTTTTAAGGGCAGGAAATTAAGATGAAGTTTTTTCAGGGTACAAAAATATGAGGCACTTGATTGACCAGCCCTGAAGTCAGGGAGAGGGCAGGGGAGGCAGGCAGAGGGCAGGACCTGCCTGCTCCCACCCCGAACCCCCCGTAGCCCCACGGCCAGGTGGGCGAGCCCCAGGGGACCCACATGCTGGCAATGGCCCCATCCCCATCCCCGCTACCTCCCACCGCAGCCGGTGCAGGACCCATCCCACCGAGCACCAAACCCCGGCACGGCTAACGCCGGCGCCCCATGGCCATGCTGGAGAAAGCTCAGCAGCGCCAAGGTTGCCACCAGCACCCAGCGGTCCCTGGGGGTGGCCAACCCCACTCTCCGGTGACTCCCGACCCCACGGCTGGTGCACGAGAGCTTCCCCGGAGCTCGGGGCGAGCTGCAGAGAGGAAACTTCTCCCTCGTCTGCCTGCACAGAGCAGGGGGAGGACGAGCGCTGGCTCTCCTCTGGGTCAGGCTGACCTCATTTCTCAGCAGCCATTTCCATGGGAACCAGCCACAACCATCCATACATTAGGGAATGCTGGCAGGGCGGGCAGAGGAGTGCAGGCAGGGGAGCGTGGGCAGGGGAGCGTGGGCAGCGAGCTGTCTGGCAGCCCAGGGCAGCAGCGTTGCTCCCAGCAGCACCAGGCAGGGGCTTGCTGGGGCGGGAGGCTGGCACCCAGGGGTGCGGGGACGCGGGGACAGGGAGGTGACGATGTGCACGCCACAGAGCCCCCGGCACGAGCCCGGCTGGGGTCTGCATCTGCATGGCCACCCAGGATGGGGACCGGGAGCGGGGGGCTGCAGCGCGAGCCCCGCGGCCAGCAGCGAGGTGACGGTCCCCCGGCTGTCCCGTTTTCCGCAGGCACGGCGCGATGGCCAAGAGCAAGCTCCATCTCCTCGTTGGGGACATGTCAGGAGGCTTTGGGAGGAAACCGTTTCTGCCCCTGCCCCAGTCCAGCCCCCGGGGGCTGGCAGGGCGGGCAGCCGCAGAGCCCGGGCACAGATAACGCCCCAGTTCCCCAAAACACCCTCCCCAGTGCTCTGCCCGCTCTCCAGGTCATCCCCTGCTGCTGGAGCAGCCCCAGGCCTCGTGTCCCCCCCCCACGGCTCCGGGGGCAGCACGGGTGCCCCATCACCCCCTGCAGCCCCTGCACCCCGCTCTGCCGCCGTGCCCCAGCGATGCCGATCCTGCTCCAGGCAGGGCCAGGTCGGTGCAACGTCTGCGGTTAGAGAAGTGCCAGCCAGCGCCTTATCTGCCATCCTCCTCCCCACCAGCAACGGCTGGGCTGGGCCCCCCCCGCCCAATTCTGGGGGCAGCGGGGGGGCTGCCCTCCCGCAGGCAATGCCACCCCAAAGCCAAACCTCTGCCGGGGCCACCGCCACCCCCCCTGCGCTCGCCGGGCTGTGCCCAGCCCTGGGCAAACGCGGAGAAGGAGCCTTCTGCCATCACCTCCTTGGACATCGCTCGCTGCCCTTCTACACCCGCCCAGGCTTGAAACCCCCCCAGCTGCTTGGGGGGGCTGCTCTGCACCCCCGACCGTCCCCCGGGCCTGGGGAGCGGGTGCCCTCGCCGACAGCCTCACCCCGTGGTTGGGGTGCGGACAGGAGCACCCACCGCTGCTGGGACCCCCTGTGGGGTCCAAACTCGGGGGCTCGCAGCCCCACTGCTGGCACAGACAGGGGGGCATCAAATCTGGCCCCTTTCAGGAGCTGGTGAGAAGCACCCGGTGTCAAACACGGTGGCTGCGATCACCCCACGGGAGGTGGCATCGCGGCGATGGTGATCCCGCACCCAGCGAGGCTGAGACGTCCCCGTCACCTCGTCTTCCCTGGCACAGGGATGCCCAGGGTGACCCAGGGCTGGGGGGGGACGGCGGGACCCCGGACGTGAACGCAGCACGGAGGAAACCACAACACGACGCTCACTCTTGGCAGCCCCGGCGCCTGCTCAGACCCCCCCCCAGCCTGGCCCCAAGCCACTCTTGCAAAATGTCAACCCCAGGAGGGTGCAGGCGCGGGGACCCCGCGGGGCGGCCACGCCAGCAGCCGAGCCCCACGCCGCGAGCAGCCGGGAGGAAGCGCCGGGGACCACGGCGGTGCAGCCGGAAGAGAGGGGAGCCGGGTGAGTGGTGTCACCCCAGAAATGCAGGGCAGCGCCGCCGCAAAGGCCCCCACGGCACCGCCGGGTCCCTCGCCCTGCCCCAGGCTGCCTGCTGCCTGCACAGGCAGGGATGCTCCAGCTCTTCCCTAGGCCTCGTCCTCGGAGATACCCCCCTGTGGGCACCCACTCCTCCAGGGGCGGGTTATGGTGAGGGGCTCATCCCCCCCAAAGCCAGGGCTGCCAGAGCCAGACCCATGCAGCAGCCTCGCTGCCTGCTGGCAAGGCAGCCAGGCAGGAGCTGGTGTCAGCCTGGGTGCAGCCAGCATCACCCCCAACATGGGCAAGCATCATCCTGACGTGGGCAAGCATCATCCTGACGTGGGCAAGCATCATCCTGACGTGGGCAAGCATCACCCCGCTGCTTTAGGTCCCTGGGCACCCTGGCTGTGTCCCCCACACCCCCAAGGACCTCTGTGCTCACCAACCGCAGGCAGCCCGGGGCAGGTCCCTGACCGTTGGGGCAGGGGAAGGTGTTTCAGGGCTGGCAGCAACACCCCTGCGGCTGTGGGGCTCCTTCGGTGCCAGCCAGCGGGCACCCCAGTGCAGGTCACCGAGGCTGGGCACCCCGTTATCCCCGGGGGAGCCCGGGGAGCCGCAGCACAGGCGGCTCCGGGAGCTCCCCGGCACGTGCCGCCCCGCACGCGGAGCCGCGACCGCGGCTCACCGGTGGCCGAGCCTGCACCAAACAGCAGCCGTGGGGTGACTCACGCCTGCGCCCGCCTGAATGCACCCCTTGTCCTGCCCCGGCCATTGCCTGGCCAGGCACCGGCACCAGCACCGACACCATCCCCAAACAGACCCGGTGCTTGTGCACGCACCCGTCACCAAGGCCCAGCACAAGGCCATACCCCGCTGTATACATCCACCATGGGAACCCAGCACCGGCTTATATATGCCCTGCTGTATACATCCACCATGGGAACCCAGCACCGGCTTATATATGCCCTGCTGTATACATCTGCTATAGGAACCAAGCGTGTAGCTGCTGTAGCCACCAAGCACCAGCACACGCACAGCGTGCTGGATATATACAGTAGAGTAACCAATCGGTGTATCCATACCTTACCGTATATACGCACAACGGTAACCAAGCACCAGCACGTCTGTATAACCACTATAGGGCAAGGTATATACGCTCCCGTATACACCCACAGCAGTTGCCAAGCGTCAGTGCATGCGTACCCCGCTCTGCGCGCCCGCTGCAGTAACCAAGCACCAGCTCGTGTACTCTGGGATATATTTATGCATCATTTATAAGTGCAATGTATACGCCACACGTGGATCGGCGCACACGGAGCGCCGGGGCCCCACGGCCGCCCCTGTCCCCTCTCCTTTCGGGAGCCGGGAGCTGCCCCACTGCCCCGCTCTGGCACAGGCTGTGGGGCTCCACCGCGGTGTCCCCAGAGTCCCCCGGAAGCCGCAGCGGAGCCTGAGGGGGACGAGCTGCTGGCGAGGTCAGCCACAGCCATCCCTCCGCCATTCCGGGAGGTGCTGCTCGACCGCCGGCACCTGGCAAGGACACGTCCCCGTCCCCTCCAGCGCTGGGCACGTCGCTGCCAGCGTGAGCCGGGCTGCGTCAGAGCCTGGCCGGGCGCCCGCCGGCCCCAGCACGCAGCTCGCAGGGGACCTGTGCGGACCCCGCAGCCGGTGGGCACGGCTGGGCCAGCACCAACACCCCCGGGAGCAGCGCCGGTGCCGAATCCCAGCCCCAGGCCGCCCACGGGTGCTGGGAGGAGAGGGACCAGCCGGGGTGCTCAGCGCCGGTGGGGGACGGCTCCGCGGTGGAAGGAAATGTCTGTGCAAGCAAAGCAAAAAGCAGAGGAAGGGGACGCTGGCGGGGGGCCGGCAGGCACGGCGGGGTCCCGGCCACCCTCCCCGGTGGCATATGGAAGGTGCTGTGACCCCACAGCTTCCCTCTCTGGGGAAGCCAGGGCTGCCGGGGAGCTGCCCTGCAAGCCACTCCTTTCCCAGCAAAGCCACCGTGCCGTGCCGTGCCACCGCAGCCGGTGACCCACGGCCCTGCACCGCCTTAGGGCTGCCCGCTGGGCCCCTGCTCGATCCACCGGCCCCGCAGCGCAGGCAGGGGCAGCAACCACCCGCCTGAGCAACAGGAGGCGAGACTCGCGCCTCGCAGCGCAGCCAGCACTTGTTTCCCCATGCAAAACCCCCGCCGGCCCCAGCCGCTGCCGTCCTGCGAACGCCGCGTTGCAGCCAGCGCGGTGGCAGCGGTGACAACCCTACCTGGGCAAGCAGCGGGGACCCCCGACAGGGCCAGATCCGGCAGCACGGGGAACGTCCGGCGAGGCCGGCCGGCGATGCCGGCGATGCCAGCGGGGAGCGGAGCTCGTCACCCCGAGCACTTCCTGCGCCGCGCTCGCCCGTGAGCAAAACTTCCTGAGCCGGCCAAAGCAGCGGCACGGCCAGCGCCAAACCGGTGGCCACTGGCCTCGCCGGCCACCGGCCTCCTCCCGGCCAGGGCAGGATGGAGAGTGGCTCCGGGGGGATTTTGGGGACCATCTCGGTGCAAAAATGCAGCGATGGGGACAGTCCCCGGGGCTGCTGGGACGGACACCGCTGCGGCGGTGATCCGGAGCCCAGGGAGCCCCGGGGCCAGGTGCTTGCCCACCCCATGGCTGCCCGAGCCCCCTCCCCGGCTCAGCATCCCACCCCGCTCCCTGGCTGCATCTGCAAAGGACGGGCCGGGGGGGGACATCTCTGCCCACCTCTCCCAGCCGAGGGCAGGGGTTCTGCCCCAAAAAGCCGCGGGGGCACAGGGACCCCCATCCTGACCGCGCAGACACCTCGGGGCAGGGGGTCTCATCCAGCACCCGCCCCCGGGGCTGCCGATGGGGCAAACGCTCCCCGGGGGAGCGGGGCTCTGCCACCCCTCGGGGACCAGCCGGACCCCCCCCGGCTCCAGCAGGACGTCCCTTGGAGTGCTGGGGGGTCTGGGGGTCACGGGGAGGCGGGGGGGGGCGAGCGCAGCGCTGCGCCCCGGGGAGGCCATGCAGCTTGCTCAGCACCCCGGCTGCGGCCGCCACATCACCCCCCCGTCGCCCCAGGAGGACGCTCGCACCCAGGGGCTCCTCTCCCCCTCCTGACTGCCAGGACCCCGCTCCCACCCCCGGCTCTGTGCCCACCTGCAGGATTTTGGGGCGCAGCGGCTGTGGCGCGGCGTTGGGGGGACGGGGGGTCATGCTCTGGCAGCTGCAGCAAAACCAGCCCGGCCCGGGTGCTGCAAAACCCTGCGCTTGCAGGGAGGTGCTGCGGCTCGGCGGGTGGGGTACGGGGGGGACGACGATGACATCAAGGGAGGGCTGCGAGCGCTGCGCTCACCAAACCCCGGCCTGCTCTCGTGTCATCCGGCCGCACCAGCCGGCAGCTGCCTGCGCCCTCCCCTCCCGCCGCCCTGCGGTTTGCTGCCTGCCCCCGCAGGGTGTGACGAGTTCCTCGGGCCTCAGCGCTGCCCGCACTGCGGGTACGGGCAAGACGAGGCGCTGCGTGCTCACACGCTGCCGGGTTCTGGGGCAGGGGGAGCAGAAATGCAAGCCCAGGACAGGCTGGGGTGGCCGCATCCAGCCAGTATCAGCCCCCGAGGGGCACATCGAGCCCGGGAGAGAAAAGAGCTGCAGACGCCGGCACTCGCGGAGCCCGTGGTCAGGATCCGGCCACCCCACGCTGGCCCCACATCCCCCCCCACACACCTCGAAAGGGGATGGGGACAAAGCTGGGGTGTGTCTGGGGGTGACACCCACCCCCACAGGGACAGTGTGACATTAGAGCGCAACGCCGTCCTGGACCGGAGCAGCCACAGCTCCTCTCGTGGGGCCCCCCCAGCCTGCCCGGGCCCCCCCAGGAGATCTGCTGGGGCTGGGGGGGTACCCCGGGGGCATGTGCTGGGGTCTGGGGGGTGGGGGTACCCCAGGGGATGTGCTGGGGGTTTGGGTACCCCAAGGAGATCTGCTGGGGCTGGAGAGGTACCCCAAGGGGATGTGCTGGGGTCTGGGGGGGTAGGGGTACCCCAGGGGATGCGCTGGGGTCTAGGAGGGTGTGGGTACCCCAGGGGATGCGCTGGGGTCTGGGGGGGTGTGGGTACCCCAGGGGATGTGCTGGGGTCTGGGGGGGTGGGGGTACCCCAGGGGATGTGCTGGGGTCTGGGGGGTAGGGGTACCCCAGGGGATGCGCTGGGGTCTGGGGGGGTGTGGGTACCCCAGGGGATGTGCTGGGGTCTGGGGGGGTGTGGATACCCCAGGGGATGCGCTGGGGTCTGGGGGGGTGTGGGTACCCCAGGGGATGCGCTGGGGTCTGGGGGGGTGTGGGTACCCCAGGGGATGTGCTGGGGTCTAGGGGGGTGTGGGTACCCCAGGGGATGCGCTGGGGTCTGGGGGGGTGTGGGTACCCCAGGGGATGTGCTGGGGTCTGGGGGGGTTTGGATACCCCCAGGGGATGCGCTGGGGTCTGGGGGGGTGTGGGTAGCCCAGGGGATGCGCTGGGGTCTGGGGGGGTGTGGGTACCCCAGGGGATGCGCTGGGGTCTGGGGGGGTGTGGGTAGCCCAGGGGATGCGCTGGGGTCTGGGGGGGTGTGGGTAGCCCAGGGGATGCGCTGGGGTCTGGGGGGGTGTGGATACCCCCAGGGGATGCGCTGGGGTCTGGGGGGGTTTGGATACCCCCAGGGGATGCGCTGGGGTCTGGGGGGGTGTGGGTACCCCAGGGGATGCGCTGGGGTCTAGGGGGGTGTGGGTACCCCAGGGGATGCGCTGGGGTCTGGGGGGGTGTGGGTACCCCAGGGGATGCGCTGGGGTCTGGGGGGGTGTGGGTACCCCAGGGGATGCGCTGGGGTCTAGGGGGGTGTGGGTACCCCAGGGGATGCGCTGGGGTCTGGGGGGGTGTGGGTACCCCAGGGGATGCGCTGGGGTCTAGGAGGGTGTGGGTACCCCAGGGGATGCGCTGGGGTCTGGGGGGGTGTGGGTACCCCAGGGGATGCGCTGGGGTCTGGGGGGGTGTGGGTACCCCAGGGGATGCGCTGGGGTCTAGGGGGGTGTGGATACCCCCAGGGGATGCGCTGGGGTCTGGGGGGGGTGTGGGTACCCCCAGGGGATGCGCTGGGGTCTGGGGGGTGTGGGTACCCCCAGGGGATGTGCTGGGGTCTAGGAGGGTGTGGGTACCCCAGGGGATGCGCTGGGGTCTAGGAGGGTGTGGGTACCCCAGGGGATGCGCTGGGGTCTGGGGGGTGTGGGTACCCCAGGGGGATGGGGTACCCCCAGGCAACCCACGCCATCACCACGTGCACCCACACGCGAGGGTCTCACCCACATCACAGCAGCCCCCCACGGAGACCCCGCTGCCTCGGGCACCCCCAGGCTCAGCCCCCCGCCGCAGCCCCCTTACCATCTCTGGGACACGGCCCTGGGGGGCAGCACCGGCGGGCGGCTGGGCGGCGGGGGGGGCCTTCAGGGACTGCCACTTCTCTTCCAGCTGGTGACGCTTGGCCGGCAGCGGCGGCAGCGGGGGTCTCGCCCGGCTTTCGGCCGGGGGCTTCTCGGCGAGGGCTGGCGGCGAGGGCACCTCCGGGGCCGGGGGGCGGCTGCGGGGCGCGGGGAGGGGCTCGGGGCTGCCGCTCGTTAGCGAGGGGGAGAATTTGACGGGGGGGCGGCAGCCCACCCTGGGTGGGATGGGTGGGGGCAGCTGGGCGAAGCTCGCATCCCGCTCCAGCTGTGGCAGCGGGGACCCAGCGGGCACCGCCGGGCACCGGGGCTCCGGCTGCTCCGGCAGCGTGGCGGTGCTCAGGCGGAAGATGTGGCGTTTCAGGGGTACGGGTTTCCTGGCGGGGGGCTGGGGGGTCCCGGCGGGCAGGGTGGCCTCAGCGAAGGCTTTCTGCAGTCCCAGGAGGATGCGGCGGCGGTGGCCGGGCAGCACCACGCCGAGGCCGGTGAGCGCCTCGTCCGTCAGCGCCCGGCAGTCCCATACCGTCCACAGCTCGCTCCGCTGGAAGCTTTCCACATACTGGTCGAGGTGGAGGGCCGCCAGCCAGGCGGCCACCGGCAGAGACCCCCCCCTCCTCCATGGCGGGGGTCTGGCCGCAGAGACCTCGCGCCGCTCAGTGCATCTCCTGCGCCCGGCCAGGCTCAGGACGGCATCAGGACCTGGGGATGGAGAGAAGCAGGGATGAGCTCGGGGTCAGGACCAGTCCTGAGCTACACGCTGGCCCAAGCCCAGGGTCCCCAAATTAATATTTCCCAGTTAAGCGGCGTGGTTTTCGGAGGGGTGGGTGTCCCCGGCAGGATCAGGCACCCGGACACTGGCACCTTCCCTGAACCGAGGGGGCCGCAGGGACCTGGGAACGCCAAAGGGTCCCAGTTTAGGCATCTAAATGTAGATGCCATCCCCGCCGAGGCTTGCCAGACGACGGCACCATGCGGCCCCGGCACGTTCCCCGGCTGCAGCATCACACGGTGCGTGGGGGGCAATGTGTGGGCTGGGGGCCAGCGCAGGGCGTGGGGGCCCACGCCGGCCACGAAGCCCCCAGAGCCGGACCCCGGAGCAGCCCCCGTTTACAGCGGCGTCAGGATCCGACCCTGCGCAGGAAGGCACGCGGTCTGCCGGAGGATGCTCAGGCAATTACGGGCTAATCGATGGGGAGCGGAGGCGACGCATCAATAACTGCAGAGCTCCTGCAGACGGGCAGGCAGCCCCCCCCGAGAGCCCCCCGCTCTCCCTGCCCCCAGCCTCTGCCTGACCGAGCCGGGATGGCGGGACATGGACAGACGGACGGGTCCGGGAGGCTGCATCTCACCAATGCCAGACAAAACCTTTGCATAGGATGCTGAGAGGAGCCTGCATCCCCTCTCCCAGGCTGTCCCCAGCCCCGTCAAACCCACAGGTCCCAAAACGTTCTCTGCCAAAGCCCCAAGAGAGCAGCACAAGCCCGCCTGGTCCTCGGTCGGCCTTAAATCTGGTTTAGGGGCGAGCTCACGGCTTTAGGAGAGGGGCCAGATCCTGATCCCTGCGTGCAGACACGGTCCTTGCTGCCTGCTGTCCCCAGCCCGGGCGGTGGCAGGGTGCTGCTGCTGGAGACCCCGACCCGAACCCCGCCGCAGCCCGGCTCCCGGCCTGGCCCCGCCACGGCATCGCTCCCGGCCCCCAGCCTGCCCCGGGGCCCCGGCTGTCCTCGGCGCATCGCTCCGGCACAGCACCTGGGGTGCGCCCGCCTGGCAGAGCATCCTTGGGGCATCCAGAGACCGGGTGCAGCGGGGACACGGGGGCTCGCTCAGGTCCTGCCAGACCCTGGGCAGGCGGCAGAGCGCCCGTGCCACGCCGTAGCCGAGCCCCGTTATCTCCCCGAGCAGCGGGGATGGGATCCCCTGCCCCGCGGTCTGGTGGGCAGACGGGCCCCAGGCAGGAGGCATCCCCCGGCCGTGCCGGCACACGGGCCGCACTCCTTGCGGCACTGCCGGTGACCCTGGCGCATGTCTTATTTTGGGTTTGCCAGAGGCTTTTTTAGACCTGCTAAATAGGAGCCGGAGGATTTCCTGGTGCTGTAAATACACCGATCACAAAATCTGCCCGTCAGAGTCACGTTTTCTCTGACTCAGGCAGCTTTGACCTCTCCAGCCAGCGCCTGCGGTTTCAGCATCGGAGACGGTCAAGCGGCTGCCGCTCCTGCCTAACGCGGGCGAAGTGCGCGGCAGGGCAAGGCTCACCCTCCTCCCGGCACTAACCGGGCACAGCCGAGCCCGGCAGACCCCCGTGGCGGTGCGAGGTCCCGGCAGTGGGTCTCACCCAGCGGGCCCCCAGGCCTCCAGACACGGGCACCCCGGTGTTGCCTCAGGGGTCCGGCCGCGGTGCCCCTTCCCCGGCACCTCCCGGCACAGCTTGGCTTTGCTTCAGGCTGCAAAAGCCGCGCGTCCATCTCCTGCCAAGCAAGGGGCAACGGGGACCCCGGGGCCGGCTGCCCCCCGCGGCTCCTTGCCGGCTGCACCAGAGAAACCAGCAGCACCCAGGACCTTCCCACTGGTCCCAGCAAACCCAACCAGCAGCACAAAAATCCCTGAAGCAGCATAAAACACCAGGGGTCACGCACACGCAGCCCGGCCCTTTCCCTCTCCCACCTCCGCAGCTACCAAAAAAAAAAAAAAAATACAAAACCGTTTACAATTAAAAATAGACGAGTGACAGCACGGGGTGACACCGCTGTCACAGGATGTCTGGTGCTGCAGGCTCGTCCCCCTGCCAGTCGCTGCCTGCAACGCACTTCTTGCAAAGGCAAAACCCTGCGGCGGAGCAGGGGGAAATGCGGTGGCACCGGCCGGGGGGTCCCACGCGCGTCCCCTCCCAAGCAGCAGCCAAGGAGTCACCGCGAGCGTCGCCCATTGCCAAGGGTGGTGGCAGCCCCAGCTCTGTGCCGGGGCCATCGGAGCTGCGGCGGGACAGCCCCATCTCCGGCAGCCAGGAATTTGGGGTGGTGGGGGTGGGCACACACCCATGAGCCCCCCCAGGGCACAGCCTGGCCAGGAGGAGGGTGCGCAGCGGTGGCACCGGTGGCACCGCCGGTTCTGCTTTCGCACCGAGTGTGAAGCGGATGGGTTTGTGCCGCGCTGCCGGCGCGGGTCACCTCTCCCCACGCCCCCTGGGACGAGCCCTGTGCCGCTGCGAGGGGAGAGCTGCACCCGCCGGACGCTCACCTCCGCTCACCGCCGGCACCGACCCGGCGCCACGCATGTGCCAGCGGCGCACCGGGGCGGCCGCGGGGCCTCGCTGCTGCCCGACGGGGCCGGGGCCTGGGGACAAAGCTCCGCCGAGGAACCTGCCGGGTCCCCTGGCAGCTCACCATCGCTCTCCGGCCCTTCGCCCTCGCCAAGTAAATCATTCATCAGGACCTTGCTGGGTCCCCTCCTGTGGTCATTAATCGTTTAACCTCTGCCCAAAAAGAGACAAGGAAATTCCAGAAACCAAATCAAGCCGGAGAGCCGCCGTAACCCCAGCCCTGGGCCCCGCCACCCCTTTCGGCTCTCAAATCCTCGCCGTGCTTACCCACCGCATTCCTCCCCGGGATTAGGCAACTCTGCCAAGGCTGTTTTGTAAGAGACTTAAAGGCTGTAAGAGCGGCGTGACGAGGGGCAGGCAGGGGCTGCAAACCGCCCCCGGGACCGGGGCAGGGATGGGCAGCTGCCTGCAAACCGGGAGGATGAGCCGGGATGCCGAAAAATGCCACGGGCTTGCAGCAGCTGGGGACAGACCCCACCAGCCCCATCCCAAGCCCACACCACCCTCGGTGTCCCCGTGCTGGGGATGGAGGACCTGGGGTGACCGGGGATGGTCCCCATCGTCCCCGTGGTCCGGGCCGAGGGGCTCAGCCATCCCCTCTGCTCTCAAACAGGGGCGCTGGCTGCTTTTCCAAGGGGCTCCCGCAGCCGCCTCGTCCTCACCGGCCCCGCTCGGGTGCCGCCAACTTAGCAGAGGGTTTTGGATGTTCTTTTTCCCTGGCCACCTGCACGCGAGCCCCGGGAGAGCCGAGCGCCGCGCTGGGCTCTGGGGCTCAGCCTCCACCGAGGCACTGGGGACCCTCTCCCCGTCCGCCCCCATCCCTGCACCCGCGTCCCCAGCCTCGGGGGACACCCTGCGCCCCAGCTCCCTTTCTGAAGCAAGAAAACGGCCGTGCCCTCCCCTTCGCAGCCACCCCACCTGGGATCCCAGCCCACGCCGAAGCCTTGCCCTGGCTTTGCCGGCCAGCAGTGCCGGACGGTGCATCGGCCACCCAGCAGCACCACCAGCGTGCAGAAGCAGCCCTGGCACCCACCGCCACAAACCAGCCGCTCCATTTAAAACCCCCCAGCACCGTGCACCGCACTTTCCCTGCCCGAGGGTCTGCTCCGGGGTTGCCCACCCCCGGGGGCCGCAGGCAGGCACAGGCAGGAGACCCCGAGCCCCCCGTGCCGCGGGGACGTGCCCATCCTTCTCCCACTGCATCCCACTGCTGTGGGGCCGCGGGTTTCCCATCCTACGAACCAGCAGCAAATGGCTACAGGCAGTGGGACCGTGCATGGCAGTAATGAGGGCTGGGCTCGTTAGATTAACGAGCTGTGTGTGCGATGGGAAGGGCAGTGGGCTCTGACTGGGGTGGCAGGTGAGCACGCTGCCTTCACGGCTCCGGCAAAGCCCCGCACGCAGCCCCCTGCACCCTGGCAGCCCTGCGGCACCCACCTAAATCATCATTACCCCTAACGAGGCAGCAGGGAGTCAAGCGGTTTCACCGGGACCGGTTGGTGCGTCAGTGGCAGAGCTGCACCGAGCGGCTCCGGTGACAGCCGGGCTCGCGGCAGCACCGTCCCCGGGCACCGGCAGCCGAATCGCGGCCGCCCCACGGATCTTCCCTGCCCGTCCCCTCGAGGGCACCTGGGCGAGGTGGAAGAAAACAGGCGCAGGAGCCGGTCGGGTGTGCATCACCCGTTCGTCCGCTCTAATTCCCATCCCGATTCCTCCTCCAGCGCCGGCAACCCGGCAGGCAGGGCAGGCAAACCCTGCCTGCACCCCGGAGTTCCCCTTTCCCAGGCCTTCAGGCTCGCTAATCAAGGAGAGCTAATTAAAGCAGGCGAAGCACGGTACCTCGGCTCAGCTGTGGGAGGTGGATGGGCGAGGTGGCCGGCGTGCCCACGGCCCATGCCCGGCTCCCCGGCCGGCGTGGCGGAGGCTTGCAGAGGGGTCTCTGCCCGCCCGAGGACTTCCTCAAACGCCACCTCGGCGATCGGGAACTTGCCGAAAAGCCGAGACGGACGTTACGAGCCCCGCGTGCGGGGGGACGTGTTGCAATAACCGCCGCTTGCTCGCAGCTCGCCGCCGCGCTGCAAGAGCTCTCCGGCTCGGGCAAAACCCGCTGTATCTTGGCACGGCAGAGAAGCGTCGACCGCAGCCGCCATGGGAGAGGAGGAAGCCGGACCCCGATGCCGGACGAGCCCCGGCTGACGGCAGGACGGGGCAGGGCCTTCGGCAAGAGAGGAAGGAAGAAACGGGGAGGGTGGTCCCCGGAAAGCTGCGTGGCGCGGCACAGCTCCCCGGCACTGCGGCGGGGACCGGGGCACCGAGGACAAGGTGTCCTGGGGCCAGCAGGACAAGCCGAGCCCTAGCCACCGGCAAGGCCTTCCTGCGGTCCCCATCACCCTGGGACCCCGCAGAGCCCCCGGGAGGGCAGCGAGCCCCCACCCACGGGGGTCCCGGTGGGCAGCGGGACGCGGGGCCGGGTCGTGGGGGGACCTGTGGGAGCGGGGATGGCCACGGTGGGAAGGGGGTTACTCAGCCACCACGCTCCCGGCTGCGTTGGGCAACCAGCCTCGCACCAAGGTGATTTTTACCCCTTTCTGCCTAAATTAAGAAAGGCTCCTCAGCCAGGACCGTGGCCGTCCGGGACCAGACCGATGTCCCCAGCGTCCCTGCAGGACCCAGGGGACGGACCCAGCCTGGCAGAGGAGCCCAGGACCAACTTGCCTGGGGCTGCCGCAGCCTCCGCCGCTCTCGGTCGGGAATCGAAAGCGCCGCATCCTCGCACCGAAACTGGCCGACACGAATCCTCGGCGAGCAGAAAGTGCCCAAAAGCAGAAGCAGGGTCCCGGGATCGTACCGAGCCTTGGCTCCCAGCAGCACCGCACCCCACAGACCTCCCACCGAAACTCCGGTGCTTCACCTCGGCAGAGTCCCATGGGTTCAGCAGCTGCAAAGGTCTCACTTTGGGAAGATGAAGCTGTTTCATTTTCAAGATCCCACAGTGGAGCACGGGCCAGTAAATACAACATGCAAATAATATTCAAAGACGCCAGGCCCCAGGCAGCATTCAGAAATCAAGTTAAATCTTGCAAAGTCATCAAAATCTAGGGGTGGAAGAGGTTCTTCAGAGCCTCTTCCTGCTGCCAGCGATTCAAATCTCAAAGTGCTTCACGTTTAAGCAGCTGGGACGGCACCCCAGCCTCGCTGCAGGCTGCGCGGGTTGCTCTACAGCTCCTACACGCTCTGCCTTCCTCCAGGGGTGTCACCGGCTGCCAAGCTCCCCGCGGTGGGAACTGCCCGAAGGCAGCTGTGCACGGCAGTGAGGGGCGTGCATGGAGATGCACGGCATGCGTGGAAGCGCGGGGTGCGCACTGCAGCATGGAGCGTGCATGGCAGTGAGGGGCGTGCAGGGCGGTGCAGGGCGTCCATGGAGTTGCAAGGCGTGCATGGAGATGTGGGGCGTGCATGGAGATGTGGGGCATGCATGGAGATGTGGGGAGTGCATGGAGATGTGGGGCATGCATGGAGATGTGGGGTGTGCATGGAGATGCACGGCATGCGTGGAAGCGTGGGGTGTGCACTGCAGCATGGAGCATGCATGGCAGTGAGGGGTGTGCAGGCGGTGCAGGGCGTCCGTGGAGTTGCAAGGTGTGCATGGAGGTGTGGGGCGTGCATGGCAGCATGAGGTGTGCATGGAGATGTGGGGTGTGCATGGAGATGCACGGCATGCATGGAAGCATGGGGTGTGCTCTGCAGCATGGAGCGTGCATGGCAGTGCGGGGCGTGCAGGGCGGTGCAGGGCGTCCATGGAGTTGCAAGGCGTGCATGGAGATGTGGGGCATGCATGGAGATGTGGGGTGTGCATGGAGATGCACGGCATGCGTGGAAGCGTGGGGTGTGCTCTGCAGCATGGAGCGTGCATGGCAGTGAGGGGCGTGCAGGGCGGTGCAGGGTGTCCATGGAGTTGCAAGGCGTGCATGGAGGTGCGGGGCGTGCATGGCAGCATGGGGCGTGCATGGAGATGTGGGGTGTGCATGAAGATGCAGGGCATGCACGGAGGTGTGGGCCGTGCACAGCAGCATGGGGCGTGCATGGAAGTGTGGGGTGTGCATGGAAGTGCGGGGTGTGCATGGAGATGTGGGGCGTGCATGGAGGTGCAGGGTGTGCACGGCAGTGTGGAGCATGCATGGCAGTGAGGGGTGTGCATGGAGGTGCAGGGCGTGCATGGCGGTGCAGGGCGTGCCCGGGGTTGAGGGGTGTGCACAGGGGTGCAAGGTATGCATGGCTGATCGGGGTGTGCGTGGTGGTGCAAGGTGTGCATGGCAGCACGGGGTGTGTGCATGGCAGCACGGGGTGCGTGCACGGAGCTGGGGTGTGCACGGTGGTGAGGGGCGTGCACAGCTGATTGGGGTGTGCACGGCGGTGCGGGATGTGCACGGCGGTGCAGGGTGTGCATGGCCTATCAGGGTGCGCACAACTGATCAGGGTGTGCGTCATTGGCCAGGGGTGCACAGCAGTTTTGGCTGTGCAGAGCTGGTCAGGGTGTGCGCGGCAGATGGTAGCGTGGGGAGTGCGCGGCAGCTCGGGGTGTGCGCGCCCGGTGCCCAGGAGCCCTGCAGCAGCCGGGCCGGGACGGAGGGAACGCGGCAGCACCAGGAGGAGAGGAAGCCATGAGCGGACGCAAAGCCGTCCCCTGTCCTGCCCACGGGTGCATGAGGGCGATAAGGAGGGCGATGAGGAGGGCGTCAGGGACCAGGGAGCAGGGAAATGGAGGGTTCCTCATTTCCCCGAGGTCCCGCTCGTGTTTCCCTTCTCCCCCTGGAAGTAAAACCTGGGAAGGTGAAGCGTGCCCTGGGCTGCGGCACGGACCAGGACACCCGAGCTCCCGGCATCCCCTCCCGGGGCATCGCCACCTGCCTGCAAAGCTAGCCAGAAAAGGGGCAAATCCAGCAAAAAAGGGGCAAATCCAGAAAAAAAGGGGCAAACCCAGCAAAAAAAAGGGGCAAATCCAGAAAAAAAAGGGGCAAAACCAGCAAAAAAAAGGGGCAAATCCAACAAAAAAGGGGCAAAACCAGCAAAAAAAGGGGCAAATCCAACAAAAAAGGGGCAAAACCAGCAAAAAAAGGGGCAAATCCAGCAAAAAAGGGGCAAATCCAGCAAAAAAAGGGGCAAACCCAGCAAAAAAGGGGCAAACCCAGCAAAAAAGGGGCAAACCCAGCAAAAAAAAGGGGCAAATCCAACAAAAAAAGGGGCAAATCCAGCAAAAAAAGGGGCAAATCCAGCAAAAAAGGGGCAAATCCAGCAAAAAAAGGGGCAAACCCAGCAAAAAAGGGGCAAACCCAGCAAAAAAGGGGCAAACCCAGCAAAAAAAGGGGCAAATCCAACAAAAAAGGGGCAAATCCAGCAAAAAAAGGGGCAAATCCAGCAAAAAAAGGGGCAAATCCATCCAGCAACTGATGTCCCTGCCCCGCTGAGCCCCGACCACGGTGCTCTCGGCTCCTGACACACTTTCTGAAAGCCGCCTGCAAAATGGGTCAGGAAACCATACCCTGCATGCGTGGTCCCCCCCCAGCAGCCCCGCCGGGCACGGGGCCGTCCCCCACCTCCCGGGGTCCGGCGATGCCGTGGGGGGACCGTGCCGAAACACCGGCTGCGGGCTGCGGATGCCCCTGCGGAGCAGCGGTCCCGGGGGCACGGGAGTCACCCGTGGCACCCGCGCGCGGCACCGAAACCAGGTTGGCCCCTGTTTCGCCTTCCCATAAGTGGGAAGTGAAAGGCTCTCGGTGAAGGGCTTGACCGCTCCAGCTGCAGCCGGGGGGGGCCCTTCGCTGGCCCCGCTGCCCTCCCACCTCCTCCTCCTCGGGGTGCAGCGGGCACCCAGCTCGCCCCTGGGGCCACCCAAAATCCTCTGCCTGGAAAGAGCCAGCTCAGCGGGGTGCACAGCACCCCGTCCCCGCACACAGACCCAGCAGCCGGGTCGCACCGTGCCAGGGCCGCCCCCGGCCACCGCGGCACCGCCCGGCAGCCCTTCGGCAAGGACGGGCCAAGCCGCGGCACATGGATGTGCCGGCGGGGACGGCGGGGACCCCCCCAACCGCATGCACCCCCCCGCCTTTGCAAAAGCCTTTCCGCACAGCCAGCCCCCCCATCACCTGCAGATTTGGGGTGTCCAAGCCCTGGCCCCGCGCTGGGTGCCCCGAACCAGGGCAGCATCGCCCTGGCAGCGCAGGCAGGAGGAGGAGGAGGAGGAAGGCCGTGCCGGGGTGGGGGACATGGCAGCACTCTCTAACCTGCCCCGGCTGGGTGGGAAGCCCCGAATTATTTTTAGGTTATTTTTCTTCCCCTCAAGCGTGACATTCGTGCCGTGCCGCAGGCAGCAAAGCAGGCAGGGAGACAGGCGATGACCCCGACCAGGGCCATCCCCTGCCAGGTTTCACTGGCTGCTACGGAGGTTTCTGGCTCTGCACGTGAACGATTTAACGGGTCACATCCATCTGCCAAACTGCCCGGAGCACCAACACCCCAACGGCCACGGGGTCCCTGCCGCGGGACACTCGCCGGAGCCACCCGAAGCCCCAGCACGCAGTGACGGTGCCCCCAACCCTCCCAAGCTGATGGAACGGGGATTTGCCACGGGGGGGCCAGGCATGTGGCACGGGGTGGTAAAAATACACGGCACGCACCGCATCCCGCCCGGCTTTGGGATGGGGCCGGCCGTGCCGGCCTGCCCGAGGAGAAGAGCTGTGAGATGCCGGCACGGGGGAGCATCTCTCCCTGCCTCCCCCCAGACCCCCCCAAAATGCCCAGGGCTCCTCCCTCCGTGGGTTTTCTAGGTTCTGGCAGCAAACGGCTGCTTTGGGGGGGGGGACAGGGGATGTGGGGCACGGAGGGACGCAAAAATCCAATATTGCTATAAATAACCCCATCCCCGATGTCCCGGCTGCTTCCTATAACAGCTCGGCCCCGGCAGCCACCACCGCGGACGGGAGCACCCCCGGACAACAACCGGCAGCTCTCAGAGAGCCTTTCCCTGGCACAGACGTGTCCTTCTTCCCGACGCTGATCCCGGCACCCCAGGGCACCCCGGCGGGATCTGCCGGCGAGCCCCGGCACGGCCACCCACCCACAGCACCCAGGTCTGCGCCACGGAGCCAGCCCGTGCCTTCAAAGGCTGGTTTTTAGGGGTGAACACTGCAAATTAAAATTGCAGCCCCTGCGGCGGTGCCAAAGCCCGGCAGACCCCCCCGGAGCGAGGGACCCCGGTGCAGGCAGAGCCCCCGGCCCCCGAGCATCGTCCCGATGGCCCCGGGGATGCAGCAGCAGCAGCAAGGCGACGCGAGGAACCGGCCCGCCGTTACCGGAGGACGAAGCAGCGAGCGTCCCGGTTCCAGCCGCGCGGTGCCGGCAGCCTGTGCCGGAGCAATTCCTCAGGCCGTGCCAGACGTACCGGGACGCGGTGAGGAGGAGGAGGAGGAAGGCGAGAGAAACCCGCCGGCGGCATTGCCCGGCGTTTGGGCGCTGTCGGTGACGATGGGCGCTGCACGGGCGCTGCTGGCAGGGAGCCTGGCAGGAATCCTGGCAGGGATCCTGGCAGCCCCGGCAGAGCCGCAGCTGCCGGCGTTGTTTGGCCGTGAATTGGGACGCGCCGAGTCGGTTCTCAAACAGAAAACAAATCTGCCAGCCGGGCCCTCGGGGTCCCGCTCCCCCGGGCTTCACCCCTCTGTCGCCGGCCCCGCCACCGCGTCCCCGGTGTCCCCAGGCACGTCCCTCACCCCGCCAGGCTGGATGGGGGCTGTGGGCACAGCTGGGGCCCCCAGGAGACTGGGGTTGAGCTGGGATATAC
Organism: Theristicus caerulescens; assembly: GCA_020745775.1. Classification (NCBI taxonomy): domain Eukaryota; kingdom Metazoa; phylum Chordata; class Aves; order Pelecaniformes; family Threskiornithidae; genus Theristicus; species Theristicus caerulescens. The sequence goes on along the minus strand of CM036559.1, from coordinate 131,734,455 downwards.
TGGGGTTGAGCTGGGGTCTGCTGGGGTCTGCTGGTGGGGAGCTGGGGTATACTGGAATTGAGCTGGGGAGTGCTGGAGGTGAACTGGGGAGTACTGGGGTTGAGAAGGGGTGTGCTTGGATTGAGCTGGGGTCTGCTGGGGGGGAGTTGGGGTGTACTGGAATTGAGCTAGGGGGTACTGGGGTTGAACTGGGGAGTACTGGGGTTGAGAAGGGGTCTGCTAGGGATGAGCTGGGGTGTACTGGAATTGAGCTAGGGGGTACTGGGGTTGAACTGGGGAGTACTGGGGTTGAGCTGGGGTCTGCTGGGACTGAGCTGGAGTCTGCTGGGGGGGAGCTGAGGTATACTGGAATTGAGCTAAGGAGTACTGGGGTTGAACTGGGGAGTACTGGGGTTGAGCTGGGGTCTGCTGGGGGGGGAGCTGGGGTATACTGGAATTGAGCTAAGGAGTACTGGGGTTGAACGGGGGAGTACTGGAATTGAACTGGGGAGTACTGGGGTTGAGCTGGAATGTGCTGGGATTGAGCTGGGGTCTGCTGGAGGAGAGCTGGGGTCTGCTGGGGGGGAGCTGGGGTATACTGGGGGGAGCTGGGGTGTGCTGAGGTTGAGCTGGGGTCTGCTGGGACTGAGCTGGAGTCTGCTGGGGGGGAGCTGGGGTATACTGGAATTGAGCTAAGGAGTACTGGGGTTGAACTGGGGAGTACTGGGGTTGAGCTGGGGTATGCTGGGGATGAGCTGGGATCTGCTGGGGGGGGAACTGGAGTCTGCTGGGGGTAAGCTGGGGTCTGCTGTGGATGAACTGGGGTACACTGGGGTTGAGCTGGGGAGTACTGGGGTTGAACTGGGGCATACTGGGGTTGAGCTGGGGAATACTGGGGTTAATCTGGGCTGTGCTGGGGGCACGGGCGCATCCAGCCGGGGGGCTCAGCCCCGTTGCAGCTGGGCAATTTTGGAGCACGGGTGCAAGCTGTCCCCCCCTCCTGCACCCGCAGCAGCTCGGCGTCCCCCGGTGTCCCCGCGGCACCGCGGGGGCCAGGGCAACGGGAGAAGCGTGACCCCCCCGGGAGGGCAACCACGGCCGGGGAGGTGGGGTCCCCCCCCCAGGCTGGGTTTGCACCCCCAGCCCAGCGGGCAGAGAGGCCGAGAGCAGGGCGCGGTGAGAGCAGCACCGAGTACCTCTGGTCCGCGGCGGCGGAGGATGCCGGGGCGCTTCCTGGGACGGGGGCGAGCGGGGCCCCCCAGCGCGGCACGGCAGCAGCCCTGCCAGGCCCGGGCTTGTTCCCGCACGGAGGTTTGGCTGCCGTATGGAAACAGGAGCCGAGGGAAAAACCATAGGGACTTTCCCAAAAAAAAAAAAAAAAAGGTTTTTTGTTTTTTTTTTTTCTTCCCCACCCAGTTCCCAAGGCCTTGGCAAGGGGAAAAAATGAAGCGGGGTGGTTTGGGGACGCCGGGGGAGACGTGAGGCTCCCGCGGCCGCCCCACATGGCTCCCCACCCCGGGGGGCTGCGAGCCGGTCCCGGCGGATTGCGCTTACGCCGGCCGGACAATGCTCCTTTCATCCCGCAGAGCGGCTGGGGGACAGGGACACGCTGGCTGGCGGCTCCCTGGGCAGGGGGACCGTCCCCGCGCCTCGGCCCCTCGCCCACGCGAGGCCGCGGCCCGTGCGAGGAGGGGCCGGGCACAGCAGCACCCGCCGGCCGACGCGCCAGGCTCGGCCTCGCGTTTAGGGGACGATGCTCTGCTCTCCGAGCCCCCCAAAAAGTGCCTTTGCTGCCTGCAGCCCCCCGCTTCCAGTATCCCCAGAGCCGTCGCATCCCCCTGTTCCCAGCATCCCCATTCTCCGGAGCCCTTGCATCCCCCTGCTCCCGGCATTGCCACTCTCCAGAGCCCTCGCATCCCCCCACTCCTGGCATCCCCGCTCCCCAGAGCCCTCGCATCCCCCCCGCTCCTGGCATCCCCGCTCCCCAGAGCCCTCGCATCCCCCCGCTCCTGGCATCCCCGCTCCCCAGAGCCCTCGCATCCCCCCGCTCCTGGCATCCCCGCTCCCCAGAGCCCTCGCATCCCCCCGCTCCTGGCATCCCCGCTCCCCAGAGCCCTCGCATCCCCCTGCTCCCGGCATTGCCACTCCCCAGAGCCCTCGCATCCCCCCACTCCCGGCATCCCCGCCATCGCTGCGGGCTCCCCTCCAAAGCCTCCAGCAACAGACGAGGGTGCGGTGCCCTTATCCAGGCCGCGGGGTTGCCTACGCCGAAGGGCACCCTGCTGCGCCAAAGGGCACCCTGAGGCCCCAGGGGACCAGCAGCACCGCTGGAGGGTCACCCCGCTGACGCCGAAGCCTCGCAGACCTTCCCGGTGCTCCCGGGATCGCCAACGTCCTCGCGAGCCAGCGCTGGGACGGAAACTAAACCAGCACGGCCAGAAAGCCCCCAGCGCAGCCCTCCTGTGCCCGGCAGATCCACGTCCTCCGCCTGCGCTGCCCAGCGCCCGCAGCCTACCTGAGCCCCCGGCTCTGCCCGAAGCCCCCCGGCACGCCGCTCCTCCGGCACCCGGCCACGCTCCGGAGCATCCTCCGCTCCCCTACGGAGCCATTTCTTCTCACAGCCCCCACGACACCGAGTCTCTGGCAGCACCTCCAACAGGCAAAAGACCTAAAAAACCCCCTGCGAGGGGCTCGGCCCCCATCATCTGCCCTCGCCGCGCGTCCCGCCGGCACCGGAGCCGGCCGCGGCGTGTCCCTGGCTCTGCTTTGGCTCCGTTATTGCCCCGCGCAGGGGTGGAGCGGCGGCCGGCTCCCTTTTTAATTGGGTCCTATTTTTAATGCCGGTTTGGGAGAGGTGCGGGGGAGGATGCAGCAAATCGAAATTCACGGGCGAAATGGGAAGCGAGTCCCCGGTGCCCGGCGCGGTCCCACGTGTGACAGCAACACGGGCTCACGCCTGGCGCTGGCGCGCGCTGGCTGCGCGCCGGGACCCTCGCGTCGGCCGGCCCCGAGCCGGACCGCGGCACGCAGCCACCCAGCAAGGCAGAGAGGGCCTGGGGTCTGCCGAGGCGTGGGGTGCCCCACGGAGCGGGGCTGCGCTGGCCGTAGGCGCGTGGGCCGGCAGCTTCGCCCAGGGCTGCACCCCACGAGGGGTGGGGGGTGCCAGGGCTGAGCCGGGCTCCATGCAGGGCCACGCTCCCTGGGGGAGCCAGCCTGTCCCCCTGAGCCCCCCGGTGCTCCGGGGACCCCAAAACCTCACAGACCCCTGGTCTTTAGGGGTGCCAGCCTGTCCCCCAGGACGGAGCATCCCCCTGAGCCCCCCTGGTGCTCCAGGCACCCCAAAACCTCACAGACCCCCCAGTCTTTAGGGGTGCCAGCCTGTCCACCAGGACGGAGCATCCCCCCTGGTCCTCCCGGTGCTCCAGGCACCCCAACACCTCACAGACCCCCGGTCCCTTGGGGGTGCCAGCCTGTCCCCCAGAACAGAGCATCCCTCTGGCCCCCCCCGGTGCTCCAGGCACCCCAACACCTCACAGACCCCCGGTCCCTTGGGGGTGCCAGCCTGTCCCCCAGAACAGAGCATCCCTCTGGCCCCCCCGGTGCTCCAGGCACCCCAAAACCTCGCAGACCCCTGGTCTTTTGAGGGTGCCAGCCTGTCCCCCAGAACAGAGCATCCCTCTGGCCCCCCCGGTGCTCCAGGCACCCCAAAACCTCACAGACCCCCAGTCTTTAGGGGTGCCAGCCTGTCCCCCAGAACAGAGCATCCCTCTGGCCCCCCTGGTGCTCCGGGCACCCCAAAACCTCGCAGACCCCCGGTCTTTAGGGGTGCCAGCCTGTCCCCCAGAACAGAGCATCGCCCTGAGCCCCCCGGTGCTCCGGGCACCCCAAAAACCTTACAGACCCCCAGTCTTTAGGGGTGCCAGCCTGTCCACCAGGACGGAGCATCCCCCTGAGCCCCCCGGTGCTCTGGGCACCCCAACACCTCGCAGACCCCCAGTCCCTCGGGGGTGCCAGCCTGTCCCCCAGGGCAGAGCATCCCCCTGGCCCCCCCGGTGCTCCGGGGATCCCAAAACCTCACAGACCCCTGGTCTTTTGAGGGTCCCCCAGGACAGAGCATCCCCCTGACACCCCCAGTGCTCTGGGCACCCCAAAACCTTACAGACCCCCAGTCCTTGTGGGTGCCAGCCTGTCCCCCAGGACGGAGCATCCCCCTGACCCCCCCGGTGCTCCGGGCACCCCAACACCTCGCAGACCCCCAAACCCCTCTCCGCACCCCAACAACCACTCCCCAGCGCAGCAGATCCCCTCCCGCTCCCAGCTGAGCTTTGCAGCCCCCCCGGCCCCCCCCCGCTCCGGCCGCTGCCCAAAGTTTGCAGAGCAGCAGCGGGGGGGGGGGGGTGGCAGGGCCGCTGAGGGCCCCCCCGGGCACCGAGGGGCCACCGCCGCGTCCCCCCGCTCCCCGGAGCATCCCCGCACTGACCTGGCCGGGCGGCCCCGGGCTCCGCCGGCGGCTCCGGGAGGGCGGGGGGAGGGAAAACCCTTCCCAGAATTAAATAAATAAAGAGCGGCCCTTGCGAAGCCCTGCCTGCTGCCCGCTGCCTGCTGCCCGCTCAGGGGCCCCCCCGGCACCCTGCCATCCTCCTCCTCCTCCCCATCGCTCCCCGTGCTCCCTGCATCCCACCGCCCCGGCTCGGGGTCCCCCCGGCACCCCGCCATCCTCATCCTCCTCCCCATCGCTCCCCGTGCTCCCTGCATCCCACCGCCCCGGCTCGGGGTCCCCCCGGCACCCCGCCATCCTCCTCCTCCTCCCCATCGCTCCCCGTGCTCCCTGCATCCCACCGCCTCGGCTTGGGGCCCCTCTGGCACCCCACCATCCTCATCCTCCTCCCCATCGCTCCCTGCATCCCACCACCCCAGCTCGGGACCCCCCTGGCACCCCGCCATCCTCATCCTCCTCCCCATCACTCCCTGCATCCCACCGCCTCGGCTCGGGACCCCCCGGCACCCCACCATCCTCATCCTCCTCCCCATCACTCCCTGCATCCCACCGCTCCGCCTCGGGGCCCCCCCCGGCACCCCGCCATCCTCATCCTCCTCCCCATCGCTCCCTGTGCTCCCTGCATCCCACCGCCCCGGCTCAGGGGGTCCCGGCCACTCGGGAGGGTCCCCTGCTTGGGGGACGCTGCTTTGGGGTTTCTTGGCAAATATCGGCAGGATGAGGAAGGAGGATGAAGGCCTCGGGGACATCGCAGCTTCCCCAGCTCCATCTTCCCCGCTGCGACGGAGCGTGGGGCCCGTCGGACACCGGAGGATCCCCCCAGGGAGCCGTGGGGACAAGGCGTCACCAGTGGCCACGTCCCAAGCAGCCCCTGTCCCTGCAGGGCCGGGGGCTTCTCCTTTCCCTGTCCCTGCGGGGGTGTTGGGGGGACGGAGACCCCCCGTCCCCAGCCCCAGCTCCAGGAGATTACAGCACACTCACCCTTTCCACCTTTTATTCCCATTTTAAGGCATTTCAAGCTTCCTTGTAGTGATGGAGGAAAGCGGGAGAAGCCACAGATGTACCCCCAAAAAGTGCCCCCCACCCCCCCGAGCCCAGCGCCCGGGGACTCCCCTCCCAGAGGTGTTTTTGGGGGGGTTATGCCCCAGTTGGGGTGTTCCACAGGCAGTACTGGTGTTACTGGTCTGGCTGGGGCAAAACCCGCTGCAGGGGCGAGCAGCTTTGTCCCTAATTAGTGCCCAGTGCTAATTGGGTTTAGCATCCTCTGGTGGCAACCGAGAGCCCCCCGGGGTCCCTCCTGGCCCAAAGCCCACGGTGGCTCCGGGGGATCACCACGGGGGACCCCGCGGGCGAGCAGGACCCAGCAGCACCCACCACGACCCCGGGGACCCCTGCCCGAGCCCACCACGGAGCCGGGGACAGGGATGGCTCCCAGGGGACCGAGGCAGGACAGAGAGGCCGAGTCACCCCCCGCGCCAGATTTATTTGTTTTATTCCTAAATAATCAGCTCCGGTACAAGGTACAAAATCTCCCTCCTCCCCTCGCCGCCCCAGGCAAAGGAGCGGGGGGCAGGAGCGCGGCCAAGGAACAGCTCCAAAATCCCGATTCAAGGCCTCTAATTCTAGCGTAGAAAGTGTTCGGACACCGAGCTCGGGGCCCCTCGCCTGGAAAGGGGGGGGGCAGGAGCCCCCAGAGCCCCCCAGCACGCCTGGGGGTGCCGGCAGACCCCCCAAGTCCCCCCAACATGCCTGGGGGTGCTGGGAGCCCCCAGATACTGGAGATATCTGAGATGCTGGGAGCCCCCAGAGCCCCCCCCCCAGAATATATGGAGGTGCCAGGAGCCCCCCCACGTCCTCCCAACACGCCTGAAGATGCTGGGAGCCCCCAGAGCCCCTCCAGCACGCCTGGAGGTGCCAGGAGCCCCCCCAACATGCAAGGAGGTGCCAGGAGCCCCCAAGAACCCCCCCGCACACCTGGAGGTGCTGGGAGCCCCCCAACATACCTGGAGATGCTGGGACCCCCCAATATCCCTGGAGATGCCAAGACCCCCCCCCCCCAGCATGCCTGGAGGTGCCGGGAGCCCCCCAAGTCCCCCCAACACGCCTGGAGATGCTGCAAGACCCCCAAGCCCCCCCCCCCCGTAGCCTGGAGGTGCCGCAGACCCCCGACCCCCCCCACCCCTGGGGGTCCGCTCGGGGCGGGGGTCCCGCGGGAGGAAGGCAGCTCTGTTGGGCCATAACAGAGATGATGAGGAGGGATGGGGGGGGGAGCGCGGGGAAGGGGCTGGGGGTGCCCCCAGGGTGGGGGAGCAGGGACGGGGCCCCCCCCTTTCCTCTGCCCCCCCCCGGGGCGAGAGCTGAAGGGCACTTTGGGTTTGCCACCGGTGGGGACAACGTCCGTGTCCCGCCGTGGCTGCAAAGGGACCGGCCACCCCCGGCGGCTTCCCACCCCGGGGCGGGGGGCTGGCAGCCCCCCCCCGGGTCAGGGGAGCCCAGCACGGCCCCGCCGTCCCCGGGCAGGGGGGGTGACAGCGCAGGGGTCCCCCCCGAGCCAGAAGCGTGGGTGCACGTGCAAGCGCGTGCAAGAGAGAGACACACTGCGTTGGAGACGGGGGGGGACACAGGGACAGAACGGCCGGGGGGGCTCAGTTAACGCTGTCCTCGTCGCTGGCCTCGCCGCGGTCGTCTTTGGTCTCGGCCAGGGAGCTCTCGTCGATGTTCTCCAGGGAGTCGACGTGCTGGAGGGAGAGCTCGGAGAGCGGCAGGGTGGGCAGCCGGCTCTGCTCCGGGAACAGCCAGGGCTTGAAGCGCGGGTTGTGCTTCAGCTTCCACTCTGGGTACTTGAGGCAAGCCTTGTACATCTTCTTCATCGCCTGGGATGAAGGCCGGGTTGGAGCTGAGCCGGGCAGGGGGCCCGTCACCCCTCCCCGCGACCCCCCGGCGCGGCCGACTCACCTTGGGGGCCAGGAGCTGCGAGGATTTGTTCACCACCCACTTTGGCAGGGAACCTGCCGAGACAAGAGGAGCCGGGTCGGGACCGGCACCCCCGGCCGCGGGACAGCCGGGACCCCCGGGCACGGCAGCGCCAGCCCCCCCGGTCACCCTCCTCGGGGACGGGAGGGCCTGGGGACACCCGTCGGGACAGGGCGAGCGGGGAGGGACAGGCCAGGGAAATGGGGATTCAACCCAAACTGCTGTCTCAGCTTCTTGCCGAGTTCAAAAACAGCTATTTCAGCATTTTGGCCTCCTCTTCTACCCCCAGAAAAGAAATAATTCAAGAGAACGGGCCCAAAATGTTTCCTCCTGGCATTGCTGGTCCAGCTCCAGCGCATCCCGCGATGCTCCTGCCTGCCTCCCTGCCTGCTGCCGGCCTCTGCGCCCACCCCGAGCCCACCCACCCCTCCCGGGCTCCCGAAAACTGCCAGCCCGATTTATTAACCGCGGCCGATCCGTCACGACAGACCCCGAAGCGGAGGGCGACGTCCCCGAGGGACACCAGCGCAGGACTGGGGCGGGCTGAGCCGCGGGAGCGGGGGTCCCCCCCTCACCTTTGGGGTCCACCTGCGCCAGGTAGGTGATGGTGCAGCTCGTGGCTCCCGTCCCCTCGATCAGGTAGCCCGTCTGGATGGAGACCGCTCGCACCATGTCCTTCCGAGGGGGGTACTTCTGCAGGGGGGACGGTGACGGGGACAGGTCGGCGACAGGGGCAGCACGGGGTACAGGCAGGGGCACAGGCAAGCACCGAGCGCAGGCAGGGCTGCCCTGGCCCCCCAAAGCCCCCCGGTGCCTCCAGCCCCCGCCCCGAGCTCTGACCGACCATGGGGCAGGGCCAGCCCCGTCCCGGCGCGGGCAGCCCCCCCGCCGCCCCCCAGCCCCCCCGGGACTCACGGGGTGCTTGACGGAGTAGTTCATGATGATGTAGTCGGTGCCCATGGGCAGCCAGGAGCGGAGCGTGACGACGTCCCTGTTCTTCAGGGGCTTGGGGCACTTCCCTGGGGACAGCAGCGGTGGGGGACGGGGGTGAGACCCCCCCAGAGCTTCAGCATCCCCCCCGGGGCTCCAGGCCTGCCCCCCAAATCCCTCCCAAACCAGCACCCAGGCTCCTCCCCGCGATGCCCGGGCACCCCGGCGCCCACCAAACCCACGGGTGCTGAACCCAGGGCTCGGCTCCCCCCCGGGACCCCGCAGCCCCCTCCTCACAGGCGTAGTAGCCCACGTCGGAGTTGACGGTCAGCTTCCCGATGTCGAAGGTCTCGATGACGTTGGTGTCCCACTTTTTCCGGTACTCGATGTCATGCAGCACGTCGTAGAGCGTCTCCGCCGCCACGTCCTTGCACTCCATCCTGCACTGGAGGGGTGGGCGGGTGAGAAACCGCCCCGGGTGGGGGTCTCCTCTCAGGCTCCCCAAAACCCAAGGCAAGCCCCCCACTAGAGGAGCCAGATCCCGACCAGCAGCTCAGCCCAGTCTGGCCCAGTCTGACCCAGTTTGCCACCCAGACACACCGTGCAGCCCAAGGCCGAGCTGCGGATGCTGGGGGGACCTGCTGGGGGGACCTTCTGGCCGGAGCCGTGCCCTGGGGATGCTGCTCCTGCACCCCGGCAAGCGCCCGTGCCCCCGGCGTCTCCGCGGTGGGTACCGGCGTCCTGCCCCCCCCCCTGAATGCCACCACCAGTGGCCCCCGGTCCGTCCCCAAGGCTGGCGCTGGCTCCAGCCCCTCTGGGCCCCCCCCGAGCCCAGGCACCCAGCAGCGGGGGGGACAGGAGGGAGCCGCTGTTGGGCTCTGCCTTTAGGGATTTAGGGGCGAAGGAGCCACGGGGACTGGAGATCCCCAACCCTGGCAAGGGGAACGGCAGCACCCGGCACTGGGGCACGGCGTCCCTGCAGCCGGGCACTTGAGCAGCAAGCGGGGCACGACTGCTGCAGAGCCAAATCCTCCACCCACGGAGCCTGTCCCCATCCCACAGAGCCTGTCCCCAACCCCATGGAGCCTGTCCCCATCCCACAGAGCCTGTCCCCAACCCCAGGGAGCCTGTCCCTGGCCCAGGGAGCCTGTCCCCATCCCACAGAGCCTGTCCCCAATCCCTCCAAGCCTGTACCTGCCCCATGGAGCCCATCTCCAACCCCCTGGAGCCTATCCCTGCCCCAGGGAACCTGTCCCCAATCCCACAGAGCCTGTCCCCAACCCCAGGGAGCCTGTCCCCATCCCACAGAGCCTGTCCCCAACCCCAGGGAGCCTGTCCCTGGCCCAGGGAGCCTGTCCCCATCCCACAGAGCCTGTCCCCAACCCCAGGGAGCCTATCCCTGCCCCAGGGAACCTGTCCCCAATCCCACAGAGCCTGTCCCCAACCCCACGGCGCCCATCCCCAGCCCCACGGCGCCCGTCCCCCTGTGCCTTGCATTGCAACCCCGCCACGTGAGCCTCCATTCGGCCGAACACTCGGAAGGGGAGAGCCTTGCAGGGCCGTTCCAGGGAGCGCAGCCCCGGGTGACGTGCTTGGGGACCCTCCGCTCCCCACCCAGGCACCCCCAGCGCCATGCCCGCGCCGGCCGGGCTGGATGCAGGATCGGGCTCCGCCGCCGCCCCCGTTGCTTCCTAAAGCGGCACGGCAGGTCGGCCCAGCCGTGCCCACGCGGGCAGGAGCAGCCGGGTGACTCAGGACCTGCCCGCGCTGCCTGCGCGCTGCCTGCGGCCTGGGGGTGACTCACGTCCCCGGGGGTACCGGGGGGGTCTCGCCGGGAGAGGGGACGGTGCCACCCGGCAAGCGCCCAGAGCAGCGGGCGCCCCAGCCCTGAGTCAATATTGACTCTGACGTCTACGAGGCGAGGAGGAGGAGGAGGAGGAGGAAGGAAGACCAAGAGGAGGGAGGTGAACGCGATGGGTGCAAGGGGCCGCCTGTGCCAGGCTCTGCCCCGATGCCCTCCCTGGGGTTCTGCAGGGACGGGGCTGCCTGCACGCAGGGGACACCCGCACCACGGCACCGCTGGCACCCAAGCCCCCGGAGCTGGGGCTGCGCCGGGCACGAGGGGACAGCCGATGGCGTGCCGGGCTGTGGGACAGGAGCAGATCCAAGGGGGAGAGCCCCCAACCTCTGCCTGGGGGCTGTGGCCACCCTGGGGACACACTCAGAGATGCTGGGGACAGAGGGGACCCCCGAGATGGAGGAGAACTCCCCTGGGGGCCAGCTCAACCCGCGTGCCCCGCGTCCTCGGGGGTCCGACACTGCCACGAAGCCCTGGCTTCGCCGGCAGCGTCCCCTCCCGCCCGGAGCAGGCTTCCCCGGCCCCGGGGGTGCATGGCACCCGGTGCAGGCAGCGCCGGCAGCCATGGCTACGCGGGTCATTAATTAAAGAGAAGATCTCCCTCGCGGCCCGGATGCTCGGCGCCATCATTAGCGACCGGGCGCAGCGTCTCAAGGTGACCCGATGAATAAGTAACGAGCGGGAGCCGGGCAGGGATGGCCAGCGTGTGCGTCCCGGGCAGCTTCCCAGAGCCCGGCCATGCCGGCGGCTCCGGCAAAGCCCGGCGAGGCTCCAGCCCCCTCCCGATGCTTCCCATGGGATGGCTCCTGGGCACCCTTTCGGAGCAGCCCGTTCCCAGGGGCAGCGTTTCCAGCGCGGGACTCGGGTCCCCAGGCACCAGCTCGCTGCTCCACCGGGCTGGGGAGGGGGGTCCCGGCCGGGGTCCCCCATCCCGCAGCCACCTCGGCCACCGCGACGGCCGATGGGCAGCCCCGAGGCCAGCGAATCCCACGTTCATGAATCAGCCCTGGGTTGTGTCAGGTCCCGGTGGCAGAAACTTGTTTCCAGACTCCAGAAAACAGGTTAGACGAGAGCTGCATCCCTAATGGGAGGCGAGGCGAGGGGGGACGGCAGCCGCTTCAAAGCGGGGCGAGACTTTCGGGTTTCATTTAATTACAAAGCAGCAGCAGGAGCGAGAAAGCCAGCGAGCAAACAGCGAGGCAAACAGCTCGCGGGAGCTGCGGGTGCCAGGCACAGCGGGCAGCCCCCTCCCCGGGGGGCAAACCCCCGGCTCGGCCACGTCAGCGATGCCACGTGTGCCGGGGCAGGTGCCCGTCCCGCCGGATGGCACGAAATCCCGTGGGAGCATCCCGTCCTGGGGGGAGGTGCTGGGTCTGGGTGCTGCTGGGGACCCGGGGGGTGGCACAGGGACCGCCGGTCCCCCCACGGCCCCCGATACCCCCCGGCATCGGCGCACAAACACCCGGCAGGATCTTTCCGAGCAGGATGCGGCCAGGAGGGTGCTGGGAGGGCCCAGGAGCCGGCGTGGCTGTGGGATGCTCTGGGGGAGCAGGGCTGGATGTTGGGGGGCTCGGAGAGCCCCGCGGGGCCGGCTCGCTGCCGGGGGCAAAGGCTTTGGGGAGGGAAGGAGGAAGAGGAGCGGGCACGGGGAGCGAAGGTTGCCAGCGGGAAGGCGACCGCTCCCGGGGTAAACAGGGACCTTGGCCTCTCGGGGACGAAGGGGCTCCTCCATGGGGCTCAGCCGAGCACGGAGAGTGAAGGGCCGCGCTGCCCCGGCCCCGGGGTGCTGCTGCGGCTCGGGGACCCCGCGGGCGAGGGGTGGGCTTCGGGTGCCAACCGCCCCGTGATGGGAGCGTGCCACGCCAGCCCGGGCCAGGACGTCCTGGTGCGCGCCCGGGGCTGGGTCCCTGCCAGGCCGATCGCTGCAGGCAGACGTGGCACACCGGGATTGTCGGGACGGGCAGGGGACGGGCAGGGGACGGGCAGGGGACGCACCCCCCCCCGGCACCCTCCCTGCTGCGTGCTGCCACCCAAGCAGCTCTACAGCGAGCTGCACCCCGGCCCCACCGGAGACATTTGGGGATGCAGCAGTACCCCAGGAGCCAGCGGCAGGGCTGGGGGACACGGGGGGCTCGGCGCGGGGGCCAGACCGCTGGCCACACGTCCCGGTGCGGGGTCGGGCTCACACCTCTGCGGGGGGGGGAGCAGCACTGGGGAACCCCCAGACCCCGGGGAGTGTCCCCCCGCCCCGGGCTCGCTGCTACGGCACCGGAGGCTGCTGCCACCGGGGCATGGCGGGGACCTGTCCCTGGGTCACCGCAGCCCAAACACGCCAAGCACGCAGCCGCGGCTCTGCCACGGCGCCGGGGAGCAAACAGAGGCGATTCCTGCGGCGGGAGCCGGGCACAACCGGTGCTCCCGCCACCGTCACCGCCGCCACCCCAGGGACAGGTTTCCCCGGCGCTGCTTGTTTGCGTGGCTGCTGCAGAGCGGCGTGCGAGCAGGCCGCGCCGCCGCCGCCTCCGCTCCGCCACCGACCCCGCCGGGCTGCTGCCATCCCTGCCGGGCTGCGGCCGGTCGCTGCCAGGCCTCGGCGCGGCGGCGAGGGCAACATAACCCATTGCACCGGGGAAAGCTTTGCGGAGGCGCTGGCAGGGACGGGGACGCCAGCCAGCCCTGCAGAGAGCCAGCCAGCGGCTCCAGCGTGGCACAGTGGCCCGTGGCCACCGGCAACCCCAACCTGACGCCGCTCCCGTCCCAAGTTTTCCCTTTGATTCCTGGTGCCCCGTCCCCGCTAACGCTGCCTGTGTGCCCGCTTTGCCGGAGGGACGAGCGGGCACCCACGGCCCCCGGCCCCCCGAGGCAGACTCGGCACCGCAGCCCTGCTCCTCGCCGCGCACCGGCTCCGGCTCCCTGGTTTTTAAGGGGAAGGACCCGATCCTGCAGCCCGGTTTCCCCCCGCGAAGCCCAGCCGATCCCCTCCGACCCCCCTGGGCCGGCTCGGCAAACCCGCACCGGGGAGGGAAGGGACCCGCTGGAGGACGCCCACGGTCCCACACCCCCTGGGGGAGTCCCCAGGGGTCCCTGCTCACCCCAGGGTGCCAGCTCACCCCTGGGACCCCGCTTGTCCTGGGGTCCCTCATTGCAATAGGGTGCCAGCTCGGCCGAGTCCCCACTTGCCACAGGGTCCCCGCTAACCCCTGGGGTCCCCGCTCACCCCAGGGGGCTGCAGCACCCCTGGGTCCCCCCTTGCCCCGGGATTCCTGCTTGCACCCACGGTCCCTGCTCACCCCAGGGTGCTGGCTCCCCCCACTGTCCTTGCTTTCCCCCAGGGTCCCCAAGGTGCTGGCTCACCCCAGGTCCCCGTTTGCCCCAGGGTCCCTATTAACTCTTGGGGTCCCTGCTCACCCTCAGGGTCCCTCGTCACCCCAGGGGGCTGCATCACCCCTGGGTCCCCCCTTGCCACAGGATTCCTGCTTGCACCCGCGGTCCCCGCTCACCCCAGAGTCCCCACTCGCCACAGGGTCCCCAGTCACCCTTGGGTGCTGGCTCCCCCCCGAGTCCCCCCTCACCATGGGTCCCTGCTGACTCCTGGGGTCCCCGCTCACCCCAGGGGGCTGCTTCACCCCAGGGCCCCCCCTTGCCCCAGGATTCCTGCTTGCACCCGCGATCCCCACTCACCCCAGAGTCCCCACTCGCCGCGGGGTCCCCGCTCACCCCAGGGTGCTGCATCACCCCAGGGTCCCCTCTTGCCTCCAGCTCCCCCCCGGGGACCCCCGCTGCCCCCCAGCATCCCCCCCTGCCCCAGGGCCTCCGCTCCCCCCGGGGTCCCCGCTCGCCCCCGGGCGCTGGGTGCCCCCGGGGCCGGTACCGGGGCCGGTGCCGGTGCGGGCTCACCTTGATCTTGTGGAGGGAGCGCTCGGGCTCCAGCAGCTGCACCCAGACGGCCACCCCCGCCTTGCTGTAGGTGAGGCTCCAGCCCCGCTCCGACTCGCACTCCGCCCGGAACGCCCCGAAGTCCCGATCGTCGGGGATCTGCACGCTATCGCGACCCGACATGGCCGCGGGATGCCCCCCCCCTCCACCGTTGCTCGCTGCCGGTGCCGCGGGTGGCGGCGGCCCCTACGGCGGCGGCGGCATCGGCATCCCCGGGGCGCGGCGCCGCCCGGTGCGCGGTGCGCGATGGGCAGGGGCGGGGCGGGGCGGGGCCGCACCGGCGGGGGGCACCGGGAGGGGGGGACACGGGGGGGGGCACCGGGAGGGGGAGAGACCGGGGGGGGGGCAGCGGGAGGGGGAGAGACGGGGAGGGGCACTGGGAGGGGGGGAGCCCGGGGGGGGGCAGCGGGAGGGGGGGACACGGGGGGGCACCGGGAGGGGGAGCGACCGGGGGGGGGCACCGGGAAGGGGGGAGCCCGGGGGGGGGCACCGGGAGGGGGAGAGATGGGGGGGGGCACTGGGGGGGGGGGGAGCCCGGGGGGGCACCGGGAGCGGGGGAGCCCGGGGGGGGGCAGCGGGAGGGGGGGACACGGGGGGGCACCGGGAGGGGGAGAGACCGGGGCGGGGGGGGCATCGGGACGGGGAGAGACCGGGGCGGGGGGGCATTCGGAGGGGGAGAGCCCCGGGGGGGCATCGGAGGGGGGGGGGCATTCGGAGGGGGGGAGCCCGGGGGGGCACCGGGAGGGGGAGAGACCGGCGGGGGGGGGGGCACCGGGAGGGGGAGAGACCGGGGGGAGACCGGCGGGGGGGCACCGGGAGGGGGGGAGTCCGGGGGGGCATCGGGAGGGGGAGAGCCCGGGGGGGGCATCGGGAGGGGGGGGAGGCATCGGGGGGGGGCATTCGGAGGGGGGGAGCCCGGGGGGGCACCGGGAGGGGGAGAGACCGGCGGGGGGGGGCACCGGGACGGGGAGAGACCGGGGGGAGACCGGCGGGGGGGCACCGGGAGGGGGGGAGACCGGGGGGGGGGCATCGGGACGGGGAGAGACCGGGGGGGGGGCATCGGGACGGGGAGAGACCGGGGGGAGACCGGCGGGGGGGCACCGGGAGGGGGGGAGACGGGGGGGGGGCATCGGGAGGGGGGGAGACCGGCGGGGGGGCACCGGGAGGGGGGGAGACCGGGGGGGGGGGGCATCGGGACGGGGAGAGACCGGGGGGAGACCGGCGGGGGGGCACCGGGAGGGGGGGAGACGGGGGGGGGCATCGGGAGGGGGAGAGACCGGGGGGGGGCACCGGGAGGGGGGGAGCCCGGGGGGGCACCGGGAGGGGGAGAGACCGGGGGGGGGAGACGGGGGGGGGGGGCACCGGGGGGGGGGGCTGCGGGGAGGGCACCGGCAGCACCGGAGGGGCACCAGGAGCACCGGGGGGGAGAGCCCGGGGGGGCACCGGGAGCACGGGGAGGCATCGGGGGGGTCCCTGGGGGGAGCACCGGGAGCACCGGAGAGGGGAGGCCGGGGGGGGAAGAGACCGGTGGGGGCACCGGAGGGGGGGGGACAGACAGACACAGGGCTGCGTGCACACGGGTGCACACGCATGTCCTTCACTTGCACACACACACAGGTGCACACGCAGTCCCCGCCTGCACACACACACAGGGGTGCACGTACATGGGTGCACACGTGTCCCTGCCTGCATGCACACAGGGTGCGCACACTGAGGTGCACACACACGTGTCCCTGCTTGCACGCGCACGTGGGTGCGTGCACATGTCCCTGCCTGCACACAGACACACACAGGTACACACACGGGGGTGCACACGCATGTCCTTCACTTGCACACGCTCAGGTGCACACACACGGGCGCACACACCCCTGGGCGCACACACACATGTCCCTGCCTGCACACACGGACATGGGTGCATGCACACACATGGGTGCACACACGTGTCCCTGCCTGCACACACACACGGGTGCACACAGACGCATCCCTCACCTGCGCACACACGCATGTCCCTGCCTGCACACACACAGGGGTGCACACACACACACAGGTGCACACACACGTGTCCCTGCCTGCACACACGCACGGGTGCACACACACGCATCCGTCACCTGCACACAGACCCGGGCGCACACCCCTGGGCGCACACACGCATGTCCCTGCCTGCACACACACTCACGGATGCATGCACATGGGTGCACACACACGTGTCCCTGCCTGCACACACACAGGGGTGCACATGCTCAGGTGCATACACACAGGTGCACACACGCACGTCCCTGCCTGCACACACACACGGGTGCATGCACACGCATCCCTCACCTGCGCACACACGCATGTCCCTGCCTGCACACACACACGGATGCATGCACATGGGTGCACACACACGTGTCCCTGCCTGCACACACACACGGGTGCACACACACACATCCCTCACCTGCACACAGACCCGGGCGCACACACTCACCCGGGCACACTCACGCCATCCCGCACCGCAGGGCCCCCGGGTGCTGCCGGGAGAGCCCCCCAGCCGAGCCGCGGCCATGGGTGCCGACGGTGCCGGACTGGGCCCCTCTCCCTGGTTCCGCGCTCGGTGGCCGCACGGCCACCACCTCACGCCAGCATCGCCCTCCCGCCCGGCCGGGGACACGGCCGGTGGGTGCCCGGTGCCCGCGGCCCCACGCGCCGGTGCCAGGCCCCGCTGCGGCAGCGCGGCGGTGCGGCTGGCCGGGAGCAGGAGGGCACGTTGCCATCGGTGCTGCTGGCGAGGAGGCGATTTTTGGAAGGGCCGGGGCTTCCCAGGCGGCTCTGGAAATGCTGCAGACTCAGGATTTCTTGCTCTCCGCTTGGAAACGCGAAGGAAGCCTCTTCCAGCTCCTGCTGCCATTTATCGGAGGACGGAGCGGCACGGCGTTCGCTCAGCGCAGCAAAGCCGAGCCCTTCGCAGCAGCGGGGAGGGTGGGTGGCACGGGGCCCCTTCCCGGGCTGCGTCTCCCAGGGTCGGTCCCTTCGCTGGGGTGCGGTAACGGGAGGAGAAGGGGGTACGGGGGGGTCACCGGGACGGGACGGGGACCTTGCGCCGCCGGGGCTCAACGCACCCAGGAAAAAGCACCGTGGCAGCCGTCGGTCACCACGTCCCAGCTGGGTGAACCCCGCTGCCGTCACCGGCGGGCGATGGCACGGCGAGGGGGGCTTTGCTGCGGCCGGCGCAGGGGGACCCCCTCCCCTCGCCCCAGCCCTTCCAGCCGGCTCCATCTCTGCTCCGCTCTGCAAACCTGCTTTTCCCCCCGCCTCTCCCCAGGCGAGCGGGTGCCAGCACCCTGCAGCCCTTCCCGGCCTGGCTTCACCCCCATCCCGGGGGATCCCCGCTCTGGCTGGGGAGCAGGGCCACCCACGTCCCCAGACGGGGCTCGCCGTCGCGTCGCGGTGCGCAGAACCCGCGCCAAAAATAGGACAGACGTCATCCGCAGGCCTAGAAATCCTGCCCGCTGCTGGAGCCGGGCTGGGAGAACTGGGAGCTGAGGAGCAGGGCTGGGGAACTGGGGGAACTGGGGGAACTGGGCTGCCTGCACCACTGGCAGCTCCTGTGGCAACCCACAACCCAGCTGACGCCCCGCGCCGGGTGCAGAAATGCCGATTTCTGGGTGCAGATGTGATTTCTGGGTGCAGAAATGCTGATTTCTGGGTGCAGACGTGATTTCTGAGTGCAGAAATGCCGATTTCTGAGTGCAGAAATGATTTCTGGGTGCAGAAATGCCGATTTCTGGGTGCAGACATGATTTCTGGGTGCAGAAATGCCGATTTCTGGGTGCAGATGTGATTTCTGGGTGCAGAATTGCCGATTTCTGGGTGCAGACATGATTTCTAGGCGCAGAAATGCCGATTTCTGGGTGCAGACATGATTTCTAGGCACAGAAATGCCGATTTCTGGGTGCAGACATGATTTCTGGGTGCAGAAATGCCGATTTCTGGGTGCAGACGTGATTTCTAGGCACAGAAATGCCGATTTCTGGGTGCAGACATGATTTCTGGGTGCAGAATTGCCGATTTCTGGGTGCAGACGTGATTTCTGGGTGCAGAAAAGCTGATTTCTGGCTGCTCCCAGAACCAGGCGGTGGGAGCGGGGAGGGGAGCGAGGGGACCAGCGCCGTCCCCCGCTCTCCAGGGCCACCTCGTTTCCCTTTGCCCCCTGCTCCCCCAAACCCGGTCCGTTCCCCCCGCCGTCGCCTCGCGCACCCCGGCAGCTCTCGGCAGGGCTAAATTCGCCGTGCCAACGCGTCCCACGCCGCGGGGCTGCGGGCGGCGGCGGGGGGGGCGGCCGCTGGGAACCGGTGCAGAGCTGCAAATACCGGGTTGTAAAAGCCGATCGCCGAGTCGAAGAAAATTGGGAAGCTGAGCCGCCGCCGCGATCTTCCCGGAGCTTGCCGGCACGGCTCGGCCCAGCAGCGCCCGGCCTTCAGCTCTCCTTCGCCAGGGGCTGGCGGGCAGATATTAATGATGCATGCAATAAACCCAATTCTTCTCAATCAACCTGATTTTTTTTGGTATCCATTTCTCCTTGCTTTTCTTTTCCTTGCTAAAACGCAACTTAGCAGCAAGCCCGGTTAAACGCGCCAGGCGCGGGGCTCGCTGGAGCCTGTCAAAGCGCTGCAGCGATGGCGCACGGTGCCCAACCGTGCCAGCGGCTGCCGGAATAACGCAGGAACCGCGCCGGTGGCTGCACCCCCGCCAGGCCCCGCTGCGGGACAGGGCTCTGGGCAGCTGCGCCTTCCCCGGCGCACCCTTTGACATCATTTTCACGACGTAAGACAGCAGCAACGCCTGTTTTCCTCCTGGAGCTGTAGCGCACGCGAGGGATGAGGCGAATTCCTCCGGCTCTGCAATATTGATGGGCCCGGAGGAGAGGAACAGCAGACGCAGCCCGCCGCCGGCCTGCCCGCGCCCTCGCGCTCCCGTAGGCGCCAGCTATACCAGGGCTGCGAAACAAGCACCCCCGACCAGCGCAGGATAACTTAAGCGACCATTTCTTTCGCCTTTGCAGCCAGCCCTTCTCCCGGTGAAGCCCCGCGCCGCTCGCCTTTCGTCTCGTCCCCGAAATACGCAATCCCGCGGTTTCTTTCTCTTTAGCATCCGGTTATACGCGTTTTTATCGTCTACCGAGAGGCTTTTCTCATGCAGGAGTTACTGTTAGAAACAGAGCAAGGGTGCTGCCTGTGCTGCCTGCACTGCCTGCGCTGCCTGCGCTGCCTGTCCTCTACTGCAGGGCCCCGGCGCAGGGCAGGGACGGTGGCACGGAGCAGGGATGGGACAAGCGGAAGCAGATCTCCGGCTCCTCCAGCAGCGCAGGGCAAGGCCGGGAGAGGCTCCCCGGCTCCGAGCCCTGCGCGCAACTCCCGTATCGGCAGCACCGAGCCCACCTGGGCGTGCAAAGCCCCCAGCTGGCGTGCAAATCCCCATGGTTGGCATGCGAATCCCCCCAGCTGGCGTGCAAATCCCTGGCTGGCGTGCAAATCCCCAGCTGGCGTGCAAATCTCCCCGGCTGGTGTGCAAATCCCCCTGGTTGGCATGCGAATCCCCCCAGCTGGTGTGCAAATCCCCGGCTGGCGTGCAAATCCCCCTGGTTGGCGTGCAAACCCCCCGGCTGGCGTGCAAATCCCCCCGGTTGGCGTGCAAACCCCCCAGCTGGCGTGCAAATCCCCCCGGTTGGCGTGCAAACCCCCCGGCTGGCGTGCAAATCCCCCCGGTTGGCATGCAAATCCCCCAGCTGGTGTGCAAATCCCCTGGCTGGCCTACAAATCCCCCCGGTTGGAGTGCAAACCCCCCCAGCTGGCATGCAAACCCCCAGCTGGTGTGCAAATCCCCCCGGCTGGCGTGCAAACCCCCCGTCTGGTGTGCAAATCCCCCCGGTTGGCGTGCAAATCCCCCGGCTGAGGTTCCCAAGGGGTGTTTGCTCCCAGCCCTGATGCTGCTCACCCCTGGGTGCACCCCCGGGATTTCCCAGGGTGCAGCAGAGCCTTCGCAGGGGTGCAAAGGGCCTGCAGCGTGAGTGCACACGTGTGTGCACGTGTGTGCGCATGGCTGTGCATGGCTGTGTGTACATGAGAGGGTGTGTGTGTGCATGAGTGCACGTGTGTGGACGCAGGTGTGGACAAATTCCCATGTGCATACGCGTGCCTGTGTGTGCAAGTGTGTGCATGTGCCCATGCGTGCGCACGCGTGTGTGCACCCCTATGTGTGCACGTGTATGTGTGTGCATGCATGCCTGCAAGTGCATGTGTCTGCAGGTGTGCGTGCGCGTCCCTGTGTGTGCACGCATGAGTGCACGTGCGTGTGCAAGCACACGTGTGTGAGCGCAGGTGCGCGAGTGCACGTGGGTGTGCAGGCATGTGCGCGCTCTGCCTGCATGTGAGTGCACCAGGGTGTGCGCACACCTCTGAGTGTGCGTGCACGCGTGTGTGCGTGCACACCTCTGCGTGCCCGGGGCTGTGAGCACATGCGTGCATGCCTGGGGGCGTGAGCACACGCCTGTGCCTGCCCAGGGCTGTGAACAAACACGTGCAAGCCCGGGGCTGTGAGCACATGCGTGTGCGTGCCCGGGGCTATGAGCACACGTGTGTGTGTGCCCAGGGCTGTGAGCACACGCATGCAAGCCTGGAGGTGTGAGCACACGCCTGTGCGTGCCCGGGGGTGTGAGCACACGTGCGTGCAAGCCCAGGGCTGTGAGCACACACGTGCGTGCCAGGGGCTGTGAGCACATGTGTGCAAGCCTGGGGGTGTGAGCACACGCGTGCAAGCCCGGGGCTGTGAGCACATGTGTGCAAGTCGGGGGGTGTAAGCACACGCGTGTGCATGCCCGGGGCTGTGAGCACACGCCTGTGCGTGCCCGGGGCTGTGAGCACACGCGTGTGCATGCCCAGGGTTGTGAGCACACGCCTGTGCGTGCCCGGGGCTATGAGCACACGTGTGTGCGTGCCCGGCGGTGTGAGCACACGCGTGCAAGCCCCGGCGGGGCTCGAACCCGGGTCCCCCCACCGCCTCCCGGGGGCGGCCTCGAACCCGCGGCCCCGCCTCGCCCGCAGCGCCGGCACCCCGCGCCCCTTCCCGGCATGCCCCGGGCGGGCGGGCCGCACCACGGCGCCCCCTGGGGGCTGTAGTCCGCGCCGGCGGCGGCAGCGCGGCGAGGGGCGAGGCGAGGACTACAACTCCCAGCATGCCTTGCGCGCGCTCCCCGCGCAGGCGCCCTGACCGCGCCGGGCTGCCGGCGGCCGCCATCTTGATTCGCCGGCCTCAGCGGCGGTAGGGGGGGGGGGCAGGAACGGTGCGGGCGGCTTGGAGCGAGGGGACGATGCTGGCCTCGCTGGCCTCCCGCCCGCCGCCACCGGGGCTGGCGCGGCTGCTCCGGGCGCGGCTGCCGCCGTCACCGGCGGCCTACGGGGCTCCGGCGGCGGCGGAGGGGGCCGGGACCGCCGGGCCGCGCCTGCTGCCGGCCTGCGCCGCTAGGGGGCGCCGTGAGCTCACGCCGCCGCCGCCGCACGCGGGGCTGCTATGGCGGGGCGCGGCCGGCGGGGGGCGACGGCGGGGAACGGGGGGGGGGACCCCGGGAACGGGGCCAGGCCCCGGGGGCTACCCCCTGCCAGTGGGGCCAGGCCCCAGGGGCCTCCCGTTAGCAATGGGGGGCTCCCCCTTAGCAATGGGGCCAGGCCCGGGGGGCTCCCCCTTAGCAATGGAGCCAGGCCCGGGGGGCTCCCCCTTAGCAATGGGGGGCTCCCCCCTAGCAATGGAGCCAGGCCCGGGGGGCTCCCCCTTAGCAATGGGGGGCTCCCCCTTAGCAATGGGGCCAGGCCCGGGGGGCTCCCCCTTAGCAATGGGGGGCTCCCCCTTAGCAATGGGGCCAGGCCGCAGGGGCTCCCCCCTAGCAGGGGGGTCAAGCCGAGGGGGCTCCCCCGTAGCCATGGGGCCAGTCCCGGGGGTCATCCCCATAGAGATGGGGCCAGCCCCACAGGGGACCCCCACGGCGGAGGGGCCGAGGCTGCAGATCCCAAAGCCGGCCCCGCTGCGGACCCCCCAGCCTCGCACCCCCAGCCTGGCCGGCGCAGGCTGCCCGCTGCCGTCCGGCTTCGCCGCGTCCCTTGGGGCGCCGGCACCGTGGCCCTGGGGCACCGATCGGTGCTGCCGTCGCGGAGGAGACCCCGGCGGGCGACGGAGCGGAGACGGGAGCTGCCCCCCGGGAGCTGCGCTGCCTGCCCTCGTCGCTGCCCTGGCCTACTGCTACCTCAGGGACCACCTCTCCAAGGGTGACTATTGCCGCTCGCCGTCCGGGCTCGGGAGGGGGCTCGATACGGAGCGGGGGAGCTTGTGCCCCTCAGGGAGGGGGGCGTGGGGGTCCCTCCTTGGAGACGGAGCCTGCCTGGACTGGGAAGCCCTCCGGGAAAGTGTTATCCTTCATCCCTAGCCCAGGGGTGTGCTGGGCCGTGATAGATGCCCCAGCTCTTCTGGGGTGTGAAGATAACGATCCTCACGTTTGCCACCGAGGTAAACCAGCCAGCGCCCGTCGGCTGCGCCCCAGAGCGTCTCCGCGGAGGGTTCTGTGGTGCGTGCGGGGAGGGGAGCTGGCTCCCCGTCCCCGGGGGTGAGGAGGCTGGCAGGGGAGGGGTGGAGCTGTCGGGGTGTCTGTGTAAGGAAGAAATTCTTCACCGTGAGGGCGGTGAGGCACTGGCACAGGTTGCCCAGAGAAGCTGTGGCTGCCCCATCCCTGGAAGTGTTCAAGGCCAGGCTGGACAGGGCTTGGAGCAACCTGGTCAGGTGGAAGGTGTCCCTGCCCATGGCAGGGGGGTTGGACCAGATGGTCTTTAAGGTCCCTTCCACCCCAAACCCTTCTATAATTCTATGGTTCTCCGCAGGGCCAGCTCTCTCCAGTCCTCTGCTTTGACCGTAGGATATTTTGGGCCAGTACAAAGGTTTGGGAGCTGGGAGGGGGCTGAGTTACTACCCCGATAAGCCCAAGGTTTCTCACGGAGTGATTTACGTCCACCCTGCTGTGGGAAGGAAGCAGTTGGTGGGTGGCCACAAGCCCTCGTGGCCACAGGTTTGGATCTAGAAAGGCTGACGTGCGTGCCTGAGCTGCAGCATGCAGGATAGTCCCGGTTGGGGCAAGTTGCATGCTTTTAGGTTGCTGTGTAACTTGGTCTGCGCCACGGCGAGTCCCGTTCTCGGCCCTCGTGCGATGTTTTGTGTTCGGGAGCGCTCGGGGTGCTTGGTCTCTCCGCCCCAGGTTGCTGTCACCCCGCTCTCCTGCCGCAGGACAGGGGATGGAGTGGCCTGGGTGGCGTCCCGGGACGCGTTTGCTGCTCTGCTGAGCGCCAACCTTCAGACCTTCGGCTGGAGGAGGGCAGGATCCAGGCTCAGTCCCCGCTGCCGAAGAGGAGACGGTGCGTGCACGAGGGGGTGCTCGCTGCTCGCCGATTCGGGCTCGTCGGCAGCGAGCTCGTCCGCTGGTGCGACGCAGGCCTGGGGCAGGAGGGGCTGTGACTTGGGAGCAGGACACGTACTCACTGGTTTCAGGCACGTCAGAGGCCGGTTTCCCTGTGACTAACACGCCGGCTGCTGGGCTGGGCTGCCGGGTTGGTTACCCAGGGGGTTTCACCGTCCTTAGTGGGAGTCTTGTGTAATTAGTGCTTAGGAAAGGTCTGCCAGACCGAGGCCTGGCTTTGGTGCAGGAGCTGGTTTGTGGCTCGGTTGGTGTTCAGAGCCGGGCAGCCACGTGGCTGTGGCTGCAGGCAGAGGGGACGGAGCCATGAGCACCCCAAAAGCCGCAGCCAGGGAGGCGGGGAGAGTGCGGGAAGCAGGTGGGATGCTTTCCTGGAGAGGGCAGGGATGCAGGGATGCGGCTGCAGAAGGGCAGGCCCGGAGAGCTCCGGGGTCCCTGTGGAGCTCGCTGAGCCGTGCCGTGCCACGGAGAGCCTTCCCCTGGCTCCGGCTCTGCGGGTGGGTTTGGGGAAGCCCCACCTTGTTCTTTACCAGGTACCGCGTCCAGCTCGGGGGTCCTCAGCACGGGAAGGACAGGGAGCTGTTGGAGCGGGGCCAGAGGAGGCCCCAGCAATGGTCCGAGGGTGGAACAGCTCTGCTGGGAGGACAGGCTGAGAGCTGGGGGTGCTCAGCCTGGGGAAGAGGAGGCTGCGGGCAGACCTCAGTGCGGCCTCGCAGGGCTTAAAGGGGGCTGATAAGAGAGATGGGGACAGGCTTTTTAGCAGGGCCTGCAGCGACAGGACAAGGGGTGATGGTTTGAAACTGAAAGAGGGGAGATTCAGACTGGAGAGAAGGAAGAAATGTTTTACGCTGAGGGTGGTGAGGCACTGGCCCAGGTTGCCCAGAGAGGTGGGAGATGCCCCATCCCTGGACACATCCAAGGCCAGGCTGGATGGGGCTGTGAGCACCCTGATCTGGGTGGAGATGTCCCTGCCCATGGCAGGGGTGGGACTAAATGGCCTTTACACATCCCTTCCAACCCAAACCTGCTGTGACTGGGAGGAGGACACTGCACTGGGCCTGAGGTGCCTGAACGCTCGGTAACTCGGACACCAAAGGTCGTTTGGCCCCAGCTGCCTGGATTTTACCCCGTGTCTCAGGCAGGGCTGCGTGGCCCGTGCTGCCGGTGCTCTGCTGTGGTGCTGGGGCCAGCGGCAGCTGTCATCTCCGGAGGGGACACAAATGTGCCCGCTGCTCCCCTCTGACACCCTCAGCCCGGCAAATTGTCCTTGAGACGGCGCGCAGCCCAGGTAAACCCGCAGTGCCCACTGATCCCGGCTTTCCTAATAAGACCACAAGCAATTTGTGCTCTTAGTTTAGATGCACGTCTGCGCCGATGACATCCGTCAGCCAAAATAGCTCCCTGCAGCGCGCCCAGTGCCGTTCCCTTCAGGGCAGCGGATGAAGCGGTGAGGTTTGCGGTGCAGCTCGAACCTCTGCAGAGCGCTGGCTGCTGGGGCGAGCCCAAAGCGCTGCCTGGCTGCGTGCTCGTGCCCCGAGAGAGGGACCCTCGCCCCAGGAGCAGGGCACGGGGCGCACGGGACAGGTTAAAGATGCAAGGCAGAAGGCCGAGCCACGGGCACAAATGGCTTGGAGAAAGGAGGCACAAAATGTTGGGGAGAGAGCGGGAAGCACCTGAAGGCTGGTGAGAACTGGGGAGAACCATCCCAGCTTCCCAGTCGCCCCCGGGCCAGCTCTGCTGGCTGCACTGGTTGTGAACAACTCCGTCTCCAGCAGCTCTGCGCGTCTCTAAGTCAGAGCTGGGTGCTGTCCCTACCCTCTCCAGCCAGGAGGTGTCCATCTGAGCCTGCCGCAGGGGCTCGCTGGCCCTGGCGTGGTGGCCAGGCTCCGGCGAGGCTGTGGCCGTGGGGTGACAGTGCCCGCTGCGCCCGGAGCCCGCTGCGCCCGGAGCCCGCGTTGCAAACACAGGAGAAAATCTTTGTTTCTCCAGTTGTTGATGCAGTTGGTTCCTTGCTGGAGCCGCTGCTGGCTCGTCCCCAGCCCCGGGTGCCCCAGCAGAACCTTTCCCCTCCGCTCCAGCCTTTTCCCAGGCTCATCCCACGGCCCTTCCCGAGCCCCAGACCGGCAGCGCCCGCAGTTGGAAGCGGAGGTGGTTTGCTACAGGCGTGGGTGATCTCTGGCAGGCTGGGAGAGACTGGGCTCCCAGGGAGGAGCAAGCCCCGTCCCTGGCTGCGTCCGCGGAGGAGCTGCCCCAGGGATCTCTCGCCTTACGGTGCGGCAGGCAGGGAGCCGCTGTTTCAGCGGGCTGAGCGTCTGGGTTTGGGCTGGGAGAGGCGAGGAGGGGACTGGTGCAGCCGGGCCGGGGATTCAGCTCGCAGGCAGGTTCCCGTGTCTCTGCCTGTGACCGCGTTTTGGGAACTGCTGCTCAGGCCTGCCTTCCCCAGAGCCTGGCGCCGGGGCTCGCAGGGAGGCTGTGGTAAGCCAGCGAGCAAGCAGGGGATTTTGGAGTAACCTGCTGGCAAAAATAGATCCTTCCTAACCTGTGGTGTTCGATTCGAGCTGTGAGCACAGGCCCAGCCTTCTCTGCTACAGCGGCCTGTGCCACCTCTGGGTTATCATGCGCACGAGTGTGTTTTGCTGCTAACGCGCTTTCTCTTCTTTCTCTCTTTTCAGAAGATGCTCTGCTGGAAGCTGCGAGGGTCAACAATGTTTCGGAAGTCAACAGGTGAGCAGGCGTTAGAGAGGCGTGAGAGCACAGCGCTGCCGAGGGGTGGGAAGGCAGGAAAACTGTCCGCGCTTGGGGAAGGGGCGGCTCGTCCTCCTTCCCCGCTGTGACTCGGCACTGGTCTGTGTTGGGGTGGGCGTCCCAAGGCACAGCGCCCACACCCCTTGGGGTGCTCGCCTCGCTGTCTCGGATCCCGAGCGGGTCGGGAGGGACGGTGAGCACAGTTGGGAAGGTGGATTGCAGATCTGTGTGAGGGGCAGCAAGGCCGAGTGCCGGGTCCTGCATTGGGGCACAACAACCCCAGGCACCGCTGCAGGCGTGGGGAGGAGCGGCTGGGAGCTGCCCGGCGGGAAAGGACCTGGGGTGGTGGGCGACAGCGGCTGAACATGAGCCAGCAGTGTGCCCAGGTGGCCAAGAGGGCCAGTGGCATCCTGGCTTGTATCAGGAACGGTGTGGCCAGCAGGAGCAGGGCAGGGATCGTCCCCCCGTGCTGGGCACTGGTGAGGCCGCCCCTCGAATCCTGTGCTCAGCGCTGGGCCCCTCACCCCCAGAAGGAGCTGGAGGTGCTGGAGCGTGGGCAGAGCAGGGCAGCGAGGGTGGGGAAGGGGCTGGAGCACAAGGGTGGGGAGGGGCGGCTGGGGGAGCTGGGGGTGCTCAGCCTGGAGAAGAGGAGGCTGAGGGGAGCCCTCATCGCTCTCTGCAACTGCCTGAAAGGAGGCTGGAGCCGGGGGGGTCGGTCTCTTCTCCCCAGGAACAAGCGATGGGACGAGAGGGAACGGCCTCAAGCTGCGCCAGGGCAGGGTTAGGTTGGGGATTGGGAAAAACTCCTTCCCCAAAGGGCTGTCAGGGCCTGGCACAGGCTGCCCAGGGCAGGGGTGCAATCACAGTCCCTGGAAGTGTTCAAAAACCATGTGGATGTGGTGCTTAGGGACATGGTTCAGAGGTGACCCTGGCAGTGAGGTTAACGGTTGGACTCGATGATCTCAGAGGTCCTTTCCAACCTTAATGATTCCATGACCCCATGATCCCTGTGCTGGGAGAGGACAAAGCGTGAGGCTGTGCAGTGCAGCACGGTGCGGATGAACCCCTCCAGGCCCGAAGCCTCAGAGCCTCGTTGGTGGGGCTCTGTCTCTGAACGAACAGCCCTTACGGGCTCCTCAGCCCGAGCCAGCAGCTCTCCAGCCCAGACGGGGGCTTGTGTCCCACCGGGAGCACGGCAGAGAGCTCGGGAATGCCTGTGCCGCCCAAGCCGCCCTGTCAGGGAAGCGGCTGTGGTTGGACCAAGCCCATGCCCATTGGGGAGCGGAGCAACAGGCAACGGGCCTCCGGCGCTCTCCTTGCCGTTGGCCATGCCTTCCTCTGTTGGGGTTGTGCCGGGAGCCATCTGGCAGTGTTAAATTCCCAGGGGTGTTAACAAACGAGCGTGTTTCTCGAGCCCAGCCTGTGACCAGTCCCCAAAAGGCACGTTTGCTCGCTGCCCACCGAGCCCTCCTGCGGCTGTAGCGCCGGGGAGGGACTTGGGTTGGCTCGAGCGCTTCCCAGGATGGTTTGCGAGCAGCAGTGCCGCATTAACGAGATACGTCTGCTGGCAGGGCAGCGCTGACCTCATCTGCAGCGAGTGCCAGGGACTTAGCCTGGAGCTGTGCGGGGGAAACAAATGTCCTGAAGACGCAGGGCGAAGAGAAGCGGCTGAGAAGCAGGCGGAGCTGCTTGTCCAGCAGAGCTTGGCAGCCCTGCCTGGTCTCTCTCAGTAACCCAGCGGTGATGAGGTCTCCCACCCCCCCAAGCGCTGCCCTCAACCAGCACAGAATTAAGATTTTTTGGTAGCCCGGCAGCTTGCACAGGACGGGAGCAGACATCGCCGCTCTCCTGCGTTCACCACGCCTGGTTTTTCTCTCTGGCTCCCGCCCAGCGCGGGCATCCAGGGAGCTCGGCGCTGCGAGCTGCTGTCCCTGCGTCCCGCCGCGGCAGGGGAGGACAGCCCTCCTGGCTCCTTCCAGCCTCTGGGATCGCAGAGGAAGCAGCCTGGCTCTGCCGCACCCCGGGGCCGAGATCTGGCCTAGATCAAGGGCCGAAGAGGATATTGGTGTGCGCTTAATTGGCACATGTGTTCTGCTGCTCGTAATTGCAGGAAGCTGCTGCTTAGGGATGTCTGGGTGATTTGTGAGCCTGGGCGGGCAGAGCAGCACGAGGGATGCTCTGTGCTCCCCCTGATTCGGGAAGGGCTGGCGGCTGTGCCGCACGGCCACGGCCTCCCCCTTTCTTTCTGTGCTCTTTCTTTCCTTCCAGTCCCACTCCCGGGGAGCTGCGTCCCCCCCCCGCACGCCCCCGGTGCGCGGAGCTCCCTGCCTGCCACGTCCCTTCGCCGCCAGGCGTGGGACGGTGAAAACTCCTGACTCTCTCCCTGCTGCAGGCAGCTTCGGCCTTTGCTTCACAACAAACTTCCACAGCCCGGGATCTCCACAGCCGCCGCAGAGCCGGCAGCGGAGGCACGAACGGGGGTTGCATTAAGGGCTCTTGCCACCTGCGAGGGGTAAAGCCCGAATTCGGCGTTGGCGTGACATCGAGCTGAGCGCTCTGGGCTGCACCGGGGAGAGGGCAGTGCTGCCCACGGGGTGCGCTCCACGCTGGCTGGGGCGAGTTAGGAGAGGGAGACTGGCATGATAGAGTTTTCTAATATAGCTTTAGACTCGTTTCGACTCTCTCCCATGGCCTAATGTCTTGGTATAACAACGTCAGGGCGGTGAAGAGCCGGCAGCGCGGCAGGGCTGAGCTCCGGCGCGCCGTCTCGCCCGGGCTTCACGGAGCGATGCAAGGCACGCGTTCTCCGCTCTTCAGAGCCCGCCTCATTAGGCCGTGCCGGGAAAGCTGAGCAGAGACGCGTTGTTGCTCGTGTCGCGGAGCTGATGCTGTTCAGTTCTCCAGCCTTTGGGCTCGCAGGCTGTTAGGAGCAGCAGCCAGATGTGGTTGACAGCCGCCTAAACATGAGCCAGCAGTGTGCCCAGGTGGCCAAGAGGGCCAATGGCATCCTGGCTTGTATCAGGAACGGTGTGGCCAGCAGGAGCAGGGCAGGGATCGTCCCCCCGTGCTGGGCACTGGTGAGGCCGCCCCTGGAATCCTGTGCTCAGCGCTGGGCCCCTCACCCCCAGAAGGAGCTGGAGGGGCTGGAGCGTGGGCAGAGCAGGGCAGCGAGGCTGGGGAAGGGGCTGGAGCACAAGGGTGGGGAGGGGCGGCTGGGGGAGCTGGGGGTGCTCAGCCTGGAGAAGAGGAGGCTGAGGGGAGCCCTCATCGCTCTCTGCAACTGCCTGAAAGGAGGCTGGAGCCGGGGGGGTCGGTCTCTTCTCCCCAGGAACAAGCGATGGGACGAGAGGGAACGGCCTCAAGCTGCGCCAGGGCAGGGTTAGGTTGGGGATTGGGAAAAACTCCTTCCCCAAAGGGCTGTCAGGGCCTGGCCCAGGCTGCCCAGGGCAGGGGCTGAGTCCCCATCCCTGGGGGGATTTAAAAGCCGGGGAGATGTGGTGCTTAGGGACATGGGTTAGTGGTGGCCTTGGCAGTGCTGGGTTAGCGGTTGGACCTGATGATCTTAAGGGTCTTTTCCAACCTTAACGATTCTATGATTCTATGATTCTATGTTTGTAACTCTGCCGACCACGTTCTCTGGTACGCGCTCTTCATCTGCTGCTGGGGACTGGCTTTTCCTTGCTGCACGAACTGGGGAGCTGGCCTTTTCCCAGTGCCTTCTCCAGCTGACGGCTTGTCATGCCCCTTCCGCACTCCGTAACTGCAGTGACTCGGAAACGCAATCTTTTGCTCTGAAGTGTAGAAAATGGACGCGTGGGAGAGGGTGGTGCGAGGCGCAAAGAAGATCATTTGGAAACCATGAGTTAAGTCGTAGTTGTGCTCAACTGCAGAGGGGAGACGGGGTAGAGAGAGGCTCCGAGGCGGCTTGGGGCAGAGGCTGTGCTGTGAGCGGAGGGCTGAAGAGCTTTGGGGATAACTGTGTCCCTCATCCCAAAAGAGTTCAGCGTCCTCTCCTGGATGAGAGCGACTCCCTTCCTCACCCGAGCAGCCACCTGTAGGATGATGGGGTCAAGGCTGTCATCCTTGGGGAAAGCCGGGGAGAACGAGAACCCCCGCGGAGGGCCGGGATGCCGGCAAGGATCGCCGCCAGCTGGTTCCTAAAATGAACGATCATCAAAGAATGGGAGGCGCGGAAGCGTGGGCCTGCGTGGCCGTAACCTGCTGCCTGTTGAGGTGCGACGGTGACCCGGCGCAATGAAGAGCGAAGCGATTTTTCCTGTAGGAATTAAAGGAACGAGGGGGTGGAGGGGTTGCGGTGGGGACTTCAGCAATACACCTTACGTACGGAGGGACGGGGCGTGTGACGTGGAGGGGCAGAGCAGCAGCAGAATCGTCGACTGGAGGAGATGCTGGCTCTTTGGAGGCTGGCTCTTCAGAGCAGGTCACCCTTCCAGAAGATCTCAGCCTCCCCGTCCTGTAAATCTTCCAGCGTGGGTTTTCTCGCTGCCTCTTTCTGTGCATTTACACCTCATCTGTAGTAGCAGCGCTTCCACGCGGGTAAGGAAGCGGATGGCCCTCCTCTGCTCGCGTTTCACCAGGCTGCAGGCAAACACGCTGCTTCGTTCCTGCTGTCAGGACGTCAATGGAGGTGGAAAATACGCGATACAGTTACGCAAAATTAAAAGCACTTGATCTTGGAAGCCGAGCTGTCCCGCGCCTGTCCGGATCTTCTGTCTGGGAACCCAAAGAACCGCAGGCAGCGGGGAAAATCGGGCTGCAGGAACCGAAAGGAGGGTTTGTGTCGGGGAGCCTGGGGCAGGGCGGGAAGGCAAGGTCTGGCTGTGCCTGGGGCTGGCCTGCGCTGGCGTCTCTCCGAGTCTGGGCCAGGAGACGGGCAGAAGGCAGCCAAGCTCTGCTGGCAAGCAGCGCACAGAGCACCTTACTCTGACAGGCTTCCTCCGGGTCCTTTTTTGCTGCTGAGCTGCTAAATGGGGAGAGCGATGAGACAGAATGAGGGTTAGTTCAGCTGGTAACTAGAAATTTCTCAGTCGGGCTTGGAAAGAGCAAGGTTATGAGTATCGGAAACGAGCGGAAGGCTTACGCTCAGGGGAATTTCGCATTATTCTGACCAGCAGCTTTTTCCTCGGGTGAGGATGAACAGGCCTTGCGAACACGGCAGGCAGACCTGACGTTACCGCACACGTTGGCATTGCTGCGGGGAGGATCGCACGTCCGCAGGCTGGGTCCAGCCCCCGAGCCGTCGGCTCTCCTCTTCCCTCTGCCTCCTGGCAGCTCCCAGACGGGTTTTCCCATCTTTACCCGCTTGTTAAATGCGAGAAACCAGGCTGTGAATTCTTCATGGAGATCAGGGAAGGTGTGAACTTCTGAGACCATTCCCTTTGGAGCGCGTGGCAAACCGGCGCTTCCCTTCAAGCCCTTCATGCCGATAGCCAGCGCAGAGGATAACACCTAATTAACGCAAATAGTTTAATTTCCCTCAGCCTCAGTTCTTCCACGCGTTTGGAGGGAAAGCAAGAAGCAAAGCCATAAAGAATTACTGCCTCAATCCCCCTGCTGTTTATATTCAGTATTAATATTGATTCTCTGTGTTCCAGCTTTGTTTCTTAATAAGCCACCCACAAAAGTGCAGAGTTTCCTCGCCAGATAAATGTGATGGCGCAGTGTTCTCATCAGCCCTGGACGAGCGTGACTCATGGAAACACGGCGCGTACGTCGGGCGGCTGTGAGCAGGCTCCTTCGTAACAGCAGGCAGCGACCAAAATCTGCGTGTTCGTGGGACCTGGAGAGGACCAGGCGCTCTCCTGCTCTCGGAGGGATCCAGCCAGACGTGGCGGTAGGGCAGAAAGCTCCCTGTCAGCTCCTGCAGCTGCTTCTCCTCTCTCCAGGAGGATTTTTAGATTGCAGAAACAGCTAAGTCGAGCTCGATGGCCCCAAATGGCGATCTCTGCCTTTTGGTCAGGCAGCTGAGCATCACTCATCTTGTCGGCTCTGACTCATCCTGGCGCTGCCTCCTCCCGGGCTGTGTCTGTCCTTCTCCCTTGTTTTGTAGGCAACAAGGCTGGTCGAGCCAGAGCTCAGGATGGGGTTTGGCCCAGCCTGGGCTGCTGGCCACGGCAGGGAATACACCTGAGAAACGGTCCTGATCCCAACGACAGGAACACCCTGCTCTGCCCAGGCAGGGGGGAATCCTGGTCCATTACCAGCCTCTCTCTCCCCTGCTTCCAGTCATAGAATCATAGAATTGTTAAGGTTGGAAAAGACCCTTAAGATCATCGAGTCCAACCGTTAACCCAGCACTGCCAAGGCCACCACTAACCCATGTCCCCAAGCACCACATCTCCCCGGCTTTTAAATCCCCCCAGGGACGGGGACTCAGCCCCTGCCCTGGGCAGCCTGGGCCAGGCCCTGACAGCCCTTTGGGGAAGGAGTTTTTCCCAATCCCCAACCTAACCCTGCCCTGGCGCAGCTTGAGGCCGTTCCCTCTCGTCCCATCGCTTGTTCCTGGGGAGAAGAGACCGACCCCCCGGCTCCAGCCTCCTTTCAGGCAGTTGCCGAGAGCGATGAGGGCTCCCCTCAGCCTCCTCTTCTCCAGGCTGAGCACCCCCAGCTCCCCCAGCCGCCCCTCCCCACCCTTGTGCTCCAGCCCCTTCCCCAGCCTCGCTGCCCTGCTCTGCCCACGCTCCAGCCCCTCCAGCTCCTTCTGGGGGTGAGGGGCCCAGCGCTGAGCACAGGATTCGAGGGGCGGCCTCACCAGTGCCCAGCACGGGGGGACGATCCCTGCCCTGCTCCTGCTGGCCACACCGTTCCTGATACAAGCCAGGATGCCACTGGCCCTCTTGGCCACCTGGGCACACTGCTGGCTCATGTTTAGGCGGCTGTCCGACAGCAGGACATCTCCCCTTGCTGCCGCAGGGAGGATTGCTGCCCGCCAGCACGGTGCTCCGGGGCTCTTCGGTCCCCACGTAGTTATAACTCAGATCAGTCGCAGATACGCTGATGCGGGATGCGCTGCGGAGCGTGTGGCCTACGGGGGGTGCGTGCTGGCAGGGCCAGGCGTATACGGCAATACCTCTGGCCCAGGGCGTACGCCGTCGCGCTGGTTCGGCCCGCTTTTGGGAAACGATTAACCCGGAGGCTGCGGTCAGCAGCAGGGGACTGAGCCGAAGGTGCACGGGCTGCGTTAGTTGCTGCGCTGGCTGAACCGCGTCGTCGTGGTGGGGGTTTGCTTTCTAATCTGTCCCTGGCACGGTGGTGGGATGTGCTGG
This sequence comes from Theristicus caerulescens, assembly GCA_020745775.1. Classification (NCBI taxonomy): domain Eukaryota; kingdom Metazoa; phylum Chordata; class Aves; order Pelecaniformes; family Threskiornithidae; genus Theristicus; species Theristicus caerulescens. Next base: position 131,700,766 of record CM036559.1, on the reverse strand, counting down.
AAAGCAAGGCTGCTCTTCTAGAAGGCTGCGAGCCCTTCCTGCTCTGGGGCACGTGCGATGTGGCAGGACCCGGGCAGTCCTCCCACCTAGAGCAGAGCAGCGTTTGTCCTTGTCTTTTACGCCTTTTGTATCTTTTTGTCTTTAAATGGCTCAGAGGAGCAGAGCTAAGCTGCCAGGAGCACGGCAGGTTGGGGAAGATGAGTCTGTTTCTAGGTAAAACTGATGGTGCTCCTCCTGGACGTTGCATTTTCAGTCCTCTCCAGCGCCGGGGGTGGGCTAGGGGTTCAGCAGCACCTTCTGTTTGCTTCCCACCTCAAGGGTTCGTTAAAGAATTCACAAACTGCATGTGAAATCACAGGCTGGGCAAAAGAAAAACCCTCGGTAGTGAATCAGGCTTCGGTTACCAGCTTGGAACAACGCCCTCCTCGGTCCAGGGATGGATTTTTGAAAGTCCCTCGGCTGAAACGAGCCCAAATCGGAGCAGAACGTGAGCTGTTTGCATCGGAGCTCAGCCCCGTCGGTGGGTTTTTCTCTCGGGACCCGGCAGCCCCGTTCCTGCCCAAACGGGCAGGGCCCCCGGGGCTGCGCTGCCCGCGCCGCTGGCCTGAGCTCCCGGCAGAAGGTTGCGCCCGCGGCTGGGAAACCGTCGGGTCACGGGAAGGAACGGCGCAGAGCGCGCGGGCCTTTACGGGAGCGGGTGTCCCATCTCGTACCCATCAGAGGTAATAGCGATAATTAGGTAATAATACTTAGCAGGACCGCGAGCATCGTGCGTGGGGCCTTACACTCGAGGGACGCCTGAATGCTTTGTAGGGTAAATGGAGGAGTCACGTCAGCGGCTACCGAAGCGTGCCTGCCTGTGGCCACCGGCCAGGCGCGTACCTTATCTTCTGTCCTAAACAGCTGTGAAACGTCCTCAGCAGGGCTGGAGACAGGATTGGAAGATTATTTATAATTACATTTATTTCCATCGCTACACGCTTTATGTTACGCTGTCTGTTTACCCTCACCGGGCCTGTATTTGTTAGTATATATCTGAGTTAATGCACACCTGGGTTTTTTGGGATAAACAGATGTTTTTCCTGTAAATGTCCCCTTTAATCTTTCCTCCTAAAGCGTGGACCGAATTATACAGCACTTTGTTTCAGTGGAAGTTTTTGACTGGTTATTGAGGTGGATTTGGCGCGCGGCCTCGGGGACTCGGGGCAGATACAACAGCCCGGATTTCTTCGTGTTGGCTCTGAAATATCGGAGGAGCGTTGTGCTTTCCTGAACTGGACGGCAGGGAAACCGAACGGGGACAGCCTTTAGCAGGCAGCGCCGCGGAGCAGCTTCCCCAAGGAGGAGGAGGAGAGATGGGAAAGAAAAGCGGTAACTTCTGCTGTCGCTGCTCAGTTCCTCGCCATTTTCGCAGGAGCGTTTTGCTTTAACGCTTCCTCTGTAGCGACCTTTTTTTTCATGCTGCTTGTTGTGTTTTGTCCTCCCAGGACTGATGGTGTTTGCACACTGAGTCATAAGACCGATTTCTTTGCAGTCGGCGGCCAGCCAGCCGCAGGAGGCAGACGATCTCACGCCGTTTCCCAGCTCTAAACCCTTTCCCGGGCCCAGATCCTCTCCCTGGAAGCAGACACCGACTCATCTGGCGTGGCTGGATGCGTGGTAGTTTCTGTGTGTGTGGAATACATCTGGTAGCCATCACAGGGTTAATTCCAATTAATGACGGTGTTTATCACTCTGGCAGATAGCCTCCGCGTGGAAGTGGCCTGGACATCCACGAGGGATGGGGACGAACGGGAGCGATTATTCCACTTCCCTCACAGCTGAGGAGCCAAGGAACACCCAGGGAGACGGCAGGCAGCAGGTTTAAAACAAATGCAAAGCGCTTTCCTCTGCAGCACAAACCGTGAAGCTCGGCGGATGCTAGGGAGCCTGACACTCGCGTTCGGATTCGTGCAGAGTAAGCCCAGCAGGTAGCCACGTGCCACCTCCAGTGTGTCGTGGCTTGCCAGGAGTTGGGATATTACACTCAAATCCCTCTGCAAACAGTGATTACTCATGTTCTTTCCCAGCTTTCTGCTACCGGCAGAGACAAGACTGTCGGGCTGGTGCAGTATTTTTCCAACGCACACCTTAGCCGTTGCATTGCGGTGACTTGGGAAGTCAGCAGTGAATTGGGGCTCCTTCAGGGGAGGCTGCGTTTGCTTTCCCCCCAAACCCTGGTGATGCCCACCATAGCCCACCGTAGCCGGTAGCCAAGCCAGCACTTCTGAGCTCCTGCCCTCCCCTCTTCCCTGGGCAGGGCCTGTACGTCCCAGTCCTTTTCTCCTTCTTTCAGCCTGGTTTGAAAAGCAAAACCTACTCGTGGTGCTGGAGCATCTCGCACGGGACGAGAACCAGCATGTGTCTGTATCAGCCTCTTCGTGTTTGCGTCGTGCCGCTTCGGCTTTCCCCGTCACGTGCGTAATTCTTGCCCGCGGTGCTTTCGCCCGCCCTCTGTGCCCTCAGACAGCCCCGCTCTCATCTGGGAGCTCGGTTTCATTTCTGAAACCCAGATTTATTAGACCTTCCCTCTGATTTTGGAAATTTATTTCCACGTCCTTTTCACGCTGCCCGGGTTAGGGGCACCGTCCCCCCCGGGATCCCTGTGCCCTGCCTCCTCGGGACCCGCCGAGAAAATGCTGCCGCTCCCCTCGCCTGGTTTGAACCCTCACGCTGAGCCTGCCCAGCGCCTGGCAGGTTCCTGTGGTTTCATCTTGTCTGTCGCTGGCCGTGAGATGATTGTGAGGGGTTTGGAAGCAGATGTGAGCTCTCTCGAGGAAGACGGCAGCAGGATCAAAGGCTTTTCGGTGCTCGCCTGGCTCCCCCGACCGGGCAGATCCCTTCCCTGGCCTCTAACGGGGGGATGGCGCTTTCACGTTGGGAGACGTTGGCGGGTTTGGATGTTTTTCATCCCTCCCTCTTCTGCAAAGCGGAGGGCAAGTCCCGAGAGGGCGAGCGCGGCCGGGGGTGCCCCCCGCCCCTGCAGTTAACCAGAGCCATATTGGGGAAGGAGCGGGGCAAGCGTTTAAGTGGCCGAGAGCAACAGAAGCTATTGTTGTTGCAAAAGTTCAAGTTTCCAGCTTCCTCTTCCTCCACCTGTCGGAGGGAGCGGCGGGCACGCTGCCGGCACTGAGCACAAACTCAAACATGCCCTCTGGGCTCGGCTGCGAGCGCGGTGTCACCGAGTTAGTCACCCAGAACCCCGGCGGCGGGGTGAATAGGAGGCACATCTGTCCGGGGGCAGCGGGGGGAGACGGCTCATCGCCGCAGCCGACGCGGGCTCTTGTTCCCTTCTGGGCGGATCAAAGCGGTTGAAGCTTCGGGAGCCGCTGTCCGGAGGTAAAACACCCGTACGCACAAAGCGGTGGGTGCCGCTCTGCCCGGGCTCCTCCGGCAGATTCCAGAGCAGGCGGTGATGTTCTGCTGGCCAGGCCCCGGGCTCCTCCAGAGCCTCCGCTCATTTCCAGAGAAGTCTTTGATTCTGCAAAACGCCCCCGTTTCGCTGCCCTCGGAGCTGAGGCTCTGCGGGGAGAGGAGCCGTCCGTCGAAGGCTGGGAGCCGCTGCTGGCTCGCAGGCTCTCTCACCATTACAAACCCGCCAGCAAAATCTGCTCGCGCAGAATACCCCGTCCGTCCGGAGCTTGCCGCCCTAGAACCCTAAAAAAAAAGAGTTTTTTCTGAAATCCTTAAAATACAAGCCCAGCACCAAACCGAAAAAGCACCCGCTCTTCGCCAGGGCTCTGCCCGTGAGCGGGCCGTGGTGGCACTGCTGCAGCCGAGGAGCGCTTTGTCTCTTGAGAAACACTGAAAATGGTGCTAATAGAGCTATGGGAAACCGCTCGGGAGGTAAGAGCGAGTGTCCCGGATCTTATTTGGTTAAACTGAGGGTAAACATCCTAAACATTGATCAGAGGATTTTATTCGATTAAAAAAAATACTCCTGCTGGTAAATACATTTGGCTGTCTAGGATCTGAGCAGTGGTCGTCGCTTTATCGATTGTCATATCATTAAATCAGGCGGGGAGAAAAATTGATAGGCTTGAGGACCCTGAACATAAAGTTCAGTTGTCTAGAAAATCTGTTAAGTTGCTGAGCATCTTGCAATGATTTAAAAAAAAAAAAATCGGGCTTCTAAATGAAATGTCAATGCATATTAGGCTAGATGATGTGATGTAGTAATTCTCTCGCTAGGCTGGGTCATGCGGCGTTCCAGATGCTTGCGATTATCTAGATTCCTGAATGGAAAACTACTTGATTAATCCTAATATCTTAGCTCCCAGCCTGCAATCGAATCCCGCAGCAGAGGCTCCAGCGTCCTTCCCGTTGGATGCACTAACAGGTTTGGCTGCTGGACTAAGATCTGATTGCGTTATTTTATCTACGACTGAAGATAATTCATTGTTCAGTGTACCCTTCCAGTACGTCCGCAGCGAAAAGAAGCCTTCCAGTGAGTTCAAACGTAGCTTTTAGTGGCTCCAAAGTGCTCTAAGCGAAGGTTGCCGTCCTGTCCTCTGTCTCACGAGGAGATGCTGAAGCGTTTGCCTTCATGAGAAAACAAATGTTAAGCTCACGACATCTGGAAGCGAGGCCGAGCATTCACGGCAGAGCGAGCCGGTGGCTGGCGGAGGGTGACCGGGTTTGCGCCTTCGACGTTAAACCGTGTGAGTGCCCCGGTCAAGCGCAGATGGGGCTGATACGCTGTGAATCGCGTTACCCCGTTCGCGGTGTTGGTGCGTGGCGGCGGCGAGGTTTTAGCATCTCCTTGCCTCTCCCGGGTGCCCGTCAGGCTTCCCCTGTGTTGCAGTAATATTTTCCTTTCTTTTATTTTGCTGGATTTTAAGTGGCTGTTAGACTGTCAAATGTAGAAAGGGGGCGAGGTGGAAGTTACTGCGTTCAAATTCTTTCAGATGGCCAAGTAAAATGAAATTCAGAAGTGACTTGCCCGCGTCCTCCCGTGCCGCTCTAAGGGAAGAGCGGAAGGTGACTGGGCATCGCGGTGGCTGCGGAGGGATTTTTCAAAGCCCCTGGGGTGGGTGGGAGAGGAGATGCTGAGGTCTCAGCGTGGGTTTCCCCCGTCTCCTGCTGGGCTCGGCCTGGCGCGGGTGGTTTCTGGGGGAGCTGGGCCCTGCAGTGGCAGCAAGCCAGCGGTTTTTCATCCAAAGGAGCAGCTTTCTGTGCCTGCACAGAGGACGTGATGGCACAGATGGGGCCGCGGTGTGGATTTCTCCCGCCGGCAGCATCCCTCCGAGCCAGAGCGACCAGCAGCGGCCCCGGATCGAGTCAGGTTTGCTTATCTCTGTTGTGAGTGCAAACACCCTCCGTCTGCATCGCTGCAACGGGAGCCGATCTCTGAAGATAGCCATCTGCCCCGGTACGGGCTGCCGTGGCTGCGCACCTAGGCCCCTCCCGCCTCGCCGGGCCGGGAGGGCTTTGTGGGGCACGGGGATATTGCTCCTTCGAGCAATCTGCGAGCGCTCTTCAGGCAGCAGGGCTGGCAGCACGCAGCGCTCGCTTTCAGCCCTGGGGTGCTGGAAGAAGGAGAGAGCGTAAGGACGTATCCTGGGCCGGTGCTGGGCAGCACCTCAGCCTGCAGTTTGCAGGACCCTTTGATAATCATAGAATAGAATCACAGAATCGTTTAGGTTGGAAAAGACCTTTAAGATCATCCAGTCCAACCGTTGACTTTAAGATCATCCAGTCCAACCATTAAGATCATCCTGTCCAACCGTTAACTTTAAGATCATCCAGTCCAACCATTAAGATCATCCAGTCCAACCGTTAAGATCATCCAGTCCAACCATTAAGATCATCCAGTCCAACCGTTAAGATCATCCAGTCCAACCGTTAACTTTAAGATGATCCAGTCCAACCATTGCCCTATGCTGCGACCTGCCCGGAGTTAGTGATGCGCAGATCTGGGTAGCACGGATCTGGTAAGGATCCTGCATGAGAATTTGTTCCTCTGCTGCCGTGTAGTAGCAAGTATCAAACTTTTTTGGAGGAAGGACCTATTGTTTAGCTGCCAAATGGGTCATTATCATTAAACTTTTCATTGTAACCCTGGTAAAGAGAGTATAAATCTTCTGTTGGTGCTGTGGATCATTTACGGAGGTCGTGGCCTCCCGAACCGCAGTTGGGAGCTATGAATAACGGCTACCAGTTACCATTCTATATTTTAGCTACTGGATCTCAGTCCAAGTGCCCGATGAGCAGCTCGGGACATCCAGGAGCAGGGCAGCAGCGCCGGCTACCTCTCCTGCCCAAAAAGGAGGGTGACGTTGCCCACCCGCACCCGCCAGCTGCCCATCGCACCGCCGCCTGGGCCAGACCACTCGTCCGACAGGCCGCTCGTGGAGCCGGCTGTCAGCTGGCCGCTGCCTCTCCTGCCTCCGTGTCTAATATTAGTCTCAGTCTAACAGGGCGAAAAGCTCAGCTCGGGGGGGATACGGGTCATTTTAGGCGTCTTAACTCGGCTGAGCATTACCTGGCTGGGTTCTCAGGGCAGCGGGGAGAGCGGCGTTCCGCTGCGTTCAGGACACGAGCCAAAGCTCAGGCATTGGTGTTGCTGGTTGGAAATAACTTTAGGATTGTGTGAGTGTATTTGTTCCTTGGGACAGGGTTTTAGGGAACCCGCTGTGAGGACTTTCAGCCAGGTGGAGGAGGGTTTGCAGAGACCCTGCGTGCAGCTGTGGGTCTTCGCTAGGCTGGCGTTCGTGCTTTCCCTTCCGTTTGCGCCGGCTGTAGGAAGAGGAATACGGTGCGTTTAGCTCCTTTTCACTAATTCCGTCCCAGCGCTCTTTATTAACCGTCTGACGGAGTTACCACCACAGCAGGCTGAGGGCAATGAATTTGAGAAGGGTGGCCAAATCTGGACGTGTACCTCTCTAACTCCTAAAAGAAGCGGTCTGACTTTTTCAGCCCGCGTGAGCAGCCACGGCTGCCATCAACCTCCTTATCTGGGGGGATTTTAAATACTTAAAGTGCGGTGCTTGCACGTGGGAAAGGCGGCTTGTGTTTTCAGTTGTGTCTCCCACACGGAGTTCGATGGCAGCCCTTCCCCGTGACACCTGTATGAAGGATGTGCTGTGCGGGAACGGAGAGGACGGCGCTCCAGGCTGTCATTTTGTACCCGCTGCCTTTGGCACTTGTTTTAGGATGAGCCGAATTGGGTTCTGCAAGGACCTGCCTCTTGCCGTTCGCTGTGGGGCAGCGTAGGCAGCCGGTGTAGGCTGGGCTCGTGGGTTTGGCTCGAGGAGGTTATTTGGATCCCGTGGTTGGCCATGAAAGAGAGAAGGGTTGGGTAAGTTTGTCTGTCTCTATGAAATATCATAGAGTCACAGAAGGGTTTGGGATGGAAGGGGCCTTTCAAGCCCATCCAGTCCCACCCCTGCCATGGGCAGGGACATCTCCAACCAGATCAGGGTGCTCACAGCCCCGTCCAGCCTGGCCTTGGATGTGTCCAGGGATGGGGCAGCTCCCACCTCTCTGGGCAACCTGGGCCAGTGCCTCACCGCCCTCATCCCAAAACATTTCTGCCTTACATCCAGTGTTCTTCCTTATATCACTGTGCTAAGGGTACTGCTTGGCATCTGCTGTTAAGAGTAATAGTGCTGCAGGATCAGAGGATGCAGAAAGGGCAGAGAAGCCTTCTGGTGCTTCAGAGTCTGAGGAACACAAAAATAAAAGGCAGCAGAAGCCGTGGAGGAGCAAAGTTGCTAAAAGGTGCTGGGGAGGGATTAGGGAAACAGCGCAAAGGCTGAGAAAAATTTGCAGGACAAGCACCGAGGGTAGTTCGGTGCCTCGTATTTTTGGGGTTTGTCTCGTTTGTTCTCTGTGCAAGAAAACTGCAAAATATCTCCTGTTGGCATGGGCTTTGGAGATCTGCTGAGCTGCTTCTGAAAGCCTCGTGGTTGCACTGCCGCCTGAAGATCCGAACCTGTCGGCAGATTGTAGGCTAATCAGCTTCGCTCTCCATCGTGCCGCGGTTGGTTCTTCGGGTGTTAGACTGAAGAGGAGAAAGAAATAAAAAATGAAGAAATCAAGCCGGTTGGCGTTGGGCCGTGTGAAAGGACTGTGCTTGCTATCACCTACCGGTTTGTTTCGGTTTGGTAGCCGATGAGAAACTGGATTGAATCGAGTTTCCATGTTGGGTCTCCTAGGCTGCGCTGGATATATAATAAATATTCCGCTTTCCGTCCCCAGCTCCGGCCTGCTCGGGATGCTTTCCCTGCCCCTTTCCCTGACCGTGTCTCTCTTCTGCCCAGGTTGTTGCTGGAAGGCACGGACGTGAACGCGAGGCACAGGCTGGGCTGGACCGCTCTGATGGTGGCAGCTATCAGCAGGAACTCCAGGTACGTCGGTCTCGGCATTCACCGCCACGGAGCGGGTAAGCCGCTTCACAGCTGCCCCGCCTTTGCGTCACGTCATCCTGAGCTCCACGGAGGGTTTCCATAAACTTTGGGCTGGGTTGGGATGTGTCGTCGGGCTAAACCCGAGGGATCTTTTCGCTCTTCCTTTGCCCGGTACGTTGTGTGACGGGCGGAGGTAGGCTTCTCGCAGCCCCAGAGAGGTGGCTGCTGAATTGGCAGGAGCTTTTGGCCTCCGATGAGTCCGTGACCTTGGGATGTCGTTGTGGTGGGCAGCCTGACACCCCGCCGTCAGCAATAGCTCCCGAAGAGCTGCTGCGTCCCTCCGAGCTTGTGGGGCCGTTGCTGGGTCTTTCATGCTAGGCCTTTATGAAGCAAAAAGGCTGAATGCTGTGCCCTCCCTCCTTAGTTCCCATGATGATCGCTGTGGCTTCTTGTAACCTTTTAAAGACGCTCTTAAATATATTCAGTCTACAACTAAATTCAATTAGTTTTTTATTTAAGGAAAAAAGAGAAAAAGAAATCCAATTTTGGAAAACGTGGGACAGACGGGAGAATGAGCTTTGATGTTACAACCTCTCAGGGATGCTTTACTTAGTCACAAGTTCATAAGCAAAAAAGCCTAATTACTTGGGAAAACACAGGATTAAAGCAGGGCACAAAGGCTGAATATCCGCTCTCGGGCGACACGATTCGAATCCGTGTGCCGAGTTCGTGTGTGGTGCAAACTTTGATGTGTGCCATGACAAGCTGGAAGTCGTGACCTCCTTGGGGAGCTCCTTAAGACGGGCACAGAGGCGGGGGCTTGGGTCTGTTTGTTTAACTTTGATGTCCGAGCAGCAACGGGCCCCGTTGTTTGCCCGTCCGCAGAGGGCCGGGCTTCGGAGCCTCCCACCTTTGCCAGCGGACAATGGTCAGCAATGGAGCGTGACGACTGTTGACCATTCCAAGTGACTGGTGGAGCAGAACAGGGCTTCCCGAGTTGCAAAGGCTAAGAGGAGACGGGGAGAAAGGCTGTTCATGGTACAGTAATTACCTAAAACCAGGCCTAAAATCAGGTAGAAATGCTAATGAAAACATCTAGGCAGCAAAAGGCGTTCAGCACCCAGGCTGCTGCCTGGTATAGAGCGGCAGAGCGGTAACGACGGTGTGTCTCATTTGGGTACCGGGCAAAAAAAAAAAAAGCTTTTGGCTGCGTTGGGCGAATTGTGTTTATTTTTCCCACATTTTGGATGAATACTGACTTCAATCGCAAATTAAGAATACCTGTAGCTTGGCAAGACTTGTCTCCAACAATATCATGGAAGAGTAATGAGATATTTCGTGGAGGCAAACATAAACGCGAGCCAGACCTGCTCCTGGTGTAACAACTCTGGATGCCGCTGGGGCTGCGCCAGGCGAGTTTTTGGCCCTCCGCACCGTTTCTGGCTCTGTAATGTCCACGGTGGGGTCTGGCTGCTGGCTGGGATTGTGTTGAGCTGGAAGATGACACACGGAGCATTCGAAATTCCCTACAGATCGTTCGCTGGGGGACGGAGCCCACAGGGCGACCTTTTTAACCCGAACCCGGCCGAACCGGGCGTCGTGCGCGCGGTCGGACGGGGAAGTGGAGAAGGCAGAGTGTTTAGAAAGTTCAGCAGTCTTTGAAAAAAAGACTTAGGTGTTTTCCTTTACACATGGATATTATATAGAGCTATAATTTGCTTCCCCTAGGGCTTATTTTATTCTGAAAAAGAAGGGAATATATTCAACTCTGGGAACTCCTCATTGTTGTAGTTGGGTCCTTGGTCTCCCAGCATTGTCAGCATGTCTGAGAAGACCTCAGGCTGGCTTGGCTGCGGCTGGAGCTGATGGCTTTGCCTCGGTGGCGCGGGTTTGCCTGCGGAATTTTCAATGTTTATTAGCTTTTCCCTTCCAAACGCAGAGCGCCTGCTGGTTTTCTGGATCTCTCGCAATCCTTTTACGTACATTAGGTAGGAACTAGTCTAAACGTGACGTACTCTGCTTTGCAGGAGGACGCGGGATTATTTGGTTTTTAGAGCGCGGTGCCTCTGGAAAGAGCGACGATCTAAAATTGCCTTATCCAGCCGCAGCGGCCGATTTGGCGGATTGTAAGTTGTTACGACGTTTGGTTCTCAGCCCATCGGTCCAGCGGCCTCCGGGGGAGGCGAGCGGGTCTTTCTCTGCCTCGCGCGTCGGAGGAGAGGCGGTGAGCGGCTCGGAGGCGGACAGGGTGCAGCCAGCTGAGCGCGGCTCTGCGCGTAGCCCGCAACAAGTGCAAGGTCATTCGATTTTGTTTCACCTGCTTGCTCTGTGACCGCTTCTTTTTTTAAGGTTGTTGATAGCCGGACAAGTTACCCAGCGAGGCTTTAGGGGGCTGTGACGCTGGTAACCGGAATGAGTGGTTTCAGCCTAAGAAAAAGCAAGCCTTCAGCCCCAAATTACTGTCTTTCCAAAGTCATTTTTCAGACAAGAGCTATCTTTTCAGTCTCTGCTGTGCTGCTGGAGATTTCCGTGACCTGTCCTTTAGCTTTGTAACGTTTCCCAATTTTCACAGCCCTCACTCTTCCAATTAGATAGCCACAGTCCATATGTTTAATTTAATTTCGGAGGCACTGCATTAATGACGTTTGTCAGTTGCCATCAGCTACAAGATCAAATCCCCTGAGCCGGCAGGGACGTTTGGGGTCTGTCTTTCCTTTTTACAACAAAACAATGATCATTCTCTGCCTCTTGAACACGTCCCGTGTCCAAAACACGGCGAGGCGTTAAGAAGTGTTCTGGTACGTTCCTACTGACGGGTGGCAAAGGGGAGACGGGTGCGTAGCTGGGAAGGAGCGGGGTCAGGCTTCGCGCCGCGTCGAGCCTTTCTCTGGGGCTGCCAAAGGCCCCTAACCCAGGTGAATTTAGCCCTGTGAACTGGGAGAGGCACTGGCAATTCCAGCAGCTCCAGGTGTTTTTCCCATTGCCCGTGCGCCAGGGAATCGCTCTTCTGCACGCCGGGAGCGTTTTGGTCCTAGCTGGCGTCGTCCCCCGCAGCGTCCTGTTCTGAAATGCGCAGTTCAGCTTTGGCACCTCTCAGCCCGGGGTAATTTGGGGTCTAATGGAGAGGGACCGGCCACCGGGACGCCTGGGATCCGCTCTGGTCTCTGCTCGGCGGCTTGGGGGAGTTATTTCTTTTTTCTGGCGTCCCTTGCAGTCTTTGCATGCGGCTGGGGCACTACGAACCCGCGGGGCCCGGCACACGGTGCCAGCAGGCTGAGCCCGCAGGCATCGCTGCGGTGATAGTTATCACCGTAAAGGGAAGCGGCCCCGTACTTCAGTCTGGTGTCAAAGGTTGGTGTTCGTGCTTTAAAAACACTTCATTAAGGGAATTTAGATGATATAAAAATATCATTGAAGGAATTGCGTTCCTTTTATTTACTCTTTTAATTAGCTTATTACCGTGTTTCGGACCCTTCCCGAAGTGTGGATAGATTCATTTACGATTCTTTTTTTGACGCGAGAGGGAGTCCAGATCCACGCTCCTCGGCTCTGTGATGATACAGGTTGTAACCGGGCTAACGCCGGATCAGCCGCGGCCGTGTTTACGGGAGCAAAGGAAAGTTTTACGCTGGAATTCCCATTGCTGGGGGAATTTAGCCCAGCTTTGGCATAGCTGGTGGGGCAGCGATGCCGGGTTTAGTCTAAGCATCGCAACAAATATCTGTCGCTTCGGTCCGCAGCGCTGCGTCGTAACCGCGTTCCTGGTAAGGCAGGAAGGGCACCGCGGGCGAGCGGGTGTGCGCACACACGCGCGTGCGTTCCGCCTCGCTCCTCATGGAGGTTTGTCAGCTGGAGTGACTCCTAGTCTGTTTTATTTTGGGTCTTTGTGACAGCCTGTAGCTCTGCTGGATTTCAAGACCCGTTTTAAAGCGGTTTCTTAATTCTCCCGGAAAGACATCAGTTTTAAAAGGGAGGATTTATAGTCTCTGTGAAAAACACTGCTAGGGGCTTCCTCCCCTTGTCTGCGCCTGCTCTGCACATTTAGCATATTTGTAGTAATTACGCTTTAATTAAACGCTTACTGAGAGCTTTGTGGGTTTTGTGCCTTTGTTAAAATAAGCAACAAAGCTATCATAAATTAAAAACCAGAGCAGTTAGGACCTTAGCAGGCTGAGCGTCTCTGCATTTGTAGCGCAGTGACCTTTTCTGCATACAGCTACTCTGTTTTTCATCGTTTTGGCAGAAATAAAACGGCAGTGAAACACAGAGTCACCCCCTCAGCCCCTTACGAGGTGGAGAACTGATTGTGCGGAAGGGGAAACTGAGGCACGGAGCAGCACGGAAGCGCTGAGTCCCGGCGGGATGGGTCTGGTGGTGATAAAACCCTGGCGCCTGGGGCTGCTGCTGTCCCTCGCCCTCGCCGCAGCCCCTGTGCCCCAGCCCAGCGGGGAGGGAGCGGGTGGCCGCAGGATTTTAGGGCTTCCAAGCTGCGCGGGGAGCAGCACCCGGCTGCGCTCGCAGGGGTGAGCTGCGCAGAGCGGCTCGGGCCGCTGCAAGGCTCGGTAACGGCTTTCGCAGCAGCGGCAGTACCCGCGTTTTCCAGGCGGAAAGGGAAGATGAAGAGGCGAGGACTTGGCTGCAGCCGGGTCTCTGTGTCGCAACGGGGTCCCTGTCCCGACAGAGACCTGTGCGGCTCCGGGGAGCGGGACGTGGGCGAGAGCGACGGGCACACGGCTGCTTGCTTTAAGTTTGCGCGGGTTTGCTCAGGTTTAACAGTCAACCCTCTTCTTTCCAGCTTCCCTTTTTCTTCTTTACTAATACACAGCGACAGTACTTCTGTCCGTCTTCCTCCCCCCTCTTTCACACGCCCATCTTGTTTTACACGTACGCGAGCCCTCCGTTCTCCCCCCGAACGCGGTGAGCAGCAGCGCCTGGGTCTCCGAGGTGCCCCCGGGAGCGCAGGGAGGGCGGCGGGAGGGACGGGAGCCGACGGCAGCTCCACCTAAGGAGCATTTCTTTACTCGAGCAGGCGCTTTCTCGTGGAAGCTTGCCCCGTCTCCCCTCGCCCATGGGCGTTCTTCCGTACGGGCTGCGTCACCTTCTCTTAGAGCAGGAGGGGACAACCTCGCTGCTCTGTGCTGGTGAACCGTTCCTTCCACGTGTGTTTAGATGAGCCCTGCTTGTTCATCCAGCTCGTGGCATAAGCCTCTTCGTCAGGGCCTTTAGCCTCTCATTCCTCTCAGCTGTTCCCAACACCGTCTCCTCTCCTCCGTTTTCTTCTCACGTCTTTGCCTTCTTGCACACCCTTTCGCCTTCCCCCTCCATCTTCGGGTCTGGATCCCTTTGCCTTTCCTCACCTTTGCTTCCCAACACCTTCCTGCTGGGAACGACCGACGAGAAGTGACTCCTTCCCGTGCCTCCGCTCTCCTTCTCCGGCTTTCTATGTAGATCGAAAGAGCCGTGGGTCAGAGGCTCTCACACAGAACCAGAACCGGCAGTGCTTGGCCCAGCGTGGTCCCGTCCCCTCGCCCTCCTCCTCCTCCGGCAGCCTTCCCTGCTCCAGCCCTCCTTAGGGAGAGGAGTCGGGAAGCGGCTCGCTCTCTGCCTCAGCATAGATTTCTGGGATGGTTGACAGCCGCCTAAACATGAGCCAGCAGTGTGCCCAGGTGGCCAAGAGGGCCAACGGCATCCTGGCTTGTATCAGGAATGGTGTGGCCAGCAGGAGCAGGGAGGTGATGGTGCCCCTGTATTTGGCACTGGTGAGGCCGCCCCTCGAATCCTGTGTCCAGTTTTGGGCCCCTCACTTCAAGAAGGACATCGAGGTGCTGGAGCGTGGGCAGAGCAGGGCAACGAGGTTGGTGAAGGGTCTGGAGAACAAGTGTTATGAGGAGCGGCTGAGGGAGCTGGGGGTGTTTAGTTTGGAGAAGAGGAGGCTGAGGGGAGCCCTCATCGCTCTCTGCAACTGCCTGAAAGGAGGCTGGAGCCGGGGGGGTCGGTCTCTTCTCCCCAGGAACAAGCGATGGGACGAGAGGGAACGGCCTCAAGCTGCGCCAGGGCAGGGTTAGGTTGGGGATTGGGAAAAACTCCTTCCCCAAAGGGCTGTCAGGGCCTGGCCCAGGCTGCCCAGGGCAGGGGCTGAGTCCCCATCCCTGGGGGGATTTAAAAGCCGGGGAGATGTGGTGCTTGGGGACATGGTTTAGTGGCGGACTTGGCAGTGGTAGGTTAACGGTTGGACCTGATGATCTTAAGGGTCTTTTCCAACCTTAACAATTCTATGATTCTATGACTCGTGCCCCTTCCACGCGTACCTAGGCTTTGGGCGCTGCAGGTGCTGTACAGCTGGTTTATCTTGGCAATAACAGTGCATCGTGCATAGTAATATTCTAGTGGGCATGTTCTGGGACTTACAGCGAAGGGTGACCTATCTGGAGCTATTTTCTGTCTATAGGCAATGACATGATTAACTGGCGCAGTCTTGTCACCCATATTAGGTACATACATCTGTTCCGTGTGATTTTTTTTCACTCCTTTCACTTCGGGCAGCTCATTCAGAGCTGTCTGCAGCAGAGCTGGAGAAATATCTGGGTGCCTTTGGAAGCACGTACGGCCCGTAGCGTCGCCTGTCAAAGAGCTGAGGAGTCAAACGTGGGTTTCAGCTGTGATGACAGCACGTTTTGAGGGCTTGATCCTACAAACTGGGGTGTTTTCTTTCTACTACTGCCCTTCTGGGTGTCTTTGAGGGGCGGTGTCCACTCGGCCATTCCTGCGTTGAACCTGCCCGCCTGAGGACGGACCGACGGCAACTCTTCCCCTCCGCTGCCTCGGCTCCGTCCCCATGCGCGAGCCCAGGGATGAACCCCACGCCGTGGCCTGCGGGTCAGGCGCGATGCGATACCGCCAGCTTAGCAGGTCGCTGCACCTCTCCGAGCCGCAGAAGCCGCCTCTGCGTGTGTTTGCTCACCGCCGCACGCAGGTGACGGCTTCTTTTCCCTCGCCTTCGCTGATGGCCGGGCCGCGCGGCAGCGGTGCTGTACCTCGACCGTGTCTCCGACGCCTGATTCACCCGAGTCACACTCTCAGGAGAAAACCATTGGGAAGAATATAACAATTACCACCCTTCAAGGCTTTTTTTTTTTTCTTTTTGGATTCCGTAAGCCCTTTTTATCCCTTTTTTTGGGGGGAGGATCGTTTTCATCTGGGTCAGTAATAAACCGCCGCGGAGCGAGGGAACGCCATGGCTGCCCTGCTTTCTGTGCCGCAGGTAGGCGTAAACCCATTCCTGGGAAGACGCACGTCCACATTTAGACCTCATCTAAGGAAAAAAAGGAGAGACCAGGGGCTGGAGTGTAACCAGCGGCTCCCCCCGGCCCTCCTGCCCCTGCTGAGTTTTACAGAGGGTTAAGATATAGCCACACAAGGCACCTCCTTTGTGTCCAGGCAGGACCTGCGGCTTCTGCGGAGCTCGGGGCAGCCGCGCATCAAAACGCGTCAAGGCTCTTGCATTGTGCTGATAACCGACGGTCATGGGGATCACCGGCCTTCTTGGTTCACCAACCCCAGCTGCCGGCGCGTTGGTCCGGGCACAGCGCTTCTCCTGACGCAGCCCCGGTCACGTCCAGCCACCTCGTCATCGATTTCCCCACCCCCTGTATTGTATGTATGTATTTATTTATTTAACAATATGTTGGGCCAGCCATTAAAAGCAGAAAGCACTTTCTCCAATCGATCGAACTGCCCGGAGAACTTCGGTTAAGCCTTGCCCTCTGAGTCATCACCAGGGTCAATTTAGATTTATATTCACGCTGATGAATAGGCTCTGCCTCTAATCTAATGAAAACTTGATCAGCAAATTAAAACCCGGCTCGTTGAGGCTGTTGAGCACAGGTGAGTTATGGAGGGCAGCCTGCCTCCCCGCAGCAGCTCGAGCCTGCCGCCGGCGTCCCTCTCCCTCTACGTAGCCGGCGCGGGGTTTTCTTCTGCCGCAGTACCTGGCAGCAGGAGGAGATGGTGTATGGGCCCGAGAATCCCGCGCTTAAACCCCGCTGCTTTATTAATAACTATTAGCTGGGCTGCCGCAGAAGAGGAAGGCGCCTTCTGCCGTCGCCGGCGCCTTCTGCCATCTCCAGCGCCTTCACCAGAGCTTCCTTAGTTGGCCCCCGCGACTGCCTTGCGAATTGGGAAGTAATTCCACCCCTTCTTCCTGGGAAACCTGAGGTTTTTACCCAGGGACTGGATTGTTTAGACCGTGCTTTGTGACTGTCGTCTGATTTTGCAAGTCCCTTGCTTATTCCAATGACATTCGCATGCTTTACGCTGACGAGCGCAGTTACTCTGTATTTTGATGGCGCCGTTACCTTTCCTAAAGGCTAATTTGCTTGAATGTCCCATTACCTGCAAATTGGATAGGTACGATCGATATTTGTGATTCCAGGAAGGTCTGGCTGGTGCAGAAGTGCCTGGAGGGGACGGCACGTCCCAAAAGCAGGAGGTTAGATTGAAAGATGATTGGAGAGGGAGGCTGAATGTGCGACGCGCTGTTATTAGACCGGCGAGTCCTTCCTGTTTATGGAGCTGGATCGCAGCCCGAAACGGGGCCAAGCTTTTGGAGCACCAGATTTTGCCAGCGAGAGATGATATCCGTGCTTATTAAACTTGAGCCTCCCAGCTATCTTAAGAGCTAAGGAAATGTTTCTTATCGCTGGGGGGAGATGGTGTAGAGGGGCATTAACACAGAGCGGAGTAGTTCTGGGCCTCCGGCTTTCACTCTTTGACCACCTTGCATCTAGCATTTGTGGTCCTCTGCTAAACTTGTTGTGCAAGGTCATTGCCCAGAGAGAAACGCTGACGGCGTGCGCAGTGAGTGGAGAGGAGAGGGCTACCTGGGCGTCGCGGAGAACACGAGGTGAGGGCTGATGAAGGGCCTGGGAAGAACACTCATCTCAAGGTGGTCACTGAGAGCGGGAAGGGAAGATGGATGGAGTTACCAAGGAAATTGCAAGTCGTTGCGTGTTACCGTATGACTCATTCGGTACCCATGGCTCACCCCTGGGCTGCGGGGTTGTGGGTGAAAGTCCTACACTGGGGCTTGGGATCGTTTCTCTTAAAATGAGGAAGATGCATGGACCTGAAAATATATCATAGCCTGTCAGCTAAAATTGGAGTAGAGGGATCGCTTTGGTGTTGGCAGCCATGAGGAGGGGGTCCAAGAAGGGCGGCTTGACCGTATCAGAACTCGTAAGGACTTGAATGATCAGAAGAGCTTGGCTTTCTGGTGTAGACACTGGAAGCCCTGATACAAGAATGGCAATAAGTCAGCTGCTGGGGCAGGATAATCAAAGGCTTAATTGAGGCACATTGCGCTAATCATAGAATCACAGAATCGTTAAGGTTGGAAAAGACCCTTAAGATCATCGAGTCCAACCGTTAACCTACCACCGCCAAGTCCACCACTAAACCATGTCCTCAAGCACTGCATCTCCCCGGCTTTTAAATCCCCCCAGGGATGGGGACTCAGCCCCTGCCCTGGGCAGCCTGGGCCAGGCCCTGACAGCCCTTTGGGGAAGGAGTTTTTCCCAATCCCCAACCTAACCCTGCCCTGGCGCAGCTTGAGGCCGTTCCCTCTCGTCCCATCTCTTGTTCCTGGGGAGAAGAGACCGACCCCCCCGGCTCCAGCCTCCTTTCAGGCAGTTGCAGAGAGCGATGAGGGCTCCCCTCAGCCTCCTCTTCTCCAAACTAAACACCCCCAGCTCCCTCAGCCGCTCCTCATAAGACTTGTTCTCTATGGCTTCTGTTCGGTAGCTAGATGTCCATCTCTAGGAGCAGGGAGATCATCCGCACATGTCCCGTAGGGCACCAGGGCAGTGCCTGCCCCACCGTCCTCCGTCCCCTACCTCCTGCTGTCCATAGGCACTGCCACTTCAGATCTCTGATGCCGTAGCACCGAGCCGACCGCGGTGGCACCAGGTGCTGGAGATGCAGGATGCCTCCAGAGGAGTCCAGCACTGGATCTTCCAGAAGGATTGGGCACAGATCAGTGACCCATGCTAGAGCTTTCCCAGGTACAAAGCCTGGCTGTAGCACCTTTAGTTCTCCCGTTTCACCGGCTTGGACAGATGGCACGCCTCCTGCCCGGCACTGCCAGCCAGGCACCGAAGGTAGGATTGACAGGCCTCCTACGCAATGACCTACCTAATGACCAGGGGTGGAAGAGCCTGGGCTGGCAGGCTTTGACTCTAGCTGTTCTGGGCAGCCACGGCCACGCGCTTGGCCTCACGTGGCTTTGCGTGAGGCCAGACCTCTCTCCTGCTTTCCATTTTACTGTGGCCATAGAAGTCAGCGGTGAAGGTCATGCAGCGTCCCTTTATACGAGGCAGCGCGTTGGAGCTGTGAAGCAGAGGCGAGTCTGGAGCCAGGCATGCTGGAAAGCCCTTGCTAGAGGTGCTAAAGGACTGTTAGGATAGATTTTGCGCCCCGTGCCTTACGGATGCTCCTAAGGTGGTCCAGAAGGACCTACGGGCTGTGGTGTGGCTGGAGAGATGGCACTCCTACGCGGGATGTCCTGATTGAAGCGGCCTTCAGGAGCAGCGTAGCCGGGCAGCGCAGGCATGGCTTTTCTGAACGTGGAGGGGGGGATCTGTGTCAGCGTCTTTTCCCTGGCAGCAAATTGTCTGTTCCGAGAGGACCGAGGATGAGACAGTAAGGTTGTATCTCGCTGGAGCTATGCTGCAGATAGTCGATGGTCTCGCACACCGACCCGTGCACCAAGACCAAAACTGCTGAGCCAACCGATAGAAAATTCGGGCTAGTTGGAGGGATTTGGGTGGTAGAGAGTGGCCACGTCTATTACAGGAGGCTACCGAGGGCTTCACGTCCCCCATTGCTGATGTCTGAAAGCCGGTGAGATGATCCCCCCTCCTTAGTGCCAGTCCTAAACCATCAGATACCAGATTTGATCAAGGGTGTGCAACTACTCAAGAACATCTTCAGTGTAACGTGCTCCCGACTAGGCCGAAATTGTGAAGGATCACGGTTGGTAGCTGCTGGTTGACGAATAAGACCCCGTGCACCTCAACCTAAATATTTTAGGGCTAAGGGCATTGTTAAAATACAGATATAAATGAGCTCTCTGGGCTCACACGGGAGATGGCGGGAGGCTCTCTGGGCTTTGCTCACCACTTTGTCCGTGGTGAAGAGCGTACCAGTGCCGGCGAGGAGCTGGCCTCGCTTGTGCCGTATTCAAAGAATAAAATGACCGCCTTTTATTCCGCTAATGCGTTTATGGGGTAAATGGGAGAGGAGCTGAAGTTAAATTCTAAATGTGACTTGACAAGACACAGCCTGCAGACACGTGTCCGTCAGTCTGTGGTGCACGTCGCTGTCAGCCCGTGAGCCGTGCCACCAGTGATGAATGCTAACGAACGAGTTACTGTCTAGTTGTCACGGAAAGCTTTGAACCCTGGAAAAAAAAATTAAGAATTAAGTGCCTTCAAGCTGCTTTCAGAGGTGGTGAGAAATCTAATTCTGGCCTGATGATCGTTTGGGTTCGGAAGCAGAAATGGAGGACTTCCACACCGAAACTGCCTGGCCCGCGCACCTCGTGCTGAGCTGTCCTGCTGCGGCGCGTGGGGAGCTTCACGGGTCTGGAGCCCGACAGCGTTGGTCCCAGCGCCCAGGAGAGCGGTGGTGGTCAACCTGCCTCTCCAGCGGGCCCTGCAGTCTAAAATAATGGGGAAGTTCTCTACAAATTCAGAGATGAAGTCTTTCAGAAGCCCCCGGCTGCGGGGCTGGTCGCAGATGACCAGGCTGTCTTCGGTGGTGATCTCATACGAATCGTCTGGTTCTCAGAGATGGGGATTTGGCTGGACTTCGTGCAGCAGACAGATGCTTTTCTTCCAGACCTCTGTATAATTAATGCAGTTGAAATTTATTTTTGAACTGCTGAGGTCGGTGCTTCATCTTGCGAGGGCAGAAAGAGGCGAAGAAAGCCTAGCTGTCTCTCGTAGCCACCGGTGCGGGTGTGAGAGCTGCCTTTTCCAGGGTGGCTTCATTGGTGCAGAGGGACCGCTCGAGTGAATGCTGTACCTTGTAGGGCAGAGACCTCGGGAGTTTGGCCTTTTGTCGTGCTTCAGACTGAAACGCTATGTGCCGGGGCCAACGGTGTGAGGGGCAACAAGGCCGAGTGCCGGGTCCTGCATTGGGGCACAACAACCCCAGGCACCGCTGCAGGCGTGGGGAGGAGCGGCTGGGAGCTGCCCGGCGGGAAAGGACCTGGGGTGGTGGGCGACAGCCGGCTGAACATGAGCCAGCAGTGTGCCCAGGTGGCCAAGAGGGCCAACGGCATCCTGGCTTGTATCAGGAACGGTGTGGCCAGCAGGAGCAGGGCAGGGATCGTCCCCCCGTGCTGGGCACTGGTGAGGCCGCCCCTGGAATCCTGTGCTCAGCGCTGGGCCCCTCACCCCCAGAAGGAGCTGGAGGGGCTGGAGCGTGGGCAGAGCAGGGCAGCGAGGGTGGGGAAGGGGCTGGAGCCCAAGGGTGGGGAGGGGCGGCTGGGGGAGCTGGGGGTGCTCAGCCTGGAGAAGAGGAGGCTGAGGGGAGCCCTCATCGCTCTCTGCAACTGCCTGAAAGGAGGCTGGAGCCGGGGGGGGTCGGTCTCTTCTCCCCAGGAACAAGCGATGGGACGAGAGGGAACGGCCTCAAGCTGCGCCAGGGCAGGGTTAGGTTGGGGATTGGGAAAAACTCCTTCCCCAAAGGGCTGTCAGGGCCTGGCCCAGGCTGCCCAGGGCAGGGGCTGAGTCCCCATCCCTGGGGGGATTTAAAAGCCGGGGAGATGTGGTGCTTGGGGACATGGGTTAGTGGTGGCCTTGGCAGTGGTAGGTTAACGGTTGGACCTGATGATCCTAAGGGTCTTTTCCAACCTTAATGATTCTGTGATTCTGTGATTGTTGTCTTGGCAGGATGGCCCATTTATCGAAGGAGGCTTAGGTGCTGTAGTGACAGCATCCCAAAAGCAGAAGTAACGGCACAACTTAGTTTTGCCTCCCTTGACCTAAAGAGTGTTACAAGAATCTTCCTTTCTGCAGGGGCAGGGACAGCCCTGGAGCCAAGATCTGGCTCCGACTGCGTTTGCTGCAGCTGGGGACAGTTTCCACTGCTGATCCAGACCTACAAAGCTCTGGGGACGTAACCGATTCCCGTGGTGGACTGGGACCGCCCATACGACTCGCGCTGAGAGCGCGTCCTGCGCGGGTCGCCTTGGGAGGGCTGTGTTTCCCTGCGCTGTCGCCCTGCCCCAAGTGCCTCCCGCATCTCCTCGGTTTCAGAACATGCCGATGTGGTTGTATTGGGTGAAATGTTCGATTACAGTCATTGGTTTAACTTCCCTTCGCTAGCTGGGAGTGTTTGAGGAGGGCTTTCTGAGCACTGTCCCCCTTCTCAGTCTCCAAACGCCTTTAACTGCTTATTTTTGTTCTAATTTGTAACAGCGTGGTGAAGATCCTGCTGGCAGCCAACGCAGATCCAAACCTCGGAGATGACTTCAGCAGCGTGTACGAGACTGCCAAGGAAAAAGGCCTCCATTCTCTAGAAGGTAATATTGATTGTGCGCAGCTACCTGCGTTTGCTTTTCAGGCCCCCACATTTTGTTCCCTGGCTTTGAAATGGAAATTTGACCTCGATTTTTTTTTTAGAGCTAGCTTCTTAGCTGGGGGTGATGGTTGACAGCCGCCTAAACATGAGCCAGCAGTGTGCCCAGGTGGCCAAGAGGGCCAATGGCATCCTGGCTTGTATCAGGAATGGTGTGGCCAGCAGGAGCAGGGAGGTGATGGTGCCCCTGTATTCAGCACTGGTGAGGCCGCCCCTCGAATCCTGTGTCCAGTTTTGGGCCCCTCACCCCAAGAAGGACATGGAGGTGCTGGAGTGTGGCCAGAGCAGGGCAACGAGGTTGGTGAAGGGTCTAGAGCACAAGTGTTATGAGGAGCGGCTGAGGGAGCTGGGGTTGTTTAGTTTGGAGAAGAGGAGGCTGAGGGGAGCCCTCATCGCTCTCTGCAACTGCCTGAAAGGAGGCTGGAGCCGGGGGGGTCGGTCTCTTCTCCCCAGGAACAAGCGATGGGACGAGAGGGAACGGCCTCAAGCTGCGCCAGGGTAAGTTTAGGTTGGATATTAGGAAAAACTTCTTCACTGAAAGAGTGGTCAGGCCCTGGCCCAGGCTGCCCAGGGAAGTGAGTGAGTCCCCATCCCTGGAGGGATTTAAAAGCCGGGGAGATGCGGTGCTTGAGGACATGGTTTAGTGGCGGACTTGGCGGTGGTAGGTTAACGGTTGGACCTGATGATCTTAAGGGTCTTTTCCAACCTTAACAATTCTATGATTCTAATTCTATGATTCTATGATTCATCTTCCTTTTAAATTCAGAGTAACTGATGGTACGTGGGTGAGTGTGTGTTTGAAGATGAGAGAAAACGTTATGTAGATGTTGATGAGAAGCAGTCCTTCGACGTCCTAGAGATAACCTGGTTTTATGTCGCCAGAAGGTAACACACGGTTGTAGATAGGAGCGTGATCCCACTGACCCACGTGCAGCCCCTGGCTGGGGAAGGAGGGGGTTCAAAGCAGCGTATCCCACCAGTAGCCTTCCTCTAGATCGTACAAGTAGATATAAAATGAAGACAGACTTGTCCAGTTGAATTAAAGCTGAGTGATGTAACTGGCTGCAATCACTGCTGCCGGTTTTTGGGCCGGCATTAATGCTAGCGTTCAGCCCTTGAAGTCTTTCCATGAAAACGAGGGAATTCTCTGCAGCGTCATTTCATCTTGTTACGGTTTTTCTTGGCCGAAGTCTCAAGTTCCAGTCTCTCCCTCGCGTTATCCCCGTTGCTGGGATGTTGATGCAGACTGAGAATCACAGAAGGGTTTGGGTTGGAAGGGACCTTTAAAGGTCATCTAGACCAACCGCCTGCCATGGGCAGGGACATCTTCACTCTGCAACTGCCTGAAAGGAGGCTGGAGCCGGGGGGGTCGGTCTCTTCTCCCCAGGAACAAGCGATGGGACGAGAGGGAACGGCCTCAAGCTGCGCCAGGGCAGGGTTAGGTTGGGGATTGGGAAAAACTCCTTCCCCAAAGGGCTGTCAGGGCCTGGCCCAGGCTGCCCAGGGCAGGGGCTGAGTCCCCATCCCTGGGGGGATTTAAAAGCCGGGGAGATGTGGTGCTTAGGGACATGGGTTAGTGGTGGCCTTGGCGGTGCTGGGTTAGCGGTTGGACTCGATGATCTTAAGGGTCTTTTCCAACCTTAACGATTCGATGATTCTATGGTTCTTCAACTAGATCAGAGACCTGCTCTGTTTATTCAGACCAGTTTGAATTTCCCAGATCGTTTCCACTTTTTATGATGATAAATAGTGGTTAAATTTTCTTGGGTTTGTGATTACGGATGGAATCTCAGGGGGGGATGTCTGGATTCCTGGTGCCCAGCTGTGCTTCAGAGCGGCCAGCTGCACGTTTCAGGGACGCTGCCGGTCCCCAGGCTCACAGCTCCCGGGCTGGCAGGGCTTGACCCTGCTGAAATGTCCCCGTTGTTGCCTTCCCCATTTCAGAAGCTTCTTCCCCATTCCAGAAGCCTCTTCCCCATCCGCGCGCCCTCAGCCGGCAGACCACGGCACGCGTCCCAGCCATCCCGTGCCCCTGCCAGAGCTCCGCCAGCGCCCGGGACTCGCGTTCCCGGGGCCTGCTGCATCCCTGCGCTCTGCCCTTCTGCTTTGCGGTTAAACCTTTTCCTCGCCGCTGTAAGGGAAACCTGGCGGAAGCCACGCAGGTTGCCCGGAGCCTCCGTTTGCCCGGCACGGTTCGCGGAGCCGAAATCGCACGGTGACATTACCCACGGGTCTGTCGGTGCTTTTCGCCTCGCCGCCAAGAGCCGAAAGCTCCGTAACGTCTAATGAAGGCGTCGTATTTGAACCTTCCGTGAAACACGGGTCGAGTGAAGAGGACGCAGCAGTGAGGGGACGGTTTTGACAGGGCGTTATTTTATTTTTAAAAGCTCTCCGCTCTCATCCCTCACCGCAACCCACCCGTGGAACAGCCCCGCTCCTTGATGGGAGCGAGGACACGCATCCATCAGGTCGCTGTAGCAGCGGATGCAAAATGCATGAAACAACATTAAAAAATGAACAATGGAATGCCAATACATAATGCGTGTACGTAGACTTTATTTAAGACAAAGTATATCAACCAGTAAAGTTAATTGTTTTTGTCTGCATTCATCCCTCCGTAATGTTATATATTTTGGGGGTGAAGAAAAGATAAGGCCACTCAGTAAGAAGTTGCATTAATTCTTTGGTTGACATGTTTTATTAAAAAGAATAAATTCAGTTGCATTTTTAAAAAGAGAGGGAGAGAGAGAAACTGCCTTTGTTTTTTACTTTTTTTTTTACCCATTTACATATTCCGTGTATAAATATTTTTTCATAAAAACATCCAAATCGAGAGGGTATGCTCCACAAACACTGCACAAAATATATTACAGACATTTATATGGATGGCAGGAAGGGAGACAGAGGGCTGAAAATTTCCAGGCACCCAGTGATTGATGGTAGACGAGGCTTCCCCTGACGCTTTATTGAGTTTCCGATGATTATCTCTCTCTGAGACATTTTTTACAGATGACGGCCGAGCTGTCACAGCGGACCATGGGGGAAAAAACCCAACAATAATAACACTTTAATCTCTTTACTGCACTGCTCCCTAGTATCTCAGATTCATCTTCCCTGACGCACGCAGTTCATTATCCTGCTCCTCCCTGGGTAGGAAATGACGACAAATAAATAAATATACATACTCCCCCTGCACGCTTGGAGAAAAGGCCCAGGAAAGGAAGGGAGCCAGGGCATTAATTGATCTTCCTGGAGGTACCGCGGTTCATTAGCGGAGATGCCAGGCTAAGGTATTCGTTACAGTGGGTTTTCTCTTCTGAACTTCTCAAATCTGCTGGCGATCTGTCGGTCGCTCCTCGGAGGGACCGCGGCGACCGCGCTGCAGGGGATCCAGCCTCCGGGCCCGCGTGCTTTGCTGTGACAAAGCGTTAGGTGCTCGGAGCCCTTTCAAATTCTGGATGGCAAAGTCCCTGAACGTGGGCTTGCTGAGTTTTGGTTCTGTACCCGCTCACCGAGGAGCTGAGCGTGCCTCCAGGAGCAGAATGTGGCCCAGCGGTTCATTCAGCAGGAGAGGGCACACGCCAGCCGTCCCTTAGGCTCCGCGGTGGGGCTGTGTGCTGCTGGGGCTGCTTCATCTCCCACCGCCGGGGAGGAAAGCCCCATCGCCCGTGCCCCGGCCGGGCGAGAGGTGGGTTAGTCCCCGTGCGCTCGGGAAGGGGCGCGACAGCCTCCCTTTCCTCCAAAATCAGACAGAAAGCGCGGTAGCTGGCAAAGCCCACGGCCCTGAGCGATGGCATCGCCTTGTTGAGCAAAGCGCCGGTGAGGACGGGGAACGCCGACATGAGAGAGGGATCTGCCCTCCCTTCGGCCGCGAGAGGGGTGTCCGTATCGCGCTCTTGACTGTGCAGTACTTGACCTCCTTGGTGGCTTTGCTCGTCCCTCTGGCCAGGCTGTGGGTCAGGCTTCTCTCTGCTCTGCCGGAGGCTCTCCGGACTGATGTTGCGAAGGTGCCGTCTCTGCTCCCGTAAGCCGCCCTTCCCGGCTAACGGCAGCCCGGTGTTTCCTTCAGTACCTCAAAAGAGCCACTCTTTTTCGCGCTGTTCGTTTTTGCTGGTGACTAGAGCGAAGGGCTTCAAACCCAGGAGGTTTCCTAAAGCCTGACCCTTAGACCGGCTGCGGGGCGCTGGGTGCTGGAGCCCTGCCCAGAGGCGCGGGCTGCTCTGCTCCTCGCCTCCGTACGCCAGCTCGGTGTAACGCCTTCCCCGGTCTTCCCGCTTGGCGCTCCAAGCTCTGATTTTGCACCTGATCTGGAAGGTGTTTCAGCGTGTCTGTCTGGCCACACGGTCCTTCTGTCCGCCTTGGGATGCCTCGGCCCGGCTTCGCTCTGGCCGGCAAGCACAGGTCGTTGGGCTTTCCCTTTTGCACGGTGTCTGCGCTTGTTGGCGTTCAGCAGAGCAGAGCTCAAGGGAAGAAATAATTATAATTAATCAGCTTTAGAAAGCGTCGGTTTCTCTTCAAAGAAACATCACAATTTCGAGGTCTGATTTCACAAAACCTGCCAGGGCTCGGTGTAATTGCATTTGCTCAGGGGATTCCAGGCTTTCTAGTGAGTTGTAAAATGTGTTATTGTGAATTATTCCCACCCCGGTAGCGTGGAGGAATAACCTCACGGAGCACACCGTGCCGCTGGCTGAGCAAACACAGATCCCAAAGGAGCCGGTTTCAGCACCAGCCCCAAGACGGCCGGCCCGTAGATATGGGCAGGAGCAGAACTGGGCCGAGCATCGCGCTCCGCAGCGCTTCAACCCGCGTCGCTTTTCAGTTAACAAATTTTTAGAAGGGTTCCTGCTTTTAAATGGCTGCTTCTTGACCTTTCTGGGAAGTGTGGAATAGAGGAGGCAGCTCCTGGTGGAGATGGGCACACAGGCAGTCGGAGCAGGGACGAGAGGGAACGGCCTCAAGCTGCGCCAGGGCAGGGTTAGGTTGGGGATTGGGAAAAACTCCTTCCCCAAAGGGCTGTCAGGGCCTGGCCCAGGCTGCCCAGGGCAGGGGCTGAGTCCCCATCCCTGGGGGGATTTAAAAGCCGGGGAGATGTGGTGCTTGGGGACATGGGTTAGTGGTGGCCTTGGCAGTGCTGGGTTAGCGGTTGGACTCGATGATCTTAAGGGTCTTTTCCAACCTAAACGATTCTGTGATTCTATGATTTTATGATAAAGGAAGCTTAGCGTGACTGCGAGGAGGTCCTCTGGGCACTCTGCTGTCCCGAAGACCTGCAGCGCTCTCGTCCCTCGGCCTCTCCGGCTCTTGGTTCTGCCTTGCAGGATTCGGTGCTTTGTGCTTCCAGCCTGAAGGAGGTGCAGACGGCTGGGCTGGTGGCGTGGCTGGGGAGGAAGGCGGTGGGGAGGAAGCAGCGAGCGGTGGTTCTGCAGTAAAAGGGGGAAAAAAAAAGGCAGAATTGTGTCGCTGGCTTGCGTTGAATCCTGATCTCACTTTGAAGGTGCAAAGAGGCTGTGGTTGGAACAAGGCTGAGAGGTCCTCTGGGCGCTGCGGAGGCAGTCACTGGGATTTGCGGGCGCTGTGTTGTCTTCATCGCCGCTGCTGCTCAGTGGAGTGGGGATGACAGCCACAGGAGCCCCCACTGGGCTCCTGGTTGCCTCCTGGAAAAGGCCCTTACCAAGCTCCCAGAGCCGCGGTGGTGGCCCGCGCTGCTGGCGCACCCTCAGACGAGCCGTTCTTCGCTTTGTCTCGGTGAGCTGAGCTTTCCTTCTTCTTCCCCTGCAGTCCTTGTAACCCGGGAGGACGACTTCAACAACCGCCTGAACATCCGAGCCAATTTCAAGGGCTGCACAGCTCTACACTACGCGGTACTGGCTGACGACTACCTGACGGTCAAGCTGCTGCTGGATGCAGGTGAGCGTCGTAGCTCCGAGCGGCTCTCGGGCCGGGAGCACTCCTGCGTAGGCCTGACCCACAGAACGGGCAGGCTCAGGCAAGGACCACGCTCTTTCGTTGTCAGGATTAGATGTGATTTACTGTTTGCTTTAATCTATTTCTTAGTTTCTGTGTCCCCGTTCATCTCCAGTGGGTTTTTCTCATGTACTTCTGGTGGCTGTTCTTATCTTAATCAGAGTCCTCCCTCTCTTCCTGCAGTTCAGTGGAGATGCATCCCCTGGTCTCTCTGTTCGCTATTTTGAGCATTTCCCTTTTGCAACTTGCACTTTACTCATCTGTCCTGTCCCTTACGGACCTGTGTGGCGTGGAATCGCAGAGCCCCCGCTTTACTGGGAATGGATCTGCTCTTGTAGACAAGGCACTGGATAGGTACCGGTACCCACGTTGAATGGCTGCGGCTCAGGTACTGGTGGTACCTTGGCCATGCAGCCCTTGTGAGAACGGGTAGAAACCGGCTCGCGCAGTTATCGATGCTCCCGGTTAGACCAGAGACCCCTTCTTCCCATGGGTCCTGCTGTACCGTCGTCCCTTACGTACCCACGGCGCGGGATTACAGAGCCACAGGTACGCTTACGCTTGGGCTCGATGATCTTAAGGATTAAGATTGATGATCTTAAGATCATTAGGATTTCCAACCTAGACGATTCTATGACACCAAAGAGATGAAATTGCGTAGGATTATAGCCTAGTTTGGGTTGGGAGAGGCTTCAGGAGGCCTCTGGTCCCACCTCCTGTTCAAAGCAGGGCCAGCCGGGAGGCCAAACCAGGTAACTCAGGGCTTTAGCCCGCTGGCTCCTGAAAGCCCCCGAGGGTGGCCACTGCCCAGCCTCTCTGGGCAACCTGTTGCCATGCTTGACTGTGAGGAAAAAGCTCATCAGCGCTAGCAGAGGAAAAGGAGAAGAGGCATTTAGCTAATAGGGATGTGCTACCATGACAACAGGTTTTTGTGTTTACCCTCCTGCTGATCTTCTCCGGGCTGACATTGGCGTCTGCGTTACGCTGTTACGCAGCGCCGGAGGTGCTGAACCTGCGTCTGGATGCGCAGGGTGCTGTCAAACGAGCGATGCAAACTGTTCTGCAGGCGGAGCGAGTCAGCAGAGTTCTGCTTCCCTCCGGATTTGTGCCCTTCGTCCCTAGCACTCCTGCTACAACAATTTCAACTCCTCTCCTCCCTGCGGGTCACCTCGGGCGGCTTTGACGGAGCAAGGAACAGCGGCGTTGTGCCTGCTTTCGAGTGGGTGCTTGCCAGCAGCCGATGCTGTCAGCCTGTCCCTGCAGTGGAGAGGCTCCAGCGTCTCTCCGGCTGGACGCCGATTTCTGCAAAAATACTAGGAACGTCATCGTCTTCATGGCGTGGGCCTCTCAGGAGTTAGTTCTAGGGGGGCAGGCGGGCAGATAATTGTAGGACAGGCGCACGTAAGGCTCATTCCTTAAGAAAGCAATGAAAAGGATAATGGGAAGTAGCATCCGTGAAGGCTAAACATCCCCAGAAGAGATGAAGAAAAATAATTGTAGGAACATTGAACCTTGCTAATCACCTATCCCGTACGCTCGTTATCTTCCACAAATAGAAAAATAAGAGTGAAAGGCTGAGATTCAGTAGCACCGAATTCCACAGTTAACGCTGGGTCAGGATTTCTCTCTGGGAGCCTGCCAGATACCAGAACCCTATCTCTTGGCCATCAATTAACCCCCAAAAAAGGAGCCACTGAAAGAAAACCTATTGCAAATGGATTTAGCCAAGGTTCCTCGGGGATGCTCGCAGAGAAGGGAGCTGAAAAAGCAGGGAGCTGCTCTGTAGGCTGCGGGAGCATGTGGGCGTGGTGACTGGGAAGCCCCCAGACAAAAATATCGGCCCGCGTGCGGTCCAGCACGTCGTCCGACGTGGCAGCCCTGCTCCGTGTTTGCGGCCTGCGTAGGCGCTGCATGAACACGGAATCCGGCGCTTTCCCCAGCGCGTCCGAGCGGCCGCGCGGCCGCTGCCCGGCCCCGCTGCACGGGCGCAGGGCTTGCGTGGCGGTCAGGAGCAGCTGCTGCAGCGGGACCCCGGAGATCCGGGGCGGGAGCAGCGGAGCGGGCTTCAGCCTCTTGAGCCAC
Organism: Theristicus caerulescens; assembly: GCA_020745775.1. Lineage (NCBI taxonomy): Eukaryota > Metazoa > Chordata > Aves > Pelecaniformes > Threskiornithidae > Theristicus > Theristicus caerulescens. The sequence goes on along the minus strand of CM036559.1, from coordinate 131,670,686 downwards.
GAGCTGGGAGCGCACGGAGCAGGGAGGGCTTCGGCGGCGGGCGCGACGGGCTCTGCTGCGTTACAGCGAGGGGCAGCGTGGCGTGGAAGAGCCCTCGTCGCGGCAGCGTCGTGAACAGATCTGAGCAGAGCGAGTCTGCGGTTCTTGAGGCTGGGGAGCGCTTCACGTGCGGGATGGTGTGAATCTCAACAGCAGCGTTTTATCTCTAAAAACAACTAAAATACAGAGGCGGACTGGCCGCGAGGGCCGAGGGGCAGCCCGCTGCGGGGACGGTACCCAGGCAGAGGCCGCAGCCACGGCAGGGATGTGCGTATGGTGGCCGCGGCGGCCGTGAGAGAGGGCGATGGCGGAGCTGCCAGCCAGAGGCTGAGAGCTCTTTTTCCGTCTGTTGAGTTTGGGCTGGCCCCCGTACCCGCTGGGGAAAAGCTGGAATCGCAGTTTTTAGGAAGGTACCCACTTCTTGTTTCTGCCTTTGAAGGTCTCCTTGCAAGGCGTGTGTGTTATTAGCTGAGTGAAGGTACCCGGGCACTGCTGGTTATCCTAAGCGCAGGTGAAATACGGGTGCGAAGAAGCGAAGTTGGCGCTAAAGAATTTGGCCATACTGAATAAATAATTGCAAGTAGCAAGTCCGGCTCATTTCTACGTCTGTCCCCTGCTCGGCTATCTGAGTGCTGTTACAACACAGGCCTCTCTATAAGAGGGGACCGTTCTTTTTGTCCAAAGGCTGTTTCTGTGTCTGCGCTGGAGGCGCTGCCGTCTTTGCGAAGGGCCACTTCTGCCGCTCGGTGCTCACAGAGGGCCCCTTGTTCCCGGCAAAGTCTCTCAGCTCAGAAGAACTCACTTGGGTCTCGGAAAAAGGGCGTATAACAGTCTGGAGGGCTGTGTGTGTTTGGGGATTGTCTGCCAAATCAAAGGGAAAATGCTGAATTTAGCCAGCCGTAGCACTAAAACGTGACGATCGCCCTTCTGCTCAGCCCCAGGGAAATCCTTCTGGATACCGATTCCGGAGAGGCTGCTCTCATCATCAAATCATCAGTGCAAATCAAATCAGCATCAAATCATCAGTGCAAATCATCATCTTGCAAAGACACCAGCGTGTCCCAGCGCTTCGGCCCTGGGAACAGCAGCCCACCAGCATGAACCGTGCTTGGTGCATGATGCGAAAGAAGGAATCGTTCAGGCTGGAAGAGACCCTTAAGATGGAGCCCTCGTAGGATCCCGAGGCTGTTTGCAACGTTCTTCAGATTAATCCGTCTTCATCAGCCCACCCACAGCACGCACTTACCCTTTGCGGTCCTAGGGAGGATGAAAATTTATGACGATTTACCTGCAAATACGTCTCCCCGCTTTGTCAGGTGAACTCTTCTGAGCCGGCAGTGCTCCGCCAGGCCCTTCCCTTCCCTTTCAGGGAGTTTCGGCGCTGGCGTTCGATCTGCCGATTGGCGCCTGCCACGAGGTTTCCAGTCAATACCGGGGCCGTCCCCCTCCTCCCGGCCCTGCGCGATAACGCAGCATGCGTCCCTGCGTCCGTGTTAGTATAATCTGCGATGAATACGGGGCCGAAATCTCAGACGTGGGGATCGAACACCTTTCAAAGTGTGCCTTTGTGAGGGTAATGTCCCGGTGCGTCTGCCATTGACGCCCGCGTAGGACGTCTCCGGTTTGCTGGCGTGGAACGGGCTCCCCTCGCTCCCTCCCTTGCGCGTCCCTACACCTGCCTTTTTACTAACTCTCCATTTACTCCCCCTAACGCTTCCTTCCCTCCGTGCCCTGCCCTCGGGGCCAAAGCCATTAACTGCCAAGGCCCCTCTCTGCTAAAACAACCCCGTTGTGCGGCGCCGGGGGGGTTTTAAGGGACGCCCCTGCGAGCTCGCCCCTCACCCCGCGTCCCTGGCCTTTTGTGACCCATTCAGTGACTCGCTTGACCCCTGCAGGACCTTATCGCCTTGTGGTCAGCATGTGTGTGCCCAGCAGACCGCGAGACGAAGTCGGTGCTCTGTTGTCCTTTCGGGCGGTTGTTGGGGACATTTCGCAGCCTCCTGACCTGAGCTGACACCATAAATATCGGGGGTTGTGGGAAGGAGCGGGTGGGAGCTCGCACCCACGCAGCGCACCAGTTGCGGCTGCAGGCGCGATCGATTCGGAGGGCTTTGTGTGTGGCAGGCAGCGGCTCCAGCTCGGTGACGATGGAAGTCTCTGCGTCTTAGAGGGAGCTTTTATTATGTCGGGATTTCAATCCGCTGCGTGAAATAGCCGGTGTGAGAAGGTTCGCCTTTCTGCAGGCGGTAGGGTAGCCCGGCCACAGAGCTCAGCCGCCTTCTAGCACCCCTCTAAGTCTGGTTCTGCCCCAAAGCCTGTCGCTGAAATGCCGGGAGCCGGAGGAGCCCAGGCAGGCGCTGATCCCCGGGGAAGCGGGAGCTCGGCTCCGCTGACCCCCGGGCTGGCGTCGGGAAGCGCAGCGGGTGCATTCCTGCCCTCCGTCCTCCTCCTCGCTGCGGGCGTTTGCTGATGGTCAAACCGAGCCTCCCCGATGGCTGACGTTGCTACCAGCCCTCCAGCAAGTCTCTGCAGGAGCCGCAGGGGCAGGCTTGAGTTCAGGACTGGCTTGGATTCACCCCTGTGCACGCAGCGATCCCCAGCCCTGCAGCAGGTGGATTCGAGGTGACGGTGCAGGCTGCAGAGACACAACCTGCAGCACGCACATGTCCGTGCGTAGCGGCCTGTCCCTTCTCACGCCGTCGGTACTGTGGCGGGTGAGGTGTAAAGGGGGACAGGGTGTTTTGCAGTGGAACGAGCTGTGCGATTCGTTTTGTTTCATTTCCTGGGATATGCTGGTGTTCTTGGTTGGTTGGGGATTTTTACTCCCATGTGACAAATACCAGTGCACGCTCCACTGGGTAAAAACCTGGCTGGACGGCGGGGTCCAGAGTGGTGGTGAATGGAGCCAAACCCAGTTGGTGGCCGGTCACCAGTGGTGTCCCCAGGGCTCAGTGCTGGGGCCGGTCCTGTTCAATATCTCTATCGATGGTCGGGACGAGGGGATTGAGGGCTCCCTCAGTCAGTTTGCAGGTGACACCAAGCCGGGCGGGAGCGTTGATCTGCGGGAGGGCAGGGAGGCTCTGCAGAGGGACCTGGCCAGGCCGGGTCGATGGGCACAGGCCACGGTGTGAGGGGCAACAAGGCCGAGTGCCGGGTCCTGCATTGGGGCACAACAACCCCAGGCACCGCTGCAGGCGTGGGGAGGAGCGGCTGGGAGCTGCCCGGCGGGAAAGGACCTGGGGTGGTGGGCGACAGCGGCTGAACATGAGCCAGCAGTGTGCCCAGGTGGCCAAGAGGGCCAACGGCATCCTGGCTTGTATCAGGCACGGTGTGGCCAGCAGGAGCAGGGCAGGGATGGTCCCCCCGTGCTGGGCACTGGTGAGGCCGCCCCTGGAATCCTGTGCTCAGCGCTGGGCCCCTCACCCCCAGAAGGAGCTGGAGGGGCTGGAGCGTGGGCAGAGCAGGGCAGCGAGGCTGGGGAAGGGGCTGGAGCCCAAGGGTGGGGAGGGGCGGCTGGGGGAGCTGGGGGTGTTTAGTTTGGAGAAGAGGAGGCTGAGGGGAGCCCTCATCGCTCTCTGCAAGTGCCTGAAAGGAGGCTGGAGCCGGGGGGGTCGGTCTCTTCTCCCCAGGAACAAGCGATGGGACGAGAGGGAACGGCCTCAAGCTGCGCCAGGGCAGGGTTAGGTTGGGGATTGGGAAAAACTCCTTCCCCAAAGGGCTGTCAGGGCCTGGCCCAGGCTGCCCAGGGCAGGGGCTGAGTCCCCATCCCTGGGGGGATTTAAAAGCCGGGGAGATGTGGTGCTTAGGGACATGGGTTAGTGGTGGCCTTGGCAGTGCTGCGTTAGCGGTTGGACTCGATGAGTTTAAGGGTCTTTTCCAACCTTAACAATTCTGTGATTCTATGAAATACACAGCAGGGTTTTAGGTCCAAAGAATACCTGCAAGCTTAGATTTGAGCAGCAAGTACCTGAAGTCAATTTATTGGGCCAACGTGGGGAGAAGAGTTCAGGTCTGAACTATTCTAAGGATCTCAGACCCGGCGTGGGGCTGTGAGGAAGGGCAGACCCTGACCAGGGGAACGGAGCAGTAGCAGGCTTGAAGAAGCTTAGAAACCAGAAGAGGCTGGAGGGGTTCACCAGAAGTTGTTTGCCCCCGTGCATCTCTGAGGGGTCCCTCGGTCATTAAACCAAGCGCAACCTGCCTGCAAGCCCCCTTGCAGCCTGTCCCAGCCCCGCGCATCACTTGCTGTTGAGAAATCGTGGTGCTGCTGGCAGCCGGGACGTCGCCCGCCGCTGCCTCGCGGACAGACGGTCGAACGCGCGTGTTCGCTTGGCGGGAGCTCACCAGGACGCCGCAGAGCTGCGCTTTCCTCCCCTGGTGCTCTCTCCAGCGCTCGGTTGTCTGCAGGAGCCATTGCAAGCGGTTTGCTGACGCCTCGGCTGCTGCTCAACAGCGTTTCAGTGCTAGCATGTGTTCCTCGGCCGTATCCAGCTGCTGGATACTCTTTGCCCCCGACTAAAGCATGTCCATCCAAATATACTCTGTAATAGTCGCGAGGGACAGAGAGGAGGCTGAGGGCAGAGCTGTCTTTCCCCATCACGGCCATTGTAGAATCCCAGAGCCACGAAACGGCTGAGGTTGGCAGGCACCTCTGGAGACCGCCTAGTCCAAGCCCCTGCTCAACGCCGGCTCACCCGGAGCGGGTTGCCAGGACTGCGATGGGGTTTGGATATCCCCAGGGACGGAGGCTGCACAGCCTCTCCGGGCAGCCTCTTCCAGTGCTCAACCTCTGTTACAGCAAGTGGAAGGGAATTCCCTGTGTTTCAGTTTGTGCCTCCTGTCCTGCCACTGGGCACCACTAGAAAGAGCCTGGCTCCATCTTCTTCATCCTCTCCCATCAGGTATTTATACACATGGATGAGATCCCCCTGGGCTCTCTCTTCTCCAGGCTGGACAGTCCCAGCTCTCGCAGCTCTCCTCGTATGAGAGGTGCCAATCCATTCATCGTCTTCTTGGCCCTTTGCTGGACTCACTCCGGTCAGCCCGTGTCTTTCCTGACCTGGGGAGTGCGGAACTGGACACCAGATGTGTCTCACCGCCGCTGAGCAGAGGGGAAGGATCCCCTCCCTCGGCCTGCTGGCCACGCTCCTCCCGACACAGCCCAGGACACCCTTGGCCTTCTTGGCTGCAAGGACACACTTTTGGCTCGTGGCCAGCTTGGTGCCCACCAGGACCTTCTGTGCCAAGCTGCTTTCCAGCCGGGTGGCCCTGGCCCCTGCCGGTGCCTGGGCTTGCTCCTCCCCAGGGGCAGGACTTTGCAGTTCCCCCTGTTGAACTTGATGAGGTTGTTAACCCATTTCTCCAGCCCGTCCAGGTCCCTCTGGATGGCAGCACAACCCCCTGGCCTATCAGCCGCTCCTCCCAGTTTTGCATCTCCTGCAAACTGGCTGCGGGTGCACTCTGCCCCGTCATCGGGGTCGTTAGGGGCTGTGGGACAGCTTCAGTATCGGTATCAGCCCCCGGCGCTCCCCCCCGGGCCTCTGCTCTGCTTTCTGCTGCCCGTCGTGACCCTCTGAGCCTGGCCATTGAGCCGGTTTTCAGTCCCACTTCGCTGTCCCCTTATCTCGCCTGCATTTCATCTGCCTGTCTATGAAGATGTTACGGGAGATGGTGTCGAAAGCCCTTCTAAAGCCGAGATAAACAACATCCACTGCTTTCCCCTTCATGCTGGCTACTCCCAATCGCCTTCTTGTCCTTCAAATGTTAGGAAAGGGTTTCCAGGACGAGTTGCTCCATCACCTTCCCAGGAATCCAGGTGGGGCTGACCCGTCTGTGGTTCTCTGGATCCTCCTTCTTGTCCTTCTTGAAGATAGCCCTGACATTTGCTTTCTTCCCGTCCCCAGCGGCCTCTCCCCATCCCCACGACCTTCTAACCATCATCAAAAGTGGCTTCACGACGACATTGCTCAGGTCCCTCGGCACTCGTGGGTGCTCGTTTAAATGTTCCTCCTCCACCGAAGGTCAGTCTCCCTTGCTCCAGATGTCCCCACCGGCACCCAGACCCCTGCAGCGGGGCAGCCCCGTGGGCAGGGGAGACCCCAAGTCCTGGTTTTCCAAACCCAGGGGCAACGTTGCGGCTGAGGGGTTTGCCCTGCAGGGAGATATCCCAGCTCCCAGCACGGGACGCTCTTCACCTCTCACAGCCTCGGCCTGGGAAGGGTTGGCATGGCTCTGGTACCCTTGTAATAAATTCAAGTTACGCTAAACAAAGCACGGAAGAAAATGCTGCAGAGACCCATCGTCTTCTTGGGCTAGAGCTTATGAAATGCAAAATCAGAATATTGTGAGCGCTTCCTCCCATAGACACCTGAGAGGCTTGGGCACAGAAAGACGTGCAGAAGGTTTAACAGCTCAGCTGCCATTTTTCTTGGATCATAGAATCACAGAATCACAGAAGGGTTTGGGATGGAAGGGACCTTTCAAGCCCATCCAGTCCCACCCCTGCCATGGGCAGGGACATCTCCAACCAGATCAGGGTGCTCAGAGCCCCGTCCAGCCTGGCCTTGGATGTGTCCAGGGATGGGGCATCTCCCACCGCTCTGGGCAACCTGGGCCAGTGCCTCACCACCCTCAGCGTAAAACATTTCTTCCTTCTCTCCAGTCTGAATCTCCCCTCTTTCAGTTTAAAACCATCACCCCTTGTCCTGTCGCTGCAGGCCCTGCTAAAAAGCCTCTCCCCATCTCTCTTATCAGCCCCCTTTAAGCCCTGCAAGGCCGCACTGAGGTCTCCCCGCAGCCTCCTCTTCCCCAGGCTGAGCACCCCCAGCTCTCAGCCTGTCCTCCCAGCAGAGCTGTTCCACCCTCGGACCATTGCTGGGGCCTCCTCTGGCCCCGCTCCAACAGCTCCCTGTCCTTCCCGTGCTGAGGACCCCCGAGCTGGACGCAGGGCTCCAGGGGGGTCTCCCCCGAGCGGAGCAGAGGGGCAGAATCCCCTCCCTCGCCCCGTGGCCACGCTGCAGGGCGATGCAGCCCAGGAGACGGGTGGCTTTCTGGGCTGCCAGAGCACATTGCCGGCTCATGGCCAGCTTTTCATCCCCCAGCACCCCCAAGTCCTTCTCCTCAGGGCTGCTCTCCATCCCTCCATCCCCCAGCCTGTGCTGATACCGGGGGTTGCCCCCACCCAGGTGCAGGACCCTGCACTTGGCCTTGTTGAACCCCATGAGGTTCACACGGTCCCACCTCTCCAGCCTGTCCAGGTCCCTCTGGATGCCATCCCGTCCCTAATTGAATGTTGATATTGCTATGGATATTGAATTGCTTTTCCAAGTGCCTTTCCAAGGTGTGTGTGCCTGTGTGTCCACGTGGCGAGGGGCTGGCTGAACCGGCGGCTGCTGCTGCGTGGCGGTGCTCTGCTTTGCTGATGCACCTAGGTCGGTCTTACATCTCCTGTCCTTGCTTAAAAGTAGAGCAATTCGGAAGGAGAGAGACTTGCCCATTGTCGGGAGCTCCCCTCTCTATCCCCGTCGCAGGGACAGACACATCTCCTGCCAAACCCGAGCAGCCTCATTATACATCTCATCCTCCCCCGCGCTCTCCTAATCACGGACCGCCTTGCTTCCTACTCCCATCTCCAGAAACCCCCTTGGCTTCCCGCTCCTCCCAGCGCCAGCCCGCCTGGGAAACGCCTGCTCCGAAACACCCTTTGCCTCCTTCGTCCTGCGTGGGACCCTCGGTGTGACGCCGGCGCTGGTCCCTCTTCTCGCACTGGCGCTTAACCATCTCTTGGACCGGGATCGATGGTCTCGGAGGCGCGGAGAGGCTGAGTAGCGGAGGTCCTGCAGCACGGGGCTGGGAGCGGAGCTCGGGTCTCGACTCCAGCCACGTCTCACCGGCGCAGCCCCACCGTCCCTGCCGGCGCGGTGGGAGGCTGCGGCGCGCACGCCTCGGGCTCCAGCCTCTTGTGAAACATCAGCGACCCGGTCAGCTCAGCGCGCACGTCCCTAAGCAGAGGAGAGAGAGGGGAAGGAAAGAACATACATTTATGGAAACCTTTTAGCTGGAGCTGCGATAACCCAGACTTCTGAACTCGATTTGCCAGTAAATTTAGCCCAGTACATTTGTTGGTAAGGCTCCGCCTGTGTGGTCCAGCGTAATTGCGGAGGTTGTGAACAGGGTGAGTGAATTACAGAGCCAGCCTTGCAAGGGATGGTCTTTGGGCATCAGAAGGTGAAAATGCTTGGGGTATCCTCAGGAAAAATCGGGTGGTGATTATAGCCGGCTTTCTTGCCTTTGAATTCTGCATAAATCTTAGTGTAAGAGTGTTTTCAGTGGCGCCCCGGACGGAAAGGGCTCTGTTCTTACGGAGAGAGGGTGAGGGACACCACTAGACAGCTGTGGCCTCCGGGTCCCCAGCAGCCAGCACATGGCGACGAAGCAGAGGGGATCGCATCCGGGGAAGAGGACGCCGTTGTTTCGTTGCCCTCAGTGGCGTCACCAGCCTAAGCAAGAGCAAAACTGGGGAAACTGGGTGAGAAACTGAGGCAGTCGAGCTGGCGAGGGCTGCTGGGCTGGCGGGCTCTGAACAGGAGGCCTTTCCTAGCGGATGGATCCCCAGAAATTTCCAGCTAAGGGACAGTGAGTTTAAACCCACCGAATTTGTTTGCTTTGCTGGGTTCTCTGTTGATTCTCACTCTCCGTTGCGCCCTGGAGATTGATCAGGTTGAAGAGCGCTGCCCCGGGGCCCCCAAGACGGTGCACTTGAGAAGTTCCCACACGAGCTGCTTCCCTTGGCAAATCATTTATTTATCCTAAAGCTGCCTCGGCAGCTTCTCCTGCCTCACCCCAGGTCTCCGCCGGCACTGCCTTGCCATCGGGCAGGGCTTGGGAAGGACCCGTGGCGCAGGCACGGCGGACGGAGCGGCGCGGGAGCCAGGAGGGCATGGTTTAGTGGCGGACTTGACGGTGGTAGGTTAACGGTTGGACCTGATGATCCTAAGGGTCTTTTCCAACCTTAACAATTCTATGATTCTATGATTCTTGGGTCCCTGGCACCCGTTACAAACGCGCGGCGTGTCTGCAGAATGCGTCTGCGTGGCCTGAAAGCCGGCGGCGTTGCAGCTCGCTCTGGGGAAATGAAAACCACGGGCTGCTCTGTCTTGGCTGGGGTTTTTTGCCTCGCGTTAGCTAGAGCTAGGAGCCTGTTTGTCTTGTGAAGAAGGCGGCTGTAGCTCGGTCCTCGTGAGCGAAACCAGGCCAGTGTGAAATAGCAACTCTGCCTTCGCTGCCCGGGACGCTGCAGCCGTGCGTGGGAGCGGTAAGTGCCCGTGGCAGGGGAGCAGCCCGGCTGCCGCCGAGCCCCGTGCTCGCCGATCCCTGCCGTCGCAGGCAGCGCGGCCGAGTCCTCCCCTGATTCTGCCGGCGGCTCAGGGGACGCCGAGCCCCCCCTCGGCGGCAGCGGGTGCCGGGGTCAGCGTTTTCGGGGAGCGTCCCGGAGGTTTGCGCCTGCCGTAGCGCATCCATCCCAGGCCAGCTGTTGTGCAAGAGTGCCTGAAGTCCTCTCTCCCTCTCCGTGCTCATATTTACAAGGGAATGCGATAAATTCGGTATTGATTCCTTCTGTTGCACTGTAAATTTTGCAAAAGATGATTAAATAGTGCAATAGAGTCTGCAAGCGCCATGGCTCAATATGTTCTGGGCCGGCGTATCGACCCCCTCCATCCGACGGCAGCGAGTTCCACTCCCAGCCGCGCCAGACCAGTAATTAAAATCCTGTGAGACTGGGATTTAGAAACCAATCATATCACGGCATCGAAGCGTCTCGCATCCCACCGTGGCGAGAGCAATAAGCGTGTAAGTGCAAGCACATTTATGTCCGCGTCGGAGTGCTTAAGAATAGTTTCCCCATAGGGCAGGGGAGCAAATAGATCCCTCTCTAAGTGTTTCTGGGTACAAAACTCTACGGTGACATGATGTTTGTCATGAATTTAATAGCTCTGCACACACGTGTAGAGAGAGATGAGGATTCTTTGGTTTCCCTTCCCGTGCTGTTACCTTACAAACAAGAACAAGGTAGATTGGTTTTGCACCCAGGTATTAAGTGTTCATAAACCAACTTACGCTCATGTTACAATAAAGCAAGAGTGAAAGGAGCAGGTTGGCCAACTTGTTTTAAAAGGCAGTGCAAAGAGTGCCCAGGCACCGCTGCAGGCGTGGGGAGGAGCGGCTGGGAGCTGCCCGGCGGGAAAGGGCCTGGGGTGGTGGGCGACAGCGGCTGAACATGAGCCAGCAGTGTGCCCAGGTGGCCAAGAGGGCCAGTGGCATCCTGGCTTGTATCAGGAACGGTGTGGCCAGCAGGAGCAGGGCAGGGATCGTCCCCCCGTGCTGGGCACTGGTGAGGCCGCCCCTGGAATCCTGTGCTCAGCGCTGGGCCCCTCACCCCCAGAAGGAGCTGGAGGGGCTGGAGCGTGGGCAGAGCAGGGCAGCGAGGCTGGGGAAGGGGCTGGAGCCCAAGGGTGGGGAGGGGCGGCTGGGGGAGCTGGGGGTGCTCAGCCTGGAGAAGAGGAGGCTGAGGGGAGCCCTCATCGCTCTCTGCAACTGCCTGAAAGGAGGCTGGAGCCGGGGGGGTCGGTCTCTTCTCCCCAGGAACAAGCGATGGGACGAGAGGGAACGGCCTCAAGCTGCGCCAGGGCAGGGTTAGGTTGGGGATTGGGAAAAACTCCTTCCCCAAAGGGCTGTCAGGGCCTGGCCCAGGCTGCCCAGGGCAGGGGCTGAGTCCCCATCCCTGGGGGGATTTAAAAGCCGGGGAGATGTGGTGCTTGAGGACATGGGTTAGTGGTGGCCTTGGCGGTGCTGGGTTAGCGGTTGGACCTGATGATCCTAAGGGTCTTTTCCAACCTAAACGATTCTGTGATTCTATGATTCTATGAATAAAGGTTTTTCTGAGCCCAAAATCCAGAGCCCAAATTGCCGAGCCTTCCCGTGCCCTGGGCCTTCCCATGCACTGCTGGAGAAGGTTGTGCTGGAAAGCAGTTTGAGTTCAACCACCTGAGCAAGATGGATGAGGTTTGAGATAAGGCTTAGCTAAGATTCCTAACGGCTTGAGGGAAGCCTTATGTCCTCAGGTACGTCAAGTCTTGTGCACGGAGGGCAAGAACTTGCCAAGCTGGCTGCCCTTCTTCATCCCCATCGTCAGGTCTGCGTCTGAGCGGTGCAGGAGACCGGCAGCGACCACGGCGATCCCCTTGCCAGCTGTATTTCTATTTAACACATACGTTAATTTATTTTTTTCTCCTGCGATTGCAACCTTCCCGTTTGCCCTGTGTGTGAACTGTTTAATGCGTTCAAAGGGCAATACAGTCCTCTGCCGGTAGTGTTCTGGCGGGCAGGTTCTGGTCGGGGTGGTACCTGTGCACCGGGCTCTTCATTTTCCAGGGTTCCACTGGGGTCACTGACAGCAAATTTGGTCATTTTGCTGTATTTTCTGATTTTATACTGGGGTGAAAAATCTATGGGCGAGAGTCCACCCATAAAGAAGGGCAACAGCCCTTGTCCCAGCGCTGAACAGCAGAAAAGAGATCAAGTAACCGCGAAGGGCTTGTGCCGAGTTTAAAAGCGTTCTGCCGTTCCTACCCTGAAGCGTACGGTGGTGCCGAGGACACCGAAACGCCTTCAGGACATGATGTGCCTGAATAAATAAGCGTCGGGCTGCGTTTCAGGAGATCTGGGGCGCTCCTCAGCCCTGCCAGTGGCTCGCCGGTCTCGATCTTCCTCTCTTTCTTCCATCCTTCATCGTGTCCGTCTGCCCAGCGAGCTCCTCTGGCCGGTCGCTTAGGGCTGATGCCGACGGACGCAGGGATGCAGGAGTCGGCACGCTGGGAGCGCACCGCATCCCACCGCCTCCCGGCCCCGCGGAGAGCGGCTGGGAACAGCGCTTGGGAGGAAAACTCGAAGCAGGATACACGTCTGGCGCTTTCATCTTTCTGAACCGATTCCCACTTCGGTTCAGCAGTCAGTTAATGTTTTATAGAACTGTTCGCGGCAGCTCCAACGCCGCACGCCCGATTTCCCGGTGCGAGGTGGCTCGGTGCCCCTCACTGCTTGTACGTCAGTCAGATTGAGTTTTCCACGCACGCCGTGGTTTACGTTTATTATCGAAGTCGGGTTTCGCTTGCCAGCTCATCGCTGTCGCTCAAATGGCTCTGAATAAATTCGTATCGGTTGGCATCTTTGTCGCGTCGGTATTAGCCCTCCCTCGGGTCGCTCGCCGATGGTCTGACCACGCTGGCATCAGCAGAAATCCCTTGGATGCCCTCGGACAACTCTCTTCCGCTGTGGACACTGACCACTTGCTCTCCTCTAAATCCTTTGTTTTCAGTGTTTAACTCATTATTTAGCCGTGAGGAGCCTTTTTCTTGTACCCGCTTGCTGCTTAGGTGGGGAACTCCGAGGTTCTCGGACGTCGGAGGTGCATCCCGAGCAGATCCCAGTTTCCACCTGACCAGCTCGGGAAGGCAAGGCTTTCTGCCAAAAAACTCATGCTGACTTTTCCTCTTACATGTTTTTCCCACCGGTTCGCTGCTGCGTTTCATTGTATGGGTGTTTTTTACAGATCGGCGTCACGTTCGCTGTTGTCCTGTAGCGGACGTGACAAGCCGCGAGTCGTTAGCGCGGGTGGCCGACCTGGCGTCGGAGCTCCTTCTCAGCTCCTCAGTGAAAGGCGAGGGCCTGGCAATTTGATAACGCTCGGTCATGCTTTAAAACCCTTTCTGTTGATGCTTCAGCTTGAGGCAGTTCCCATGGCCTGTCCCGGTTTGGTGTGGTTTGGTTTGGTTTGGTGTGGGAGCCTTTCCATGGCAGCCGTGGCTGCAGAGCGCAGTTGGCCGTTGCCCACATCACCTCGAGCCCTCCCGCTTCGCCTTGGGCATCCATGGAAGCTCACCTCCTCCTCCAGCTTCTGCCGTGGCCAAAGAGAGGTTCTGGTGTCATCCCTGAAGCAAGGGCTTCTTTTAAATCCCTTTTGACCTGTGTTTTTTCCATTTCACTTGCCAGAGCAAGTGCTCCGGTGTGGTTTCCTCATCAGGACGCGGCTTCCAGGCTTCGAAGGATGGGGTGGGTGGTTTATTCTTCAGATCCTAACTTTTCTCATTTTTAAGACTTTAATAAATAGCATGGGTTTCTTTAGCCTTTACCATCCATGTTTCTGGAAGTTCTCTGCCGGTGGGCTGCTGCCGTATTTCTCGCCAGATTCCTGTGCTCCTCTGTTGGAGCGAAGCTCCTTGGCAATGGATTCTTCGTGGGGTTTGGCTTGTAATGAAGTTCAGCATTAGCAGGTCCCGCTAAGGACCTGAGCTTTTGGAGAAAGTCTTTTGCTCTCTCCAAGCCTGAATTCAGGCTTGCTTCTTGTCCTGCGAGCTTTCCCACCAGCTGCTCCAGCCAGCGCCTCAGCCTCCGGTCCTTACCAGTTTATCCATTCATCCGTATCGTGCTTTTTGCCCTTGCGGTCCCTGCAGTTTTTCTTAGCGTGTTGCGTCCTTCGGTCTCTCCGAGGTCTGACCCTGGTGCTGTATTTTCCCTACTCAGGACATTTCATTCTGCACAAATCCTGCGTTGCTGGCTAGTACAACCCACTTACCTTCTTTTTGCTCCCAGTCTTTAATACCTAACATCGCCGCTCCACCGGTGGGCCCTACTCCGGCACTGCAGTGCCGTTCATACGCTGGCATCGAGGCATCCTGCCGTCTTCTTGCCTGCTCTTCTCAGCCTCCCCCGATGCCTCCGTTCCAGCTCGCACGCCCCGGTTTTGGGCTTTGCCGCTGCCGTCCGTCAGAAGCACGCGGAGATTTGTCCTCGGCCTGGTCCCCGAGGTCCGAGAGCTGCGGCTCCGCCAGGACCCCCCTTGCCGTCTCTTCCCTGCCCCTGTCCGCGCTGACCTGCGTCTCGGCAGCTCTGGATGTTTCTGCCTTAGGGGCTCTCTCCTTTCCATGTAGACTCTCCAGACGCATCTCGTTCTTCATTAAGTCTCAACCCTTCCTTCCTACATCACTTTTCAACCGTGTATTGAGGCACCATCTCTCCGTTTGGTCGCCTGTGTGTTAAAATTTATTACAAACCATGCACGGTCGCGGTAGTGACTGAGTAAATATATGAGAACAAATCCCCAGGAGATGGACCGGCGTGGTCGGCTGGGACAAAGTGTATTTTTAAGGCAGTCGGATGCAAAGTTGTGCACGCTGGGAGAGGAGTACGGAGTGGTATTGACCCTTGGGGAGCGGAGGCTCTGGGAAGGACAGGGGGTCGCAGCCGGGTAAGGAGGAGCAGGAGGGAACGCCGAGAGCGGAGCCGCACCAAAACGCGCCGGTCCTAGGCTGTGTTAGGAGGGGAGCAGTCAGAGGGCGAGGGGGATTGTAGGGAGGAGAGGCAGGACAAGAACTAATGCGTGATGCTGGAGAAAGTCACCCTGGAAAGGCTTCCCATGCTTTAAGAGCGAGGCTGGAGCGCGGGAGCACAGATCCTCTTCCCCAAGAGCTCCTGGCTGCGGCCACTGCCATCCCGGGGCCGTGCGTTAACCCACGCTCGTCGCGACGGCACCGAACCCGGTTCCGATAACGCAATATCCTGAGCTGCCCACGATGCCGCGCTCGCGGTGCCGGCTGGCCTTGGCCACTGGGAAGGGAGGAGGAGTTCATCCCGGGGGGAGAAGGGCATCTCACAGCCGTGGTTCTCCTGATGGAGTGGGCATGGGCTGAGCTGTCAGGCTACAGGAAAGCTCTTTCATAGAATCATAGAATCATAGAATTGTTAAGGTTGGAAAAGACCCTTAGGATCATCAGGTCCAACCGTTAACCTACCACCGCCAAGTCCACCACTAAACCATGTCCTCAAGCACTGCATCTCCCCAGCTTTTAAATCCCCCCAGGGATGGGGACTCAGCCCCTGCCCTGGGCAGCCTGGGCCAGGCCCTGACAGCCCTTTGGGGAAGGAGTTTTTCCCAATCCCCAACCTAACCCTGCCCTGGCGCAGCTTGAGGCCGTTCCCTCTCGTCCCATCGCTTGTTCCTGGGGAGAAGAGACCGACCCCCCCGGCTCCAGCCTCCTTTCAGGCAGTTGCAGAGAGCGATGAGGGCTCCCCTCAGCCTCCTCTTCTCCAAACTAAACACCCCCAGCTCCCTCAGCCGCTCCTCATAAGACTTGTGCTCTAGACCCCTTTCATGCGGGTTCTCGTTAAAGCGATGCTTCATTCGGTGACAGAAGGAAAGGAGTCGAGGAACGGCAGGAAGCTCTGCCAGGGAGGCTGAGGTTGGACGTCAGGAAAAGGTTCCTCACCCAGAGGGTGGTGGGGCACTGGAACAGGCTCCCCCGGGAGGTGGTCACAGCACCAAGCCTGACAACATTCAAGCAGCACTTGGCCAACGCCCCCAGACACACGGGGTGAATTTGGGGGTGTCCTGTGCAGGGACGGGAGTGGGACTCGATGATCCTTGGGGGTCCCTCCCAACTCAGGACTTCCTACGAGTCCATGGTTCTGCGAACGGTGTAGGAGGAAATGTTGACAGTCCCGCCGCGCTGTGTGCCGTCACCGCGTTCGGGCACAGCGGCGCGCTGGGGGATCATTTTCTAAATCTTTTTTTGCCCCTCGTGGTTAGCGTTTGTGGTATCGTTGCATGGCGCAGGGCTAACATTTTTCACGAGGCTATTGTGAATCGCTAACGAGCCGTTCTTGTCGTTCGGTGCGGCGTACCCGCAGTCACCTTCTCAGCGGCATTTGTAGGCCCCTCGAGGGGGGACCGCGCGTGTGCGCACTTGGATATAGGACGTGCGTGGGTGTGGGAGCAGCCGGAGGCTTGGTGGCCCGCAACGGCTCACCGCGGCGGGGCCGACAGAGCCCCAGCGCCAGCCCACGTCGCCGGTCGAGGTGGCACCAAGTCGGGCCCAGGAGAATTCTGAGATCTTTGAGCCAAAAGTTGCCTTTACTCCTGCGGAGACGAGTGCTTTCACCGGAGGGACCCGAGGCGGAGTTGGGATGGTTTGATCTCCTGTACTCCCATAGCCGGGGCAATTAGCAAATGCCACCGAGGGGCGGGGAGGCTAAATCATCTGGAGTATCGTCCTCACGCGTGCCCGCAGCTTCTACGTCCACCCGCTACCTTTGAAAATTTTGCTCTGGCTCTTCCCTTGGTGGGATTTGAGGATATTCCCGGGGGAGCGTGTGCGCACGCTGCGGTTCAGGCCCTCGGGAAGATTCCTTCGCCGTCATAGCAGGGGCAGGTCCTCGGCAAGAGCTAAAGGCCCGTGCCCCGTAATGTGTCTCCTCTATTTATGGAGACAGCAGGCAGGGAAGGGGTGGTAGGATCGCAGGCTGGGGGGGCCGCTTTCCTATTAATGTCGTATGTTAAAAGCTGCTTGTGAAATATGTGCCTTATTGATTTAAAAACAGGTTTACGTTACTGGAAAAAGGGGTGATCATGCTAATTCAATCACTGAAGGCTCAGGAGGACAGAAGTCTTTTTATATTACTTTAACTAGCCACGTGGAGCAATAAGAATGTCACTCCTTGTCAAAGCTGACGGCTGATGACATCGCGGAAGCCCCGGCAGGTAGCCTGGGCTGCTCGCTGTGGTGGATCCCAGCCCGTGTCAGTGTTTGAACAGGTCAGGGCGAGGTGTGCCTGCAGCGGAGAATCGCTGTGGCGCACCGGGGTTGGGCGGCTGTTGGTCCCGGCGCTTTGTGCGGTTTGTCCCGGCGCTTGCCTGCCGCTCGGGGCCTCCCTGGCTCAGGACGACAGCGTCCTCAGCAGCGTACCTGCCCACCGGGGGCTTGGGGTTCCCAGGCAACGCTTTCTGCGGTATAGACTGCTTTTCGCCAGAAAAATGAGTTTATTTTTTGTTGTCCATCCCTCTTGCTGTGCTGCCCAAGGGCTGCGTGTGCTCAGGCCCGCCCGCTCGGGAGAGGCTCAGGGCTGGGGCTGAGCCTGGATTCGGGTTGTGCAGCTTTGGTCCCGGGAGGGCTCGGTCCGTGCTGACGTCCCAGCGTAGGCTCTGCAGCCCCGCCCAGCGCTGCGGGCACGGGCTGGGCTGGGCGCTCCCCTCGCCGGGAAGGGTCTGATGAGGACCTGAACGAGCGGAGGGACCTCGAGGAGCCCTTGCTGAAATGGCTCCGTGACGACGAGACAACTGCTGTAGAGAGATGTTTGCAAGATCAGTCCCCGGTCCACAACCTGATGTAAGAAGTTAGCAGCTCTGCTTCTGGGAGACTGGAGGTGGCTTTCTACTGGGGAGAGTGGCTTTATACTGGGGAGAGTGGCTTTATACTGGGGAGAGTGGCTTTCCGTGGCTTCCTTGACTGAAGCTGTGCTGTCTTCTGCACCGGAGACTCGCCCAAAGGCTTGGTTGCCACCTTCACCACATCATACCTACACAAATGAAGGAAGACGACGAGACGTTGAACGTTTTGGCGTCTTGTCTGCCATACAGGTCACCACTTCTGTCCGGCTCTATTGCGGACAGGGCCTTTGGAGCGGCACCAGCACGTAGACCATCTCGTGCTGGTCCGCAGCAGCCGCGTCCTCTGTCCCCGCAGCAGCTCCTCTTGGGCGATCTGCAGAAGAGAGGCTCCGACCCAAGCGCTCAGCTGGAGGTCACCTCCGAGGACGCCCAAGAGCAGCAGTCCGTGCAGGAGCTTTCACAGCACCTGGTTGCACCATGAAATGAGGTCTCATTCCTTGTCTCGCTGCCCGGGGCTTTCCCAAGCCTTGCCGTGTCCCGTCTTCGGAGAAACGTAGCTCTCCGCGTGTCCATACGGGCCAGCTGGCGCCCAACGTCCTCTCTGTCCGAGGTACAAGACTTGTTCTTGCTTCAGCAGGCGCGTATTCAGCTACGTGCCCTGAGCCAGATCTCCGCTCCTCTGCCGCGCCAGGACAGACTGCGGCGGGGGACGGAGAGCAAGGACCGGGCTGCCGAGCGGCGGAGGACGCAGGGCTGCCGGGGAGCGCTGCCGGGATGCTCCTCCGAGCGCTGGCGTCGCCTGCGAGCCCCTGCCGCCCTCCCGCACCTCCCTGCCCTCCCCGTCTCCTCCCTGGCGGCAGCAGGGGTACCAGCACCCGCCGTGTCGCGAGCTCTATTGACAGTTATCCAGAATCTGAAGGAATTCAAGACAAATTGTTAAGAGGATGGAGTTAATAAAATTTGAAAAATTGAGGCCTGTCACTCTACTAAACTTTTTTCGATACCGCTGACAGAAACATATTTCCCCAATGAGTGACCTTATGCAGCTGCTCCAGCGACGCGACGCTGCGCGGGTGCTGGGAGTGAACCAGCCTGCTATTTATCAAATATTATAAGCCGGGGCCTCCTAATATGAGCAGGGAGGTGCGGGAGGAGGCGACGGACTCGCACAGCCCGAGGTGTTGCCCAGGTGTCGATCTCCAGCTACAGACAGCTTGTGGGAGGTGACAAATTGCCTTCTATTAAGTCTCCAAAGGTTGGCGTCCCCTCCGCCGCCGCTCGAGCCAGCTGCCGGGGTGGGAGAGGGCAGGGGAGGAGGTGGGGATGGGGAAGGGGGTCAGGCCGGGGCGCCGACGAACCCCTCGCCACTTTTACCTTCTATTAGCAAGCAAAGTGACACCGTTATTTATTGCGGCGTAATATTTTATTGCTGCCGGTACTGGAGGTTGGAATCGACCAGTTGTAGGAGTCGGGTTCTATCAATTATTGCAGCAATTAGTCAAGTCGTCAAAGCCATTAACAGGGGGATTAGGCCAATATTGGATAGCCATTATTGATAGATCCAGGGGAAGGAAAAGCCAAACAAACCCTCAGCCTTCATCTGAAATGAGAGCCGGCCTAGCCTCGAGGATGTCATCATTTGGAGAAGCCAGAAAACTTGCCCCCCTCCTCGCTGCCCGGAGCGGCGCAGACCCGGGGTGGGTTTCGGCGGCGGGGGGGACCGCGGGAGCACCGTCTCTTTAAAGGATATTGAGTGGCCGGCCTCGGCAGTATATAATCTCACCTGTCTCGATCATATTCTTTATTTGCAATGACAAGGCTTGCAATAGAAATTACTCTGTGTCGAATGTTTATGGAGCACATTTTTCATTCTGTAAGCAAATATAGATCCCTGATGCCAATGCTTAGAAATGGCTAATCTCTCTGGCTCCCGCTCGCAGAGAGCCCGCTCACTTCTTTCAGATATTAAGATTGCTGCTCGCGTTTATTGAGCACTCCTGCTGCTCTGCGCTCCCCTTGTAGAAGCAGAAGCCGCAGCCTGTGCCGAGGTGCCCGCCTCGCTCCCGTGTTCCCTCTTTGCAGGGCGGGGATGCTGCAGCGGTGCCCAGCTCCCGTTTTTTCGCAGTCGTGCGCGGCCACCGTCGGCCTGCCCGTCCCAGCGCCTTGTCACCGCTGCCCGCTCCGCTTCGCAGGGCCAGCCCTACCGAGCAGAGTAACGGGCTCTTCCCTCGTCAGGCCGCTTGCCAAGGCTCGGTAAGCGCTGAAACCGGCGGGACGGGCAGCTCAAGCACCGGCTTGCAGGGTTTGAGGCCGATTTGAAGGTTCATTCCCCTAACCCTCGGTGGCTGGTTGGCGACAGCAAGCTGTCGCGGAGGCGGAGTGCACCAACGTTAGTGCCGAGTCCCTCTGCCTTCGAGAGATCTCCTGAGATGCCGACAGCCAGGGATGAATCCCGTGCCAGGGATGAATCCTGTGCCAGGGATGAGTCCTGTGAGACCTTGCCTCTACTCCCCAGCACCCCTCTCTCCCCACCTCGGACTGCCCTGTCCAAGATTCCCTCTGTATCCTTCCCATCCCTGCCACTGGGACCAGTTTGGCTCTGCCCGTTCTTCCGCCGTCCGGCGTGTCCGGGAAGGGGAGAGGACGGGGAGCTCTCTCCCTGCGAGTTTGTTCCTGAGAGGGTGCCCGTCTGATGCCCTCCAGTTCGGTCTTTGGGGCTTGTTGACTATGTTTTTTAAATGAAATTCGAAGGAGCGTGTGGCTTTCCCCAGCGGCCGCTCCTGCAGCCGAGGGCGGCAGCTGTTTCGCAGAGCGCGGCCAGCTCCAGCTCCAGCTTGGAGCAACAGAGGGGCAGGGCAGCGTGTCCAATCGAAGCCGTAAGGGGCCCGCGTGGCTCCCGCGGGAGCGGGAGCGGGTGCTTTTGTGAAGCTGTATTTTCCTCTGGCGACCATGTGCTCTCGTCCCCCACAGCAGCCCTTCCCTGCCAAGCCGATTGTTAGCGGTGACAACTCCTTTTCTTGTTCCCCGGCCCCCCGTCCATGTAAGCGCTGGTTGGACATTGTCCCTTTCCGATCCGGATACCCTTCGGGGCAAAGGTTAGGAGCGGACACGGACCGGGACGGGAGGATTCTGCCCCAAGACTGAACTCCGATCCCCTGATCTCATTCATTTCTTCCTGCCATCAGGTGCCAACCCCCTGCAGAAGAACGAAATGGGACACACGCCCCTGGATTACGCCCGCGAAGGGGAGGTCATGAGCCTTCTGAAAGCGTCGGAGGCGAAGGTGAGCCTGGGGTTGCGGTGGCTTTGTGGTTCCTTCCCCGCCACAAGACGGGTTTAAAGAAGACCTCCACCTCCATGCGTTTTCAAGAGAGGTCTGTACGAATTAATGACGTGATGCATAAGGAAAAAAAACCCGTGTCCATGGCTGTATGCCCTCCTCTTCCATTTCAGCATTTCTTCAGTGCACAGCACAGCAATACTGTTCTCTAACCCCTGGGCAAAAATACAGGAAAACTGGGGGGTGGGTTTTACTGTATTTTCTGAAATTCCTGGGGAAAGAAGCAGGTCTGAGAATGCAGAGTCCAGTTGCGGGCCTGGGATCCGTGCATTCGGCGAAGGCGAAAGAGGCCCGTTGCTGCTGCCTGGTTGGGACGTGCCCCTCTCATCCCTCAGCCTCGCGGTCCCCTCGGGTGGGCTGGAGCGCACCGCGTCCCCGCCGCGTGTCGCCGTGGTAAGGTATTTTAAAGAGGGAGAAGAACCACATTTGCCGCAGTGGTTGCCATAAAAACCCCAGGAGTAAGCAGATTCACAGAGCAGCGGGTTGTTAGACCATGGGGGATCTGCAGCCTGACGTCGAGGATTTAAAATTCCTGGGTGTGAGGCCTTATTCAAGCGGGAGCAACTAATTATCAATCGATAGGAGAGGCCGTCGCAGCAGCGATGAGCGATGCCTCCCGAGCATCGTCTCTGCGAGCATCCCAGGTCGGCCAGGACGGGGAGGTCCCCCGCTGCCTGGGGAAGGGGGCACCAGTGCCACCGGGCTGCAAACGGAGAAACTGAGGCACGGGGAGGCCGGGTTCGCTCCTGACTCGGGCTCTGACGTCGTGCACCTCCGAGTTCGGCCCACGGGTTTGGAATTGGAACTTGCGTGCTGGGAACCTGAGGTTAAGAACTTGCCACTTAAACCTGAGATTAAAAACTTGCCACTTAAACCTGAGGTTAAGAACTTGCCACGTAAATATGAGGTTAAGAACTTGCCACTTAAACCTGAGGTTAAGAACTTGCCACTTAAACCCGAGATTAAGAACTTGCCACTTAAACCTGAGATTAAGAACTTGCCAGTTAAACCTGAGGTTAAGAACTTGCCGCTTAAACCTGAGGTTAAAAACTTGCCACTTAAACCCGAGATTAAGAACTTGCCACTTAAACCTGAGGTTAAGAACTTGCCACTTAAACCCGAGATTAAGAACTTGCCACTTAAACCTGAGGTTAAGAACTTGCCACTTAAACCCGAGGTTAAGAACTTGCCACTTAAACCCGAGATTAAGAACTTGCCACGTAAATATGAGGTTAAGAACTTGCCACTTAAACCTGAGATTAAGAACTTGCCACTTAAACCCGAGGTTAAGAACTTGCCACTCTTAGAAAGTGGAAGACGAAGGTAATTAAACCTGTGTCGATTACTGCACTTAGCTGATATTACCCCGGATTAAACCTGCCAGGCAGTCAAACTGCCTGTGCTCACCTAGGGAAACGATCGCTCGAGCAGTTCAAATCCGCATTCCCGAGTGCTAAACCTCTGTCCTAAGCAGCGAGGCGCTGATCGTTCCTCCTGGGCTCGCCGCGCTCCGTCACGGCGAAGGGAACCCTGGCCCTCCTCCGACGGCTCGTGTTCGCCAGGAGCGCTGCTGGGTCGCTTGGACACCTCTCCGAGCAAGTTTTAAGGAAGAAAAGTGGGGAATAAAATCCTTGAAACCTAGACGAGGAGGTGGGGGAGTTGTCTGGCGGGTAAGTGGTCTCTGGAGTCCAGCACCGGCAAGGAAACCTGCCCCTGACGGTCTGAAAAGCTGCCTTGGTTTTTATGCTTGACTAATAGATGGAGGAGAGAAAGGAAATATATCTGTAGAGATGTTCCCGATGAAAATGATTGTACTTGTATATAAAACATAAGAGAGGCAAGGCAGCTCGTGATGAATATTCAGCTGGGGGGGACGCGGAGCTCCCGGGGTCGCAGCCACCCCAGTCTCTGCGTTCCTCCGAGAGTCTTTGAGAATTTATTGCTCATTTTAATCACTGCTAGGGAATGAATTGGCAGAACTATTACGGGATGGGCACATCCCATAGATTTTATTTACATATCCTCGTGACAGAATAACAAGGAGTTTTCATATGTATTTTTAATTTATTTTGATTTCCTTTATCCTTTTCAAAAAAAGAGTTCTGCCTGTGCTTTCCCCGTGCTAAACCACGCTCGCCTGGTGTTTAGGACTCCGGGGCCGGTTCACATGGCCAGACTGGTGAAACTGAGATACGCTGTCGCGTATCGCGGGCGAAAAGGAGAGGAGCAGCCCTCGGAACTGGTGACTTCTGGGTGTAACTGGGAGGGAAGCAGCCCCAGGACTGAGCCCTGCTCTTACAAGGCTTTCTTTGCCGTTCCGCTCCTCTTTCCCCTGCCGTACTGGGCCCAGTTAGATCCAGCCGGTGGTCTCTCCTGTCTCCGTCGGTGGCCACCAAAGGGTTTTTCGGGAGCGTCTCGGCCAGGACGGGCACGCGGTTGCCCCTTCCCCAGGCTCTCTTCTGGCCAGCGGCGGTGCGGCCCCCCCGCGCCGGAGCTCCTGTCCCCGCCGTCGCAGGGAATCGCCTCTGACGGACCCTCTACAGGACGCAAACGCCCGGCTGTGGCTCCAGCGCAGGCTGCTGTTCCCACCCAGAACATCCCCGGGTTCTTGGTTTAAGCATAGTTCACGAGAAAAATGTCTTCTTTTGGTTGCTGGCGAGGTGTCTGTTCATGGAGGCGGGTGTAGCGTCAGGGGCAGAGCAGCCTCGCGGGGAAAGCCCGTTTTCTGCTTGCCGTAGACCCGCCCGAATGACCGCAGGCGGTGTTTGCCCTCCCCGCACCAGAACTGCTCTCCGGCTCTCCCAAGGCTGCCGTAGCTTAGTTCGTGTCCCTGCCGCCTTCTGCAGTTCATCGTCCCGCTTTCCTGTCATCTTTTCAATGCCTTTCCCTGTAAGGCGAAAGGTGCTGCCCCCTCCACGTCCGCAGGTTTGGTTCTGCCGGCGCTGTGCTCTCCAGCCTCTTCCCTCTGAGTCGCGCCTGGGGGGGACGCCGCGCTGGATCACCGGTAACGAAAGCCGGCGAACACGACCGCCGTGCCCGTCTTAGTGACTGGCAGCCGGCTGTTATTACCTCAAGGTGAGCTCTGCCGAAGCACGGAGGGAGCGAATCTCTGATTAAAAATGAACATCTCATGCTTTTGGCATCGCGTCAGGAGACGCTCCGAGCCCGGGCGAGCGCAGGAGCTCGGACGCCTTCAAGGCGAGAGCAGGGTACCGCTCCCCGCGTTTCTTTCGGCACGTAACGCCGCTGTAATCCGCCTAAGTGCCAGCGATGTGCCGAAAAGCTGCGTCAGGAGAAGCGAAGACCGGTTGTCAGAGGGCGAGGACCGCAAACCGGCAACGGGCGTTGCTTTCTCCGGCTGCTGGTTTCCTCACCGCCAACGCTGAGGACTGAAGTCAAATGCGAACGAGGGCGAAATGTCCGGCAGAAACGAGGAGCGAGGCGCGGGTCGGACGTGCTGCCCCAGCCGCCGCGGTGCCGGGGCGGCAGGGAGGAGGTGGGAGAAGCCGGGCGCGTACCTGTGCAGGAGGATGGAGAGGGGGCTGGGAGAGACAGGAGCGGGAGCTCGTGTCTCCTGCGAAATCCAAGATGCGTGGAAAAAGCACCGTAACTGGTGCAGCCTTTTACCCATGGAAGGGATTTTCTTCCTACCAGGGACTTCTACAGCGTTGGTTTTCCGAGGAGGGTGGGAGGGGGGGTTGCAGGGCGTCCCCCCCTGCTCCTCGTGCACGTCTTCCACGACTCCACGCAACCCGTTCGGCGTCCTGACAACACAGAGCACGTTCCCTGCACCTTAAGAAAGGCAGAAGAGGAGGAAGGAAGGAAAGATTTGTCAAGATACGTGGAAAGACACAGATATATGGCAAGCGCAGCGCTCGGAGCCTCGCGGCGCGCACGGAGCCCGGGGGGGATGGTGGCGGACGCGCCGGTGTCTGTCCCACGGGGCCGCTCCGCTGGGACCCGCAGGGAAGTCGTTGCTCCGCGTGAGGCAGCAGGGCTGCTGGCATCCCTCCGTTAGGCGCCAGACCGGTAGCACCAGCCAAAATGGGGTGGTTTGCTATTTATTTTTTTTTCACTTCTGTCAGCGGCAGTAGTAGCCCGGGGAAGGCTGGCGGCCGGGCCGGGGGGTTTATCCGCTCCGGCCCTGCGGCGGCTTCTGCCACCGCTCTCTGGTTTGGTTAGAGGCGTTTTCCCTTCAGGAAGGTGGTTAATGGTGGGCCCGGTTATGTCTGTTACGTTACTCCCTCCGCAAACCCCGTGGGCTCTTATGCTCTGTCCCGAGCCGAATCGGGCTCTGTGGGACGGTTGTTTCCCGAGCACTGGTTTCACTGGTGAGACGGCCAGCGCCTGCTTGTGATGGGGAACAGTGCTCAGCAGGAAGTTTTGCAGCATTTTCTAAAGATGAGCAGGGGCTGGGTTTGTCCTCTTTCCTCTGGAAGCTCACTGCACCATTAGACCTGCTCCCACTTTGGGATTCCGCCTGGATCCCCTCCCCGAGCATCTCGGGGATGTGCCTGCGTCGGGTGGCTCCGTACGCCGCTCTGCGCGCTCTCAGCCTTCAGCTCCAGAGAGCGAGCTGGGTGGAAGCAGTACCTGCGTCTCGAAGGCCCTCTTCCTTGTGAGCTGGAGGTGGAAGAAAGCAAACGTCCCGAGTAAAGAGCTTTTTCCCGCGCCGGCCTGCGTGCTGCCGCGGGTTTGTCCGCAGAGCGATGGTGCCTGCTTTCCCCAGCGTACCCAAGAGGAGACGGCGATGCTGCCGTCCCACGGGGTGTTGTTGGAGTCTTTGAATAGGAGATCAGTGCAGGGTGGGAAAACAAATACAGGTAGAATAGTCGAGGCCTTATTTTTCAAAATAAGGAAGCTCCTAACGGGTTACGAGCTCGTTAGGAGAACTGAGCAGTGTCACCGTTACAGAAGCAGTCTGCTTTTCCCGTCAGCTGCCACGCCGGTGCCCGAGCGCTGCCCGCAGCGCGGCGGCTCGCCCGCCTCTCTCCATTCCCGCTCGCCCCAGCCCCTGTCCCTGGCAGATCCAGAAATTTCCTCTCGCCATGGCTTGGGCTGGTGCTTCCAGACTGCCACCGAGCCGCATCTGCCCTGGCTGCTTCCCAGTGCCAGGCAGCAGTCCGGGCGCTGTCTGTCTGTCCGCGTGTCAGACAGATGCCCACAGGGCTTTGCGGTCCCGAGGGAGGACAAAACTCTTAGTACGTCCCCAATGCTCCTGTTGTTGCTCCGAAAAGCCTCTGATGCCAGCGTTTCTTCCCTCCCACAGTTCCAGGAGGAGCAGCGCAGGAGGGAGGTGGAGGAACGCCGGAGGTTTCCGCTGGAGCAGCGGCTGAAGGAGCACATCATTGGCCAGGAGAGCGCGATAGCGACGGTGGGAGCAGGTAGGACCCCTCGCCCGCCGCCCGCTCTGCCCTCCCGCGGCTTCTGCTCCACGGGGAAAGCGAGCCCTTCCCTCCGGCCCTCATCTGGGGCTGCCTCCGAGCAGCTCCCCGAGCAGGTATTTGTCCAGGACCAGCAGGTATTTGTCCAGGGAGTTCTCAGCTAAACCCGGCGGCTGAACGCGACGACACTTGAACATCGAGCTGTCCTTTTACAAGACCGTTTGTCTTAAGAACATCGTTCGTTAATAATTCACGAGCAGTTTTGCACAGCTTTATCTATGCAAGCCCCTCACAGGCGGGCTGCTTTGGGGGATTTTTCTGTAGCCTTTACAGATTTGGGGCTTCATTCCACGTAAAATACAAGCACGTACTTCAGCCACGCTTTCCTGGCCGTGCGTGCTGCATCAGGCCAGCGTCCTGCCGCTGGCACCAGCTTTAGCACGACAAGCACGGCGTGCCGTTTCCCTGCTCTGCCCTCTGTCCACCGAGTTGCGAGCCAGGAGTACCCTCAGCCAGAAGCTCCAGCTTTGCGTGCACCAGCCCCCCCAGAGATTTTTCTTCCATGGATTTGTCCCAAGTTTCCCTTGGATCGCCTGTAAACGCCCAGCCCCTGCAGCACCCTTTGGCAAGGGCTGCCTGGCTAGTGAAGAAACAGCCCCTTTTATTCATTTTAAATCTGCCTCCTGATAGTTTCGCCCGGTGCCCTCTAGTTCTTGCGTCAAAGGAAGCATTTGCTGCCGAGGAAAGGGTTGCTCGGCCGAAGCAGCCACAGTTTATGGCACAAAGCTCTCCTTGCCTCGTCACAGCCTGATTTCAGTCGG
The DNA here is from genome assembly GCA_020745775.1 of Theristicus caerulescens. NCBI lineage: Eukaryota > Metazoa > Chordata > Aves > Pelecaniformes > Threskiornithidae > Theristicus > Theristicus caerulescens. Next base: position 131,643,884 of record CM036559.1, on the reverse strand, counting down.
CGTTCCGAGCCTGGCCCCACTCTGGTTGATGGGGTTGTGGTCCTGTTGTGTTTGGTGGCCGTTAGTTATGAGATGTCACGAGTCACGAGACACACAGCATGTCATCCAGTCACCAGTGGTGTCCCCAGGGCTCAGTGCTGGGGCCGGTCCTGTTCAATATCTCTATCGATGATCTGGGCGAGGGGATCGAGTGCACCCTCAGTCAGTTTGCAGGTGACACCAAGCCGGGCAGGAGCGTTGATCTGCGGGAGGGCAGGGAGGCTCTGCAGAGGGACCTGGCCAGGCCGGGTCGATGGGCACAGGCCACGGTGTGAGGGGCAACAAGGCCAAGTGCCGGGTCCTGCATTGGGGCACAACAACCCCAGGCACCGCTGCAGGCGTGGGGAGGAGCGGCTGGGAGCTGCCTGGCGGGAAAGGGCCTGGGGTGGTGGGCGACAGCGGCTGAACATGAGCCAGCAGTGTGCCCAGGTGGCCAAGAGGGCCAGTGGCATCCTGGCTTGTATCAGGAACGGTGTGGCCAGCAGGAGCAGGGCAGGGATCGTCCCCCCGTGCTGGGCACTGGTGAGGCCGCCCCTGGAATCCTGTGCTCAGCGCTGGGCCCCTCACCCCCAGAAGGAGCTGGAGGGGCTGGAGCGTGGGCAGAGCAGGGCAGCGAGGGTGGGGAAGGGGCTGGAGCACAAGGGTGGGGAGGGGCGGCTGGGGGAGCTGGGGGTGCTCAGCCTGGAGAAGAGGAGGCTGAGGGGAGCCCTCATCGCTCTCTGCAACTGCCTGAAAGGAGGCTGGAGCCAGGGGGGTCGGTCTCTTCTCCCCAGGAACAAGCGATGGGACGAGAGGGAACGGCCTCAAGCTGCGCCAGGGCAGGGTTAGGTTGGGGATTGGGAAAAACTCCTTCCCCAAAGGGCTGTCAGGGCCTGGCCCAGGCTGCCCAGGGCAGGGGCTGAGTCCCCATCCCTGGGGGGATTTAAAAGCCGGGGAGATGCGGTGCTTGAGGACATGGGTTAGTGGTGGCCTTGGCAGTGCTGGGTTAGCGGTTGGACCTGATGATCTTAAGGGTCTTTTCCAACCTTAACAATTCTGTGATTCTATGATTCTAGGATACCCAGGCTGTGGGGCGGATGGGACGGGTGACAGCTAACGGAAGGGTTATTCGCCTCCTGAGCTCTTTCCATCTCCCCTTTCTGGAGGCGTTGCCAGTAAATACCACAGATAACATTAAAGCAAACCCCTTTGCAGCAGCGCGTCCCTGTGACGTTCCCTGCTCTATCCGCGACCCTCGCAGATGCAAGGGGACGCCATCTTCCCCTGCTCTGCCCGCTGCCGAGAGGAACGCCGCGCGAGGCAGCTCCTTAGGAGCCTGCGCTTTAAAGCACGGTGCCTTCACGGCTCTGCTTCGGCTGGTTTCTGTCCGGGGAGCCGCGTTAGTTGTCTGTGCTATAGATCAGGTGAAAGGCGGGGTGGTTTGTATCCGTGAGCCCGTTGCAAACGGCGCGAGCCTGGAGTACGTCGTTAGCTCGGGTTCCCTCGTCTGGGTCTGCCGAAGCCCCGCGCCCTCACCCCCAGGCTGCTGCTGCCTTTTTCTTCAGGTGTTTTTCCCGCTCTTCAGATTCTGAGTTTTTATGGCTTAAAAAACCAAAATGGAATAAACACGGGGAATAAATGAGGAGTCTGGCCTCTTGTGGCTGTGATGGAGCCGTACAGGCGTGCTTGGAGGTCTGGAGGAGAAGGTGATGGTTTTCATCAGACCAGAGGACGGGGTTGGGGGCAAAACCAGATCAGCTCTTAGGCACGCGGGCCCGAACAGAAACCACGCGTTTCAGCTGAGCGCAGACGGTCGCTCCGAGCGTAACTTCGTTAGGTTAATCACTTAGGCACTTGGAGACGAAAGGGCGTTGGGCGTCTGCGGCGCAGAGGGGGGTGATGTCTGCCTGCGTCGGTCAGCCTGGTAAATGCGCTTCTCTCGCTGCAGACCCTGCTTCGCTTCTGCCGCCGCGGCTCCGGCAGCGGCACCCCTGCAAAGCCTGAGCCTGGGCATCAGCCCGGCCCTGCGGAGAGCCTGGAGCCGCGGCTCCGGCGGCCCCCAGCCGCCCGCTGTCCCCCCGAGGGGCACCGCGCCCCGGCCCTCGCACGGAGCGGCCCCGACCGATGCCCCTGCGGCGGACAGAGGGGTCCCGGGTGTTGTGCGGGGTGGTTTTCCTCGCCGTCCCGAGTGGGTGCAGCTTGGGGCAGCCTCTCCAAACCCAGCAGCGGTTTGTTTCATGCTGGGCGCGACAAGACTGCACGGAAATCAAGGCTCCAGCGAGCCGGGCTGGGTTTGATTTGCCGATCCAAAGCTCTGGATCCTGTTAATGACTCCTTGAACCGTCCGCGCACCCCGGTTTGGTGCCTGACACCGGGACAGCGAGGCGGGACGGGGCGGCGGGCAGGGCAGGGCTGCGGGCAGGGCAGGGCTGCGGGCAGCGCGCTGCCGCAGATACAGAACCGCAGCGGGCTCGTTAACAAAGGGGAGCCCGGCGCGGTCTGGGAGGCCTGGGGAGAGCCAGCTCTGCCTGCGCAGGCAGCAGACACCCCTGCCTTTGGAGAGCGGCTCTGCCTGGGGGCAGCAGTCCGGGCTAATTGGGAAGCTTTGATTAATGGCCGGTGCCTGTTTCTGACACAGGTGGTGTTTCTGCACATTAAAGCCGCTGCCTTTATGGAGGTTTCTCTTATTGAATTATAGGGAATGTGCTTGATACCCCCGCAGCCTCGGGATATCGGACCAAAAGGTAGCAGGAGAGTCTCCGTCCCCTCCTCCCCCTCTTCCCTTCTGCCCCATTTTTGGTGCTTGCTTTCGGGAAGGGGGAATTGAGAGACCTGACTTTTTCTTTCAAGCGCTTCCTGGCTATTTTTGTTATTTATTTTATTCCCAGCTGGTTTCGCTGCCGCTCTGCGGACTCCGCGTGCCTCCCGTTCTGCACTCGCCGATGCAGTTTGTTGGCTAGGAGACTTGCCGCACGCCGCGTCTCGCGATTTACCAAGCCGGGCTGATATGTTTAATTTATAACTGCCGCCTTAATTGAATAATCCGATTTAATCCGCCACTCGGTGCATGATCCAAAGCGCCTGCGGAGGGGCTGGGGCGAGAACGCGAAGGGAAGGTGCGCTCTGGGGTTGGCTGCGCAGGGCCGGGGCGGCGGGGATGCTCGGGGCGGCACGGAGCTTGCCGCAGTCGCGGCACCGACAGCTTGACATCTCTGCCGCAGAGGGAAGAAACCCTCCTCTGTCATTTCCACGGGATGTATCCGAGCCCCGCCGCTCTCTCTTCTGCTCCGTGAAGCGGGACAGACGACGGCAGGACCGCGAGGAGGTGGATGGTGGTTAACCCATCCTAACCGGGCATCTCCAAGGGCGCGGGATCCCTCCCGGTGCTCTGGCTGGGGACGGCGACGGCGGGAGGCGGCTTGGCCGTGGCCGAACGCCGCTCTCCCCTGGGCGGCTGGGGACGGTTGTTTCATTTCAACAAAATCCAAATGAAATATTCCATCTCGCAACATGTCAGGAAACCCAGGCAGGTCATTCCCGCGATCCCAGGGACTAATGGCAGCCGGTCCGCGCAAACCAGCCGCCGAAAGGCTTGCGCTTGCGTTCCCAGGGCGCTTTCACGCGTGACGGCACTCTGGATCCGGTTAGGGCTCCTTTGCCGTCTGCGGAGGCACCGGGGTGGAGCAGCGCCTGCTTAAGGGATCAGCAGAAAGCATCCCCTGGCTGAGGTTATAAACCGCAGGAGGGCATTTTGTGGAAGTAAATATTTCGTTTGGTTTTGTGATCTCATATCCTAAATATCATGCCAAGAAAGAATACTCCTGTACAGACACATAGGGTTTGCCAGGCAGCGGTGAGCTCGTGGGGGTTCAAACCCACCCCTTTCCCGTGCTGGTTTTCTAAGCCTTTTGGATGGCAGTAATCTGTGACAGCTCGTCCTGAAGTTGAATAAGGAGGGAGGAAGGAAAAGTGGTGTTTATTTTTCAGCGTAGAGATTTTGAATAAAAGGTAGTGCAGAAAAATCTACTTTCTAAGTATAAAATTACAAATTTTGAACACGCTGAGCAGCTATAATGTTAAAATCAGTTGGCGTTTCGAAGCTGAGGAAGATGGGTGAGCAGGAGTTTCATCCTGCCCTGGCCCGAAGGAAACTGGTTTTATTTTGGGCGAGACAGGATCCTTTAGGAGTTCTGTGTTTCGGAGGGGGCAGCACTTGTTTTAGCGAGGCAGGCTGCCTGCAAGTCAGGTCGGGCTTTGCAAGGAAACAGCTTTGGTCTGGTTGAGGTTCATCTTCTTCCCCATCCCGGAGCCGCCGACAGCGGGGCCGGCCGAGCGGCCCTGCGCCCGCCAGCGCCTTTTTCGGGGCTGCGGTAGAGCCTGGGCCGTGGAGGCAGAGCCTGGACGGAGGAGAGCGATCGCAGGGTGGGTACGGACCTGGAGACATCACCCCGCGGTACCCTGAGCCCGGGCGGTCTGAGAAGCACCGCTGAATGAATTGATTTGATAAATGGACATTTATTACACTCACAAATTGGCTGAAACCAATTTCGGTCACATCAACCCCTGATAACTGCTAGAGTATTGATTTGTGTAAAGTAATACAGTGAATTTATCAGTTCAATAGCAAGCTGAAGGGCCTCTCAGAGGCACCGCGCTACAGTTACGCTGTTACAGATGTACAAAATAAAGTGAGAGCGCTGCCGCGGCGCTGGAAATGGCTCCAGCGAAGAAGGCCCAGGCGTCATCATCAGCCGCTTTGCTCGGACATTGGGTCTGAATGTCTTAATGAAATTTCAGCAAAGCAGGGCGACCTACCTCCTTTTATTTATTTATTTCTGCCACCCCCGAAGTTACAGGAGGAAGGGGACGGCTTCCCAAGAGGCGCAGCACGGACTCCTTGCGTGGCTACCAACGCAGAGCGGTCAAGGTGGCCAGCAGCTGCTCCCTGGGAGCCCAGGGAGAGGAGGCTCCCGGCGGCTTTCCTAGCCGAGGTTTTCATCCCTCGGACTGGCGCTGATGGCCTGCTCTGTCCCGGGGTGGCATCTTGGTTCCTCTTGCTGAAGCTGAAGCGTGCAGCGGCCAACCTAGGAGAGCCGCCGCCAGCCGTGGCTGCCAGAGCTGGGGCTGCGGTGGCCCCTCTCCGGGGGCAACCAGCATTTTGCAGGTTTTCCGAGCCTCGAGAGCGCTGAGGCGAGGCTGTGTGCTAGAATATCTCATCGTTTTAAGGCTTATAGAAAAGGTTTGGCACCTCACTGTTGAGCTAACTAACCCACTAATTAGTGCTGACACCTCCAGCCGGGAGCTCGCACCGAATCACGAGCACTGGCTTTATGGGAGGATTTTATGGGGTGGTTTATATCCCTGGAGTTGCTAGGAGCGAGACGAGCGTTCACCCATAAAGTCTGGTATCCTGCTGCAGAGAGGAGTGAAAAAAGACCGCACTTAACCTCGCTGCCTTCGGACCATCAAACGCGCTGACCCCTGCAAGTGGTCACTCCGTGCCCCGAAGCTAAAGCTTATTACCTTTATTACCTCAGCCGAGAGAGCTGCAGAAATTGTCGGCGTTATTCCCCATCAATTTTTTTTTTTAAATGTCTCCACCCCGGGTATTTGACCTCACGCTTGCTGCGGTGCAGGGCAGGGAAGGAGCACGTGCAGCGCCGGGAAGGGCACGCGGTGGGACGCGCTCAGGGGCGGGCAGGGGCTCTGCACCTCCGTCTCCACGGCACAGCCGTTTCCTCCTCTTCCTCCTCCCGCGGTGGCTGGTTTGGGGGGTGACGTGGCCCGCGAGCGGCCGGAGGACAGGGCTGGCTACCCGCCGAGCTTTGCCCGTGATTTCCCAGAGAACCGAGCCGCGCCGCCAGCCGCAGCCCGAGCTGGTCCGTGGGGCCGGGCGGAGACGCGGGGCAGGGTGAGCCAGCGCCGGCGCAGGCCAGCCCTGCAGCCTGGCTCTCCGCCCCGGCTAATTAAGCCTTGACAGGAGTCAGGACCTATTAGCGTGGCTAAGGCACCGCGTAATGCATCTCGGTCGCATCCAGGCATCAAATCCGAGTCCTCGTGGCGCTGGGGCTCGCGTTCCCGCTACCTTCACCATCCCTGCGCTCAGTCCCGTTTCGCTGGGTGGACGTGCCCCTGGATTTTAAGGTTAGATCGGGCTTTTTTGGCTGTTGGGCTGAGCTTGTTGATGCAAGCCTTCATCTCCCGGCTGAGCTACCACCACCTTTGGGGAAGCCCCCTCGCCTTTCCCTGCGGACTCCCAGGGATTAGGGATTCAGTCGCCCTCCCCTTTGCAAGTCGCCGCGATGGTTAATCACCCTCATTATTAAAAAACGCTCTGCCTTGTTTCCAGCTTGAATTCCTCCAGCCCCTGCAGCACGTTAATTTTGTCTGCCAGATGAGTTGTGTGCTTCCTAGTGGAGATGCTTAATGACTCTGGTCGAGTCAACCCTCAAACCTCTCGTCCTTAACCTCAGTAGATTGACTTTTTCTTGCCGTTTTCAGGCTCCCTTGAGGCTGTGTACGTGCACTCCTCATCCTCACCAGATCTGTCGCCTCCCACCCTGCCTGGCTCCCCTCAAATCCAGCCCCGGGCTCAGGGGAGCTGGCCTGCCTGCAGGCCTCGGCAGCGGCAGCAGCTCCAGGAGCTCCGTGGCAAATCCACGCGAGACCCCGCGGCGCTGCCCGATCCGGCCGCTGGGATATTTCACTTCAGCCGCTGCCATCTAACGCCTTCCCTCCGTGTCCCCTGCTGGCAGAGGCAGCGTTTCCCCCTCGGTCCGTAGGCTGCGATATTCAGCTGCTTTCTGCATGCACGATGGGAGTGTTCATCACATACCGCCCGTGCCCGTTTGCTCTCCCGTTCCTGCGGGAAGACCTCGTCGTGTGCCACGGCGAGGGTGCCGCGCCGTAGGGAGCTCTTGTTTTCCCATTCCCCTTCAAGCAGAGCATTTGGTGGATTGACTTTCCTGCTTTCTTTCCTTCTTTCCTTCTTTCTTTCCTTCTTTCCTTCCTTCTTTCCTTCCTTCTTTCCTTCTTTCCTTCCTTCTTTCCTTCTTTCCTTCTTTCTTTCCTTCTTTCCTTCCTTCTTTCCTTCCTTCTTTCCTTCTTTCCTTCCTTCTTTCCTTCCTTCTTTCCTTCTTTCCTTCCTTCTTTCCTTCCTTCTTTCCTTCTTTCCTTCTTTCCATCTTTCTTTCCTTCCTTCTTTCCTTCCTTCTTTCCTTCCTTCTCTCCTTCTTTCTCTCCTTCTTTCTCTCCTTCTTTCCTTCTTTCCTTCTTTCTTTCTTTCTTGCCTTCTTTCTGTCTTTCTCTCTTTTTTCTGAATTCGGATTTCCCCATTTATGAAGGTTACCGGGGTGCTCCCCTGCCGCCTCCGGGGAGCCAACAGATGCGCGGCTCCCCACGCTGCCGTCGGGCCGAGGACCCGTCTGGCTGGGGACAGGGCCGGAGGCTCGGGCCCAGCCTGCGCCTTGGGGACGGCGGCCACAAAGGGAGGAGACGCGGTTTGATTCCTCCGTCCGCTCTGGGAGCCGCTGACGGCAGCGAACGCAGGGCTTTGCGGTGCCACGGGTGCAGCGGCCTTTAAAGAGCTTGATTTTAATAGCGCGGTCGAGCCGCGCGTCTCTGAGCCGTTTCTCTCATTCTGCCTCCAGTGCTGCTGTTTTCCTCTGCTACCTTAAAAACAACGGAGGCTGTCGTTCTTGGGCATCTCGCCCTGCTTCTGTCAAACGTAAGGTGCCGCACCTGGGGTCCAGCAGCTGCCCCGCGCCCTGCGGAAAGCACGGCGGCAGGGCCCTTGGCCGGCGAAGCCTCCCCGTCGTTGATAGCACCGTGCGGTTTCGGTTTGTGTCATGTCTCACAGTATCGCAAAGCAACGTGCGCCGATCCGTGCGGCAAGAATAACTCTTGTTAAGAGCTGTAACGCAGGCCCTGTTTAGATAACGCAGATAAATGAGGAAGACTGAGATGTGAGGCTGTCCCTCCCTGGGAACCGGGAGCTGGGAATTCGGCGTATCGCAGCGCCTCGGTGCTTAGCTCCCGGCGCACGAACTGGGGCCCGGTGAGCTCTGTGCTCCGCTCTGGAGCCTTGCACCGCGCCGCTTTGCTAGAGCCAGCTGCCAAATCGTGTCCGAGCCGCGGCCGGGAGCGTTTCACGTCCCGCGGTCCCTTCCCGGCTCCGGGCGGGTCCCCGGCGGGAAGCGGCGCGCGGGGGAGCAGCCGGGGGCTGGCGGAGCGGAGCAAGCGCGGGCGGGTGTGGGTTGCTGGGGCTGGGGTTTGGCGCGGGGCAGGGTCGGCGGGCCGGGCACGGCAATGACCGCGCCGCTGTCCCCCAGGGGCTGGGCTGGCGGGGGAGAGCTGCGCCCTCGTAATGCTGTCCTTACGCGTCCCCGCGTCCCCTCGGCGTCCAGCCTTACCAACGCGCTGACACACGAGCTCGGTTCCTCCCTTACAAGATCTGGGTGAGATCTGGAGCCCCTGCGGATCAAAATTCAGAGCAAAGCCCACAAACCGCCTCCTCCTCTCCCTGCCCCCTTTAGCCGCTGCCTGAACTGAAGCGGATTAACCCGCCTGCACCGGTATTTCGCATTTATTAGTGGTCACTGCAGAATGTTTTAGGGTGCAAATACCCTGGGAGTCCGTTTTCCGTCGGCTGCGCTCAGCACGGGCTTTGCTCAAAGGTTCGTGGCGCTTGCCTGGACGCCGGGGGAGGCTGGACAGGTACTTGGAGGTGAGACCGTGGAGGATCCGCGCCACGGCAGGCACCGGAGATCCCCGAGCTGAAGGTGGCTGGGGGTCAGCAGGATACGGCAGGGGGGTCCCGCCGATGGGACTTACTCGGCCCTGAGCCCCCTCCCGCGGCCGCCGCTCCGCACGCCGCGCCGGGGAGCACCGCTGCGCCCAGCCGATGCCCGCAGCGGACGGAGGAGACACCCAGCCCATCTCCTGGTGTCTCCAGCTATCAAATCCAGTCCAGCCAAGGGGGGATCTAGTATTAAACCGCTGAGAATTATTTCCTCAGCCAAAAGGCCGAGCAGCGATGGACCTTGGTCTGAACGAGGGCGGTCACTTTTGAGCTCCACGGGCCGGCTCCAGCCTGCCGGTGACTCTGTTTGCTCCTCTTGGCCTCAAAAGCCGTTCCTTAGCTGCCAGCTGCGCCTCGTGCGGTGATGTTACTGGTTCGGCGAAGGTCCTGAGAGAGCCTGCGGCTGCTCGGTGGGGCCGAGCCGCACCTTGGGTGGCTGTGGGCCCCCGGGGGTAGGAGCGTGGCCAGCTCGGCGGGGCAGAGCAGCCTCTGTCCCGAGGAAGGGGTGTGCCGTTAGGGCTAGGAGGTCGGGAGGTAAGCGGGTGTTTCGGTTGCCAAACCCTCCTTGCCTTCTGTAAAACTTTCCATTGGTACCTTAACCAGGATGGCCTTGGACGTGGCTGTCCAGACAGGCGCGGAGATGAGCGGCTCTCCTTTCCCCGTCCTTCCAGACTTGCACCACTTCAGAGCTGCCGCGACCTTCGCTCACCTCCCTCTTCCCATTCGCGCGCAAGAAATAACGCATAAACCTCTTGGAACCTGCTTTTTTTTGCGGAAAGGCTGCGTTTGCGAGCCGGCCCTCTCGCAGCCTCCCCTCGCCGGCCCCCGCCGCTCCATCCGTCCGTCCATCCATCCCTGTCCCCCCTCCCGGCCGTCTCCCTGGCAACGCTGAGTGCACATCCTGGAAAACTTTATCCGAAATCTGCTCTGGGCAGCTTTCCAAATCCATGCTAACCTGATTAGGTGTCTCTGGGGCCTTGGCTGGCTAATCAAATTAGATAGCACTAATGGCAGCGAGGACTTTGAGTGGGTAGAGAGCAGTAAAACAGAGTGTGTACTTAGTGATAATTATACTTGCTTTTGTGTCATTGATTTATATGCCTTTTTTCCCCCCCCCTTTTTTGTTTTCGTCTTTAAATGCAGCTGTTCGGAGGAAGGAAAATGGCTGGTATGACGAGGAGCACCCGCTGGTCTTTCTTTTCTTGGGATCGTCTGGCATAGGTAACGCCTGGGTGGTGGTGAGCGGGACAGAGGGGCCGGGAGAGGGGCTGCTCCGCAGCGCTTCCGCGGGTTCCACGTAAAACACCGGCTCAAAGCGCCGTCCTCCTTCCAGCCGGTCCCCGGGCCGCGGTCCCACAGGGCGACCACCGCCGCCCTCCAGCACGCACAAGTGAGCCACGCTGCGTTCTCCCGGGGGAGCGTCTGCCCCCCGCGCCCCAAAAAGGGGCAGTTTTCACGATAAATTTTAACAGCCCCGTGCTTTCCAGTCGGAACGCCTCCGCGGCTGGGTGATAGCAGGGATTTGCTGCTCGCAGGCCGAATCGCCCCGCTCCTGTGGGCCAGGATTGCTTGGTAACGGCGGGATTGTATTGACACCGGGAATATTTGTCCTCGAGCACCAGAAAATGCAACACGACGGCTGATCAGTTCATGAAACGGACAAAATGATTTCTAGTCAGGGGGGAAAAAATATTTTTAAAAAGCAGCTTTAAAGTAAGGGAGCTGTGACATTTGAAAGAAGGCCGGTGCTTCTCCTGCCTCCGCCGGCTCCCGCGGCCCTCGGGCCCACGACGCTGCCGCGCCGGGCTCCCGCCCCCGAGCAGCCGCGGGCCAGGCGTTACCTCTGCCTGGGTCGCTGGAAAGCTGCGTACAACCAGTAAGAAATGGTTCTGAGGCTTCGTTGCGCTGCCTATAGCGGGTCTGAAGCCGCAGTAACGTAAATCGGCAGCTCTTCGCCTCCCCTGTGTTTCCGTGGGAAATACATATTTTTTTCATTTTTACAGCCATAAAAATCATCATAGAATCCCAGAATCCCAGGTTGAAGGGACCTCAAGGGCCATCTGCTCCAACCTTTCCAACACAATCTAGACGAGGTGGCCCAGCACCACGTCCAGCTGAGCCTTAAGCGTGTTAAAAAATGAATATTGAGATAAGAAAGCAAAGCAGCTGAGAATTTTATTGTATATCAAGTGGATATTTTCTATGGGCCTTGATGTAACAGCAATCCGAAAGCCCACGTAGGTGCAAACTGAAATATCTAATGTCTTCACATTTCAGTAGCTTCCCACAGCAGCCAAGCACTTTAAAGAGCCAGTCATATGTATGCATATATATACACAATATGTCTAAGTGCACGGATATACCTCATATATATGTATTATATATGTACAATATGTACAAGTGCACGGATATACCTCATATATATGTATTATATATGTACAATACGTACAAGTGCACGGATATACCTCATATATATGTATTATATATGTACAATACGTACAAGTGCACAGATATACCTCATATACATGGATATATATGTACAATACGTACAAGTGCACAGATATACCTCATATACATGGATATATATGTACAATATGTACAAGCACACAGATATACCTCATATACATGTATATATATGTACAATATGTACAAGCACACAGATATACCTCATATACATGTATATATATGTACAATATGTACAAGTGCACAGATATACCTCATATACATGTATATATATGTACAATATGTACAAGCACACAGATATACCTCATATACATGGATATATATGTACAATATGTACAAGTGCACAGATATACCTCATATATATGTATATATATGTACAATATGTACAAGTGCACAGATATACCTCATATACATGTATATATATGTACAATATGTCTAAGTACACAGATATACCTCGTATATATGTATATACATGTACAATATGTACAAGTGCACAGATATACCTCATATACATGTATATATACATGCAATATGTGCAAGCGCACAGATACACCTCATATATATGTATTACATATGTACAATATGTGCAAGATATACCTCATATACATGTATATATACGTACAAGCACACAGATATACCTCATATACATGTCTATACACATGGAACACGTGCAAGCGCACAGATACACCGCTCTGCTTGCACACTGGATCTGCGCTCTAACATAGGAAGCAAGCCCGAGCTGAGACAAGGTGCTGAGGTTTGGCCGGCCTGACCTGCCCGGGCAGGCTGCCGAGCGCAGCGCCCAAGGCCCCTTTCCGCAGCCCGGTGCCGGCGATCCGATTTACGGGATCCGTCGTCACCGGCGTGCGGCCGCGCCAGGGCGGGGCTGGGCAGGCGTCCTAGAATTTTATGACAGTTGCCTTATTTAAATCAAAGAAAGGAAGAATATCCCATTTCCCCGAAATTCTTTATCCAGGGAGTAAAAGCCATTGCACATGAAACTTAGAATAGCGAGAGTAAATGTAGCAAAGACTTGATCTAACCACACCTTTTTCTGGAAAAAAATACCGATCTCTCTGCCCGTCGTGTAGGAATCAGCTGTGAAAACTGGAGCAGCGATACCGCTCTCCTGCTCGGCGCCTTGGCCGTGCCGGCTGTGCCCGGCGCAGGGTGCTGTCCCGGGATCCGACCGCGGCACCCCCTTCCCACGAGTGCATTTGCAGAAAAAACCCACCTGTACTGGTTACAACGGGCGCCAGCCCCGGCGTCAGCACGGCTGACGGACAGACAGACGGTGGACAAAGCTGGTTTAACCCGAGTCTTTTCTTCCCGTCCTTGGAACAGGTAAAACGGAGCTGGCCAAGCAGACAGCCAAGTACATCCATAAGGACGTGAAAAAGGTGAGGCTCTTCCCGGGGCTTTTTGCCCTCCGGGTGCTTGCGGTCACGGGGCGGCTTTGGGTTGGCGGCGGCAGGGCCGGGGGTGGCCGCGGTAGGGCCGGGGTGGCCGTGCCGGGCCGGCAGTCCCGCTCGCCCGTCGGCCCCAGCCTGGATTCACGGCGGGGAAACGCGAGGCCCGGCCCTGCGCGCCGGGAAAGGGCTAAAACGAACCCGTGAACCCGTATATTTGAATTGCAAACATCGAAATGGATTTAGCAGTCCCTTGTGTTCCCCGTTGGATGTTGCTGTCATTTTGCCATCCTGTGCCGCGAACGCATTTTTTCGCCTCTGTTACCAACAACGCCGTAAATTGTTAGAAGGATAAAATACTGCAAATCCACTTGACGTGGCCCTGGCCTCGTCGCCTTGTGCCAGTACGGCCGGCGGAGATGGCGGCACTGATTTCATCGGGGGTTCTTAGCGCTGAAATGTTCGGGATCCGAGGAGCAGAGGCTGTTGGCGTGGTTTGGTTTGGTATCCACCCGGCAGGTTTTAGCAAAGATGGGTTACGATTATTTCTAGGCTTCGGTGGCTCAGTAAGGGGATAGTTCAGGGATGCCTAAGCACCGAGCCGGGCTCCCCGATTCCCACTGGGGGCTCTGGCTGCCGCTGGGAGGTGCCCAGCTCTCTCCCACGGGCGCTGGGGAGGGCACGGAGCCTGGAGCCGGGGAAAGGGGGAGGCACGAGCGGAGCTGCCCCCGCGCCGGCGCGCTTCATCCCTGTCCCCCCGTCCTCCGGCAGAGAACGGCCCCGAGATAGCGTGACACGCGTAGAAGGAAGATCAAAAGTAAGCCGACGCTATAAAAAATGGCCGGTCTGGTTTCTTTTCCTCGTCCTTCTCTAACTGCCTTCCAGAAGCAATAAATCCCGGCTCCTGGGTCTTCATCCCCGACTCCCACACCGGGAACTGGCCAATGCCCGGCCAAACATCAAATGGAGAAATCAGTTAAACACTGAACGTTGCGTTAATTCAATAGCATGCACAAATCGCAGTTTTATTGGTAATGAATCAGCTCGGCCGTCGGGGCTGTGACGAGGGGGGCTCCGGGGGTGCGGCCATTCCCCGGCACTGATGGATTAGGGAAGGAAAACCCCGTAACCGGCCCATTTTCATCCCGCTAGGGAGGCTGCAAGGTAACGGCAAACGCTGGCCGCCGTCTCCGGCCTGCGTGGTATGGACGCAGGAGGGCTGGGAGCGGGACCGGACCGAAGCAAAGCAGGTCCTGCGCAGCCCGGCTCCGCTTCGCTTGCGCCGGCCGCTTGCCGGGACGCCAGCTCCTCGGCGTGCGCGCCGCCGGGATCGGGCCCCAGTTGTGTGCACCTCGCTCTGCCCTGGGCAGTTTGTTGGTGTTTTAATATTTTGCAGGGAAACGTGGGTGTTTTGAATTGAAATCTGTCCTAAACTGGCCTGAACCCTTAGCCACCTCCCCCAAATACCGGCGTTTCACGGGAGAGTGGCAAAGCCGGCAGATCCTCCCGCTTTCCTCCGACCCCTGGGAGTTCCCGGCAGCACCGGCTCGGCTCGGCGCCCCTCGGCATCGCCCGGGACCAAACAGCTCGGGGCTCCCAAACGTCCCACCCATAGCTCTGAAGCTGAATATCCCAGGCGCTGAGCACCCTGCTCTGGTGGAAGCTGTCCCTGCCCATGGCCGGGGGCTGGAGCTAAGTGGCCTTGAAAGGTCCCTTCCCACCCAACCCCCCCCAAGTCCGTGATCCCTGGGTGACTGCGTCCAGTCTTGTCTTGTCTTTTCTTTTCTTTTCTTTTCTTTTCTTTTCTTTTCTTTTCTTTTCTTTTCTTTTCTTTTCTTTTCTTTTCTTTTCTTTTCTTTTCTTTTCTTTTCTTTTCTTTTCTTTTCTTTTCTTTTCTTTTCTTTTTTCTTTTTCTTTTCTTTTCTTTTCTTTTCTTTTCTTTTCTTTTCTTTTCTTTTCTTTTCTTTTCTTTTCTTTTCTTTTCTTTTTTCTTTTCTTTTCTTTTCTTTTCTTTTCTTTTCTTTTCTTTTCTTTTCTTTTCTTTTCTTTTCTTTTCTTTTCTTTTCTTTTCTTTTTCTTTTCTTTTCTTTTCTTTTCTTTTCTTTTCTTTTCTTTTCTTTTCTTTTCTTTTCTTTTCTTTTTTTCTTTTCTTTTCTTTTCTTTTCTTTTCTCTTCTCTTCTTTTCTTTTCTCTTCTCTTCTCTTCTCTTCTCCTTTCCTTTCCTTTCCTTTCCTTTCCTTTCCTTTCCTTTCCTTTCCTTTCCTTTCCTTTCCTTTCCTTTCCTTTCCTTTCCTTTCCTTTCCTTTCCTTTCCTTTCCTTTCCTTTCCTTTCCTTTCCTTTCCTTTCCTTTCCTTTCCTTTCCTTTCCTTTCCTTTCCTTTCCTTTCCTTTCCTTTCCTTTCTTTCCTTTCCCTTCCCTTCCCTTCCCTTCCCTTCCCTTCCCTTCCCTTCCCTTCCCTTCCCTTCCCTTCCCTCCCCTTCCCTCCCCTTCCCTCCCCTTCCCTCCCCTTCCCTCCCCTTCCCCTTCCCCTTCCCTCCCCTTCCCCTTCCCCTTCCCCTTCCCCTTCCATTCTCGTGCCTCCAGGAGCCAGATTATAGCTGCAAGCCCAGGAAATTCAGCATCTGCAGTGAATCATCAGTTTTTCACATGCAGAAAGGGAGCCCGGGTAGCAGCTGTAAATTCCCTACCAATATCCCCTCTTTGAGACGATCGCCCACGAACCTAGTTTACCTCGGCTTTATGATTTTGATTTTTATTTTATTTTTGCGGCGAGGCAGGGCGTTCTTCTTGTGATTTATTTCTAAGGAGCCGAACAGCAATAATATCCATTTTATTCAGCAAACCGCGAGTCGCGGTTTCAGTCCCACCCGCATCGCTCCGCGAGCAGCGCGGCCGAAGTGAACCCGGCCGGGGGCTGCGAGCCGCGGTGGGAGCTGTTCCTGGCTCCTTGGGAGAAACCGTAGTCATCCTTCTCCCAGCAACCCGCAGCGTTTGGCGGTGGGTCCGGCCCTGGGAACCCCGACCCCACGGCTTCGGCCAGCGGCCTGCCGGGGTGGGAGCAGCCTCCTCAATGGAGCGCAGCTGGCAGCACCTTATCACGGTGAATATTTCTGTCTCTTGCAGGGTTTCATCAGGCTGGACATGTCGGAGTTCCAGGAGAGGCACGAGGTTAGTGAACGGGCTCGCTGCTTCCAAGGGTGCAGCTTCCAGCGTAAGGGGTCGTTCCAGCGGCGCCTGTCAATGCCCTCGTCCCCCGGCCTTTGGTCCCTGTCCTGCGCGGTGCTGAGCATCTCCCGGCTGCTGCTGAGCGCGACGAGCGTCTCCCGTCTCACCCTGGCAGGGGCGTCCAGGGCCTTCCCCAATTATTTCCACGTCCTCCAGAAAACGGGCAGGTCGGCGTGGCAAAGCCACAGAGCGACAGCGGTTGCTCCGGGCTGCGCAGCAATATGGGAAACACCAGCCAAAAAAGCAAGTTTAACTCAAAAAAAAATTAGGAACGGAGCCCAAGGAGCGAGAAAAGCTCCAATAATTTGTACCTGATGCTGTGGCTTCTACACAGCGTCGACCCTCGGGGGAAGAGCGGCTGGGAAGAGATGGTATCGTGCATGAAATTCGGCACCCGCCCGCGCCGGGGCTGGCTTCGCACCCGCGCCCAGGCAGGCAGAGCTCGGCCCAAAGCCCCGTTCCCCCCCTCACCTCCGAGACCTTGCCGAGTCCGCTGCGGGACCACCGCCTCCCGGGGGGAAGGGGGAATCCAGCAGAAGACGGGACCGCGGTGCCGTTCTGCTGCCGGAGGAGAGGCGGGACATCTCCCCAGCGTCACCCCCGGAGCTGGGGGCCCTAAAGCCCTTTGGAGGGCTCTGCCTCCCCAAAAAGCAGCAAGCTCCTCACTGAGATAGGTTCATAACTTTTTTCTTTTGATGGCTGTGGAGGGGCCTCATATTTTTTATTGATGCCATTGGTGCAGCGCACCCAAATCCAGAAAGCACGGGATGAGAAATGTCCCACGAGGGATCTGAGGATCATCCCCGTAAACACTGGAGCTGCTGCGTTGCTTTACGGAGGCAGGGAAGAAGGAGGAGGAGGAGGAGGCGCTGGCTGGGACCCGGCAGGATGGTGTCTTGAAGGAGAGGAGGAGGAAGGTGCTGGGGAGCAGCTGGGAAGGGCCTGTCCAAGATGGGAGGACCATTTATTTTGCATTTCTTGCTTGAGTTTTGACCTGGCACGAGGCAGCGGGAGCCTCAGCATCGTCGTCAGGAACCGCAGGGCCCTCGAATGGCCAGAAAAGGTCCAGAAACTCTGTTATTTTATCCAAAGCGGTGAAGTGAAGGGGTGTGGGAAGAGAAAATAAAGATGTGCTTGCAGCTGGCCTGATAGATGGGTTATGGTAGAGTCCTACACCGTCGGAGTAAACATTAGATAAAAATAAAGCCATGTTGATGATTCAGTACATGGAAAGAGGAGGTAGGAGCAGCAGTATAAATGTAAGATATAAAATACTGCGCCCTGACGAAGAGGCAGAGCAAAGGGAAGGAATGAAGCAGAGAATTGCGACGAGAGCAATATAAATTTTTCAAGCAAACAAGGATCAGGAGGTCAGCCCGGAGACAGCGTCCTTTGAAGGAGCCTGGGGAGCCTCCCGTAGCCCCAGGCGCCGCGAAACGAATGCGCTGAATTAGCCGCCCTCGGCTAATCCCTGCCCTGCCGCTCCCCGGCCGGCGGGACCCCCTCGCCTCCACAGCCCGCGGCGGTGGCAGCGGGCAGGGGCGGCGGCGGCTCTCCCCGCGCAGCCGGGTCGTATCGCTCGGCAAAAAGGAGCCACTTGAATGGGAGAATCACAGACTTGGGTTGGAAGGGGCCTTTAAAGCTCATCCAGTCCAATGGCAGAGCTCTTCCAGCCCGCGGACTGTTTTTGCGGCCTCCTCCGGACCCGCTCCACGGCTTTCCCGTGCTGGAGAAGGTAGGTGCTTGTCGGCGCTGGTGACGGAGAAGCTGCCGCGGCTCTGCCGGCCCGGCGGAGCCAGGCTCACCGAAAGGGCACGCACCGGCGTGCCGTGCCACGGCACACGCGGCTTGCGGCGCTCACCAGCACCGAGACCACCAGGCTCGCCCTTCGCCTGAGCTTCCTTCTCCGGGATTGCGGAGAGGAAATTTCTTTGGTTTATGAGGATGCGGGGTTTTGCTCCGTGAATTCCTTCTGCTTCCCATACAAGCAGCCGGCCGCCGACTCTGCGCCCCGGAGAGCCACGGAGAATTAACAAACTGAGCATTTTGTTCTTTTCAACCTTTATGCGCCTGAAGAACTGGGACTGCGGACGCACCCGCAGACCCGGGTTGCTTGAAAATGCTCCGAGCTGTCCGTCAAGAATCACTCCTCATTTTTGCCAAAACATTTCTGGTGTCAGAAACATTCTAAACAATCTTCTAAATTTTTAAACCTCATTTAAAAAAACGTAGCGTCAAGAAGGAATGAAATCGGTTATCGACACAGGGCAAATATTTTCCTTGTGGCCGCCTCTGGACCTTCCTCCATGGCCCCTTCCCAAGCTTCGATTCCCCACCAGAGCCACCTGCCCCTCATAATCCTTTGAATTCTTGCTCTCAAAAAGGCTGAAGGAGCTGAAAACAGGTCCTGGACGGCTGGGCTGGGGCACTCGGACGCTGTTTAGAAAAGCAGGGGCTGTGCCGGTCCTGCCGGTGGCTGCTCCTGCGGACCCCACTGGTTAAAGCTCTGGGCGAGGTCGTTGCTCAGCAGCCACCAGTCTGCACTTTGCCAAACTGTTGCTTATTAAGCTGATTTGGGGATACCCGGGGTGTGACAGATGTCACAAAGAACAGAGAGCTTGATTTCTCTGCAGCAAAGAGCGGTGGCCGCCTGCCGAGCTGCCGAGAGGCCTCCGTTCCCGGCACCCACCGTCGGCTTTCACGTGTCCTGTTCCTTCCTCCTAGGTGGCCAAGTTTATCGGCTCTCCGCCTGGCTACGTGGGCCACGAAGAGGGCGGGCAGCTCACCAAAAAGCTGAGGCAGTGTCCAAACGCCGTGGTGCTCTTCGACGAGGTGGACAAAGCCCACCCAGATGTCCTCACCATCATGCTGCAGCTCTTCGATGAGGTAAATCCCTGTTTCAGGGTCCGAGTTGGCCGTTCGGACGGTGACGGGGAGCGGTGCGAGGGATGATGGCCGCAGGAGATGTCCGGGAGCGGAGCCGAAATGCTCCAGATCAATAGTCCCTTCCAAAAAATGTGAGCCGGCCGGTCAGCATCCTCTCCACTTTAACACCAGGAAAAGGGATGATGCTGGGGTCTCCTGGTGGAATAAATGACAGCTTTAGGCAAAGAAAAAGCCAGTGATGGGAGGGCTGGAAACTTGAGGAAAAAGCCTGGGAACTGGGTGGGTTGGGTGGGTTTCCCCGGCAGAAAGCAGGAGCGAGGAGAGGAGGCCGATGGCCCTCTCCACGTGGGTGCCCGCGTACACCTCCGTGGCGGGGGGTTTCATCTCCCAGGGCCCAGGCGTGGGTCAGGGTGGTGTCACAACATCGGAAAGCAGGGTGGTCCGGGGACGTCGTAGTCCGTCCGTATCCTGACGGGTCCTCTCTTGTGAATTGCTGGGGTTTAGCTCAGGGTGGTTAATTTATGACTTTCAGCTGGCACGTGATTTGTCTCACACCTTTCCTCCCCCAAACATGGAATCATAGAATGGTTTGGGTTGGAAGGGACCTTAAAGATCATCTCGTTCCCCCTGCCATGGACAAAACCCTTCAGGCAGCTACTTTGGAGGCGTCCAGGGCTGCTTCCCAGGACTTCAGCTGTCTCCAGAGGAAGCCAGAACACTCGGAGATGCCCGGGAGGAGTCCTGAAGGGATACCGGCACGGACTGCTTAACACAGGCAGAACTCCTCAGGTAGCTGCCTTGGAGGCGTCCGGGGCTCCCGAAAGCATTGTGTGCGCCGGGGGAAGATCCGTGCCCGGTAGCTCTCCAGGAAAACTCCCAGGCGTCTCCAGGAGCGTGCTGGCCTCCTCTGGAGCCAGCTCAAGTCCCAGAGGGAAGCCCTAGGCTCCTCCAAGGCAGCTGCCCGCGGAGTTTTGTCCATGTCGGAGGCCGGCCCGTGCCCCTTAGCTCCCCGATTCTCCTCCCTGGCATCTCCCGCTGGCAGCGGGACGGAGGGCAGGCGCTCGCCGTCTGGGGACGGGAGCCCGAGGTCGGTGACTCTGGAGCCCCTCGCTGCCTGCTGCTCGCCGGGGGAGGCTTTGCAGGGCTGCGGCTCCCTCGCAGGGGCCGGCGGGAGCCAGGGACCAGCGCATCTCTCCAGGCTCTGCTTCTCCCGCAGAGCCCCCGGCCTGGTGCCTGCAGGCTTTCCCGGGTATTTTTAAGGTCCCGGTCTGTCCTCAGAGGCAACCAAGCTCCAGAGCAACGCGCTGGGAGGTTTTGGGGTTTTTTTTTTGTTTTAAGGATTAATAACACAATTTTTTCTTGCATAGATCATCGCAGCAGCAGCTAAATGTGAAATCAATTCCTGTACCACGCACTTGACAGGGCAATAACCCAAATGTTAATCTCAAGCACCCAACAAGGATTTGTGTCATTGTGCTGGATATCTGCTGCTGGAGACATATCGAGGAAAGAAACTGCCTGGGGAGCTGCTTATTTTTTCCTTATTTTTCTCTCTTTTTTATTTTATTAATCAAGAGAACTAGTACCTTTGAAGGGTTCCTGCGTCGGTTTGGTAGGAGGAGGGTCGATGCCGCAGCGGCGGTCGCCCCACCGCGCAGCGCGGTGCTGGGCCGCCCTGGTTTGGTTTGCCGGGCGATCCCGCGGGCGCGAGGGATGCTCTCTGTCGCTTCTTGCTCTCACGGCCTCTCCGTTGCTTAGTTCACTCCCTTATAGCCATAACCCGGTTATTTTGGCAAGGTTATTTTGGCTTTGCTTATTTTCGGTCAGGCTGCCAGCAGCCCGTGCCTCCCCGGGGTGCTCTCGGACCACCCCAAAGCCCCTCCGAGCCCTCCCGGGCGGCGGCGGTGCCCCGGGGAGCTTTGAGCCGGCGCCTCTGGAGGGCTTTGGTGAACGTCTGGGCAAGGTCGCCGGAGCTGTTCAAGGCGCCGACGCCTGCAGCTGCCCGCTCTGCCCCCAAAAAGAGCCCGCGCCGGGGAACACCTCGCGTCCCAGCCGCGCCAGCGTCCCAGCCTAAACCGCGGCCGCGGGCAGGGCTGAGCCAAGAGCCTGGGCTGCCTCTGAGGGTCCTACCCGAGGGGCAGCAGCCTCTGTTAGAGGGCACGAGGTGACAGCAACGTCACCTGCGCTCGTGGGGTTCGCCGGGGCTCACGTGCCGGACCTGAAACGGCGGCGGGGAGGCAGGCAGAGGACGGGAGGCGGCTGAGCTACGTACGGGCAGCCCCGGCCCACCTCCCCTGCGAGGAGGCATCTCCCAGGGCTTCCATCGAGCGTGTCCTGGCCGGGGCAGGCTGGGACCGCCTGCCGGGCGAGCGACGGCCGTTCCTCGGAGAGGTGGGGGCTTCCTCAGCCTCTGCAGCTCAGCCCTGCCTCCGTCCTGCCTGCATCCCTGGGCATCCCTTCAAAAATAAACCCCCTCGGGGGGAAAATGGGCCGCGTGTCCTTCTGCCTCGTGTTTTGGCAGCGTCCCGTGGCGCCTGCTCACGCTGCTTGCCTCGCCTCGGTGTTGTTGCAGGGCAGACTGACGGATGGGAAGGGGAAGACCATTGACTGCAAGGATGCCATCTTTATCATGACCTCCAACGTGGCAAGCGACGAGATCGCCCAGCACGCTCTGCAGCTGCGCCAAGAGGCCGTGGAGATGAGCAAGAAAAGGATCGCGGAAAACTTAGGTACTGGTCTCTCGGTGTCGTACTCCAAATCCCCCGGGCATCCACCTCCTTCCTCGCATTGATTTGACACCAGCTCGGCCGTCCCTCTGCCGGGGGCAGCACCCCTGCGTCGGGCTCGCCCTCTTCTCGAATCCTCCTTATTCCAGGTCCCATCCTTGAGCGATGTCTTTGGAGAAGGCCTTATAGCCCACCTCGCAGCCTTCCTCCTCCTGTGCTCTCTTCCCTTCATCTCCTCACCCTTTTCCTTCTTTCAGGACCCTTCCAAATGCTTCCCAGCAAAGACTGGGGCTGGTACAGGTGCTCGCGTTCAAGAGCAAAGAGTTTGCTTTCCTCGCAGTCCTTCCAAAAAGCTCTGAGCTTAATTTTACTTCACCTTGGAATGGGAGCCCTGGACCCACACCTCAGGGTCCTGTAGGAAATTCTCCAAAAACGTGAATTGGGTAATAAAAGGAGAATGGAGTGGGGTAAGGGCAGCCTCTACGGTCTGAACCGAACAGCGCTGCTGCAGGCAGCAGAGCCCCAATTCACGTGCAACCCTCCACCGCCTTCGCCGGCCGGCTGGTGACAGCTCCAGCGGCACCAGGAGGCCCCAGTGGCTGCTGGGTCTCTGCTGTGCCACGGACGGACAGACGGATGGACAGACAGCGATGCCCGCACCGAGGGCCGTCCCCTCTAACTCTAAAATGCGCGGCGGTTTGCGAGCACGGGCACCGGCACAGGCAGCAGCGGGAAACGCCGGCTCCGTCGCCTGCTGCGGTGCCTGCAGATAACCAGGCAGCCGTCAGCGACCGCTCCGGCCCTCGTTTTCTCATCAGTTTTCAAAAACTCATCAGTTTGGGGTTTTTTAAGACCCTTCTACGGTGTTAAATGCACACCGCATCTTCCATAGGGTGTCTGGCAGCGTGTGCCGTCACGGATACACCGTATTTCCTAAAGGTCGGCCTCGAGAGCCCTGCTCACCGGTGGAATCACAGAATCGTAGGCAGTCCTGAGTGAGCCGGGGCCCGCAGGATCATCGAGTCCCACTCCTGTCCCTGCACAGGACACCCCCAAAAATGCCCGGAGACGCTGCGGTGCGCGGCGGTGCGCCGCGGCTGCGCCCGGGACCCACGGCCCTCTGCACCAGCTCCACGGCAGCAGGAAAAAATGTCGGCTTTTGGCGTCAAATGTATTTTCCAGCTTCTTTCTCACTGTCGCTTCCTTTTTATTTTGAGAAGTGGACGCCAAAGCTGGCTTAATTCAGAATCTTTAAACTTCAATCAAAGTAGGTAAAGGACAAAGCATGCCTGCAACTGAACTTTCAAGAATAACATTTTAAAATGCCAAGCGCTTTTCTCCTAAATGAGGAAAGCATTGAATTTTAATTTCTAGAACTGTACAGCAGACAGCTGCAGCGAGCGAACGGCGGCGAGAGAGCACAGCCGGAAAATGCATTCCGGCTCGGAAGCCTGCCCTCAATTGAGTTTCGTGGAGCAACTCGCAATTTACGGCGTTCCTGGCTTGGAGATCCTCCTGCAGGCAGCGGCCCGGGGGTCAGCGTAAGTGCCTGGGCGGGCAGATAAATGGAAAGATAGAGGGAAGGAGCCGCTTCCGCAGCGTCTCTGCGTCCGGGGAGGCAGCAGCTATTGCAGGTGGCGAACCTGAATGCTGGGTACGCAAACCCGAGCACTCCCTCTCTCCTGCCTGCTCCTGCTCGCCTCTTCCAGAATTCCTGCTGCTTACTGAAAACCCCGTGGGGCTTTTAGCAAAAAACCAGCAAAGCGAAATGGGCCAAATCCTTATAACCAAAGACCCCCCAGTCCATTTAGATCGCATGGCCGGGCTGCACCGTCCGTCTGCCCCGCAGCAAACTGCCCACCCAGGGATGCACCCCAGCACCCGCAGCAAACTGCCCACCCGGGGACAGACCCCAGCACCCACAGCAAACTGCCCACCCGGGGACGGACCCCAGCACCCGCAGCAAACTGCCCACCCGGGGATGCACCCCAGCACCCGCAGCAAACTGCCCACCCAGGGATGCACCCCAGCACCCGCAGCAAACTGCCCACCCGGGGACAGACCCCAGCACCCACAGCAAACTGCCCACCTGGGGACGGACCCCGGCACCCACAGCAAACTGCCCACCCAGGGATGCACCCCAGCACCCGCAGCAAACTGCCCACCCGGGGATGCACCCCAGCACCCACAGCAAACTGCCCACCCGGGGACGGACCCCAGCACCCACAGCAAACTGCCCACCCGGGGACGGACCCCAGCACCCGCAGCAAACTGCCCACCCGGGGACGGACCCCAGCACCCACAGCAAACTGCCCACCCGGGGATGCACCCCAGCACCCGCAGCAAACTGCCCACCCAGGGATGCACCCCAGCACCCACAGCAAACTGCCCACCCGGGGACGGACCCCAGCACCCACAGCAAACTGCCCACCCGGGGATGCACCCCAGCACCCACAGCAAACTGCCCACCCGGGGACAGACCCCAGCACCCACAGCAAACTGCCCACCCGGGGACGGACCCCAGCACCCGCAGCAAACTGCCCACCCGGGGACGGACCCCAGCACCCGCAGCAAACTGCCCACCCGGGGACGGACCCCAGCACCCACAGCAAACTGCCCACCCGGGGACGGACCCCGGCACCCACAGCAAACTGCCCACCCGGGGATGCACCCCAGCACCCACAGCAAACTGCCCACCCAGGGATGCACTCCAGCACCCGCAGCAAACTGCCCACCCGGGGACAGACCCTGGCACCCACAGCAAACTGCCCACCCGGGGACGGACCCCGGCACCCACAGCAAACTGCCCACCCGGGGACGGACCCCAGCACCCACAGCAAACTGCCCACCCGGGGACAGACCCCAGCACCCGCAGCAAACTGCCCACCCGGGGACGGACCCCAGCACCCGCAGCAAACTGCCCACCTGGGGACGGACCCCAGCACCCACAGCAAACTGCCCACCCGGGGACGCACCCAGCACCCACAGCAAACTGCCCACCCGGGGACGGACCCCAGCACCCACAGCAAACTGCCCACCCGGGGACGGACCCAGCACCCACAGCAAACTGCCCACCCGGGGACGGACCCCGGCACCCACAGCAACCTGCCCACCTGGGGATGGACCCCAGCACCCACAGCAAACTGCCCACCCGGGGATGCAGCCCAGCACCCACAGCAAACTGCCCACCCAGGGACGGACCCCAGCACCCACAGCAAACTGCCCACCCGAGGACGGACCCCAGCACCCACAGCAACCTGCCCACCCGGGGACGGACCCAGCACCCACAGCAAACTGCCCACCCGGGGACGGACCCCGGCACCCACAGCAAACTGCCCACCCAGGGACGGACCCCAGCACCCACAGCAACCTGCCCACCCGGGGACGGACCCCAGCACCCACAGCAACCTGCCCACCCGGGGACGGACCCCAGCACCCACAGCAAACTGCCCACCCGGGGACGGACCCAGCACCCACAGCAAACTGCCCACCCGGGGATGGACCCCAGCACCCACAGCAAACTGCCCACCCGGGGATGCACCCCAGCACCCACAGCAAACTGCCCACCCGGGGATGCAGCCCAGCACCCACAGCAAACTGCCCACCCAGGGATGCACCCCAGCACCCACAGCAACCTGCCCACCCGGGGACGGACCCCAGCCCCATCAGGCTCGCGTCTGCCCTGGCGGGGAAGGAGAAGAGGTGATTTCCGAGCGCATGGCATCGCTTTGGCGCGTGCCAGCACCGGCGTTGGTCCGGTGGAGCCCGAGAGCCCCTTCTGCCGCTGCTGGGGGTGCAACGATCCTCACGGAGGGCTCCCAGCACCCAGCGTGGGTCTGTCTCCCTGCCTGTCCCTACCCAGAGCGCCTCGGACGCGAGGGACGGCCCTGCGAGCGTCCCTGCGTGAAACAGCACGTGGAGTTACGTGCGTGAAGGTGTAGGAAGAAGCGAGGCGGTAAAGACAAAGAGAAAAGTGGATTTGGGCGGCAGAGGGTGAACCCTGCGTTTCAGCTGCCCGTGGCGGCTGGGAGCTGGGATTCGGGAGCCAGCCAGACCCTGGCTCCATCTGCAGTCAGCGGAGGGAAGTAGACCCCGGCCGGAGCTGGGCCGCGAACAGCCCGAGCGTGGGTTTTGCCCCTTGCCGAAGGGCCCGAGGACCGTTCCTGCGCCCGGCTGCCGCGGGAGCCTTCGTAGAGCGGCCCCGGCGACGGCGTGCGCCGTGCCTCACCCAGGCGGCACCGGCTGCGTGGGGGCTGCGGGGGCCGAGCGAGGACTCCTGCTATCCCAAATCCCCGGGAGGCAGCTCCCGGGGCGCAGGGCAGAGAGCGGAGGCAGAGCCGGAGCTCTTTTGCCGTGCAAGTGAGATACATCAGTGTCGGGGGCTCTCCTCGGCAGCCGTGGGAGACCCGGAGCCCGTGTCCGGCGTGCCGAGGGCAGGGACGCCCCGCTGCCCAACCAAGAGTGGTTGGTGGCACGTGTGGAGGCTCTGGGGCTCCTCCGAAGCCCCCCGGCCCCCAGCTCGCCCCCCTGCCCAGCCTCCGGCTCCTTGTCACGCTGCTCTGCTCGCCCGCGTCCCGCCGTGCCCGCTGACACCCCCTCTCCTCCTCTCTTCCAGAGGACGTCCAGGTGACCGAGAAGATAACCATCTCCAAGCAGTTCAAGGAGAAGGTTATTCGCCCCATCCTGAAGGTACGGATGATTGTTTTCTCATGGCTCACGTTTCAGGTGTCCTGCGCTTTGGTCATTGAGTCATTCGATGCAATATCCATGTTCCTCACCAGCTGTCTCCCAGCTGGGAGATAAGCGACATGACGTCATTTTTTTAATTTTCAGCGGCTAAGAAATAAGGTCAGAACCCAGCAGAAATAAATAACAGCATCTTATTCACTCCCTGTGCTCTTATACCAGAGCAACGACGTGAGACGAGAGGGGGGACGTGGGGTGGGAAGCGCTGCAGTGGGGTTTTGGGGTTCTCTGCTCCCCCGGGGCCCCCGTCCGCTGCAGAGGGGCCGGGAAAACCTGACCGCAGCGACACGTCCCGGTGACATCCAGTTTCGTTCAGGCGTTTCTGAAGCTCTTCGGGGCACTGCTCGCCCGGCAGCTCCTCCAGAGACCAAGAATTTGAGCTCCCGGCGGGAGGCTCGGATCGGAGCCTCGGAGCCGGAGAGCAGCGAGGGGCGTTGCTGCAAGCGGCTGGGGCCGGAGCAAGCAGCAGAAAGGGCCGGAGCTGGGCTTACACCGCAGGAGGAATTCGTTTCTAGTTCCTCTTGCCACCTCCAGAAGAATTAATTCCTCCCGTCGGCCTGGCGGAGGGGCACTCCTGACCCGAGGGGTGCCCAGCTCCACGGCAGGGGCTGGGCTGGCTGCCGGGGCCTCGCTACGCGGACGCGTGAGCTGTCGGAGGTGGAGGGGATCCCCGGGGATCCCCATCCCGCAGCGTCGCTGTCACCGCTGTCCCTGTCGGGGTCACCAGCCCCGTCCCCGCTGACCCTCACCCCTTGTCCCTGCAGGCTCACTTCAGACGAGACGAGTTCCTGGGGAGGATCAACGAGATCGTCTATTTTCTCCCTTTTTGCCACTCGGAGCTGATCCAGCTCGTCAACAAGGAGCTGAATTTTTGGGCCAAGAAGGTAAAAACCCCCCCCGTGGCTTTAGAGGTGACTTCTCGAGAGATGCACGAGCAGGAGGAACTCCCTGCCTGAGCCTTCATCCTCCCGATGGGGAAGCAGCGCCAACGGGCGTCTTCACCGTGGTCTTAACTCACTGCTCAACGCGAGGGGACCCTGCTCGGGGGGCGGGGACCCCTTGGGACACTGGGGGACAGTTGTGTCGGGGCAGGGCCGCGTTCAGAGGCGTAATTTGTCTAATTGGTCTTCGCACATCTGAGCTCTCCGCGGGGGCTAAATAGGAATTAGGGGCCCAGGTGCTTTGGGTCCGGCCTGGTGGAGCCCAGCGCCCTTTTTCCTGGGCCCAGGGACGCTCTCGCCCCTCCGTGGTGTCCCCGCTGCCCAAGGCATGGGGTGCCAGGGTCGCTCGAAGGCATCGGTAACTCTTCCTCCTCTTCCTCACCCCGCAGGCCAAGGCCAGGCACAACATCACCCTGCTGTGGGACCGGGAGGTCATGGACGTGCTGGCTGACGGCTACAACCTGCACTACGGCGCCCGCTCTATCAAACACGAGGTAAAGCCGAGGACGGGGCACGGGCCAAGGCCACGGCGTCGCCTCCAGCCCCGCTCTGCACGGGGAGAGCCGGCAGCGGGGTGTTTTGGGGTCTGTCCCGCAGAAGAGGGTCCCCGTAGCTCCCGAGGGGAGACGTTCAGGGGCTGCGGGAGGAACCCTCACAGCCAGCACGGCCCCGACAGAGACAGGGAATAAACAGGACGAGCAGGAGATTCTGGGATCCCGCGCTGGCCGAGGGGGGGGACGGAGAGCCGCCCGCCGCCCCGGGAGGCTGCTCGCAGGGGTCTCCTGACGGGAGCCGGTTTTCCTCCTTCAGGTCGAGCGGCGCGTTGTGAACCAGCTGGCAGCTGCCTACGAGCAGGACCTGCTGCCGAGGGGCTGCACCCTGCGGATCACGGTGGAGGACTCGGACAAGCAGCTGCTGAAAAGCAAGGACGCCTCTTCCCCTGGAGCCGAGAAAACAAAGATGCCGACCCTGCGGTTGGAGATAGTGGAGAAAGACAGCAAATCCCGAAAACTGGACATCCAAGCGCCTCTGAACCCCGAAAACATTGCTTTCTTCTTGTAGGCAGCCCGGAGCGCTCCCGGAGCAGCTGCCGGCGCGACGCTGCGGCGGCGCGGGTTGACACCAAAACACCGTCGGCCTCGGAGCGCGCGGTGCGGCCCCGACGGCGAGGGCAGGCAGCAGGGCAGGCAGCAGGGCAGGCAGCAGGGCAGGCAGGGGCACAGCCCTGCGGCGGCGGGCAGGGGCTGCCCCGTCAGCCCGCGCCTGCTCGCCCTGGGGTGGGCGCAGGGGGCTCTGGAGCCGGGGGTGGCCAGGCGCGCGCTGCCGGTCGGGGACGTGGAGGTGGAGGGTCCTGGGGCTTCGCTTGGCACGGGAAGAGGTATCGGAGCTTTTTAAGAAAGGGGAAAGCAGATTTCAGGCCGCACGGGAGCCGGGCGTCCGGCTCGGGGAGGGTTTGGCCGCCCCCGCTGCGGAGGCTGGGTTGGGCTGCGGCTGGGAAGGGGTAGGACGGGGACCGAGTGTGCGACAGCTTGATTTTCAAAACCACCAGACTCTTGACTCTGTATTTTGCCCGCTGCTCTTTATTTATTGCAATAAACACGGCGTGCACATGCAACCTCTGCCTCCGGCGCGGTGGAGCGGCGGTGGGGGCTGCCCGCGGGCAGGACGCGTCCCGGGGGGCCCCTGCACCTCCTGCTCGTCACCGGGGGCTGCTCCCCGTCCGGCAGCGACAGCCCCCTGCAAACCCCCGCTAAATCCTCCCCGCCGCTGGCCTGCTTCAGGGACGGATTTCGTCTTTTTCGGGCTTCCCCTTCACCCCGGTCGTCCCCGGCGTCAGAGCTGGAGCAGAGGTCCCCAGCCCAGACGCAGGACAGTGGCTCTCGCTGGGCAGAACTGGATTTTTCCAACGCAGGCGGGAGGTTTCGCTCTCCCGAGCCGTGGTTTGCAGACCGGCACCGTCCCCAAGAGCTCTGCGGGGCCTGATCCCTTGCCGGGGCTCGGGGGAAAGCCTGGCCCAGCGGCGTGAGCCACTCGGGGCTTTGCCTTCCTCGGCGAGGGACCCGGGGCGGGTGGGATGCGGTGTCCCGCGGCGGGAACCGGCCGGGTTCGGGGTGCGCGGTCACCGCCGTCGCCCCGCCGAGGCAGCGACGCTTCACCGACCCGGCACCGGCTCCTCTGGCCGCTGACGTGTCACAGAGGCGGATTGTGAAGGGTAGGAAATTAAATATAAAAGGAAACCAAACCGAACAGCCCTCCCGAATTAATAAGTCGCGGTCGGAGGTGGCAGCGAGCTGCCGGGGTCCCCATCCGGCGCGGCAAAGCCACCATGCCAAGTCCCCCAGCCCGAGCATCCCCGCCGGCGCTGCCGGGCCGTGCCGTGGGTTTGGTTTTGGCGCTGGCACTCATTTTCCAGGGGACACGTGAAGGTTTAGGGGGGCTGCCCCCGCCGGCCTTTCCGTCCCCGTCGCCTTCTCCTGCCGCGGGGCTTCAGTCAGGGACGCTGCTGGGGACCCGCGGCTGCAAACGGGGGGAAAAGCTGGAAAAGGGGGGAAAAAGCTGGAAAAGGGGGGGAAAAGCTGGAAAAGGGGGGGAAAAGCTGGAAAAGGGGGAAAGCTCTGCTGACAGGGAGCGGCTGGGGTGGCGAATGGAGCTGCCCCATCTCAGGCATCGCCCATGCTGGTGGCCCGTGGGTGCCCTGCTCCCCTCAGCCCCGGGCTGGCAGCGGGGACGCGGGGGCCGGTGGGTGGGGAAGGGGTCTCCGGCAGCGGGATTTGGCCTTTGGGAGCCGCTCAGGGTGAGCAGCAGGCCGGCCAGAGCGGGCTTCTCTTCCCCGAAAGGGTTTTGGGGCTTCACTGGGCTTTTCTGGACCCTTCAAATGGAGATTTGCTCCCGGCGGGGGACCGGGGAGATTCCACCGCCGCGGTGGGGATGGCGGACTCCAAGGGGACTTTGCTGGCTCCGTCCCCCGTGCCGCAGCCGGGGAAGGGCCCACGCCTGGCGGGGCGCAGGGGGGCCAGGGCTCGGGGAGGGGGTCCCCGAAAACACGGGGTGGCCTCACAGGACAGCAAGCGCCATCCCCAAACCTGCTGTCACCTCCCACAGCGACCAGATGCTGGCAAACGCCAGCCCCAGGCTGGGCACGGGGCGGCACCGCGGGGCTGAGGGGCAAAGCCGGGCTCCCGGGGGACCCCCGAGGCGCCAGCCGGGCCCCAGAACCGGGGGGCTGCAAGGAGAAATGGGGCTGAACGTGGTGGGTCTTGCAATGGGGGGGGGGCGGCGTGTGATGGGGGCAGAGCTGGGCCAGGGGTGTGCACAGGGGGCACGGGGGTGTGCATGGGGGTGTGCAAGGGGGTGTGCAAGGGCGTGCTTGGGGGTGCACGGGGGGCACGGGGGTGTGCATGGGGGTGTGCAAGGGCGTGCTTGGGGGTGCACGGGGGTGTGCAAGGGGGTGTGCAAGGGCGTGCTTGGGGGTGCACGGGGGTGTGCAAGGGGGTGTGCACGGGGGTGTGCATGGGGGTGTGCAAGGGCGTGCTTGGGGGTGCACAGGGGTGCAAGGGGGTGTGCATGGGGGTGTGCATGGGGGTGCACGGGGGTGTGCAAGGGGGTGCACAGGGGTGTGCAAGGGGGTGTGCACGGGGGTGTGCATGGGGGTGTGCAAGGGCGTGCTTGGGGGTGCACAGGGGTGTGCACAGGGGTGCATGGGGGTGTGCAAGGGCATGCACGGGGGTGCACGGGGGTGTGCATGGGGGTGTGCAAGGGCGTGCTTGGGGGGTGCACAGGGGTGCATGGGTGTGCACGGGGGTGTGCAAGGGGGTGCACGGGGGTGTGCAAGGGGGTGCACGGGCGTGCACAGCAGTGCTGCGTGACGCTGAGGCTGACCCAGGGCCGAAGGCAGGTTCCCTGCTCGCAGCCCCAGGGAGCGGCTCCCTCCGTGCCCCACGTGCCGCCACCCCAGCACCCCAACGCCGACACCGCCGGGCCAGGGGCACCGGGGCTCTCGTGGGTGCTCCTGCACGGCAGCGGGAACGGGCCCCGTCCCACCTGGAGCCGCTGGCTGGGGCGCGGGGAGAGCGGGGAGCCCACGGCCAGGCGCGCCGTGCTGTGCCGTGCCGTGCAACGTCATGTGTGGCACAGCACGGCATGACACAGCCTGACATGGCACAGCACAGCACGGCGTGGCACAGCACGGCGTGGTGTGGCACATCAGACTGTGCCGTGCCGTGCCGTTCTGTCCCATGCTGTGCCAATCTCTGCCATGCTTTGCTGTGCCGTGCCGTGCTTTGCTGTGCCATGCCGTGCTGTGCCACACTCTGCCATGCCACGTCACCCTGTGCCCGTGCCGTGCTGTGCCAGCCCCCCAGGGACCGCAGTCCCAGCCGGGGCAGCGCTGGGGGGCAGACGGGGCCCTCCCCGATCGTTTTATTTGTTTTTAATTGTGCTGGCGGCGCGGCCCCGGCGTCCTCTGAGCAAACAGCAGCGGGTGAAAGGGCTCCCTCTGACAGATCAAATAAATGTGCCACCGCAGCCGGGCCGGGAACAATAAACGGGAGGCAGGATCTGGAGGGGAGAAACATCAGGCTGTGACGGGGGAAATTCAATTACCGCCAGCCTTCAGCCCCGTGCCGGGCTCCTAATTCGATTAGGGGCAGGCGAGCTCCAGCGAGCGGAGGGGCCTCGGTGCAGCCCCGGCTCGGGGCTTTGTCACCGGGAACAAAGCGGCGGTGGCGGCCGGAGGCCTGCGGCACCGCTGGGCCGTGCGCGGTGCGGGAGCAGCCGCCCCGACGGCAACGGGGGCCGGGACGCGCCGGGGGTCTGCGCCGCAGCGCGGGGGCCCCCGTGGGGTGACGGAGCCTGGACAGGGCTGTGGGTGCTGCCATGGGGCACAGGCCTGAGCCATGATCCCGACAAAGCTGGGGCTCGAGCGGTGCGGGGACCCGGGTGGTGCCCAAGGGGGCCCGGCAGTGGGGGTCCCGCCAGCTCCCGGCTCCAGCGGGGCCAAAGCCACCTGGGCACACGGACACGGCCCTCAGGTCACGGACGGGGCCCAGAGCCCAGGGGGAGGAGGGAGGGGGTCCCGGTCCCCGGCTCCTGAAGGATGGAGCACGGGGTCCTGGTCCCCAGCTCCTGAAGGATGGAGGGAGGGGGTCCCTGTCCCCAGCTCCTGAAGGATGGAGGGACAGGGTCCCAGTCCCCAGCTCCTCGAGGATGGAGGGAGGGGGTCCCTGTCCCCAGCTCCTGAAGGATGGAGGGACAGGGTCCCAGTCCCCAGCTCCTCGAGGATGGAGGGAGGGGGTCCTGGTCCCTGGCTCCTGAAGGATGGAGGGAGGGGGTCCCTGTCCCTGGCTCCTGAAGGATGGAGGGAGGGGGTCCCTGTCCCTGGCTCCTGAAGGATGGAGGGAGGGGGTCCCTGTCCCCAGCTCCTGAAGGATGGAGGGAGGGGGTCCCTGTCCCCGGCTCCTGAAGGATGGAGGGAGGGGGTCCCTGTCCCCAGCTCCTGAAGGATGGAGGGAGGGGGTCCCTGTCCCCGGCTCCTGAAGGATGGAGGGAGGGGGTCCCTGTCCCCAGCTCCTCCGCCGCGCCCAGCCCTCCCCGCTGCCATCGCCACCCGTTTCGGGGGGGGCTCAGCCTGCGCCCCCGCCCCATCGGGCGATGCTGGGGGCAAGTGGGTGCCCCCGCCGCCAGCACCCACCCAAATCAGCGGTCAGCACCCGCGGCTGCGTCCCAGCTCCCACGGCAGCCGCGGGGATTCAGGGGGTCTCCTCAGCGCTGCCCCCACCCCCCAGCCCGACGGGGACGGGGTGCCCCGGCTCCCCCCTTGTCCCCCTCCCTCTCCCCCTTCATCCCCCTCCTCCTCCTCGCCCCCGCCCCGTTCTGCCCCTGGCTCTGGGCAGCAGTAGCAGCAGCTCCTTGCGTGGCAGATTGCTGCCTAATTAGTTTAGAGGGAAAACTTAATTGAATTAACTTTTTCACAACTCCAGCAGCCTGACAGTCGGGGCTCTCGCTCAGCCGCCAGCCTCCAGCTCCGTGATCTAATTAACTTGTTTAGCAACCTGCCCGCTCGGCCGGCGCAGCTGGGGTGGGCTCGGGTGGGCAGCACCCACCAGCCCTGCCCGCGCTCGGGGTGGCCCCAGGGCCCCGGTGGCAGCAGGGGCCCCCGGGTGGCGAGGGCGGCTCCCGGCGAGGGGAGCCCGGCCGGGAGCAGGGCACCGGAGGCTCTGCCCTGCGGAGGTGGGGCGGGATGCGGGGCGGGAGATAGAGCAGGGCATGGAGCAGGAGATGGGGCAGGAGATGGGGTGGGATGCGGGGCAGGAGATGGGGCGGGAGATGGGGCAGGGCATGGAGCAGGAGATGGAGCAGGGCATGGAGCAGGAGATGGAGCAGGAGATGGGGTGGGATGCGGGGCAGGAGATGGGGCGGGAGATGGGGCAGGGCATGGAGCAGGAGATGGAGCAGGAGATGGGGTGGGACGTGGGGTGGGATGCGGGGCGGGAGATGGGGCAGGGCATGGAGCAGGGCATGGAGCAGGAGATGGAGCAGGACATGGGGCAGGACATGGGCAGGAGATGGGGGAGGAGATGGAGCAGGAGGTGGCGCAGGGCATGGAGCAGGAGATTGGGGAGGACACGGGGCAGGAGATGGAACAGGATGTGGGGTAGGACATGGAGCAGGAGATGGGACAGGGCATGGAGCAGGAGATGGGGCGGGAGACTGGACAGGACATGAGACAGGGCACGGGGCAGGATGAGGGGCAGGAGACGTGGGAGGACACAGGGCAGAAGATGGAGCCAGACATGGGACAGGGCATGGGGCAGGATGCGGGGCAGGAGATGGAGCAGGAGATGACGCAGGGCATGGAGCAGGAGATTGGGGAGGACACGGGGCAGGAGATGGAGCAGGAGATGGCGCAGGGCATGGAGCAGGAGATTGGGGAGGACACGGGGCAGGAGATGGAGCAGGAGATGGGGCAGGAGAGGGAGCAGGAGATGGGACAGGAGATGGGACAGGGCATGGAGCAGGATGCGGGGCAGGAGATGGGGCAGGAGATGGAGCAGGAGATGGGACAGGAGATGGGACAGGGCATGGAGCAGGACGCAGGGCAGGAGATGGGGCAGGCTGTGGGGCAGGCCAGGTGGTGGGCAGCCCCAGGACAGCGGGGCCCGGTGCTCCCGCAGGCCCCGGGCAGGATCCGGCCTCCCCCGCGGGGGCTGGTGCCCACTGCGGGCAGGGAGCCCCCTCCTCCCGGGCGGGGCACAAAGCCCTCGGCCGGCCGCAATTAGACTTTTAAATCCTCTTTAGTGAAAGTGTTTGTCTTGAAAATGGCCCCAAATCCGCCCCAAATCCCCCCGGTGGAGCGGGGCAGGGCCCCTCCCCTGGCCCGCCCGGGGGGCTTTGAAATTCATCCCTGCAAATCTGGGGGGGCAAAGGGCAGAGCCCCCGGGAGAGGAGGGGGGCGAGCACCCCCCGCAGCCCCCTGCCCCCCCGTGCACCCATGGGTGGGGGCCCTGCTGCCCTCCTGCTCCTGGGTGCTCAGCCCCGGAGCCCCCCATCCCCGCGGGACCCCCGCGGGGGGGGCTGAGCCCACGGGGGGGAACCCGAGGGGCCGGGGGGGGGGGCTGGGACACCCCTGTACTGCTGCGGGGGGGGGGCACGGGGGGGTGGGATAGGGAATGGGGATGGGATGGGATGGGATGGGGTGGGGATGGGGATGGGATGGGATGGGGATGGGGATGGGGATGGGGATGGGATGGGGATGGGATGGGGACGGGGATGGGGATGGGATGGGGATGGGGATGGGATGGGATGGGATGGGATGGGGATGGGGATGGGGATGGGATGGGGATGGGATGGGATGGGATGGGGACGGGGATGGGGATGGGGACGGGAAGGGGATGGGGACGGGAAGGGGATGGGGATGGGATGGGGACAGGGAAAGGGATGGGGACAGGGATGGGGATGGGATGGGATGGGATGGGATGGGGATGGGATGGGATGGGGATGGGGATGGGGATGGGGACGGGGATGGGATGGGGATGGGGACGGGAAGGGGATGGGGATGGGAAAGGGATGGGGATGGGGATGGGATGGGGATGGGGATGGGAACGGGAACAGGGAAAGGGATGGGGATGGGGACAGGGATGGGGATGGGATGGGGATGGGGATGGGGATGGGGATGGGGTTGGGGATGGGGATGGGGATGGGGTTGGGGATGGGGATGGGGATGGGGACAGGGACGGGGATGGGAACGGGATGGGATGGGGCTGGGGACAGGGACTGTACAGCAGGATGGGGACATGGGGATGGAGACTGGGACTGGGGATGGGATGGGGTGGGATGCAGACCGGGAGTGGGACTGGGGATGGAGGCGGGAACGGGACGGGTCCTGGGCTGCTGCTGCTCCGGGGGTCCCCGCCGAGGCCCGGGACACGGGGGGACCCGGCGGGGCTGCCGCCAGGACCCTCCCGCCCTCCCGGGGCCGCTCCCGCCGCCCGCCCCGACGTGCGGGGCTGCCGGGGCCGGCCCGGGGGGGACGGGAGGGACCGGGGGGGACCGGGGGGGACGCGGGGGGGACGCGGGGGTGCGGGGCGCGGCGGGTGCCCGCGAAGGGTTAAGGGCGGGGAGGGGGGCGGCTCCGCCCGCCGCCGCCGCGCCCGCCGGCCCCGGGAGATGACATTGTCATGCAAAAGCCCCCGGCGAGCGCAGCCTTTGTCCGCCGCTCCCCCCGCCGGTATATTTACGGGGCGCGGCGGCCCGGGGCGGGCCGGGGCGGCGGATGGCGGGGGCGGGCCGGGGGCCGGCGGGCAGGCGGCGGCGGTAACGGGCGGGCGGCAGCCGGGGCCGCTCCATGTTCGCCATGGACTACTCCTACCTCAACTCCTACGACTCCTGCGTGGCCGCCATGGAGGCCTCCGCCTACGAGTTCAGCCCCTGCAGCCAGGCCGGCTCCTTCCAGTACAGCCCCATGCGGGGGGGGCTTCGCCGCCGGGCCCGCCTGCCCCCCCCTCGCCTCCGCCAACTGCGCCCTGGGCGCCCTGCGCGACCACCAGCCCGCGCCCTACGCGGCAGGTAACGGCCCCCGCCGGGACCCCGGGACCCCGGGACCCCCGGCCCCGCCGCGGAAGGGACCCCCCGGCCGCTGGACGGGCCCCCGCCGCCGGGCCCCGCTGGTGCTCGGGGCCGGCGGTGCTGGGGTCGGCGAGGTCCCGATACCGGCGGTGCTCGATGCCGGCGGTGCCCGGTGCCGTCGATGCTCGGACCGTCGGGTCCCGCAGCCGGCGGTGCTCGATGCCGTCGGTGCCCGGGGTCGGCGGTGCCCGGTGCTGTCAGTGCTCGATGCCGTCGGTGCTCGGACCGCCGGTAGCTGCTACCGCCGGTGCTCGGTGCCGTCGGTTCCCAGCACCGCCGGTCCCAGCTGCCGGCGGCGCTCGGTGCCGGTAGCGCTCGATACCGTCGGTTCCCGGTGCCGTCCGTGCTCGGACCGTCGGGTCCCGCTGCCGCCGGTGCCCGGTGCCGCCGGTGCTCGGTGCTGGCTGTTCCCGGAGCCCTCGGTGCCCGGTGCCCTCAGCGCTCGATGCCGTCGGGTCTCGCTGCCGGCGGCGCTCGGTGCCGCCGGTGTCCGATGCCGTCGGGTCCCGCTGCCGCCGGTGCTCGGTGCCGTCGGTTCCCAGCACCGTCGGTACCGGCTGCTGGCAGTGCTCGGTGCCGGCGGGGCTCTGTACCGGCGGTTCCCGGTGCCGCCGGTGCCATCGATTCCCAGCACCGCCGGTACCCGGTGCCGCCGGTGCCCGGTGCCGCCGGTGCTCGGTACCGCCAGGGCTCGATGCCACCGGTAACGACCGCCGCCGGTACCCGGTGCCGCCGGTGCCCGGTGCCGCCGGTGCCCGCAGCCCGGGCCGCTCCCGAAGCCGCGGTGCCGGGCGGGCCCCGTGCGCGGCCGCGGAGCCCCCGGGGTCCCCGGGGCGGCGGCGGCCCCGGAGCGGGGCCGGGCGGGGGTCTCCGCCGCCGGGCCC
Source organism: Theristicus caerulescens (assembly GCA_020745775.1). Taxonomy (NCBI): domain Eukaryota; kingdom Metazoa; phylum Chordata; class Aves; order Pelecaniformes; family Threskiornithidae; genus Theristicus; species Theristicus caerulescens. The sequence continues at coordinate 131,606,662 of CM036559.1, read as the reverse complement.
CCCCTCCCCGCTCCGCTTTCGTTGTGGCCGCGGAGGCGCTGCCCGCGGGTGCGCCGGTAACGGGGGAGCCGCCGGACGGCACCGGCCGCCCCCGCCCCGGCCCGGCCCCGGCCCCGGCCCCGCTCCGCACCGCGCCCCCCCCCCGCCCCGCTCCCGCCGCCCGGGGCCGGGTCCCGCCGAGGCGGCGGCGGCGGCAACGAACGAAGGGGAGCGGGGGGAGGCAGCGCCCGAGCCCCGGGGCCGCCGGGTCCGTCCTGCCCTGTCCGTCCTGCCCGGTCCGCCGTGCCCGGTCCGCCCTGCCCTGCCCGTCCTGCTCGGTTCACTCTGCCCGTTTCCCCTGCTTTGCCCGGTGCATCCCCTCCCGGTTTGTTCTGCCCGGTGCATCCCCTCCCAATTTTTTCTGCCCGATCCATCCCTGTCCGGTGCATCCCTGCCCGGTGCATCCCTGCCCAGTGCATCCCTGCCCGATCCATCCCTGTCCGGTGCATCCCTTCCCGGTGCATCCCTGCCCGTTCATCCCTGCCCAGTTCTTCCCTGCCCGGTGCATCCCCGGTGCATCCCTGCCCAGTTCTTCCCTGCCCGGTTCATCCCTGCCCAGTGCACCCCTGCCCAGTGCATCCCTGCCCAGTTCTTCCCTGCCCGGTGCATCCCCGGTGCATCCCTGCCCAGTTCTTCCCTGCCCGGTGCATCCCCGGTGCATCCCTGCCCAGTGCATCCCTGCCCGGTTTGATCTGCCCAGTGCATCCCTGCCCGGTGCATCCCTGCCCGGTTTGATCTGCCCAGTGCATCCCTGCCCGGTGCATCCCTGCCCGGTGCATCCCCGGTGCATCCCTGCCCAGTGCATCCCTGCCCGGTGCATCCCTGCCCGGCTTGATCTGCCCGGTGCATCCCTTCCCGGTGCACCCTTCCCGGTGCATCCCACCGTGTGGGTCCTGCCCGGTGTCTCCTGCCCGCCCCGCCCGTACGCCGAGCCCGCTGCACCCCTGCCAGCCCCACTCCCAGCCCCGCTCACCCTCCTCTCCCTCCCCAGTGCCCTACAAATTCTTCTCGGACCCCTCGGGCATCAACGAGAAGCGGAAGCAGCGGCGGATCCGGACGACGTTCACCAGTTCCCAGCTGAAGGAGCTGGAGAGGGTCTTCGCCGAGACCCACTACCCCGACATCTACACCCGCGAGGAGCTGGCCCTCAAGATCGACCTCACCGAGGCCCGGGTGCAGGTGAGCGGCCGGGGGCACGGTCGGGGCCTGGGGACGGAGTGGGGGGCTCTGGGCCCAGCAGGCCGGCAGCCGGGGTGCAGGCGGCTGCGCCCCGACCTCGGGCTGGGCCGCTCGGGGACCCTGCCCGCGGCCCTGCCGCTTCGCTGCCTGCGTTGGGGTCGTGTCGGGGGAGCGGTGGGGACCAGCGCGGGGTCCCAGTGTGGAACCCCCCCTGCCCAGCGACTCGAATGCATCCACGCGTTTTCCCAGTGCCGGGACCGGAGCGATTCCCTGCCCAGGCAGGACCCCGGGGATCGGCTGTGACGGGGGACAGGGAGGGGGCCGGGACCCGGCTCTGCCGGGGGGCTCGGAGGAGCCTGCGGGGCCCAGCCCGGCTCCGGCAGAGATGGGGGGGTTTGGTTCGTGCCACATCACCGTCGCGCCGCTACCGCTCGGCAGTGGTTTATTACGGCCCCAAATGCATCGAGGCCGGGTGGATTTGTAGTGGGGGACAGAGACCGGCCCTGTGGCGGTGCAGCCCCCCTCTTTGTGGGTGCAGCCCCCCTTCCTCAGTGCAGCCCCCCCTTGTCGGCACCGCGGTCCCCACGGGGCGCCCAGTCTCGCTGCCGGGAGAGGCACCCAGAGGGACGATGTCCCTGGGAGGGACACGGCCAGTGCGACCCCTCCGGAGAGGGGGACGCTGCTGGGGGGGTGGGCGATGGGGAGGGTGACACCCCACAGTGGGGGGGCTCTGGCCATCGGCCCCCAGCCCGGCTGCCGCAGTGCCGGGCTCGGAGCAGGGGTCCCCACCCGCCCTCAGCCCCAGCTCCGCTCTGGTTTTGGGGGGAGACCGGGTGGGCTGGGGCAGCGGCTGCCCCCGGCGCGGGCCCGGGCACCGCGGGGCTCCTGGGCACCGTGGGGTGAGTCCCTGTGTCAGCACACGGGGGAGAAACGATGTCCCCCCCATTTCCAGGGGTGAAGGGCAGGGGCTCGGGGGGTGCCCGGGAGCCCCACGGGGCCGTGCCGGAGGGCTGGGGCCGTGCCGGGGTACGGGGAGCCGTGCCGGGCTGAAAGGGGAGCGGAGCAGGCGGCACGGCCCGGGGAAGGGTGCGGGAGCTCTGGGTTTGCTCTCGGGGAGGTGACCCACAGCCCGGTGACATGGGGCCAGCTCAGGAGAGATGGCCCCGGCTGCCCTTGGCGGGTCCCGCTGCGCCCCACCCCGGCTCTCCCCTCGCTGGGTCCCAGCACCGAGATCCGTCTCCAGCAGCGGGAGATGCCGGCGCGGCAGAGCCAGCGCCCGTGTCCCCGACACCCCGGGGGCCCCGGGCCACCCCTCAGCCTGTCCTTGCACCGGGCACCGGGGATGCTCGGGGGGTGAAGGGCCCCGGGGGCCCCCTCTCCCCCCGTAGCATCCCCCGGTGCTGTGGAGCAGCCGGGGTACGGCCGGGCTGGCGGCTGGCGCTAACTGGGGCGGCACGCTTCGGCCCCGGCAGCAGCGGCACAACCTGCCCTTGGCCTTCAGCATCCCGCAGGCAGGACGGACGCTGCAGCCCCACGGGGCTGGGGGCCCCGGTCCCCACGGATGGGGGACCCACGGGGCTGGGGGTCCTGGTCCCCACAGATGGGGGAGCAGGCAGCGTTGCCAGGTCCGGCCATTTCCAGGGGAGACCGGTGACGTCCCCAGCCGGCTGCAGGGACAGAGCCCTGCTGCGGTTTGGGATGGGATGGGGTGGACCTGGTCCTGGGGGAAAAGCGCTGGCAGAGAAGCGGGGGTGCCTGGGGAGGGGGGGTCCCACCTTTGGGGTCACCTCCCTCCCAGGCAGGGACGGTCGGCACCGCAGGGAAGGTGGGTGCTGGGGAGCCGGGGGGCACAGGCTGCGGTGGGGCTCTGTCCCGGCGAGCTGCGGGCAGGGGTGCAGCGTGGGCCCCGGCAGTGCCCCCTCCCCACCTGCCCCGGCAGAGCCCCCCGCCATCACCGGTGCTCGTGCCGCAGCGCCGCAGCGGTGCCGGCACCCGGCGTCAACACTGCAAAGCCCAATAAATATATTGACCCCCCCGGTGCTGCGGAAAACGTTTCACCCATGGGAGTGGGGGTGCTGCAAGGGGCACCCTGGGGTGAGCACCCCAGCGCGGGGGGGCTGCAGAGCTGTCTGCACCCCACGGGTTCCCCGTCCCCCGGGGATGGCGGCACCAGGTCCTCCCGTCCCCTCCGTCCCCCCCAGGTCTGGTTCCAGAACCGCCGAGCCAAATTCCGCAAGCAGGAGCGGGCGGCCAATGCCAAGGGTGCCGGTGGCACCGCCGGCACCACCGGCAAGAAGTCGGAGCCGCGCTCTTCCTCAGAAGACGACGAGTCCAAGGAGTCCAACTGCAGCCCGACGCCGGACAGCACGGCATCCCTGCCCGCCGCCGGCAGCCTCGGCAGCCCCGGCAGCAGCCTGAGCCCCAGCCCCGGCGCGGGGGCACCCATGGGACCCGGCCACCCCCCCCCAGCCCCTCAAGGCGCCCATCTGGCCCGGCGTGAGCACCAGCAGCGGCCCCACCAACGCCGCCGACCTGCTGAAGGCCTGGCAGCCTGCCGAAGCCGTGCCGGGACCTTTCTCCGGCGTCCTCTCCTCCTTCCATCGGAAGCCCAACGCCCTCAAGACAAACCTCTTCTGATGCGCCGGTCACCCGATCCGGCCGCCCCGAACCCCCCCGGCCCCCCACCGCTGCCCCGCGCCCCCCGCCCGCCGCGCTCCCACCGCGCACCCAGCGATGACGCTCCGGCAAATGGCTGCCAGTGGGAAGATGGAGCGGGGACCCCCCACCCCTGCCTGGCTGCCTGCACCCGGGACCCCCACCCTCTCCCGGACCCTGCGCCAACGGGACGGACCCCCCCGGCACCGTGGTGGTGCAAAGCAGGGGCAGCACCCCCCAGCCCGGCCGGCACGTCCCGGGCATTGCCATCACTCCAGCACGCTTTCGGGGGGCTCCCGGTGCTCCGGCATCGCGGCAGCCCTCCCAGGAGACCCCCGGTGGGGCGAGGAAGCACTTTAGGGTTGGGGTTTCCAGGGGCCGCAGGTGAACAGCGCCGGGGGATTCGGCAGCGAGAGCCCCCTCGGCGTGGGGAGGGGGCGATGCCCCCCCAAATCCCGCCTGCGGACATGGATTTGCCCCCCCCCAGCAGCGCCCCAGCCTGGCAGGACTGGAGGGGAGGAGACCCCCCCGGGGGTGCGATGGGATTTTGGGGGGGGCAAACGCAGGACCGGGGCTTTCTGCTCGCCGGCAACGCCGCGGATGCTGCCAACGGGGATGAGGCACCGGGAACCGTCACCGTCCTGCTGTGCCGGGGCCGAGCCGCCCCGGTGACACCGCATCTCCCCCGGAGAGGGGCTGGCGTGGACCGGGTCCCTTGCAGCAGATTGCGGGACCCCCGGAGCAGATTGCGGGAGCCCTTGGAGGAGCCGCGACCCCTCGCCGGCTGCCACCACTGCGCCGGGAGCGGGCCCGGTGCTCCCACCGGAGCTGGCGCGGCTGCAGCCGGGACCACCCAGCACATCACCGCTCGGCAGCGACCTTGCAGAGGGTCCCGGGGTGCAGCTCAGCCCCTCGCACCCACCGCGCCGGTGCTGCCCGTGCCGGGGGCTTGGCAGCGCGGTGAGCATTGGCATTGCCCTGTCCGTGTGTCTGTGCGGCGGCGGTCGGCCCCCTGTCCCTGTCCCCTCCCTGCTGAGGGTCCCCCCCCGTCCCGGCTGAGGTGGGTTTGGGTTTCACCTTTTTTCTTTCCGTTTTTTGGTTTTTAACCGTTCTGTAATTTATTGCCCCCCCTTTGCAAATGACACTAATCCAAATAAAACTTAATTTATTGAAGACGCCGCTGGCTCCCCGCCCTCGCTGCGCCCCCGCCCCAGGGCTGCAGGCGGTGGGGGTCCGCACGGCCACCCCCCCCGCCCTGAGCCCCCCTGTGCCGGCCGGGGACCCCAGGCGATGCCGCGGTGCCGCAGGCCCCCAAAACACCCCAAGCACTTTAGGGCTGTTTTGGGTCCCCCCACCCCAAAAGACCCCAAGTATCTGCGGGGACGTGGGGTGGCACCGCTGGTGCCTGCGCAGGCAGGGAGCGCAGGCAGGGCGCGCAGGCAGGGCGCCGGCCCAGCGCGCTCGGTGCAAGGGAGCACCGGGATGCGCCGCTGGGGTGCTGGGTCTGCAGCGGGGTCGGGGTCTGTGCTCCGGGGACAGCTGGGGACCGGGGGGGGGACAGGGGTGGGGTCTCCAAAGGGGGCAGCAGAAGTGTCCCACCATGGCCCTGCTCCTCGGGGAGGGGATGGGGACCGGGTCCCCGCCGTGCTGGGACCAGTATGGCCAGCCCAGATGGTCACAAATTATGCTGGGACCAGTATGGCCAGCCTGGAGGGTCACGAATTACGCTGGGACCAGTACGGCCAGCCTGGAGGGTCACGAATTATGCTGGGACCAGTACGGCCAGCCTGGATGGTCACAGATTATGCTGGGACCAGTATGGCCAGCCTGGAGGGTCCCTCACTGTGCTGGGACCAGTATGGCCAGCCCGGATGGTCACAGATTATGCTGGGACCAGTATGGCCAGCCTGGAGGGTCCCTCACTGTGCTGGGACCAGTATGGCCAGCCCAGAGGGTCCTGCACCATGACAGGACCAGTACAGCCAGCCTGGAGGGTCACGGATTACGCTGGGACCAGTACGGCCAGCCTGGAGGGTCATGGATTATGCTGGGACCAGTATGGCCAGCCCAGAGGGTCCTGCACCACAATAGGACCAGTACAGCCAGCCTGGAGGGTCCCTCCCTGTGCTGGGACCAGTATGGCCAGCCTGGAGGGTCCCCCACCATGCTATGACCAGCAGGGCCAGCCCAGGGGGTCCTGGATCATGCTGGGACCTGGTTCCTCATCCCGGTTCCTCATCCCACCCCTTCCCAGTTCCCCCGGGAAGCCCCCAGCACACGACGAGAGGTTTGCAATGACCATTGCATTAAACATTAAAAAAACAGCTCATGATTTAAAAACCAGCCACCAGAAGACGGCGCACAAACGAGGACATTTTTAGTAGGATTAAGTTCACACCAAAGGCCCCGTTAGCTAAGGAGGGGCTGGGGGGGCGGCGAGGGGGTCCGGCCCATCCTTCATCTCAGCCGGAGCGGCAGCAGCGGGGCCGGAGAGGGGGGCTGGGGGTCCTGGGGTGCCAGGGTCACCCCTCCGTCCGTCACCCCTGGGGCGCAGCCCACCGGGACGGGGAGAGCCCGGGGGCAGAAAGACCCCAACCCTGGGCACCCCCCCACCCCGGGGACCCCCCTGGAAAGGCACTTGGTGAGGCTGGGGGCTGAGCACCCATGGGGGAGCCGGGCGAGCACCCACGGGGGGACCTGGGTGCCAGCCCCGCTGCCACCAAGGGCGACACAGCCCCCGGGAGGGGACGGATCCAGCAAGTACCTAATGGGCAAACTGGGAGCGGGGGGGACACCCTGAAGGCACTGGTGGTGGCAAGGGGGGGGGGGGCTGGGTGAAGGCACTGATCCAGCTCTGCTGCGGCGGGACCCCCCGGGGGGGACGGGACCCCCAGGGTGGGGATGGGCACCCCGAGCTCTGCCCAGTGTGGTGCACAGGGGCCGGCAGAGCCCCCCCATCCCATCCCATCCCATCCCATCCCATCCCACATCCCAGCTCGGCACCAGCCGGGCATCACGAAGGCACTTGGGTTGAGACGTGACTTTGCTCAGTCTCCTCCTCCTCCTCCTCCTCCTCTTCCTCCTCCCTGGCTGCGAGGGACCATGGTGGGAGCCAGAGGTCCCCGGGGTTCACCCCAAAAACCTCCCCCCGACCGCAGGACCCCCACCGCCCACAAGACGAATGCTCATCCCTTCTCTCAATAAATAAGAAATAACTTAAACGAGGGGAGGCCCCACCGCGGGACCCCCCCCTGAAATTGTCTGACCAGGACCCCCCGCCCCCCCCTGCCCCCCCAGTCCCCCCCACCCGCCGTTACCCAGCACCCAGGGGGGCGGCCGCGGGGTCCCGGTGCTCCCGCCGGCTGCTGGTGACGGCTGCTGCTGGTGACGGCGGGACGCACGGATGCGGGACGCACGGATGCGGGATGCTATTTGCGGAGCTGGAGGCTCTCCAGGAGGACGCGCTTGTGGCCGGGGTCCAGCACGCCGGCCTCCTCCAGGTCCTCCTCCGTGATGTCGCTGGGGAGGGGGATGGAGGCGTAGGGCTCACTGCCCCCGGGGGGTCCCCCAGCCCCGGGGGGGGACCCCGTCGGTGGGCGCAGGAGCCCCCGCTCCTCGGTGCCCACCCAGTCTCCTCCCCATTCCCGCTGTGGGGCTACGCAGCCCCAGGAGGGCACTGGGGACCCCGCAATGCAGCAGGGATCCCTGGGGGGCAGCAGGGCCCCCCCAATGCAGCGGGGACACCCCAAAGCAGCAGGGATGCCCCCCCAAAGCACCAGGGACCCCCAGGGGCAGCAGGGACCCCTCCCAAAGTAGCAGGGACCCCCAGGGGCAGTGGGGATCCCCAAAGCACCAAGGACGCCCCAAAGCACCAGGGAACCCCGGGGACAGCCAGGAGCCCCCAGTGCAATGGGGATCCCCAGGGGAAGCGGGGACCCCCCCAAAGCAGGAGGGACCTCCAGGGGTACTCGGGACCCCTGGAGGGCAGTGGGGACCCCCCAATGCAACAGGGATCCCCAGGGGAAGTGAGGACCCCCCAAAGCAGCAGGGACCCCCCAAAGCACCATGGAACCCCAGGGGCAGCAGGGACCCCCCAGTGCAGCAGGGACCCCCCAAAGTAGCAGGGACCTCCGGGGGGGCAGCAGGGACCCCCAGGGGCAGCGGAGACCTCTGGGGGGCAGCGGGGACCCCCATGGCAGGGTGCCCCCACCCAGGCGTCACCGTGACCCCCTGGGGAGGACGAGGACGCACTGGGGCCGGCAAGGCGGGGGGCAGGGGTCCCCGCGCCGCGGCGGGGGGCCGCTCACCTGAGGAACTCCAGGTCGTCCCAGCCGTTGCGCACCAGCCCCTCCTCGTACCGCTCCAGCCCCAGCGCCCGCAGCCACTCGCCCACGCCGGGCACGGCGCCCACGCCACGGCTCGCCTGGCACAGCGCCTGCACGGCAGTGCCGTCAGCCCTGCTTCACCCCATGGGACCCCCCCGGGCCCCCCCAACACCCACCTCCTCAGCCAGGTCCTCCTGGATGCTCTCCCGGATGGAATGGGGGGGGAAGGCAAGGGGCCGGCTGTAGTCGGGGTGCAGGCAGCGGGGGGGGCAGCTCCAGCCGCCCCCCCTTGGCCAGCAGCGGCGGAGGGGGGGCTACCTTCCCCTTCCCGCCGGCGTAGTCCACCTCGCTCAGCGTCTTGGCCATCTGCAGCACCGAGCAGGAGCGGTCGTCCAGCAGCCCCCCGGGCGCGGGCAGCCCTCCGGCAGCGGGGGTCCCGCCGGGCCCCTCCAGCCCGAAGCCGGCCCCGACAGCCGGCGGGGGCCGGGGGGTGCAGCTTGGGCGGGGGGGACTCGCCGAAGGCCGGCCGCGGTTTGGGCTCCTCGCGCCCGGTGGGTGCCGGCAGCTCCTTGGCGCTGCTGTAGAAGGGGTTGGGGGCCAGCTCCAGCTCCCGCGGCAGGGGCGGCGGGGGGAAATCCGGCGGTGGTAGGTTGAGGGTGCCGGCATCCTCATCCGAAGAGCTCTCCTCGCCGCGGCACGCCGGCAGCTGCCCGGTTGAGGGGTGCCGGCGTCGCTCGGGCACCGCCAGCTGCACCTTGGCCTTGGAGGCGGGGGGTTTGCCGGGGTCCCCGGGCGCCAGCAGCTGGTGCGGGACCCCCTCCAGCACGTAGTACGCCGGGTTGTTGAAGCTGTTCTTCAGCGGCCCCCCCGCCGGCTCCGGCGTCACCTCCACCTTGGACCTGCAGGCACGGGGGTGAGCGTGGCACCCCGGGGCGCGGGGGGAGGCGGTGGGGGTCCCCCAGCCCTGCCCGTCCCCCTCTCACCGGCTCGGGGCGGCCTCGTCCCTGGCGGTGCCGCGGTGCGGGGCGGGGGGCCGGGGGGCCGGCACAGCACTGCCCTTCTCCGGCTCCTCCAGGAGCTTCGCCGGGGCGGCGGTGAGCGGCTCGGCACCGGTGGGCTTCCGCCCTGCTGACCTGGGCAACAAGAGGTGGTGGGTGCCCCATGGGGCTCAGCCCCCCGGGATGGGGCTCAGCCCTCCGGGATGGGGCCAGTGCCGCTCTTGGTGGCACCGAACCCTCCCGTCCCTGACCCGTGCGGCACAGAGCCAGCACCGGGACTGTCCCCAGCCACATCAGACGCACTATCCCGGAGGGATGCTCTCCACAGCGCCTGTGCTCCTGCAGCACTGGGGGATGCTTCAGCCCCCCCCAGCCCCCCTGGACCCCCAGCTGGGGGCCACCGGTGCTCCCCACCCCGCCGAGCCCTGTCCCCCGTACTTGGCATAGTCCTGGTTGGCTCTGGCACCCAGAGGCACCTTCCCTTTGCCGGCCGCCGTCTCGTCCTTATCGATGCTGATCCACTCTGCCAGGGGACAGGGGCTCAGCGGGGGGGGTCCCGTCCCCGCCGTCCCCCCTGGGGCGGGAGGGGTCCTCACCGTAGAGCCTCTCGCGGGTGCCCAGGCGCTCGGTGGGCACCCGGACCTTCATGGAGCCGCGGATGTTGCCCGTCTCCTCGCCCCGGTGCGACAGGTAAGTGAGGAACTGCTGCGCCGTGCTGCCGATCATGGACTTCAGGGCGATGACGCACTCCCCTGGGGGCGGCAGCGGCGGCGGTCGGGGGTCCGCATCCCCAAGGGACCCCCCCAGGAGGGCGGCGCGGTGCCGGGGAGCCGGCGCGGGCACTCACCGTAGGACTCGTAGCCATCGAGGGATTTGACGGTGAGCAGGAGGTGCTGGTCCTGCAGGTACTCGATCTCGGAGAGGATGGGCTTCAGCTGCGGGCGAGGGGAGGGGGTGATGGCACTGGCGGGGGGTCTCCGGCCAGCAGCCCCCGCCGTGCCAGCCCTGCCGGCCCCTCCTCACCGTGGGCAGCTGCCGGGACGACCACTGCACCTTGAGGAAGTTGATGTTGTCGCTGCTCTGGCTGTCGTTCTCGAAGCTCTTCTTGAACTCTGCGGAGGCGGGGGGACACGCGGCCCCCGTCAGCCCCCTGGGACCGCGCCGAGCCCCCGGGACCCCCCCGCCGCCGCACCGGCCCGCACCTTCCAGGCAGGTGGAGTAAAACTCGATGAAGAACTTGGTGCGGCTGGCCGTCTTCACGATGGCCTCGATGCTCTCGAACTCGATGTACGCCTGCTCGGAGGACTTGGAGAGCCCTCCAGGGAGAGGCGAGGCGTTGGGACCCCCCCCGGGACCCCCCCCTTCTCGAGGGAGAGGTGGGACTCGCGGGGAGGGGAGCGGGGTGTCCCCTTGGGCACAGGCACCTTTTTTGGAGACGAACTGGGACGTCACCCCCACCTCGAAGGAGCCGAAGACGGGCGAGTGGTCGCTGGTGACGATGTCGTCCGTGCACCCTGCGGCCAGAGGGGGTGGAGGGGGGGTCAGGGTGGGGGGGACCCGTCCCTGGGGCGGGACGACGGTGTCCTGGGCGGGACGCGGTGTCCCGGGGGGAACACGCACGCAGCTCACCGTAGGCGTTGCAGTTGATGTGAGTCTCGGGGTAGGACTTCCAGAGGATGCGGTCGCACCAGGACGGCACGTTGGTGCGCACCTGGCAGGGATGGGGAGGCGGGGGGGGGGGTCAGGCTGGGGTGTCCCCCCGCACCCTGACCCCCACCCACCCCAGCACCTACCCCTGTGGGCTTCTGCTTGTGCCAGACGTAGGTGTCCCGGGAGCCCCGCTCGTAGCGGTAGGTGGGGGGGGAAGGTGATCTCCTCTTCGCCTGCACCGACGGCAGGGGGGTCAGGACGGGCCCGGCAGCGGGGGCTGCCCCCCCCCGGACCCCCCGGGCCTCACCGAAGCGTAGGAAGACCTTGTGCTTCTCCTTCTCCAGGTTGAGCTGATCCACCTTCAGCAGCGGCTCCAGCTCCTTGCGGCTGATGTAGTTGAGGATCTCCTGCGGGACAGAGGGGCTGGCACGGGGCGGGGGTCCGGCACCCGCAGCCCCCTCCCCACCCCACGCCACCCTCCCCCCACCTGGATGTCCATGTCCAGGCGGTAATTGAGGTCCCCGAACCAGAAGAGGTGGGTGAAGCGGAGGGAGATGTCGAAGGAGCTCAGCTGCTTGTCCCCCAGCGAGAGCAGGCGCAGGATGTCCAGGTAGTTCTGGTTCCTCCTGCCCGGGGAGGGGACACGGGTGTCACGGGGACGGGGCAGGATGAGGCCCGTCCCGCGGCGTGGGTGCTCACCGTGCCGTCTTCTCGTTGCCGGAGGTGAGGTGGCAGTTGACGAAGCCGAAGGAGGTGCCGTTGAACATGAAGGAGACGCCCACGGCTCCCTTGTTGCCTGCAGGGACACGGGGACGGGGGCAGGATCAGGCCCGGGTGGGGACCCACAGGCTGCCCCCCACCCCGGGGGGACGGGGACCCGGCTGCCCCCACACCCTGGTGACAGGGCACAGTCCCCACCCAGGCTGCGCTGGGCCCGGGCTCCTGGCACACGCCAGGACCCCTCCTCGTGCAACGCACACGTGCCAGGACCCCTCCTCGTGCAACACACATTCCCAGCCCCCTCCTTGTGCAACGCACACACACAGAGACCCCTCCTTGCACAATGCACAAGTGCCAGGACCCCTCCTCATGCAACGCACATGTGCCCAGACTCCTCGTGCAACGCACACGCGCCCAGACCCCTCCTCATGCAACACACACATTCCCGGACCCCTCCTCGTGCAATGCATGTGCTCCAGGACCCCTCCTTGTGCAATGCACACGCGCCCACACCCCTCCTTGTGCAATGCATATGTGCCCAGACCCCTCCTTGTGCAACACACAAGCACCAAGACCCCTCCTCGTGCAACACACACAGACCCTTCCTCATGCAATGCACTCACACCCAGACTCCTCATCATGCAATGCGTGTGCTCCAGGACCTCCCTGTGTGCAACGCACATGCACCAGGACCCCTCCTTGTGCAATGCATGCAACACCAGGACCCCTCCTTGTGCAACACACACACATCATGCAACGCATGTGCTCCAGGATCCCTCCTTATGCAACGCATGCAACACCAGGACCTCCCTCCGTGCAACACACATGTGCCAGGACCCCTGCCCGTGCAACGCACACACTCCCAGACTCCTCCTCGTGCAACACATGGGCTCCAGGACCCCACTTTGTACAATGCATGCAACGCTGGGACCCCTCCCCATGCAGCACACACACACCAGGACCCCTCCTTGTGCAACACACACACACTGGGACCCCTCCCTGTGCAACACGCACACTGGACCCCTCCCCGTGCAATGCATGTGCTCCGGGACCCCTCATGCAACGCACACACGCCAGGACCCCTCCCCGTGCAACACACGCACACCTAGGCCGCTCCTTGCACAACACACGTGCTCCGGGACCCCTCCTCATGCAACGCACACGTGCCTGGACCCCTCCTTGTGCAATGCATGCAACCCCAGGACCCCTCCCCGTGCAACGCATGTGTGCCCAGCCCCCTCCTCGTGCAGCGCACACGCCCCGGCCCCGCACGCCCCCGGCCCCTACCCAGGGTGTTGGCGATCCCCGTCTTGACGCTGGAGGTGCTGACGTGGCTGATGCGGTTCTCGTGCTCCGGCTTCACCAGCACCACCACCTTGATGTTCCACAGGGACTGCATGGCCACCTGCGGGCCCGCGGCCACCGTGAGACCCCCGCCTCCGCCGCGACGCACCGGGGAGCGGGTCCCTGTCCCGTGGGCGCAGGGTGCCCCTCGGGGGCGGCTCGTCACAGAAGCCCCCTCCTCTCCCACCAAGGGCCATTCCCTGGGGAAACCCACCGCCACCAGCACCCGCAGCTGCCCCAGCACCAGGAGACCGCCCCAAAACACCCGGCGTCAGCAGAGCCGGAGCACCCGCGGCCTCCCCAGGAGCCGGAGGGACGCTGAGCGTCACCCAGCTCCGTCACCCACCGGCGTCTGCACCCCGCGCCCCCCGGGACCGCCGGGCTCCTACCGGGCGGTACTCGACCTCCGTGAAGTCCTTCAGCACGGCGCGGAGGAAATCCACCCACTCCTTGTCCCCCAGGGAATTCTCCTGGGTGCCGAAGACGTAGATGTCGTGGGGGATGGCGACCGTCACCTCGTCCAGCGTCTTCCCCAAACCCTTGGAGGTGAACCACGACGTGATGCTCTTGGGCGGGGGCACGCTGCCTGCGGCGAGGGGGGGACACGGCACGGTCAGGGGGGACCCCGCGGGCTCAGCCCCCCCAGCGGGACCCTCCCGGTCCCGCTCACCCATGTTCCAGGTGCCGATGAAGATGGAGATCATGTCGGGCTCGTCCTGGTGGGAATGCTTGTTCTTCATCAGCTGCAGGAGCTGGCAGAAAGCCTCTCGCTTCTGCAGGGGGGAGCTGCAGTCAGCGGGGGGAGAGGGGCTCCCCACGGCCCCCCCCGACTCGGCTCGGCCAAACTCAGCACCTCCCCGGCACTGCGACCACCCCGGGGCCACCCCCAGCCACCGGCACCCAGCGCCCGTCCCCGAGCCTGTTTAACCAGGGGTTAAATCCTGCACCCCCCCCATCCCGGCAGAGCGCGACCCACCCGGGCGCTGACGAAAACGAAGTCTTTCCGTTGCGTTTTATCCTTTTCCTTCTCGAAAACGATGCCCAGTTTGTTCTGCACCCGCTGCGACTTGATCAGCTGCCGGACTGGGGGAGAGCGGGGAGAGGCGGCGGGGGGGTACTGGGCTCCGGCTGGGCACCGTCACCCCCGGGTCCGGGGGACACCCAGGGTGGGGGGACACCCGGGCCGGGGGCACCCAGCCGCTCCCGCCCCGCCGCTGAGCCCCGCAGGGACGCTCCCCCTCCGCTCCAGCGCGGCCAGCCCCAGGCGCGGGGTCCCCCCGCCGCGGCCCCCCGCTCACTCTTGTCGTGGGTGAAGGTGTTCCAGTCCTCCTGGGAGTCCTTCTGCTTCTTCAGCACCACCAGCTTCCCCCCCCTCCACGTCCACGCTCAGCGTGTACTTCTGCGACTTGCCGATCTTGGTCAGGTCCCCCAGGGTGACGTCCAGCTTCACCTGCGGCGGGACGCCGGCTGCTGCGGCGGGGCGACGGGGGACATCCCCGGCACCCAGCCCCGCGGCCGCCCCCGGGGATGCCGAGAGGTGCGCGCCCTCGGTGTCGCGCCAGCCGCGCTTGGCCGATGCCGAACCCTGCCAAGGGACGGGGCGCGGCGGGGGGACCGGGACTCACCTCGAAGGTCTGCACCGGGATGCTCTTGGCCTTGCGGGAGAGGGGCTGGGCGGGGGCGGCGGGGGCGGCCGAGCTCATCTCCTGCAGGGCTTTCAGCGCCTGGCAGAGCCGCCGGCGGCATCAGCCGGGCACCGCGGCCCCCAGCCCAGCCAGGCCCCCCCAGCCCCACGCCCCCTGTGCCGCCCGTTTTGGCCCCGGCACCATCCGGATCGTGCCCCGGCCGTCCCCCGCCGACCCGGCACAGACCCCACCGCGGGACTCCCGGCCTCACCTTCTTCTCGATGCTGGAGAGGAAATCCTTCAGCACGGAGAGCTTCAGCACCAGGCTCTCCAGCTCCTGCTCCCCGCTCTGCCCCGCCGTCTGAAACCCCTGGCATGTCACGGCCGGCCCCGGCACCGCCGCGGCACCGGGACGGGACCCCCGGATCCACCCCAGCTCCCCCCGGAGGGGCAGGACCCCCCGGGACGGTGGGACGGGGCAGGATGGGACCCCCAGATCTACCCCAGCTCCCCCTGGAGGGGCAGGATCCCCCCAGCACCGTGGGATGGGGCAGGATGGGACCCCCAGATCCACGCTAGCCCCCCAGAGGGGCAGGACCCCCCTGGGACTGTGGGATGGGGCAGGACCCCCCAGTACCGTGGGATGGGGCAGGATGGGACCCCCAGATCCACGCCAGCCCCCCCAGAGTGGCAGAACACCCCTGGGACTGTGGGATGGGGCAGGATCCCCCCAGCACCATGGGATGGGGCAGGATAGGACCCCCAGATCCACCCCAGCTCCCCTGGAGGGGCAGGACCCCCCCCAGCACCATGGGATGGGGCAGGATGGGACCCCCAGATCCACGCCAGCGCCCCAGAGGGGCAGGACGCCCCTGGGACTGTGGGATGGGGCAGGACCCCCCAGCACCGTGGGACGGGGCAGGATGGGACCCCCCCGGCACCGTGGGACGGGGCAGGACGGGTGGGCGTCTCTCCGCTGGCTCTCCCGCCACCCGTGCATCCCCATGGACGGTGCCGTGGGGGGTCCGTGGGCAGGGCCCCAGGGTGGGGGTTGGCACCGCCGTGTCCCCGCGTCCCCCTCACCTGCTGCAGGATCTTGGAGACCATGGGGGAGCTCTGCTGGTCAAACACCTTGGAGAGGATCTCCAGCCCCGCCAGCACCTTGTCCACCTCGCTGGGGAGGGCGAGAGCAGCGGGCTCAGCAGGCGGCACGGCCGGCTGTCCGTCCGTCCGTCCCTCCCAGTGCCCGGCGCCCACCTGTGCAGCCGTTTGCAGGAGGTGACGAGGGTCTTGTTGAGGTGGGGGAGGCTGCTGGCCCCCCCCTTCACCGCCTCCAGGTCCAGCGTGTAGCTGCCCTTCAGGTACTCGTGGGAGATGCTGCTCAGGCCGTTGGTGCTGCAGGGAGGGAGCGTGGAGGGTCAGGAGCCGGCAGGGACAGGCAGGGGATGGGCAGGGGACGGGCAGAGGTGCAGACCCTCACCTCTCCGCCGTCCCCTCCGGCACGGCCGGCCCCAGACCGGTGGGGCTGAGCCCCGCCGAGGTGCTGGAGAAGCTGGTGGAGCCGGAGCGCGGCGGCAACGGCGGCTTTTCATCCTCTCCATCTGCAACGGGGCGAGGAGGGGGTCGGTCACAGCCCCCGCGGGGTCCTGGGACCCCCGGTCCCCACCCGGCCGCCCCGCTCGCCCTGCCCTACCCGAGTAGTCCCTGTCCTCCGCGTTCTCCTTCTCCTTCTCCCTCTCGACGGGGAAGAGGAGGGTGCAGACCAGCCCCTGGTTGGGCTGCAGGTACAGGGCGATCAGCTCGCTCAGCGTCTTGAAGCGTCGCACCTGCACCCCCTGCGACGTCTGCGGGGAGACGGGGACCGTCAGCGCCCGCGGCGGGGTCACCCGCACCCCCCTGAGCAGGGACCCCCGCGCAGGGACCCCCCCCATGCAGGGACCCCCCACGCACGATGGGGTGCTGACCCCACAGCCCCAAGGCTGAGCCCCGTGGGGAGCGGGGCCCGGTGCATGTGGCACCCCGCCACCGCGCTGCGGCTGCCTGCCGGGAGGGCTGGCAGGGTGCAGGCAGCAGGCAGCAGCCATCCCTTGGCCTCCTCCCTCCCGGGGGCGGCTTTTTCCTGCCTGCCCGGACGGCACAAAGGGGCTTCTGTTGCTCTAAAAATACCCAGCGGCGCCGGCCGGCCAAGATGGGCGCTGCCAAGCCGCCCGGCCGTGCCGGAGAGCCGGGCACGCTCGTGGCACAGGGCCGAGGCCGAGCCCCGCCGAGCCGCCCGGCCGTGCCGGAGAGCCGGGTGCGCTCATGGCATCCCCCAGCAGGAGCCAGCTGGGGGTCCCGGCACCCCGACCTCCCGCAGCCCGTACCGGGACCCCATGCTCCAGCTCCCGAAGAGCCAGGGGGTGGCCGGTGTCATGGGGGTGGGGGACATTGCCCACCTGCACGGCCAGAAAGTCCTCCTCGTCGGGCAGGATGCGGTAGGTGTGGACGTGCTTCTGGAACCTGCGGGCAGCGGCGGGCATCAGGCAGAGGATGCTGAGGTGGGGGACAGGGCATCCCCCCCCACCTGCACGGTCCCCCAGCCCCGGGGGGATGCCAGGCACCCGTCCTGCGGGACCCCCGTGTCACCGGCCAGGCAGGAGCAGCCACAGTGAGAAGGAGCCCCGGTACCGCCATCGCCTGTGGCATGCAATGAGCTGCCAGGTCTCAGCCCGGCTCCCATGGGAAAATGCCTGCGGGACGGGTGCTGGGGGTCCCAGATGGGGGCTGGGGTCCCAGATGGGGGCTGGGGGTCCCAGAGTGACCCCCCGTTTGCTCCGAGGGGGACCCCCCAATCAAACACCCCCATGTCCCCAGGCAGTGCCGCAGCCTGCCCCATGCCATGCCACGGATCCCGGCCCCGCTGCCCATCCGTGTGCCGGAGCGGGCGTCCCCTGCCCGCAGCGCAGGCAGGAGCAGGCAGGAGCAGGCAGCCGCTGGCAGCCGGGAGGCCAGGAAACAATTTATTTTTCAATGGAAGCTCACAGGAACCGGGGACGCGATCCCGGGGCAGGGGGTGACGGGCGGCGCTGAGAGACGGGGTGCCGATGCCAGCGGGCACAAGGAGCAGGACCGGGACCCCGCGCGTGTCCCCTCCGTGGCAGAGGGACACCAGGAGCCGGGGACCCCCGGCACGGCCAGACCTCCCCCCCCAGTGCCAGTGGCGGGGACGGTGGCTCCTGGCCTGGCCCCCGGCCACAGCGCTCGCGGAGGTCACCGGGAACATAGAGGCGGCTGTCACCGCGCCAGGGCCACCTGTCAGTGGGACAGAGCTCAGCTGCGGCGTCCCCTGCCCCAGTGGCACCCTGCCGCGAGGCTGGGGGACTGGGGCCAGGCAGTGTCCCCCTGCCACCATGCCATGCCCCCGGAGGGGGTGCCATGCCCTGCGGTGCCAGGTCCCCTCGTGCCACCCCTCTCCTCACAGCATCAGGTCCCCTGGTGTCACCCCACTCCCCACAGTGCCGGGTCCCCTGGTGCCACCCCATTTGCCACGGTGCTGGGTCCCTTAGTGCCACCCCGCTCCCCATGGTGCTGGGTCCCCTGGTGCCACCCCATTTGCCATGGTGCTGGGTCCCTTGGTGCCACCCCGCTCCCCACTGGTGCCAGGTCCCCTCCCTGGTGCCACCCCGCTCCCCACGGCACTGGGTCCCTGCTGTCACCCCACTTGCCATGGTGCTGGGTCCCCTGGTGTCACCCCGCTGCCCATGGCCTCGGGTCCCTGTCCCCCAGCCCCGCAGCGAGCAGGGGCACGGAACCAGCATCCCCCCAGGGGCTCCAGAAGGGGGATCCCCCATTTCTGCCCCCCCATCCCATGGACACGACCCACCCCTGCCGCAGCCGGCGTCACCCCCCAGCACCCCGGGGGTGCAGTGCCTGCTCCCCCAGCACCGGGGCTGCTCCTGGGTGCCCCAATGCCCAGAGAGGGGTCGTGGGGGGCCACGGGGAACCCACAACTGGGGAGGGAGCTGACTGGGAACCCCCAACGGGGGGGGGGGGGGGAGGAGGTCCATATGGGAACCCCCCGCTGAGGATCTGGGGGGTCCCCAATCCAAAGCAATCCTGAGGGAGGGGGTGCCAACATGGAAGACCCCAAACTGGTATGGGGGGCTCTGTCTGGGGACCCCCAGCTGGTGGGATCGCCCCCACCCCGGCTGCCCAGCCCCGCGCCGCTCGCGGCTGCTATTTTGGTAAGGAATCCCCGGGGGCCGGGGAGCGCCGGGCTCACGCTGGGGCTGCCGGCACAAAGAGCCATTATGTGGGAGCGCGGCCGCCGGCGAGTGCCGGGGCTCCCCGCCGGCTCTGCCACGCCAGCCTGCATCCCGCCGCAGCCCGGCCGGCACGGCGGGGACCACCCACGCGCCCACCGCCGCCTGCGTCCCCAGAGAGGGGGGCACCCACCGCTGCCGTCCCCAGCAACCAGCAGAGAGCCGGGACGGGGGCTCCGGCCCCCCGCCCTCCCATGGGACACCGCACGGGGACCGTCCCCACCGGCATCGCCCGCCAGCCGCCGACCGGCGATGCCAGCGCTCCCCACAGCCACCACTGCTACGTGCCAGCACCGCCTGCTCCGGCGAAGGCCCGGTGTGCCGTGGCCGGCCTGGCAGAGGCCATGGCACGTCGGCGGGAGGGTTAAAGGAAGACGGCGCTGCTGGGATCCCGGCGCAGTTCCCTTTCCTCCTCCTGCCCCCGCAGCTATTTATAGGCCCCAGCGGCGGCCGCTGCCGATGGCCCCAGCAGCCCTGGCTGCCCCCGCGCCGGCGAGGGGGCTCGGTGGGACCGCGGCACGCTGCTGCCCACCGCTGCCCTCCGCCTGGCCGCAGACCCCCACCGGTCCTTGCCATGGCAGGGTCTGGCACAGCCGCCCGCTGTGGCATCCCTGTGCCGGGCTTTGCCCCACTGTGTTGTCCTGGCCCTCGGCGTGGCCACGCGGCACCCGCAGCCAGGCCAGTGGCACGGAGCTGGTGGTGGAAGCCAGAGCCAGTGAGCCCAAGGGAAAAGCCATAGCCGGGCCGGACGGCCTGCCAGGGCCAGTGGCACGGGGGCACGCCAGCCTCCGCGCCAGCCCCGCGGTGGGGACGCCACGTTCCCACCACCAGCACCCACCCAGGTCCCCCCACGGGTCCCCCAGCCCCGCAGCACCATTGGGTGCCGGTATTCCCAGGGTTGAGGCGTGCTCTCCCCGTGCCATGCTGCCGGTGCCGTGCTGCCAGTGCCACTCACCACCTCGGCTTTGTGGCAGGGAGCCGGTGGCCACGGCCACGCTGTGCCCACGTAGCCGGGAAACCAAATTTGCACGAGCCACCAGCTCCAGGGAAGGAGGACGGTGCCACCGCAGAGGCTGCACGCCCTGCGCCGGCGCGGCACACAGCACAGCCCCAGGCCAGGGCAGGCCTGCTCGTGGCGGCCTCCTGGTTCTCCCTCATTTGCCGTAAGGAGCCAGCGGCTGCCGGCGCCCACGGGCTCTCGGGGAGCGGAAAAGCCTCATTTCGAGGTGCCCTCACCACCGTGCCGCACCACCTGCCCCGCAACCACATCAAGGTCCCGGTGCTGGCGCAGGCAGCCGGCCCCGAGCAGAGCCGGCGGTGCACCCCGGGAGCACCCCGGCATGGCGCTGAGCCGCACTGCCAACACGCCGAGGTGCCGGCGAGGCCCAGGGCATAGCGGGGTGGCCGGACTCCGCTGCACGGCGACAGCCGGGCTGCTGCCCCGGTGCCACCGCGCGCTCAGCCCCAGGGCCGGCACGGCCACCGGGCAGGGGGTGGCAGCACCCCGGGGACCGCCAGCGCTGGTGGCACTCAACCGTGGCCTGGCACCAGCTGGCGTTGCCGCGGGAGCCACCGAGCCCTCCAGCGGGACCCATGGGCACAGAGCCACCCCCCCCAGCAGCCCCCCGGGGCTGGGGACCCCCCCAGACATCAGGGCGGGGGCTGGTGCCCCCCAGCCCCGCGGGGAGGCTCCAGGACCCCAAGAGCGCGGGGAGGGGGCCAGGCCCCCGTCCTCACACCCCCCCACGGCAGCAGGGTGGGTGCCCCAGCCCCCCGGAGCCGGCCCTGCTCCCCACGGTGCCTGTCCCCGCCAGTGCCCAGTGCCCCCCAGTCTATCAGTGCCCACTCCCCCAGGACCCCCAGCCCAGAGAGGGCCCTGTCCCCCAGCAGTGCCCGTGCCCCCCTGGTCTCCCCATGCCCCCCAGTTCCCAGTCCCCCCCCCCGGTGCCGGTGACCCCCATGTCCAGTGTGTCCCCCCGGGTCCCCCCCTGTGCCTGCTGCCCTCTGGGTGTCGGTGACCCCCCGGACACCCCACCCGTGTCCCCCAGTGCTTCCCTGGACACCCTGCCTATGTCCCCCAGTGCTCCCCCAGTACCCCACCAGTGCCCCCCCTTGCACACCCTATTTGTGCCCCCCAGATCTTCCCCAGACCCCCGCCAGTGCTCCCCCCGTACCCCCCCCCGCCCCTCCCAGACCCCCCCGGGCCCCCTGGATCTCCCCGAGACCCCCCCAGGTCTCCCCCAGACCCCCCGCTCCCTCTCGTTCGCCCCCTCAGTGCTCCGCCGGTGCCCTCCCGGACACCCCCTGGTGCAACCCCCCCGTCCTTCCCCAGACCCCCCCCGGTCCCACTCGTTCCCCCCCCCTCGGTGCTCCCCCGGACCCCCCCGGTGCCCCCCCTCCCCGTACTTCCCCGGACCCCCCCCGGTGTCCCCCTGGACCCCTCCCGGTGCTCCGCCGGTGCTCCCCCGTACCCTCCCCATGCCCCTCCCGTACTTCTCCGGACCCCCCCCAGTGCCCCCCCCGGTGCCCCCCCCGTTACCTCTTGTTCCCCCCCCCCGGTGCTCCTCCCACTGCTCCCCCTGGACCCCCCGGTACCTCTCGTTCGCCCCCTCGGTGCTCTGCCAGTGCCCTCCCGGACCCCACTCGGTGCCCCCGGTCCCCCCGGTACCTCTCGTTCGCCCTCCCGGTGCACCCCCGGACCCCCCCCCGGTACTTCTCGTCCCCCCCCCGGTGCCCGCCGGTACCTCTCGTTCGCCCCCTCGGAGCTCCCCGGTGCCCTCCCGGACTCCCCCCCGTCCCCCCCGGTGCTCCCTCGGTCCCCCCCCGGTGCCTCTCGTTCGCCCCCTCGGTCTCCCCCCGGTCCCCCCCCCGGTGCCCCCGGCCCGCCGGTGCCTCTCGTCCCCCCCGGTCCCTCTCGTCCCCCCCGGTGCCCCCCGGTGCCCCCGGCCCCCGCACTCACAGCAGGCAGAGCGCGTAGGCCCCCGCCACGCTCTCGCTGTCCCGCACCAGGAAGCTGCCGTCCCGCCCGGCCCTCGCCAGCTGCTCCTCGGCCGCCGCCCGGCTCAGGTCCCGGTGGTACCAGGGCGGCGCCGGCCCCCCCGCGCCCGCCATGCTCCGCCGCCGGGGCCGCGCCGCGGGGCCGCGCTCCGCGATGGGCGGGGGGACGGGGGGCGGGGGACCGGGAGGGGCGGGGGGACCGGGAGGGGGCGGAGGGACCGGGGGGGGCGGGGGAACCGAGGGGGCGGAGGGACCGGGGGGAGGCGGGGGGAACCGGAGGGGCGGGGGGAACCGAGGGGGCGGGGGAACCGAGGGGGCGGTGGGACCGGGGGAGGCGGGGGGAACCGAGGGGGCGGGGGGAACCGGAGGGGCTGGGGGAACCGGAGGGGGCGGGGGGAAATGGAGGGGCGGGGGAACCGGAGGGGCGGTGGGACCGGGAGGGGCGGGGGGAATCGAGGGGGCGGGGGGAACCGGAGGGGCTGGGGGAACGGGAGGGGGCGGGGGGAAATGGAGGGGCGGGGGGAACCGAGGGGGCGGTGGGACCGGGAGGGGGCGGAGGGACCGGGGGAGGCGGGGGAACCGGAGGGGCGGGGGGAACCGAGGGGGCGGGGGGAACCGGAGGGGCGGGGGGACCGGGGGACGCGGGAGGGAGAGGTGACCGGGAGGGGATGGGGGGCAACGAGGGGGCGGGCAGCGGCACCGGGAGGCGGGGAGCACCGAGGGGATGGGGGCACAGGGGGACGGGGACACCGGGGGTCGGGGGGAACCGAGGGGGCGGGCAGCGGCACCGGGCGGGGGGAGCACCGGGGGTTGGGGGGCATCGAGGGGACGGGGGCACCGGGCGGCGGGCAGCATCGGAGGCGGAACACCGGGGGACGGGGGGCACCGGGGGACGGGGGGCACCGGGGGGGCGGGCAGCGGCACCGGGAGGCGGGGAGCACCGAGGGGATGGGGGCACAGGGGGACGGGGACACCGGGGGTCGGGGGGAACCGAGGGGGCGGGCAGCGGGACCGCGAGGGGGAGCACCGGAGGATGGGGGCACGGGGGAGATGGGGGCCACCGGGGGGGAGCACTGGGGGACGGGGGGGCACCGAGGGGACGGGGGGCACCGAGGGGTGGGCAGCGGCACCGGGAGGATGGGGGGCACCGAGGGGACGAGGGGCACCGGGGGGTGGGCAGCACCAGGGGATGGGGGACACCGGGAGGATGGGGGACACCGGGAGGATGGGGGGCACCGAGGGGACGGGGGGCACCGGGGGGTGGGCAGCACCAGGGGGATGGGGGACACCGGCGGGACGGGGAGCACCGAGGAGGGGGGCCCCAGGGGAAGGGGGATACCGGGGGGACAGGCAGTGGCACCGGGGGGACGGGCGGCAATGGGGGGACAGGGGACACCGGGGGAACGGGCAGCCCTGGGGGGGGTGGGCAGCGGCACCAAAGGACGGGCACCGGGCGGGGGCTGCGATGGGACCGGGGGCTCGAAGGATGCGGGGGGCACAGGGCCCGGTTCGGCACGGGAACGGCGGCACCGGCCCCCCCACGGCCGGGGGGCTCCTTACCGGGAGCAGGGCCCCCAGCCCGGGGCAGGCCGAGGAGGCAGTGGGGCTCCCGGTGCCCCCCCTTTCCCTATCGCTCCCCATCCCACCCGGCACATCCCGGGGTGCCGGTGACCCCCGGGCTCCCCGAGCCGTCTCCAGGGGGTCCCGTGTTCCCGTGGCGGGGAGCCCCGTGTCCCCCGCTTTCAGGGGGCGATGCCAGGCAGCCCAGCGGGTCCGTATGGATAAACGGGGGTGACGTCCCGCGTCACCCCCCAAAACCAGCAGGACCGGCCCCCCCCAGCCCCACGGCACCCCGACACCGAGCGGGGCAGGAGCCTTTATTCACCAGCCACACGCTGGGGGGGGGACGACATCGGCTGGTGCGGCTGGGGGACATCCCCCGGGGGTCCCCCCGCTGCCCACCCGCTGCCCGCTCCTGCCTGCAGCTCAGAGCAGGCCCAGGAGGGCGGGGGGCAGCAGGGCCAGCAGGACGGAGAGCGGGGGGCCGGGGGGGACGGCGGCGGCACCGCGGGCGTAATACCGCGCCACGGCGACGTTGGGGTTCCCCTGCGCGGGGTCGAACCACATCTGGATGCAGCGGCCGCTGCCGCGGCGGTGGAGGGTGTAGCGGTAGGAGTTGGACCAGACCAGCTCGCAGAGGTCGGCCGCCGTGGGGAAGACGAACTTGAACTTCTGGCACATGGCCCCGTGGGGACACTGGTTGGTGCCTGCGGAGGGGGGGGTGAGGTGGGAGGGGGTCTTTGGTGGTGGTGGGGGGGTCGTTCCCCGGCGCACGGCGGGGTATCGGGGTCCTGATGGGTCCCACTGCCTTCGCCGGGGTGGCTTTGACCTTGGGGGACCCCCGCCCGGCTGCCAGCACCCCCCGCCAGCCCGCGGGGACCCTCGTGCACCCCCAGACCCGCTCGCGTCCACCGGGGAGGGGGGGACGCAGCCGCCTGCCCCGCGGCGAGATGGGGGGTGAGGGGGGGGGGGTCCGGCCATGGAGGGGGGTCCCCGCGCCCCCCACCGACCTGAGGTCCAGTTCCAGCCCTTGTGCCAGTTGACCTTGCAGGTGACGGCGTCCTGGCAGTCCTCCCACCACTGCTCGCAGTCCTCCCGGCACAGCGGCACGTGCCGGATCCGCTCCTTACGCCAGCTGTTGTCCGCCTGCGGCAGCACCCCAGTTCATCCCAGTTCATCCCAGTTCACCCCCAGGACCTCCCAGCCCCTCCGGCGGGTGGGTGGGTGCTGGAGGGGGGGTCCTGCACCCACCTGGTCGATCCAGGGCCCCAGGTTGGGGGAGCACTCGTAGAGACACGTGTCCTGGATGAAGTGGCGCTTGCACTTCTCTGGCATGGCCCCGCAATGGTCCCAGTTGAAGTTGTACAGGTAGGACTGGTCCTGGTGAGCCTCCAAACTGGTGTTGGCGGTGCAGCAGGCGTTCTCCTTCCAGAGGGCACACTGCGCCGGGGCAGCCGGGGATCAGCCGCGGCTCAGCCGGGGCTCAGCCGGGACCCACCGGTGCTCCCTGGCACGGGACGGGGGGGCGGGTGGTGCTGCCGTGCCGGGCAAAGCGCCGGCACCGGGTGATGGAGACCCTGCCGCGGCAGAGGACCCCGGTGCCCCCACGGCGGGCGAGGCCGGTGGGTGCCGGTGGGCGAGGACCCTACCTGCCCGTAGAGCTGCCCCTCGGGGCCGGGCGCCGTTTTGTGGTGCTTGGCATCCATGCAGATGTTGAGCAGCGAGTCCCGAGCCACCGCGGCGGTGGCAGCCGGCCAGGCCAGGAGCGCCAGCAGCGGCACCCACGCGGCCACCATCATCCTGCCGGCGGCGACGGCGGGTCAGGACGGCGGCACCGAGGCTCCTAGCGGGAGCACCGGCACCCCGAGGGGACACGGTGCCAACGGGGACAAAGTCCCACAGGCGGCACGTGGGAGGCCGGCGGCACGCCGCCACCGCCAGCCCTCGGCCGGGACCACCGGCGGGGCGGCGGGGCCCTTACCTGGGGGGGGTGCCGGGCACCGGGTGCCGCGGGGCGAGGGCGCCTCATCTCAAAGGTCGCGGCGCAACCCTTGGCCGCCGATCACGGGATGTCGCCCGCCACCGGCGCGGGGCACGGCGGGTCGGGCAGCGCCCAGGCGGCACGGACGGGATGGATGGGGCGTCACGCCCCGCCGTCCCGGTGCGTCCCGGATCGACCCCCGCGCCCGGCCCGGCCCCCCGGCACCGCACGGAGCCAGGATCCGTCCTCCCGGCGCCGGGCTGGGGCCGGCGGTGGCCAAAATCCACTCGTGGGTGTTTTTCCTTCCCCCCCCCTCGCCGTGGGGGGGGCCGGGCATGGCGGGGAGGGGTCCCTGCGCCCCGACAGCGGCAGGAGGGGCAGGATCCGACCGCGGGGTCCCCAGGGATGCCCCGGGGGGGGACGGGGACACCCCAGTGGGTAAGAGATGCCCTGGGGGGCAGATACCCGAAGGGAGCCACAGATACCCCCCCCATGGGTCACAGATACCCCCCGGTGGGGCAGGTACCCCCCCCCCCCCGTGGGTCACAGATACCCCGGGGGGGCAGGTACCCCCCCTTGGGGCCACAGGTACCCCATGGATCACAAGTACCCCCCCCATGGGGCACAGATGCCCTCTGGGGGGGGTCACATACTCCATGAGGGTCACAGATGCCCCCGGGGGGGGGCAGGTACCCCCCCATGGGTCACAGATGCCCTCTGGGGGGGGTGTCACATACTCCATGGGGGTCACAGATGCCCCCGGGGGGGGGCAGGTACCCCCTTATTGGTGTCACAGATACCCCATGGATCGCAGATACCCCCGCCATGGGTCACAGATACCCCGGGGGGGACACGGATGCCCCAGGGAGGGGGACAGATACCCCAAGGGGGTCACAGATACCCCTCCATGGGTCACAGGTACCCCAGGGGGGTCACATATGTCCCCCCACTGGGGTCATAGATCCTCTGGGGGGCAGGTACCCCCCCCTTGGGGTCACAGATACCCCTGGGGTCACAGATACCCCCGCATGGGTCACAGGTAACCCAGGGGGTCACAGATGCCCCGGGAGGGGCAGATACCCCATGGGGGTCACAGATCCCCCTCCATGGGTCACAGGTACCCCAGGGGGGTCACATATGTCCCCCAATGGGTCACAGATGCCCTGGGGGGGGAGGTACCCCCCCACTGGGGTCACAGATGCCCCAGGGGGGCAGATACCTGCCTGTTGGGGTCACAGGTACCCCAGGGGGTCACAGATACCCCGGGGGGGGTCACAGATGCCCCAGGGGGGCAGGTACCCCCCCACTGGGGTCACAGGTACCCCATGGGTCACAGATGGCCCCCATGGTTCACAGATGCCCCGGGGGGGGTCACAGATGCCCCCCATGGGTCACGGATGCCCCCCCATTGGGGTCACAGATGCCCCAGGGGGGCAGGTACCCCCCCATTGGGGTCACAGATGCCCCCCATGGGTCACAGGTCCCCCATGGGGTCACAGATGCCCCCCACGGGTCACAGATGCCCCCGGGGGGGGTCGCGGATGCCCCCCATGAGCCACCGATGCCCCTGCCGCGCCGCTCGGTGGGCGGGGCAGACCCAGCTGTCAATCACGCATCTCCCCGCCCATCCCCTGTCCCACGCATGCTCCGTGCGGGGGGGCGGGCGCTCCTAACTACTTCCGGGACGCGGGGTGCACTTCCGGGGGGGCGGCCGGTACCGGTACCGGCACCGCTCCCGGTGCTTCCCCCCCCCGCCCCGCCATGTCCACGCTGTTCCCCTCGCTGCTGCCCCGCGTTACCGAGTCCCTGTGGTTCAACCTGGACCGGCCCTGCGTGGACGAGACCGAGCTGCAGCAGCAGGAGCAGCAGCACCAGGCCTGGGTGGGCCCCGGGGGCACCGGGAACCGGCGGGGCTGGGACGGGCCCGGGGCCCCGCCGCCCTCCCCGGGCCCTGCCCTCCCCGTCGTCTGCGGGGGCTGATTGCAGAGCCGCTGCTGCTTTAATAACGCTTTAATAGTGATTAAAGAGCCGCTAATTAATTAATGAAGCAGGGAAGGCGGGGGGGGGGGCGATTTGTGGCCCCGGCAGCCCCCCCGGTGCCCCGGCCCCACACCCGCCCCTCAGCCGGGGGGAGAAACCACCCGTTTAATTCACATCAAAAAAAAAAGGAATCTCGGTGATTACCGTGTTGTAATTAAATAAAACCAATCGGTAATTAAAACCCTGGCACCCGGGAGAAGCCGCGAGTCCCTCGGGTGTTTTAATTGGGATAATTTAATTACCTGCGGCGGCTGGGCCGGGCGGGCGCCTCCGCTTTGGCTTATTTTGTATTAAAAACAACAAATACGCTCACCCACCGCCCCCTCTCTTCCCTCCCCAGCTCCAGAGCATCGCGGAGAAGGACAACAACCTGGTGCCCATCGGAAAGCCGGCCTCCGAGGTGGGTGCGGTGCCATGGGGGTCCCCGCGGGGGTCCCCGAGGCGGGCAGGGGGTCCCCCACCCCTCCGTGAGGCAGGGGGGAGGCCACGGGGGGGGGACCGAGGGACTGGCGGGTGCCGGAGCTGTCGTATCCGCAGCATTACGACGAGGAAGAGGAAGAGGACGATGAGGATGATGAAGACAGTGAGGAGGACTCGGAGGACGACGAGGACATGCAGGATATGGATGAGATGAACGATTATAACGAGTCTCCCGACGACGGGGAGATCAACGAGGTAAAGAGCTGGGGGCGCCGGCCCGTCTCCCTGCCCCACCGGGACCCCAGAATGGGGGGTGGGAGCCGAGGGTGCGCCCTCGGCGGGGGGTCTCAAAGCTTTCCCCTTCCCAGGTGGACATGGAGGGGGCAGAGCAGGATCAGGACCAGTGGATGATCTGATTCTGCCACGGCCGCGCCACACCGGAGCCTGGGGACGGGAGGTGGCGGGGGGGGAGCCCTCGCCCGCCGCGGCTCCAGGACCCTGGGGTGGGTTTGGTGAAGCCCCTCCTGCCACAGGGGCTGCGTGGGGCAGGGGGGGCTCGGGGCGCAGCCGCCCAGGGAGGCGCCGGGGCAGCGCCGGGGAGCGCGTGGCCCGGCACAGCGCGGGCGCGCCGTCTTTTTTCTAATAAACTCCGTTTTCGAGAAAACGGCCCCCAGATCTGGCATCTGAGGCGCGCTGGGGCGGGCTCCAGGCGCCGCTCGGGCGAGCGGGGGTCTCCGCCGCGCTTCCCCGGGGTCTCCCGCGCGCGGGCAGGAGGCGTACGGAGAGCGAGCCCCCTCTCCCCCCCCCCCGCCGCAGACCACAGCAGCCGCCGCCTTTCCTCCGCGGCCCGTGTTTGCGGCTGAGCGCGGTTAATCGGGGACCCGGCGCCGGCTCCCCGCCCGCCTCAGCGGTTACCGACGTAGCAGAGCTCGGCGACGCCGTCGGGGATGGCGCGGCAGTACTCCAGGCTGGCGCGGTGCACCTTGCAGCGGTATTTGCCGCAGGTTTTGGCGTACTGCAGGAAATGGGGCGCCCCGGGGAAGAGGACGTTGTCGGCCAGGACGGTGGCCCCCTCGGCCAGCAGCTGGTGGCTCTCCAGTAGCCGCAGGTCCCGCAGGTAGCAGCGTTTCCAGTGATCCATGAAGACGAAGTCAGCTTTCAGCAGGCCGTGCTTCTCCCTCAGCTGGGGGATCACCTCCTCCGTGGGGCCCACGATCAGCTCCACCTGCGCCGGACCCCCCTCAGCCCCCGGGCTGGGCTACCGGGCCGCCGGGCCGCCAGCCCACCCGCCGCGGCCCCCCCGCCCTGCTCCAGGGGTGTCTGGGAGCAAGCGGCCCTGAGGAGCCCCCCTCCCGGCGCCCGGGCGCGGTGCTCACCGTCTGCTCGTCGAAGCCGGCCAGGCGGATGACCTTCTCGGCCACGGCGGCGTGGCGGGGATCCACTGCCACGGTGTAGAGGCGGGCGCTTGGCGGCAGCCCCTGCGCCAGCAGCACCGTGCCGTAGCCGCAGTAGGTGCCCAGCTCCAGCACCCGCATCGGCGCCCGCTCCTGCAGCAGCCGCTCCACGATCCTCCCTGCCGCAGCCCATGGCCCTCAGCACCTGGGGGGCCGGGGGCTGCGTCCCCCCCGCGTCCCCCCTTCCCTGGGCAGGGTCAGGCCCCCGGGGCTGCCGGGGCGGGGGGAAGGTGCCGGCTGGCTCCCCAGTGCCGTGGCCGGCGCCGAGAGGGGCAGCGGGCATGGCAGGAGGGAGCGGAGTGGCCACCGAAGCGCCCCGTGTCCCCCCCAGCCCTCCCCGAGACACCCCTCCCATGTCCCCGTGTCCCCAGCCGCGCTGGGGGTGCAAAGCCCCAACACCGGTGCCGTGGCTGCAGTGGTGGTGCCACGGCTGTGCCAACAGTGCCGTGGCTGTGCCAGTAATGCCGTGGCCTGGATCAACAGTGCCGCAGCTGTGCCGATGATGCCATGGCCACGCTAACAGTGCCATGGCTGTGCCGATGGTGCCACAGCTGTGCCAACAGTGCCATGGCTGTGCCAATAATGCCACGGCCTATGTGAACAGCGCTGCAACTGTGCCGATGGTGCCATGGCCATGCCAATGTACCATGGCCACGCTAACAGTGCCACGGCCATGTCAATGGTGCTATGGCCATATCAGTGGTGCTACAGCCATGCCAACGGTGCCATGGCTACACCAATGGTGCCATGGCGATGGTGCCACAGCCACACGAGCAGTGCCATGGCTGTGCTGATGGTGCCACAGCTGTGCCAGTGGTGCTGTGGCCGCACTAATGGTGCCACAGCTCTGCCAACAGTGCCACGGCTGTGCCAATAATGCCATAGCCTGTATCAACAGTGCCATGGCTGTGCCAGCGATGCCGTGGCCATGCCAATGGTGCCACAGCCATGCCAATATACCATGGGCACACCAACAGTGCCACAGCCATGCGGGGGGAGCTATGGCCACGCCAACAATGCTGTGGCCATGAGGATGGTGCCATGGCTGTGCCAGTGATGCTGTGGCCATGCCAACGGTGCCACGGCCATGCTAATGATACCACAGCTGTGTCAGTGATGCCACAGCCACACCAACAGTGCCACAGCCATGCCAGTGGTGCCATGGCTGTGCCAGTGGTGCTGTGGCCATGCCACCAATGCCGTGGCTGTGATGATGATGCCATGGCCACACCAACAGTGCCACAGCCATGTGGATGGTGCTATGGCCATGCCACCAATGCCATGGCCATGTTGATGGTGCCGTGGCTCTGCCAGTGGTGCCATGGCTGTGTCAACAATGCCATGGCCACACCAACAGTGCCATGGCTGCACTGGTGGTGCCACGGCCATGCCAAAGGTGCCATGGCTGTGCCAGTGGTGCTGTGGCCATGCCAACAGTGCCATGGCCATGCCAATGGTGCCACAGCTGTGTCAACAATGCCATGGCCTCACCAACAGTGCCACAGCCATGCCAGTGGTGCCATGCCTGTGCCGGTGGTGCTGTGGCCATGCCAATGATGCCACAGCTGTGTCAACGACGCCACAGCCACACCAACAGTGCCACGGCTGCGCTGCTGGCGCCACGGCCATGCCACTGGCGCTGTGGCCGTGCTAACGGTGCCACGGCCGGTGCCGGGCTCACCCAGGCGCGGGCAGGCGAGGGTCGCGCTCACCTTTGACGGGCCCGACGCTGCTGAGGTGCTCGCAGCGGTAGCTCCACTGGTCGAAGGTCTGGAGGACGTGGCGGGGGTCCCCGGGGATGGCGTGGGCCAGCAGGTACTGGAAGGCGCGCTGCTCCCGCGAGATGCCGGTCAGCCGGTCCCGCAGCCAGCCCGCCAGCACCGCCCGGTACAGCAGCACCAGGTAGTGCCGGTAGCGGATCAGCAGGGTGATGAGGAAGGGGAGGAAGGCCAGGGCGATCGCCGGCGACACCATCGCGGCACGGGGAGGGACGAGGCTGTGGAAAGGGCCCCCCATGGGGGGTGCTGGGCAGGGGGGTCCTCCCCGTCCCCGCGGCTCCCACCCGTGCCGTGAGCTGGCGGTGCTCTGCACCCCCCCAGGCGCCTCTCCCTGGGCTCCGGTGCTGCCGGGGCGCTGTGCCCAGCACCGGGGCTGCAGGGCTGCGGCCAGAGCCAGGCCAGGGCACCCCGGGGTGCTCGGGGGTCCCCACGCCAGGGCTGAGGGGTGCCGGGGGGGGCACAACCCTGGGCTGTCGGGGGTCCCCAGCCGCAGCGAGGGGACAGGGCTGTGGGGTGGCACCTACCTGTCCCCACGCTCCAGGCAGGCAGGGAGCAGGCAGGAGGCAGGCAGGAGGCAGGCAGGGAGCAGGCAGGGAGCAGGCAGGAGGCAGGCCGGCCGGCGTGGCCCTGCTGCCCACTCAATTATTGATGGTGTCACCTCAGCCGCAGCCGGCACCGGCTCCGGTTACCGTGGCTGAGTGGGGCTGGGGCCAGGCACGGGGCCAGGCTGGGGCTGGGGCTGCGGGAGGGGTCCTGGGGCCCCGTCACTGGGGCTGGGAGTGCTCCCAGAGCACTGGGAGGCACTTCGGGCACTGGACCTACTGGACATACTGGGAGCACTGGGGGCACTGGGAAGCACTGGGAGCACTGGCAGGCACTGGACCTACTGGACATACTGGGAGCACTGGGCACTGGGAGCACCAGACACTGGGATCACTGGGCAACGGGAGCACTGGCAGCCAAGAACACAGAGCGCTGGGAGCACTGGGGGCACTGGGCGCAGGAACACTGCACACTGGGGACACCAGGGACTGGGAACGCTGGGCAACAGGAGCACTGGGAGGCAGGGGCACTGAGCACTGGGGGCACTGGGAGTGCTGGGAGCACTGAGCATGGGATGCACTGGGGGTGCTGGGAGCACTGGGAGGCATTGGAAGCACTGGGGGGCACTGGGGGGGGCACTGGGTGCACTGGGAGTCATTGGAAGCACTGGGAGCACTGGGGGGGGCACTGGGAGCACTGGGGGTGGCACTGGGAGCACTGGGAGGCATTGGAAGCACTGGGGGCACTGGGAGCACTGGGGGGGCACTGGGAGCACTGGGAGCACTGGGGGGGGCACTGGGAGCACTGGGGGCACTGGGGGGGGCACTGGGAGCACTGGGAGGCATTGGAAGCACTGGGGGCACTGGGAGCACTGGGGGGGCACTGGGAGCACTGGGGGCACTGGGGGGGCACTGGGAGCACTGGGAGGCATTGGAAGCACTGGGGGCACTGGGGTGCCCGGTGCCGGGGTCACGCGCCTCCCGCCCCCCCTGCAGGGGTCGCGTGGCCCCGCCCCTCCCCACCCCGCGCGCAGGCCGGAGCACCGCCGCGCGCAGACGCCCACGGCCGCGTGACGCAGCCCGCGCACCCCCCCCGCCCGCGCTCACGTGACGAAGCCGGCGCGCGCGCCCCCGGCGGAGGGCGCAGCGGGGCGCAAGGGCGGGGCCGGCGCGTGCTCCCCCCCTCCCCGCGCGCTGATTGGCTCCCCTTCACGTGACGGCGGCGCCTTCAGGCGGGGCGGGGAGAGAGCGGGGCCCTTCCCATTGGCTCCCGCCGCCCACGTGACGCGATGCGGGGTCACGGGGCAGGCGGCGGCGGCGGCGGAGGGAGGAGGGAGGCGGCTCCGCCCCCTCCGCTCTCACGTGACCGGGGCGGCGGGGCCCCCGCCCGACACCGTCGCGGCGCCGCTGGCGGCCGGGCCCTGCTGCGCCTCGCCATGGGCTGCTGCTACAGCAGCGAGGCCGAGGCCTCCGACCAGGTGGGGCCGGGACGGCACCGGGCCGGGCCGGGAAGGGCGGGCGTCCCTCGGGCCGCGGGGGTCTGGGGGCTGCGGGCGCGGCCTGGGGGCCCCGTTCCCTTCCCGGGGCCCGGCGCTGGCTTGGGGAGTCCCGCCCGCAGCGTGACGGGGCCCCGGGGCTCACCCCCAGCAGGGCCGCGGTCCCGGCCCCGCTCCCGTCCTGCCGGCGGCTGGGAGACGGCGAAGGGATCGGGGAAGCGGAGCCGGGGTTGCCGGGGCTGATTCTCCCCTTCCCCTTCCCCAGGAAGAAGAGACGAAGCGGCTGCTGGAGCCGGCGGCCAGCCCTCCCAGCAAGGTGCTGAACGGAGCCGAGCAGAGCTACCACAGCCTGCCCTCGGCCCGCACCGACGAGCAGGCCATGCTCTCCTCCATCCTCGCCAAAACCGCCATGTGAGCCCCGCGCCCGGGGGGAGCGGCGGCCCCGCCGGGGGTCTGCGCGGCCGGGCCCCTCTGCCCCGGGCAGCCCCCTCCCTCCGGCCTGAGCCCCGCGGGGACCCCTGGGCTGGGGACAGCGGCAGGAGCCGCCCCGGCGGGGGGACGGGGACCCCCCCCGGTCCAAACCGGGGCGAGCAAATGAGCCCTTGGGGGTGCGGAGAGGGGGTGGGGGGCACCAGGACTGCGCCCCCCCCTTTTGGGGAGGGGGAGCGCGCTGTTCTCCCTGGGGAGGCCGCCCCTGCGTGCACGGAGGGGCTGGTGGCCACCGGCGGTGTCACAGCGGCCCCGAGCGCCGCTCTGCTCAGGGGGGAGGCGGGGGGCACAGACCTGGGCGAGTGCCCAGCTCCCCTCGGAGCCCAGGGCCCGGTACTGGGGCTCTCGGGACGCCTGCCTGGCAGATGAAGCGATCCTCACAGCCCCCGCAGCGCGGCGGAGCGTCCTTCCCCCAGCGGCTGCGTGCCGAGGTCCCCGGGTACGGGCCGGCCCGCGCTGCAGGCGGCTGCCGACCAAAGCCCCCGGCTCTCCGCGCCTCCGGCTGCGCCTGCCCAGGGCTGGTTGCGGTCCTTGGCGTTTCCCCCCCAGCCTGGTGCCCTCCGGTCCGGCTGGCCGCATCCACGCTGCGAGTTTGGCCTGGTAACAGCCCCGAGCCGCTTGTTTTTGCGGTGCCGAAGTCCTGGCTGCCCTCGTCGGAGGGTGCTGGGTCTGCCCGAGACGGGGAGGGGGCTCCGGGGTGGGGGAGCGACGAACCCGCAGCGGGACCTGCTGGCTTGTGTCCCCGCAGCAACATCATCGATGTGTCGGCAGCGGATTCCCAGGGCATGGAGCAGCACGAGTACATGGACAGAGCCAGGCAGTACAGGTGGGACCTGCCCCGCGGCCCCGGGCGGGGTGGGAGGCGTCGGGCAGGGCCTGGGGGTTTTGGCCCTGGGAGGTGCTGAGCCCCGCTCCTCCGCTGCCGGCCGCGGGCTGGGCGAGGGCGGCCGCGCACAAAGGGCTCCCGTGTCCCCCGGGGCAGACGGGGGGTGGCCGGGTGCGACTGCGCCCGTGTCGCAGGGCTGGAAGCTCCCTCGTCCTCCCGCTTTGGGGAGCGAGCGAGGAGGGGTGGATGCCGGCAGCGGCGTGGCTCTCCCCGGCTCCCCGCGGCAGCGCCGGTGCCTGGAGGTGCGGCACCCATCTTCTGCCGAGCCTGGGGTCCCCCTGCGGCCCGGCGCTCCCCCCCCCGGTGCCGGCGCTGACCCTCGCCGCTCTCCCCTGGGCAGCACGCGCCTGGCCATGCTGAGCAACAACCTGACGCACTGGAAGAAGCTCCCGCTGCTGCCGTCTCTGACCAACCAACCGCACCAAGTGCTCGCCAGCGACCCCGTCCCCTTCGCAGACCTGCAGCAGGTGAGAGGGGCTGGGGGCCAGCTCTGCCCCGCAGCCGGACCCTGGGCCCCCTCCGTGCCCCGCGGAGGTGCGGGGGCTGAAGCGACCTCGTCCTGCAGCCCTTGGCGCTTGTGGCAGCGACTGCTCTGGCTTGTCCGCGGTGGCCTGGCCGTGCCGGCGGGCCCCGGGCAGGTCCCGGCGGCCGCTCTCGCAGTCTTTAGCTCGGCGCGGCCTCGCCAGAGGAGCGCAGACACCATGGGCTCGAGCGTGGGCCGCGCCGGGGCTGCCGTGAGCGCGGAGGTGGGGTCCTGGTGCTGGTGGGCAATGTTGTGGCTGATGCAGGAATGTCCTGAGTTTCAGGCAGCCCCGTAAGAACTTGTTAGCACCAAAGGCAAAGCCCGGTCATGGGTTCCTAGTGCAGAAACTGTGGCAGGCAGGGCTCTGCCCTCCTTCCAGTCCCTTCAGAGGATCATTCGCGGCAGCAGGACGTTTTGCAGCACCGGCAGCTTCGATCCTGGGGAGCCCTGCTGCCGCTTTTGAGGATGGAGCTGCCGGGGAAGCGCTCGTCCTCGCAGGCGGGAGCTGCCGCCTTGCCCGTTAAGCGCCCGGAAAAGGCCCAGCGTTGCTCCCAGCTGGTCTGCGGGGGGGGATCTCCCCATTCCCCGCTGGCGAGGGCCAGTTCCCAGCCCACTGGCCGGTCCCCGGGGCCGCGGGAGGGCTGGTGCCGCCCAGCACAAAGCCCCCGCTGCGGCTGGTCCTGCTCACAGCGCGTCCTCCCCGGCCGCAGGGTCCGAATAGCGATGGGGTTTGAGTATTGAGCGTGCGGGGCGAGGAGAATCTCCCTGGGCTGCCAGAAACCCCTTCCCGAGCGGAGACGGGCCGGTATCCGGGCACGTCCCGGCACGCAGAGCGGCTCTGAGAAGGAAAGCCCATTTTTAGGCTCTTGAGAGCTTTTTGGCCCAAACAGACCCATGCTGTCCCTGCGCTGTCCTCGCTGGGATACCCGCGTTCGGCGGAGCTGACGCCGGCCGCTCTGCTTGCGCCCGCAGGTGTCCCGGATAGCTGCCTACGCCTTCAGCGCGCTCTCACAGATCCGCGTCGACGCCAAAGAAGAACTGGTTGTACAGTTTGGCATCCCCTGAGCCCGCCCCGCAGCACCACAGCTTCACCGGTTTTGGGTTGGTTTTTTTGTTTTGGTTTGTTGGGTTTTTTTCCCCCCCCTTTTTTGTCTTTATTTCCCCTCCTCTCCCTCCCCACGGCACCGTGACAGAACTTGTACAGACACCCGGTTTCCTACTAATCGCCAAGACGCCCGTCGCCGGCGCGTCGAGCCCGCCGGCGCTGCTCGGAGGCTTTCTCCTCCTCCTGGGTGGGTGGGAGGGTGGGTGCGCGTGGGGAGGGGGCTGCGTTTCGCCGGGCACTGCCTTGCACAGGGATGGCCACAAAGGGAACGCCGGCGCGGGGAGGCCCCGGCGTCGGTCGGCACCGCTGTGCCGGGTCGGGGCAGGCTGGAGCCAGGCGGTGCCGGAGTGGGGCTGCCAGGGATGCGACGCTCTGCGCGGGACTCGGTGGCTTCTAACAACCTCCCTGCTCATTTTTACATGTTTGGACCTTTATTTTGGGTATTTTTAATTATTATTTTTGGCCACAGTAGATAAAACCATGTTCATCCAGCGCCCGTCTCCTCTGTTCTGCGCCAGCCGCTGCCTGGATGTGGTGGGAGAGCCCTGGGGGAGCTGTGCCGGGGGGACCCATCCCCCTGCCCCTTCCCGGGAGCCGGATTTTGGGGAGGATGTGCCTTGTTTAGGGACAGCCCTTGCCTTTGTTCTGCTTACGGGGTTTGCGCTGTGCTCTGGACAAGGTCCGTGGAGCCCCACTCCAGTTTCCCAGCTGGTTACTGGGACCCACTGGACCTGCTCCTCCTGGGAAAGGCTCCAGGGGCCGCGCAGTGCCTGTCCTGCTCTGCCGGAGCCCTGGGCAGGACGAGCTGGGGCTGGAGGCGGCTGCTGGGGCGGCTTGGGGGGCTCCCCAGTGCCTCACCCATGGGGTGGGAGGGTGGCCCTGGGGCTTCTCCCTGCTCTTGGGGCCGGGATGTGGGGGCTGCGCGTTCCGGTCGTGCCCCCCAGATTGTGCTGTGGGGCTGGGCACAGCTGCATCGCTGCTGGGGGATTCCCCCCCCCAGGGCAGCCCCCAGCCCCCCTGGCACTGCCTGGGGCCGAGCGGCGGGTGGGGGTCTGCCTCCGCCCCCACCCCACGGGCCCCGTTTTGGCCCATTTCGTAGAAAACGGCCCCAGGAGCTGCCCTCGGCCTCCAGCTGCGACTGTGCCCCCAGCCCTGTGCTGCTGGCGGGGCTCAGGCTGCAGGGAGTCACGGGGGGCTGGCGGAGGGGGGCCCTAGGAGGCAGCCGCCCCCCCCGGGACCCCCAATGTCACGCCAGGAGGCCGCCGAGGCCTGAGTGAGCCCCTGAGGGGTCCCCGGCTGCTGCTCTGCAGGTTTTGAGGCAGACGTTGAGCCCTGTCCCCTGCTGCCTTTCCTGGGGTGTCCCCCTGCCCAAGGGGTGACAGGGGCTGCGGGCACAGGGACCCCCCCCCCCCCCCAAGCCTAGGGCCCTCCAGGTGGGGTCGGGGCAGGTTTGGGGGCCAGTGGCACCTGGGGGGCTTTCAGCTCCCTCTCCACGAAGCTGGGGTGGGGGCTTGGTGTCCTGCCCCCCCCCCCCCCCCCCATTCTTGTCACCCTGGGGAAACTGAGGCACAGCCCCTGTGTGGGGGCTCGATGGTGGAGGTGGGGCCAGCTTCGGGGGGGGGGGGCTGCCCCCCAGGCTCTTGGGGGGGGCTGGGGGCTGTGCCCTCAGCCCCGGGGGGTGAAGGTGGGGGGTCCCTGGGGGGAGCGGGGGTCCCACGGGGCTGGACCCCCCCGGATGGAGCTGATTAGGGGGGGAGCTGGGGGTGCCCCCCCCCCGTGGGAGCAGAGCTGCCCCCCCCCCCCCCCCGGGCCCCACGCGTGTCCCCACGCCCCCCGAGTGTAGGCCCGAGGCCTGCGCTGCCCGCCCCCCCCCAGCCCCCCCTGGCCTCAGGCGTGTCCCCACGCCCCCCCCCACGCGTGTCCCGGTACCTCCCACGGCCGCCGCCCCCTCCCCACAGCCCCACGCCGTGTCCGCCCCCCCCACGCGTGTCCCGGTACCTTCCACGGCCGCCGCCCCCTCCCCACGCCGCCGCCGTCGCCCCGGCAACGCGCTCCCGGCGTCCCCCGCGGCTCTCGCGAGAGCGGACCGGGCGCAGGAGGGGCCGCCGGGATTGGTAGTCCTTCCTGACCACGTGACGCGCCCCGCCCTGGCCCCGGCCAATGGGGAGGCGGCGGGGGCGGGGCGCCGCTGTTTGAATCGGTGCGGCGGCGACGGGCGGGGGGGGCTGCGGCCCCGGCACGGTACGGGGGGGGGGGCGGGCACCGGGAGAGCGGGACGGGGGCACCGGGAGGGTGGGCGGGGCCACGGGGGGGGCCGTCCCCAGCGGGCCCGGTGGTTCCCACAGGCCTCAACGGGGGCCTGGGCCTCGAGTGGGGCCTGGGCCTGTCCCCGGTGCTGCCGTCCCGGGGTGACCGGGGCCGGTGGGGCCGAGGGTCTCCCCCGTGTCCCCCCCAGCCGGGCTTGGGGCTTGGTGGAGGAGCCCCTGAGAGCTGCCACCGTTCAACGGCCCCGTGCCGGGCACCCACCGGATTCCCCGGGCCTAGCACCGGGCACCGCTGGGAGCCGGGTTGGTGCGTTGCCGGAGACAGGCCTCCGCCTGCCCGCTGCCTGCTGGCTGCTGCCTGCCCGCTGCCCGCCGCCGTGTGCCGCGCCGGCTGCGCCCTCGTCCGCACGACGCCCCCGGCCAGGCGCGTCCTCGCCTCCCGATCCGGTAGGAGAAGCTCCGTTTGGCAGCTCCGGTTGGTGTGTGCACACCGGGGCCTCCGGCCTCGCCTGCCCCCGGCTGTACCTCCATCTCCGGCCAAGCTCAGCGCCGTCCCCGTCCCTAAAGGCAGGGGGGCCCGGCCGGAGTGCGGGGGCTGGGCGTCCCACTTCGGTTCCCGGCCGTTTTGCAAAGCCCCAGCTTTTGCCAGCGGCATTGGGCGGCCGCGTCCCCCCGCGGGCTCTTCCGCTCCCCCGGGGCCGGTTTAACAGAGCCTTCCCCTCCTCGGCCCCTTCCCGGCTGCTGCAGCTCGGGGCAGCCCCGGCCTGTGGCCGCGGGTCTCCTTGGGCAGCCCCAGTGCCCCGGGGATGGCTCCCGAGGGTCCCCGGCTCAGCAGCGAGGGACGAGCGTCCCTTCCCTGCCCACTCCCTGCCAG
Organism: Theristicus caerulescens; assembly: GCA_020745775.1. Lineage (NCBI taxonomy): Eukaryota > Metazoa > Chordata > Aves > Pelecaniformes > Threskiornithidae > Theristicus > Theristicus caerulescens. The sequence continues at coordinate 131,567,417 of CM036559.1, read as the reverse complement.
CCCCAGGAGGCAGCTGGGGTCCCCGGGTGCAGGCAGGGCTCTGGCAGCTGCCGCTCCGGGCAGGAGGTGGGGGTCCCGCAGCCCCTTCGGCCAGCGAGCGGATGTCTTTGCCAGCCGTGGGTCCCAGCGCTGCTCCAGTCCCTGCCGAATCCGTGGTTGTGGTGGGGGGGCATCGGGGGGGGAATTTTTCAAGGAGCGGCAGGGATGTGGCTCCAGCCGGGTCAGCGGTGGCGGGGGCTGGCACCGGGGGCCCCAGCGCCCTTCCCTGCCAAGCCCCCCACTCCCTGCCGGCGCTGGGGCCGGGAGCGGGTCTGCGCCGACCCCACCAGCCTCCGGCACCCAGGGCCCTGGCAGGGTGACGGCAGCGAGCGCAGCCGTGGCCGGGGTCGGACGTTGCCCCTTCCCCGTGGCCGCTCCGGCAGCGGCGGCTTTCTGTGCCGTGCGCCTTTAACGAGCGCGGCCTCGGCGCGGTGACGTGGGGTGGCCCAGGGCCAGGAAGGGGAACCGTCGCCTGCCAGCCCCGCCGAAGAGAAGCCCAACAACTTTTCTTTTGTGCGTGGCCGCTGGCTCCCTGGCCCTCCCCGGCTGCCAGCGCTCATGGCGGATTAAACCCCGTGCGCCGACGGCGGCCGCGCGCCCCCGGTAAGGCCCCAACAAAGACTTTATCCCTCTTCCTTGTTTGTTTTCAACAGGGCTGGGGAGGAGGAGGAGGAGGAGGAGGAGGGAGGCGGGGGAGGCGAAGCTCGCCGTCTCCCAGCCCCGGTGCCTCGCCGCGGCGTGCGACTCCCGCCCCGGCGCCCCGCCAGCCCCCGAGGTGCGAACCCCCGACTCGCGGCGGGACGCGGGCGGCCGAGTTGCGTTCGCCAACATCCGGGAGCTCGAGCTCCGGGGTGGCGGCCGTGTCCGTCCCCCCCCCCCCCCCGCCGCCTCCTCCCCACGCCGGCCGTGGGCCCGGCCGTGGGGCCGCCGTGGGTCACCCACCGTGCCCGGGCGAGCCGCTGGGCGCTGCCTGCAGCGGGACCCTCCGCCCCGGTGCAGCTGGGGGGCCGCGGGCGCGTCCCTCCGGCAGGTTGGCACGTCAGGAGCTCTGGAAGCGCGGGCTTGCGTAACGCTGTGTTTTGACCGGAGCAGGCGCTGGGGGAAAGCGGCGAAGGACAATGCCGCCGCCGCCGTCACCGCCGGGGCTTGTCCCCCGGCTCCCGCCAGACCCTTCCCCACCGACCCTCCCTGGGGACGCGGCTGGAAAGCGCTCGCGGCCACTGCCGCGCTTTGTGCCGATGCGCCGGGCTCCCCGACCGCTTCCCGTCTGCCATCGCAGGGATCCAGGTGTTAACACGAGCCGTGTCTCCCCACGGAGGGTCACGTTGTTGTGCCCGGTGCTTGGCGAGCGCGGCTCGGGGAAGCCGACATCGCTGGCAACGAGCCAGGCTGTGACCAGGGCAGGAGCGGGCAGCCCTGCCCGTCCCAGCCTCTCGCCGGGCACCGGTGCTTCTCCAGCCCGGCTCCGGTAAAACCCAGCTCGGTGGGAGTCTGCGTTCGTGCCCGGAGGCTTGGGGGGGATTTTTGGGGAGAGTTCCTGGTCCAGGCACGTGGCACCCCCGGCTGTGGGGCTGGAGGGGCAGTGGGTGCCGGGAGGCTGCGTGCCGCAGCCGCGGGGCAGAGGAGTTGGTTTTTAGCCAAACTGGAGGGAGGACCCATCCCACCAAGGATCCTGTGCTTCCCAGCGAGCTCGTGGAGGCGGCGGGTGCTCTGTGTCCCCCAAAAGCCGGGTGGCCGTGGTGTGCTAGGCGCTCCTGGGAATGACTGCGGATCCCAGCCGGGCTCATGGCCCGTCACAGTGGGGGGTGTCGGGGTGCAACATGGGGCGAGGAACCGAGGGGCACCCTCTCCTTTTGGGTGATTCTGGGTGGGGGTCCTTGCCCCAGCTCAGGTCTGCTCCCAGCAGCTCCCTCGCTGCAGGATTACCGGGGTGGCACCGGGGACGGCCGGCGCGGAGGCAAAGGTCGCCGTGGAGGGGACCTGGCAGCGGTGGCGGGGGCAGCGGGGCGGCTCGTCCCTGCTCTCACCCTGCGCGGGGACGCCTTGGGGGCTCCCCCCGTCCCGGCAGGTGGTTCTCCTCAGCGCCGGCGGCAGCGGGAAGAGGAGCTGGCACCGCTCCGACGGCTTGGCCGCTGCCTCGCTGGGCTTGTTTGGGGCCGGGTGACCTTTGCGGGCTCCCTCCAGCCCCCGCGGCCGTGTCCTGGCCGGGGGCAGAGCGGGCAGCCCGCCTGTCCCCGGGGGTCCCGGCAGCCAGGGGTGGCGGCAGCCGGGACAGTGGGGGATGAGGGAGCCCAGCTCCTGCCCCGCCGGCGTTTTGGGGGCCGTGGCCGCACGGCTGGGAGGAAGCCAGAGCAGCCGCAGGCAGTGCCACGGTGGGAGCTCAGCCCCTTCCCCGGCACGGCTGGCTCCGGACCCCCGGCACGGCTGGCTCCGGACCCCCGGCAGCCCGGCTGCCCTCCTTTTTCTTTCTGTTTTTGAATCTCCTTCCACCGTGAGGTCTGCAGGAGACCCCTACCCCTGCCAAGGCCTGGCAGCCCGCACTCTCCACAGCTCCCACCGTGCTCTCGGCCGGAGCCGGTTGCTGGTGCCCGTGTCCCACCTGGTTTGGGCACTTTCTTACTGCTGGTCCCCGTCTGCTCCCCCCGGGCCGTGCCGCTCCGCCGTGCCGTGCCGCTCTGCCGTGCCGCTCTGCTGTGCTGCGCCGCGCTCCGTGGCTGCCGTGTCCTGCTGGGGCCGGCTGCCTCTCGGCACAGCGCTGGGGGATTTTTTCCTGCTCTTGGCCATCCCGCAGGACTGCCACGGCTCTTGGCATGGCAGCCCTACTCATGCCGGATTTTTGTGCTTCGAACCACACTGTCTCCCTCTAAAGTCGCTGCTTGTGTTTTCTAGAGGGAGGCAAATTTGCCTGGAATGCTGGCGGTCCCGGCAGCGATGCCGGTGCTCAGCCACAACCGGCAGTGGGGGCAAGGCCATCCCCGGGTGGGCAGCAAGAGCCGACGAGCCGCCAGCCCCTCTGCCCGGAGCCCGCTGGGTGCCCCGGTCAGGCTCCCTGCCTCCAGCCTGCCGCAGCGGAGCCCCGCGGTTCGGCACAGCCATGGAGAAGCACTCGGCCACCCGCGGTGCTCCACGGCGACGCAGGATCCCTCAGGGTGACAGCAGCCGCCCGTGCCGGCTGGCCAGAGCCGCGACCGGTTGTTTTGCATCGCTGTGGCGTGAAAGACAGGCCCGACGGGCGCTGCCCTGCTCCTCGGGCGCCGGGGCTGAAACCGTGCGGCAAGAGGGCCCGGCCCGGGCACGGAGTCTGAGCGGGCTCCCGGGCTGCTGGGCCTTTAAATTCCTTTTAAAAGAAATTTCAGAGAAGTCCGGGGGTGAGGGGGAGGGAAGGAGGCACGGCAGGCGGTGCCTGAGCACCGGTTTTCCCTTGAGCCATGCTCTCAGGATCCCGATCTCCGGGGTAAATCCCGGGGGGCTGCGGGAGAGGGCACGGCCGCTGCTCGGCAGTGCTCGGTGCCGGCTGCTCGCCTCCGTACAGCCCACGGCTGGCCTGGCAGAGAGGGCAGACCCTCCCTTGGCGGACACGAATGCCTGGCGCTGTGTGCAAGCCGTATATTAATGTAATTACTATGTTTGGCCTTAATTGCCTTTTTTTTTTTTTTTTTTTTCCCCCTGCTTTGGTGGCATTCCTAGGTCCGGGCAGTGACCTGGCAGCCTGGCGAAGATGCCTCTTCACGGCGCGAGAGCCGCGGCTCTCCTCGCTTGGGTAAGGCCTCCCTCTCCTCTGCCGTAGCTTGCTCCGTAGGTGGGACGTGCGGCCCGGGTGGGACCCAGCCGCGGCTGGCACCGATGGCTCCCTGGGCCGGTCAAGGCGGGGACTGTGGCTGGGGCAGGTGCCGGGGCAGCCGAGTCCCGGGCCGGTGGGTGACTGCAGGAGAAGCCTTGCTCACCGTTCCTGTTGAGTAACCAGAAATGCCGGAACAGCTCGGTCCGGCCGTGGAAGCTGCCCGGGAGCCGGAGCCGAGCCTGGAGCAGGGAGCAGGCTTGGGAAGCGAGCAGCAGCTGGACCGTAAAGGCGCTGTTGGATCTGCCCGCAAAGCGGCGCCGTGTCTGCGCAAAGCACCGCAGCGTGATAAATGAGACCCGTGCCGGCCCCGCCGGCTGCGGAGCCGTGGGGATCGCGTTCAGCTTTTCCCTGGGCAGGGCAGGGGTGGTCGGAAGGGCTGGCTTTGCTCTCACGCCCAGACCGGTCTCGCCGTCCCCTGCCAGGACTGGGAGGTGGCGGGTGGCACAGCACGGCGCCACGGTGGCTTCTGCCTTCTGACCGTCTCGCCCCACTTCTAGGTGAACAGCACGAAGGTTTGTACCGATCCCCTCGATGACCTGTCACAGCTCCGGGACTGCAGCGTCTTCATCCGGATCATCAACAAAATGTGAGTACGGGGAGCCGGGCGCGCTCTCCAAACCGCCGGGCGTGCTCCGAAGCCCGCTGCAGCGAAAGACGAGGCTCGTGCCTTCGCAGCGCGGCTGCTTCGCACCTAACCCCACCGCGCGCGGGACGATGAGCCTTTTGGGCTGCCCTGCTCGGAAGCCTCCGTACGCTGATGATGTACCGGGGCTCTGCCGGCAGCTCCGGCTCGAGAGAAACCTGCTGGAGGTGGCTGGGAGAGGGTCTGCTCCCCGGCCTGCCCCACAGCCCTGCAGGCAGGGGCTGCCCGTTGCGTGGCCGGGGTCTGCCTGCGGAGCCCCGGGCAGAGCTGTCGGCCCCGCGGAGCCGCCCAGGTAGGATTTTGGCCAGAGTTTCTGTCGTTTGAGGCTTTTTATCACATCTGGCACCGACGTCTGGGCTCGCTCCTGGTGTCGAAGCAAAGAGCCGAGCGCTGATGCCAGCGGCGCTGGGGCTCCCGGAGCCGCACGGGAGATGCTTTATTTCTATAAATGCTGCTCGGGTGAGGAAACAGCCCGGCAAGTTTTCCTGAGCCGCAGCCTCGGGATCCTGAGGAAGCCTTGGGTCTGTAAAGCGGCTTAAAGAATGACAGCTCCCGCCCCACGAAGCGCTCCTGTTCTCTGGGGACGTCAGGCTGCTTCCGAGCACGGTGTGGGCAGGACTGAGCTTGTTTGCTCTGTCCCGGGACCCGAGGTGGCCGGGCAGGGCTGGGAGGAATGCCTCTGGCAGGAGCCGCGTTCGTTGCCTGTGAGCAAGGGCGATTAAAACCTGCAAGCCGTAATGGGCATCGGAGCTCGGACCGAGCACGCTCCGCTCTGGCTGCGCGTCCTTAACGAGCTGGCGAGGCAAATTGGGAGGGCGTGAGGCTGCCGCTCGGCACCGAGCGCGGCATTGCTTTCAAACCCTTCCGGCGGGAGGCTCTGCGGGAGCTTGTCTGCTATAATTACCTCCTTCACGGTGTAAGGAGAGCCTGCTCGGAGCAGGGATCTGCCCGCGGTGGGTGGGGAGGAAGGAGCCGCCCGCACCGGGGATATATTTAGTCAGACCTGGTTAATCTCCTGGGTCTGTGCTCCAGCTCAGATTAGCCGGGATCACCGCCGGCGCGCGCTCGCTAAACAGGCCTGACCGTAGCTTGATAAGTGGGGCGGCCGCTGCGGCAGCCGGCTGAGCTGCAGGGGAGCTCCTGCAGCGCCGGGATGAGAAAATCCTCGTGCCGGCCCCTTCCCCGGGCAAGGTCCCTGCTTTCAGTGCCTTGGGAGTAACCGAAGGCACCAAAGCAGCGCCGGTGGAGCGCGGCTGGCGTGGGTTTTAGGCACACGGTCTCTGAACGGCGGCTGTTGAGGAAGAGCGTGGTCTTGAGTAATTACTGCAAGAGGCAGCTTCAGCCTGCCCCAAAATCCAGCGTGGGCTCCCGGGCAGCGACCCGGAGGGGAGCGGGGCCCGCGCGTCTCCAAAATGCCATTTCCCACAAACGGTGACGCTTTGCAATAGCAAGGAAAACGCCCGGCTGTAGAGGCAGCCCCTGCGGTGCCTCCCGGCCGGCGGGGACGCCACCAGCTCCTCCGCCGCGCCGGATGCCGGGGCTGGCAGGCAGAGGAGGAAGCGGCGGAGGCCGGCAGCGCTCCGGCACACGCCGGGGAGGGGGGGCCCGGCTCCGGCTGCTCACCAAACGCAGCCATGTTTGTCGGGGCGGCGGGGAGCGTCTGCGCCTGCTCCCGGGCGCAGCCTGGTTGGCTTTTGCTTGGCCGCCCGCCCTGGCACGGGGGCGTAGGGCAGACCGACGCCGTATTGCGCGAAAGGCAGCCCCGCGCTCGGCGAGCTCTGTTTAAAAAAAAAAAAAAACCCCCACTGTTTGTTTAATCCCTCGGCGAAGCGTTAACGCAACCCGTGCACTCTTCTAGCCACAGGAGCGAGGAGGGGGAGTCTGTGCTGGAGCAGCCGCTGCCGGAGAGGATCTCCTTCATCCGCGGCTTCCTGCAGAGTAAGAGCCTCCGCCGGCGCCGGGGGAAGCGGCTGGCCCTGCTCGGTGCCCCCACCCCTGCGGGGGTCTGGTCTTGCGCCTGCGGGCTCCCCTCTCCCCTAAGCGATCCCCCGCTGCATCGGCAGCTTCACGAGGCGCAGGCGGAGCTGCCCTGACCCCGCGGCAGCGTGCGGGAAGGAAAGCTTCCCCATGGAAATCCTTGCCAGAGCCCGGGCTCGGTGCGAAGGAGGTCCAGGGGGTGAAGGGCAGGGTGCCGGTGGCTGCTCCGGCGATGCCGCTTTGGGGCGGCATTCCTAGCCCGGTGCCTGGCCTCAAGCCGCACAAATCCCACTGGAACACCTTTACCTGAGCAGGAATCCTGGGAGGGGAAATGGGAATTTTCTTGCACTTTTGCTTGGCCTCTCTTGGAAGGGGAGACCCCGTATCCCACCCCGTATCCCACCCTCCATAGACGGGACTCGGTTTGTGCTGGTGGTGGAGGAGCAAAAGGCGCAGGGAGGTGCCGAGGGCGAGGTGGGGAGGCTGGGACCGAGGGGGAAGTTGCCAGGGAGGGAATAAAAAGCCCGTTAATGGCTGAGGCTGAGCTCTGGGGGCTCAGCTCCGGGGCCCAGCCCGCCCTGTGCCCCTTCCCCTCAGGGATGCATCGCGGTGCCCCAGCCCCTCGCCTCGGGGGATGGACACACGCTGCTGGCAGGCAGCCTGCCCAGCGGCCGGGGCTCCCGCGTGACTGGGAATCCTGCTTCACATTGCAGAGCACTGCAAGCACAAATCGGCCGCGGAGAACCTGGTCTCGGCACAGAAGCTCCTGGAGGGAGAGGAGCTGGCGTTGGCCAAGGTAACGGCAGGGCACACTCTTCCTAGCCAGCACCGACGCGCCGATGGCCGACCGGGGGTCACTGACGCTTACCCGCCTCGTTTCAGGTGGCCGTGCTGCTCCTGTATCACACCTCCATGAGCTGCAAGAGCCCCGGGGACTGGAATGAGTTTGACTACAAGACCCAGGTAATCCCTCCGGGGTTCCCCCTCCGGGCCGGGGCGCAGGGGGAAGTGGGGGTGCTCCGAGACCCGTCCTCCTGTCCTGGGTCCCCTGGAAAGATGGGGCGGGGTGGGCACTGCGGTGCTCGCCAGTGCATCTGGGCAATCAAAGGCTCGTGACTGCCGGTGTGGGCACCTGCCGGGGCAGGCATGGAGCTGCGGTCGCTGCCTGGCCAGCACCGCTCTGCCCGCGAACCGCGGCTGCTGCGGCAGAGCTGCTGACCCCGCGGCTCCTCCGACACAGGTTGAGCTGGCGTCGATCCTCAGATTTGTGCTGGACAATGAGGAGAGCCTGAATGAGAACCTGGAGACGTTTCTGCAGAGGAAAGGTGAGTGCCGGGCCCTGGCTGCCTGCTGGAGTACCCGGCCAAGCCTTTTGCAGGCAGAGCAGGCACTGGGCGCGTTTTTCTCCTGGCTGGCGCCAGTGCCGCACCGTGGCGAGACCGACAGGGTAACGTGTTTGCTGTAGCGACGTCCAAGCGCCAGCTTGGGGTGGGACAGAAACAGTCCCTACCCTTGTGGAGAGCAGCAGCGTGGGTACTGCGAGCGCTGAGCCCTGCTGCCGTCTTCCTTCACAGCTCCCGTGCCGGCAGCGCCTTACCGGCACAGATGACCCTTTTCTAGAGCATAAAAACATTGGGTTTTTTCCCCGTTTGTGCTGCTATAGCTGCCGAGCCGTAAAAGCAGCAACACCGTCCAGACCCCCTCGCCCCAGGACTGAGCACTGCAAAATGATCCCCTGTAAGCTCTGCTTTAGGAGCAGGGCTGCCTTATCCCCGCGGGGCTCTCCCCAGGCGGCAGCACCCCGGCCTGTGCGGTGCAGGCCGCTGAAACGCGCTTTCCCCGGAGGAGCGAGGCGGGCGGGATGCCCCCAGCTTCGCGGTGGGAGTGGAGTGCCGGGTGGGACGGTGGAGCTGGCGGGACAGGGATGTAAGGCAGGTTTATGGCTTTCTCCGCTGGGCTGATCCCTGTTCCCGAGTCCCTGCTGGAATTTGCGGTTCCTGCGCATCGGGGATTTCAGCTGCTAAACCCTTCCTCCTGGCATTAACCTGAAGATCACAGCCTGCTTCTCGCTTGTGGTTTCCAGCGCCGCCGTCCTCGTCCAGCGCGTCCAGCAGCAGCTCCGAGGAGCACTCCCCGCTGCTCTCCCTCCCGCACAAGCGAGAGGTGCGTTTCCTGGAGCTGCAGAAGATTGCCTCCTCCTCCGGCGCCAACAAGTACGTCCCCAGCCTCTGGGCTGCCGCGGGGAGCGAGGGGAGGGGACAAACGGACAGGGTGGCCTCTGGGACATAGAGATGCAGCCGGGGTGCATGCGACGACAGAGACCCCCTTTCTGCCGCGGCGTCCGGTTGCAGGCTTGCCGTGGGGATGTACGGTGGGGGAGTGAGGTCGGGCTCTAATTAGCTCCTTTTAGTGCAGCTCATTTCAGCCTAACGAGCACGGACGCTTCCCAGAGCAGCTTGTGGTCCCCTCCCGCCTGGGTGGGTTTGGGAGCACCAGGCTCCCGTTGCTGCTGGATGTGCTAAAGGAGTTTCTCTCCAGCGAGCTCTGCGGTGGGGCTCGGGCTGCGGCGTGAAGGGAGAGGGATGCTTTGCCCTGGGTCCGGAGGCGGCTCTGTACGTGAACGCCGGGCACTTGGAGATGGGTGTCAGTGCAGTCGAGATGAGGAGAGCGGCCTTTCTGCTCGGGTGACGAGGCATCAAAGCGATTGCTCCGAATTTGCCTCTGAGATGGGGGAACCAGAGCGGGGGCTGCGCGGGGAGGGACTGCGCCCCGCTGTTGGCTCTGGATAACCGAGTAACGCGGCGTGCCTCTCCGCAGCATGCTCCCCGGCCCCCCGTCCTCGCCCATGGGGGACGTCATGCAGACCCCCCAGTTTCAGCTGCGCCGGCTGAAGAAGCAGCTGGCTCTTGAGAGAGAGAACCGGGATGAGCTGGAGGTGGAGCTGGCAGAGAATCGCAAGCTCATCACGGAGAAGGGTCAGTGGCTAGCGGGACGTCCTGGGGCGCGGGGAGGGCTCTCCGGGGCTGAGACCACTTTCTGTGACTTTCTGGTACGGCTTTGACCCCCCCCCGACTGTGGTGCCATCCTGCCAGACCCCACGCGAGCGCAGCTCCCGGCTTTGGGACTTTTCCGCTTTCCAGAGCAGAGCGGGCAGCTCGGGGTTTGCTGTGCCTCGCTCCCGGTGGGCCAAGGGCACCCTTCCCCGTTAATCTGGACCAAAGCGTGAAGCAGAAAGCCTTGCTGATGGGAGCCAAGACAGCTCCGACGCCGTCGTAACAGCTCTGAGCGTCTCTGGGAGGTGGCTGTTAGTCCCTCTGCCAAACGATTTGGAGCGGGCTGGCGGGCGGAGGAGTCTCGCCATCCACATCCAAAACACGTTCCGCGCTGGGGATTTCCCCAGGCGCACGCGGAGACTGCGGGTTCCTTCTTCCCTCTCGTATTCCCATACACATCCTGGGCAACAAAAGCCGGGCCTGAAGCAGCGCCCGTGCTGAGCAGCGGTGCTGGCAGCCTGGCGCTTCCCTGTCCTGCCTCAGGTGGTTTCTGTGCAGCGGCTCCTCACCAGCTTGGGAGAAGGACAGACGTCCTCCGCCGTGCCGTTGGGGGGGTTCAGGTGACATAAAAAGATGGTAACGGGCCCTTTCTCCGCCCTCCCCAGAGGCTCAGATCACCATGATGCAGCAGCGGATCGACCGCCTGACTCTGCTCAACGAGAAGCAAGCCGCAGACCAGCTGGAGCCCAAGGAAATGGAGGAGCTGCGGGAGAAGAACGAGAGGTAATCCTCCGGGGACGCCCGCTCCCTCCTGCTAGGCTGGTCCTTGTCACTCCCGCGTCCCCGCGCTCCGTGCTGTCTGTCCCTTCCCCAGCAACGCACAAAACAGGGGTGAGGGAAAACCTTCCTGTTGTTCTCTAGCACCTCCTCTGCAGCTGCACCCCAGGGAGGAGATGGCTTTGGCAGTCACGGAATCACAGAAGGGTTTGGGATGGAAGGGGCCTTTCAAGCCCATCCAGTCCCACCCCTGCCATGGGCAGGGACATCTCCAACCAGATCAGGGTGCTCACAGCCCCGTCCAGCCTGGCCTTGGATGTGTCCAGGGATGGGGCATCTCCCACCCTCTGGGCAACCTGGGCCAGTGCCTCACCACCCTCAGCGTAAAACATTTCTTCCTTCTCTCCAGTCTGAATCTCCCCTCTTTGAGTTTAAAACCATCACCCCTTGTCCTGTCGCTGCAGGCCCTGCTAAAAAGTCTGTCCCCATCTCTCTTATCAGCCCCCTTTATATATTGAAAGGCCGCACTGAGGTCTCCCCGCAGCCTCCTCTTCCCCAGGCTGAGCACCCCCAGCTCTCAGCCTGTCCTCCCAGCAGAGCTGTTCCACCCTTGGACCATTGCTGGGGCCTCCTCTGGCCCCGCTCCAACAACTCCCTGTCCTTCCCGTGCTGAGGACCCCCGAGCTGGACGCAGGGCTCCAGGGGGGTCTCCCCTGAGCGGAGCAGAGGGGCAGAATCCCCTCCCTCGCCCCGTGGCCACGCTGCGGGGGATGCAGCCCAGGAGACGGTTGTGCCAGCCGGCACACTGTGCCTCGTGATTGAGGCCATTACTGCCCGTAGCCTTTTTTTTCCCCGCAGCAGGCAGGGAGCCGGGCCCAAAGCCGGCAGCGTGTTCTGCAGCCCGCTCCTTCCCCTGAGCCCGGCACGGGAACGGCCGTCCCCGTTGTGGGAAAAGGGCGTGCTGCCCGTGTGGGTCTCGCCTGCCTCCGGAGGAGCCTGCGTGGCCTTCCCAGCTTCCCGGCTCTGGGATAAGCTGAAAGCTTTCAGGGACACAGAGCCTTATTGGCGCTCCCGACCCCAGCCCCTTCCCCAGCTGCTCGCCCTCCAGTTTGACCCAATTTGACCGGATCTGAACTGGGCTGCGGCGCGCACTTGAATTCTGTCGCCCGCCGTGCTGCACCCCGCTCTTTGCCCCATCCCGGCGCAGCGCCGTGTTTGCCTGGGAAGGACGCCCAGCCTCCGCTGGCAGGCGCCGTGCCTTTTTTGTCCTTTCCTCACTCATTTCACGCTGCAGAGGGGCGGCTGGCGTCCTGCAGCTGCCTCTGCCCTCGGCTGCCGCAAAGCACAAGCATCGCTTATCTCTGCTCTGCTTTGCGACGTATCGGGACCCAGTTTAGAGCTGAATTTATGGTGGTTTCTCACCACGGCGCAGCGATACCTCGGTTTCCTCAGCCATATCCAGCGGCATCAGTGCCCAGCGATGTCCTCGCCTGCCCTGGGCTCGCACCCCCTGCTTTAACGACCTCCTCTCCCGCAGCCTGATGGTGCGCTTGCACGAGGCCCTCAAGCAGTGCCAGGACCTGAAGACTGAAAAAGGCCAAATGGACCGAAAAATCAACCAGCTCTCCGAGGAGAACGGGGACCTTTCCTTCAAGGTACGGGGCGCTGTGTCCTTTCCGTGTCCCCGCAGCCCAGGCGTTTGCGGTGGGAGCCGGGGGAAGGATTCAATGGCAGTGCCGGACGCTGGGCTGCTTACGGCTCTGCCGCTGGCCTCGTGTGGCCTTGACCCAGTGACCGAGCCTGCTTTGGGCTCCAGATCCTGATCCGAAGGGGATCTGTGGTGGGGGAAATAGGGGCTGGGTGCAGTCGCCTGCATGCTGTGCTGCGGGTGCAGGGCGTGAGCACCCAGGACGCTCGGGAGAGGGGAGCAGAGCCCCGGGCAGCGCGGGCACTCTCTGCCCCTCCTCTGGGACGGGGGATTTTCCCTTGGCAGCTGCGGGAGATCGCCAGCCACTTGGTCCAGCTGCAGGAAGCCCTGAACGAGCTCTCGGAGGAGCACAACGCGGCCCTGGCGCAGTCGCAGGAGAAGCAGGGGCAGCTGGAGAGCGAGCTGCGTGCCGCCCTGCAGGAGAAGGTGAGGGGGCCGGCGGGAGGCTCCTGGGGCTGCCTCGTGCCCTGCCGGCTCTGCGGGCAGGGTGGAGCGGGCAGGAGCCTCCTGCCTGGCCGTGCCGGCACACGGGGAGAGGCTGTGCAAGCCGGCTCCCGCGGGAAGGCTCTCCCCGCTCCCGGGAAGGGTCCCCGCGGCGGGACGGGCTGCTGTCCTCACAGCCAGGAGGGAAGCCCTGAGCTTGCCCAGAGAAAGCTGCCGGGAAGCTTGGTGTCGATTAAAGCTGGGTGACTGCACCTCTCCTTGCTGGGCTCCCTCGCCTCGTGCCGTGCTCAGCCCACCTCTCTGTCCCCAGAAATGCTCGGAAGAGAAGATCGAGATTCTCCAGGGGAAGATTTCTCTGCTGGAGGACCAGCTGGCCAAACTGGGGGAGAGCAGCGCCCAGGAGAAGGGAGAGGTCATGGGGGACGTCCTGAAGGTACGGCTGGGTCTCGGGGGAGCCTCTGGCTCCCGCAGCGAGGGCAGGCAGCGCTCGGGTGGGAAACTCCTCCAGCCGGGGCGAGCGGGGCAGGGTGCAGGGTAAGGCTGTGCGGGCAGAGCCGGCTGATTTGGGAATACCGCTCCCGGGCAGCTGCTGGCTCCCCCGGGCTCCGCAGCGTGGGTTGGCTGCGGAGGGAGCGGCTCCTGCATGGTGAGAGAAGGCGTTTGGTCCCAGAGGGCAGAGCGGCACAAGGCTGAGGGGAAAGCGGGGTGCGCTGGGGTGCACCGGGGGTGCCGGGAGGGAAGGCAGGCACCGGGATGGAGCACGTGGGTCTCCGGTGAAGCTGTTGGGTGCAGCTCGAGTAATGCCTGGGGGTGCGTGTGTTTTGTTTCCCCCCCCTTCTCTTCTCTTTGCCAGCTGGAAGAGCTGAAGCAGGAGGTGTCCAGCCTCGCTGCTAAAGGGGCCGAGCTCCAGGCCACCGTCCTGCGGCTGGAGGAGGAGAAGCAGCTGCGGGAGGCCGCCCTGCAGTCCGAGCGCGGCCGCTTCGAGGAGGAGAAGCAGCAGCTGAGTGGCCTTGTCGCCAGCCTCCAGAGCTCCCTCTCCGAGAGCCACCGGGCCCAGGAGAGGCTGGAGCAGGACCTGCGGGACCGGGAGGCCGAGGCAGAGGCAAGGCGTGAGGGGGAGGCCGAGCGGCTGGCTGCCCTCGACGCCCAGCACGAGAAGACCCTGCAGGAGAGGGACTCTGCCCTGCAGCAGCTCCAGCACCTGCGGGAGGCCAACGCATCCCTTGGCAGCCAGCTGCAGGCCATGGCGCAGGCCCAGGAAGCCAGCCAGGCCGCCGCGGCGGAGGAGAAGGCTGAGCTGAGCCGCAAGATCGGCGAGCTGGAAGCCAGGATCCTGGAGCTCGGTGCCCAGCGGCAGCAGGGAGCGGTGGAGGGGCTGAAAGCCCAGCTGCGGGAGCTGGAGGGGAGGCTGAAGGAGAGCCAGCAGAAGCTGGCCGAGAGGGAGAGGCTGGCCCGGGAGAACAGCCGCCTGCAGGAGCGGCTGCTCTTCCTGGAGGAATCCCTGCGGAACACCGAGGGCATCCTGGAGGATGAGAAGAGGCGGGCGGCCGAGAGCCTGGAGGGCAGCCTGGCCAGGATCGCCGAGCTCGAGGCGGAGAGGCAGCAGCTGGCGCAGGGCCGGGAGCCGGCTCTGCAGGAGCGGGGCGAGGAGCCAGCCAAGCACCGGGCGCTGGAGGAGAGCCGGGAGAAGCCGATGGGCGCCTCCCCTGCTGCCCGAGGGGAGGAAGGAGAGCGCGGGCGGCTGGAGGAGGAGATGCGGGTGCTGAGCCGGGAGCACAGCCGGGCCTGCCAGCGGCTGCAGGCCGAGCAGGAGAAGGCGGCCGCGCTGGAGGCCCGGGCGGAGCGCCTGGCCGCCGAGCACCAGGAGAGGCTGGCCACCCTCCAGGCCGACCTGTCCAGCGCCCGGGCGTGGGCGAAGGAGAAGGAGGGCGAGGAGCAGAAGCTGAGGGCCGAGGTCTCCTCCCTGCGGGAGAAGATGGCCACCGCGGAGCAGGCCACGGCCCAGTGCGTGGCCGGGCTGGAGGCGGATGCCCGGAGAGCCTCCGAGGCGCTGGAGGGGGTCTCCCAGCAGCTCTCCCAGGAGAAGCTCAAATCCAAGGAGCTGGAAACCGCCGTGGAGCGGCTGCGGAGCGCGGAGGCCGAGCTCTCCCGGACGGCCGCCGCCGGCAGGCAGCGGGAGGTGGAGATGAAGAAGCTGTCCGGGGAGGTGACCCTGCTGGGCACCAGGCTGGAGGAGACGCTGCGGGAGCACCGGCGGGAGCTGGCGTGCCGGGAGGAGGAAGCCGAACGCTTGCGGCAGGAGGTGGAACGGGCCAAGGCGGACTGCGCCGCCGAGCGAGCCCGCAAGGCAGAGCTGGAGGCGCAGCTGCAAAACTCCCTCAACGAGCAGAGGGTGGAGCGGTCGGTGCACCGGGAGGAGCTGGCCCGGTCCCGGGGGCTGGTGGAGGAGAAGGAGGGCGAGCTGGAGGAGCTCCGCCGGAAAAACGTCTTGCGGGGCGAGGAGCTGAGGGACCTGCAGAAGACGGTCAGCAAGCTGAAAGGGGAGCTCGCCTCGGCAGAGGCGGCCAAGGAACGGGCGCCCAAGGTGGACAACGAGCTGCAGGGCTCCTCGGAGGCCGCCCGGAGCAGGGATGTGGAGGGGGACAGCGTCAAGGCCACCTGCTCAAAGGAGATGTCCCTCAAAAGCTCGGAGGAGAAGGCCCGTCAGAGGGAGCAGGAGTCCGGCTCGAGCCAGGACCTTTACCAGGAGAAGCTGAAGGAGAGCCAGGCGCTTCGTTCGCAAGTGGAGGCACTGGAGCAGAAGTGCAGGGAGCAGCAGGAGGCTATGGCCGCCCTGGAGCGAGCGGCGGCTGAGGCGGCGATGGAGCAAGCGGAGCTGGAGGCCTTGAGGAGGGAAGCAGCCCAGCAGAAGGAGAAGGCGTCGGAGCTGCAGAAGCTGCTGGAGGCCTCGAGGTCGGTGCAGGCTCTGCACGACGGCACCGTGGAGGCCCTGCGGAAGGAGCTGCAGGAGAAAGGCAGGGAGCTGGTCCAGAGCAAAACCGCCATCGCCGCCGCCGAGAAGGAGCTGGCGTCCCTCCGCTCCGCGGCGCAGGAGAAAGGCCGGTCGGAGGAGAGCTGGAAGGAGCAAGTGTCCCAGTGCGTCCAGGAGATGGAGAGGAAGAACAGCCTGATCGGCAGCCTGGAGCACGAGGTCTCCATCCTCCATCGGCAGGTGACGGAGAAAGAGGGGGAGAGCAAGGAGCTGAAGCGCCTGATCGTCGCCGAGTCGGAGAAGAGCAAGAAGCTGGAGGAGAGGCTGCGGGTGCTGCAGACGGAGATGGCCACCGCCGCCTCCCGGGCGGCCGAGAGGTGCTCGCTGATGAAGGTGGAGGTGCAGCGGTGCCAGGAGGAGATGGAGAAGCTGCGGTTGACCATCGAGGCCCTGAAGAGAGACCGTCACTGCCAGAGCGAGCGGGAGGACGAGCTGCGTCAGGAGGTGAAGGTCTGCCAGGACAAGTGCCTCCAGAAGGAGCAGCTCCTCGCCGCCCTGCAGCAGGAGCTCGGCAGCGCCCAGGCGCTCGCCGGGGAGTTGCCGGCGCTGAAGCACCTTTGCCAGCAGCTGCAGGCCGAGCGCGCCTCCCTGGAGAGCCAGCACCGCCAGGACCTGGAGCAGAGGGCGAAAGCCCTGGCCGCTCTGCAAGCGGAGCTGGCGCGGGCCAAGCTGGAGGCGGCCGAGGTGCCCTCCCTGCGGGAGCGGTCGGCGGAGCAGGACCGGGCCATCCAGCGGCTGCAGGCGGAGGCGGCGGAGCAGGCGGCGCGGCTGGCGGGGCTGCAGCAGGCCAACGCTCGGCTGGCCGAGGAGAACCGGGGGCTCGGCGAGAGCCGGAGCCGCGGGCAGCAGCGGCTCGAGGCGGAGCTGGGCCAGGCCAGGGAGCGGCACGCGCGGGAGCTGGAGCGGCTGCGGTCGGCGTCGGAGGAGCTCGTGGCCGGCAGCCGGCAGGAGGCTGAGGAGGCGGCGCGGAAGCTGGAGGCGATGAGAAACGAGTACGAGAGCGGCAAAGCGGCGGCGCTGGAGGAGAGGAGGAAGCTGCTGGAGGAGAGGCAGAGGCTGACGGCTCAGGTAGGGGCTCCTGCACCTCCCTGCCGGGTGGGCTGCGGGCGGGGGCAGCCCCCTGGGAACGGGGCGCGTTCGGTCTCCTGCGCGCCCCTGAATCCTCGTCGTCCTGCTCAGCCCGGGAGCCGGGGGTCTGGGACGCGCTCCCCGAGCGACGCTCGGGCGCGATGGGGACGGGCGCTCCCGGGAAAGGCAGCCCGGTCTGCGCCGGCCGCGTATTCACTTCTGCCTTTTGTGCTCGTAGGTGGAGCAGCTAGAGGTATTTCGGAAAGAACAAGCTAAGCAGGTAACGCGTGCGAAGTGCTGGCTGCTTAAACGGTGACGGTGCACGGCCCTAGCTGCTGCCGCTTCCCACCGGAGCCGCCCTCTCCTCTTGTGAACTGCTTGCGGTGGGGACCCAGCCATGGGGCGCGTGGCTCCAGGTCTCTGGGCTCGCGCCTTCGCCCCTGGGGAGTAGCAACCAGGGCCCAAACCTGCCGCCTGCCCGCTCGCGGTGGTGCCCACGGCTTGGCACGGCTTCTCGCTCTCGCCTTCCCGGCATGGCCGCGGGGCACACTGCAGGAAGTGACCGGCTGCCGAGAGCACCCAGGGCTCCTCGACACAGAACCCTTGCTCCTGTGATACCTTGTCCTCAGCGAGAGGGGATCTGGGGGGAGCTGGGATCCCCCATTCCTTCCGTCCATCCCTTTTGCCACCCTCTAACTGAGGTGCAGCCCCTCGCCCAGCCGGCGGGAAGGGCCAGTGCTGGGAGGAGGGGCTGCGCTCCCAGAAAGCGCAGTCCAGATGTGGCCAGAGGTGGGATGCGTCACAGCAGCACCAGTCTCAGACGCGCTGTGGCTTAGCGCTTGGGAAACGATGCTGGAAAAGCCCCATCCCCCTGCCCAGCTTGGCTCGGCCCCGCAGTCCCAGCCTGAGGGACCCCGCAGAGGCCTCACGGCTGTGACCGGGGGGCTGGGGGCTCCCCGAGCATCCCCCGGAGCAGGGAGAGCCCAGCCGGGGTCTGGCGGCCGTCTCCCCTTGCCGAGAGCGACGGCCGCCCCGTGGGAGCGCAGCTCGCAGGCGCCGGGGCGGTGGGTGCGCTCGCTGCCACGCTGCCAAGGGATTTACGAGCCGCTCGCCCGCGCCGGGGGCTCCCGCTGTGGCCGGGGGCCTCGTGGGGTTCCGTGGCCCTTCCACGATGTCACGTCCCACGTGCGCTTGGGCGAGCTGCAAGCAGCCGTCCCCCACGCTGGAACCGCAGGAGCACCCCTTTGGGGGGGATGCCTCCCCCTCGAGCTGCGTGGCTTGAGATTTGGCACGGAGGGTGCCCGCGGCGGGCTGGGCCTCCTGCTCTTACCCCGACAGCAAACAGTTGGCAGCGCAGACGCCTGCTCTGGCGACGGGGCACCGCGTAACCGTGCCGGCTTCCCTCCCCCTCCCGCCTAAAGGGGCCTCGGCTTCGCTTCCAGCGCGCGGCTGCTCCTTACGCTTGGGTAGCAGGAACCTCGTCCCCGCAAAGGCTAACGTGGGGTTGCTGTGGCTGCCTGCCTCGAGCCTGCTAACCGAAGCGCCGGCTGTGCCGGGAGCTTCCTCGGTGGCAAGCGCTGCTGAGCAGCCCCGAGCCTCCTTGTCCTGCTCCCGGGGCTGGCTGGTGGGGAGGGACGTGCTCCTCCGCGGGAGTCTGGTGCCTGGAGCTGGTCTGACCAAGCCGTGTTCTTCCAGGTGGAGGAGCTGAATAAAAAGCTGACCCAGCACGAGAAGGCCACCCGAACCCAGCAGCAGAGGGTGAAGGTAAACAGGGACCAAAAACCTGGGGCCTGAGCCCTCGGTCAGCCCCGGAGCTCGGTGGCCGCCCCCGAGGGGCGCGGGGGGCTCGGCCGAGCGAGGCGGGGGTGCGGGGCGCCTCTGACCTGGTCTCTTCCCTGCCCGCAGGTGCTGGAAGCGGAGCTGCAGGCAGAAGCCAGCCGCCAGCAGGAGAAGGTGGCAGAGCTGCAGGCGCAGCTCGCCCAGAAGGAGCAGGCGGCCGAGCACTACAAAGGCCAGGTATGGTGGGGGCTGGCACGGCCCCGCCGTCCCCGTCCCGCCCCGGGCAGTGCGCCACGGGGAAGTTTGACGGGTTTTCTCTGACATCCTAGATGGAGAAGGCAAAAACTTACTACGACGCGAAGAAGCAGCAGAACCAGGACCTGGCGGAGAAGCTGAAGGCCATGGAGCAGCTGCAGAAGGAGAACGCGGAGCTCCGGAGCGAGTCGGAGAGGTTGGCCAAGGAGCTGCAGCAGAGCGTCCTGCAGGCCAAGGAGTCGGAGCTGAGCTGCAGGAACCTCACCAGCCAGGTCCGCAGCCTGGAGGCTCAGGTGGGCACGGCGCAGCGGGGCTTTGCCCTCCTCCTCCTCGCCTCCCTTGCCGGCTCGCTTGGAGCATCCATCCCTCCCCGTTTCCCATCCAGGTGGAGTTTGCCAATCGGCAGCTACGGGAGCTCGGCAAGTTCCAGGTGGCGACGGACACGCTGAAGGGCCGGGAGACTTTCCGCCAGAACCCCGCCGATCTCAGCGCCGACAGCCTCGACCTCAGCCTTGACGAGGTGCAGCCGCTCAACTCCACCAGGTACCGGCGCGCCGCGGCTCGGCGGAGCCCGTCCTGCCGCCAGCATTGCAAAAACCCGGTGTCCCCGGTCCTCCCCGTTCCCCGATGGCCCGGGAAGCCCCTCAGCGCCGCCCTCGTGCCCCGTCTCTGCAGGAAGGTCGGCCGCTCGCAGTCGGAGGCCTCGGCGGTGCCGCCAGGCAGCGAAGAGTCGCTGGCATCCCAGCGGCTGCCCCGCAAGGTGGAGTCCCTGGAGAGCCTCTACTTCACCCCCATCCCCAGCCGGACGCGGTCCCAGCTGGAGAGCAGCGCCGGCTCCCTGGGCGACCTCTCGCTCGACTCCGGCTGCAAGACGCGCTCGGCCCGGCGCCGCACCACCATCAACATCACCATGACGAAAGTGAGCGGCCCCTGGGCCTGGGAGGGATCCGCGGGGCAGGGAGGGATCTGCAGGGTGGGATCTCTGTGCTGAGGATGGGGACGTGTGGTTTGCTGTGCCTGTTATCGGCTTCCTCCCCTCCTCTTCGCCGCTCACCCCGCAGGACAGCAGCTGGGCAGCCGCAGGGCACAGCACCCCGTGGGCCGCTCCAGCCCCTGCTGAGGGCGGCCCTGGGATGGGCTGGGGGGGTTTGATACCTGGGTGGGGCAACCCCTGGTACCAGCACAGGCTGGGGGATGGAGGGATGGAGAGCAGCCCTGAGGAGAGGGACTTGGGGGTGCTGGGGGATGAAAAGCTGGCCACGAGCCGGCAATGTGCTCTGGCAGCCCAGAAAGCCACCCGTCTGCTGGGCCGCATCCCCCGCAGCGTGGCCACGGGGCGAGGGAGGGGATTCTGCCCCTCTGCTCCGCTCGGGGGAGACCCCCCTGGAGCCCTGCGTCCAGCTCGGGGGTCCTCAGCACGGGAAGGACAGGGAGCTGTTGGAGCGGGGCCAGAGGAGGCCCCAGCAATGGTCCGAGGGTGGAACAGCTCTGCTGGGAGGACAGGCTGAGAGCTGGGGGTGCTCAGCCTGGGGGAGAGGAGGCTGCGGGGAGCCCTCAGTGCGGCCTTGCAGGGCTTAAAGGGGGCTGATAAGAGAGATGGGGACAGGCTTTTTAGCAGGGCCTGCAGCGACAGGACAAGGGGTGATGGTTTGAAACTGAAAGAGGGGAGATTCAGACTGGAGAGAAGGAAGAAATGTTTTACGCTGAGGGTGGTGAGGCACTGGCCCAGGTTGCCCAAAGAGGTGGGAGATGCCCCATCCCTGGAAACATCCAAGGCCAGGCTGGACGGGGCTGTGAGCACCCTGATCTGGTTGGAGATGTCCCTGCCCATGGCAGGGGTGGGACTGGATGGGCTTGAAAGGTCCCTTCCATCCCAAACCCTTCTGTGATTCTGTGATCTCTGGATTTCCCCCTCCCAGAAACAACCCAAGACCGAGGAACCGGACAGCGCCGACGTCTCCTTCTGCAGCATCCCGGCGGCTCAGCCCCCGAACGCCGCTCCCGGCAAGGGCCGGCTGCGCTCGGCCTCCTCCGCCCGCTCCCTCGTCAGCTTCCCCTCCCAGGAGTCCCTCGTCAAGCTGGACACCTCCTCCCCGCAGGAGACCCCCGGCAATTCAGCGCTGCTGGGCCTCCCCGGCTACCGGCCGGTGACTCGCAGCTCCCTCAGGCGCTTGCAGGGGGGCGGCAGCAGCTCCAGCCTGGGTGCGTGTGGGCAGGGTGGGCGGCTGGGCGGGGGGCTCCCCCCTGGCTTGGGGGGGCCAATTCTTGCCTGGATACCCCCCCTTCAGCCCTCCCTGCTTTGGGTTTAGGCCGGAGCAGCATCTACCTGGGCACGTGCCAGGACGAGCCGGAGCCGCTGGACGACTGGAACCGCATTGCGGAGCTGCAGCAGCGGAACCGAGCCTGCCCACCCCACCTGAAGACCTGCTACCCCCTGGAGAGCAGGGTAAGGGTTTAGCTGCCCGCGGGAGGGGACGGAGAGCGGCTGGCAGGCGGCCCTGGGGGCACGCGGAGTGTTGGTAGCCAGCGGGGAGCGTTGGTGGCCACCCCTCGGTGACGCCTCTGCGCCGCCTCCCCAGCCCTCCAACTCCCTGGGGACCATCACGGACGAGGAGATGAAGACGGGCGACCCGAAGGAGACGCTGCGGCGTGCCAGCATGCAGCCCTCGCAGATCACCGCCGGCACGGCCGCCCGCCGCAGCACCTTGAGCACGGCCTGGGCCGGCGGCATCACCACCCGGCAGCAACGGAAACGCCTCTCGGACGAGTCCCACCAGGGCCCCGACACCCCCGAGGTGAGCTGAGCCGAGCCGCGCCGGGCCGGTCGTGCCTGCCGCAAGCTCCCCGGCTTCCCCAGGAGCCAGGAGGGCTGGTGGGCAGCTGCAGATGTTCTCCAGATGTTGAGGGGGTGCTGGGGCCCTGGGAACAGCTCCTCCTGGGGCCACACCAGCAGCGGGACCCCGGGGGTCGGTGCCTCGGGTCCCCTCCTTGCCGCCGGCTCCCAGGGAGGGCGGCCCCGGGGCTCCGTGCCCCAGGTGACGGTCCCGGTTTGTCCCCTCTCCTCCAGTCCAAGAAGCCGACCAGCTGCTTCCCGCGTCCCCAGACCCCCCGGGACCGCAGCGAGCGGCGCAGCTCCCAGGTCAGCCGGAGGAGCGAGCAGCAGGCCCCCAGCAAGCAGGTGAGCGGCAGGGCCTGGAGCAGCGAGCTCCGGGGAGAAAAAGCGGGCCTGCGACCCCCCTGTCCTGCCCCAAGCTCACCGTCCCACGCCCTCCTCCGCAGCCTGAGAGGCGCCAGTCGATGGCGTTCAGCATCCTCAACACCCCGAAGAAGCTGGGGAACAGCCTCCTGCGCCGGGCGGCCGGCCGGAAAACCACCCCCAAGAACTCCCCTCGTGGCAGCACCCGCCGCTCGCCCCGCATCGCCACCGCCAAGTCCCCCAAGGGCAAGGTAGGCACCGCGAGCCCGCCGTGGCACCCGTGGCAGGCTGCTGTGGCACCTGTTGCAGGCTGCCGAGCCCCCGATAGCGTGGGGGGGGAAGCCACATGCTCACCCCAGTGCCCCGAACCCCTGCCCTGGGCTCACAGGGGGACCAGTCCCTGCTGTCAGGGGGTGGCGCAGCCCAGTGCCTGCTGTGCCATGGGGGCAGCGGGTTCCAGCGTGGGCACAGCCGCCTCCAGGGCCGCGGCCGCGGGTTGCTGACAGTCACTAACGTCTCCTCTCTGCTCTGCCCCTTCCAGGCCAGTCGCCGAGCGCTCAAGGACACCAAATTCTGAGGTTTCCCCCATGCCCCGCGCTGCCGGCTCTGCCCCAGACCCAGCCTGCGCCCCCTTGCCTCTCCCTGCCCCCCAGTGCTGCGGGCACGTCCCCAGGGCCCAGCAGCACCGGAGGGGGACAAATGAGGCCCCCTTCCCCCTGTGACACTGCCTTGCACGTCTCCCCGCTGCCCCTGAGCATGGCAGGGCCCCAGTGCCCTTCTTGCTGCACCCACCGGGGCCAGGGGGGTGCAGGGGAGGGGGCTGTTCCCACCGGGAGCACCCGTGGGGGCGGGCAGGAGGGGCGCAGGGCTGGCCCCGGTGTCGGTTATGCCGGGCTGGGGCCAGGGGCTGAGCCCTCCCCGGCGGGGACCCCGCAGCCCCGGGGCGGGGAAGGGGGACGCAGCTCCCCAGGGACCGGGACGGAGCTGGCCCAGGGCCACCGGCCTCCTCCCCGGGTTTGGGGGTCCCTGGGGAAGGGGGGGCCGGCAGGGGGAAGGGGGCAGCCCCAGGCAGGAGCCCAGCTCCCCCCTGCCCGCCCCGGCCTCCCGGGGGGCCGAGGTGGCGTTTTTAAAACGTTTCTACTTGTAAATAAACTGTATTTTTCTCCTGCTGCGGGTGTCCTGCCTTCTCCCACGAGCCGTTTCCGTGCCCACGCTGGAGCTGGGGCCACGCCACCGCCGTGGCCTCACCTCCACCGGCTGCGGGGCCAGACTGGCACCAGGGCCCCCGAGTGGGTCCTGAGAGGAGGAAAAGCCTGACCATCCTCTTCCTCCTCCTCCTCTCTGTCCCCACCTGCCCTGGGGCAGGACGCTCACCCGGGGCCTCACCGCCGCACCGGCACCCACAGGCGTTTCCTCTCTCTTTCCTCTTTCTCCCCTTTATTTTATTCTTCTCCACCAGCAGCTCCCGTCATTACAGCGTTTCCCCACCCGTGGGGTCCCCCCCGCGCTCCCCCACGCCCGGCCGCGGGGACGGAAGCGGCCTCTCCATCCCCACGCCAGCCTCGCCACAAGTTTACCGGAGGCGGCTGCGCCTCCGCCAGCGTGGCCGGCGTTCCCGCGCAGGCTCCTTCCCTGCCCAGCTCCTGCCCACGCGCCTCGCCGTGCCACAACCAGCTCCAGCAGCGCGGCTCTGCCAGCGGCTCGCCCACCGCGGCAGGCAGGGCTCCGGCCCGGCGTCTCCAAAAGCCGCGGCACCACGGCTTCAGCCCCCGTGTGCCGCGACACGGGGTTTGTCCCCGCTCTCCGCTGCCCTCGCAGCCCTACCCGACGCGGTGGGACGGGGCGCCCGGCGTCCCTGCCCGCTCCCCGCAGGTGCTGGCGTGCCGCTCCACCTCCGCCGCGCCGAAGGGCAGCTCGCAGATGGGGCAGGACACCCAGGCGTCCCGCGCCGGCGGGGAGGAAGGCCAGGCTGCGTCGGGGTCTTCCTCCCCGCAGCTGGAGGCGTGCGTGGGGAGGAGATCCAGGCTGAAGCGGCCTGCGGAAAGGGGAGGCGACACAGTTGGCTCTCCGGCATCGGGGTGAGCGCGGGGTTCGGGCTCACGCCCTCCCCGAAAGGTCCTGGCACCCCGTGACGCGCCGCAATGTCCCTCCTCGGGGCACCCCGCCCGAGCGGGAGCGAATGTCCCAGCTACGGAGCCGCCGCTGCTTCTCCCCAAAAAGCTGGGGTTCAACGCACAGGCAGGGACGACGGAGCCAGCGGCAGCCACTGCCGTCCCCGTCTGCCGCTGGCCCCTCACAGCCCTGCGAACCCAACCGCCTCCGGGTCAAGCCCACCTCGACGCTGCGGCAGCTCCACAGCCGCTCTCCTGCGGCTCGGCTCGGCCTCGGCAGCTCCCCGCGGCGCGGGGCGGCTCGCACGGGGCGGCGGGGCCGGGACCCAGCCCAGCTCCCGGGGACGGAGCCCTGGGCTGACCCCCCCCACCGCTTCGCCTCCCACCTGGGGAGCGCCGCTGAGCTAAGGGGACTCAGCTGATGGACAGACGGACGGACAGACGCACCGCGCTCTGCCCCAGCAGCGTGCCGCGCAGACTCTCCCTGTGTACAGGTTTCCCTGCCACGCACCCACCTGAGCAGATGGGGCAGACGCCCGTCTCCCCGTGACTGCCGTCCCCTCCGCCGTCGCCCCTCCTGGCCCGTCCCTCCCGCTGCCTGCGGGCTCTGGCTCTTCCTCCCGACCGGGGCTGCCGTGAGGCGGCCGGCAGAGACCTGCAGAGGCGTTGCGAGAGGGGCTGTAAGCTCAGGGCTTGCTCCGCTGCGTCCCGCCCGCCCAGAGGAGCGAAGGACCGGCCCCAGCCAGGGACCGGATCCCGCTGCCCCGCGGGCGCAGGCAAGGAAAGACCGGGAGCAGAGGAATCACCGGGGCGAGGGCAGGAGGAACGCGGCGAGCCGCGGGATTACCTGCCCGCGGAGCTGGCAGCTCTCTGCCCGCTGTCCGGCGGCCTGCGGGCTCTCGCGGGGGCTGCGGGGACATCCTGCGCGGACCCTGGGGGACAGCGGACGAGGGGTGACCCTGCCCTCCGCCCAGCAGCGCCAGATCGACCGGTGGAAGGGGCCGGGCGAGAACTGAACCGGCGGCGTTCATGGGTGGGAAAACACCCGCGTGACACAAAACGATCATCACCTCCTCCAGCTGCGGACAGCAAACGGATCGCAGGAGGCGAGCCGTGGGATTTACCGCCACGCTTCCCTCAGGCCGGCAAGGAGGGTGACTTGTCGTGAGGAAGGCCACCCTGGCCAGGGCACGGCCTGCCGGCCAGCGCCGCAGGGGAAACGGGATCCCTCCGGGCACGGGGAGCCATGGATTCACCCCAGGCTGCCCCGGCTGGGATCCCTCCAGTCCTCCGTGCCCTTTGGAGGGTTTTGGGGGACGCGTATCAACTATGTAAAGACTCCCCGTGCCGCAACTGTGCCCTACGCCGGCCACGGGCAGCTCTGCCTCACCTGGCACCGCGGGGCCTCCCGGGTCCGCAGCCGGCAGCTCCGGGTCACCCGTGCCGGCTCTGGGCCTCAGTGCCCGGCTCCGCGCCGCCGACAGAACCATCTGGGCCGGGCGGCTGAGGCGGGCTGGGCTCCAGGCGCCTGGCTCCAGCTGCTGCAGGCGGCTCTTCAGCTGCTCCTCCTCCCTGGAGCTCCTGCAGACAGAGAGACGTCAGCCCCACGGGGAGGCGAGAGCAGGCAGCCGCGGCTCCAGGCCTGGCTGCGCAGGGAGAGGATGGAGAGGGGCCAGACCAGGCTACTTACGAGCACGGTTCTGGAAAGAAAGTCCGGCAAAAGGCAGGGCTGGAGCGCCAGGGGCCGTCCGCGGGCTCGGCCTCCTCCTGCGGGACGAGGGAATGAACGCCTCGGGGAATGGCGAGCGGCACTCCGTGCCCCCCACCCCGGGCGCAGCTCCCTCACGCGCTCTCCACGGGGCAGGAGCGGCAGCAGCGGAGGAGAAGCCCCGTCACGGCTACCTCCCGGTGGGCTCCCAGGGCGAGGAGGCGCGGGAGGCACCTACCAGGCCTCGCTGCGGGGGAGGCTGGGGGTCCTCGGGGTCCAGCGGCGTGCGCACGCGGATGAAGGACAGCCCGAACTGGCTGTGCTTGCTGAAGGGCTGGCTGCAGGTGAGCCGCAGGCGGTCCCACTTCTGCCCCACCGCCAGCGCCAGGAAATCTGCTGCAGGGGGAGAGCGGTGGGGGTGGCGGGGGCACAGCGGGGACCGCCGTCCCGGTGCCGCTCCCGCCTCTGCTCGTCACCCTGTGCCACTGTTCCCTCTCCAGGAGCAGGACACAGTGACAACAGGGGGATTACGGGCACGGGAGAGGCCAGGGCAGGGGAGCAGAGCTGGTTCGACCCTCCTGAGGCTGCACAGCGAACAGGACGGCCACGATCCCTGCTGTCCCCGTCCCCTTCCACCCCCCCAACCTCTCTGCTCCGCCCTGGGCCTCTCTCCCTTCGCATCAGGCGATCTTTACCTTCCTTAAACATCCGGACCCCGCAGCGGTTCCGGTCCAGCTTGGAGTCAGCCGGCGTCATCAGCGCGACGCTGGGCACCAGGGTGAGGTACGGCCGGTCGAGCGGCCACGAGGAACGTCCCACCTCGATCTGGAGGAAGGCGCAGCCGCAGTTGCCTGGGTTAAGGCGGGAGGGATGTGAGGCTCGGGGCTGCCGACCCCGTCCAGGGCGCAGCCCTGCCTGGCACGAGGGGGACGTACCGACGTCCACGTAGCCGATGGGACTGGCTCGCTCCAGCTGCAGCTCCGCTCTCAGCTGCCTGCTGCGGTCCTGGGGGCAGCCGAGCCAGGGGCGGAGGCCGTCCTCACGCAGCAAGTTCTCCACTGGGTACTTGGGGTCCTGCAGACGACGGCAGAGACGCTGCGTCATGCGCCAGCTCCCTCCCCGGCCGCCTTCCCCTTCGCCTCCTTCGCTCCGGGCGCAGGGGAGAAGCAGGGGACTCCGGTAACCCACAGAAACAGCACTTCGCTTTTTCAGAGGAAGAATCGCGTGTAATTCTGTCCTTTAGCACTAATTAGTGCCCCTCGGCCGGTGCCTAACGAGGAGAGCTGTGGTGCTGCACCCTGTCACACCCCGTACCAAGACCCCCCCCTCCTCCAAGACCCCAGCAGCTCAAACCTCCCACCCAGCCCCCTCGAGGAAGCGCCCCGAGACCTGCGAGGAGAAGGACACGACGTAGCTGATTTTCACCGGAGCCATCTGGGATCCCCTGGAGCCAACCCTCTGCCGGGACCGAGCTTCCTTTCGGATCCCCCCAGCGCCTGGTGGGGAGGGAGGGCAGGTCTGCGGTGGGATCCAGCATCTCCCGGCAGGGAAGAGCCAGGGCTCCGGCTCCGGCCGAGCCTCTGCCCCCCCGCCTGCTGCAGCACAGCTCACCCCGCTTTCCAACGGTGCAAAGTGGGGGGCACTGGGCAGAGCCCCTCCATTAGTCCCCACTGACTCCAACCTCACCCCCCCAGCCCCGCTCAGCAGCCCCCCAGCCTCACCCCACAACCCCTCAGCAGTCCCACACGGTCACCCCCAGCCCCCCCAGCCCCATCCCACCACCCCAGTGCCCCCCAGCCCCGTCCCACTGCCCCTCAGCTGTGTTTTGCCACAGCACCAACCCCCACAACTGACTCACAACCCCCCCAGCCCTTCCCCACAACCCCCCTCAGCCCCTCCAGTTCCACCCCCGGTGTCCCCAGACCCACACACAACCCCCCCAGATCCATTCTGCCATCCCAGTAGCCCCCAGCCCTGCCCCACAGCTCCCCCTTCACCCCCCCCACTGCCCCCCAGCCCCTCTTGCCACAGCCTCCCCACCTCATTCCCCCCCCCCAGTCCTGCCCCACAGCCCCCTCAGTCCTGACCCACAGCCCCTCTCCCCACAGCCCCCCACCCCATTTGTCCCACAGCCTTCCCATCCTATTCACCCCCACCGTCCTGCCCCCCAGCCCTCCCAGCCCCTCTCCCCACAGCCCCTCCACCCCATTCATCCCACCAGTGCCCCCCAGTCCCCCCAGCCCCTCTCCCCACAGCCCCCCACCCCATTCACCCCCCAGTCCTGCCCCACAGCCCCCCCACCCCATTCACCCCTCCGGTGCCCCCATTCACCCCCCAGCCCCTCCCCGCTCCCCGCACCGATCCCGAGGCCGACGCCTGAATCTCCCGCCCAAACCGCGTGACCCCTGACCCCCGACCCCTGACCCCGCTCCCCGCCGCTCCTCACCTCACCGCCCCCTCCTCGCTTCGGCTCCCCCAGCCCCAGCCCCGGCCCCGGCCCGGCCCGGCCCCAGGCCCAGTTCCAGGCCCGGCCCCCGGCCCCAGGCCCCCGGCCCCCGGCCCGGGCCGCCGCCGCGGGGCCTGACGGGATACGTAGTCCTCCGGCAGCGCCGCGTCACCGCCCTGCGCGGAGGCCGCTCAGGGACCGTCTGCCATGTGCGCTCCCTCCGAAACAGCGTGAGGGGGCAGCGGGAAGGAGCGGGGCGGCGGGGGGAGGCGGCGGACCGGGAGTGTCGGCACAAGTGACCCCGCCGTGCGAGGCGGCCCGTGTAACCGGGCCCGCCGGCGGGGGCCGTGCGTCCCGCTCCGCGACTGGAAATGGCAGATGGTCCCTAGCCGTGACAGCGCTCCCCTTCCTCCTGCCTCTGACGGCTGTCCCACCCCTTCTCTCTTGTGATTGGCCGTCGGGGAAGCGCCGCGCCCAGAGATTGGCCGGAGGAGCGGTGGCGTGGCCGGTGATTGGCGGACGGTGGCGGAAGGAGCTGGCCGCCGGGGCCGGTTGGGGGCAAGATGGCGGCGGTGCTGGAGGTGGAGGTTGGAGGCCCCGTCGAGCGCGATGTGGAGGAGGTAGCGGGGGGCCGGGGTGTGCACGGAGCGGCGCTGGGGCGGTGGGGGGCCGGGGGCTGGGGCGCCGGGGGCTTGCAGGGCTGGGGGGCGAGTGGGTGTGGGGGGCGGTAGGGCTGGGGGGGCTGGGGCAGGGGGGCTCGGGGAGATTGGGGGGTCCCTGGGGCAGGGGGAAACTGGGGACTTCTGGGGGTCACTGGAGCAGGGGGACATTGGGGGTCCCTGGGGCAGAGGGAAGCTGGGAGCTTCTGGGGGTCCCTGGGGCAGGGGGACATTGGGGGTCTCTGGGGCAGGAGGGCATTGGGAGCTTCTGGGGGTCCCTGGGGCAGGGGGACATTGGAGGTCCCTGGGGCAGGAGGGTACTGGGAGCTTCTGGGGGTCCCTGGGTTAGGGGGATATTGGAGGTCCCTGGGGCAGAGGGAAGCTGGGAGCTTCTGGGGGTCGCTGGGGCAGGGGGAGATTGGGGGGGGGTCCCTGGGTTAGGGGGACATTGGAGGTCCCTGGGGCAGGGGGAAGCTGGGAGTTTCTGAGGGTCCCTGGGGCAGGGGGATGTTGCGGGGGCTCTGGGTTAGGAGGATATAGGGGGTCCCTGGGGTAGGGGGACATTGGAGGTCCCTGGGGCAGGGGGAAGCTGGGAGCTTCTGAGGGTCCCTGAGGCAGGGGGACGTTGCGGGGGCTCTGGGTTAGGAGGATATAGGGGGTCCCTGGGGTAGGGGGAAGCTGGGAGCTTCTGAAGGTCCCTGGGGCAGGGGGAGATTGAGGGTCCCTGGGGCAGGAGGGCACTGGGAGCTTCTGGGGATCCCTGGGGCAGGGGGACGTTGGATGGAAGTCCCTGGGGCAGGGGGACACTGGGGGGCTCTGGGTTAGGGGGCCTTTGGGCTCTTCCTGGTGAGCCGCAGTGGGTCTGCAGGGCCCTGGGGGGCTGTGGGGTCCCCACGGGTCTCAGAGGCACTGGGGTGGGCGGCCGGGGGCGAGGGGCTGGATGTGGATGGAGGAGTTGCCCGGAGGTGGGCAGAGGAGGCTGGGGGGAGGAGGCGGTGCTGGAGGGGAGGCTCGGGGACAGCCTTGGAGCTGTGCGAGGGCGCAGCGGGTAATTGCACACCGGGGCGCCCGGGGACGAGCGCCGCTGAAGGACTTTGCATCCCTGAAGGGGCCAAAGCGCCTGTTTCCAGACGGGGTCCCCAAAGCCGGTGCCACTGAAGAGGGGCCCTGCAAACACCAGCTGGGCCCTTCGGCACCTGCCGAGCTTTTCTGCTGGTAGTTCGTTCCCTGGCCGTAAAACTCGCTGCTGGAAAAGCCGTGCAGGACCAGGGTGGGATTTGCATTTTGGAGAACACGGGAGCACATGGGGCTGCTGGGGGTGCCCTCGGACGCCGGCAGCGCAGGCAATGTTCCCTCCTGGCAGCGATTTCTGCCTGTCACCTTGGTGCCGCGCTGTGCGGACTTCCACGCTGAGATAATTAGTGGCCTTTGTTGCTCCTGGGGAATTGAAGCTGTGTGAGACAGACGGCTTTAATCGAAGTTCCTGCTGTTCCCGTGCTGGCATTCGAGCGTCCCTGGAGATGAAAAATTACAAAGCTGAGAAAAAAAAACCCAACAAACAAAAACCTGCTCAGAAAGCTGGAACTGGGAGCAGGGGCTCGCCTGCTTCTGCACAACTGGAGCGCAGCGTGCGCGTCTGCCGCGGCGTGCCCGCCGCCGTACCGCCGTGCCGTAACTGCACTGCTGTCCCGGGCTTTGCCGCGGCTCTTCGCCATCACCCGCGCGTCGTGCTCGGGAGCTTTCCTTCTGCTTGCGGAGCGGCGGCACGGGGGGGACAAGACGGTCAGCTGCTGCAGCCGGGGGGTTTTCAGTGCTTTTCCTCAAGAATTGGTAGTTTGGCTTAAAAATTCTCGGGTGCTGAACGTTGCGTTTGGGAAGTTTACCGGCAGGGTCAAGCCGTGGAGCTTCCCTCGTGGACGGCTGAGCCGTGCGAGCGAGGCGAGACCGTCTGCCTGAAGCGCGGCGAGAGCTTGTGCGTCCTCCCTGCGCCGCCTGTCGCTGCCGAAGAGCGGGCGCGGTGGGGCGACAGGAGGATTCAGCCTCAAATCCAGTGACCGAACGTCTTAAACCACGAATCGGTCGCTCTTGAGTTGCTGCTTGTTATATTTTAACATATTCACTGGTGGCTTTTTGTGCCGGAGAGGTGTTTTACCCGGCAGGCTTTGAAGAACGCCAAGGGGTACGCGCATGCTGGAAGCGGGCTGTCCGAGCCCCTCTCTGAACAAGCGAGCCTGGCATCCTCCCCTGAATCTCTCCCATCGTGATAAGCGAGACTTAAAGCAAGGGCTTAAGCAAACAGTAGACTGTTGCACTCGTCAGCGCCTTAGTTCAGTGCCAGCAGCAGATGGGAAACCTCTCCCCTGTAAAAACGTGGAAGATTTGAAGCCTCTGACCCTCAAAAGTGAAATTCTTGTTTTTCAGTCTGGTACGAAACAGCTTTTGGGGCCGGCTCAGAGGGCGTCGCGAGGAGGCAGCCGATAAGGAGGTGCACGCAGGGCTGTGCTTATCCCTGTGCTGTGATTCCACAAAGTCCGCGTCCGGTGGGACTAAATCCCTCTGCTTGTGTTGTCCTGAGCTCTTGGCAGCCCTTGGGGCTGAGCCCGTCGCTGACGAACCCTTAACGGTGGGGCTGGTGCGCGGTGGAGATCCGAAAGCGGTTTAATGTTTCCCGCCCGCGCGGGATAAACGCCGAGAGCCTGCTCGTAACTCAGGCTGTCCTCAAAGGTTTCATTTACACTTATCGAAGCGTTTGATCAGCCGGGGCCTTTCTACTCCCTGTCCCTTGTTACTGCGCTGTTTTACGAGCAGGAGAAACGAGGAATTGAGATTCCAAAATTTCCTCAGACTTTCACTGAAGAGCCCTGCCTCTTCAAAATCTGCCTCAGGCCAACGGCCAGGCTCTCGTGCTCTTGAGATTTATCTTCCAGTTGTTTCAGGTTGTTCCCAGTGGGTGATGGGAAGCAAACGCTGGGGCTGTGGGAAAGGTGAGCTCAGGCCCCAGGCGTCCCGGGCCCTCCGCCCTCGTGCCTCTGCCCGGTGCTGTGCACAGCAGATGCTGGGTGCCGTTGGTTTCGATGGCCAAAACACAGCAGAGCCGCGCGACAGGAGCTGTAGGCTGGTCTGTAGCTTGGAACTGAAATCAGCAGCTGCTTATTCTCCATCCTTGAGACGTTCTCCTTACCTCCTTCCCAGATTTAGCGGGTAAGGAGATTACAACCAGCTCGCAGCAGGGTGGCTGGGACGCGTGCCTGGAGATCCTCCTGTCTCCCTGCTTCTGGACTGCGAGAAACAGGCAGTTACGGGTTTTGCATTACGGGTGAGCGCAACCGTTGCGTTTTCCTGGAGGGAGGTAATTCTCTTGGCCGTCCCGGTGACGGGGATCACAGGTTTGTGGTGGCTTTGGGGCGTTAGCCCCTGCCGAGCACTGGGGAGTGGCGTGAGTTTCTTCCAAAGGCCACGACGCCGTGTCCGAGGAAAGAATTAGACTTTAGTTGTAGATATCCAGTTTCTCCCAGTCATCACCCAGAGGGAGCTGGCGTTTTTGAGCGGTTTGTGAGTTATGGAGGAGGCAGAGGGCAGAATATATTATTCTTAATGCCTTATATTTTTTAAAAAAAAGTTATTCTAAGAGCTCTAGCTGGTCTCACCCAGCGGGTCCTGGGCTGGTATTGGCAGCCGGAGGAGGCCGCAGTGGGAGTGGGCTGGTGCTCAAGGCGTGGTGGAGGATATCTTCAGGTACTTCGGTCGTCCTCGTCGTTCTTGCCTAACCCCTCTCGGGTCTGCAAAGGGAGATTTAAGAGCAGAGGCTCTCAGCCTAGCTGACAGGAATAGAAAGGGACCCCAAAATTGGGCGTTAAAACGAGACAAACCCAAACTAGAAACAGAGCGAACGCCTAACGGCGAGAGCAGGTGCTTCCTGGCACCGTCTCTCGCGCTTGGATTCACCATCGCTGTTCCTTTTCAGAACCAAAACTAGATTTCTGCGCTAAGAGAGCGTGCAGCTCGAGGAGGAGTTAACTGGAAGGGCCAGCTCGGGGCGGCTGCGCTGCCAAGTCGTGTCTGACGGTCATCGGATCGCTCCGTCTCTGCCTGAACGTCCCGTCCCTCACGGCCCGGCCCCCCTTAATGAAGTTATTTCAGGAGCTTTGCGCCCTGGGGAATCCGGTGAAGCTCAGTGCCTGTAACTGAGGGAAAATTGTGTCGGATGCTGCGGGTGCTCGCACCTGCGAGGACAGCTTACGTGGCGGTTGCTGTTGGCTTTGGGGACAGCTAGGTAGGAAGCCCTCTTCTCCGTGAAACGCCAGCAGGGTTTCCTCAGGGTTTGGGGCTGCGAAGGCTTTAGCTCGTTTGCCGGAAGAATTTGTAGGTTTGGGGAAGACGCTGAAGGAAAGGGGCTGAGAAGCGTTCCCTAAGCGTGGGGCAGGCCGGCGCGGATGGAGCGGCCGCTGGCGCGGCACAGAGGAGCGAGGAGAAGCCAATGTATAGGGGAAAAAAATAATTGATGTGTTTTGAAGGCGCTGGACTGCCCGTGCTTGTAAAACGTCCTCCTCCAGCGAGGGCTGGGGGGAGCAGGGATCTCCTGGGGGTGGCAGCGGGAGCCCACGGGTGATGGCCCAGAGCTCGCCGGGGGATTGATCTGCGCCGGAGCTGAGCTGGGCCAGCCAGCACTCGGGGTTTCTCAGCTTCTGCTTGCAGTGACTTGAGAACGTGTTAAAAAATTCTGTGTTTTACTGTTTATCAGAGCAGTTGTTCTAACTACGAATCGCGTAGCTGACTTTTTGAAGGGAAAGCAGCGACTGGACTGATTAATCTGGACGTGGATGCTTTAGGAACAGAAGAACTGGGGGAATTCGGGCGATACGAGCGCGCTTCTCGGAGCCGGTGTCAGATCGTCACCACCTACACGCGGTTTCCTATGCAAGCAGCAAGCTCGAACAGGGACTTTCATTGCTCTCTATTTTGCATCTGTCTGAGTACTGAAGTGCTTCTCGAAGGCCTCGGGGACCGAATCTCTCGCAGGTGTTGCTCTAGGGTGGAGCACAGCAGATGTGTAACAGCACGCAGGCGGATTGCTGCCACGCGTGCATCTCCCTGCCGCCTCACTCCGGGGTATAATTAGGTGCCGCAGAGGAAGCGAGGCGGCCGCACGCCTCCTCGGCCGAGCCTGGGTGCCATCGGAGGTGCTGGCTGCAAGACACCGATGTGGGGAACAGCCCCGAGGGATCTGCCGCGCGTCGCCGGCGGTGGTGGCGTGGCACCGTGCGTCTGCCGCGCCGGCCCCAGGAGAGCCCTGGGGTAAAGGTTGAAGCCGAGCCGGCGGCTCCGTACCCGGCGATCGGAGGCTGGGGCGAGGTGGAGCCCGTTCCTGTGTACACATCTCCGGTGTGTGAAGGAAAGCGCGATAACAAAGTCCTTGCCGTGACTTGGTTTTGATCTTTCTTCTTATGGCTCCGTGCCTGCTTGCTGGTAACCGTCGGGCGCGGGTGATTCGGGGCTGGCCGGCCCTGCGTTCGGCTGCGGCCGTGCCGGGGGCAGAGCCGTCCCCGGCCCCTCGGCCATGCCGGAGGGTCTCCAGCCAGATGGGTTTTGTGTCTCACTGAGGAAAAGCCACGTGAAGTCAGAGCTGCAGGATTTCGTTTTCTGCATCCCCAGCGCCGTGCGTCAGGGCTTGCGCTGGGACGAGTGCGGCCCGTGCGGGGACGTGACCGGTGCTGGAGGCCTCTTAAGCTCTCATGTGAAGATATAAAGCTCCAAGAGAAAGCTGAAATGCGATGTCGAAGGTCCCCCCACCCCTCCCCGGTCCAAACGCCTCGTGGTGAGAGCGTTCACACCGAACCTCGCTGGGGGAAACGGGGGATTCTGCGAGACTCGGCCTCTGCGCGAGGCTGCTCGCGTGCAAGCTGAGAAGGTTAGCACGGAGTCGCAGTTCTGCAGAGGGGGGCTTTTAAATCACTTTGGTCCCATTCCTTCTGTCCCCTAAACCTGTCACACGGAGGATGTCCTCAACACCCTGCGTCCAGCCCGGCGGTTTCGGCTTGCGTTAAGCACGGATTACGCCAGCCCATCACCTTGTCACTAATAACAGCAACTCCCATCGCTCTTGGTTGCTCCTGTCGGGCAAAAACTTTGCTGCCCGTAACACTTGGGAGAAACTTCCAGCCCTGTCAGCAAAGCAAGTCCTACATCTTTCTTTTTCCCCAGTTCTTTCTGAAAATTTTTTTTTGGCGATGGTTTGTTGCCGGTGTGCAGACGCCATCCCCTGTCCTGCAGACGGGTGGGATTTTGGACTCCCTTCTCTGTCCTGTTTCTGGCGTGCGCTGGGATCGCTCCTCCATGCCCAGAGACGCCCGGCTGGGTTGTGAGCGCGGGACTTAAACCAATTCCTCTGGCCCGCGTAGCGCGGGGTGGTGGGCAGAGCCGTGGCTGCAGTGAAATACGGGGCGTAAGGGGAAAGGTACTCGCAGGCGGTGGAGGAGCAGGGGGCTCGCGGCTCTGCCGTGCTGCCCGGAGGGTCGAAGGACAGCGCAGGGCCGTGGTGTCACGATGGGCACCTCCAGGGTTTGTTGTTTAAAGCTCCTGAATCCAGGGTTTTCCTTCTTAAAGCTCTCGAAGAGCAGCCCCGGGGTCTCGCGGGATGGCTTTGCAGCTGGCTCCGCTGCTGCCGCCGGTGCCCAGCGGGTCTCAGCAGGAGATAAAGGAGCCGGGTGCCGCCTCGGTGTTACCCGCGGTGCCCAGGCAGCGCAGGCACAGCACAGCCTCGCTCCTGTGGGGCACAAACAGCCTCCACGCTGTCTGGGGGGATGACGGAAACAAGTTATCCCTCCTGGGCTGGTACTGCTGCTCCCAAACGTCAGCGGCTGATTTCTTCACCCTTTTTTTTGTTTTTTTTTCCCCCCCCAGGTCGATCTTTCGCACTTGTCCCCAGAGGAGAGATGGAGGTGAGTCTGCGCTGCGAGGTGCACCGACGCTTACCGCTTGAGCGAGCTCCTGCTGCTGCCCGGAGCTACCAGCAGCGCAGCCCGTGTTGACGGCGGGAGAGGACAGGGTCAGCCTTCCCCGCGCAGCGTTACTTGTTAGGGGGAAGTATGAACTGTCTCAAAAGGCAATACTAATGTTTTTCTTTTAAGCTGCTTCTAGTTATTCCTCCTTTCCCTTAGCCAAACCAATTTCAGACCTTTGTTGAAAAGCACAGTAAGGCTGATCTTCTCTCGGTATTAATTCAAAGAGGACAAATTAAGATCAGAGAATTTGGCGTATTTGTTGGGTTTGGATTTTTTTTTTTCCCCTAATTTGAACTGTCTTGTCAGCTTAAGACCAAGGTGTAAGGGTGTTACAGGTCTTATTTCTGCCTTGGTTTTTGAGCAAACAGCACAAGGTGCAGAGAAACCCCAGGTGTCTGTAGAGCATCAGTCTGGAAATCGCTTGCTCCAGGATGCAAATGGAGTTGCCCAGGGCAGAGAGAAGCGATTCGCTGGGGTTTATGGGTTTTGCCGGCTGTAGACCGTGCCCCCCTGCCCTTCCAGCCTTTCCCTTGCTGGGCGAGAGGGAGAACGGCGCTGGTGGCTCTGAAACGGGGCTGAGGGTTTGGTATTGAGGGTTAGCGCACGCTCGTGGTGTCAAACGGCCGCTCGGCTGATGCTGTTGCACCGCTGAGCTGCCGGGCGAGCTACGTGAAACGTGCGCTCCACGTTTCTTAGCTCAGGTACATCAGCGTGAGTTATCTCTGCCTCGTTCGCACCGGGATGGGCTGGAGAGCCGTCCTGGCTTTCACAGTTTAAAAATGAGCTGGTCTCAGAGCAGCCTTTTGTCCTTTCTCCTCCGGGCTGCCCCACAGCACCCGTCCCCTTCGTGGTGTCTCTTGCTCTGCTCTTCCTGGCTGCCCCGCGCCGAGGCGTTTGTCGGCCCCGCCGTGCCGTTAGCGCGCGGTCTGTGCCCGCCTGCTCTTCAGCCGCCTTTTCCCTGTTGTTGCAGGGTGGAGCACGCACGGATGCACGCCAAGCACCGCGGCCACGAGGCCATGCATGCCGAAATGGTCCTCATCCTTATCGCCACGCTCGTGGTGGCACAGCTCCTGTTGGTTCAGTGGAAACAGAGGCACCCTCGCTCCTACAACGTAAGTGTCTCCCACGCAGCCCTTTTGTCTCCTAGGCTGGGTGCGAGTGCTGAGCGATGCCGTCCTTCAGCGTGTCCCTGCTTTTCTCCTCTTGGCTGGTGTGGAGATAGCCTCGTCTGCCCAGCAGCGCGGGGGGATTCTAGCTGGGGGTGAGGGTGGACGCGCCTGGAGGCCTCAAGTTTCTGTTATAAGAGATGCCAATAACTCGGTTTCGCGTAGTGCTTTGACAGCAGGTGCTGGGGCGAGCAGATCTCGGGTACTGTCCCGAGGGTAACGCCAAGGGAAGCTGCATTTTGTGAGTGCTTCCTCAGATGCGATGGGGGCTTCGTGCTGCCACGACCCTGGGTTTGATGGTTCCTCAGCACGCTGGGCTTGCCCGGCAGCACTGTGCTGAGCAGACCTGCCGCTTGTCAGGGACTGCTATTTTACCAGAACCAACCTCACTCTGACTTCCTCATCATAATTAACGTTTCCACGCAATACCTGTAATCCTCCATGAACTTTAGACCGAACTGATTGCCTGTTCCCTTCCGGCAGCACTGCAGGAACTCGGCTGCACGGCCGTAGATCCCTTTTGGGAATAGGCTGTCGGGCAGAGGCGAGCCTGAAACCTTCCCCCGCGCCCGTCTCCTTGTTTATGCTTGCCTGAGGTGTCTGTGGTTGCAGCGTTCGGGACCAGGAAGGTTTATACGGACTTCTTACAAGAACCAGTTAGGCGGATCATCTCCTGTACCTCCCTCTGGAGATGTTCCCTCTGCGTTCTCCCTCCAGCTCTAGTCCGTCACTACCAAAGATCGCCTGGCTGCTGCCCCGACTCCCTCAGTCCCTCTGAGCCTGTTCTCTGGGTGCCACAGACCAAACCTCCCGAGTTCCCTGGTGCTATTCAGGGCCCTTTGATGCAGGCAGAACGGCTGCCAGGACTGGCAGGGTGGTCCTGATGTCTGATGAGCAGAGAACCAGCTCAAAATGCCTTTCCTCTGTTCCTGCAGATGGTGACCCTCTTCCAGATGTGGGTAGTGCCTCTGTATTTCACCATCAAGCTGTACTGGTGGCGGTTCCTGGTAATCTGGGTGCTCTTCTCAGCGGTCACAGCTTTTGTCACCTTCAGGGCAACGCGAAAACCTCTGGTACAGACGACGCCCAGGTTCGTACCCGTGTTCCTCCGCCCCAGGGTAACCGTTACGAGGAGCTCTTTCCAGTTTCGCTGCTGCAAGTTGTTGTCTTAAACTTCGCACCCCGGGGGCGTGCAACCCCTGCTCGTGCTGCCCACGTCGCTCGGTGCAAAGCACTAACTGCTGGCAGCCGGCCCGGTGCACGCGGTGCCCGAGCGGGTGGTGGAGAGGCAGGTACCGCGTGGGCTGGTAGCCTCGCCGAGGGCGTTCCCGGCGTGAAGCACGCTTTCTTACGGCCTTTGGAGATCCCGAGGTTTCTAGTTTGGAAGTCAAGACCGTGAGCGGCCTGTGGCGGCGGCGGATCTGTAGCTTGAAGTAGAAATTTAAAGCTCTGTTGGCCGTGCATATGGGTAGGTGAAGCGTCTGCAAACAGCACCATCCAGGTTTAAAAAGTAAAACTCTTCAGGTGCTTGGTGCATTCAGGAAAAATTCAGAAAAAAGTAGCTAAATTCTTGTTTTAATTCTTTACAGGCTGGTTTATAAATGGTTTCTACTAATATACAAGATCAGCTATGCCACTGGAATCGTAGGGTACATGGCTGTGATGTTTACACTTTTTGGTCTTAACTTATTATTCAGGTGAGTGAATCTCTCGGGTCCCACTCCTGGGGCGGGGGATGTAACACGCCGTGTGGAATAAGGCGTTGGCTACCACTCTGGAAAAAGAGTTGTCGTAGCAATCTGATGAACGGGGCCAAAGAGGCTCCTGGGGTGTCTTCTCCCTGCTGGGAGGGTCACGGGTGAGACGCTGGTGCCTGAACCGGTCGAGGTCGCTGGAGAGCTCTGCTTCCAGCTCAGCTGTGCCGGCAGCTCCTCCGGCTCCGCGCCTGTCCGGCCCAGGGGCAGCAGTGGGATTCTTTGCTACCCTGATAAAGAGGTACCTGCAACAAGCAGCCAGCCCAGGCGTGGTAGCAGAGGACCCTAGCCCAAGCCATCTTCGTGTTTAGAGAGGTCAATTCCTTCTCTGGAATGCGAGCAAATCTGGCAACTGCCTGCAGAGACGTAGAAGTCTTAACTGGGAGCTTACTGGGAGCTGACCTGGTGCATGAGATAGTTGGAGATGGCTGCAGTTGCTCATTCCAGAGGCTGGTGAGGGCGATGGGCAGCTGGGGTGTTACACCCACAGCTCCCTTCAAATGCTGCTTGTTGACGACCAAGGTGAAGCGTCCCAGGAGCAGGGACCGGGGTTGTGCTGGGCAGGCACCCAGAAGACCTCTGCGGGTGCTGCTTCCCGCTGACGAGTGTCCGCTGCCTTGGTGGACCACGCTTGCGACGGAGTTAGTGCTGTGAGCTGTGTCAGCGCACGGGCTTTGCACTCCCGCAGCCCCCAAAAAAAGCTTTTGATATCGTTCGGGCTCTTCTGTTGTAGAATCAAACCAGAAGACGCGATGGACTTTGGCATCTCCCTCCTCTTCTACGGTCTTTACTACGGGGTGCTGGAGCGGGACTTTGCCGAGATGTGTGCGGATTACATGGCCTCGACGATCGGGGTGAGTTACCGCCGTGCTGTCCCCCAGGCGAGAGTCCTGCCCCATTACGGGGGGGGCCTGGAACGAGTCAGTCGCAGCGGTAGCTTTTGCCTCCCCCAAATGGGAAAGTGCGTCAAGCTCCCCCCTTGAGGAGGGGCTCCCTGAGGCTGCTGCCCTTCTCACTGTGCTCTCTCTGCGCCCACTACCACGGTGTCTGGGCTGGGAGGTTTCTGAGGTAACGGAGTTGCTCCGAGACCCTTCCTTAAGAGCAAACCTCTGCGGGTGTCCCCTCATCCTCAGAAGCACAAGAAATGAGGAGTGGAAGGATCTGTTCAGCCCCTCTAAACTCTTGACAAATATTTCTCTACCTGGGCCTTTAAAATCTCCCGTGCCGAAGAGCGTTCCCG
Organism: Theristicus caerulescens; assembly: GCA_020745775.1. NCBI lineage: Eukaryota > Metazoa > Chordata > Aves > Pelecaniformes > Threskiornithidae > Theristicus > Theristicus caerulescens. Next base: position 131,527,581 of record CM036559.1, on the reverse strand, counting down.
TTTCTGGGGCCGCGCTGTGGGTGCATTAACTCCTGACCTGCAGGCACCAGGGAAGGATTCGCGCCGTGGGCTTCCTTCTGCTGCTCGTACCCACTGCAGCTCGTGCTCCCTGTGGACAGAGGCCACGTTCCTGCGTGCCTGCAGCGGTGGCCTAAAATCTGTAGCCCACTCACCTGGTATCAAAAAAACCCCACTATATCAAAAAATACGTGACCTAGGGCACCGCACCGGTGGAGTAGGTCATGTTGCTTCTTTGCAGCAGCTCTTTAGGGTCTTGGACTTTGTGTTTCCTCCTCTCCGAGCTTTCTGCTGCTGCTCCGTGGAGGTGCTGCCTGGCAGGACGGGGAGCCCCGGCCCCGCGCCAGCCGCCCTCCACTCGCGCTGGGACACCTCGGCAGAGCTCGGGTCTCCCCCCAGGGAGGCGGTGGGTGCCCAGGACAGGCCTGCAGCAGCCCGGGCGCTCCCCGAGGGGCTGCCGGGAGGACGCTGCCACCAGCTGGCACTGCAGCCCCAGGGCTCCGTCGGGTGCTCGGAGGGAAGCTGTGCCAGGTCTCTGCCTGAGACGTGTTTTGCTGATGATACTAAACTAGGAGGAGCTGTGGGCATCCGTGAGGGTAGAGAGGCCTTACAGAGAGATCTGGATGGACAGAGAGCTGGGCCATCACCAACCGCATGAAATTTAGCAAGAGCAAGTGCCGGATTCCCCACCTGGGACGGGGTAATGCTGGTTACACGTGCAAACTGGGGACGAGAGGCTGGAGAGCAGCCCCGCGGAAAGAGATCTGGGGTCTGGGTTGATGGCAAGTTGAACAGGAGCCAGCAGCGTGCCCTGGCAGCCAAAGGGGCCAGCCGTGCCCTGGGGTGCATCCAGCACAGCGCAGCGAGCCGGCCGAGGGAGGCGACCGCCCCGCTCCGCACCGCGCTGGGGCGGCCCCGCCTCGAGCGCTGGGTGCGGTTTTGGGCGCCTCAACACAAGGCGGCCATCAAACGATGAGAGTGTGTCCAGGAGGGCGACCGAGGTGGTGACAGGTCTCCAGAGCAAGGCTTACGAGGGGCGGCTGAGGTCACTCGGCTCGTTCAGCTTGGAGAAGAGAAGGCTGAGGGGTGACCTCGTGGCTGAGGGGTGACCTCATCACAGCCTACACCTTCCTGAAGGCAGGCAGCGGAGGGGAGGTGCTGATCTCTCTTTGGTGACCAGCGATGGGACGCGAGGACGTGGGATGAAGCTGCGTCAGGGGCAGTTCAGGTTGGACGTGAGGAACAGGTTCCTCACCGAGAGGGTGGTCGGTCCCTGGAATAGGCTCCCCAGGGACGTGGTCACGGCCCCAAGCCCGTCAGAGCTCAAGGCGTGTCTGGATGACGCTCTGAGTCGTATGGTTTGGTGTTAGGTAGGCCTGCGAGGAGCAGGGAGTCGGTCTCGATGATCCTTAGGGTCCCTTCCAACTTGAGGTATTCTGTGATTCTGTATCTCCCTGCGGGGAGACCCGGTTGCGTGCCCGCGCGCTCCTGCGTGCTGCGTCAGGCCGGTGCTGAGCCAACAGGCTTGGAAATGGCGGGGGGTGGCTGCTCTGCGCTTCGCTCTTCGGCCGTCCGAGCTTCAGGGACCTGCAGGGCTGGAGGCTCGGGCTGTATTCGACTGCCAGCCCAAGGTTGTCATCTTGGCTCAAAGCTGTGACCTCCAGCTTGTCCCCTCTCGCCCCAGCCTCTGCCCTCGCTGCCCGGCGCGGGTGCACCAGCCCCGGCAGGCAGCTGACGACTCACCGGGCCGTCGTGGAGCGAAGGGGGGTGGTCCCCGGCACGGGAGGGGGTGCGTGGGGCTGGCAGAGGGGCTGGGTTGTGATGGGCCACCACGTCACTGAGCAGCTCCCTGTCCTGTTGTAGTTGTTTCCCACAGCCGGACCTGTAACAAGGTTTTTAAGCCCAAAAGGCCGAGGCTGGACTCCTCGGGCGCTGACCCCAGCCTGCCTTAAAGCTTAGCCGTGCCGACGCGGGCGTGGGATGCGTGCCCTCCCGCTGTCACCGCTCTCCCTCTGCTCTGCCCTCGCTCAGTTCTACAGCGCCTCGGGGATGCCCACCAAGCACCTCTCCGACAGCGTCTGCGCCGTCTGCGGCCAGCAGATCTTCGTCGACGTCAACGAGGAGGGGATCATCGAGAACACCTACCGCCTCTCCTGCAACCACGTGTATCCTTCTCCTCCGGAGCCAGCCTCTCGCCTCGCCGGCTCCCCGCCGGGGCTGGCAGCAGAGAGCTCCTGCCCCGCGGCTTCCCCCACTCGGGGTGAAGAAACGCCCGCCCTGGGACTGGGGGCCGTTCTGCTGATTTTGCACTCGATCCTTGCCTGTGTCATGGCTGACCTGGCACGGGAAGAGGCAGAGTACTGCGTGTCCCTGAAATCACTTCCTCGCCGCCTCCGTGTGCGTTACAAGCGCTTATTTCCTCTTCCTTCCCCTCCCCGGCTCCACCTCACTTTCCAGCTGCCTTTGCCAAATCTGCTGGGACCCGTCTGCCCGGCGCTTGCCGCCGGGCCAGCTCCGGTGTGAGGTAGCACTGTGAAATGTCCCCGGTCCAGCTGAGCTGGGCTGCCCGTCTCACGCTGGCCCCTCGTCGGAGAGCCAGCGCTGTGGGTCCTGGCTGAGAGCCTCCGGAGGGAAGAGCTGGGGGAAAACACCGCCCTCGGCATCCCCCAGAAAACAGCCCCGCCAGTCTGGTGCTGCCGGTTGGCTCCAGCCGCAGCCCGGCGGCTTCCTCCTTCCCCAAAACTCCTCCGGCTGCGCACGGGGTTTTCAGTGCCCTCCCCGTCAGCTGACTGGTGTGCAGTCGGTTTCGAAACTGGAAGTCCTGGCCATTGCTCAGCCCCAGCTGGGGCCGGATCGGGGTTTTTTCCGGCGGTGACTCAGCGGTGGAGATGGGATGTCCTCTGGCACCGCTTGCGTTACTGGCTGCGAGGTGGTTTCCAAACTGCGACTGAGCAAAGGTCACGCTGGCCTAAATTTAAATGCTGTTAAACTGTTTGACGAGGTTTACGCTGGCCTGGCCCTGGCAACCGACCCCACGCGGGGCCCGGGCCCGTGTCTCACCCGGCCTGCGGCAGCTGGCGGGGATTCGTGGCTGTCGGAGGAGTCGGTGCTTGTGGCGAGGGCTGGCTGGTGGCCCGGGAACGTCGATGTCGGCTCCCGGGGCCAAGGAAGGAGCGGCTCCCGCTGCTGCGCTCCGTCATTGCCCCTTGGTGTGAGCAGCAGAGGCATCACCTGGGGGAGTTTCTGTTTGCTCAGTGACACCTTCGTGCGTGGCCAAGTCCCCCCGTCACGGCAAGCGGCCTCGCCTCGCCCCGGAGCTGCGCCGCGGGGCCCCGGCTGCAGCCACCCCGTGTTTCCCCATGACTTTCCCAGGCTGTGCTCAGGTTGGGCAAATCCTCGTCACCCGTCTGCCGTGACGGAGCATAGCTGGCTCCTGGAAGTCAGGCCCTGGGAGGAATTCCTTAAATAAGTTTTTAATCCCCGAGAAGCCTTTGCAGGAGCCTTGTGTAATGCACGCAGTCGAGTTTGCAGGGCTCTCCCGGGCTGTACGAACCTCCCCGGTGCTCGGAGCCACGGCATTTCACAGCCAGGCACGTCCCTGCCAGTCCTCTGCTGCCGGCTCTCGCCCTCGTATCCAGGAGATTCCCTGCAGCCTCTGCGCCGGTCGCCCACGTCGGCCTAACCCGGCCGCGGTGTGGCCACGTGCCGGGCTACGTGCGTGCCGGGCGCCGTCGGTGAAGGCTTCGTTTCTCACCGGTGGCTGGCGCGTCGGTCGCAGCCCTCGTGATGCCTCCCCGTCCCGTGAGCCCCTTCCGCCGTGCCTGGAAGGCGCTGCACCTTCTAGGAAAGGACCGCGGTTGTGCAACGCGGCGGCCTTGCACGGTGTGGATGTTTCCTCTCTCCCACACCGCTGCATGGGTGACTTTTTTTTTTTTAAGCTCGACGGTTTCCTCCGCGCTGGGTCGTGTCCCCCCTCCTCCGGCCCCAGGCAGTTCCCCTTAACCTGCTGCTCCCAGGTTTCACGAGTTCTGCATCCGTGGCTGGTGCATCGTCGGGAAGAAGCAGACGTGTCCGTACTGCAAAGAGAAGGTGGATCTCAAGAGGATGTTCAGTAACCCGTATCCTTTCTCCTCGCGGGACCCAGCACCTTGCACAGGGGAGCAGTGGGGAGAGCACACCGGGGGCTCAGGGCTGTGCCCAGGCGCTGCTGGCAGCCCGGGCAGGTCGCTGCCAGCCCACAGCGGTGGCAGAGACCCTGCAAAATCTGTCCCCGAGCTGGGCACGTCGCCTGGCACGGAGCAATGGGCACGTTGGCGGGGCCGCGGGCTCCGCCAGGGCTGCTGCTCCCTTGGGTGAGAGACGAAATCGTTCACGGAGCCCTTCACGGCCGACCCCCGCGGCCCCTGCCCGCCGGCGGGAGGGCTCAGCCCCCGCGCTGACCCCCGTCCCCCTCCCCGTGCCGCCGCAGGGGATGACTCGAGCCCCAGGTTTTGCTTTCCCACCTCCGGACGTTCCCGTGGGGAGCGCGGGTCCCCGCAGAGCCGGGCGCTGGGGTTGCTGCCTGCGCAGCACGTGGGTGCCCCGGCTCGGAGGCAGCTCCTGTCCATCCCACGGGAGGAGGAGGGGATGGTGAAGCCGGGCCCCCGCGTCCCGCAGGACACTTGGCTGCACCCCAGACCCTCCTGGTCGCGGCGCAGCCGAGGTGAGCCTGGCCGGAGCCATCCCTCCCTGTCCCCGCAGAGGGCTGAGGCTGTGTCCCCCTGTCCCCCTGCGTGGTGGCAGCTTTGGGTGGCTCCTCGGTGGGCCAGGCTCCTCTCGCCCCTCTCCCCGTGGCTCTTTAACTCCTTCCCGCCCAGCTGGGAGAGGCCTCACGTCATGTACGGGCAGCTGCTGGACTGGCTGCGCTACCTGGTGGCCTGGCAGCCGGTGATCATCGGACTGGTCCAGGGCATCAACTACGTCCTGGGGCTGGAGTAAGGGCAGGCGGTGGGGAGCCGCGGAGCCACGAGAGGACGCGTGCCCGGGGCAGGGGACAGCAGCCCGCCGGGACGCTGGCTTTTCTCCGTCACCTCTCAGGACCTCGGCCGCCCCCCGAGGACCGCGGCGTCGGGGACGAGGGAGGACTCTGCCCTGGGGCTCCTCCCGCTAGGGCTGGGGGAGTCTTTTTTTTAAAAGCAATTATTTTAATGAGCGTATTTAAAACTTTCTATTGCAGACGAAGAGAGACGCTTGTCCCGTTTCCCTCCCCCAGCCCCTCTCCGGCCCCTCGCACGCCGAGCTTTTGGCTGGGGGCTGTTCTCCATCTCCCTCTCCTGCCGCTCTGCCGGGAGAGGCGACACGGAGAGGGCCGAGGCTTTGCCGGCTCCCACGCCGGCTCCCCGGAGCAGCCCTGCCAGCAGCGAGGAAGGGATGCGGGGAAGCAGGGTCAGGACTGGGCCCCTCTGCTGCGGAGGAGAGGCCGCCCGGGGGGCTGGAGCCCGGCGCCCTGGAAGAGGGGACAGGGGGACGCTCGGCTGCCGGAGCGCCGCGGGCCGGACTCTTGGCCGCCAGGTCCCCTCCCCGGTGCCGTGGGCGCGCAGGGAGGAACCGAGCCGGTGACGGTGGGCTCTGCCTCGGGTCACCCTTTTGTATGCTCCCCTCTTTTGTACGTTCCTCCCGGGGGCCGGCGGCGTGGCCCGGCTGCTGCGGCTCGGGGGCCAGCCGGGGCCCGGAGCGGTGCCGCGCCGTTCCTCTCCCTGCGCCCCTTTCTCCGATGATGACGGTACGTCAAGAGCAGCCCGAGAGCGGGCTGCCCCTGCCCCAGGGCTCGGGGGACGCCGCGCTGGCGATTATTTTTTTTGGCACTGTAATAAAAGGGATGGAGCGAAGGGCGCGGGCAGGGCTGGGCTGGTGCCGGCGTTTCCCTGCCCCGGCATCGCTCCGGGCCGTGCCGGCGTGTGGGGCCTGTGCCTCCATCCCTCTTGCACAAGGGCTGTTGAGCTCGTTTTTTGGCAGCGGGTGGGGGCAAGGTCTCCAAGCCCAGGGCTCGCCGGGGCTCGGGGGTGGCCGGGCCGTTTTTGGGGGTGGCAGGGAGTCGGCCCTGCCGGCGGCGCGGGGGTTCCAGCCGTGTCCCCTGAGGGTGCCGGGCTCTGGCAGGGGACGCAGCGAGGGGACAGGAGGCAACGCCAGCCCGCTCCTGGTGCGAGGGGCTGCGCCGCGTCGCGTGGGGGATTTGGGAAGCAGCCGCAGCGTGGGCTGTGTCAGCCGGGGGAGACACGGCGTGGCTGCGCCACGTGCCCCGCCGAGCCCTTTTGGTTTTCTTTTCGGGCGAAACCACGTCGCAATGTTGTGCCAAACACAGAAATAGAGTCCTGGAAACGGAGACGTGGCCCAGGGTTATTCTTGATCGTCTTCCCTTGCCCCGGGGCGAGGCCATGGTTGCTCCTCCTGCCTCCACGCTCTCCGAGTGGGATGGATGCCGTATGCGGCTGGGGACGCAGCACCCTCTCCACGGCCCCTGCCCATGGATTTCACCTCCTGGTGCCCTGAGCTCAGCCGGGTTGGGGTTGCGTGGGGAGCAGGGCCTTGGTGGAGGAGCGGAGGGTGCTGGGCCATCCCGCCGTGGTTGCTGCCTCCGGCCCCTGGTTGCCCGTGGGACCCCTGGGCCAGCGCTGTGGCAGCCCCGGCCACGGTGCCCGCGGGTTCTGCGGGGAGGATGCGGCCGCTGTCCTCCTCCTGGCGGGAGGAAGGGGCCGTGCTGCAGCCTTGGAGAGGTCCCCGAGATAACCCCTCTCCCAGCCGCGTCCTGCCCTTCTGGGAACTGTCTATAACAACTGCCGGAAAAGTCGCCGGGGTTTTAGGGGCTTTTTTTCCCTGCGGCGCGTTGGTTCTGTGCCTGCACCGCAGGAGCTGCCAGGGCGCCAGGGCTCGGGTGGCCGCTCCTGCCCCGTGGCCGTGCCCGCACTGGTCCCTGCCTTGGCCGTGCTGGGGACGGAGGAGGCCCAGGGGCTTCCCCCGGCTTTGCAGCCCGATGGTGGTGGGCTACTGAAACCCTGGTGCCTGCTGCCCTCCTGCTGGGCCCCCGCTGCCGCGGGCTGGCTCCGGGGGGCTCTGCCACGGGAAGGGGCAGAGGGGCCGGGTCCTGGCCCGGGGTCCTGCTGCTGGGGCTCCCCGCCGGGCTGGCTCGGCGCCGGCTCCCATGCGGTCGAGTGCCGGAGCGAAGGCCTGGGTGGGTCCCTGGGGGGTTTCTCTCCTTCATCCCCTGGAGCCGTGGTCCTGCCCCAGCTGGGACCCCCCAGGACCACCCTCCGGTATGGGTGCTCAGTCCTGGGGGGCTTCACCCACCTCCCTCTCCCCCTGCCCAGCCCCTGCCTTGCCCCTGGGTCCCCCCCACCGACCCCGAAGCCCCCAGCTCGCCAGCGCGGCCACCAGCCCCGGGGACTGTCCCCGAGCCCCGTCACCCCCCCGGCTCAGCGCCCCGGGCTCCTCCATCCCCGGGGTGCCCACGGCCGCTCACCCATGGGCTCGGGGTGGGGGGATGCGGGGCAGGGTGGGGGGACAGGCGGGGTGCAGCGAGGCTGGCCCTGGGGGGGGGGGAGCGGGGGGGGCACAGCCAGGGGGACATGGAGGGGGACACGGGGGGCTCGGGGAAAGGCGGGAGGGGACACGGGGCCGTGGGGACACGGGGCCGTGGGGTCCCGGTGCGGTGGCGGTCGCACCCCCCCGTCGGGGCCGGTCCCGGGGCCGAGGGCGGCTCCCGGTGAGTCACGGAGCTCCCGGCCCCCCGCCCTCCCCTCCCCGCCGCCCCCATAAAGCAGCTCCGCCGCCCCGAGCGCCGCCGCCCCATGGCTGCGCTCCGCCCCGCCGGTACGGGCCGCCGCGGGACCCGGGCGGGACCCGGCACGGGGAAAGGGGCCGGTGCCGCGGGCGGGGGGCACCGGTCCGGGGCTCCGGGGGTGCCGGGCGGCGGGGGATGCGGGGGGGACCAGCCCAGGCTGGGGGGATGCTGGCGGGGGGGAGACCATGAGCAGCGCCGGGGGTGCCGGGGAGAGGGGATGCTGGGGGGGGTGCTGGGGGGATGCTGGGAGGGACCGTCCCAGGCTCGGGGGATACTGGGGGAGATGCTGGGGGGGGACAGCATGAGCAGCTCCGGGGATGCTGGGGAGGGGGGGATGCTGGGGAGGGGGGGATGCTGGGGAGGGGGATGCTGGGGAGGGGGGGATGCTGGGGAGGGGGGATGCTGGGGAGGGGGGATGCTGGGGGGAGCCGTGCCGGGCTCGGGGGGAGCAGCCCGGTGTGCCCAGCGCTGAGCCCCATCTCTGCCCGCAGGGACCCTGGGACCCCCCGCCCGCCTCCTGCTGCCCCTGCTCTGCTGGGCCCTGGCCTCCCGCTGCACGGGTAAGTGGGGGCTGCTGGGGGGCCGGGGTGGGGGAGGCCAGCTCCTGGCTCTGTGCCCCCCAGGGGGGCTGTGCGGGGCCGGGGGATGAGCCGTGTCCCCTCCGCAGGACCCTGCCCTCCCACCCGCCCTGGAGATGTGGGGCTCGGGGCAGCTCTCGTCCCCCCGCCTCACCCCGCTCTGCTCCCCCAGGTGCCATGGCCCTGCGGCCCCCCAGCATCACCACCCTGCGGATGCCAGCAGAGCCCCCCCGCCCCGGTGAGTGACCCCCGGGGCCATTGCGGGGTGGCCTGGGCATGGGGGGGCTGCAGTGAGACCCCCAGCCGGGGGGGGCACAAGGGGCAGCTCCCAGACCGGCGCGGTGCATCCTCCACCCTGTGGGGCTGTGCCTGTGGGCAGGAGCAGCGTGGCCTGGGGGGCAGCGGGGACCCTCGCAGCCCCCCTGACCCCCACGTCCCCTCCGGCTCCAGGCGAGAGCGTGACCATCTCATGCGAGGCAGCGAGCGGCCTCCCCGAGCTCACGCTGCTCTACTGGCTGGGGAACGGCTCCTTCGTGGAGAAGCTGCACCCGGACGGGGCCGTGCGCGAGGGGACGGTGCTGTGAGTAGCGGGGCCGGGGGGTCCCGGGGGCAGCGGGGCTGCGCGGGGCTCTGGGGCTGGCAGGGAGGGGTAGCCCTGGCTGGGGCAGGGACTCCGGGTCCCCCAGCCCGGGGGGCGGTCACGGAGCCGGGGGTGGGCGCTGACGGGTCCCTGCTGGGTCTGCAGAGAGGAGCCGCGGGGCTCGGGGGTGACCCTGCGCCGCGACCTGCACTTCGGCCGCTTCGGCGCCCGGCACCTGCGCACCAACTTCACCTGCGTGGTGCTCAGCCCCCTCGGCGTCGACACCAGGGAGGTGCGGTGGCTGCCCCCAGCCTCGGCCCCGGCCCCTGCCGAGGGCGGGGGGACTGGGCTGAGACCGGGGAGCAACTCGTGACGGTGAGCGCCCCGCGGTGCGGGTCCCCGCTCCCACGGCCCCGCACCTCTGCGTGGGGACGTGACGCCTCCGCGGAGGCCCGTCTCCGTGCCCTGCCGTGGGGTCCGCACGGCCCAGCGTCCCCCGGCCCCGCTGTGCGCGGGGCCCCCGGCACCCCTCGTTGAGCCGGCAGCACTGCCCGGGCCGGCCCCGGGACCTGCCCGCAGCCGGCTGTGGGATGCCAGGGTTGATTAAAGCACACGAAGGCTGCCCGGTGTCACCCGTGTCCTGGGGACGGGGCTGCCCGTGGGTGCAGAGGGGTGAGGAGGGAGGGAGGGGAGGTGGCCCTGGTGCCTGCGGAGGGCAGGATCCGTCCCTGACCCCCTCCGTGCCCAGCGAGGGGCTGGAGAGTCACGGACAGCCCAGGTCCTGCCCCGCGGGTGCCTGGCCCCACGGCTGCGCCCAGCCCCGCAGGAGGAGGAGGAGGAGGGTGCGCAGGGACCCCCGGGGAGCTGGGCCCACCGCGTCCCCCCCCCCGCAGCTGGGGGGTCAGGGCTGTCCCCCGGCACGGCACTGCGGAGCCCCACCTGCTGCTCCATGGGGCAGCCCCCCACCCGTCTTGTCCTGGCAGGGCCCTGCTCCTGGGCAGCAGGGCTGGGGTGGCCGGTGCCAGCCCCCTCCCTGCTCCCTCTGGCGCTGGGGGGCTGCAGGCAGCCACGGGACAGGCAGGGGAACAGACCCCAGGAGGAGACCCCCCCCGCACCCCTCGAGCAGGACCCGGGGCTCAGGCAGGGCTCTGCGGGATGCTCTGGATGCGGGAGGGCTGGCGATGGCGGGGGGGTGAAGGAGACCCCAGCTGCAGCCCCCCCCGAGCTGCCCCCAGCCCAGGGAGCCACAGGAAAGCCCGGAGACACCCCGGCCCCACAGCAACTCTTTATTTCTCGGGGAGCCAGGGAAAGGCGAGCAGCGGAGCAGCCGGCTGGGAAGGGACACCCCCAAAAGCAGCCCGGCTGCGTCCCCCCAGTCCCCGCCAGCACCAGCCCCCGTCCCTGGGGCAGCCCCTCGCACACCCCCACGCTCAGCGGCATCCAAAAGCCCCGGCCGCGGCTCTGCGAAAGGCCGCGTCCAGACTGCGCTGGCGTCCTGGGGCTGCCGGTGCGTGCCGGGGCCTGTGGCACCATGGCGGGGCTGAGCTGGGCACAGGCGGGCGCCATGCGGGACCCTGCAGCGGGGCCATCCCCATGCCCCCAGCCCCTCCTGCCGCCCCATCCCGTCCCGCCGTCTCCGCCAGGCTGCTGCCTCCCATTGCCGACCTCTTTTCTGTGCCGGGCTGCTGTGGCGTCGCGGCTCAGAGGCCCCAGGCGCCTGCCAGGGCCGTGGCTGCCAGGAGGAGCCCCCAGAGGCGCAGGGGGTCGCCGAGGATGCTGGTGCCTGGGGGTGGCAGAGACGGGGGGTCAGGGGCAGCCGGGGGGACAGGGGGGCCTGGCCGGGGTGGCCCTTCCCGGCTGCAGCGGGGGCTCTCGCCTCACCTGCGCTGAAGTCGCACGGCCGGTCCTTGCATCTCTTCTCTGCCAAAGAAACCAACGCTGTCTGCACGGCTGCTGCACGCTCCGCACCGCACCGCTCCTTGCCCCGACCCAGCCGTGCCATGCCAGGCCGTGCCGTGCCGTGCTTTGCTGTGCCTTGCTTTGCTGTGCCGTGCCATCCTGTGCCGTGCTGCGCTATGCCATGCTGTGCCGTTCATGCCGTGCCATGCTTTGCTGTGCCGTGCTTTGCTGTGCCATGCTTTGCTGTGCCATGCCATTCTGTGCCGTGCCATGCCATGCCGCGCCATGCTTTGCTGTGCCATGCATTGCTGTGCCACGCTGTGCCATGCCATTCTGTGCCGTGCCATGCCCTGCTGTGCCGTGCTTTGCTGTGCCATGCCATGCCGTTCATGCCGTGCCGTGCCATGCTTTGCTGTGCCATGCTTTGCTGTGTCCTGCTGTGCCATCCCGTGCCTTGCCATGCCATGCCATGCCCTGCTGTGCCGTGCTTTGCTGTGCCGTGCTTTGCTGCAGAGGTCCCCCATTGCAAACCCCGGGCAGAGCGGCTGGGAGACGTGCAAGGATGCGCACCCCAAGGCAAGCTCCCCCCCATCGCCCTCCCCACGACTAAGACCCCCCTTTCCCGGCAGAGCTGGTGGGACTGGGCTGCCCCCCACCCCCTGGCCCCTGCACCCCGGCGGCGCGGAGGAACGGTCCCGCGGGGACGTCACCTTTCACGAACTCGCAGTTGTGGGTGGTGTTTGTGCCCTGGGAGCGGAGCTGGATGAGGGCTCTGTGCCCGTCACGGGCAACGTTGGTGACCTGGAATCTCTCAAAGGGCGGGATGAGGATCTCCTCCTCAAAGGGGAAGAAGGAGAAGTTCTTGATGGGGACGCCATAGCAGGTCTCCACCGAGAAAAAGGTGTCCTCACCGAAGGCCCAGGCCCTGTCTTCGTCGAGGGAGGTGGAGGCGAAGTGGCCAAAGCGCATGGATTGGTTGCGCTGGGCGGTGAAGCGGGTGCTCCTCACTCCCCGGTAGACGTGGTGGCAGCGCCGGGGCTGGGCGTCCCGCAGGACACGCAGGGCCTCGCTCAGGAGGAAATGCAGCACCTTGAAGTCGAAGGCACCCAGGTATTCCTCGCGGGAGCGCCCGGCCTCACGCACGGCTGCATTGAAGTGCCGGTACAAGTCGCCGTGCTGGGTGTACGCCAGGAGGGCGATCACGTGCTCCGGCCGCAGCGCTGGCGGCTGGGGGAAACGGCCCCGTTGGTTCCGCCATTCAGTGGTGGCGCTGGTCCAGGCCTCGGCATAGACGCTGTTTTTGGCGAACTCAGTGCGGTTGAGCTCCTCCAGCTCCTCCTCCATCATGCGGCTGCAGCCCCGGTACTGGTCGTCGAAGGAGGTGGGGGCCATGTCCAGCGCCTTCTCCTCGACAGGGTCGAGGTCTCGCCGGTGCAGGGGGCTGCCGGCGTCCAGGCTCCCGGCCAGCAGCACCAAGCCCAGCACCAGATGCTCCATGGTGGGCAGAGCCACCCCGAGGGAAGCCCCCAGCTGCTGCGGTGCCGTGGGCAGGGAAGCAGGCGGTTCCTGCGCAAGCGGCTGGGGAGGCGGCGGAGCGAGAGCAGGGTCAGGTCAGGGAGGGCAGCGGGGCGCGGGAGGGGGCTGCGGAGAGAAGCAGGGCAGGCTGGGGGAAAGCGCCCCAGGTGCACCCCAGCCAGGGGCACCCCCTCAGCACACGGCCCGGCACCGGCCGAGACCCCCATCCCGTTCCTTGCGTTAAACCCTGCCAACAGGCCGGCGTCCCCAGCGCCTGGCAGCGCGGCCCCGGCAGCCCGCAGCTCTGCGGCGTCACCCCCCGGGAGCAAACCCCCCGGAGCCCCAGCGAGAAGCGTTACCTGTGCCCCGTGGCAGGCGTGGGGTCGGGGTGCTGCTCCCCGGCTCCACGGCACCCAGCCCCTCGGCGCCCACCCGCTGCCGCCTGGAGAGGTGAGAAATGGCCGCTGTTTCTTTTTATAGCATCCCCGGCCGGGATCGCTCGGGCACAGATCCAGCCCTCACCTCTGTCCTCACGGTTATTTTTGCCGTCCCCCCCCGAGCGCCCAGAGCAGCCGCTGGCCCCTCCTGCCTTGCCGGGCGGCTGCGGGGGTCTGTCGGGAAACCCCCGTGGGATAAATTGCCTTTGCTTTAACCTGGGTGTGGCTGCTGTCCCGCCGGGGCTCTGCCTTTTCCTGCGGGAGCTGACTCCGGATGCGGCCCTGCTGACCCGCGACGCGGTGCTTGCACGGACCCCCCGTCGCGCCGCTGAGGACGGGGCAGGTTGCGGCACGGGTGGCGCGGAGGCATCGGCGGCGCTGGCGGGGGGCATCCACGGCGGGTCAGCCCCCGCCCGCAGCCCCCGGGATGTGGAGGGGGTTGGATGGCCGGAGGCAGGGCAGGGTGCGGGCAGCGCGGCTGGGGACAGCGCTTGCAGAAATCGCTTTCTAGCTCAAACGGAATCCAGTCCATAGCAGGGCTTGCTGAAGCCTTAGGCCAAGAGCTGCGAGCTTTCACTTTGGTACGCTGACCGTACACTGAACTTTCACTTTTCTACAAGACAGAAGGCCCTGAAACCGGTGCAAGCCAAAAAGATAAGGTAGCCACAACTGCCAGCACAACCTGCATCCATTAAGATAAGGAACGTCCTGCCCCCCGTGTACTGATTACCCCCGCGTACTGATTAGACCCCAACGAACTAACAACTGGATCGGCTCTGGCTGAGGGACCTCGGACTCCTCTGCTGCGACCGCGCCGGCAGCTCGGCCGTGCCCAGCCGCCAGCCTGTGCCAGGGCGGCCGGACCCGCCGTCCCCATCGCCGCCGCGCCCTCCACGTGCCGGCCGTCGGAGGTGTCGCGGCTGGGCTGGGGCGGCACCGAGGTCTCTCCCGGCTCCACTATCGCCAGCGTCACCCAGGCGGGTTTTGCAGCGCGCTCGGGCACCGCGTGTCCGGCCACGCGGCACGGGGATGAAGCGACCGCTGGGTCCCTGCACCCCTCCCTCGGGGACCTGGGAGGGAGCCTCCCGGGGGCAAAATCCCAGCGGATGCGGAGCCCCGAAGCCCGGCAGGAGCCCAGGGCCATGCCTGGCCCCCGAGCCCCAGCAGGGAGCGGAGAAGCCTGGGGCAGACGGGACGCAGCATCCAAACGCGGGGCGGCCACGGCACCCCCGGGTTCTCCTCCGTGGGGGGGTCCTGCTGCCTCCCCTGTTTCCCCCCTACGTCCCGTCACTAATTAAACCGTCTTTGTCTCTAGCCAAGACTTAAATCCTTTATTTCCCGCATTTGCCCTCCCGATTCTCCCCACATCGCGCTGGGGGGAGCGAGCGGCTGGGGGGGCTCGGCTGCTGTCTGGGGTCAAGCATCCAGAGCGTGGGCTCAGGAGGGAGGGACCTGGGGTGGCTTTGGGCAGGACCTGGGCTCAGCATCGAGGGGATCCTCTTTCATTTCAAAAGCTCTGTGCAGTGCTGCTGTTGGCTGGAGGGCCAGGTGTGGGGGTCCTTCTCATCCTCCTCCTCCTCCTTCTTCTCCTCCTCATCCTCCTTCTCCTCCTTCTGCCCCTCTTGTAAGCCCCCCCAGGG